>LR989984.1:10000000-11360625 GCA_905147175.2 Nymphalis urticae | reverse complement strand
TCGATCGATTCGTGGATAACCTCGAAAGACGAAGCGTTCTTCCGATGCGGTATCCGTATACTGTCAGTAAGATAGGGAAAGGTAGTGACCAGTATATACAAACAATACTTTGAATAAGCTTTGAGGTTCCGTTTTTCCACGAGAAAAGCCCAATTTTTGGTAAAAAACGGCGGAAACTTATTTGTACACCTATATATTATATTATATATAAAATATTCAATAAAAATAAAAGACTTCGATATCTATATAATACCTTGATTTCATATTACTCTCATATAATAAATCTAAAATTTTATAAGTGTTTCTCGTTACGTCTCGTTGTCTATGTATTAGATATAATTTTATTTAAATTCAGAGTACATAATAGAATAATATATACAATATAATATATAAAATACTTTTTGCATAGAGTTACTATTACACAAGTTAAAAGCTTAGATTAAAAATCATTTGTCTACCTATCATAATCACGAGTAACAGTGTGGAATTTTGATTTGTTAATTATCATGCAGGATATATTTAATTATAAATAACTATGTAACTGAAAGTCTTTTCAAAAATAAAATAATAAAGTATATTATCTCCTTTCAGGTACGTAGATTACTTTACGGAAATAAAAGGGCTGATTCACGCTGCCATTTGGGATACTCGGTAAGTTTAAGAGCGAAAAACTTACGTAGGCGAGTTTAAGCTTAGTAAGAAAAGACTATAACAGAAACATCTTACATTATCAAATGAGCAATTCTTGTATACATATTTCGTGTATAACGCAAAATATTTGCTTTTATACTTTGCAAAGTAAAATATTCAAAACGACATATCGTTTGGTATATAAGTATGTTAAATCATATTTAAACTATGTATATGTCATGCACATTATCATTGAACACATTTAACGTTAATCTCCGCCTCCGTGAATCGAAGCGTAATATTATACGGTCAATAACCCTTCTCAATAAATAGACTATTTAACACAATGAGATTAATGTATTCAAACAAACAAATAAGCAAACTCATCAGTTTTATTATATTACTATTTAATACCGGTTTTCCTTATAAATGTTCTGGAGGTGATTAGTTAAACAGTTCTGTCTCTTTCTTTCGAATGTCAATCAACGATGATGATGATGATGACAGAAAGAGTTAATCAGCGTTTACTAAACACCCTCTATTCAATGTTTATAAGAAAGGCTTTAATTGAATCGCGTCTTGATATTCTTTCGTATAAAATATTTCATACATTACATTTCTATTTAATCTTACGCATAATCCAAAAACTAGACCGCAAGAAAAACAATGTCTAACAAGCAAAGTTGGCAACCTTCCATATTTCTACTTAAGCTGAAACGAAGCGTGCTGCCGCTACGATATTTTACGTTACACGTCTATTAATAAGCGTATAAGAAAACTTTGTTAAGTGTTGTTAACAAACCCAGCAATGGACGTGGAGATTATCTTTAAAGTCGCTTTACGCAAAGACTGAGATGTATAATGGACGCCTAAGCTTAAACATATAAAATATCTCAGCAGCATCCACAAGTTTATTGCTAAACTTATAATATATTTTTTGAATTTGAATAAGCGATAGAATCGCTCTTTTGTTATATATATCGTACATAAATTTTGTCGTAATTATATAACTAGGCTATTATAGGCTAGGCTTGGCTGATAATTTATAACTAGGCTAACATTAATAAATATTATCAAATCAACGAATAAAATAACCGCTACGGAAACAAATATTGTCTCACATCTCACGTATCAGCCTAGCTCAGAAAATAATCGTTTTTATCAATTGTTAATGATAGAATGAGCAGTCAATCGTTAACGCAATTTCGTCAAAATAACTCCATTAAACTATACAGTACAGTACAGTAACAGCCTGTGAATGTCCCATCGCTGGTATAAGGCCTTCTCTCCATTTTGAGGAGAAGGTTTGAAGCTTATTCCGCCACGCTGCTCCACTGTTCGTTGGCGGAATACACATGTGGAAGAATTTCAGTAAAATTCGACACAAGCAGGTTTCCTCACAATGTTTTTCTTCACCATCAAGCTCGAGATGAATTATAACAGCAGTGGTGCTTGCCCAGGTTTGGACCCACGATCATCGGTTAAGATTCACGCGTTCTTACCACTGGGCCATCTCGGCATTAAACTATAGTAATTATGATTTTTATTTTTTACCGTGCAGCTATATAAATTGTATAACGCTACACTTTTATCTGGGAACCGATCAAAACTAATCCTATATGAATTTTTTTTTTTAAATGTCAGTAGTGCGCTTCTGTAAGAAATTATGGCTTTATACTATTTTGATGCGTGTATTTTGGAAATGTTAATTGTTATGATCAATGTCCCATATCAATTTCTGACATTTCACGACCGATTTCTGCGGAGAGTTTGCTCTTGCAGAATAGCCCTATAATAATAAAGAAAATTTAAATCTTTATAGTTTTAAAAATTGGCGCTAGTGTCATAAAAAAATCGAAAATAATTATTCACATTTTATAACAACATTATATTTAATTTAAATTTTCCAATTTTTTAGAGCGTCAATTGTAAAACTAAGAATGGTTTAAGTATTTCATTAACAGTGTAGTTCTGATCCGTTCCATGATAACGTACTTTCAAATTTTGTGTTTAGATATGGTTTTGCTTTTTAAAGTTCATTTATATGGGTGTCTATCCTGAAAAAACGTAGTTAGTTATCTAATATTTTTTACAATAAATAAATAAATATAAAACTTATTAGAGCCGAAATAGCATTAATTTTAACAGCAATATAAATAGCTTCTTTTTCTATACTGAAGACATCAAAACCAGAAACAAATGATTTTTTATGTTTATACTCCAAAAAGTCATGTAGCCGAAAATATTTCAAAAACTGCACAAATCAAATATTTTTTCTTTAAAAGTGATTTTTTTTAGGTTGAAGTTCATATATTTAGATACCTTTATCTTATATTTTATATTTGATAACTTAGAGGAACAAACAGTATAAATAAAAGTCGTATGCAAATATTATTTGTACTTATCATTTATAAGGTTTATTTCAATTTGTTGCCTTTTCCTTTTTAATATATATGATTTAGCAAATTTATACATTTGCCTGAATCATCCATGGAGTGAATCGACTAACGCGTGTATTTACACCCGGGTAACGGGCTAGCCCACACTGATGACCCCAGGAGCTAACCCCAACAATTACGGAGTTATGGATTAGGGGGCCGCCAGCGTCGTTCTGGCATTGGTCTCGGCCGCCAACATCCAGCCAACCAGAGCAAAGCATACTATCTGTGATAGTATATCTGAGAGCAGCGTAGCGATTAATACATTGCTGTTGGTTTACGGTCCAGATCTGCACGTGACGTATCTGCTCAGACTTGGCACCTCCAAACTGGAAATGACATATTGAAGAAAAATTAATTTTAATTATGATTAATAAATATTCTAGGTGGCAGGGCTTTGTACAAGCCCTAGGTACCATCCACTGATCATTCTACCGCTAAACAGCAATACATAGTATTGTTGCGTTCCGGTTTGAAGGGTGAGTGAGCCAACAGGCACAAGGGACATAACATTTTCGTTCCCAAGGTTAATATTTCTTACATCGCCAACGTGTATGGTCCATGTTAATCACTTAACATCAGGTGATCCATTTGCCCGTCCGCCTAACTATAACATAAAAAAAAATTAGAGAGTAAGCTGCAACACCAGACCAGATAACGTCAAACTGATGGATAAGGTATAGTGTCAGTCATCTCTCAAGTAAAACAATAACTGTGCTTACGTCTTACGAACCTACAAATTACTAATAGATGAGATGATATGATGAGTAGAAAATACCACGGACTTGAGTGAAATCGAATTTTGGCGGGGAAAGTAGCGGATTATTGACAGTTGTCAAAATTGTAATATCAATTTCTAAATACAATTTGTTACGTTATGACGAACGTAGAAGTAGCTTTAAATTTTATACTCACGTATTCTGTACTAACCACAAACCGTCAAATATCTCAAAAAAAATTTAATAATGAATAATAAGTTAAATAATTATTAGTGAGGAAACAAAATTCTTTTGTTATGTATAAATGTAATAATAGTCTACATTTTTAATCTTGCGTGGTAAAATATATAATGTATTTTATTGTAAATATATAAGAAATACTTTCATCGTCATCTCATTTTATTTCTGAGTTGAGATGAAGTTATTTCATCACTGCTTTAATGCGAGTTTGTGGACTTGTCATGTTCCATCGGGCACATGCATTTCCTTATGATGTTTTCCTATAACGCCGTGTGATATATTCTGTGGCCTAGTGCTAAAAGGGCCAAACTACATTTTTAAATAAAATTTTAACCACATTTTGCCATTTGCTATATCTTTGTAAAAGTAAGATATGTTTTTATGCTAAAACAGTTAACACATTACTAATACAAAAAACATTACGCGAAAGGCATATATTATACTAGTTTTCGCGCGCGGCTTCTTCCGCGTATTTTCAGGCTTGAGATATAAAAAAGCAGCCTATGTCTCACCTTGGGTTTCAAGGTTGCTTTGTACCAAAGTTCAACAAAATCGGTTCTGTATTTTAACCCTAAAGGCGTAACAGACAGACAGACAAAGTTACTTTTGTTTTAATAATATTAGTACCGAAGTATAGATCAACCAACTAAAACAACATGTTCATTTTTTCTGTTCTGATTATTACCAGAAGTGTGTTAAGGCATATTTAGGTTAGTATTATAAAATTCTGTGACGCTTATCTTACGAAAAAAACTATATTATTATGCTCACCGAAGTTGCTCCCCATCCTAAAGCCCATACAGCTTGATTATCGAGTAACTGGTAGTTAGTGCCAGCGATGGTGCCGTTGCTTATGGTGTTGGAAAACATAAGAGGTGTAGCAGTTCGAAGTATAGCGATGTCATTATCGAAGGTGCGCGCATTGAAATTTGGATGGCTGATTATCCGTGCGATGTTGTAAACAGTACCGCCGCTGTTGGCCCACGTGGACCCAGCCTGGATCTGCCAATGACTTGTTGTATCACCGCTGCAAATAACATGAATAAATAAAATGATAACCTTTGACTATTCCGAGAATCTTTTATTTCTGATTCGTTGAGATTATGTAGGGCTTAAATGCTATAATGGTCATTATTTTCTACAAATACATAATATTATAAACATTTTTTTGTTGTTGTACTTTAGTAGTAGGCCTTTAGGCCTCCTCTCCTCTTTTTGAGGAGAAGGTTTGGAGCTTATTCCACCACGCTGCTCCAATGCGGGTTGGTGGAATACACATGTGGCCGAATTTCAGTGAAATTAGACACAGTTTCCTCACGATGTTTTCCTTCACCGTAAAGCACGAGATGAATTATAATCACAAATTAAGCACATGAAAATTCAGTGGTGCTTGCCCGGGTTTAAACCCGCGATCATCGGTTAAGATTCACGTGGTGTTACCACTGGGCCATCTCGGCTTTTAGAAACAGAAAATATATAGTTAATTTAAAATAAAAAATAAATCTCACAGCTGACTGTGGCCAGCACCACGGCCAGAAACGTTAACACGAAAACACCTCGCATTTTCACTATTCAAGCCAACTGCGTCTTTCTCACGTGTGATTCAAAATTTCTATAGTAAGTAAGTAAGTAAGTTAATTGATTAAAACAAATAGATAAAAGATACTATCTGTGATTTCAATGTAATCTTGTTTAATACATAAATATTGACCATCTTCATATTATAATAAAAAAATGGTTGTATTTTGACAGTTTGTATTTTCAATATAATAAAGATAATAAATTTAATTAAAAAAAAAAAAAACATTTTTATTTTTTCTTAATTCACCGTTCCTATTGATTTAACATAATCAATAGCCGACTGTCATTAGATTCTTATATAAAATATTATACTTTCGTTATTTATTTATTTATTTTGGGAAACATATATACATTACATATTTTGGGGAACAAATAAATTTCACTTAAGCCATCAAAGTTTCCACTTATACAAATAAACATGGAGTGAACCTAACGATAACAAGTTATTTAACAAACAGATCGTTTGTTAAATAACTTGTTACCTTAAAAATAATATTAAATTTACATGTTCTTATTTCATTTCAAGTTTAGTAGTTTTTTACTAAGATCAACGAATGAATATAAGTATGGAAATGTCCGTTTTTACTTTTCTCATTTTTGTAGGGAGTTTTTGTAAGGGAAGTCACTTTCAGAAGATATATCCATTTGTTCCTTATTTAATAATTATTAATTGTTTTAAAATAATTGTAATCCAAATTAACTCGTGAAATTTAAACACACGTTTTTGTATTTGAAAAAGGTCATTACTATACAGTTAGCGAGAAGAAGAGAAAATAATCAAAATTAATATTTTATGTATGCTACATAAAATATTAATTTTATTTTAAAAAAGAAACCTCATTCACAATTTATTAGCAAAAGAGCGTTCAAGGCGGTAGACCTATGAAGAGTACTCGAACGACTTTCAAGAAACTAATAATAGGTAGAAACTAGTTGTTTATTTTCATATTTCTAGGAAATCGATGACGTAAACGTTTACCTACAATTGTTTTATATTGTTCAATTCATTTAAAGTTATATTTAGAAAAAAAAATGTCAAAACAACTTAGACATTCAAAGTAAATTTTACCACACACATATTTGTAGTTTAAAACTATGTAAAAACTTTGTAACTGTTCTCCTAATGTTTCTTTTTCCATTTTTTTTTCAATTAACCGACTACAGTAACACAATGTTTTTTTTAACCTTGCAACAAAGCGAAAGAATAATTTGAAGCGCGTTTATTGATTACACTATTATTTTCTAGCACATTCCTTATTCTATTTCTACCGAACTAAAAACGGTCTCACATATTAATATTAATAAATAATGCTAATTCTACAGTTAGTTGTGACTACCACTGCTATTGAGAGGATCCCATCTTCTAATATGACTCTTATGCATCTGGCCAATACAGTATTACAATTGAATTGTTTGAAGGTGTCCCGAATTTCTGGTAGCCGGCCCGCTTTATCTCACTCTTTCATCTTTTTCGACAAAACCTTTTCTGTCATCCTATAAGCCATTATGTCAAGCCCTGTTTGTACTACTGTGGTCTGGACGTGATGTTGTTGTTCATGACTGTTTCGGCTTCTTCAGGCAGGTTTTCCTTTGAACAATTAACTGCTTCAACTATTTTCGCTTTATATTTGTATTTTCGAGCTTCGAACATTATACTTACTATGGCACAATACACGCTGGTCGCTAGCGCTTATAATGTCTCTTCGAGAACTTTTCACCATCTCAAATGATGATTTAACCAAAAAGAAAAAATAAAGCGATTATTTTGTATGAAATTAAAGCGTACAAAGTCGAGACAGGCTCCTAGTTACTATGTAGTTATAAACATAATTGCCTATGCCAAAATGGAAGGCGTCATGAATAGAAATATTATTTTCATACGGATAAGATCAACTTATTACAAGATTATAGTTGCTGCCTGCAATTTAACAGCGCTTATATAATAAATTAAATAGAAAGAGCCGCTGTCATGCATAATTGCTATATCTTGTCTCGATAAATATCGATGTCTACTAAACATGGTGGCCATGAGTCTTGCGAAAAAAATATATTTTACAAAATAAAATTCCTCATAACCTTTTACATGATGATCGTCGAAAGATAATCCAAAATATCTTAATCAAGACATGTAGGCGTTTCAACTTGTTATTTGGAAGGTAATTTGTGAAATTTAATTAAATTTACATGAAATTAAATTTTATCTCTTATCTGGAGAATTAAATAGCATTTGATAGGTAATCAAATATTTCAAATCTCAAAGTCGGCTATTCCTCTGCTGTTAGGGTGAAATTTTGGGCCCAAATTGTGACAAAGAATAAAAGAGCCAGGTTTTTTCTGCTGCATTTAAAGGTGTTCGCTAAACAGCTTGAATACTTGAGCGGCTGTTTCTGTTCTTTGTTATTCACAGAGACTCGATGCAGCAAGAGATTTTTCTAAAGAAATCACTCCAAATTTATTATTTAGAAAATATTTCAATTTTCTTGGTTAACTACTTAGAATGCAAAATATAAGGTCTTCATTTAATAATAAGAAATAAATTAAAGACTCAGGCTATATTGTAACAAACTTTTTTACTTTACTTAAGGAATGAAGAGAGGACATTTCTATTGAGTATTATTAATATAAATAGATGCGTGAAGTAAGTTTGTTTTTATTTGTTACCGAGGTTATTGAAATGTACCTAAATGAAAGATATTTTTTTAAATATATTTTTTATTAGATTAAAATATCGTTTCTTTTTTTTTTTTAATTAAGAATGGTTTTGAATCCAGGATGCGTAGCGAGATACACGAACACTGACACCAGGGTAACGGGGCAGGGCACAACTCTCTCCCCAAGAGCAAATACCGACAATAATACCATTATGGAACAGAGGACTGCCAGAGTCTCCATGACATTGGTCGCGACCGCCAACGTCTAACCAACCGGAGCACAGCATATTGTCAGTGATTGTGGAATTTACCTCGGAGTAACGGCTTCTGCAGACAGCCTGGTTAACAGTCCAAATTTGGACGTGGCGAAGCTGTTCAGAAGGATCTCCACCAGGCTAAAGAGATAGTTTAGTTTTAATATACTTTATATCAAATAAAAACAATAAAACCAACTTCATAGAGTTGATTTTTCTATTAGCCTTGATCCATGACGGAAAAATTAATTTTGCAAGCGCATATGGGTATATTCCACTCACTCATCACCTATTCTACCGCCAAACAGCAATACTTACTAGTACCTCCGTAGTACTTACTTTCTGTGTTCTGGTTTAAAGGGTTAACAAGCCAGCGCTATTTACGCGCCATATATATGCGCGCCAGTATTTTATTCAAAGCAAACGTACATGTGTAAGTCAATAATGAAATCGTTAAAATATATCCTAACTGTGAGTATGTACAGGTATTTTTTATAAAATACAAAATTAAAATAAAAAGAACATACAAATTTAAAGAAAAAACACGCCGTCTAAAAGATTTTCCTGTGGCATTGTACCCAAGACGCTGGCACTATTGCCTCTCTGCACCGCTAGACTCAGCCTTTGGGCTAAATAAGCGCCAGCTCTTGGGTCGCCAGAAGTGTGGACCAGTTTCTGAGAAATATCTTTTATGATCCTTTTTGTATCGGACGACCATGGACCCAATGTTTCAAAACCCAGCCCCGCAAATTCATATTCGTTGGATAAAAGTGAATATTTGCGGTGCTTGAGTATTTGTGCAGCTTTAGCGACTGCACTGGCTTTACGAGACGTATTCTTGATATGAGATACTGCCAGCGTAACTACGCAAGTTGCATCCCACACAAGAACACGTCCCATCGACCATGGCACTAATGTCGCTCCATCGGGTCTCTTGCCATCATCTCTGCATAAACCATTCGGTTCCAGAGTAGCAGGAATCGATGCTGTGGCAAAAGCCTGACGAAGTATGTCATTAAGAGACCCATGGCGATATGCACGGCCAGCGCTTTTGCGGCAGCTAAGTCCATGGCGTCCGAAATAATCCACCTGGGTACCACGGGGACATGTGTGAGGCTCGCACACCTTTAAACCTAAGCGAAGGCATACGGCGATGCGTATCGTTGCCCGATCAAGTACTGTCCCTAGATTTTTAGAAGGGAGGGCCTGAAGCCAGTGGCCTGACTCTCTTTCAGATACAGCTAGCAGTCTTGCATGGTCTGTATCTGAAGTACACTGGGACAGGAGCAAATTGTGTGTAAGTTTAATACGGGGTGAATCCCAGTGCTTCTAAAAAGCCATATCTGAGGGAAATACTTCATCAGGGCAAGAAACACTCTGAATAATTAAACACATAACTCTAAAAAACACATAATTTTCCTAACTGACCTCATCGGAAATCATTTAAAAAAAAAATCCTATGCCTCTTGAAGAATACTTCAAAGTACGAAATCAAAACTAGTGAAGAAATATTACGAAATATTATATTCATACAAATAAGATCAACTTACCCTAGTATATCCCCATCCGATGCCCCAAACTGCTTGGTTATCAGCAAGATTGTAGTTGCTGCCAGAAATTCGGCCGGCACGTACATTATTATTGAAAGAGAAAGACCCTGTGATATGCATGATTCCTATATCTTGGTCATGGATGTCGGCGTTGTAGTTAGGATGAACAATTATTCTGCTGGTCGTGTGAACAATTCCACCGCTGTTGGCATTGGTTGAACCAACGCGACTGCGCCAGCGAAAAGTTGGGCTACCACTGAAATGATTACACAAACGAAATCATACGTCAGGTATCTAGTTTTAACTCAATTGATTTTAATATTTAGAAAAAATATTTGAAACTATTAATCAAATCCTCTGAATCTCTACTTACATGATGCAATGTGCGGCAGTAAGTATAGCCCTGTTATTCAAAATGGCGCCTCCACAGGCGTGATCGAAGTTAAAAAATCCTGTCACTGAGAAGAGGAGAGCCACACTATACGGGTACTGGCTAATATCTGTGACTGATCCTCCGATAATCCTTTGTGGATTGGAAGGTACGGCTGTTGCATAAATATATTCATTTGAATTACAATGTTTCTATCGTATAAAATCCATGCATTTTGTTTCTTCTTTGCTTCTAATAATGTAATAAATTTGAAATTTAATTATAATTCTTATTTTAATTTAACAATTATTCATACCTGTAACCGCAGCAAGGCCTAGGGCCAATAATATAAGTGCAGCACGCATCCTTAATGAAACCAACCAACACTTTGATATTTTATACTAGAGACAATATGCTTTTATACTTGCCTACATTCAAAATCCTCAAAACTATCAGACGATAAAAACCCTAAAGCTAATCCCTCATTAATCTCTCTAATTCCTACTTTAATCAATTATTAATTTTATGCTCATAAAATTATAGCGATAGTGATGTGTTATTCATAATATATAATATTTATTATTAGCTAGGCTCAAAACAGAGGCAGGAGGTGTTTGTATCTTTGTACCTGTCCGGTATAAGTGATATAAACATACGGGCACGCGACCCCGCCTTCTCCGAGCTACTTATGCTACACCCTGTGTCTTCCGTGGCATAAGTATCCTTATACCTTGAATTCCCACCAAATTCCCTCACATGGCGGCTTCGGCTATGGTCGTGAGAATGCAGAGGGGGAGTCAATTCTCAGCACCTGCTTATTATCAGACCTTGCCATTGTTAACACTTTCTTCTAAAAGAAACCTGAGCACCTCATCACCTATAAAAGTGGGCCCCACTCCACCCAGATCGACTACTTGCTTATAAAAAGAAGCCAAATTGGTAGAGTGACTAACTGCAAAGTAATTCCTGGGGAATGCCTCACAACACAACACCGCATCCTTGTCATGGACATGCTGGTAGTACCAAGTAAAAAAGTGCCTGAATGAAGCAGACCTAAAACTAAATGGTGGCTGTTGAATGGACCAAAACAGCATGAATTCTGTAAAGTCATAGCTAGCTCCAAGTTAAGCACAGACACAGAGGAATCAGTCGATAGTCAATGGTCTAGGATCCAGTCAACAGTGAACACCATTGGAAAACAGGTGCTTGGCACTTCGAAGGGAGGCCGCGTCATCGACAAGGAGACGTGGTGGTGGAACGACTCAGTACAGGAGGCAGTTCGAGAGAAAAAGACACAGTTTAAGAAGTGGCAAGAGACCAAATCTCCTGAAGACCGGGACGCGTATAAAGCAGCTAAACGTGCCACCAAACGAGCAGTTGCCAAAGCCCGTTACCAGACGCTGTCACCTCTGTATGACACGCTCGAGACAAATGAGGGCCAAAAGACTATCTTCCGTTTGGCAAAGGCTCGGGAGAAAGCGACACAAGTGATAACAAAATGTCTTTGTGTCAAAGACTCTAATGGCACTTTGGTTTGCGATGCAATTAAGGTGAAGGAGAGGTGGCGCGGCTACTTTAACGTGTTGCTTAACACACAACACGCTAATATGTCTCCTCCAGAACTGCCTCCTAATCTCGGACTTGTTGCACCGGTAACACCTGACGAGGTACACAAATGTCTTCGTTCAATGAAAAACCGAAAAGCCGTAGGCCCTGACGACTTGCCGATTGAAGCGTGGAAAGCGATGGGTTCTCATGGTGTGAACCTACTTACTGACCTTTTTAACCGAATACTTACTAGCCGGAAGATGCCCAACTCTTGGAGTTTGAGTATCATTACTCCAGTATATAAAGGCAAAGATAGTGTACAAGACTGCGAAAGCTACCGCGGTATTAAGGTTATGTGCCACACCATGAAACTCTTCGAACGCATAATCGATTCAAGGCTTCGGCAAGAATGTACCGTCTCGGAATGTCAGTATGGGTTTCGCCCAGGCTGTGGAACCATAGACCCCATCTTCGCCTTAAGAGTACTAACCGAGGCCCACAGAGAAAAGAAGAAGCCGCTGTCCATGGCGTTTCTAGACCTGCAGAAGGCTTGACTGCGTCCCACGCCAAATAATCTGGTGGGCTTTGAAGATGAAGAATGTGCCACAAATCTATATTGACATTATCCGAGACATGTACCATCGTTCGGAATCAATAGTAAGGACTGCCGTTGGCGACACACACCCTTTCCCGATCACAGTTGGTGTCCACCAAGGCTCGGCCCTGAGTCCTTTTCTGTTCAGTGTAGTGCTTGACGTTGTCACAGCGAAAGCCCATGAACCGTCTCCCTGGCTCATGATGTATGCTGATGACATTGCACTGGTAGCATATATAGCTTGATGAGGACAAGCAGGTTTTGGAGCAAAAGGTGAACCAGTGGAAGGGCGTGCTAGCGAGGGGCTGTCTGATGCTAAATGTTGCGAAGACCGAGTATATGGCCTGTGGCAGTACGGACCCCGAACCCATAAAGATAGGCGGAGAATCCGTTATCAAGACGGAAAAGTTTAAATACCTCGGGTCCGTACTGCACGAGTCTGGTACTACCGACCACGACGTCAGAGCTCGAATAAACGCAGCTTGGGCCAAATGGCGGGAAGTCACCGGGGTAATCTGTGATCGCAGGATACCGGTGAAATTAAATGGCCTTGTGTTCAAGTGCATCATCCGACCAGTCTTATTGTACGGCAGCGACGTGGCCAGCTCTCGCGAGACATGTTCAGCAACTTCACGTCGTGGAAATGAAGATGCTGCGGTAGATGTGTGGCGTTACGCGACTAGATCGTATTCGTAACGAGCACATTCGTGGTAGCCTTGGCGTTTGCGATGTAGCGGATAAGTTGCAGGAAAGCCGTCTCCGTTGGTTTGGCCACATTAGCCGCAGACCGCCAGACTATGTTGGGAACCGATGCCTGGACTTTGTTGTCGAAGGCCCTAGATCCCGCGGCAGGCCCAAGAAGCGCCGGCTCGATGTTGTGAGGGACGATATGAGAGAGCACGATCTCACTAAAGACGTCGCTTTCGATCGGGCAAAGTGGAGGCAAAGATGTAGGAAAGCGGACCCTGGCAGTACTAGGCCGGGAAAACGCTAGGAAGAAGAAGAAAAGCTAGGCTCAAAACACGTTAACGCTCATTAAGCGAAAAAAACAGCTCACAATGCTTTTTAGTCGCTATAAGATATTCAAATCGCCAAAATCGTGTTATGGCTCCAACATATCACGTATAATTTCCAAAGCGTCAATTTAACTCTTTTAACTCGCGACTCAATGTAATCTTGTTAGTTTTAACTGTGTAGTGTTTTTATGAAATCGTAGACGCGGAGCGTGTACAGACCCAGTTTTATTATAAAAATGTAAGCTCATTTGTGCTTTATTTATCGCAAGACACTGCACGTTTAGCAGAGCCAGAGGCAGTAATATTTCGAAAATATTGATAAAAATTTTATTTTCAGATTTTTAGAAAAACTCAAATTGGGTAATTTTAATTACAAACAACGTTTTGTGTTCGAATCACGTGGTCATTCTGTGTCTACCCCAACGCATCATGCATTTTTTATAAGAATCGTAACACTAATTTCGAGATGCGAATGTTTTACAGTTACCAAATTGCATAATGAGCTGTGTTTTCCCTCAATGATGGTCTTTGTTCTTTAAACCAAACATGTCTAAAGTGTGGCCGAAGTGTTATTTAATTTAAATTATACAATTTGTCCATTAAAGCAAATTTGAATAATCATTTCACAAAAATAAATTAACAATTCCAACATCCGAAGTGAAAATTTTCCGATTAGAATACTTAAAACTTTTTACAGGTCAAATCCGAATTTGAACCTTGAAATCTGAAGCCACTTGACCAACTAAAGCCAATTTACAAAGGCATATATCATACTAAATAATATTATACTGTTGCGGATTTTGATAGTATTTAACGAGGAGATATTAAAAAAGGCGTAGTTTAGTTGCAATGAAAATTTTATTGTGTTACATATTTTTATGACAGGGTAGGTAAAAAATTACAATAAACAAATTGCCTTATATCTAAATCGTTCCGTAACGTCCATATACTAAATTGCTTCACAGTTTTAACAGGCGCTTGCGCCAACATACCCCCGGACGTTGAAAGATTCCCTTTCAACCAGAATTTCCATCTTCAGAAAGGTCGGGTAATGGGCAAATTTTGCTAAATGATCTTCGAACTACGCCATTGGACGTCTTGACATCTGCAACTCTGATGATCCCATCTGGACCGGGATGGACAGCCACGATTCTCCCCATTCTCCATTTTAGTGGCGGCAAGTTATCCTCTTTTAAAAGAACCAAAGAGTTGAGTTTCAGCGAACCCTTATATGACCTCCTTTTGGTTCTTATCTGAAGTTCCGATATATATTCCTTGCTCCATCGAGTCCAAAAATGTTGTCTCAGCTGTTCTATTCGTTGGAAGCGAGTTAAGGAATTTACAGGGCGATGTTCGTAGTTTGGCGATGGTAATGATACTAAGGGGCGTCCAATTAAAAAATGTCCTGGCAGCAATGGCGTTAAATCATCGGCATTTGATGATAATGGCGTCAGTGGTCTCGAGTTTAAGATAGCTTCAATTTGGACTAAAGTGGTGTATAATTCTTCGTAAGAGAGGTTACAAAGGCCCAACACTCTAACTAAATGATGTTTAGTTGATTTTACGCCAGCCTCCGCAAGACCAGCAAAATGAGGGGAGTATGCCGGGATAAAATGAAAGTTTATACCTTCCTTTGACATCTCTTCAGTTACGGAATCACAATTTGTTTTAAGAAAGCTCGAAAGGTCATTGTATGCACCGACAAATGAACGGCCATTATCGGAATATATATTTTTCGGCTTTCCTCTACGTGAGATAAACCTTTTTAAAGCTAAAATAAATGTATTACTAGATAAATCACCTACTAACTCGAGGTGAATTGATTTTGTTGTAAAACAAATAAATATGGCAATATAAACTTTAACTAATTTTGTACCTCGACCTTGTCGAACTGCTGATTGGATTGGACCTGCATAATCCAAACCAATATTTTCAAAAGGAAAACCACCTAGAAGTCGCTGCTGTGGTAAGTAACCCATAGTGGGAGTAACTGTTTCACCTCTGAATCGACAGCACCGCGTACATTGTAAGTAACATTTTCGAGCTAAATTCCGTCCTCTAATAGGCCAATATATTTCTCTAATAGAAGATAATAATTATTGAGGGATATATATTCAAATACTAACACTGTAAACCGATGATTGGAATGTAGAAGAATAGGATGCTTTTTATCATACTGATAGTTTGAATTTTGGAGTCGACCACCGACACGCATGATATTTTGGTCATCTAAAAATACTTTGAATTTATTTAGTGGAATTTTCTTAGGACACTCCTTTTTATTTATTAATAAAGTATATTCTATAAATGATTCACTTTGAGATGCCCGAATTATTACATTTAAAGCTCTTTGTAATTCTTTACTACTAAAAGGACCAATATTCTTTATCTTTGTGTAACCTACCAGAGCAACATAGTCACCCAAGTGACTCAGCTCTTTAAATGAGAATAAAAAAAAATTAAAAAAAAATGATGATTTAACCAAAAAGAAAAAATAAAGCGGTTATTTTGTATGAAATTAAACCGTACAAAGTCGAGACAGGCTGCTGCCTGCAATTTAACAGCGCTTATATAATAAATTAAATAGAAAGAGCCGCTGACATGCATAATTGCTATATCTTGGTCTCGATAAGTATCGATGTTTACTGACCATGGTGGCCATGAATCTTGCGAAAAAAATATATTTTACAAAATAAAATTCCTCATAACCTTTTACATGATGACCATCGAAAGATCCGTAATCCGTAACAGCCTGTGAATGTCCCACTGCTGGGCTAAAGGTCTCCTTTCCTCTTTTTGAGGAGCAGGCTTTGGAGCTTATTCCACCACGCTGCTCCAATGCGGGTTGGTGGAATACACATGTGGCAGAATTTCAGTGAAATTAGACACATGCAGGTTTCCTCACGATGTTTTCCTTCACCGTAAAACACGAGATGAATTATAATCACAAATTAAGCACATGAAAATTCAGTGGTGCTTGCCCGGGTTTGAACCCACGATCATCGGTTAAGATTCACGCGGTCTTACCACTGGGCTATTTTGGGCCTGACACGGGTACTGGGCGTCGAAAGATAATGATCCAAAATATCTTAATCTAGACATGTAGGCATTTCAACTTGTTATTTGGAAGGTAATTTGTGAAATTTAATTAAATTTACATGAAATTAAATTTTATATCTTATCTGGAGAATTAAATAGCATTTGATAGGTAATTAAATATTTCAAATCTCAAAGTCGGCTATTCCTCTGCTGTTAGGGTGAAATTTTGGGCCCAAATTTTGACAAAGAATAAAAGAGCCAGGTTTTTTCTGCGGCATTTAAAGGTGTTCGCTAATCAGCTTGAATACTTGAGCGGCTGTTTCTGTTCTTTGTTATTCACAGAGACTCGATGCAGCAAGAGATTTTTCTAAAGAAATCACTCCAAAATTATTATTTAGAAAATATTTCATGTTTCTTGGTTAACTCCTTAGAATGCAAAATATAAGGTCTTCATTTAATAATAAGAAATAAATTAAAGACAAGCTATATTGTATCAAACTTTTTTACTTTACTTAAGGAATGAAGAGAGGACATTTCTATTGAGTATTATTAATATAAATAGTTGCGTAAAGTAAGTTTGTTTTTATTTGTTACCGAGGTTATTGAAATGTACCTAAATGAAAGATATTTTTTTAAATACTTTTTTTATTAGATTAAAATATCGTTTCTTTTTTTTAAATTAAGAATGGTTTTGAATCCAGGATGCGTAGCGAGATACACGAACACTGACACCAGGGTAACGGGCCAGGGCACAACTCTCTCCCCAAGAGCAAACACCGACAATAATACCATTATGGAACAGAGGACTGCCAGAGTCTCCATGACATTGGTCGCGACCGCCAACGTCTAACCAACCGGAGCACAGCATATTGTCAGTGATTGTGGAATTTACCTCGGAGTAACGGCTTCTGCAGACAGCCTGGTTAACAGTCCAAATTTTGACGTGGCGAAGCTGTTCAGAAGGATCTCCATCAGGCTAAACAGATAAAGAGATAATTTAGTTTTATTATACTTTATATCAAATAAAAACAATAAAACCAACTTCATAGAGTTGATTTTTCTATTAGCCTTGATCCGTGACGGAAAAAATAATTTTGCAAGCGCATATTCCACTCACTCATCACCTATTCTACCGCCAAACAGCAATACTTTCTAGTACCTCCGTAGTACTTACTTTCTGTGTTCTGGTTTAAAGGGTTAATAAGCTAGCGCTATACAAGGGACATAATGTTATCTTGTTTCTGGTGTATTGGTGATGTAGGGAATAGATAATAATTTGAACTGTGCTAATAACTATCTATAGCGCGACTGTCACCCTATTTTAATTAAAAAGTTTGACAATAATTGTGATCTCAAATAGTTATTCGGAAACAAGCTCAAAATTATTGTGAATTCAAACGTTTCTACTTTATTCAAAGCAAACGTACATGTGTAAGTCAATAATGAAATCGTTAAAATATATCCTAACTGACTTCATCGAAAATTAATTTAAAAAAAAACATTTCGTATGCCTCTTGAAGAATACTTCAAAGTACGAAATCAAAACTAGTGAAGAAATATTACGAAATATTATATTCATACAAATAAGATCAACTTACCCTAGTATATCCCCATCCGATGCCCCAAACTGCTTGGTTATCAGCAAGATTGTAGTTGCTGCCAGAAATTCGGCCGGCACGTACATTATTATTGAAAGAGAAAGACCCGGTGATATGCATGATTGCTATATCTTGGTCATGGATGTCGGCGTTGTAGTTAGGATGAACAATTATTCTGCTGGTCGTGTGAACAATTCCACCGCTGTTGGCATTGGTTGAACCAACGCGACTGCGCCAGTGAAAAATTGGGTCACCACTGAAATGATTACACAAACGAAATCTTACGTCAGGTATCTAGTTTTAACTCAATTGATTTTAATATTTAAAAAAAATATTCGAAACTATTAATCAAAACCTCTGAATCTCTACGTACATGATGCAATGTGCGGCAGTAAGTATAGCCCTGTTGTTCAAAATGGCGCCTCCACAGGCGTGACCGAAGTTAAAAAATCCTGTCACTGAGAAGAGGAGGGCCACACCATACGGGTACTGGCTAATATCTGTGACTGAACCTCCGACAATCCTTTGTGGATTGGAAGGTACGGCTGTGGCAAAATTGTATACATTTGATTACAATGTTTCTATCGTATATCATTTGTGAATCCATGCATTTTGTTTCTACTAATAATGTAGTAAATTTGAAATTGAATTATAATTCTTATTTTAATTTAACAATTATTCATACCTGTAACCGCAGCAAGGCCTAGGGACAATAATATAAGTGCAGCACGCATCCTTAATGAAACCCAAAAACACTTTGATATTCTATACTAGAGACAATATATTTTTATACTTTCCTACAGTCAAAATCCTCAAAACTATCAGACGATAAAAACCCTAATGCTAAATCCCTCATTAATCTCTCTAATTCCTACTTTAATCAATTATTAATTTTATGCTCATAAAATTATAGCGATAGTGATGTGTTATTCATAATATATAATATTTATTATTAGCTAGGCTCAAAACAGAGGCAGGAGGTGTTTTTATCTTTGTACCTGTCCGGTATAAGTGATATAAACATACGGGCACGCGACCCCGCCTTCTCCGAGCTACTTATGCTACACCCTGTGTCTTCCGTATTATTCCGTCTTAATCAATTATCAATTTTATACACATAACATTATAGCGATAGTGATGTGTTTTTCATAATATATAATATTTATTATCTGCTACGCTCAAAACACGTTAACGCTCATAAGCGAAGAAAAAGGCTCCAATGCTTTATAGTCGCTATAAGATATTCAAATCGTCAAAATCGTCTTATGCCTTCAAAATATTACGTATATATTCCTAAGCGTCAATTCAGACAGAGAGACTTCAACTCTTTTAACTCCCGACTCAATGTAATCTTGTCAGTTTTAACCGTGTAGTGTTTTTATGAAATCGTAGACGCGGAGCGTGTGCAGACCCTGTTTTATTATAACAATGTAAGCTCATTTGTGCTTTATTTATTATTTAGCAGAGCCAGAGGCAGTAATATTTCGAAAATATTGATAAAAACAGAATTTTCAGATTTTTAGAAAAACTCAAATTGGGTAATTTTAATTACAAACAATGTTTTGTGTTCGAATCACGTGGTCATTTTGTTCTTTCCCCAACGCATCATGCGCTTTTTTATAAGAGTCGTAACACTAATTTCGAGAGGCGAAATTTTTACAGTTACCATATTGCGTAATGAGCTGTGTTTTCCTCCAATGTTGTAAAGAACAAAGACAATCGTTTTTGTTCTATAAACCAAACAAATTATGTAATGTGTTTATAAAAGCATATTTGAATCGTCATTTCACAAAAATAAATTAACAATTCCAACATCCGAAGTGAAAATTTTCCGATTAAAATACTCAAAACTTTTTACAGGTCAAATCCGAATTTGAACCTTGAAATCAGAAGCCATTCGGCCAACTAAAGCCAATTTACAAAGGCATATATCATACTAAATAATATTATACTTATATGTAATTTATACTTTACTGGCCGCCGGTCTCGACTTCGTACGGGTAAAATTCAAAGTTACATCACGATTCCATTCCCAACTTAAACTTAAGATTTACAAAAATCCTTTTTCGGCGGGTTGCTCTGCTGAAGTAACCACCATACTTTCGCTGCTAACTTAGATATATATACAAAATAATATTAAAACCACTTCGATAAATTCACTTCCCTTTTGACGTAAGCATCGTTATCTTGAAGATTATATGATCGCCATTACTTACGTTATTATTGTAATACTTTTAGTAAATGCATTGAATATGCAATAATATAATACTTAAATGTAATTTATAAATGTTGCGAAGGCCCTAGTAAATGGCCTGTGGCAGTATGGACCCCGAACCCATAAAGATAGGCGAAGAATCCGTTATCAAGACGGAAAAGTTTAAATAGTTTGTATTTCATACCTTCTCGTTAACAGGAGGGAATCATCTATGTTTAGTGATATTTGTATTTTTTGCGATGAGTTACAATCTAAATAACATTTTCATCTTTAATATGTTGCCATGATTTAGTATTTATTGACACTCTTTGACCCTCTTTTACGAACGGTATCCCGAACATCTATTTTATCCCTTTTATTTTGTCGTTGCCACAAAGTGGGGGGTATGTGGGTGTCACCGACGCTAAAGGCCTCGGTATACCCACTAAAAACCAGCGATATCCTTTCCGTTTGTTTGGGGGGCGCCAAGGGATCGCTTGCGTATGCTACCATGACACCCCGACGATCGGCCCGCCTATGCGGACCTCATTTCTAGAGGGATTCCTAGATACAGGGAACCCATTTAGCCCCGGTGGCTATTCCGGCGGGGAGGCTTCTTTTGCGACACGACACTCACAGAAGGAGACCATTTCCAACCAGAACCTCTCACTGCTGAGCGTGATTAAAGCCATGCTCTCCGCCGACTACTTCTCCTCCCATCTGCGAATCAGCGCTCGTTGGGCTAGAGCCCTGATTCGATCCATCTCCGCGGATCCTGGACGATCACCGCTCGCGCTGCTTCCACCCGAAACCAGCATACTTCTGCGAGCACCTCTGCCTGAAGTTCCTAGGGAGAATCACCCGCGAGAAGTGACGCCGCCGTCCATGACACCATGCAGTAACCACGTACCACCTTCACCGCTATGAATCTATTTTATCCCTGTTTATAATTGTAATTTGTTGGTAATCGATGACAAGACAATTGATCAAATCGGTCAACACATAGAGATATACAGCATGCTATAGTGATAGTTTGTTATGGTGGTATGGTGGTATGCTGGTTTGATTAAATAAAATAGTTTAAATAAAATCTGGCACATTACTTGGCTTGCTTGCTACTCTCCTTTTTTTAATATTGTGGTACAAGGTTGATATATTTAATGTATTTATTCATAAGATTAATGGTTGTCAATTTAGCTCGTGCTTGGCGGTGAAAGTGAAAGAAACATCGAGTAAAAACCTGCACCTGCATGTGTGGTATGAAAATCTTCTACGTGTGTTTCATTAGCCCGCATTGGAGCAGCGTGGTAGAGTAAGCTGCAAAACCTTCTCCTTATAAAGAAAGGAAGGCCATAGCCCAGCAGTGAAACATTTAAAGGCTGTAATTTTAGTTTTATATTTTTAATAATAAAATACAAGTAATTTAAAAATCACCTGGCGAACCTTGGACAACAAGTAATAGAACGCAATAGAACCCAAAACAATAATTGTTAGAATTTTTGTCTTTTTGTCTGTGCGTTTGCGCACGTTACTCTTTGACACGGCTTAAAGAATTTGGGTGCGATCACTAATGAATTGTGGCAAACTACAGTTAAAATTTTGTGTTTGTTTTATATCAATCTAATAATAAATAAAAAGTTTTGTCAAATTTAAAGAATCAGATCGAACGTTTATTCGATAAACTATAAAACCATATACATTGGTACTATAAAAAATATTAACCATTGCTTACATCGCGAATGCGCCGTCAACCTCGGGAACTAAAATTGTCCCTTGTGCCTGTAGTTACACTGGCTCCATCGCCCTTTAAGCCGGAACACAACACTACTAAATATTGCTGTTTGGCGGTAGAATATGTGATAAACATAGTACATACGAATGGAACATAATCTTTCCGTTGGCTATTTCGCCATCGCATCGTTGGCCATCACCATAATTTTTCTTCTTGTGCGAGAATTTTAATTTTGCCGTGACTACTAAGATATTAATTTTAATTAATCCTTTTATAATTCCAGTAAGGCAACCGCGTCTTTTTATTTTTTTTCAGTCGATTCAGTTATTACCAACTAACATTTTCTAATAAAACAGATAAATTGAATTACTGCTAAATATATTTTGAAATATAGTTTAATATTTTACACAACTCGAGATGATTTATTTCACTTAAACTATAAAAAAAAGGTGGTGCTGCTAACAGAATTTAAATGGAATTAAGTTATACTTATAAAAATAATTAAATTTGATTTAGAACAATGATATTATAAATAAAAGATTTTATTTTGAATATTGTCAAAGTAAATTAAACCCATTAACAATAATATAAACATCAAAAATGTCTTTAAAATTTTTAAACAATAAAACTGAGTAAACTATACATTAAAACCGTACTACGTAATTACGTAGAACCATAAAATAGTATAGTATAGGTATATAGCTTAGATTGCAATTTATTATTTGTTAAAGTAAAATAATTTAGGACGGATATTGTGAAATATTGCATCAGCCGAAGATGCATTCTTAATCCATTAGCAATGTACATTACTTTTGGATTTGACTTCAATCGAGAAGTTAGTCTTAATTAGAACACAGTTTTAATTATAAATTGTAATTTTAAATAAATAATTTTAAGTAATTGTTTTTTTTTCAACCATCGTATTGCTACGATGTACCAACGTAATTCACTCGAATCATGTAATGTATGTATACTTGAATTAATTTACATGATTTATTAACTAATTTAAGAAGATTTCATTTTTACACTTGCTACAATTTCGGTTTCTTGTCTTTCCTCCATAAAATTGCGATGAAGACACGATGTAAACCCCGTGTTAATTAAAACAATAACAAAAAAACAATGTATAGTTAGGGAAGAAGAGACCCGGGGAGGAACGTCCTTTGCAAAATTTTTTCGTGTGCGAATGGAATTCAGGAACAGCCTTGCTTCTGAATACTTGCTCACACGCGATGATAGTGACATGCTCACAGGCACATTTTCGTTATTTTGTTGGATTTGTTCTTCTGTTCTTTCTGCTCTACTATTTCTCACGTTTGTTGCTTTATTTGTTCGACGGCTATCTTGCGTTTTACTAGTATTATTCACTATTACAAACACACGCAAATAGTACTTACTGATGAAAAACGGTATACTTTTAGTATTATAATCATAAAACACGTATATAATATTTCTTACAAATTAAAAACAATCGTACAAAATTTTGCACGCACTGCGTTGTGATACATAACAAATGCAGAATGTATGTAATGTCAAAATTACGCGATGCTTCTCGTGAATGCCTCGCGCTTGTCATTCAACACTATAAATAATTTCGTTTTGTTTGAAATACAAACTACGGTTAAATTATTTGGACATTGTTCATGACAAAATCGTGATAAAAAATGGGTTTATGTATGTATGGTTGGGAGGATGAAAACTTGGGGTCATATATATTTTTTGACGCTTAATCTAAATAAAATACAAAATGATAAAAATGTCAAAAAAATCTGGATAGGGACGGGACACCCTTAACACCTAGCAGTATGAAATATACTTTACCACCTATTCTCATACTTCCCAAATATACAAAACAAATTTCATAAAAATCGGTCAAGCCGTTTCGGAGGAGTTCGACCACAAACACCGTGACACGAGATATTTATATATTAGATATATATTTGTTTTAATATTACTATTAACATATCAAATTCTTCTTCTTCTATACTAAATAAAAAATTATAAATGTTTGTCATCTAGTTTCTAAGCACATTTATTCGAGTGTGATAAAATTTGTTAAAGTAAATTATTCTGTGTACTGTTTCTTTTTTATTTTAATTCCATTAAAAATATGTTACAAGTTATATTTTGATTTATTTACGTAATTTCTTGTTATTCGCGTTCAATAGTTTTTAATACATAGACGAAGTAATAAATATTATAATAAAAAAAAAATCAAATATAATTCGTATTTATTTCAATCTCTAATTACAAATTATGCATTGCTTTGCATCCAATTAATAAAACGGGATACACGAACGTTGACACCAGGGTAGCGAGCCAAGGCACATCTTTCTCCCCAAGAGCAAACACCGACGATATTGCCATTATGCATCAGAGGACCGCCAGAGTCTCCCTGACATTGGTCGCGACCGCCGACATCGAGCACACCGGAGCACAACATGTTGTCAGTGATAACGCGACCTAACTCAGCGTAACGGTTTCTGCAGACAGCTTGGTTAATAATGAAAACTTGAACGTGGCGAAGCTGTTCAGAAGGTCGGCCACCAACCTGAAATATATTTTACCACAAAATATTGATTTTTTGTACTACTTACACACAAATTAAAAAAACAAAAAAATAGACTAAATGAAAAAATAACTACTTAAACGGGTAGACAGTTTTATTTATTAACTACAATACCAAACTTTTGTTTCGTATTGGTATGTTTTTGTATAAGTCTGAAAAGCGGTTAATAAACATTCAAAATATTAATTGCTGTATACCGATTTAGGTGTTCCAGAGTAAGAAAGTATGGGATAACGTAATTATATGTGCAAATAATATAATATTTAAGAACACTAAATAAAAAAAATCATAAAATTTCAAATCATAACACATAAAATTTAATAAAATTGTCAGACTACAAAAACACTTCCGAATGCTTCAATGGTCCCAGTTAACTATCTAAATAATATTTGTTCAAACTCTCTTCGTTGTATCAGATTGCAGCTCCATTAGATAATGATGGCAAATTAATAGAGAGTGACCCTACAATTTTTTCTCACTTTATAACATGTCCTGCGTAGTCTTGGAAATTTCGCCACGTTTTCGAAATTTGGAGGACTTCACATTTTCAATTGCCTACCATACTTACACTAGTTAATCCCCATCCGATGGCCCAAACTGCCTGGTTATCGCCTAAGGAGTAATTGGGGCTAGCGAAGCGCCCATTACGAACGTTGTTGTTAAAGTTAAACGCGCCATTGATTCTTATTACTGCAACGTCACTGTCTGCGGTTTGTCTGTTGTAGTTGGGGTGATTAATGATTCTGTTGGTGGTATGGACAGTACCACCGCTGTTAGCATTTGTAGAGCCAACGCGTAGACGCCATTGGGAAGCGGAAGGATGATGACTGAAACGAATATTGTTATTTAACACCTGGACAGAACGTCATGTTATTTACACAAAATACAACAATACTATATTTAAACTAAACCGCTAGCATTAATTTATAAAATATATTAGATTATTTTTTAAATAAGAGTCCACTTACTTGAAACAGTGAGCAGCAGTGACGATGGCTCTGTTATTTAAAATAGAACCACCACAAGCCTGCCAGAATGACCCAGATCCGGTTGGTGAAAGAAGCACAGAGACAGCATGTGGGTACTGACCGATTGATGTCACAGATCCCCCAATAATCCTCTGAGATGTAGGGCCGGCTGAAAAATAAAATCATATAAATAATAAAACTAATATTTTCAATGTGTTAGTATTACCCTGAACGAATTAAATGTTTTTGTCTCTCTTGTATTATAACACGGATACTACATAGAGGTACAGTATATTTTTATCACGTTAAAAGTACTACGATTAACTAAATATCTTATGTTTACAACAGCTCATCACTTCATCGAAAAAACAATCCTAACTATGCTTCTTTAATTAGTATGAGGATTTAGTTACGTAACACATTATTGACTTACCAGCAGCCACCGCCAGACCGAGGGCCAAAATAATGAAAGCACGCATTGTTTCTGCTTAGACAACTGTTGTGACAACTTTCCTGTATGAAGAGTCTTTTATATGTTCGACAATTGATATGTTAATAAGATTATCTATCAGTTATTTAAGCCCACAGATAATACTTAATCTCCAGGATTACAAATCTTAGATTAATCATTCGGAACAGATAGGGAATTTGAAACTAACGTTCATGTGTCTAATTTTACATTGAAATAACTATTAATACTGGCGAAGCAAGACATATATTTTATAACCAATTGTTTATTAGTTAGTTAGTGGTCGATACGATATTTACTAGTATATAACTAATGACCGAACAAAACTTACCTTTCTCTAAACAATTAGCCTAGGCTTCTGTCTTGCAAATTATTGTAAAATAATTGCTTTAACAATATTATTTAGACAAAAAAACTACGATTAAAATATCGATTTTGAATATCTACCGCCAACTAAATTATTTAAAAAAGGTGATTTTTTATTAATAGTGGCTGTTACTTTCTTCTTTGACTGCACAGAATATATATACACAAATGTACTCTTCTTTCGTACTTACAATCAATAAAAAATCCGACATGACTAGATAGGGTTCAAGTGCTGGCTTTGCATGCATTCCGATGCACGACAGTAGAAACATTATCAATTTCCAGACTACTAAGAATTTCTCAACAAAAAAAAAATCACTTTTTATCGACCCAACCTAACTTTGAAGTACAACTTTGGGTAAAAACATTCTATCTTAACAATTTACATGCCAATTAGCTCGAATTACTTTTTACAATGTATCTGTGTATAGCATTTATTTATATTTAATAAAGAGACGTCAATATAAATCAATAAACTACACGAATCTCGTGAAGTCAGTTGAAAATATTATTAGTAACACCAAAATTACGGAATATGGAGAATTCCAAGCCTTATTACACCGTGAAATCGCTAGTAATAAAATAATAAAAACTAAAGTATTAAATCCACCATGTAAAGAATGGATAAATAATTTTTTTTTATCAGATCAATAAATGAAAGAAATCAACTATGGCATGACCTAAAGCAAGCACCTGAAGACAAAAACCTATTGAAGGATTTTAAGCAACAAAGAAGCACTGTTTTCACAAACATACAGTCAGCTAAATGTCAATATTATTACAAAAATTTTAAAAATTGACAATAGAATCCATTAAAAATGTGGCAGCTTATTAATAATTTAACTTGCAATAAACGATATCAATATTATACCGTCAAAACTACAATCAACATCTATGCTGACTGATATTAAGGAAATTTGTGACTGTTTTAATTCATTTTTCTCCACAGTAGGAAGTGAACTTGCCAATAAAATCCCCCTTCAAATTTCATAGTAATTTAACATATACAATTACAATGTGCAAGTCAACAAGCAAAGACAAACAGCTAAGAAAATTAGAACCAATCACAACAAGAGAATTATTAAATATTATAAATAACCTTGACTCAAATACCAGCTCAGGAGTGGATGGAATCACGACAAAAGTTATTAAATCCTTAAAAAATGTTATAGCAGAGAATTTAATCAACTGTTTCAATAAATGTTTCGCTGAGGGATATTTTCCTGATGCGCTGAAAACCGCCAAAGTTCGTCCTATATTTAAATGAAACAAAATGGATCCTAGCAATTACCGTCCTATACCGCTGCTACCGGTAATGTCAAAAATAATTGAAAAAGTACTACATAGCCGGTTCAATAAATTTCTCAATTCCATTGAGTATCTTTACAAGAAAACAATATGGCTTCAGATCTAAATCAAATAGTGTGTCAGCTGTTATCGATCTAATGACAAATGTAAGACTAAACATCGATAAAAGGAAAATCGCCTTAGGAATATTTATAGACCTAAAAAGGCATTCGACACAGTGAGCCATAAAATTCTCTTGATGAAGTTAGGGGCATTGGGTCTTAGGGACCAGGCATATCACATGTTTAAGTCATACTTAACAAATAGGATGCAGATTTTTCACCTAGATAATCACCAAAGTAGGCCTCAAATGATCAATTACGGCGTTCCCCAGGGCTCAATCTTAGGCCCATTACTTTTCCTAATTTATATTAACAATGTACATGAAATTGGACTAAAAGGGGACCTTACCTTGTATGCTGATGATACTAGTCTGTTCTACTATAGTAATTCGATAGATGCTGTGGTTAATCAAGCTCTTTTTTTTACGCAGTGGAAACCTTCAGAAAGGTAACCAGCTCTCATTGGGGGGAACTGGGTTATGTGGGATTCTTACCCACTAAAACCACTGCGATGGCCATCCTCGGTACGGATCGGAGGCTACGGGATCGTGTTGATATAACGCATCCGCGGACTCTCCCGTGCTGTGCTCCGCTCGTGACTCGGCGGCGGCTCCGAGACGACGCCGACGTCGTCTCCGCCGAGCAGGATCGGCCCTTTCCCGTTCCCGCTCCGCCGTCTCCTTCTGGACCATGACATTCTTACAGAAGGAGGCTACGGCCCTCCACGCCGATTCCCTGCGGAGCATCGCCGACACGACTGCTCGCAGCGAGAAGTCTTGTCCGATTTCTCGGACCAGGATCTCCCTCTCCGCATTCCACGCGGGCCATGCCTCCAGCGTATGCTGAGCGGTGTCCCGGTCCGCACCGCAGTGGTGGCACATCGCCGACGATTGGCGTCCGATTTTACACAGGTATTCTCCAAAACAACCGTGACCAGTCATTACCTGCGTAAGTCGGAAAGTGACTCGTCGCTTTCGTCTCATCCATCAATGCATCTAAAACAACTAACATATTTTTTGCTGCAAAAAACAAAAAGATAGGCAACTTCAAACCCCTTTCAATTAACGGGGAATTCATAAAAATGGTCAATACACAAAAATATATCGGCTTAGTCCTGGATAATCAGCTTACGTGGCAACCTCATATTGACATAACACGTAAAAAACTTCTCTAAACAATCAGTGCTGTGCGAGGTATAATACGATGCCTTCCGAAAAGTGTATGTTATACTATTTATAATTCGTTAGCTAAACCACATTTGGACTATCTAATTGAAGTTTGGGGTTCTGCAGCCAAAACCATCTACAAAAATTACAAACAACACAAAATAAACTCATAGAGACTCTATTTAAATACAACTACTTAACACCTACTATAAAAATTTATAAGAATACAAAAATAATGAACCTAACTCAAATCTATAAATATAACACCTGCATCCATATTAGAAAAATCCTTACAAAAGATATACACTCTCAAATTATTTTCATGAAAAAAATATATTCATAAGCGAATGATTAGAAATGCTAATAACATATGTCTAGGCCCATCAAGGACAAACTACGGCAAGAAAAGGTTTTTTGTTTGAAGGAGCTCGCACCTACAATAATTTGCCGAAGGATATCAAAGATATAAAATCGCTTCATAATTTTAAAAGATGTTAGGCCATATTTTAAAGGATTCTTCTTAAAATTCAATTTAATCTATATATATAAAAGAAAGTCGTGTTAGTTACACTATTTATAACTCAAGAACGGCTGAACCAATTTGACTGAAAATTGGTAGGGAGGTAGCTAAGAACTGGGAGAAGGACATAGGATACTTTTTATCCCGTTTTTTTTTTTTTGGTTCCTGGTTTTCCGGATGTGCGTTCCACTGATGCTCTTGGTCGTATATATACAGTTCGTCATAAGAATGATGAATGCTTCTATTTGCGATTGTTGTTGGTTAATGTGCATGGGCCAACGTCATTTGAGTCACTACGGACTGTTAATGGTACAATATTTCCAACATATCGTGCTGCATGTGAAGAACTCAAGTTACTAGAAAACGATACCCATTGGGATACTACAATCGTTGAAGCCATTATCTCTGCATCTCCATGTCAGATACGTACATTATTTGCTATCATCATTTCGACATGCTTTCCATCGAACCCTGAAAATCTAACCTGTGGCACAAATACAAGGACAATATGGCAGAAGATATTTTACATCAAATTCGTGTCAGTTCAGAAAATTCCGATCTTGAAATGAATGAAGAGATACATAATCGGGCCTTGCTCTTGATCGAAGACATGTGTTATCTCATGTGCGGTAGTTTATTAGTCAGGTTAGGAATGCCAGCGCCAAATTGTGAAATGAATGACGCATTTAATCGAGAATTGGAACGGGAACCTGAATATGATCACCAGGAATTAGATTTAGTAGTTCAAACGAATGTACCCCTGATGAATCCCCAACAAAAAGAAGTTTATGATACAATAATGAAGGCAATTGATGATGGAAACGGTGGTTTATATTTCCTGGATGCCCCTGGTGGAACTGGTAAGACATTCCTCATGTCAGTAGTTTTAGCCACTGTTCGTGCAAGATCCAACATTGCGGTTGCAGTTGCTTCTTCTGGTATAGCAGCCACATTGCTAGAAGGATGTCGTACGGCACATTCTGCATTGAAATTGCCGTTAAATCTTCAATCTATTGAAGAACCAACATGCAACATTACAAAGCGCTCCGCTACGGCCAAAGTTTTATCAGAATCGAAGATCATCATCTGGGACGAATGCACAATGGCGCACAAACGTGCATTGGAAGCACTTAACCGAACGTTGAAAGATCTACGTAATGACTCGAGATGTTTTGGAGGAGCAATGATTTTACTGTCTGGTGATTTCCGCCAAACATTGCCAGTAATTCCCAGATCGACTGCTGCTGACGAAATAAACGCTTGCCTTAAATCATCGAATCTATGGCGCTATGTTAAGAAACTTCAGCTAACAACAAACATGAGAGTTGCATTGCTGAACGATACATCTGCTGAAGATTTCTCTGAGCAATTGCTAACTATCGGCAATGGTCGAGTACCCGTCGACGAATCGAGCGGATTGATTTCATTTCCTCCGAATTTTTGTAACTTTGTCTCATCAAAATACGAACTCATCAACAAAGTATTCCCAAACATGACTAACCTCAAAAATAATGAATGGTTGAGTGAGCGAGCAATTTTGGCAGCTAAGAATAAAGATGTAGATGACTTAAATTACATAATTCAGGATGACATCATTGGTACACTGCATTCTTTCAAATCTATTGACTGTCTAACAAATGAAGATGATGCCACCAACTATCCCATTGAATTTTTAAACTCCTTGGATGTACCTGGCTTACCACCGCACAATTTACGACTAAAGATTGGTTCTATACTAATCATGCTTCGAAACTTAAACCAACCAAAATTGTGCAACGGAACACGCTTGGTGGTAAGTAAATTGATGAAAAATTTGATTTACGCCACAATTCTCGAAGGAAAATTCAAAGGTGAGGAAGTTCTCATTCCGAGGATCCCGATGATCCCAACCGACACGCCATTTCAGTTTAAACGGCTTCAATTTCCGATCCATCTAGCATTCGCCATGACTGTAAATAAGTCACAAGGCCAATCGTTGAAAGTTTGTGGTCTTAATCTCGAACACCCATGTTTTTCCCATGGCCAATTATATGTGGCATGTTCACGTGTCGGAAGACCTTACGCGTTATTTGTTTTCGCGCCTAATGAAAAAACAAAAAATATCGTTTATCACAAGGTGCTACAATAAATGGCAAATAAAGAATAATTTAATAATTATATCTTTTTTATTCACCCTAAGTTAAAAATTTAAAAAATGTGATAATGTGATATTGCCTTTAAGGTGGAACAAAGTTCACCGGGTCAGCTAGTATTATATAAAACTAAACTAAATAAACCAAGTTGTAACTAATATAAAATAATACTTAATAACGCTTCACTACTCCTAACTTAAAATAATATTACTTATATATCTACTGATATATCTTGTGTAAAGTAACTACTAAAACTACTACTCAACTATGTATGTATACTAAGATAATAATAATGTACTAAATTAAATTAATTGATTTATATATAATATATATATAAATTTATTTAGTCATATATATATATATATATATATATATATATATATATATATACATAAATACGCTTTTCTCAGATTTTACCAATTATACTAATTCTGCAGCTTATACGCGTACCTGAAGGGCACAAGTAATTCAATACACCAAAATCTTAATATAGACCATCTTTCATTCCTATTAGGTCAATATAATACAATATTTATGACTCACTTCCATTTAGAGTGTGTGAAGTATAAAGAACATCAATTGAAGTATGTTATCGATATTGGCAGTGAGTGATAATTATCAAATTACTTTCTATTCTGGTGTAGTAAATAATCATCGTTTCAAACATCAACAGACCTCTTGATTTTAATATTAACAGTCTGGAACTTTCTTCTACTACCATTGGTACTTTGGCTTCAAATCTGATCTAGATGATATTATTATGTGCTTTATTAATATTCATCTCGTTTTTGCTCGTAGCGGGAAAAAACGGAAAATTACATCTACGATAACGTATGAGACATTGTAGCAATATGATGCTATAAATAAAGCACTCGAATCATACTTAAGAATAGATGAAAGACATATTTTTGCACCGACTACGATCAGACTGGCTTTTATATAAAGTTTGTACAATCAAGAATTAAGCAAAATTACTAGTCTTTTATTTAATTTTGTATTGTTACACATTTTCATTCAATTAAAAGTTAAATATTGGTAAAAATAAAATATTGTTTGCAAACTATAATATATCTTCAAGAGTTATATCTTATCAATAACATAAAAGCGTAAAATGTTTGCTAAAATGATGCGGGTCGCATGTGTCGAAAAAAAATCTTTGTTATAATATGTCTCCGGCAACCCGCATTGGTGCAGCGTAATTGAATAAACGACAAATCTTTAAGACGATTTGATTTTGCCCAGGTATTTACGCCGTCGGCATTTGGACAACGATATTATTCGTAAATTTTGTTTTCGAATTAAGCAAGTATAAAAAAACGCACAAATTTTATCAAAACATTGGTTTGGTTTTACGTGGATTACTTAATCTAGTAAACAGATTAACTCATAATCTTCATTAAGATATGAAGACGAAATCCAACAAGGATCAAGGAAAAATTTGTACATAAATTGTAAGTTTATATCAAATTTTAATTGATTTAAATCATAATTTATTTAATTATTTCATAAAACTAGTTATTCTTGCTTCTTATGCTGCCTCGTATGTTTAGTGACTAGCTTATAGGCCGAAGCATAGAATTTCATATTTTTATATTCCCATGCCTTGGAAAGAACGTTAAGCACTTGGTGCTGAACCTGAACTCTTTCCGGTCGTGTTAGATTTGCAGTTTAATCGGGCGAACAGTATATACTTGTGGGCTATAACATAATCTGCACAGTTAACCTCGAGAATAGCCAACGTGGTCAAAATTGATCAGACCACGATCTTTATGAATGGTAACTTAGAATTAAAAAAACAAGTGTCAGAATTATCGCACATTATAATATTAATTATATATATAATATTAATTATATTATATTAAGATACCTAAGTATTTGACGACCAGACAACTTTTTCTTTAGATTTTAGAGTACTTCAAATTAATATAAATTAAACAGCTAGCCAGTAGCATATAAAGTATATAGTTTGTAATATGTGTGCGTCGTTATGTTTTATGTTATTTAGTTTAATCTAAAATTTTGCCCAAACTGCTGCTGGGTATGACAGCAACGAAAATCATAATTCCATTGTTTCTCAAAAGCCGCGACAAGCCATAACAAAAGAATCCACAACCGTCAATAAATATTGCACATCGACTTTTGAAAAGAAACAATCGGATAATTTCGGCTTGAAAATAATGTATCTATGTAGAAATGTGACTAATCAACTATTTAAGCCATAACTACCAGTCACAACAACGCAAAAACAACATAGTCCTACATGTGTATCTTCAAAGTACACATTAAGCCATTATTGTGTTAGAAATCATAAAAAAGTACCTACAATTTATTTATAGCTTGAACAATATAAAGATAGAGAGTATCGCGGTAATTTTAAGAATTTTATATAAATAAATAAATAAAAATATATATAATTCAATTATTTCAATGGATCAACTAATTTTTGAATACCCCGGTACAACATTGTACACTATTATTGCCATTTTTGTAGTCAATTTAAGTATTATTTATTTTATCGAATAAAGTAATTTCAAATAAAAACAACAAAAGCGGTACATGATATCATTCTATGAAGATAATTTTAAAGGAATAAAATGGTATTTCTTAAATAATAAATGTATTAACCAGATATTGACTAAAGTATGATACAGCAGTTAATAACTGATTATTTAATTCCACAAAAAGTATTTTATCCACAACAAAGATTTAATGCTACACTTGTTTGGCATTATTTGTATTTAAATAAATCTATAGAAATAAATAAAATTGAATTGGCGCTCTTTCACTAAATAAGGTGCAGGACCCATACAAACATTGCATATTTTGAAACTCCAGATTGCTACTAAAAATTTGTTGAAAGAAAACAATATAAGTATATTGTTTTCTTTCAACAAATTCTTATTTGTCCAACCCATGATTTGAACCCAGGACTTCGGAATCCTTAGTTATATGTTAGCCACAAGACTGTAGATGCTATCAGAACAGCCAATTTTACCCCTTACATAGAAAATCTTTTAAAGACTAATATATTTTATATTTGTGTAATTACCTAAATTAATTATTTTTTCTTAGTCTTTTCAATCGATTGGTCGTTTAATTGATTATTATTATTAATACCGTTCTTACTTTATCGAAACTTAAGCCTGAAATATAATATTCAAGGCCTGCTAACGATGATAGGATTTAAATTAAGATAAGATTGTAAATGGTGAATGACGAAGTTGCTATTTTGATATTCCCACATTATTAATCGATGACCAAATCAATCCATAATTCGTTTGACGCGACCACTTATATTGGTCAATAAACGAAGACAATCCATTTTTATTAATTAACTAATTGTGTCCAGCGGTTTTATCTACCTTGTATTATATGCATGAACTTACGTAAACTTTAGGTACCTAGTTATAACTTTTGATGGACTAAACGGATTAAGCAAGTACAAAAAAATTACAACCCAAAAAGGGTTTTTAGAAGGGACGATTTAAACACGGCAATTCAGAAATTATAACAACAAAAATACATACGTAGACTCTATTTTTTTATAACTTTATGATAGACTCAACCAATTTTGATGGAATAAAAACTGAACGAAACCTTGAAATACTTCTTATTCAGTTATTTCAATTTGTAATTATTAGTCGTTTCAAAGATTAGCCCGAAAAAAAAAACAGAAAAAAAAAGAAATATATATTGTTTTGGTTTGGGTAACTCGCAAATAGCCATATTAGGGGACCTATCAGGAACGAAGGAAGTTCTTTTAAAGGTATTGATAAAATGAGAGGCCATTTATTATAGTCACAAGTACAAATAAAAAAATAGCCCACAACAGCAACTGCATGTGTTTATCTTCATTTGTCCAAAGAATAACTGGTACTGTCCAAATACCAATAGATTATCCCAAGATTTTATAAATTATACAGCTGCTATTTCCATATTATTCATTCTTCTTCACAAGTCTTAATTTGTCAAATTAATAAATGTATATAAATAATTAATATCTTGTCATTATTTTTTTAATGAAAATGTAAATAACAGTCCTAGGTACAACAACACAGTAATTACCTTAAGGAATAGTTCACCTATTCCTTAGGGTAATTACTGTAAGTAACTGTAATCGTAGGTGTAACTGTAAGTGCATGTGCTCTTTTAAATATATTATATATATAATTTGCAAATTAATTGAATATTTACAATGCATCTATGCCAATTGGTAGAATTTTATATATTGTTCCCTCACTGAGCAAGCTTTTTAAATCTCTCTACTAGATAAATATACGCCAAATCAACCTTATACTTTACTTAGATAACTTACCAAAGTAGAGGTATGATATATATTTTTATTTTGTTCAAATATGACTAGTACTTACATAATAATTAATAACAAACTATTTTCATCGATATCGATTGCCGATTATTTGCAAAAGATTGTGTTACTTTGAAATAATATCTATTTGGAAATTCCCACAAAAAATATTGTTATTGATAGCTTATCTCAATTTAAATCCGCACTTAACTGGATTTAAAATATTAATACACATAATTACATAAAAACACATCACGTCAGTTTAGTTTAAAACTATACATAAATATAACAAGCGATGTAAGGCTAAGGTTAAAATCTACCCGAGATCTACTACCCTTGAAAATCAGGCTAAAAAGGACCGCCGATTTATGTGATTTACCAGTTACGTTCAAAAACAACATTGTTCACTATTTATTCAGTTGAAAAATATATATTGTAAGATACATCACATATTACAGATTTGTTAGTCATAATCTAACCTAACCTAAAAAACTAATCCAAAAGTTATTTTGATATTAGTATTTTTCGAGGGAAGCAATTATTTTTATGTGCAACATTATGTCTTTTCGTTAATTCTACTCTGCTATGAGCTACGGTTTGGAGGATTTTTTATCGTGTTAGGTGTACTACTTTTGACAGTCAATTAGTTTGTTTGCAAAGCGAAATCATATAATTGGTGCATATACGTATATAAGTCGGTGACAAATCTCATAATACGATACGAATGCGATATGGAGAGAACGAAGAACGATCTTCTGATCAAAATCAGTCAAATCAATCGAAGTATATCATTAGACGATTAGGCTGCCCATTCTTAGCCATTTCCTACATATAGGGATAATACTGTGTATTTTGAATACTATGTTCAATTAAGAGATTCAGTGATACAACTATGAGAAGAAATTATGCGTTTGTGATTTACGCTTCTAGTAAAACTACTAGTATATTCGATGAGAAATTTGTCGATCACTTTGCACGGTGTCAAACACTTGATTCATATTAGAACACAAAAAATCGCTGCTACTTGTTAACGCCATGACAGCGCCTCTGTTGGCACGATTACAAAGTAGTAAGAAGTAACCACGTTTTTCGATGCGGCTAGCTTAACGCATTTAAACTAGCTAAATCGTCAAACGTGGATTATCGATCGATATGCCTAAATTTTATGTTTAATATAAAGTAATCAGATATCATTAAGAAAATCAGGAAATGGCGGAATATTTGATAATAAATTGACCGACATATACACGACTCTAAATGTTGAGTATCTACGTTTGTGGGTGCGTTTATATATTCCGTTTATGTATAGGCAAAAACATATGATTGTTTTAAATTACAATAATAAATATAATATAATTTATAAAAAAATATATGTAAAAACATTACAAGCGAAGCTTTTGATACTGGATGTTTTAGGACACTGGACATTCTGGGATACTAGACATTGTCAGCCAGAACTTTAAAAAAAAGTTTTTACAACTATATCAATTATAATTCTACTTGTTTTATATATATATTATAAGAAAGCCAACATAAAATAAAATAATACTTAATTAATTATGTTACCATTAACATAATGGTTACGCTAAATAATTTATTTAATACATTATTTATTATCAAAGTTATCATTGAAAATTACATCCGATAAGAGATATAAAAAAATAATACTTCACACTTAAATTTAAAATCGCATTTGAAAAACAAATTCTTTAGATTCGGAAAAACATTATAGTTTATAGTTAAGTAAAATATATTTACATTTTTTTTTATATTATATAGAAGGACAGACGAGCATGTGGGCCACCTGGTGGTAAGTGGTCACTAACGCCCATAGACATTGTCATTGTAAGAAATGTTAATCATCGCTTACATCGTCAATGTGCCACCAACCTTGGGAACTAAGATGTTATTTCCCTTGTGCCTGTAATTACACTGGCTCACTCATCCTTCAAAATAGAACACAACAATACCAAGTACTGCTGTTTTGCGGTAGGATATCTAATGAGAATGCACCTGATTGGCGGCAACATTTCACATCAAAACAATATTTAAGACATGTAAGTAAATTCAAAAAAAGCCAATTAACAATTTTTTAAAGGCGTTAAGTATCTAATATACAAGGCTCTTTATAATAGCAAGACATATTCATTGAAATGATAACAAAAGTATACACATAAGCGGCATATCAATTTATTATTATTTTGATGCCTCGTTGGCTAATAGCTAGCTTAAGGGACTTCAGATCTCGAGGTCCTGGATTATTCCAGGGTCGGGCCAACAAAAAGTTATTTTGTATTTATGCAAAGACATTTTCTGTAGCTGCCCGGATATTCTGAGTAGACATTGTCTTTGGCATCTAAAATAATTAGCCTTTTGTCTGAATTCTTTTCGGTCATATTGTTTTTGCAGTTCCATCGGATTATGAAAGTAAGGATATAGGAATGTGGGTGTGTATTAGCACACACTAGTGGACAGCGCAGTTTGTTAGTATCCATTAGAATAAGTAAAGATATAGTTTAGTTTATCTAGTGTTCAAGTTTAGTTTATCTAGTGTTCAATCAAGTTTAGTGAACTCTAGCAATCACATTTTTGAAACAAAAACGATCAAACTGTTTCTTCTAAGCATAAATCATTTTTGGCGTCATACATATAAGATTATTCTACTTATAAAGGATTTGGTGTACCATGCTTGCTCGCTATTTATAAATTTCCGACAAATCTAATAGATCCGGAGCCACTTCTGAATGCGGTATATTATAAACATGCATATACTTAAACGCCAGTTTATGTAAAAACAGACATAATTTGAGATAAACAAAATTAAAGTTAATTATTTCTAGCATTTAATCATCTCAATCACCCAAACATTCAGGAGAAGGAAGTGCTTTTGCAGTTTGCAGAAGGGTTGGCAAGCAAGCGGCCAGCCGTAAAGTTCAATTAAATAATAAGATATAAGAATCATTACATATTAAATACAAAGCAGGATATCCAGATAAATAATACTGAGGAATATAGTAACGATGAAATACTCAATAATATTCTACCATTTACTAGATTACCTTTCTGTTATCAATAATAATCTTACAAGGTTCAAAAATATCAATTGTAAGCATTTTCCTAAACAATAATATACCTGTTTTTATTATATCTCTCAACAAATATGTTCCACACTAGCTCCAATATAATTCAATTGATGCTTGATCATTAGTATTCGGCACGCAGACTGAGGACGATTTTTGAAATTTCTCCCAAGATTACCGGGCGCTGTACAGTAACACAATCCAATAAAGTGCACGTATTTGGCACAGCTACGTATTTTGAATTTTATCCGAATCTAAGAAATAATCGTGTAATAAAAAATATATATAATATTTTCAATAAATGCAAATAATGTTTTGTATTAAAAGTAATCACTTCAACATACGAATATTTAGAACTGTTTTTACCCCGTCTCTGCCCCCTTGTTAGGTTGAGAACCTCGCACAATAGAAAGAGATAGTAATATTTTTTATCCTGTCTTTAAAGATTATGTTCAATACAGTTGACAGAATTATTGTGGACTGCTTAAATAAGATTTTTTTTTACAAAAAATCGACATCATTGCTGACTTGTAAATCAAAAGCACATATTAATAAATATAAAATAACCATAATTTTATTCTGTTAACTCATAAAAAAATATTTATAATTTTTATTTATATACTATATTTATGTATATCCTATTTTTTAAGCAAATAATAAATACAATATACAAATCACATTTTATATTGTAAATGTAATGTACAATATGATGATAATGATTTCATATAAAGATAATATAAATTGCGTGCAATGAATTTTGAAAACGGACTGCGCAAACATCGTTGACAATATAAACATCAAGATATGTGTAATTTGTGGCAGATCGTTATCAGTAAATCATGTGATTTGAATTATATTAAATGCGGCCAAAAATGGGACGGTTATCGTCCAATGGCTGGACAGTTATCTGAAAAGAACGCGATTATTTTTAAACAACTCCAATCAGTGTATTTCGGAAAACAACATCTTATAAACAAAAACAGTAGTAGATACTCTTTGAAATTCCTGTTCAAAGACTAACAGGAGGTTAAAAAGGATTCGGTATCTTCCGATCCTATCGTTTAAGTTATACTGCATTTGTAAATATGATCCTAAATGCTTGATTTAAAATTTAAGAAATTTAACTTTAACTTATGTTCGTATTTCATTTTTTTTAATGTATATAACTAATAAGAACTGACCTTGTAGGTCACTTTTGCTCATAAACACTGATGCAATATAAGTGTGAACCACCTCTTCTATTTAATGTTCGATCAAATGTTTGTATGTTTTTTCTAAGCCCTTGGTCTGGTTCGTTGACTGGAATTTGCTGATAAGATTATCATTTATCTTTAGACATTATTTATATTTATCAGTACTAAGTAATTGAATCTTCGGGCTAAAATAAATACATAAAATAACAGGATGAAGCGAGTGTAACGCCATGGTTAAGCAACGCTTTCTTGTATGGGCTCTGCATGTTTAGCTTTCATGACATTTAACACAGTGCGAAACAAAGTCACCGAGGGTAGAGTTCTCAAGTGCCGCTAATTCTCTGCTCAATTAATCATTTCAGCAGTGTAATTCGAGGTTCCATGTTATAGACTAAAAATATTGTACAAAGCTAATCCTTGTCACACAAATCTACTACGCTTCTATGCCTTAGTTCAATAAGCAGCATTCCCTGACTAAACATCGTCATCAGATTAGATTGGTCAATCGATGAAGAAAATCATGAAGTTGGAGAAAATCAATAGAATTAAGGTAATTGCCAAAGGGCAGTCTCTTTTCGAATAGTTGTATATTCTCATGTGTTATCTCAACATGTAGAAATTTAGATAAATAAGTTATAGCTGTAAATGTTTGGAAAGCGCTGACAGCATGATCTTTAATAAGAAATAATATAATGTTTTACCAAAAGTTTTTGTTAATTGGTTGTTGTTTCAAAAATTATATATAATTTTGGAAATAAAAACACTTAATAATTTTAAATTAAGAACTGAAATGATTTGATGAATCATCTCAGATATAAGTAATTAAAATATATTTGCTTTTCATTATATATTTCAATTAATTATTCAGCATAATTATTCTTCATTAAGAATTGTATATATGTAACATGTTTCAGATTGTATCGTTGTTTTGTAATACCTTTTAATCCCGCTTTGATAAAGTATGATAAATATAGTAAACTAATGAATGAAAAATAATCCTTCATAGACATTGACAATGTAATACATACATAATATATACAGGACACAAACACTGGCGTACTCTCTAATCCGTCACTTTCTAAGCCCGATGGTACGACAACCGGAGAGTATTCTGGCTCAGGACGAACCCAATGCGACGACGTTTTTTTCTAGGGATGCTACTGAGAATTATTCCACAAAAAAAATATATTTTTTATTAGCTTAACGATTGATTTGAAACCATTATACAAGCGGAGCAGTTGAACTATTTAAATGCATTTTTTCCGAATTGCTTTGGTTTCTATAACTAGTTGATTAAGGTATACTTCTAAAAGTATATACAATCAAACATAATGTAGAATCACTTAATAATAATAATAATAATAATAATAATAATAATAATAAGTAACTTTGTTTACCAAAAAGAAACAAAGACAAAATTAAGGTACAAAACCATAAAAAAAGAGTTAACAATATGATATTTGATGATTTGGTGAAAAGGTCGTAGTCTCAGCTAGGCTGCTTTTCAGTCTACGCCTTGTACATATGCTGCTAACACAAACGTTACAGTCATTGCATTAAAAGGTAAACGAAGAAATAATTATTAAATAATAAAAGTGAATACAATTTATAACACGCCCAATAGGCTAAAATAAAAAACATGCAAGAATTACTAAACAGAGATGTTTGCTTTTCTTAGTTTGCTTAGTTAGACTTCTATAATTATCAAACGTATTTCAGCATCGAACTGGTTCAGAATATCTATTTTATTCTCTTTATAATAAATACATTCCTTTGAGTCGTTACTAAAGTCGTAGCGTCCGATTGTAGCATGATTCACGACGCGCCTCGTTTGAACCTAAGTTATAAAATATAAATACAGATAAAACCGAATGAAGTGCATAGAACTTTATAGATGATAACACTCTTCCAGTATATTAAGAGCCAGTATAATTTTATAACTCAAGAGAAATAGTATTAAATGTGATTACAAAGTGGAATCCTCCAAATTTGAAGTGTGTACCGTATTCATAGTGATATGAACGACATGCGTGATAATCCAAAATATAATTCAGTTAACACTAACGGTAAGATATGAATATTAAATTAAAAATGCAAATAATAATCTGTTATAAAGTAACATAACAAACAACTTACATGTAAAGCTACCACCAGTCCGGAATGTTGGTTCTACTGTAGAGTTCCAATAATTAAATTACATAGTTCAGTACTTCAGATCTCTCATCTATCAGAAACCAATGGATGGATATTAATGAAATTCATATTCCGTAGTATAAACTGTAACCGTTTATATTACGGAACTAAATAAAAGGCATTAATAATACGATAATACGATATTACAATCAACATCAGTAAGGAATGAATATGTTATATATTTAAACCTTATTGTCATCACATTTGCCATTTCCTGATTCGCAAGCATTATACTGATTACTGTGGTTTATCAGTAGAAAACATATACATTCTGTTACAAATGTTACATCTTGGTAGTTCTTTGTGCAAGCTCGTCTGGGTAGGTACCACAGGTACTTGGTATTGTTTTGTTCCGGTTTGAAGGGTGAGTGAGCCAGTGTAATTACAGGCACAAAGGACATAACATCTTAGTTCCCAAGGTTGGTGGTGCATTGGCGATGTAAGCGATGGTTAACATTTCTTACAATGCCAATGTTTATGGGCGTTGGTGACCACTTACCATCAGGTGGCCAATATGCTCGTCCGCCTATCGATTCAATAAAAAAAAACAAAGTTTCTTTATAAGTATTTTGGCGACACTCACTTGATATATGAACGGATCGACAATTGAATCTCTGACAACATTGCTGCTTCACGACAACGCAAGACCACACATTGCACAACAAACAACCACTAAGTTAGATGAGCTACAATTGGAATGTCTGCGACATCCACCGTACTCCTCGGACCTTGCTGCAACAGATTACCATTTTTTCCGGAATTTGGACTACTTCTTACAAGGAAAAAAATTCAACTCCGATGCGGCAGTCCAAACCGCCTTCAAAGAGTTTATTGATTCTCGCCCCCATGGTTTTTTTAGTAAAGGGATCAAAAAACTACCTATGAGATGGCAAAAGTGTACAGATAACAACGGTGCATACTTTGATTAATTACATATATTTTACAAAAAAAAAATTGACTGTATATTCCTCCCGTACAAAACGCCAATTTCATAAGTAAGGACCTAATATTAGTGTGATTGATACTTATAGATTATGATAGTCGCGCCTACTTGCGAAATCCTCTTGACATACAGTTTTTTTAATATTTTCTCATCTGAAGAACGCAAGTTGTTATTGAAATTTAATTAATTTGATAACTGAAGTTTATTCGACTACAGTATCTTCATTCAATAGGTCCCGTTTTCTTTCTTTTGATTGATATTACATTGATTGATATTACATTTGATTTATTATTCGGTAGTGAAACGTTACAACGTTTCACTACCGAATAAATCAAATTATTATCTTTAATTAAAATCCTACAATATTTGATGAGCAATATACGTTTATATAAATACGTTTTTGTAATAAAAACTTTACATTTAAGAGTTTTACTTTGCTTAAAGATATTTTTATGGTTTAAATATATAAAATTTAGAACAAGAAAGTCATTAAAATATCCTTCCATTTAATAGTAACAATAAAGAGAGATTAAGCTTTATATTACTCGATTGTCCTGGTTCTTGTCTTTTCTTGATTAAAATTCTTCCTCTTCGAGTGCCACTCCGACTAGCTAAGGTCAGTGGCAGTGGCAGTCAGCTTTGAATACTCCTTCTTGTTCTTCGCGAGGCGAAAGAGATGGACAGCACTCGCAATTCCCGTCCATTCTCGGATGTTGCACAGCTAAGACTTTTTTCTGCGCCCAACAGTTCTCCTTCCGGCAAATTTTCCCATAATAATGAGTTGAATAAGTTCATATCTTTCATGACTAAGCACGTGTCCGAGATATGCAATTTTTCTCTCTTTTTGACAGTCTCCAAAAGTTGCCGTTTTTGGTTGACGCGTCGCAGAACTTCCACGTTCGAGACCTTTTGAGTCCAACTCATGGCCAACATACGTCTATATGCCCACATTTCGAAAGCTTCTATACGTTTTTTGAGGTCTTCTTTATTTGTCCACTCCTCGCATCTGTAAAGAAGTATAGGGTATAGATGTAACAATGTAGGTCATATGCGCACAGGGATCTTGAGTCTGCGATTGCAGAGTACTTTTTTTAATGTGCAGAAGGCACTTCGAGCTATTTCGATGCGAGTCTTTACCTCCTGTTCACAGCTCCAGGTGTCATTAAGCCATGTCCCCAGATATTTGTACTTGCGCACTCTCTAAATTTTTTGGCCTGCTACAATGATAGCAATGTCATCGAAGCTATGTTTAGACAATACCATGATCTTCGTTTTTGATGTGTTCATTATTGAAACATCTTGATTAAAATAATGATAATAATTCCTGGATAGGGTTGGTGGTTACCACTTACTTTTTTTTTAATTTATATATATACATTTATATATCTTCATGGGAATTCTCGACAAACGGTAAAGGAACTGACAGAGAGAGGCCTGGCAAATGTGAAACATTAAATTGATGGTTAATGAAACAATTTATAAATAAAAACAATAAATCAATCGAGGGTAAAATAATAAAATTATAAAAGTACCATAGCGTAGAAAGTCATGTCGTTCACCAGCATGGCATACGAGTCGATCTTTCCCCCAAAGGCCCGCCAATTGATGTTTCACATCAAATAATTAGCCTTAGCCTAGCCTTTTCATACAACCTTTTCGTTTGATTTCCTTAAAAACTGGACACGATTCCATGGTGTTGGATCTTTAGTTATGCTTATTGTAAACAATTTCAACGAAGCTATTGTACATTACTATCGTATACAATAATAATTCACACGCAGCTCGATCACACCACTCTGTCCACCTCTTAGAAAGACTGTGTTAGGTGCCAACTCTCCCTGTTCTAGATTGATTGTATTGTTGTATTGTATTGATATGTAAAGTGATAAATGCGTGATCAAATCGATCTACATTATGATTCCCTCACTAAGTTGAAATCAACTTGTACTGGCTTATCTTACATTGATTAATAAAATAACTAACTTTATAAGACACTGTTATGTATACATATTTTTGTTAAACTTTTTTTTCCTTCATGTCTATTTTTGTAATTAAGTTTTAGTTTATCTATATTTTGTGTTAAATGAATTTGCTGTAGCTACTTTTTACTTTTTATGTATTATTACAAGCGGTGTTTACCTATAATTAGTTGTAACGCTATTCTATATATAGTTATATATATATATATATATATATATATATATATATATATATATATATATATATATATATATATATGTCATATTTTAAATGTATTATGTGTTATATTCAGTATAAACAACTGTTGGTAAACCTAAATAAAAAATAAATAATAATAATAGTCCTCCAGGTCGGTTTCGGTCACGGCGGCCAATATCAAGAGAAATTAGCCATCTGCGCAGGAGATATTATAGCGCACAAGTGTGTGTGCAAACACTAGTGCATTCTCTATTCCCTAGATCTCATAATCCGATGGGATGGCAATCCTACATGGCCGGAAAGAGTTCAGGCGCAGAACCTTTATGTGCTTTCTGAGGAACGGAAGAGTACATATTTTCAACTTCCAGACTCCGGGCTGCTACTGAGAATTTTCTGACGGAGAAACCCAATAACTTTTAATTCGCCCGACCTGGGAATTGAACCAGGAGCTCCGGGTCTGCGGCCTTACATCTAACCACTAGAGCAACGAGGCAGTCAGTATCGTATATATAGCCACACACTTAACACAAACTTTTTTAGTAATATCGAACTGATTAGACCTTAAAAAGGGGAAATTTGCCAAAGTTTGAACTTTTAAAAATCGAATTTTTATTAGAAGTTACTTAGAGAGCAGACACGACCATCTTATATAATATTAATAATTGTTTACAATAAGAGATTGCGTTTATTGCAATCATTGCGTTTATTTTAATTCCAACCTCTTCGCTTCTAACCGATGATTAAAATCTTTGGTTCATGGCAGTTTATCAGTCACATGCCCGGCGATAACCAAAGGATAACCTACTTTTTCTCGTATAAATAAAAAAATCTATTATCGAAACAAACAGTTTTATAAAGTGATTGGATTACCTTTAAAGTGTATTAAATTAAGATGAGGTTGTTATCAGGGCAAGATAAAGATGGCGGTGCGTCTGAAGCAGCTCTTATGAAAGGTCAGGCTTGTATATCTACAAACGTTATATATTGAACAATAATGCATATTTGATTAGTAAATGAACGGAATTGTTGATTTTATTATAATTATTAACTAATCGTTCATTCACTCTCGTTATTTGTCGAGGCATGCTCGTCATGTTTCGGTTATAATCTTATTTAATAATATATAATTTTATTAAAGAACGGGCAATTTAATATAAAGATACTGGAATTTTGATTGTGATACCAAAAATAAAAACATACATACACATAAAATATAAATTTAATCAAACAATAAAATGATACACCAAAGACAATACACATACATCTGTGAAAATAAGAAGATTGATAAAAATATAAGTCATAAGACAGAAATGTTTCGCAACTCAAATACGAAGGCTGCTTGATACGTCAGAGTATTTCTAAGTTGACAATTAAAAGTTTAAAAACTAAACCGCAGGTACTACGTAATAACACCGTTTTGAAAAGTATAACGTGTGTTCATATCTTATAACTTACCCAATTATCGGGTTAATTTTAGCAAATCAGCGAGCAAAAGCTAGTATAATATATATTAAAAATGTGCTTATTAAGCAATTTTATTATTTACCCCACTCGGCATATTTATTTTACAAGCATTCATACTTAATTTGCTTCATTATAATAAGTTGTTTAGAGGTTATGCATGAATAGACGTACGTACGTACGTACGTACGTTACGTAGGTTTTTTGTTATAAATACCACCACGCTGTTCCACACACTACGATTTTTATTTGAAACATGCAGGTTTTCTCATGATGTTTTCCTTCATTGCCGAGTATAGGATAAATTGTAAACACAATTAAGCACATGAAAATTCATTGCTTACTGGTTTAGAACCTTTGGGACTATTCTACTAACATATTGTCACTCTAACGCAATCGAATCGAAACGTAAACGCTGTCGTTTAACCGTTTTCCTATTTTACTAACAACACACTCTAGTTGCGGTTCGGTCAAAGTTGGGTCGGAATAGAATCGGAAACGTATCGTAACCGTTATAAATTAGTAGAATTTGATCGCTGCAATCTTCGATTAAATTTCGCCTATTCTAACTGTGCCATTTCGGTTTAATTAAATAAACACAGTGTTACAATCAATTATAATAGTAGTGATAAGCACTGCATGTTCTTTAATTAATATTCAATTATATAACATACGTCACGTCACGTGTTCTAGAAATAAGTATAATAAAAAATAGCAAAAAAGAAATTGAATACGAGTTACTAAATAAAGCTAAAGGTTATTATTGCGGAACTTTGGCAAATTGATTCAGAATGCATATCCATTTGCATACGTGAAATAACCAATTGTTTTTATCTTTGCAATAAAAGTATTATTTTTATCTGATAAAAACAATTGCGGGCACTGTTTACAGTGGATAAGTTTGTACATAACGCGACAATGGTATCTCGTTCCGATACGGTAACGATATAAGATACACAAAATGTATTAATTCTACAAAAAGTTAGGTATTGAAGCGAAGAGCAACAATTGACTGTACTATCATATACCGTAGTTTGTCGAGTGAAGAAATAAAATATTGGTATAACACAGACAAGATTAATAAATGTTATTCCACCACGCTGTTCCCTTGCCGGTAAATGGATACCGATACAAATTTCGTCCGACACATGCAGCCCTCCTCACTATGTTCTACTTAATCACTGACCACGAGATTTATTATAAAAAAAAATATGCAAAAGAAAACTCAGTGGTGCTTGCCTGAGCTTATATCGCTACCTTCATTATTGAAGTTGGATTTATCATATAATACTTACTGTTTTGTTTCTCAAGCCCTTCATTAGTCGAGATTGAAGTAGCAATGTGAATAAATTATATATAACATTTTTTTAATTAAAATTATTTCACGTTTTATTTCACTTTAATATTCTAATAAACAGTCCATAACTCTCTCTCTCTCTCTCTCTCTACTCTGGATAGCAGCTGGAAACATAGCTATTTCGACTTTGCTGAAGTTATAATAAAAGCAACTTAAACAAAACAATTCCTAAATGGATCCTAAATCAAAGTTTTAGAGACAAAATGGTATATTTCGGTAGATGGTAACAAGTTTGAATGCCCGTATTGAAACTTCTTGTTCAATTTGCTCATTAAATTTTACTGATATAATTTAATCCATAAATTCGCCACGCTTTATGATTTATCAAGAAATCAATATATGTGTATGTAGTAAGAGGATCTTTATATAAACATGTATCCTACCAACGATTTGTTGAAAGAAATACCCGCCATATTTTTAAGGATTACCATAGTGTAAAAATAATAATATTTCATATTCTAGTAGTAAAATTTTATTTCTTATAAAAATGATTGCACTATTAATTATTACTATATGAAAATTACAATTTCCACGCTTAATGTCGAAAATTTAACTGAATATTTCCTTTGCCAATTTCTGCTCCAAGTCTTTGTACAATTGTTACAATTATTTTCATAGTAAGTTCTCGTATATATTTTAGTAGGGTCTTAATGAACTTAGGCAAACTTACAACCACAGGCAAGCTGCAAACGACTATCGTATAATATATAATTCATCGCAATAATTCTCGAACTCTCACTCGCTCTTACCGAGAAACTGCAAATCTGGCAAATTATTTAAAACGAGTGAATTCATAACGAGTATTAGTCAGCCATTTACGAATTCTAGATTAATTTTGAACCTGTAACTATTTATAGTAATAGTTTAGAAGGTGGTGGGTTTTGTGTAAGCTTGCCTGGGTAGCTATTATCTTCAGATATTACCGCTAACGGCAATACTTGCTAGTAGTCTAGTTGCGTTCCGGTTTGAAGGGTGAGTGAGCCAGTGTAAGGTTGGTGGCGCTTTGGCGATGTAAGGAATGGTTAATATTTCTTACATTGCCAATGTCTATGGGTGGTGGTGATCACCTGCCATCAGATGGCCCGTTTGCCCGTTGTGTGTAATATACATTAAAATGTTTTAAAAATATGCCGTTTTAAACTAGCATGCATGCATTATGATCGTTTTGGAGTATTATGGATTTTATCTTCTTTTTTTTTAATCTTCTTAATCCCAGATGTCAAATTAAAGTTGACATATCTGATGTGATAATTAATGTATAAAGGATTTGGTTTTATCTATCAATATTATAAAATGTTTAATTATAAAGTTTAATTATAAAGTAAATATGAAAAATTCAATTCAAATTTTGTGGTGTATGATTCATTCTTAATTACAGTTTTAAAATAAAAGAAGAAATTTAGAAGTTCCATTATACCAATAAATTACAACCTCAATGAACTACTGGGCATCTCAAGGCTGGCGCAAAAAGTTATTGGCTTGGAAATAGAAAATACACTTGTGCACGAGAACAGGCTTGTGCAGTATAATATTTCGAACGTTAGTCGTGTAGTTAGATGGCAGCCGTAGCCGAAAATCAATGACAATATTTACGTGAAGGGATAGTAAATTTAATTGTTATTGTATGCAACCTTCTCCTCAAAAGGGAGAGGAGGCCTTAGCCCAGCAGTGGGAGATAAATAGGCTGTTACTGTACGCAAAACCCACGGTTTTGCCAGCGTGGAATTCAGTTTGTGACGAAAGTCCTTACATAATACATTATACCAATTTGGATTATACGTGATACAAAATCGTACTATGTAGAAACGGAAAACTAAAATTAGAAAAAAAATGATTATTTTTTTATTTATTTGTCATGATAAATCTATGCCTGTTTGAGATTGACAATAAATTATATAAAAAATATATATAAATCAATCACAAACTAAAGGAAACGTATCGTGTGAACTTCTCCCACCTGAATGCCGCAGTTATGCGGGTTTTAGGGGAATTTTATGGTAGGTCGAGGGCACATTCACTTGCTTTCGAGGGGTCCCATGTGGAATTTCCTCGGGTCGGATGACAGCCCATCAAATAACATATTTCACTCACTTCGTTGTTAACTTCGAAATCACCTCACGTATAACACATAGTTAGCTCCGAAATTTATAAGCCGATCGGATTTTTCATATCGTTAACATAATCTACTTTCCCCTTAACTTGCACATTACAACGTTACGATTAAAAGTTTTATTTTACCGTTATTTCTTTATAAAGTCTTTATTACAAGCAGTATATGTATATATATATACATATGCTTATTTATTATGTATATACATATGCTTAATTTTTTTTTTATTAACACGTTTCCCTTAAATATTATTATATAATTATATTTTATTCTTATCTAGAAATGTGCTTCTATAAAATAACTTCAATAATAATATGAATAAAGTAAAGCAAAGCAATATGCAAAGTGTAACGGAAATTGTACTATTTTAATAAGGTGTAGGAATATAAATCAGAAAATTGGAATGACCTAATGCTCACAAAGCATAAGATCATTTATTTAAGTAAAATATGCGATCATAATAAAATTAAAAAAAGGTATACTTTCTATACTGACTTTAATACTTCTACAAAATAATATCATGTTCTTTTTTTAATTGTTTAAATATAGTCAAAATATATATTAAGGCCGGTTTTCGAATGGAAATAACATTTTAAAGATTCAGTTCTATTTTTTTAATAGATTTTCTTATAAAGTTATGACAGTGATACGATTAATACCGTTGATTAATATATATATATATATATATAAATATATATATATATATATATATATATATATATATATATATATACCGTTGATTAATATATATATATATATATATATATATATATATGTACGATTATAATATATAAGTACAAATATAATTGTGTAATAATATACATAGTCATAGCAAGATAACATGTATACTAACCGTTACCCGTTCGCTTCACAAGGCGTTATTGTTATCCTTTATCTGTGGACTCGAAACGTAAAAACCACACACTATGGATATCCAGGGACGACTTGACAGCGGCATTATCTTGAGCACATTTATTTAATTTAAATCGTTTGTGAGTGTTAAGATCATTATAACTTATCTAAATATTCATTTTGTATTGTTTTTAATCGACTTTAAGATGGAGGTCTTTAATTCGTCAGTATGAATATACTTTTATTTATGTTTGTGTATATTTTTTTTGTTTTATGATCCGATTTTGATGACACTTTGATGACAATTAGTTAGTTTTAGTTAACGTTTTCACGATTATGGTTTTTTTTATTAATTCCTATTAAATATCATAATGAGCGCTTAATATAATTTCAATTACTATTTTTAACTATTAGGATACTATTTTGAATTATTAGGCTATCAAATAAAATAAAAAAAGTGATTTTACCAATCGGACTGATAGTTTCAGATTAACGCGTAAAAACAAAAAAAAAAACTCATCAGATAAGATACAATTATAAGTATAAGTCAAATACATCATACCAGCAATATATAAATAAGATATAAATGTATATAGCGGGATTTATTGCACCGTTACGAATAAGATAGGCCTGAATCCTCCAGAGGCGAAGTTGGAGTTGAGCTCAACGCAAGTCGTAAATAAAACTCGTAACATCGCTCCAGTACCTCCGAGAAACAGGCTAGCTACACGAAGAGACAGAATAACGACCGTCTCTTGGAAACTACTTTTACATAGCCTTTTGGGATATGGAATCGTATTCATACTAATATTATAACACAAATAACAGAAATGTTATTTTTTTTGTTTAACAAAAAACACTATCTATATTATTTATAATTTTTATATAGATTATGGCGTCTAAAACTCTTGAATAATTATATTTTAGGACTATATACTAACAAAGTATAAGGATGTACTTATTTATCTGAAATAAAATATTTATTATTATTAAACAATTATATATTTATAAGGGCTGTATAAATATGCTAAAAAAAGGACACATTGCGATTTATTAGCACGTACGTCCAAGTTCTTTAAATACTACTTATAAAAGTGGATATTTTTCCCAAAATCCCAACATTGAATAAATGAATTGAAAAGCGCTAAACTTAGTTTAGTAACTAAAACCAATTTACAATTTTGGCCCCATCAATTATTACGGGTTAAAGCTCGTGTCTCGCAGGCAGTAGTTGAATCCGTCACTGCTTAAACAGAATGGAATATAAGCGGAGCTGGCATACTTTGATTGATTAAAATAATTTAATGATATTTTAAAGTAATAACGTATTCACAAAATATTAACTAAAAATCTCTTTTTTTTTGTGTTCAGAGATAGTATCAGTTGGTAATATAATGTATTACGCAGACTTTTTTATCTGAATATTATTTTTATAATGTAATCATGTTTGTAGACTGTATCAAGTTAAGCAAAGCCTATAAATTGTCTCATTTGGTACGTATTCTACCACGCTGCTCCAATACATATATAATTGGGGTTGGATACACTTGAGGCAGATTTTAATCCGACACTCTTTACATTCACTTATAATGTTTTTGTTCAATTACCGAGCCCGAGATGAATTATAAACACAAATTAAGCACTTGAAAATTCTGTTGTGCTTCTCTAGGCTTGCACCCCCACAATAGACGAGTCTTAACCGCTAAGCCATTTCTTTATTATATACAATAATATATAAAATAAACGAAAAAATATAAGGCTCACTCGATTTTACTACTACATACATTTTGTATATAAAATACAGGATTTTTTTATATAGAATAAGAAGGCGGACGAGCATATGGGCCACCTGATGGTATGTGGTCACCAACGCCCTTAGACATTGGCACTGTAAGCAATGTTAACCATCGCTTACATCGCCAATGCGCCATCAACCTTGGGACCTAAGATTTTATGTCCCTTGTGGCTGTAATTACACTGGCTCACTCACCCTTCAAACCGGAATACAAAAATACCAAGTACTGCTGTTTTGCGGTAGAATATCTGATAATTGGGTGGTACTTACCCAGACGAGCTTGCACAAAGCCACCACCAGCTACCTACCACCAGCTTATAAAGCAGCAGGATATATTGTTATAGCATACTTATCGTATTAAATATATTTTAAATTAACACATTGGTACTTAATTAGCATAAAATAATATCAAAAATTAATTGTCTAAAAACTGAACAAGTTTATAACGAATTAATATATTTAAATATTGAGGGAATTACCTAAATTATACGAGTGGAGCCCAAAACTTTTGTCGTGTATACTTTGAATGTGTAAACTTTTCAGACTATCCCGTGGAAACTTTTTCATTGTCCAAAATTAATAGTATTATGGCTTAGAAAATAATGAAGCTATAACCAACTGTAATTAATTAAATGTAACTTAACAATTTTTTTTTTATCATTTTGTTATGTAATATGCCTTATTTGTTAAAGTTACTACTTATAAAAGTGGATATTTATAAAATATTTTTGACATATAAATAAAGACATTGCCAGTTACAATATATACTTTTACATAAGAGTCGTATTATACGTACATAAGATTCAAGTCACGTCACAAAGTGTACACTTAACCGAAACGAGATGTTTCTATAGGCGTAAGGCGTTGCTGAATCATGCCCTATTTATAAAAATTCTCCATATCGGCATCATAAATTACATATGCGCGCTTTAAATTTGAGTTATAAGAAAAAAAAAATTAGCGGTATTATTACTTCATGTGAATAATATTTTTTATGTTATGAAACACGCTGTTTGACCAATATTTTAAAGATCCTTAAATGTTATTTGTATAAACTAAAACGTATGACAAATATTTAAGAAGCGTCGAACCAATGGTCTGATCTTTTCTTTTCGCAAAACGAAGATATGGAAATATAATAAAACATTTATAAAAATAATCTTAATTACAAATTTTATATACTAATATAATTATTATTATCTAAGCGAAATTATATTAATACAGCACAGTGTGTAATTTAACATTATTCCAATTCTAATTTAGTAGTAGGACTCGAGATGGCCTGCAAATAGCATTTACGACGATCATAACCGAAAGTCGTAGGTTCAAATTCGACTAACCATTCCTCACTTTTTATTTGCGTCGATATGGAAAAATATCGTGCAAAACCCGCTGCACGCCGCTATGTGTTGCATGAAATTCTGATAAATGTTTGGCTACTAACCACGACTAGAGCAGCATGGTATAAATAAGTTTTTGCCCATCTGTGGGACATTTACAGACTAATTAATACGAGTATATAATTCTTAGTTTACACCCATATTTTTTTTTCAAAATACATTTTGTATTTAGATGCTTGAATCGAGATAGCCATCTCGATTCAAGCATTTGTCAGCCTAGAAGTGGCTAGAACAACTGAATCTTATCGAATCTATTACTAGGATTGTGGGTTCGAACCTGGGCAAGGGCAACTGCATTTTCATGTGTTTTATATGTGTTTATAATTTATCTCGTGCTCGGTCACGTAGGGAAACATCGAGAGAAACTTGCACCTTATGGATGAAAAATCTGCCACAAGTGTATCCACTAATCCGCATTCTAGCAGCATGGTGGAATTAGTACCTAACCTTCACCTCAAATGGAAAGACTTAATCCAACAGTGGGACGCTGTCAGTTACAGGCTGTTACTTTTTACTTGTGTACAGCGTAATAAAAATAATGACTTAATGCTATATACGTGCCGTACGGTACCGTTGGGTTCAATTTGAAACAATTGTTGGATACTTAGCGCTTACGGAACCGGAGATAGCTGACTCACAGTCTGTTTAACGACTTAATATCTGCAGATTACTGGCAACTATTTAGTGCTCTAGCCGTTTGAGAGAACAATTATTATTTTCTCGTTTACTTCTAAAATAATAACTAATACATCTTAAAGCAATTTATAAAGGTAAATAATGTATGTAATATTTGTATTTTTTGTTTCATTCAAAAAATAAATCAGAGTCAATATGGCAAAGTGGGTAGAACAAGTCCCACTGGGTTTTCATGTCTTTTTTAATCTGTGAAAAGATATTTACCCAGCTGGTTGTCCTTTAAATACTTACAACAAATCACTTTTTATTCATAATTTTTATATAAATAACAATCTAACTGTTATTTCAATTAAAATTAAACAGAATTATATAAGTCCTGATTACAGACGTCGCAATTTTCTGGGTTGCGAATAAAATTTGAATTCCATTATGGGGTGCTTGCGTCAAAAGTTAAATAAAAAAAAAACGTTGGAATAATTTGAAGACTCCCTCTTTCTCCGGCGGCCTTATTATGAGTTACGTAGTTGACGTAGGTGGCTCCGCGGGCCACTGTATCAGAGGTAGGTCGGTGCTTGGCCTATATTCCATCTCTTTTCAACTATATGATAGTTACATCACACATCTCGTTTTCCCGTGACGTCACCACGTAACCCCTCCACGTGTTGATGTGTGCGTGCTTTTATAATACGCAATAGTACATTGACATTTTGGTCATTATCGCTTCTGTTCAATCAGATCAATTTTTACCGCTATGATAAGAGACTGACGAATTTGCTTAATTGTTATCAACAAGTGTTGTAATTAGGACTTTTTGTGCCAGAAGTAATATTTCAACTTCGTTATTGAAATACGTTAAAAGCCTTATTTGTTTTATTTTAATAGTAGTCACGTTTGCGTACAGTTAAATGATTTTTAAGTAAATTGCTTACGTTAATAACTTTAGGCGTGTTTATTTGATCAAATATACGACGTAAAGTTATTGCTTGGAATTATTTTATATCACATTTATGAAAAATATCTCAAAGTTTAGGTAACTTTTCTTGCTTGGGACAATACTAAACATTGGTATTCAGCTTACGTCAGAATCCTTTTTATCCTTCCGGAAAATAAAAATTCTTAGGCTGACAAATGAGCAGCAGTAAAGGGTTACCTGTACAGTAATGGTAAAACTTTTCTTACACTGCCCATGTTCTTTCAGATGGAACTGAGGTCTCAAGTTCCATCTATCTATATTTCACTGAACTTCCACGTATCTTAAATATATTAACACGCAATAAGTTAGAATAATGTAATGTGTAATTAAAATTTTAAAAAATGTGTTCGTCAGGCCGCCACCTGATTTGAAATATCTAAGCTGTTGGTTATTTTATGTATTTATAATTAAAGAAAATCAATAAATAAATTTGAGGTATATAATATAAACGAACTTCGTTATTAACATAAAGAAGTATACAGTAAAAGCACCACGTACAAACAAGATGGCACAACAGCCATCTTGTTTGTACGACTTGACGGCATACGAACGAACGTCATGCCGTTAACCGACACGGCATAAAATTCTGTATTACCTCAAGATGTGCCAATAAACGTTTCAAATTAAAAGACAATAATAGAGTTAAAACAAAAAATCTTTACAAAGATTTTCTAACCTAACCTAACCTAACCATGCTTGCTTTAAGTTGTACCACCAGTTCAAAGTGTTTTCAGATATCAGTACCCCCCCCCCCCCATAACAGACTCTTATACGTCAAGGTCATCATCGCCGCAATCGCCTAATCATTATTTAAAGAAGCCGGCTATATTTTATATGTACATTAATATAAAAAAAATGGAATGTAACTATACAAAGCTAGAGTACATTAATTCAGCATGAAGTATGACAAATACGTATGTGTGCATAGTGCTACACGCGTACAATCCCAGCAGAGTTTCGGCTCATAAATGCTAATGTAATAAGCACATTTAGAATGGAACTATAATAAAATGCTAGTAAAAGCAATCTGAATATATACATGTTTAGAAAGAATGAATAAGTATTTTTAGCCGAATATCCTGTGAATGTGATAAGCGATGAGGATAATGTCCGTTTTGTGTACTACGTATAAATCAATCTGTATGTCTAATTGCTAGCGTATCAAGTCGTAGCTCCTGAATTTTTAGTCGGGTCATGAATAAGTTATTGAGTTTTTTCGACGATAACTTCAGTAGCTGCCTGGAGTCGGAAAATTGGCAATGTTAATAATCTCAGAATTCATTTTGATCCTGTCGGAATTACCGTCCCCGTCCGTCGAATTATGAAACTGATGAAATGGAGAACGCACTTTTATTCGGGCACATAAATTCATATATTCTATTCTCTATTTCTATAATATATTCTGCTCAGTTGGCTTGTTTCTCTTGATAATGGCAATATGATATCCTTAAGATATATTATGTCAAACGGTGCCTGATTACCTAAATCTACTTAATAACTCCAGTTATTTTTCTGATGATTGCTTTCTCGCAGTTTCACATCCTCGCTTTCGGTATGCGGCGGAAATGTCTAACAGGAAGTGGTGGAGCGCGCGCTATTCAGTGTGTTTTAGTAAGAAATAGGTTAAACGTTAACATCACTAGCAGTTACTGTAATACTCTTATCAATTATGTATGTAATTTTTGTTATTATATTTTCAAAAATACATCGTATTTTATATTAAAACTCTTGTAAAGAGTAAACATTTAAAAATCGAATGTTATCTTTGCAAAACTTCATCAGCCTTACTTATAAACGTTGCTTAGCGATTATATAGTAGTTTTCTGACCAAATAAAAGCCTTTAAAGGAAGACAATGAACAGACAATAAAAATAATAATAATATCTTGGGACATTATTCACACATGGCTATCTGATCCCAAACTAAGCAGAGCTTGTACTATGGAAACCAGTCAACTGATATACTACATATACTACTTTTCTTTTGTAAATACATACTTATATAGATAATTACACCCAGACTCGGGACAAACAGACATGTTCATGCACACAAATGTCTGTCCTGGGTGGGAATCGAACCCACAACCTTCGTCATGAAAGGCAAGTATTTACCAACCACGCCAACGGCCCGTCAAAAATAAATATCACAAAAGGCTATTTAAATTGTAACACTGAAACTTCGATTATGATGTTGCATGAAAATAAAGACGCAGACACGTCAAAAATAAAATCAATCAAAACAATAGAAAGATAACCAAAGGCACAGACATTACGTCTGTGGAGACGATTTCACTTGGTTATTTATAGAAAAAAGCAGTTACAAATATGAAAACTGTAAAATAAAACTATTTTTAAGAACAACGTCCTACTAGTAGTCCTACGTCGAAAAGTACCACTAACAAAGAAAATACACAAATTAAATTTTCACGTTTCAAAATATAAATAATGAATGATCGTGCTTAATTTGAACGTTCCAATTTCCCTCGTTGTAATTGAATTCTGTAATTCGGCGTTGTTTTGTAATTCGGCGTTCTATCAACATGATTATATTGTTATAAGTTGTTTAATTAAAAATTTGTAAATGACGATAATTCAAATTAACGTAGACGTTCGGTGTCAATTACTACTTGTATCAACATTTTTAAGGAATCGCTTATATTACTTTTAAAGCTCCTCATTAATACCTAAGCCTCGTGCTAGGAGTAGGGACGGTAATAAGCCAATAGCTCATGATAGAACTTGTAATTCAAACATCGCTTATCAGCCCGTAAGCCGCTAACGCTATGTATCCGCATTTTTCACTTTTTTTATATTTTAGAATAAAAAAACTACCTCTTCAAAGTCGACAACATAAACTTGAAAATTACAATAATACTCATAAAAATTTTATTCAATTTATAAAAAGTTAAAATGTTTGACGCCAGATGTTACAGAAAATAACAATATCGGTATTTAATATTTACTTTGAACTTAGACTTGAAACAAGATGTCTGCGAAGTTTGACTAAATAAACAAGAAAACAATACCATCACTACCCGATAAGTCGCAAATGTAAATAAATTTTCTGTGAAAAGGTAAATAATTTTCTCTAATTGTTATTTGCTTGGATATTTTACATAATATTACCGCTATTAATTGTCAATTTATTTCATATTACAAGCTCTTACCTAAAATACCTAACAGCTCGTAAATGTGTCACTGCTGGGCAAAAGGTTTATGTCATCGCGCTGCTGAAATACGAGTTGTCGGATACACATATGGCATGTGGTAGTTTTATCCAATATAAGCAGATTTGCGCGACCTAAGAATATCTGCTTTCCGGTTAAGATCTATCGAATTCTACGAGCCATCTTAACTCTAACCAATATATTTTGTCCTATATCCGATAATGTTCTAAAAATAGCACACTTATATTTCAGTGTATTCATTTTTATATGAACCAACATATTAGATTATAATCGAAAGTAAAATAAACTATTATACCGTATTTATAAATAACAACGGAATTTAACTCAAAAAAAAACATCTAAATAATGAACACATGCCTATAACGCTATTGATCCTGGCTAAAAATAAAATTATTAGAAATAAAATAATAATAAAATTACATGCAATGAAATAAAACGATCTATATACACAATAATAATGTCCTCCAGACCGATTTCGTCCATGGCGGCTAATCTCAAGAGAGATTAGCCAACTACGCAGGAGATATTATAGTGCACAAGTGTATGCGCAAACACAGGTGCACTCTCTATTCCTTATCTCTCATAATCCGATGGGACGGCAATCCGACACGACCGGAAAGAGTTCAGGCGCAGGACCAACGGCTTTACGTGCTTTCCGAGGCACGGGAGTGAACACACTTCCAACTTCCAGACTCCGGGCTGCTACTGAGAATTTTCTGACAGAAAAACCCAATAACGTTTTATTAGCCCGACCTGGGAATTGAACCCAGGACCTCCGAGTCTGCGGCCTTATATCAAGTCACTAGACCAACGAGGCAGTCAATATACATACTACATACAGGAAAATGGAGCAGGAGAAATAGATAAAATATATAACCTGTTAATTGGAAGCGGTTTTCCTAAACGGTTCAGAATGATAAAGGCGTCATTAATTTGCGGTCTGTTCACGATATATGACTATGTCATAACCTCATAACACTCTGTCAGGCTAATTCATATTGACTAGCTGTATTTACAGAAGGATGGGGTCGCAATAGAATGGGTAGTAATTATTGTTCAAAAGGGATAATATTCATAAGTTGAAGTTAAATGATCACCGTCGCCTTCGATAATGGCTTTGTAAGCAATATAAACAATCGCAATGTTATGTGATGTAGCTGTAATTACTGGCTCACTTATTACTGTGTTGAATGATAACTTATTCTTCTATTGAATTTATTGACGGTAGAATGCTGTGCGATTGCCTAGGCCCCTTTGAGGATAGCCACCAATCAGAAATACATCATTACCGTTATGTATATTAATAGTTTTCGCCCTCGACTAATTTTGGGTAGGGTAACAAGTAACACTACCCTAGTGTTAGGTATAAAAAGTCTATGTCCCTTATTGCGGTTCAAGCTTGCTACGTACCAAGTTTTATCAAAATCGCTTTAGTCGTTTAGCCGTAATTGCGTAACAAACAGACAGAGTTACTTTCGCATTTAAAACATTAGTATAAATTATAAATGTAGACGTTAAATTTTTGATACTTCTTTGAACTTCCAAGGCTTCATTATACAACGAAGTGCCATTTGACTGACTGCCTCTTAATTAACGCAAGTAATTATCATAGTAATTGCTAAATACATTTTATAATATTAAACATACAATATTAATGTATTTATTGTTATTTACTTTGAATGTGTTAATCATCTTAGAAAACATTTCTTAATAAATAAACGTTATAAGCATTTGAATATATTCATTATTATACTTGTATCGTTGTGCTGAATTTTCTAATTATTTTCCAAAATATTTTTTTCATTATTCGTTTTAATATTACTGTTTCAAAACTACAATCAAATATAAAATTACAATCTCGATTTAAATACTTAGTTTTAGTAATTTTAAGGTTAACATAATAAATATTATTATTTTTACTTTTATTTCATTTATGTATATTTCTACATTTCTTAAAGTACACGTTTATATACATATAAATCTAACTGATTTTTACACATATATAATGCATCAATATATAAATGGATATTGGTATATTTGTTTGATATAATATACATCGATCACGATAAAATATAAAAAGATAAATTGCACATATATACATATATATATATATATACAGGGTGACTGGTGAATTAGTATCAATATTTAAGGACGTGATATTTGACGACCATATATGACCAAAAAAAAATACATATAACATAAATATTAATAAACTTCTAAGTAAAGTTAACCAAAAGTTATGTAATTAATTACGCGTCATGTGGACGCCCTAGCTGCGCTGACGACACAACACCGTTAGGTACATTTAGTTATCGCGCGGTACTTTCCCTACGTCCAAACGCCGCCGCGTGTTAACAGGGTAGCAGGCTACCTTTGATAAACAAGCATGATCCAATCCCCCTTCATACTTTAAACCTGGCTTAGAACAGGCAAAAATACCAAAATATTTCACTCGTTTAAGCAACAAATTTGTTGACTAGGTAAATGATATGAACTTGGGACAAAAATTAACTGTTTACCTATCTTGGTATTTCCGGCGTATTTAAAAATTGAATCATACTTATTTACAACGATTGTCAATCATTTAACTACCTATTTACCTACATAACTACACTAACCTTAACAAATGTTCAAAGTGAGCTCCTGCTCGTGTGATACACAGTTCGGCACGTTTACGCATATTGTCTTTCACACGCTTTAACACGAATGGGTCACTTTACTACTCACAGTACTCACATTATTCTGCATTTGTGTATTGATAAGCCATACCTAATTACTAATTACGGGTCACACTCACACACGAAACATTAGGTATACGCGTAAGATCGATCGCTAGGGGCGCGCGCGCGGGAAGATGAACGAACCTTACGGCGGCGCTCGCCCGACTAACCTACTAACCTACTAATACTAATAAGCCGCGGGGCAGGGGTTGCGGGGGGCAAACATTACGCCGCACGCGCCGCGGAAATATGTCCACACTTTATTTATTTAAAGTAATTTTTTTGTAAATTTGGTCAAAAATTAAGTACCTATTTTTTTTACATAATTCGAATGAGAATCATGTACCGATTATGCTCCTAAAATATTGATCCTAATTCACCAGTCACCCTGTATATATATATATATATATATATATATATATATATATTTAATGGGACGATTTTTATTATCACTGATATAACTCGTCTCTGCCTTATAGTATAACTTATATATAGTTCAACGGATTGCCATGAGTACATATCATACATTACAATAATGTCCTTCAGACCGATCGGCCACGGTGGCCAATCTCAAGAGAGATTAGCCAACTACGTAGGGTACATTATAGTGCGCAAGTGTGTGCGCAAACACAGGTGCACTCTCTATTCCCTAACTCTCATAATCCGATGGGACGGCAATCCGACACGACCGGAAAGAGTTAAGGCACGGGAGAGTACACACTTCCAACTTCCGGACTCCGGGCTGCTTACTGAGAATTTCCTGACAGAAAAACCCGATAACTTTTTATTGGCCCAACCTGGGAATTGAACCCAGGACCTCCGGGTCTGCGGCCTTACATCATGGCTAGATCAAGGAGGCAGTCAAACAGAACAGAACAAGGTAGTCAACAAGGTAGGAAACAGAAGAACAGAGGCAGAGAGATATATTAGTGTATAGGTACTATAAACGTCTAGTAAAACGTATATATATATATATATATATATAACAGAATGTAATAAAGACACATTGTACGTCGGTCAACAAACTAATTATAATTTAATAGTTACATTTTCAACTTTCCATAGAAGGATAAAGATCTTAATGTTTTAGTACCCTTTGACCGTATAAGCTCCTTAGTCCTGTACTCTTAAGTAGTTAAAACTATAAACCGATTCCGTTTCATGAAGGTAAATGTAAATGGGTGTTTTAATATAATTTATAAGCTTAATGTTACGTCATCGAATCTCTTTGATACAAGGATTACCTTGGACCTTAATTAAATTATCGTCTGCAATTAATAAAAACAACAATGCCCCTAATAATAACAAAAGATAATCTAATTAGTCATTTGTCATTCAGTCACTGAAGTCAGCGCATGCTAATATTCAGATATGAAATTCAGTTTTCAGTTTAAGTGAACAAGTTGGCTAATTTTTTTAGTCGTTCTTCTTATAATGTATCTAAATCGTCCAGAAATCAATATGTATTAAGTAGCTTAAAAGGAAAATAAGAGCGACAAATTCTAGGCGGAATTTTTATTTCTGTCACAATAACATCACACCCGAGCTTAAAATTAAAAGTAAAGTAAGAATCTTGATTTAAATACCTGTAATTGCCTGTAATTGTCCCACTGCTCCTCTCCCTATGACGAGAAGGTAGGGATTTTTTTCCACAACGGATATAAATGTGGCCAAATTTCTGTGGAATTAGGCATGATGTTTTCCTTCGCCGCACTAGTTGAATTATGTATAAATTAAACTCATGAAAAATCAGTGGTGCCTGGCTTTGAACCTGGAATCACTGATTAAGAAACTCGCGCTCTAAACACTGGGGCATCTGAGCTAATTTTTTACCCAAGTTTATTTTTCTTTTATACATTTTTGAATTATTATTTAGGTAATATTACGTTCATTTACCCATTGTGCATGCTTATTGCCATTTACTGGAATAGGTATTAAAACTTAATACAGTTAAATGTATCTGAACATATTAATACGCATTTTGTCCAAATTTACTGCGATAAACTGAGTATGCTTAAATTACATATATGTTTTATTATAAGCAATTAGATTTAAGCTTAAGTGTATAAATAACATGTAGATGCGTAATAATATTTTAAATATTTCTGTTTCAGGTACGTTCCAGTTTAACATAAGCTGTCTTTACATAAAAACTTCCCGAGCACTTTACAGGTACCGGTTTAGTTACTATTAAATCGATAATTAAGTTTAAAATATAAATATTAATGAACCCGACAAGTTATTCACACGCTGATTACATTTTAAGCGCCATAAATATAAAACATGACCTAAATTATAAACATTGGCTAACTGCTCAGTTAAACCCTCATTTTCCTCTTCTTGTCATTATTGATTCGACATTCAAAAGAAGGAGATTTCCCCTCCTCTTACAAGCTGGGTTCCTTTAAACGAGGCGTGAAGAGGCATCTTGCTTGAAGGCAAGGCGGGGCAGCTAGTGCAGAACATTCTTCCCGACAGTACTAGCTGTCGTCACATTTGGACTCCACTACCACTTACGGTGGAGTGGAGTCATTTGCTCACTGATTTTATAAGAAAAAAAAAAGAAGACACGCCATCGTTGAACTCACTAAGCAACATTCATAAGTAAATCTGATACAGCATAACACTTAACTGTGATGCTACTATATATGTACGAGAATCTACATATATTGTTTATTGAAAAATTATAATGTTATACATTCTGTTACAAATAAATAAATATACTTGATCTCTTTTAGTTAATCATATAATATCAAAATGTGATAAAGATATGTCTTTAAATCACATTTTCATAACATAATCTTAATAACCTTATTTTACCTTTTTTGTAGTTCATACGTAAATTACCACTGTAAAATTCTTTTTTTTTTCAATTTTATTTAATCATTATTTAATGTGCTCGATGTGGTCTTTATATATTTCTATATTTTAAAACGTTATTTCACGATGTAATGTGCTCGTAAGTTTGTATTCTTTGTTGGAGATCCCAAATTAAATAAATAAAAAAATGTGTAATTTTAAAATTTGTTTGATAATATGGATTAGATATTTGATACGGAAATAATAATTACAATATCTATTCCCTAACTTTCATAATCCGCAGGACCAACGGTTTTACGTGCTTTCCAGGCACAGGAGTGTACACACTTCCAACTTCCAGACTCCGGGCTGCTTTTGCTTTTGATAACTTTTCATTGGGCCTACCTGGGATTTGAACACAGGACCTCGGGGTCTGCGGCCTTAAAGCTAGTCACTAGACCAGTGGTACTCAACCTGCGGCCCGCTGCGCATTTGTCGTTAGCCCACTCAATGTTACTTCGTTTTCAACTATTTTAAATTGCAAAGGTTTTTATTAACAACTAAATAATTTGAATTAGGCAACTGCTTGTGGCCTCGGACACTGCAAAGTGTTTGAAACGTCATGAAATGATTAAAAAAAATGTAATGCGATAAATCCTTTCATAATAGTCTAATTGAATTTGTATAATCCCTCAAAACATTACCTAAATATTTTTGTTTGCGGCCTGCGACGCTATGACTTACACGTGTTTGTGGCCCCTATAAAGAAAAGGCTGAGTATCACTGCACTAAACCAACGAGCCAGTCTTTAGGTCATATATAAAATACTTAACCGAGATGGCACAGTGGCTAGAACACATAAATCTTTACCGAAGATTGCGTGTTCGAACCAGCAAGCAGCGCTAAGTTTTCATGTGCTTAATTTGTGAATAATTCGTCAGGAAACATCGTGAGGAAACCTGCATGTATCGAATTAAATTCTGCCACATGTTTCAACTAATGAGCGTTGGAACAGCTTGCTCCAAACCTTCTCATCAAAAGTAGTGGAGGCTTTAGCCTTGCAGCGGCATGTTTACAGATTATTACTTAAAATACTTTTAACTTTATATGAATTACTATTTATAATTACTATGAACCCATTAACTAAAAATAAATTTTAATAATCTTGCAGTTATGATTTACGGGCATTGCAGGCATGTGTTGCCAACAGCGTTAAGCTATTGAATGTAAAAAGAATTCCAAACTCATCAAATTGAAATGAATTCGGAATGGATACATAAAAATTCGACATATATTAATAGCTATTGATGCTTGCGTTTTAATATATAAATTTTACAAGTATTCAACATCGCTAACATCAGAAACGGAGTTTTTACATTTAACGATCAAATTGTCGATAGCACTCGGACTAAACTCTTACAGAAGTTACACTGAAAAATTGTTGAACTGAAAGTGAAAGACTAAGTTAATTAATTAAAAATGTTATATTTTTCAAAACAAACGCAATGTAAACGTTTTTTTTTTCATATTCGAAGCAAAGAACTGTAAGATTCGCCCAGAATATAATACTTAACATTAAATGTTGTACAAAATGTTTTCAAATAACTGTAAGATTCGCCCAGAATAAATAAGTTTTTCAAGTGTGTTTCTTTTATCTGAGATAGTAAACGGTAATCCGAAACCATACAGATACAGAGACATTATAAGGGGATCCGAAATATTTCGTTATTCTGATTCTCTGTATATATTGCTGATGTGTGTATCTGTCACTTTATATAAACATTATAATAATATACATTTTTAACAAGCAATATGAACGAACATACGAGTAGATATTATAGTCATTATGTTATGTTGTGTAAGTTGTAAAATAGATTGATATCTTTTATTAAGAAATTATATAAGAAAATAGTAATTTCTCTTAAGTTTTAATTTTTAGACGAAGCGCTTTTTCAACAAGTGATATTTCAACATTAAAACTTATTAATATAAAGTTGTGCTACTAAACGTCAAGCACATGTTCAACATAGATTCCTAGCGGCAACTTCAAGGCCCAGTTCCGGCTATTTGGTCAAAGAGCATTAAGCCTAACTCGTATCACCAATCGGCCATTATTGCTATACGCCCAACTTCATTCGAGTCGACCCACTGACATCGTTTACACAAAATTAATATCGATGCGATTACCATGAATATTGGCTTTGAATTGCGAAATTTGATTTTTTTTTTTTTTTTTTTTTTTTTTTTTTTTTTTTTTTTTTTTTTTTTATATTACCCGGGAGGGCAAATGACTCTACTCCACCTGATGTTAAGTGGTAGTAGAGTCCAAACGCGAGGACGGCCAGTACAGTCGGGAAGAAGGTTCTGCACTAGCCGCCCTCGCCTTGCCGGCCCGCAAGATGCCTCTTCACGCCTCGTTTGAAGGAACCCGGGTCGTAAGAGGAGGGGAATACGTGTGCTGGTAAGGAATTCCATTTCTTGGAAGTGCGACAAAGAAAGGAGTTGCCAAATTTCTTTGTGCGCGATGGAATTGATGTCACAGTTAGTCGGTGACATCGAGAGCCAGCACGCGTAGACTTGTGAAGGAAGGGGGAAAAGATATCACGTTTAAAATTTCATTGGCTTCAATTTCAAATCGTGTAACGTAATTTTTCTGTAATGTAATAAGTTACGTGATGATTATGTATAGCCTACATATTATAGACTGCATTTAAAGTTTTATCGATAATGTTATTTATATACAAAGTTCTAACAAATTTTTTACATTGATAGTTGCAGCCATTTAAAAGAAAGAGTTTTCATACAATTTTGTTTTTTTTTTTTTTAATGATAATGTTGTTGTATTTTGTGATGACAGGTTATCACAAAATACTAATATACAAATTATATTATTATTTAGTTGTATATTGCTTTTGAACAAAATCCAAAGCTGCATAAATTGTATACAAATTTAAAGAAATATTTCCAATACAATTAAAATGGCTTGTTTTCAGATAAACATAATCTATCTATTATTTTTATCTATCTTGCAAAACACATTTATATAAAATTGTATACTTAACAAAACCTCTGTGCCCAAACCAATAGCAATAAATTCAAGACAGACTCAAATAACAAATTACGTATAAAGTCGAAAGAATGACCAAAGTTTTTTCTTCGTGCTCTGGCCAAATTTGACGGGGGCAATGAGATCTATTATTCCTGATGTCACCTGCAGAAGGATACAAGATATTAATGCTTCTCATTTGTCACTCATGTATTGTGTAGTTTCCCTTACATTTCAAAAAATAAATACAAAGTACAATATTTACAAACATCATAAAACACGATTTATATACAACAAATTCAGTGCATAAAATATATTTTTTGCTCAATTAATCATTTATTTACAACAACTTAAAAATATAACGCATTCCTTAAAAACGTTCTTTATCGGGTATTTAGTTAAACAGTGATGATGTATCTCTTTTTCTCATCAATGTTTTGACATTTAAAAGAAAAAGACACCGCATTACTTAACTAATCACATCATAAAGAACAGGTTCAGGAACAAATTCGATATATGTACTTTACATAAGGACAAATTACTATACAAACCATAATTAAGAGGAATTGTTACGTGTCAGCATTTCCCCGTTGAATTGCAATTTCGATTCTTTGAGCGTTATTACAAAAACAAGTCTTGTTTAAAAATATATCTGAATACTATGTAATTTTATAATCAAGAAGACCATTGTTAGGTCCGTTAAAAAAGTTAACACAGGCTGTGTCCCGCATTGACCACGCCTCACTTCTCGTATAAAGGCACGTAGCATCTTAAGAAATTGTCTGTACATATTCTTAAAAATTTTATCTGAATCTATGATGATTTTTATCATTATCGTCATTATAACTACAAAGGAATCATTTTTTTTATTATTTATAACTTATATGTACTATACTAATAAACTATATGTAGTCTCCACAATGTAAGTTAGGACTGTAGAATTATTAGCTAAGAAGAGAAAGAAATAAATTGTAGATTCGATCGATTCCATAGCGCTAATTGTTGTTTTATCATTAAAAACAAATTGAAATTCATACATTTAATCATGTTTAACTGAATGACGTAGATAATAAACGCTTATACTTTTTACTGCCTAAAAATAAATTTTGAATGAATTGTATTATTTTTGTTCTGTAATAAAAATTCAAACACCAATTTCAAACAAAGGCCTTTGATGAAAGGCATCCGTTAATGGATTCGGTCCTGTTTCCACGGGTACATCATTTCTGAACAATTTGACTCCTTAAAATATTAACAAACTGCCTAATGGCCTCCTTTGTTTTCTGAGTGGACAATTAATTAAAATCCAAAGATCGCTACGATAAAAAAACTTGACATTGCTAGTTTCGATCATGAATTGACCCGCTAAGTAAACTCAATAACAGTAAAGTGTGTGCACTTTTATTTTAACTTTATTTTTTACATTTAAATTTAGAACTCATATAATTACTTTATATCGGAAGACGACAGACGACTTTTTTAGCAATAATAATAATAAAAATACTTTTGCATAAATTTTGATTGTTTTTTCCTCCTATTCATGAAATTGATTTCATACTTATTTTCCCATCGAACACAATAAAAAGGTACAATTAAGATCAACTTGAGGTTTTGTTTGATCATTATATTATTTTAAGCTTTATAGAGGTAACATGGATTGCATTGTATCAAAATTTCAAAAATAGAAACATATCTCAATCATAACAATAATGGTTCTCTCTTTAAAATAGACGTAAGATGTGTTTCAAATAATCTTTATTCACTTAACATGCATGTTTTTATTCTGAAATTCTTAAAAATCTGTATGGTTTATGTAGGAAAAAAGCTTTTGATGAAGCTGAAGCAGGAAGCCGCATCTCTGAACTAGTATACTCGTCAGCTATGTACACACACGTACACAGTGAAACAACGAGTTTTCGTTACAAAATTATAAGAAAAAGTTTAAAAAATGGAAGTACTTACGGTACTTTAGGTATCCTTAAGTTTTGGTATATTTCACTTTATAAGTGCACTCTAATGTCAAATTATAAAGGGTACCGCGTGCTCAACAATGAATAAGCCTAAGATGATACTATTTATCCGAACCTTACGCCGACCTCGCTCTATTTTCCTAAGTCATTATTCTTATTATAGTCTTGACGAAAATTTTGCCTTGTTTTCTTATAAAAAATCAACGCCTTATTTTTTATGGTAAGAGATAATTTATGAAATAAAACAATACAGGTTCTGCCTTCTAATAAAATCTAGGTGTTCGCAATTTTTTTTAATTATTATTATTATTTTAATAATTGATTTAACACAAATCTTATTGTACATTCTCATTATAAAGCTAATACAATTTACATATTTATGGTTATTCTAGTGCAATCTAGAACAAACGTAAACGACAATAATTCGTTGCATATTACTAAAATAGAATGCAAATTAAATGTAAATGAACGAATCTTTCAACAATAAGAAAAACTACATTTCCAGCAACCAACAATTCAAAGAGAATTTTAAATTGGACCAATTTGCATTTAGCATTGTTGTTTGGTTGAAAAGGTCCTTTCAGTTAATATTCAGATGGGATAAATAACATCACAGAGCGCCGCGAGCCGTCTCTACATATATTCGTAATTATTTTCACTGCGTAGTACAAGTGAAGTGTAGCATAGAATAGTATGTTAACTTTAAATAAGTTTAATATGTTGTTATTTTAAATATATGTAAGATGGTTTCTGAGTCGCTTTTTGATGCTAAACGTATTAAAGTGAGTAATTTTAAAGCAATGATTATTCTAAGAATAGAATGCTAGAATATTTTATCGGCTTCATTGTCCTCCAAGAGCTGTACGGAGCTTTAAGATGTTAAGCTGTGTATGGGACAAGTTAGTTTTTTTTTTAAATTATTTATTTTTAATTAATAGTTTTTCATTGCGATAAGAAATTACGAATGAATGTATGTCAAATTACGATACACTTTATATTGCCATTTATTATTATTTGTCTTTTTTGTATCGCTATTACATTAACAATTTATTTAAATTTTTATGATCATATCAAGAATACAATTATAAACGCTAATTGCAATAAGAAAACGAAAACTGACTATATTGTTACTAGTATGATATTATTGCCTTCATCAAAGACAGATTTAAAAAATAGTTTAGTGTATAGCGATATAAAGACCTTTTTTTACGTGGTGATAGTCCGCGAGAATAGATTCCGCGACCTTTTTTTATTAGATTCATTGTGCTCAACGAAGTGGACATAAGAAATTGTTTTTAAACTTGGCTTGACTTTGAATCGTCAAGGGATATTCTAGGAAAGTTTTTTAACAAACATAATATATCGTATAAAAAGATCTGAAATGTCAAAGAAATAAATTAAGCACAGATTGGCTATATCGATTTTCTTCTTGGAGAATTCGACATGAATTCAACGCGTCCCATCTATGGTCGTAACCGTAATCTTCCCGATAAGAAACGTAAAGATTAGTTAATAAATAAATTACTGTTTATATGGTGATAAAAAATGTAGAGATTTGCGATTAAATATTGCGGAAACAAACCCGCAAGCAACACTGAATTTTCATTTGCTTTTCATGCTCTTGAAAAAACTACACTAACCCATTGAATAAATACGTTTCAAACCTCTAGGGCAAAGGCCTTTGCCCAGCAATAAGAAAATTACGGACTGTTACTTGACTACTTTTATCATCACTCTATACCAACTGGGGCAACGACAATGCAATCTTTACTATTGTATTTAAAACCCCAAAAGAGTTAGTTTTTTCTCTTCACGTACGAATTCAACGACGAGTTTCGAATTTGTTCTTACAGAATAATCCACTGTTTCTTTATTAAATTCCTAAGCTGAACTTATTTCAAAATAAACTTTACATTTTATTATTACGTTAAAATATTTTTAATATCCACCTTTTATAGACATGTTATAAATTCATATAATTAATTCTTAACGTCAGCGTCTTAATAATAAAAATACATAATGAAATATAAGAAAAAAATGTTAACAAATAAAAGATGATTTTATTCTATTCTACTCCAAATATATAATCATACTGTCCACCTGTCCAATTTCATATTATAGATACATTCTCATAATCGATGAGATGGCAATCCGACACGACCGGAAGGAGCTCAGACGCAGGACGCCTTACGTGCTATCCGAGGTACGGGAATGTACACACTTCCAACTTCCACACTCCGGGCAGCTACTGAGAATCTTCGACAGAAAAACTCAATAACTTTGTCTGACTCGGAATGTGGCATTATATCTAGCCACTCGACCAACGAGGCAGACCAAGTATACACATAACATGAGCACATCGTAAGCATTCAGCCGCAAAAATTTGTGCATGAAGTAGGCTCGACCGGCAGCGTCCGTTGCATATTTTATAACCGCCTCGTTTACGCAGAATATATGATGTCGGTGTTTCATACGAATTCAAGGGTAGCAAGCATGCATTATTAATTAGTTTCATAAAAACAAGCTCGCTTTAACTTTTAGCGTTTTAGTCGAGTGCTTTAACCACGTCAATTATAGACTTGACTATTAACTTTAATATACCGAAGTTAAACTTTGAGAAAATTTTAATGTAAGTTGTTTGCCGTTGGTTCTATTCACTTTAGAAAAATAATATAATTCTAAATTGTTTAAACCTTGGTTTCTAAAATTGTCGATTTAAAACTGCTTTACTAATCATTAATTTAAACCTTATTAAACAATTTTTATAAGCCGAATAATTAAAAGTCGAAATGGCCCCGTAGTAAGAACGCGTGAATCTTAACCGATGATCGTGGGTCAAACTCGGGCAAGCACCACTAAATTTTCATGTGCTTAATTTGTTATTATAATTCATCTCGTGCTTGACGGTGAAGGAAAACATCGTGAGGAAACCTGCATGTGTCGAATTTCACTGAAATTCTGCCACATGTGTATTCCACCAACCCGCATCGGATCAGCGTGGTGGTATAAGCTCCAAACCTTCTCCTCAAAAAGGGAGAGGAGGCCTTAGCCCAGCAGTGGGACATTCACAGGCTGTTACTGTACTGTGTAGTATTAAGCAATTTAATAATTGTTAGTAAAAATATTATAAAATTTTTTGGAAAGTGAGTTAACAATAACGATGTTGAGATGTAGCGAAATGGTATTTCTATGTCTATCTCACTCGCAAAATTTGGAAAATTGATTAACGCCGTTAACAATCTTTTAATGTTATATCTGTAATATCTACAGATATTGATAGAGTTGTTCTGTAAGAGCAATACAGAAATCCTTAATAAATATTCTAGTACTACATGTCAATATTTTGTATCTGTTCCGTATATATTAATAATAATAAATATATTATATAATAATAATATATATAATCGTATCTTATCAGAGAAATTCAAATTAAAACGATGAAATCATAATTTTCTGGCTTTAAATACAGTGGTCATAAACTTATAATTTACGTCTTTACTACGGCATTGTGAGTACAATCGCACTCGTAAAAAAAATAATAAAATTTGATTTAAGATACCTATTATTTAATAAAGCAGTTTTTACTTCATTACAGAAGAGAATTTTAATTTGACCATTTTTATGTGACCTTCGATTTTTAAATTATAATTAGCCGTTTTTTTATTGGAATATATACAAATAAGTTTCTTTAATATAAACCTTTTCTGTCGTATTACAAAAAAGAAAAAAAATTTATCTTATTAATAATGACAAAAATATTAAAAACCACTCACTTGTGATTTCATATATAGTGTACTATTTTCTACAGTCAAAAATATTAACAACGACGGAAACATTTTAAAAGCCATTATGAGCGTATATTTTTATCAATTTTGAATTCCTTAAAATATGATTTTGTTAAAAGAGCCTTTGTTACCAACTCCGTATACAGCATTACACTGAAATATTTTTCATGATGAATTGTAACGAACATTTTGCCGACAAACTTATTATACCGACGAACGTTTCATGTTGTCATTCCACAAAGGAAATTACCCCTTCTAACCAGTTTTAATCTTAGTGTTTGTCTTGTGATATTTTGAGGCAAAATGACCCATTAAACACATGGATCTTAAGCAAAGATCACGGGTTCAAATTGGAGCAAATATATGTTATCTTATGTGCTGAATTTCTGAATCTTTTGTTGCGTGTTGTTTACTAATTAAGTTTTAGTCTAAGCCATTAAGTTTTTCGTTTGTATATTCACTATATAATAGGACAAAAACTCGATTATTGTCTCATTGATTGCATTATATCTAGATAGGTTTGTAAAATATCAAGTACGTATATTTTGTACGTAGATGTAGTTAACTCTTTTTGAAGATAGAAGAAGTACAATTATTTAAGCCCATAGTTCCATTTGAAAAAAAAAAACGATTGCTTCATTAAAACACTTTTATGTAATCGAAAAAAGCTTGTACGTATTTTATCCAAAATAATTTAAAATAAACAACGGTATATTTCGATGCTGTTGTTATTTGTAAGAAGCAAAAAAAGTAAATGTACAACAAATCGCGTCACTAACGTAATGTTAGTAATATTTTCGCAGGCCCGTAGCGATAAGCGGCACACTTTCTCGAGGACGACGATATTAAGCCTCGTAAGTACAGAATTTGAAATTACCTTTTGTTTTGTACGACGAGCGAAAGTTAGCTACTTATAATAAGCTATAAAAAAATACAGTTTTTTATTCTAAAATATTTTTTTCAGTGGTACGATGTATATACATAATGTATTCATTGTAAAGCATATATATGTACAAAATAATATTAAACTAAACTGTTGTGTTTTTTTTCTTTTATATGGTGATACATAGAATGTTTCTTGGTAAGCCTTTATTTTTAAACATTATTAGTTTTACTTATAAATGTTGTTTATAAGAAGCCAAAAATGGGGTAGTTTGTTAAACAATGCTTTGTCTTCTTTCAAAAGTATAATTAATGGTGAAATAAATATATACATATAGTCTATACTTGGCGTGAAGTAAAAAACTTCTAAAACCGCGATATAATTCCCATTGAATAAACATCGTCGATCACAAAGTTGATTTTCGAAAATTGCTTCCAAGACTAATTTATCAAAATGATATTCAACAGTAATGTATATAACTTATATGATACGTTTTATTGTATTACTAACTGCACAAAATTCATACAAAGTACTGATTTATTGTTTTTATTTAGTTGAAAACTTATGTTCCAATTTTTTGATGAATAAATATATATAATATTTTAGATCGTTTGCGTAAAACCCGTTCTTAGTGAGCGTCTACGTCGCTAAAGGAATCACCTATAGTTTCGGCAATCTCGTGATGAGTCCATCAGCATTTCGCTTTAAATATATATAATACAAACCTAGTTTACGTAAAACCTTATGATGATAAGTAAATATAAACCTATGGACTGAGAGGAAAGTTAATTTTATAGTCATTTCCCCCGTGTAAAGGCAGGTTTCATTTGTTCCTTAACTTTCTCAATTGCCTCTACCAGTGTAATGTTGAAGTTTGTTTCAATCTGAAATGGCAAAAAGTTACATTTAATGATGCAAAACTTGACGCCAATCGTATTTTTTTAAATATACATAATTTAAAATTAATTATTACGCAGTATTCGATATTGGAATAACCTAAATTTCTCATGTATAAACATCGATCTGATAATTTCCGGTTAGGATCGAGCGTTATTTCCCAAGACACCTACAAAATGTCTCGATAAATTCACCTCGAATTTCGCCCTCACGTAAACGTTATAAAAACACGCTCATTACAATCGTTGAGACTGTTTTTAAACTTTAATTCAATACTTCAAGTGGTAGATTTTTCTTAATGCACTATATTTTTAAGTAAAATAGTTTTTTTTTATATGTGCTGCGAATATTCCTCTTTCTGCAAAGCGTAACTTTTTAGGTTAGACGACAATAGTTTCAGATGAAATCAAAACGTGAAACATTTACTTCGTGACCCAGATTTTAAAATTTTATTTAAATGAGAAAATCGTTACAATTTTTTTATAATATAATACTTACTAACTGCTTGCGTATTCAATTATATAAATTACGACATTTATATGTGTAGTTATTTATATTAAGTTTAGAATGAAGGATTAATAAGTTAAATTAGCTTTGTACGGCTAAATATATTTGACGAAATTGTCAGCGAAAGGTTAATATTTGCTCACACTCGTGCCGTCCGAAACTAAACGAAGTGCTCAAACCGATTATAGTTCATATAAAGTGAGCGTAGTCGTTAACTGTTACAGTTTGTAGTCATTAGACATTTTACACCTGTCTACTAATGCCTTGCCTTTTGCTTCCCAGTGGCATTTCACTGGCTTTACGCCAAAACTTCTATTTGACTAAAACTCTAATTAACAGTTTTGGACTTAGAAATTGTTAATCTTGTTAAACTGGTAAAATTTAATCGCCTTGCAATTTATTATTTATTGTAAGAATAAGAAGAATATTATTAAGTATTACTCTTATTTTCTCGTAAATATATTTATTTTACTATACTTTCCATAAATACGTTTAAGGACTTATTTCTGTCACAGAATTCGTTTTCCTGTAACCGTCTTTCGCAGTACTCATATGTTAACTGTTCGTAAAACAAAACTATTATATAAATTTTTGGAACGAAGTTTTTTTACGCGTCTTACAGTAGAGTGAAATGGCAGAAATTGTCGCATAACGAAAAAACGTTACGCCTACTCCTCTCTTTCTCTTTATTACTGTCTCTTTCTATTTTATATAAAAAATGATAAAAATATATATTCAAACTTTTACAAAACTACTCAAAATAATTGAAAAGGACGTCATGGATAAATGTATAATGTTTTTGAAGTTTTTTAAAATTCAATAGTATCGTAATATTTCTACCCGCAATAATGGGTATTACGTTGTAATGGCACGATCTTTCTTGATAACTAACAGAATTCATTCATTTAAAATGATCTCAATCATCATCCATCTCTCGCACCCACGCTGTTCGCCAGAGCGGACAACAGTGCGTGCAGGCACCTCAACGGCATTGCACCACTGCATGCTCGACCACCGGAGGGGCGTCCTCTACCTCGTGAGCTCCTACTGTCGCCGACCATCTGCCCCGACGCGGGCATGGAGGACGACGACACCTACCGGACTGACAACCACTCAAATAAGACGACAACCGACAACCTTCAGGACTGGAATTACCAAATTACGAGACGACGGCCACTGGGTCATTGAGACCCTGGCCCTTCGGGCCTAAAATAAAATAACACGGCAAGACAACTTGCCGGTGAGGAATAAGCCCGGGTATAGGGGGCAACCCGGGGCCCCTACCCAGACTGGCTTAGGTCAGTCAGGAGGAACCAGCTCGCTACTCATTAAAATCTACATGTGAAAATACGAAATTCATTCTTGACATGCCCTCTGTGCGGACAATTTTTATACAATATTATTGTTAAGACTTAGGCAAATTACTTGATCGTAGGGCCTTGTGTAAGTCAATGGATAGGTACTACCTACACGCACAAGGGAATAACATCATGGTTCCCAAGGTTGGTAGCGCATTGATATTGTTCACCATTTATTAGTCCACCTTCCTATACGGAATTAAAACATGCTTACGATAAAAAAATATAAAAACATTAGGATATAACTAACAAATATACAGACACACTGTAAGTTTGAAATAAATGTATGAATAAATAATAATAATGTGTATGACTTTATTGTTACCTTGAACAAGAAATAATCTCAATACCTCAACAATCACGATTACTTAATCCCAACTTAGGAAGCCGTTGGAAAAGGAATACATACTTACACATAGACTTGTAATCCATGGCTTCCGCCATGTAAATGTCGGTGTTTATTGCATTAGTTCACATTGTATTTCAAAATGAAATAATATGAAGTTTCTGTTGTGATTATAACATGATTTACAACAATTGAATCTTTATTTTATGTATTTTATAATAAACTTAGATATAAATATATGAATAAATTTAACGATACCTTATTATGAATCTTTAAAAAAAAACTTTATGTGTATATAGATAAAGAATATTATAGACTATACTCTTTAGCATTATATAAGTCTAATAAAATTATATAATAATTTATTAGAATATATTACAAACCTACTACATTTACTACCGGCATCGAATTTAGACTCTTTAAAACAAAACCATAACCGAAAAAAACTGAAGTCCTCTTACGAGCTAAATGAACGAGAATAACAGAAATGATAATAAAAGCGACACAAATACAAGAGCTAATTTATGACACGAAATCAAAAGACAATGGGATATAAGAAAGGAGAGATGCTTTTGAAATAATGTCGACTGGTGACATTTAGGTCACAATAGGGGGGATGCCGATCACTAGAGGTTCGTTACGTAGGCAAAGTAATTTACATTTCGATAGCAAAGTTTTCGACGGCGATTCCCGAATGGCTTTGATAAGAATCAGGCGGAAGGGAAACGTAAAATCGTCAGTATGCAGTTCGTAATTTGGCAACTAAGCCTTATGTCAAATTGCTTAAAATTTATATTTATGAATACAAATATGTGTAGATATATTTAATATAATATAAATACGTACAACCGAATTTTAAAATATTTATAGACAAAATATTTATTCTATACCTTAATAATATTATGAAATGTTGTATTTCACTGAGAATGTTTGTGCTTTTGGACGTTTGTTCTTCATACATAATTAGCTGGATTTCGGTGTAATTTGTTTAATATAAATTATTTCTTCGGTTAAGATTCACACGTTCTTACCACTGGGCCATCTCGGCTTCACCGAAAAGCACGAGATGAATTATTATCAAAAAATTAAGCACATGAAAATTCAGTGGTGCTTGCCCAGGTTTGAACCCACGATCATCAGTTAAAATTCACGCGTTCTTACCACTGAGCCATCTCGGCTTCGCGTAGGTTCTTCGTGGGTTTAAACCCGGGCAAGCACTACTGAAATTTCATATGCTTAATTTGGGATAATAATTCATCTAGTGCTTTTCGGTCAAGAAAAACATCGTGAGGAAACCTGAATGTGTCTCATTTCACTGAAATTCTGCCATATGTGTATTCCACCAACCCGCACTGGAGCAGCGTGGTGGAATAAGCTCCAAACTTTCACCTCAAAAAGGGAAAGGAGGTCTTTAGACCAACAGTGGGACATTCACAGGCTGTTATGGTTACGGTTAAATTATTTATTCAAACAAATTGCCAAACTCCTTGTTTTGTAAATGCAGAAAGTCTCAAAAGAACTACGGGTTGAAATCGAATGTTACTACCACTACTTCGGAATGTCCAAAAATGGCTGTAACCACTAAACATAATGTAACCTGTCTCCTCGGTTTCTCATGAATAAAACATAAAACAAAATTCCTATTAAAAATATTGAAAAAATATACTGTTCCTTATAAAACTAATATTACCACAAACTTCGCTAATTGAAGTAACTATTGTTAAGAACTCGACTTCGAAACTTCGCCTCGATATTATTAATTTTTTTATATTAAGAACGAGGTTGGTTCGCTAGAAATGTTATTTAATCTTAAATATAAGCTTTTTCTGTTTAAATAAAAGGATTATTATAGGTTAGAGCGTACTATATATAATTTAACATAAAACGATTGAGATAGTGAGAGAGGGAACTAGCCTCTCTCACTATTTTCTCAACAATTAAGACCCTTTTAACAAAAGATTAAAAAGACAAACTGAGGACTTTGTTTGGTTCAGGGTCGATCTTTCAAAAGATTTCCTAAAACAAAAGTTGGAATCGCCCTTTATCTATCGTTTTATTTTGCTCATCTACAAACTAGGTCAGCCCTTAGTCTATACCTAGGTTCGCATGACCTATTTTCGTCTACTTCGCCAAATGTGTTGTTATTTTAGTCAAAGCCACGCAATTATGTAGCCGAAAATATCTCCTTACCAATTTTCTTCAAAGAAAATAATAATGTAGTTAAAAAGGATGCCCTACATTTGAAATTACATATAAAAATTCCTTTACGCATACATAGGGTCATAATATTTATTTATTAGAAGATTTAATAGTACTTATTTACTTTTGTAATCATATAGATTTACTTATAAAATATTATCCTATTATTTTATTACAAATATTTTCCTAATTGTATAAAAAGAACGTGGCTTTTGTTTCCTATTTAAATTGCTTAAAACGATAAACTCATCGGCTGAAAATTATGTAAGCAAATAGTTTTGAGGCGTGAAGATTTTATTTCACGTTATGTTCGTACTATATATGAATTATATATGTATCTATTGCTACAATACAAATAACTTATTAACAATACAATAAAATAGAAAATAATTGTGTTCACAGCACTTTAAAATATTAAACAAATTAACATAATACTTGACCGTGAAAACCCTACCTCTACACTGAAGCAACGAAGCGAAAGCCGTGATGAAGTGGATTCGATAGCCTCCCATCCACCGTGTCCTCATAATTTCCCCTGATACTAGTGTAAAAAATAAAACCTACATTTCTACTCAGTACCTATTATTAAACACTATACGCTCAGTATAGGAATATTCTCTAACACACGGACGCCTCATTAATTTTTCATCGAATACGTGTTATGTTGTGAGTCCCTTTTTTTATTGAATACAGACCACGACCTCAATTTGACGTAACATAAGATTATTTTCACACTATATTTTAGTTTCTTGTGATAGAAAAAACATTAAATGCCAACTCTATTAACTTTTTGTCATTCCTAATCATTTAATATTCACATGTTATATGTACATAGACAAAGTTTTATTTTTGTCTACTCTCTACTATAATATTTTATTACCATAACGTAAAAGGCATCCGTTACAGTTTCAATAGATTTTCGTGTATCAAGGTTCAATTTGTATGAATAACTTGTGCTTGTTCAAACAAAAAGGCACTTATAATGATGATATTTTTTTAGGTTGATCTCGTCCGTAAACACGTTCTGTAATGTATAATATTATTACTATTAAATGTTTTTCTGGTTTCAACATTGGTTGGTATGCGTTTTTTGATATATTATTTTCTTGTCCTTCATTTTTCTTCAAGCATTTTATGAGGGGTTTTAAAGCAAAATTGTTAATCTTCTTCTTCCTAGCGTTTTCCCGGCCTAGTTATACCAGGGTCCGCTTTCCTACACTCCACTTTGCCCGATCCAAAACGTCGTCCTTAGTGAGATCGTGCTCTCTTGAATCGTCCCTCACGACATCGAGCCAGCGCTTTTTGGGCCTGCCGCGGGATCTGGGGCCTTCGACAACAAAGTCCAGGCATCGGTTCCCAACATAGTCTGGTGGTCTGCGGCTAATGTGGCCAAACCAACGGGGACAGCTTTCCTGCAACTTATCCGCTACATCGCACACGCCAAGGCTACCACGGATGTGCTCGTTACGAATACGATCTACCTTACGATCTTCCGCGACGTGAAGTTGCTGAACAGGTCTCGCGAGAGCTGGCCACGTCTCGCTGCCGTACAATAACACTGGTCGGATGATGCACTTGTACACAAAGCCCTTTAATTTCACCGGTATCCTGCGATCACAGATTACCCCGGTGACTTCCCGCCATTTGGCCCAAGCTGCGTTTATTTGAGCTCTGACGTCGTGGTCGATCGTACCAGACTCGTGCAGTACGGACCCGAGGTATTTAAACTTTTCCGTCTTGATAACGGATTCTCCGCCTATCTTTATGGGTTCGGGGTCCGTACTGCCACAGGCCATATACTTGGTCTTCGCAACATTTAGCATCAGACCACCCCTCGCTAGCACAGCCTTCCACTGGATTACCTTTTGCTCCAATACCTGCTTGTCCTCATCTACCAGTGCAATGTCATCAGCATACATCATGAGCCAGGGAGACGGCTCATGGGCTTTCGCTGTGACAACGTCAAGCACTACACTGAACAGAAAAGGACTCAGGGCCGAGCCTTGGTGGCCACCAACTGTGATCGGGAAAGGGTGTGTGTCGCCAACGGCGGTCCTTACTATTGATTCGGAATGTTGGTACATGTCTCGGATAATGTCAATATAGATTTGTGGCACATTCTTCATCTTCAAAGCCCACCAGATAATTTGGCGTGGGACGCAGTCAAATGCCTTCTGCAGGTCTAGAAACGCCATGTACAGCGGCTTCTTCTTTTCTCTGCGGGCTTCGGTCAGTATTCTTAGGGCGAAGATGGGGTCTATGGTTCCACAGCCTGGGCGAAACCCATATTGACATTCCGAGACGGTACATTCTTGCCGAAGCCTTGAAACGATTACGCATTCGAAGAGTTTCATGGTCTGGCACATAACCTTAATACCGCGGTAGTTTAAAGCAAAATTGTTAATATTTTATTTTATTTTGTTTGTAATCTTTACATTTTTCTGATTTATACTCGTAATGTCATAAATTATTGAGACGAAAGCTGGATAATTAATTATATTTACAAGTAATCTATGGCTGTCACTAAGGATTGTTTAAAATACCCTTTAGTTTTATTTTCTAACGATAAAAAGCTTTTGGCACTTACTACATTTCCTTCCCGCTAAAAACCACATCTCCAGTCGCATCTCACCCATACTTCAAAAATACATATATATTTGTGTGTTAAAACAGTAGCTGTTGAAATAAAAATAAAAACTTGACAGCGCTTTGTATTTATTATCATATTATATTTAAAAGAACTATACCATATTCTTAAGAAAATATTGTAAAATACATGCAACGCTATAAAAGAATTAACGACAATTCTACCGGATAGAAAAGACGTAAAAATAACATCGGGCGCCGAAAGGGACGTGTAAAGGTCGCGCGTATTAATCTGAAATTTTGCATTGTGTGTCTATTTTTTATTGAATACAGACCACGACCCCATTCAACGTAACATATTTTTTATCCTATATTTTCGTTAATATGGTTAAATAGAACAAATGATACGTAGTAATAATAGGTTTAATAAATACCTGAGCAAATATTTGTTTTAAAATTAAATTTTCATTATTATGTTGACTGTACAAAATATTGTACATGTCATTATAGTGTTTTAAAATAAACCAGTCCTTTGTTCTAATATTGATTCTGGCATAGATCGATTTATATTACAAAAAACCTTTAATTAAGTAAGCGAGTCGAATTAGAAAAGGATTACTAATCAAAGACAATTCGATCACGAGACGGTATAGTGTTCAAGAAGTACGCAGTTACGCAGTTTGTAGATTCAATAAAAAAAATGTTTATGTTATATAACCAGTGTCAGTGTCCGACAGCAGCTTTACCTGCGTGTGAGTTAACAGCCCATGGTAGGTTTTAGATACGATGTCCTTCACTCCTTGTACAGATGATGTACCCCTGACAACTTGTATGCAAATTTCATGATTATCGAATGAGTAGTAAAGATGTAAAAACGTAACAAAAAAAAATAAAAAAATGTCGCATTTATTAGTTAAATATAATGAGAAAATCCATTACAAGGTCACAGTAATTACTAGAAGGCAACACTTATACGGTAATGTGCGGACTATTATTCAATAAACGGTAGACCGAATAGCTTGTTATAAACATGATAAAATTTAATTGCGATTAAAGTGCTCCTATTGTGAATACTAAATTTGATTTTGGTGGATTCCAACTTTATATTAAATTATTACAGCCTATTTTGTCAAATGGATAACGTCTATAGCTAGACATAATTTGGTCCCAGTATCTAAACCTAGGTAGGGCCAGTAAAAAGTTTCCCAAACTTGAAATTCTTAAAAAAAGATCAGAATTTGACCAAAAGCTGGGATTGTTAGCGTAATGTCCCACTGATGGGCTAAGGCTGATTCTCCTTTTCACAAGGAGATTTCGAGCTCATATCACCATGCTACTCCCATGCGGTTGAAGTAGTATAAGATAGATATTTATACGATATATGCAAGTTTCATCACGATGATGTGAAATGAAATATAAACAAATAAGGCACATGAAAATACAGTGGTTTTATCTCAATTTATACTCGCCAAAGATTCACGTATTCTACCTACTAACTATAAATATTCTTACTAAAAACGTCAAATGGCAAGTTAATAGTGGGGGTTAGGCTAAATCCCACCAGAGCAATTTTTCACATCTCTCAAAGATAGCCTCATTACCAGGGGCAACAATGCTGTAGCCGTTTTAACACGCCTGGGCATATATAATAAAACTTGAGTGCCCGCCGAGAGTTCGCTTGCGAAAATTTAAGCTACAAAAGTTTATATTATTTATATATATATAATAAGAATCAGTCTAAGCCTGTTAAAAATATACGTATATGTATTTACAGACGAATTGAGAACCTCCTACTCTTATGAAAGCGGTTAATAAGGAAATTTTAGAAAATCCTTTCATCTTACGCCGTTTATACTTTATAAACTGTACGTCTCTGTTAGCTAAGGTTATGACCCTTGACTGTCAGGGAACAATTATATTTATATAATGTACAAAAACATACATATAACATAATTTTTTTTGTTCTCAAACTAATTTATGTATTTTAAAAATGTATGTAGTTATATGATATTGGCATGAAGTTTCTGTTATAGTATATTCAATTACTAAGGTAACACGCGAAACGTATTCAATAATTGTTAATTAAAATAATAAATATATCAAAATGTGAAGTTACGCTAAAATTTCCTCTGTAAAAAACTGTAGAGTAGTTTTACGTAGTTGCGAGTGATATTTAAATGATAGTTTAGATGAATACACCTTACTAATGAAGTCTGTGATGAATGACCGTAACGTCGACCTGCCCTTGTATGTAAGCTAAATATAATATTTTAATAACTTGACATATATATTTAAATTAAATGTATTAATATAAATTATATGACGCTAAAAACCAATGCATCTAGTACTTGAAATCCCTATTGGCTTGAATTATTAATATCTATATGTGTCCGTGCGTGTGTTCAAGATAACAGAAACTAATGTAAAGAATCACAAAATTGTTCACCAATTAACAGACTGATTTACATTGAAGATAAATAGATAATTTATAAACACTTTGTGCTAACGTGCCTACTGAGAGTTTCGGAGTCCAATTACTGAGAGTAAAAGCGTAGAAAGAAGGGTGAAAGATAGTTAGTATTCCTGCGAGGGCAATTGAAGACACTTGAGCTTTTTACAAAAGTCAGAAACGTGACCACCAACCATGCATAAATATGAATTTAAGGATCCCAAGGCTTAATATGCACACTCGAGCTTATTTATTTAAAAAGCGCATTTAATCTCTAAGATTGACTGCCTCGTTGGTCTACTGGCTAGATGTGAGGCCACAGAACCGAAGGTCCTGGGAGGTCCCAGGTCGGGCCAGTAAAAAGGGTTTTTATGTCAGAAAATTCTCAGTAGCAACCCAGAGTCTGGAAGTGGAAGTGTGTACACTCCCGTGCCTCGGAAAGCACGTAATGCCGTTGGTCCTGCGCCTGAACTTTTTCCGGTCGTGTTGAATTACCGTCCCATCGGATTATGAGAGCTAGGGAATAGAGAGTGCACCTGTGTTTGCGCACAGACTTGTGCACTATAATATCTCCTGCGCAGTTGGCTAATCTCTCTTGAGATTGGCCGCCGTGGCGAAAATCGATCTGGAGGACATTATCATTATCATAAACTCTAAGGTCAAGGTAACAGATATCAGCACAGTCAAGAATTCGTAGAAGGATATTTTATGCTAATCAAATATATTCCATAACATCTTATTCAAACAATAAATTTAATCAACAAACAAACAATTAATTCAATGTTTGCATATTAAGCTTAAACTTGCAAAGTATATATAGTTATATTTATTTATATATAGTTATATACATTTCTATATATAGTTCGATGTTATTATATTTTGTCAATAAAACTATCTAACCGAGTGTCTGTTATTTTTCAATAGCTATAAATTCATTTTCAATTTCTTCAAAACATGCTCTCGTTCTCAGCGGTAAATCATTGGAGCTTCATGGTGGAATAAACTCCAAGCCTTCTCGAGGAGAAAACTTACTTTCACTTTTACATGACGAATAAAATTGTTCAATTTTAAAATGTAATAATATATAAAGCAAGAAATGAATCGCGTACATTATGTACTGTTTCAGGGGAAACTGTCTTTCTACAAACAATAAATTAAAAAATTCCCTTAGTTGTGAAATTCTATAGATATGATATAATTGCTGACAAGCGCAGACGGCCCTAACTTTGGACAATAGCAAACCTTAATACGGCCCGACAGCTTCGCCGTTGTCGCTCGCGTCGCGAGAATTGGCATTTGGCACCATTCTACGGAAAATCGTGGCCTTTATCACCGCAGGCTTCGCTACGCGAATGTATAATGTCTAAACGGCAAGGTACAACATTCTGCATTTTAATACCTGAGCTAAATTGCTAATGTTAAAATTTAATAAAACAAAGCATCTTAATAAGAAGTTCAACGCGTTAACATTTAAGAATAGAACTTAATTTGATAGTAATGAAGTTATACACTAATTACACTACAGTATTTTGGTAGATGGAGCTTTATTTCGAAATTAGGTTATTATATATAATAATATAAAGAGGTGTATATTTTACTATTATTAGCCTTAATGCCTTAAACCTTTGTCTATATATAAACCTTTTAAATATACTTCGCCGTCAGTTCCATATTTGTACGAGATAAAACGTATTTAAAGAAATACGCGGCTACTAAGATAAAAAATAGAACAGACCTAAGCGAGAGTATCGTAAATCAGTGGAGAGGGAATTGAAACGTCGGTCCGGTCCGGCGGCGTCGGGCGGGCGGCGGGCATGAGCTGGTTGCGCGTGCGCGGGGCCAGGGGTCTGGGGCCCGGGGCCGGGGGCCGGCGCAGCCTCCCGGTGCAGCACTCCGCCGCCGCCCGCCGCCCGCATCGATCCCGCCCGGGAGAGCTCGGCGAGCCGGTTGCCCGCGCCACCAACGCGCGCTCATCGCGCCCCGCACGACGCGCCCGAGCGCCCGCGACGCTCGCAAGCACACCGACCGCTACCCTCCCTTGGCTGTGCCCCGTGCAGGTGCAGTTAGTCGTGCTCGCTTACGTAACGGATTTCGTGCGTATTGACAGGTTATGTGTTGAGTGGCGTGACATTTCCGAAAAAAGTTTTGAGTAAAAATCGTTCAGTTTTCGCTCCGAAATATTGTAACGAAATATATGTTCAGGTATTTTATTAAGCATATTAACGGAAATAACTTTCGAGTATTAAGGAACTTGTGCCGTTACTCACACATAGCCATATAAGAATACGTGCTTTCGCGCCTTCTGCGAAATAGAACTTATTTTTTATTTTTAACTATGTCATACTTATAAAAAAATCATTTTCATTGTACATTGTTTGCGTTTTAAGTCATCTCTCATTCTGTATTCATTAAACTATTCACTACAACATTGTTTTACTTCATTTTCTCACAAAAATCGCTTTATTTTACAAACATACGTGTTAAACCTCCACTTTGTCCTATTTTTTAAATTTTACCATACTAGTATTTAATACTTGAATTCAAATATTGCGATGTAATAAAACCACGATATTTATAAAAAAAATATATTTTTTTTAAATAAAAAAACAATTATAATATAATTTATTCAATCCATTGATTGAGACTAGATGATCCTAAAAATTGGGTCATGATTGACACAAGCCAGAATTTTTACGCGCCATACCCGCAGAGACGACCCTTTTCAAATTAGATAAAGTACGCATAACCCGAACAAAGAGGCTATTACAATTTCGCTTTACTTTGAACTGTTGAAAGTTTAAAAATAAAATAGCGTAGTGTTCATTTTAAATGTGGCAATAATTATCATTTTTCTAACGGGAATTATTAATAATAATTTAAATCAGCAGATTTGCCTACAATTTTATATGTATTTTTTTAAAAGATAATAATTCCTACAGTAATTATAAATACATTCTCGATTTTCATCAAGACAAAACAAATATTTATTATTTCATTCATATATTTTTTAAATCAAATCGCTTTTAATAATTATTATTTATTTAATATTCATATTTTTATAGAAAACATTTTATTAAGTGCATTACATACGCTTTTACTTATGTAAATCATATCATAATTTATCAATTAATTAAATAAAATCACAATTTGGCAAAAAATATGGCTACTACCGATTTGCTTCGGATGACGTTTATTACGTTGCAAAGTTTTAGTTTTCTTTTTAAAAAAAAATTAATCGGCTTAGTATTTAACGTACAACTTCATAATTATTATCGTGATTGGATATTGCACATAAGATGCATGGAATGACAAATATTCAGTCACTACAGATGATATCAAGATTAATAACCGTGAGAAAATACAATTATGTAGGCTGATCAGTTTTAACTAATTTAAAATGATTAATTAATATTAAAATATCAGAGAATAAGCTATAGACAGATAAAGAACTTAATGAAGTAAGGAACTCGTAATGCAGAATATAGAACGATATCTAAGCTACCGTAGCTCCTTGTCAATGAAATATTATTAAAATAAATATAAGGTCAGTATCCTCTTCACATTTTAATTGAATGTCGCTCTGATATTTTTACCGATGAATTTGAAATGAAGTTTTATTTTTCATTTCAATTCTAAAAATTTATATATTATAAAAATGACTGTAAATAGCATAAAAAACTAATAAAAATAGCATAAATAATAAATGTCTTTTAAAATTCCCATTTTCAAATACAGGTTATACAAGTTCGTTTGTATGTTACTCAAAAATGATGTACCAATACCAAAAAACATTTAAAATATTATACAATTGATGCCATATTTCACAATAACTTATATTACCAAACATAACATTAAATATAATAAAAAACCGAGGTATTCTTCTAAACCGCAATTAAACAACGTACTTTTTATTTATTAACGTCAACAGGTAATACAAATATCCTCGTACAACACATTTTATGTTTTATGTCAATAGAACATCGGTTATATTATGTTTATATAATTAGTCATTGAAATCACCAAATCAGCGCTCATTATCTTCTAAAATAGTGTATCGATAGTACGGTCGAAGGGAGTGGTCGGTAGAAGTGTTAACGGATATTTTTGAACGCAAACAGTAATGAGAAGCGACAGAACCGCTGCGTAAAGACGGACGTTGTCGGAATTTCGCGTATTAGCATGTCGTCCGAGAAAGAGAAAATGGCGGCTGCCGAAGCTAAATCGCCATCGAACAAGAGTAACTGCACTTCACCAGGCAAAAAAGGTAGGCTCAAAGCTTAACAGTTGCAGCTATAGTTTTAGAGATAAAAACATAATTAACCTTGAATAGTACATACTGATATTGTTTCTTATAATATACTATTTAACTATATATTTCTAGATTGTATTTTGAAGCAGTCTTCATATTTTGTAGAATAATATGTTTTTTCTCAATTTCATTTGAGAATTACTTTAAGCGTAAATAATTTATAAAGATCAGCCCACGCCAGTTGAAGGTGAAAGCAAGGTTTCCAAAATTAACGGACATGTTGGCGTTTGAAAGGTTTCAAGCGTTCGAACCACAACAGTGATAAATCCGTTTAGCAACGAATGCTATTGTCTATGACCCTGTTAATAGTTGTTATATAAGTTTTGTTTATCAGCATTTCAAAGGTCAAATAAAGAAGAAGGATTAACATTTTTGCAAATGAAAAACTTTTTGGTGTTAAGTCGCAATAAACATATGTTTTATAGTTGAGTAGCTGTTCCGCGCGGTGATACCCAAGTTAAATGTTACTGCTTCGTCCTCTTGAATAGTAGCCTGTTATTACATGAATCAATAAACTTCCTTAATAAATGGGCTATCTAAGAGATTTTTTTTTTCAATTCAGCCTTCTGAGATTAGCGCGTTTAAACAAACAAACAACCTCTACAGCTTTAAATTATTAGATATATGTCTTCAATGTTTTTCGTGTCTCGATTTCAATTCCCATTTAGACCCATATTGGCCATAGCATATTTCGATCGGTTTGAATAATGCACAGTGCTGTTAATATTAAAAAATAATCAGGTCAGTCTTAATACTCTATTCAAAAATAGTAGTTAATCAACAGCAATAATCGGCGTTAAATCTGGTACTGGAAATATGCAATAAGGATATACAAGATGTTCTTTTAAGACAAAATCATTAATTTTATAAACTCAATTCCCTCGCAATTTTAAAAATGTTACTGCGAAGATTAAATTTCATGATCGAGGGAATACAAAATTATATTTTTGCTCATCTCCATAACTTATAAGGTATATTCTTTTCAAACTTTTAAATTGAATCTGGATGTCCAGACTAGGTTGTTCAGGTTTCCTTTTTATATTTAATATTAAAATGAAGGCTACCTTCCCGAAGCTGAATTATATGCACTAAATTTTCTTATTTTAAATTTAGTGGATATTCCAAATTAATTTCATAGATATTTAGGTCATGAAATAATGCATAGTAGATTATTTCAAAGATACGTTTTATGGAATATGATAACTAAATTATTTGGATGTATGTATTAAACCCGAGACGAGAAATAATGTACGCATATTTTAAGAAGTCATCGCACTGTGTTTCTTTGCGAGCTAAATGCTCGCTCCAGATCTTCGGAGAAGACTAAACATTTAATCCCAACGCCCGGAGCTAACGAAAGAAGATTACGTCTATCCAAGACCGCAAGCCTTTTCATCGTTGGAATTGGTTTTCAATCCATTCACTTTTGTCAAAAACCGTTGAACATTGAAATATTACTCTTCGCTTAAACCCCTTGAGTGGATAACAAAAAACGGGTCACTAGCTTGTTCTTTATATTTAATATACAAAAATATATAGTAATCAAATTTATATTATCTAACAAGTATGTAACGTTACACAATTTAGTTACACGTTACACGGTTTACTAAGTTTCCGTGTGCTTAATTTGTAAAAAGAATACTCGTCGATGAAATAAAGTATCGCGATTCGTCACGAAACCTGTATGTGTCGAGTGAATTTCTAACACATGCGTATTAACCGAACCACATTAGAGAAGCAGCGGGACGTTTATGGACTCTATTATTACTGGCTTTACTGTACCCTATTTACTCTTATATAATAGAACGGTCTATTTTAAGTTAATTTGTTTGTCACCTTTTGTAAATCTTATAAATTAATTTGTCTGTTTTAAGTTTAACTATTATTTGTTTCTTAATCTTTTTTACCTACTACCTGGTGATAATTGGTCATCACCAGACATAGGTATTGACATTGTAAGAAATATTAATCATCTCTTACATTGACAAGGTGCCACCAACGTTGAGAACTAAGATGTTCCTTTGCCACTTTTTACACTGACTCGCTTACCCTACAAACGAATGATATAAGTATTTCTGCTTGGCGATGAAATACATGATGAGTTGGCGGGCTTGCACAAAGCCCTATAACCAAGTAAATAGTAAAAATCATAGACATCTTTCACTTTTACTTATTTTCACAGGTAGTTTATTATCCTACGAGAGTGTCTCCATTACTTATGTTTTCCTATCTGTAATCCTGCCCAAGACTGAATAGAGTTAATATACCATTCTACCATTAATTTTCCGCTGATAGCATCTATTCGTACGTAAAGCGAGGGACGCGGTTACGTGTATTTTATGTTGCTATTATCTGTTCTTATTTAAAATAGACGTGATTGGGTATTTAGTATTGTGATTTATAAATGTTGATTTTAAAGGTTTTAATTTAAACCAGAAAAAACTAAAAATTTTGATAATAATATTTCTTACCACTTTTTACTAGTACGTAGTAGTGTAGCAGTAGTAGTATACGGTAGTTACCATAAGATGTAAAAACAAAACATTCCAAATTCCATTAGTTTAATTTATTAATAAACCACTTATAAAACCAAATTTTCTTTCAATATGTTTAATATTTGCTGTACAACGTTGATCGCACAAACGAACTTCATATTTTCAGTATGCTTATCGTATAGTTGGACAGCTTAGAAAACTTTTAGAATATTGAAAATATATGCATAAGGCCATCAAAATGATTGATTTTTTTCGGTACACCCATTTCACATAATAGATATGTTTTTTTTATATTATATGTATATTACATGAGTTTTATGATAATATGTAAATTAGTTTACGAGTAATAAATAAACAAGGATACATATTACTAACATATTAGTAACATGTAATATTGCGTTAGTTTTAGCGATAGCATAAGCTAAATGATATTAATGTACACATCGTTGTTCTGGACGGATACACACACAAAGAAATCGATTCACATTATCGGCATTTACCAGCTAGCAGACAAAGCCATTCCGTGCACCAGTTCCGAGTTTTAAAAATTAAATTTAGCTTTCACATTGCGAATTTCTAACATTCAAGTTATTTGTTATTTTAATATCACTGTAAATCATTTTATTAGATTGTACATCAACATCATTTTTCCTAAAAATTTATTATAGAAATAAAACTGTTTATGTTTGATAGTTGGCAATTGTAACACTTTGTTGTTGTATTAGACAGGCAGACTGGCAAGAAGGCATTACCGCCTGTAGACATTAGCGTTATAAAAAACATTAACCACTCCTTACATACTCCACCAACCTTGAGCACTAAGATGTTATGTCCCTTACGCCTGTTACACTTGCTCACTCGCCTTTAAACCATAACACAGTAATACCAAGTATTGCTGCTTTGCAATAAAATATATTATGAGTGGAGTGGTAAAGTCATGTCGGATTGTAATCGAGCAATAAAGAGTGAGCGCTATAATATCTCCTGAGTAGTTATTTATTTTTCAAATCAGTCGTGAGAATATCATCAATATCATAAATACTAATAATACAAATGGCCATGTAACACAGTTAAATAGAATCTGTCTTATTTAAGCTTATATCATATATTTATTATCAAACATAATAACTAGAACTGACTGCTTAATATTGTGAGCACGAAAGAGAGACTCGCAAGTTCAAATATATGGATCAAATATACATATTATATAAGTTAGATTATGCAAATACATGTTTGAGGGAAATTTGTAGACACAATCGTCGATGTTGAGAGCTTGCTAATTCAGAACGTTGTCTCAAATATAATGTTAAAAGCAATTGAAAAATTTATTACACATCTTATACGGTTCATTTTGTCATATAAACCGTTTGGTGGCTCATAAGAGAGGTCTAATAAGGAAAATACTCAAAAAAATAATTCGTAATATATTGATCATGAAAAAATTATAAATATTTCAGATTATTTAAATTTGAAGCAGTTTTGACTATAATTGTTGAATTAAATTTAAATAATAATAATTGAAGTTACTTTTAAAATATTAACTTTGTACAGTTGTGAGTAAAAGTCACCCAAAAATTACCTACCTATATCTAAAATACCTATATCTTAAAGGATCGTGAGCGAAATAACGAAACGAACTTGATTCATATCTCTGGAATAAAAAAAAACGGGTTTATATAGCTTTTGCCTTACAAAGTAAGTCGTAAAATGAGAATTACTTTACTTTTGACTATCATCCGCAGTCATATAACTAGGCTCTTATAGGACTAACATTTAAAACATCAATTTCAGGATCATTTATATGAAAGAAGAAAGAAAAAATATTTTTGGGTTTAGAGTTCTTTATAGCCTTTAACAGAATCCTATTTGCAGCGCTTATTATGTTTTGTATAGTGACCAGAAATGGTCTTCCTTTAAGGAACTGAAGCGTTGACATGCATTTTTAACAACATACCGTACTTACAGCTAAGCATTTAAAAATTCAATACTCTTGACCTTTGTTACTGTCAATAGACAGGAACACATCGTTGATTATTTAAAATGCTCGCCTAGCACTTCGGACACTATGTCAATTCCCTTTGTCACTACGTATGTATTTAGAGAGAATTTTTTTTTTGAAAAAGTAAACGTACGAACGTAAGAATTTCAAAATATTACAAGGTCATGTATGTTAGACGCAATATCTGTGATTTCATCAAAATTCTTCTGATATATAAGATTTAGAAAATTGGAACACCGGTCTGGTTTTTATTTGTACCATATTGGAACGAATGACTGAAAGTAATAAGAGTTAAATTCAACATAATAATCAATTATAATGTTGTACTTAAGGCAAATAGCCTCTTACAAACAGTCAGATCGTTAAGTCCATACTTTCAATAAGACATTAAGAACAATTAGTAAGTAAACTCACTGAAAACTGTAAGTCTTTAGTTTTCAAAACCTTCCAATTCATGCGCACAGATATATATTTATATATAATAGAAAAATCAGTTTTTGTTATGCGATCGTGAAGATATTAGCAATTGCTTTCGTATTTGTTTTTTAATGTATCTAGCAATGCACTGTTTTGTCACGAAATTAATACAGTTCTTTTTTTTCTATTAAGTTTACAACTTGTGTTGAGAATGGGTTCAAGTTCAAACCTGTCATTCTTCTACTAAGCAGAACGTATACCCTTGAGCCATCGATTATATAATTTCAAGATTATTACTATAGTTGAGCTATCACGACGCTTGACGCTTACATTAAATCCAGGTTAATTTCTAATATATGTCTTACAAATAGATTGGAACATTTTCAGTAGCATTATTAAACTTGGCCCTCACTCTAAACGTGTGCTGTGATTAGTGCCAAAAATATTAACCGTTCGTTCCGTTCGCCTTATTCATATTAAGTTATCATTATTAACCGAGACTTTTACTTTGTGCTCTGACCTTAGTACTGTTAGACCGTAAAGAATCACGTGTACGTGTGGATATTTCATTAAGTAATATATTTCATAAATAAAACGAATATCGGAAACTGTGTTTGTTCTATTTTATGACATTATATTATTTCCAATAATAAAAAGCGGGATTGAGATATCACTACACGTATAACATAACATATTTATTTATACAGAAGCCAGAAAAGTGTTCACCTTTAAATAACACGTGAGTAGCGAGTGAACAAAAGAATACAATTTTACAATAATAGTAATGTAATAGAAAAGTAGCGATATCTCAATAAATAGGACATGCATTTTTTCCGGAAAAGATTTATTATTTCAACCTTTTATATAATTTAGTCTCTCCGTATATGAGCGCCAAATCTTGCATAATATTTATTTTTTTAATTCTTTAATATAAAAATAATGTGCATTTTATTAATAAATCCAAAATTACGAAGTAGCTAAACCTTTTTTACTATTTTTATTATTGTGTTACTCAATTTAATTTTTTGTATGTCATATATATTTCATTCTGTTTATTTCTATAGAAATAAATTGTCATAATATGTAAATGAAGAGTAACAAAAATATTATTATCGTAAGGAATCGGTACAATCGTTGTATAATTCATATTTTAGGGTTCTCGCTTCAGAACGTCTCAATCATCTTTTATTACAATATCTTACATAACAGTATTAGTTATCCTTACTTTAGCTGTCCCATTTTATTGTTGACCGACTTTCCCTACTTTTCCTCCTACTCTTTTTTCTCATATAGCCTGAAAGTTTCAGAGATCTGTATATAAAAAGTTACGACTAAGAAATAACAAGGATGTCTTAATAAGATATACTTACATTGTACAGATAGTAAAAAAACTGACCATTTCTTAGTACATTATTTTAGGTTTCGAATATAGTCATTAATTAATATAAAGATATTGTTCTTTTTTTTTAATTTATCGTTTTGGAAGTCCGAGTGCAAATATGCTACTTGGAGATAAGTAGCGCCCTTCGCTACCAGCAACCTTTTTTTTACCGCTGGAAAAACGCCTTACGCGTTTCCCCAACGGGAACAGTGGGGGGTATGTGGAGCTCGCTGGTGTCCAAGGCGCCGAGTGCGCCCCGAACATCGGAATACCGACTAAAAAACCAGCGGTACCCTTTCCGTCTTAACGAGGAGCGCCACGGGATCGCTTTCGCATGCTACCGTGTCGCTACCAGCAACCTAATCTTACCTAAACTAAAATATGTTGTCTTGGAATTATACTGATTAACTTACCACTCGATTGTGGAGGATGGATGGAGGTGGATTAGTTGTAACTAAGTGATAGAAGTAGGTTAACCAACCCTAACCGGGCCGCAAATAAACTCTAACACCAGTATAGAAGTTATTTATACGTTTATACAATTACTTACTTATAAACTGGTTATATTTAAAGGCAATATCGTACAAAATAATTCGAATTGAAAATAAAAACTATATAAAATGTAAGGGACAGGAAAGGATTAAAAGCCTTCATTTCAATTTCACGCGGCCGCTATTGCAGAATATTGAATTTGGTTCGTTTATTCCAAAATCTCTTTGCACGAGAGAATCCAGTGTTAAATGATTGGACACATCGCATAGCCTTTATTTAGGTGACACCATTTTGAAGGGTGATAGTCGACTTATTAGCTCTTTTGTCTAAAGTCATTTCATTACTAAATTAAATATGAATTTTAAAAGTTATGAATGTGGAAGTTATTAATGTGACTTTATCACTTACATATATTAAACTTTAAATATAAACATTTGTTATCTACATAATGATCCTTAAGATATTTGTTCTCGATATTTTCACAGGTCACATAATTTTTAGTAGGAAAAATTAGGGCGCGAAAATGACCGAGTGACGTTTGGCAACCAGCCAGGCCATGCTTTGTACTTTAGATTCGGGAACAAATCTAGTGGAAATCGAGTCCAAAGTCTACCAACGTGATCTCAACTATTGGCTACATATTAAAAGCAAACGTGCAACTATACCGGAACGTCAAAGCCTACTCAAATATAATAAACGCCATACCTCAATAAAATATGAGTTATTCTTGTTCTGGGACCTATTCTAGGTATAATTCTATAAAACACCGATTCGGCATGAAAATTGTACCCAGAATGACCGGTAAGAAATTTTTATATATAATATAACATTGACTTATGATTCTCAGGATTATTTTGCAAATCGTTAAGGCTCTATAATAATTATGATACTATTAATTTATCAAGAAAATATGTACTGAAATTCAAATCTTTTGATATAATGAAGTTCTCTTTTTTATAAACTGAGGTGTTTATAGTGAGTGTTTATAGTAATGAGTGTGTCAAGTCTGAAGGAAGAACATGAAATGTTTTAATGCGACCCGTTTTGATTCTTGAGATCTATTTTCTTAACAAAGTCGAATCTAAATTAAAAGTAGCAAGCAAAAACCACTACGTTAAAACTTCAATTAATTGCTACTCTTGTTTATATAAGGAAAAACAAATTACAAAGAAACAATATTCGCGGAGTTTTTTTACTGAAAACTTTTATAGTAAATGCAATTGAAGTTGCGTTCCAGTTTTAAGTTTAAGTAAAATAAAGAGCCATGTTTTAAGATTAGTAAAATAATTTAATTAAATTGATGAAATTAATTCTGTTACTCGTCTTAATTGAACGATTCATGAGTTGCAAATAAGAAAAATAGCTTGAAGAAGGTGCGGTGCCTGAATGAATGCGGAAGGCAGAGAACCAGGAGCTTTGTCAAACCTTGGGAGAGGCCTATGTCCAGCACTGAATTATAAGAGGTTGTTGATAATGTCGATGATTTGCAAAACGATGACTACTTAACAAAGTCTTAGTATACGCTTTATTTCAAAGATATAAATAACGGTATAAATAGACAAAAATAAAATTGAACTATTGATAACGCAAATAAAAATCGATCGATTTCATTCTTATTTTTAATTTTATTCTTATTTTATTTTATGTTCTTATTTTATTCTTATTCTTTTTTTTTATTCTTATTCTTTTTATTCTTAATTTTCTAGAAAAGTTTTTCGCAAATGGTTTTGATATATTATTCCTGTGAGCGGCTTGTGCCATTTGATTTGTGTATATATTCCCATCTACATCCCATCAGCTATTCTACGAAAATATATGAATCACAAGCTATTTGACAATACCGTTTTAGAGAGACCAAGGTAAATATTAACTAATCCTCATACGAGCCTACCTCATAATTATCAAAAAAATTAGTTAACGTATTAGAAATAAAGTAGAATGTTGCCTGCAAATATCCCACTGCTGGGCTAAGCAGCCTCTTCTTTTGAGGAGAATGTTCGGAGCATCACCATCATCATGCCACCTCTCTACTTTTATGCGGATCAGTAGTTACACATATGGCAGATTTTCATGTAACATGTAGGTTTCCTCCACCGTTGAGAATTATTAACACATATTAAGAACATTCAAGTTCAGAGGTACCTGCGTGGGTTTGAACCTATAATCTTAGTTTAAGGTTCACTTGTTAAAACCACTTGGCCATCTCAGCTCTTATTATAATATCTTAATACATTTAAATCAGTTTTAACATTATATATTATTGTCACAAAGCTTATTACAAACTTAAATGAGTAGTTTCTGAGCGGGTCATCTTAATACGAAGTTGAACTAGATTCAACTCTATGCTATCAACGTCGGACTTAAGGCGAAGTTTCCTATTGAGAATTTGTTGTGCAAAGTTTGTTTCGACCGAAAGCCGCCATCTAAAACCGAATAAGTTGTTTATCACATAAGTTTCCATTAAACTATGTACTGTCTTATATAATGATATAATTTTATCAATAATTTAATTTTAATTGGCCAAATTATAAATACTTGATTATGATTCATGTTTTACATTACACTTTTGTTAATATTTATTTATAATACTGAAGTAATAAACTGGTTCGTTATTACTTACTTTTAATAGAAAAAAATACATGATTAAAATGACTATTCTTTTAGACTGAAGGTTTTGTTGCAACAACCAGAGCCAGTATCTGAATGACCCACCGTCTATTGTAAAGATGATTTAAAATAAAACGATATTTTTATAAGACTATGATAATAATCAGGGTGAATTTATTGAATTTTTCATCATACAACCATCAATGGGCTGGTGAAGCACTTGCACGACTATTCGCCAATCCAATTTTACGCAACCTTCATGGAAAAGAAACACAAATGGTCACTATCCTATTGACATTTCCATATTTCACACAACGATATTAAACGGGTATCCAACCCATTACGCTGCTATATTTTTACGTGTTTTCTGCTCAACGATCAAACTGCCAACGCGTTATTGATTTTATCAATTGTTTTCGAGAGAAAACGTGCATGCTCTGTAAAACTGACTGACGCCATTTATATCCAAGGTAATTTGTTATCCATGACTATTGTAATTGATAGCCGCATGCATAAGCGGGTAATAAACGCGAAGATTTGTTAATTAAGGTCAACAATTCACAACTAGCACTGCAACATCTGGAAGAAATTATATTGTTCACGCGAGATGTAGTCGGTAATTAATCTCTGTCAATCCAACGTAATTAATTACACTTCTTGCACCATAATTTCTAACGTCAACGTCTTAACATATTTAATAACAATCTTGTTAACGTCGAAGATCAAACTATTGTTTAGTAATAGTACATCAATGTTCGGTGACTATATTCAAGAAACGATTCGTTTTGCTTACGTGTGGTAGAATTGTCTTTCGTAAGTTACCACCACATAACATCCCATCAATGAAGACATCTGAAAACATCTAGTACACAACATCTAGGTCAATAAAGGTCAATATAAAAACTGAATATCAGAAACCAATTAAAATTATACACTCACTCAGTAAACCTAAATATTCGATTGTATTACTGTCTGGAAATAAAACATACAGACACATAAAAGATAAATCTGTGTGCGTCTGTGATGATTTGATTATTTAAAAAATATGTATATAATAATGTATATAAACAACAACGGATTATAGAGATAGAAATAATAATATCTTTGAAGTAATGTTTTCATTATATTTCGTAGCATTTTCAAGTTTGTTTTAAGAATAGGTATTTTATATTTTTCCACATTGACGTCATCATTATCACCTTGGCACGCCAATAAGCTTCAGTTTCAGTGTTAATAAACTTTTAATGAGAAAGAATAATCAGTCGTATTATGTGCATATCATGGACCATGAATAGTCGTATACAATGCCCGCGATAATCTGAGAATAATGCGTTGCTGCGACAAAAAATGTTATATAACTTTGGCGGAGCTGCTCACAGCGCGGTAAATGAGATAAAAACTTGGTGCGCTGCGAACGTTTCAAACTTAATGTTGGTGTTCGTTTTAACAATTAAAACACTACAGATGTATTTTATACTTATATTTGTGAAATAACTAGAAAATATGCTCTTAGCAAAGAAATTCATCTTTTCACAATTTTGGTGTTTTAATACGGATGTACTAGTTTCATTTATTGCTTTATTGCTCATTGCTTTATATATTGATTTGAAATCATTTACCTACTTGAGAGCCTTTATTCATAAAAGATAATTCGATGACAGTAATGACTTCTGAACGTGTCTTTCTATTCAATCCCAGACCTACAAAGGCAACCAATATTATAAGAGATAATCGATCCCAAAACTTAGTCGGTTACTGCACCAAACGTCGTTAGCAAGTTGGCTCTCGTAAGTACTGTAAGAAGTACTTGTTTTTGTGACTTCCTTCGCATTAATTTCTATGATGGTTATGATATAAAGTTTTTTGAAGCTAAGAAACAATAAATAAAATATAATATAAGTGGAGAACCAGCTATCGAGCTTTAATGATTTTAATACATTTTTTAACTATAAAGATTAAACGAGTATAATTTTTATATAATACTTGATTCTTATAATACTAAAAATAAAAACGATCTCACAAAATTTTATAACATAAAATGAAAATTTAAATTGGATCAGTATAAAATATCCTCGAATATTACACAAAATGTCTCGACATTTTATAGGAGAGGTTTATAGAGGTCGAATTTTATATTTTGTGATTTATATAAACTGTATTTTATTTATGAAATATCAAAATGTAAATACGTATCCGCTCGTCAAACGCGGTTTTATATAAAAAAGGTATTTCTATTTAACATGATACGAGAGATTGGTTTCTAATAAATAGACACAAAAATATTTCTTAGACCATTTTACTCACATTACTTATATAGTAGTTAGTTAGTAGTAGTTAGATATATATATTTATTAAGCAATGTATGTATTTCATTATGTTTTTTTTAATATGTTAATTTATTGTTCAATCCAGTCTGAGTATGCCCCACGAATGCTATGTTATTCGTTCAGTTTTCATTAACACGTATATTCGGTAAATTATATGAGAACGCAAAGAGAACTCTATAAAAACTCGCACATCGTATTTGATTTCACAGAGCATATTTGGTGCATTTTTTCCTTTGTGAAAAACAAACTTTTGACGGTCGGGGAAGCGTAACTGGAAAACGCATTAACTTTGTGATACGGATGAATTTTGTATGTTTTTTTTGACCCGAAACATTGACAAAAACAAAAAGGACTTTTTAATTCGAATATTCAGCTACCAACTTATTTATAAACTGCAAGGAAAGACTGTTAGGTTTACTTTTGCACGGGATAAAGATATTGGACACACGTAATAGTTATATGAGCTTAACGAATACTGAAATTACGGGAGATGACTTGTCTTTTAGCCAAAAGGAAAACAGTTTTACGGAACCAATTTTGGAAGACAAAGTGTGACACGAAAATGTTGTTCATATTTAATGTAATTACAAAAACACTTTGCTTATTGTATACGAAGAAAACAAACGGATAATAACTGAAACTTCAGAAGAACATCCAAATAGAAAAGTCTTGGATTAACGACTGTCGTCTTACTTTGTTAAAGTCATTAGTAGCGGGCGGGATCGATAGCTTAGCGTATCCTTCGAAGCACGTAATCGCTATCACATATCACTGGGCTATGGCTTCTGGTCAATTTATATAATACTAGTTATGTCCGTTCATTCGCAATATAAATTTGGATTATAGATATCATAATCCATCGCTCTGCTTTTACAGCGTTATTAATCTTTCCCCAAATAACAGACATTCGAAATTGTAGATTATCGAGAATCTCTTAATCTTTATACTATATAATCAAGTTAGATTCGCATTGAATTTGAATTATACATATATACGTATATATTATACAGTTCGTATCGCACAATCGCACCTTTATGACATTCTTCACTTAACGGGCTATCAAACGCATAACTAAGCTAAGTGGATATGCTACCTAGTTTTTTAAACTAAAACCAACCATATAAACTTACCCACTATAATAACGATAATAATAAACAGCGTATTTCAAAAATTAAGTTACAATCCTTACGTAAGCATTTCAGTTTACTTTTGTCTTCATGTCAACAGAACTCATTAATATTTATCAAATTAAAAATAGATATATTTAAATACGGTGGAATTAATAAAAACCCGATGGATATCCAACGGCGGCTACATCCAAGCCGAATATAATTAAGATTCATGAACTCAATTTATTCCGCTCAAACAAATTAAAACTGATGACAATTGTTCGGACATCAAATAAATGAATAAATAATTATGATTTTCAGTTTTGCGGTACTGGAGTACATGTTTGTTATTATTTCAATACTTAAATTATTTTACCTGCATCATTAGTCTATAGATATCATATAAGGCTGCTAATACAAACGTCCCAGGTTCAAATCCCAGGCAAGGAATGTAAAAAGTTAATGTGTTTTTCTGTCAAGCAGTTTTAACTAACAGACTGAAGTTAGGAAATTGTCGGTGTTACATTCCAGTGCTCAGAGCACAAAATGCCGTTGGTCCTACATCAGATCTCTCTCTGATTGTGTCGGACTGCAATTTCATCGGACTACGAGATTTAGAGTATAGAGACTCACATAAGTGTCAGACATTATACATGTAGTATATGAAAAAATAGAAGAAAATTATTATTTTCTTAAAATTTTGTGGCATGTTCGTAATTCTATATCTTTAAATTTTATACTTATTTCTTTATCTAATACTAAGAACAAATGAATTTGTCTTTCAAGGGACAGGCTCAAACCTTGAAACAACAACAATTGGTAAGATATCATATACATAGTTTTCAGATGAAAAGAATAATCCATAACAAAAATATTTATAATCAAATCCACGAAGTTAAACGTAAAAACAATTGTTATATATAATAAATTATCTTAAAATTAATGACATTGTGTATATAGTCTAAAAATAGGATATTAACAGTGACATGTGATCACAGTAGCTGACAAGAGACAGAATTTAATTTGACTCGTGTGCCGCTCAACAATGTGTACAAACATCCGAAGGTGAAAATCCGGTTCACTGTTAATTGTTCATAATTAATGTATATTACATAGACATCATATTAGACACTGGTTGTGTTTAATAAACCAATACAGTACAATACAGTAAACTGTAAATGTCCCACTGCTAGGCTAATGCCTCCTCTCCCATTTTGAGGAGAAGGCTTGGAGCTTATACCACCACGCTGCTCCAATGCGGGTTGGTGAAATACACATGTGGCAGAATTTCAGTGAAATTAGACACATGCAGGTTTCCTCACAATGTTTTAAGCAGATGAAACTTCAGAGGTGAGTTTTGAAACCACGATCATCGGTTAAGATTCACATGTTCTTACCACTGGGCCATCTCAATAAACTAAGAATAAGAGCAAAAATATGGTTATTACATTAATGTGAAGTATTATATACCTAAAAGGGACACGTAAGTAACAGTAAGTTTAATTGTAAAATATTTTGTTGTAGACGTAATAAACATATTAGTATTTGTATTTTACATTGGTTATAGCTAGGAAATTAAATGATGTATGAATTGTTTTCTTACCAAAATGTTTTTTGGTATTTCACCGTTTATAAATAGTTAAATGAAATAATTAATTCTGGTAGACATTATCATAGCGGAAGACTCAAACTAAATAAAATATTTATTTCTACACAGTTTTACCTACGTAGGCGTAACTTGTCCTACAAAAGTAATACATTTGATTGCATATGAATAAAACATACAAGTATGTGTAGAAATTCGCGAGCCATAGTCGCAAAAATCTCAATATGACTTTTGTTATAACCGCGCCGTAACTGTAGCCGGAAACGAATGACGTATTGAAAAAGTTTCAATGATTGCACGCCAACAATCACAGTGGTTTCAGACGTACATTTCGTATTTCAACATTTGAATTCGTGAAAACAAAATATTACATATTTGTTTTGAATTAAAAGTTTTTATGTTTAAATATTCTAACGCAATATTTTAAGAAATACAAAAATTCCTAGGCATTCCTTTAAATTACCAAGTTAACTCGACAGCAACTCATTTTAATAATAACTTTTTTTTTAAATATTAGCTTATACGCTTTATTCAAGATAAAAAGATTTTGATGTGTTTATTTTAGGCTTAATGACATTGTAAAACTCTTTAAATAAAAATAAAAAAACTAACATTCGTTTTTCGTAAAATCGAATTCGCAGTCTATAATGATACGCAAATACTGTCAATGGTTATACCATTTAATTAGTTCTTATGTCTTTATTGATAAATAAATGTAAATTTATAAAAAAATGTTCAATGCCAATGTTTATAAATTATTTTAAAATCGTTGATATAAATAAAAATAGTTGCGTTCATATTAATTTATAAGTTTTTGTAGTAACTTAAGCCTTATTTAATGATTTTAAATCGATCGCAACGAAACTAAATAGATGCGACTTGGATATCCAAGGAATGCCTCAGCAAAAAAAAATATTAACGTTCGCTATAGTTTTTATCTGACTATTGCAATGTTTCTGTTAAATTATCTAGCTACTTATGTTACTTAAAGGACAAATCCATTACTATCTGTTTCATTTGTAAAATAAGAACACTATATGGATTCTATCATAAGAATGTATATTTTTCTTCTTTATTGAAAGCAAATTTTAAACAACACTATAGTAACTTCAAAACCGATGCTCTCTATAAGTTGTGTAATTAACAAAGTTACGGAGCACACGTAGCGATAATGTGATCACGCCAAAAATATTCGTCCTGTCGACGTTATCGCATTAACGTTAGCAAAGGTCAGCCCTTGACATTTTAGTATAAAGCTCCTTTTCGTATTTCATTGAATTATTACACGCATGGTTGTTTTTCATTTTGTCTTGTTATTTTTAATATTAACATTTTCTTTAATTTTTTTACATATACATATTATATTAACATTTAATTTTTTAACACATTTTAATATCAACAAAACTGAACTGTACAAGGCGTGTCATGATTTGACATCAATCTTATCAATCAAATAAACTTTATTCCTAATTAGGCTTGAATCGTCACGTGACAACATTAAATTAAATATAGGTATGCCGGTTCGAAATGTCGATTTTACCAAAAAAACCGGCAAGACACTCAGAAGTCACGCTTTTCCACCAATTCAGTGACAAAGGTTAGTTGTTAGAGCTTACAAAACGATGAAGTTACATCAAACAGGTACTCGTCATAATTAATAGGAGTGCAGTTTAACAATAAGCTGGTTTGCTTAAAGGGCACGGCTGTGTTTGCATTAGTAATTGCGCTGGGAATGTAAGCTGTATTGAAGATATATTCTCTATTCTCTATAAAATATTTAAATACCTTGAAGTGAGTAAAACATCGCAATATAAATATTTAACGTGATATTGCTTTTTACATATTCAAGTATACAATCTTAATATTGCGCTTTAAGCTGATTCTGATGATGTATATTTATATTTTAATATAATTCAGCTATCTTGTTTTATAATTATGAAAGGCATTGGATCCTGCTTTATAAAGTAAAATTTGATTAACATAAAATTGAAGCGAGCTTTTATATTATCTAGCGCATTTTGAACTGAATTTCACCGAGTTCCTACCAGAATGTTTGCTATTCTCAATAATAAATTTCATTGTACCTTGTTCTATAGCTCTCGTTTTAAAGACGAACTGGGTCGTAAGTAAATTACATACGTTGTTTACTCGCTCCAGAACTTGTTGACAATCTCGCAATTTGTGCTTAGTCTTTACCAACTTGCTCGCGTTCTTCAAGCACCATTTTATTCCGCACTTCGACTAAGCCACATTTATGTGTATTGCCTTCGAACAAATTTTCTATTAGAAATAAAATGTATATATCAAGAACGAGTGATATTTGCCTGATTATGTTATTGATGTAAGGTGTAAATATTATAATACATGAACATGAAATTCACGCTTGCCTCGTCAATATTCTAAATTTAAAGCTGATGAAACTACGAAGAGTAGAAACTTATATTATGTTATATGCAACCTCCGAAACGCACAGCATACGTTTTTCCAGTTAGGCATAACAAAAGTTTCCCCATTTATTAGTATAGATAGATATTTTCGTAGTAAGCTTAGAACATTTTTTTCTAAGTTGATATCAGGCTTCAAATATTTTTTTATTTAAGTGACAGTCTGGAAAAAGTATAATCAATGTCGACAGATTAATGAGTGATAGACCGCCTGGACTAATATCATACCCAATCTTAACACAAGCTAATATTTTTTTTATTTAAAAACCTATTTAAAAAAGCGTTTTACCTACAATACACTCGGTATATAATCTAACTAGACTATGAAATATATTATTGCCATTTCTTCTTTATTAATTTCTGCGATAAAGCGATTTAAAACAATTTAATTTTAACAAATTATAACAGATATAAATTTCAAATTATTCTATATATTATATTCTCTATATATTATGTTCTATATATTATAGTACAGCAAAAAATGTATGTGTTTTCAAACCATATATATTTTGTTTACAGGTGACACTGACGAACATGGCCTACCCAAGGAAAAGGACAAGAATTGCGACACCACCCTCTATCTCTACCATGTAAGTCATAATTAAAAATTATCTCTTAAAATGATCTGTATAATAACCTCTTTTTTATGAAGCAAAAGGATGCGTCTAAATCCACAAAGCTAGTCCCATGCGGATTTGCGAATATATAGGTCTCGAAATTATTTCAGACGTGTTTGATTTTCTACGATGTTACTTCATCTAAACCAAACAATATGTCGCGTAAATATAATTTATAAACCTTGCTCCCTACCGAAAAGGGAATGTATAAATTAAAATGACGAGTAGATCTTGATTTTCTATTCACTGAACCATATCGATTATACATCGAAAAGTAATTCTTAATTTTGTGTTCTTATTTATTTTGATTAAAATAATAAGTTCAAATAATTGTATCAAATGTTAAATGTTCTAAAATATGCCGAAGCTCGTCAAAACTTCTAGAAATATTCAGACACGACCGTTTTTCATACCAGAATCCAAACAAACGTTATTAATTGGCAGTAGAACATATTGGATGAATGATTTCTAGCTAGAATATTAAACAGTCATCTTAAGAATGCTATGCATTATTTAAAGAATCCGCAGTGCCAAATGTTTTAAATAGCAGCGGTATCGCATCACACTTAATACTGTTTGCTCCATAAACATCGTCCAGACTCGTAAGATGCCGACGAGCTACGACGAAATTTCGGTCAAATATTCGTTTTCTTTTCACACTGTTTATATTTTAATATCACCGTCTGGTGTTTCTTTAGGGCGATAAATCTTATATTTTCCTACCATCTCGGATATTGCTTTCTTAAAGATTAATTTCATACAATATTCCTTTTTCTTCGTGAAAGCATCCAACATATTTGGAAAATATAATGTTTTAATGTATCTTGTTTATATTTTGTTTTGGGTTTATTTCACATGTTGTATTATTGTAAAACCAAAATTAATTTGTATGATTGTCTTCCTTACAAAATAACTGATATTAAGCTTTCATGTTTCAGTTTGTCGAAAGTCTAAGTATTTAAAAAAAATCACAAAACTGTAATAGTTTTGTTAAAAAACCCCTTACTATCTTTACTTAATAAACATGTTTATTTGTCTGGTAATGAACCTCAAATTATTTAAACCTTGGTGATTATTAAAATTAAGAGGTACAAAATGAACAAAGAATCACAATATCTGAACAAATATAATGCAAAATAAGCAACACCAGTAAAATGTTTTTAGATCAGCAACAATCTGCGACTGACCTATCGTAGCAATAGTAGTCGCGCTTATCGCGCTCGTAGCCTTCAAGGCATCGTAGCATCGTAGAGCTACGACCCAATTTCTTACATGAATAAACTTCTTCGATCTTACGCTATCTTAACTCTAAGAAATTTCAATTTAACATTGCATAAAAATTCTTTGCATTTAAAAATGATTTTAAAATTCTTCATGGAGTAAGCGATCGATCCTGTCTCGCAAATGTATGCAAACTTACATCTTTATCCAAGTTTGAAAAATCATCCGAATAAGATTGATATTTATATCAACAGGTTTACATTATTTTGTTATAAATTTCTCCAAGACCATTTCAATACTGTAAGAAAAAGTAATAAATGCGAGATTGAATGCGGGATCCGCGTGAATCCGCGTTAAAGCCATCATAATATGCCAGAACAATGTAATTGAAATTGAAATTTGTACGCGAAACAAAAGCATATCAGTTGCGTTCGTTTAAATTAAAATAAATCTTCACAACGCGTATCCATACAAATAAATAAGCACATTTAGGTACACTTAATCATTTCATTTTGTACTTTTAGAATTCAATTATGGAGTTAGACTTATGGAGAAATTGAGATATATATATACCAGTTCCCTAATATAAAATACTTCTAAATTTTGATAAAGCAATATAATTGTAATCCGTTTTAGTTGATTGAAATATTGTGTTATTAAAGAAATATTAAATATTTCTTTTTCTCAGTAACGAAGGGACATTGGCGTCAGGCAGGCGGACGATCGCAAAAGTCTGCCAATTCTTGGCAATGTAATTAACACACTGCTCTGACCCCAAGTAAATGGGATAAGGGCATATAAAAGATGAAAATGGTTTAGTGTTACTTTTTTGATATTTCATAAGCATATCAATATTATATCTTAATATTGTATGACAAAATGTATTGTAATACAATTGCTATTGATTTTCAAATTGAACATGTTGTGCTGATAGTTGATATCTTATGAGCATAGCATGTGTTGATAGTTTATGAGTTTTGTATTTTTTTTACATTATAACTAAAGAAATAAAAAATATCAAAACATTCAAAAACATAATCATATTAAGTAACAATAAAACCCTATGCGAGTTATCTTTTTCTTCATACCCTTTAACTGTAGCGACGATACAAAGTCAGTTATTCTTTTGTTGGAAATCCCGGTAAAGGGCCAACCATTTTCAATTGTAAAATAGTTAAGGAAGCTTTGTGTGCTGAGGGTTACTATCAACTAGAGACTTTGTGGATGATAAAACGCTTTAGGAATAAAACGATTCTTTCCAATCTCTTTCACATAAAACCGAAATATGTAAGCTACCGTGATTATACTAACACTGGGTAAAAATAAATACCACCACTAAGTTAACTGTATTTTCGAACATTATTTTTAAAAAAATATAAGAAAATTTTAATACTACTTTAACTTTACATAATTTTTTTAATGTTTTATTTCACAATAAATGAAAATTATTATGTCTAGGATTGTTTATTTATTTATTATTTATTTTCTAGTTTTGTGTTTTTCGCAAAATAAATATATAGTCTTCCTGAAACGTGGCCTCAAAAAACTGGCTATGGCTTGGTCTTAAAAATGACTAGCCTAGCTATATAAGAGTTATTGTCATGCTCAAATGTATACATAATTATCTCCATTCTATCACTCTCTAACTACGACAACCCAACGAAGAGAGATAAGGCAAAGGCTCAACGGCTTTGTACAGTCGGAAACACAGGTTTCTTAGTAACAGTATCTACTTCTTAAACTTCATTGCTGTAAAATATTTCTTGGCAGAAAATCCCAATAACTTCAATCGCCAGGCCCAAATTTGAACCCAGAAACTCGGAATCTCCAATCATACAATCCAGTCTCTAGACCAACGAGGCAGTTAAATTAATCTTCGCTAACTTATATAATACTGTCAGATTATTATATAAATTACAATTTTTCACCATACAGATCTTAATACGACATTACAAATTCTATTTGAAAAAACTACAGTTAAAACTTCAACTATATACAGAACACGTAAAATTGGCGCTACAATGTTTTGAAACGAGAAAATAATTGAACTCTTGTCCAAACCGTTTATCTGAAAGTTGATGCAATTCCACTGACCCCGTTTTCCGTTGTATAATATTCTTTCGAAAATATTGATAAGAATTTTCCACGTAAATTCGGTTAGCTAGCTGAAACTCAGCTATTATATTATTGAATATTTTTCTGTATTGGTCTCATTATATTTTTATCTGGATTTTACCGGTCTGGTAATAACAACACGTGAATAATTACTACTTCTAACTATTTACTATAAAGTGTTCCTTTTTGCTTAATTTAAGTGCAGATTCGTACGACTTTTGCTCTTACTTACTTATCTTAAAAATCGCTATATGCGATTACACAGCCGATTTACTCTTATTATTTCGTACTTCTTATGTTATCAGCTCTTAACATGTGCAACAAAGTGTAAATAAATGAGTTTGGTATTTGACATTTTTTCTCACATTTTTGCTTAAAAATAATATTAAAAATTTCCGATAAATTCGTGGTATTATATATAAAAGAAGTATGTATATCCTTGACTCCCAAGACTTTATGTACACGTTATTTAAGATTATATTATATATAAACGACAAGAGCGGATATTGGGCGACCTTCGTAGATTATCTGAGGTTCTCAAGCTGAGGCCGCGGCAAAGCCCAAGAGCCATCAATACCAAAAGAAATGAAATGGTGCTCCGAGCTACTCACAGAGGTCAAGCATTCTCGAGTTACGCTTTGCGAATAAATTACTTAGTGTTCTCAACGTCTTCGTTCTTTATTATACTGCGTGGCATTGTTGAAAATTTTGAAATGTAAAAATAATAATATATTAATCTGTGATATCAAATCATCATTCCTTTTATTTACTTTATTATAGATTTTAACATCTACACACACTACTAACTAAGAAATCTTGCAGTCAGTTTTCAGTCAGTTTTTTTTTTATTAAATTTATTTTTTTAACTATTTAACTATGTTTAATTAATCAATAATCGTAAACTATTAAATGAAATAGGTATGCATTGTTCTATTTAAACATTAATATAAAAATCAAACATAACACTATTCTTCTTACATATTCTAAGATTGCATGTTTATATATATCTCAATTTCTCCGGCTTACATTTAATAAAATATTTTATTTAAAGGTCATCCATTAATTTCGATTACGTGTTGAATTTTATCAATACACTTGTATTGAATACTGAGCGAATGGACTTGATTACATCAGTAATCCCAAAGAGATCTACATTTTAAATAAAGTGGTGGGTAATGGTGACAGGACAAATGGAAACAAATAGAAGAAGCCGAGTAATAAATGACTCGTGTTACGGCCCGCTGTTTTATTGCAAGTGAAAATTTATAACGGCTGTAACAGTCGCCAGTTTGAAACGTTTCATGATTTATAAATTGTGTTGCAAACAAAACAACGGATGGTTTTAGATAGTATTAATAATTTTATTTCAATAATGTAAGTAAAACAAATAAGTAACTATTTTACCACTTTTGTACATTAAAGTTTTTTCGATGGATCTTATGAATAATTTAAATCATGTCTTTGCCCGTTAAAACGTATATAAAGGCACTAAAGGCACAATAATATGCGTATTTAAAAAGTTTTCAATTATTTGATGTATATCGTAATTTGGTAGGTTCTGGGTGAAACACCCACTAACCAGTTATTCTATCGCCAAAAAGCATTGCTGTGTTTCAGTTTGATTGATGTGTAAGCCAGTGTAATTACATGCACATGGAACATAACATTTTAGACTCCATGTTTAGCGCCTTGACTATGTTAGAAGTTTGTTTTTGGTGTTTATGGATGAAATTAAATCTTCTAATCAGGTGACTCATTCATTCGTCTGCATGCCCATATATATTTAAAATAATCTGTCTGTTTTATCACTACAGTTTTATTTTTGTCTTATCTATCATCTGAATGGAAACTAGGTTCCTAGTTAATTGAACGATGACAAACGGGTTACTTAATTATTACTTTTGTTTATACTTTAGATTATTTTTTCTTTAAGCTATATATAGTTAACTTATACAACAATTTAAACAGAAACTGTAATTTATTATTGACTGAAATTATAAATATAGTAACATATAAAAAAGATTGATATATTATTATTTATTGAGGACAAATCATTAAAAATATGTACACAAATCTCACCTGAAGATATTTCACAATTCACAAAGTACGTTCCGAGGCGTACTCAGTTATAAGTATTTTATACATGAAACGAGGCCGATGTAAGCAACGTTTCCGGATCTGAGGACCATTTCAAAGTCTAAGGTGAGCGATGGAAATAGCCCGTGAATAAAAAACGATCACTTTAAAGTCGAGCTCAGGAAATCTCGTCTCAACGAGAAAATCGTGACACAAAAATTTAAATTGAAGTATACATGCCTATCATCGAAACACTTAAGCATTCTACATTTGAAAAATATAACAAAATAACAAAATATTTACTTTCTAATAATTATCTTAATACGAAATTTAAGCAAAATCTTTGGAGCCGTTTCCGAGATACACAAATATATATATATATATATATATATATATATATATATATATATATATATATATATACTATAATAATATACAAGACTTGCAAGCTGACTTGCTAATATTTTAAGATAGATTTACATAATATATCTTTGTTCCAAATTAGAAAATTAGTTAAATACTAACATTTTTTTTTATCTCATCACAGGAGGAAATCGAAGATCGACCTCGAGCGGCCACTTTCCTTAGTTCTCTGGCGGATTACTCGAACACCATTCCCACGGCATCAGCTGCTGATCCAGATGCTCCCAAACCGGCACCACCAGCACGCATGGGCACGCTTATTGGCGTCTACCTTCCCTGCATCCAGAACATCTTCGGCGTCATTCTCTTCATTCGTTTAACATGGGTGGTTGGTACCGCTGGAGCTATTCAGGGATTTTTGATTGTGCTTATCTGCTGTTGTACGGTTAGTATCATGCAAGTGACGTTTATAACTAAATTAACTTGATGTTCATATACCTATATATTTTAATAAATATTTCATTAACATGACAATAAGCAAATTATGATTTATTAATTCATTAAAAATATTATTTTTATAAAACACACTGAAACCTCCTATCGCAAACTCAAGTTTTGTCGTACAATAAGCCTTTTACTCGTAGACGATGCTTACTGCGATATCGATGTCGGCTATTGCTACAAATGGGGTGGTCCCAGCTGGCGGGTCATACTTTATGATCGGGCGCTCGTTGGGTCCAGAGTGTGGAGGTGCAGTCGGAATGCTATTCTACACAGGCACAACCCTAGCCGCGGCAATGTATATTGTTGGAGCTGTTGAAATCGTTTTGGTATGAACTTTTCTTTTATGGCTTTAATCTTGTATTTACGTTGCATTTCTTATATAGCGAAATATATTTGAACAATTTACTTTATTATTTTTGTAGAGTTACTAAATTATTTTATTTATCAGAAACTACTGAATTGACAAAGATAAACTTTCGCCTAGCATGAAATAATGGAACAAAAACGTAATAACGCCTAGCGATGTAATTTATTTGGTTATTCGGGTTATCATTACTAGTGCATTAGAGATATGGTATTAAATTTATGTTTTCCGAAATATCCTATAAACAGATCATCCCTATAATATTTTAACATAAACTCATAAAACAGCAGGCTAGAGACTTACTAGAGAGTAAAATATTATGACGTCATAAAATTATACACGTAGCAGTGAAATTCGATTCAATAGATTAGTATAAGATATTCACGTATTATTTTACATATCTAATTTTTTTTAATACGATTTTAGATTTTCAAGATAGTTTTAAAATATAATATATTAATATGCAGGATTACAATCATGTCGTATCTATTTTTCCCTAATTAAAACGCAATATTCTGATTACTAGACGTACATGGCGCCATGGATGTCCATATTTGGTGACTTTACCAAGGATCCAGAAGCTATGTATAACAACTTCCGAGTGTACGGCACTGGGCTACTGCTAATTATGGGCATGGTGGTGTTTGTTGGAGTGAAGTTTGTTAATAAATTCGCAACGATCGCACTAGCCTGCGTCATACTTTCAATAACCGCTGTCTATGCTGGCATTTTCGTCAACTTTAATGGAAACGATAAACTTCAGTAAGATTAAGAACCTATACTTGCGCTTTATATTTATCTATATTCTCTATTTGTTATTGCTAACGTGAAAAAAATGTTTTAGGATGTGTGTTCTTGGGAAGCGCTTATTGAAAGATATACATATTGACAACTGCACTAAAGATATCGGCGGTGAATTACATCAACTATTTTGTGCTAACAATACTTGCGATCCTTACTATCAAACACATGAAGTTAGCATCGTTCAAGGCATTAAGGTATTTATACTTAGCTTCCGTTATTTCATAACCGTATTTTTATTGCATAATCTGTAACTTTGATATTTGTTTCATAACAGGGTTTGTCAAGCGGAGTATTTTTCGATAACTTGCAAGATTCATTTTTACAACTTGGCCAGTATGTTGCGTACGGAAAAGAACCTGATGATATTGAACAAATGGAACGCCCTACCTACAACCAGATTTACGCTGATCTTACTACCACGTTTACTATCTTAATTGGAATATTCTTCCCATCCGTAACAGGTATAAGATAATACTTATAATCAGATAAATAGAAAAGAAGGACATTACACTAATCTTTTTTTTGTTGTCATCTTTAGGGATTATGGCCGGTTCTAATCGTTCTGGTGATTTGGCTGATGCCCAAAAAAGTATTCCTATCGGTACCATCTGCGCTATCCTTACAACATCGACTGTTTATTTGTCTTGTGTGCTACTTTTTGCTGGATCTGTGGACAATCTGTTACTTCGGGACAAGTTAGTATTTTTTTCCTTTTTGACTTATATGCTCCATAAATTGTTCAATAATTATTTATCCATCTTTAACTTTATTTGTTTTTAATCTAGGTAGTTCTTTTAGCAACAGTATTTTTTTTTTCAGATTTGGTCAGTCTATAGGCGGAAAACTTGTCGTAGCTAATATGGCATGGCCAAACCAATGGGTTATTTTGATTGGATCGTTTCTTTCCACGCTTGGTGCAGGATTACAATCTTTGACTGGAGCTCCGCGCTTACTTCAAGCGATAGCCAAAGATGAAATCATACCGTTTTTAGCTCCCTTTGCCGTTTCTTCGAGCAGAGGCGAACCTACTAGGTTACAATTTTATTTTAAACTAATGAAATATTTAGTAAAGCATGCCTACAAAAAACTAAAATATTTCTAATATAAAAAAAAAATCCACAGGGCTTTACTTTTAACGATGTTGATCTGCCAGTGCGGCATCTTACTCGGCAATGTCGATATCCTCGCTCCGCTACTTTCGATGTTTTTCCTCATGTGCTACGGTTTTGTGAACTTGGCATGCGCCTTGCAAACATTACTGAAAACCCCCAACTGGCGTCCAAGATTCCGATACTATCATTGGTAAGTTAAATTATTGTATTTCTAAAATTTGGTTAATTTCAATATCGTTAGAACTATATATATTTTTATTTTAAAAATTCTAGGTCCCTTTCCCTTGCTGGTTTAACGTTGTGCATCTCTATCATGTTTATGACATCGTGGTTCTACGCTCTCCTCGCTATGGGTATGGCTGGACTTATCTACAAATATATTGAGTATCGAGGGTAAGATGCATAAAAATATGATTCTTATAAATTATTAAAAATAAGAAGTACTACAACTATAAGTTAATATTTTGATATTTTACAGTGCTGAGAAAGAATGGGGTGATGGACTACGCGGTTTAGCTCTGTCGGCTGCTCGTTATTCCTTATTGCGTCTTGAACAGGGTCCTCCGCATACAAAGAACTGGCGCCCACAAGTTCTTGTACTTGCGAAACTGAATGATGACCTCAGTCCCAAGTATCGTAAAATGCTAGCCTTTGCCAGTCAACTGAAAGCTGGTAAGACACACACATTCACATCTCTTGGACTTTGAAGTTTTTATACCTAATATTAAATATATTTCTCAAAATTATTATAGGTAAAGGCCTTACGGTGTGCGTATCGGTCTTGGGTGGAGACTTTACACGCCGGGCAGGTGAAGCATTTTCGGCCAAGCAGAATTTACGCAAGTGCATGGATGAAGAAAAAGTTAAAGGATTCGTTGATGTTCTTGTATCTCACAGTATTGCTGATGGCTTAAGTCATTTGTAAGTGTATTTTTAATATAATTTTACAGAATTACTCCGATATAATAGTATTAGGAACAAGCAATGTGTTTTGGATTTTTTATATACGTATATACTTAATTATATTATTTTCTTACACGCAATATCAGCGTTCAAACAACGGGTCTTGGCGGATTAAAGCCCAATACGGTGATTGTGGGATGGCCCTATGGATGGCGACAATCGGAAGACGAACGCACTTGGCAAGTATTCTTACACACCGTACGAGCTGTCACGGCCGCGAGAATGGCAATGTTGGTGCCCAAGGGGATCAACTTCTTTCCTGACTCTACTGAGAAGGTATTGTTTTAATTTATTATATGTATATTATTGATTTAAATCATCAACATATGATAAACGATTTTAAAGAAAGATTTTTCTTGCCAATAACAAGAGTAAAATAAATAACTAGACTTTCTTTGTGGTCTCTAACAAAACTATAGTAATAGTGATAATTTTCGTAGGTGTCTGGTAACATTGATATTTGGTGGATCGTTCACGATGGTGGCATGCTGATGTTACTCCCATTCCTCCTAAAACAACACCGTACTTGGAAAAACTGCAAGATGCGTATTTTCACTGTTGCCCAGATTGAAGATAATTCTATTCAAATGAAAAAAGACCTTAAGATGTTCCTCTATCAACTACGTCTGGAAGCAGAAGTTGAAGTAGTTGAAATGGTAATTACAATGAATGAAAATATATTATATCTATTGATAAGCTAATAATAGCCATAAGATAATAACAAGCCACAAAAATATAATATATTACTTACGCTTAGTTCACATTAAAGTTAAAATATTTAACTATAATCTAACTATGAAGCCATACTTATTCTTCTAATATGACTAGCTGACGTTCGCATAACTTTAAAATAGCAAATTGATCATAATAATATACAAAAATGATCATAACTAATATTTTAAAATTTCAGACTGACAGCGATATCAGCGCTTATACTTACGAACGAACCTTGATGATGGAACAACGCAATCAAATGTTACGGGAACTCAGACTTAACAAGAAGGAAACTCTCGGAATGGTAAGTTAAAACGAAATAGTTAAAACTTTAATATTAAACACTAAAACCATTGTGGATATAAAGCTAAAATTTTCATATTAGCTGTGTATTTATTACATGTGCTATGTATTTGTACAAATGAAGCGTGGCTTGTTTAACTGCACAATATGTATAAAGTTTTAAATAACTAATATGCCGTTTGTCTATCGCTGCCGATACAGATGCAAAATTTGGTGGACTATCGCGAACAAAATGCTGAGGAGAAGTTGCCTCTGGTAAACTGGATACTTTACCCTCGATCGAGTCCACTTTTAATATGCATTTTAGAACCTATTCGTTCCCTAATATTTTATCATTAGCTCTCGCATTTCATATCATCATCATTACGCCCTGGCTTCACGATTGTTTATCGATACATTTCTGAGTCTGGTCTGATTTCTTGATCTTTGCTTTCGTTCTTTTAGCCTATTTTAATATTCTTCTATGTTCATTTCTATGCTATATCATTAATGCTAAGCATTCCTGTCTCTTTCACTCATTTAATTTGTAACTGTTCTTACGTTCTCATACGCTAAATCGCTTAACATTCACTGAACATTTATTGGCTTTCGATGTTAACTCTCTGTATTTATTTTCTACATATTTTTTAACCATATCACAATATTCTTGTTCGTACTGTGGTGCACTTCTTAAAATTAGAAATAAATAAATATAGTTTTTTTTAATGTTAGTAATATATGTTTTAGACAATATTTAAGTGTTCAGACATGTATGTATAGATCTACGTTACAAATTTTTAAAAAATTAAATACATTTTTCTGTAGTGTATTTTACATATAAACTCCTAATTAAATGTAATTATTTCATAACTCCAATATAAAAGTATTAAAAATATATTTTTTATAGGTACAAGCTATAGTTGACCATCACCATGCGGATATCAAGACGGCTAGTAAGGTCCGTTTCGCTGAACCAGGCTCCGATCCTGCCCCTGATGATGCACCGTCTCCTCCTCTTGCTGAGAACGATGACAAAGACAAGGATGAAAAGGTGATTGTAAATAAAATTAATATATGTGGTACGCTAGCTGTAATTACACTCTTGAATGTGAGATAGGTTGCAAAAATACTTAAAAATCCACATTAACGTTGTGGTAATTAATTTAGTTAACATGAGATTAATGCGATAAGATCTATAAAGTTATATATATATTTCTTTTAATCTAAGGATATGAATGGGTTTACCTGAATCATAATTCCTTTTTTCTTTTCGAAATGATTATAGACAGTCCTGAAAATTTGTTAAAAAATCCCCAAATTCTTAAGCAAAAACTAATCATTTGCTTTTTCGTGTTCTATCAATCGCAGCGTTTTATTATTTCATATTTTTATTTTTCGTTGTTTTATTTATTTTTTATTTCACACCGAGCTAAAGCACATTAGACTTTAATATTAACAATAAATATATAACCACATAAATTTTAAAATTCGACTTTATTCAATTGTTGAAAGCAATTAAATATTGTTTACAATAAATGAACAGAGTCATTAAAAAGATAAAGAAAATGTAATATCGATAATACTGCACTGCCTAATCATTTTATTTTTATGATTATGTTGGTCAAATTATGCACGATATCGCTAATCATAAAGAGTCCTAGCGAATTTACACACGGTGGTCATATGTTTGCAATTAGTTCATTCACATTGATTTGTTCACTTTAGTTTCTCATACCACATTAGCTAAGAGTGGATGTTTGAATGTCAGTAGTCAGTGATCGTTTTACAATTTAAATAATATATGACATCCCGTGTTTCATTCGCCTTGAATCCGTCATGTGCAACGCTCGGTACGCGATACGACCAAATTTAAACGAAATTTCGAAATGGAACGATGAACAAATTGGGGTAAATATTAGGACGAATTTCGAAGTAGTTTGTTGCACATAATCGATTCAATGTGGGACTCGCCCGATGAACGCTCGCAGTGTGAGTCGCCGCCACCTGACGCCGAGAAGCACAAGGATGGCAACCCCAACGGCGACGTGGGTAACCCCAAGCCCAACATGCCCAACATAACTCCGTAAGTCGAACTTTATATATATTTCATTTTAATTAATTTCATACTAATTATATATTTATGAGTGCAATTTACACATCGAATTTTAAAAGTGATTTACTTCAAATTGTTACTTAATATTAATCACTATTACATTACATGTTATTATAGTTTTTTAATTAAGCACGTAATAAAATTTGACGAAATCGATCAGAATGACATCATAATTTTATTATTATAAGTCCCTCCGCGGCATCTGTCTGTCTGTACGCAATAAATTTAAAAACTAAAGAGCTGATTTTCATACGTTTTTCACCAATGAACAGAGTGATTCATGAGGAAGAATTAAGTGTATAATTCATCAAGGTTTAAATCTAAATTAGTTGGAAAATGACGATGATTTCGAAGTCGAAAAAAATCATTCATTTGGAGCTTCACATGCGTTCACCGTGTAAACCAATAGTATTTTATGTAATATACGCCTAAAGTAAACCTTTATTCTACTTAGTAGCCCCTTATTTCAGCTAGTACATAATTTTTTAATAGAAATAAATTACTTCCGCCGAAGAACCTATCTTGTATAAAACTTACTGGTGGCTTTGTGCGAGCCCTTAGGTAAGTAACACATTCCTCTGCCAAGTTCCGGGAAATTAAGCCCGCAGTATTATTACAAGAACAGTGGTTATAAATAGGTACTTATTTCGTTGTTTAGCAAGGCATTGATAGTGAAAGGACTTCTTATAGTATATAAGTCAATATATAAATTTAGTCGCCTAACATCAGTGTGCCTAGTGCGAGCTTTTTTCTTATTCGGTAACGCAATTAACTGCCAATTTTATGGAACGAAAGCAGCACCGTCGAGTGACAATAATAGTAATTTCAAACAAACCACAGTTAACGTCCTTGTTGAATAATTAAAAAAACTCGGATTAGACACACAGGTAGCCAATACACCCGTCTGCGTTCCTAATAGTACCAAATTATTATAAAGAAATAAAACTGAAGCGTCAATAGCGCAATGGTTTACGGATCACCTAGCGATGTAAATGTACGATCCTGAACTCTTGGGCTATTGTCACCAAAGCTACGTTTAATTAGAGGGGTAAATAGAAATAAGAATATTCCTTAAAAATGGTAATTTCAAAAAAAACGCAAGTGTATCTCCTAAGTTAACATAAGATAATGACGACTAATGTTTTTTTTTAATACAGTGACGAGGGCACTGTTCGACGAATGCACACCGCTGTGAAGTTGAACGAGGTGATAGTATCGCGCTCACATGACGCACAACTAGTCATACTGAACCTACCTGGCCCACCACGCGACACCAAACTCGAGAGGGAATCTAACTGTATGTTTGCAAGTTATTTACTTTATTGTCGTGCATACTGTACTTCTCTTACTATGAACAATTTTCAATAAAAAATATTAAAAATATAGATAGCTGCTGAGATAGTGCTTGCCCCGGGGTTCGAACCCGCTATATTCGATTATGATTCATTTCTTCGTACCACTGTGCCATCTCGGCTACTAACTAAAATAGAAATTTCAGTCATATAATCTTTTAAAATTGCAGATATGGAGTTCTTGGAGGTGTTGACAGAGGGTCTAGAGAAGGTGCTGATGGTGCGTGGAGGAGGACGCGAAGTGATCACCATATACTCGTGAACGCGCACCGCATATACTCTCGCCTCCGTAATATTAATCTTTTTACTACAGGAATATATGTTGAACTATCAGTGCAAACGTTCGCGCCTTCGAATGCAATTTACAAAAATCTACGTGATATGTTCGTAAATGTTTCGTACTCTGTTTTTAAAGGTTCTTTAAATGGATCGAGTTCGCGTCTTGTTGATCGTTATGTAAAATTAACAATCGCATAATAAACCTGCCGCGAATGATCGAAGGGCAGTCTGAATATTATGTTTAATAATTCGTTTGTATAATATATCGTATTTACTTACGACTACTGAAATTATATTATATTAATGTTCGTTTGACGTGTAAATGTTAGATTAGATCTAAATTTTGTTAAATTTGATGCTTAGTGGTGATTTAATTAATAAAAATATATTCACTGTTGTATACATACATATGTGTGAAATATTCGTGAATCTTAAAGAGCCTGGACCTAGGTTAGCTCGATGTTTGTTCTGTTATTATTTAGATTAGTTTTAAGTGGGAATCTGACTAAAGTTACCGACACGCCTCTAAAGAGTTTTACTGTATCTCTTTTTTTTAATAATAACATTTATAATGTTGATGAAATTGTAGATAATTTACAATCATGGAATATTTTATCTAAATTAAATTAACTTTGTAAATAGTTATTTTGTTCTAAGAATATTGTCTGCTCAAGTTAAATATAACATGGGACTGAAGATTAATGAAATTTAAATGTTTACTTCCCGGATCATTCTAGAGACACTAGTCTAGTCATTTGAAAATTGACGATGGAAATTTGTCAACATTTTGTCTAGTATTTTTTTTAAATTGTTATATTTAAATGATAATTTTATAAATCATTTTATTTCAGATTTAGTATAACAAACACTATGTATATTTTATATAATATGTATGTATATTCAATTTCATAGTTAAGTAGAACAATTGTTCGACTTTTCCCTTATTTTTTTTTAGTCATGTCGAAACATGAAAATTATTACGCACATTCGCGTAGTTAGCTGATTTCTTACTGTGATCATTTATATAATGTTTGTGTCATCTCTATTATAATGTAATTGACACCCATATACTTACAAAATGGGTGTTTTATTCATAAGAAAATTATAATTCTTCTTATATATAACGACTTAAAGGACTATGATCCTTGTCAAGATCCTTAGTTATATATAAGGCCTACTATTAAGAAACGTTCGTATTACTATAAGTAATTACTTATATAAATCTGTCATTATTGGAAACGACTTTGCGCTGAGTACAGTGTAATGTAACAATTTCTTCTCACCTTTATACTTGCTAGTGACAGGTATGAAATGCATAAACTGTAAGTACCAACGTCAATGTTAGTTAAGCGAGTTTTAAATGAATAAGTACTATCGAACCCCTTATTTCAGATAATTGAAAAAGGCGAGTCACACAGAATCTTTACTTATTTCTAATATAACTCGGATAAAAATCTACTATACTTAATCAAGTAAAATTGTCAATTTTTGATTTTGATGTCATTATATAAGAAATTAATGTAACGAGTATTAGGTTACTGCCAAATAGAAATCGATGTTGTAATTCCTAGTCCTTAAGCGATTAGGTAGTTAATTCTAAATTAATTCATCATTCGAAACTTCATAATAATAGTAAATTAGATTGATTGAAAGATAGATAAGTATAGTGCATGATCAATTTTGCGAATATTAGACTATAAACGTAATTAGATTAATTATGAAATCCTCTGAATTATAGACATTAAAAATCTTTGATGGCAGTAACGCTGATTTGAGAAATGGGTACACAACGTCTTATTTGTATGTGTACCCCTATTTGTGTGTGTACCCCTTTACATTCACCTGGATATGTTTTATCTGTATCATACAGTATTAAATTGTTATGTCGACCGAACTACTCATAAGCTCTACGCAAAAATATTATTACATTGACAGAAATAATATCGATTATTGCTTACTTTAACGAAACTTGATTATTTATCGTAAACAATACACCTTATATAAGTTGCAGAATGCTTGATATTTTTATAATTTTATTTAGTATATAAAACTTATATATATTTAACTACAAACATACAACAACAAAACTGCCCCAAAGTACTTGTAACTAAAACAAAAAAAAAATCGACGAATGTTAGTGACAGATTATAATATTAACAGCATTTACAATTATTATTATGAACTTTTAAAGTTTGCATTTTTATTAAATGCTTCGAAACTGAATAGCGCATATTCTTCACGTGGCTTATATCGATTGAAAAACGATTGTCGCACGTACAATGTACCTTTTCAAAAAGGATGATACTGTCACAACATTATCGATTATTTCATAGACAATGTGAAGGAAGAATGAATGAAGACCATAAATTGTCTACAAAAAATGTACGCTTGTAGATATTTGTGCCGTGATTTTAACGTGATACATTTTGTGATGTTCATAATGGAATGGTACTTGAGGATTGAATAAACAGATTTCACTTAATAAAATTAAGTAGATATTATATCTATATCTAAATTTCAATATATTTAACGGATTCTTTAAAAGATTATAATAGTAAAGCATATATACGTGGATGTGTTCTTCATCACTTAGTGATATAAAATATACAGAATCATTATAATATAATAGTTGACATATCTTCATTTTACAATACAATAAACAAAAAAAAATATTTATGAATAATCTATTCAACTGTTTTATGCCTATTAATAGGCACTGATAAATTTTTGAGTCGATATTAGTTCAAACTTAATGTCGTTCGTTTCCTTTAAACGATTTGCACACCAATATTAAAAAAGCAATTGAAAAAAAACATTTGACACAAGTATATAACGAGAAATAAAAATTTCAATCGACCGCATTAAGTTCACCATTGTTATGTGCCAAAGTTCAAAAATAATCTAAAAAAAATCGTTTCGGTGAGATTATCTTGATAGAATCTACCAAGTAGAGTTACCATAAGTACATGACACAATTTAAAGTTCAATGAACTTATGGGTATATTTACAACAGATTTTGAAAAAATATTGTGTGGTAGCAATGTTAAGTTGACTAAAATAGTTTATACTTGTACACCATATGAAATGCACATAGATAAATCTAAATTTCAAATAGAAAGAAACATCGTGTTCGTATTTTCAATCTATTTAAAGATACCTATTTCTAGGATAACTTAAAATATAAACATTTAATAAATGTACCTAACTCTATCGAGTGTCTTGTAACTTAATAAATAAAAATTGTCTATTTTAGATTTTAGGCTGTGAGCCAGCGTAAAGTTTAAACACGTTCATTAAAAAATTGATATTTCAAGCTAGAGTTGCTGTGATACACCATTTGGCTATAAAGTATAGAGAGTATTCATTTCTGGCTATAGCTTTTATTGATAAAAGCTAGATGTTTATCAATAAATGAAATAATATATTTGATTTTACTCAAATCTAGATGCAAATATCATGATTGTGTACTTCTGAATAAATTTCTATGAGACAAATTATCTGTTGGTTTCAAAAATAAAAAATAAATAAATAGTGATGTAGAATAAATTCTTTTGATTTGTTTAAATTGAACATTTTGATCTACAAATTTATCAAAAACTACATAAGTTTTCAACTGTAAAAGCTATCTAATAAATTAATAAAATAATTATCTATTCAAATAATAATTCTAGTAAATTAGAAAGTGAGTAAATTTAAGGAAAAAAATGTTATGAGTATAATAAAATAAATTATAATAATGAACGAATTCTTTATTTAACACCCCTATTAATTCACAAAATTAAAAAAAAACCTTAATTGCTTCGTATGGATTTTGACATTTCGATTTATTGTAGATGTCGTCTCTAGTCATCAACTCCTCAATCATCTTTAAAAATGTGTAAATAGACAGACAAGGTGATGTGTTACACAAGAATGATATATATATAAACTTAAATACTTTAAACTTGTATTATAACATAATTATTCTGCCGAGACATTACAATCCTGTCATGTTTAAACCAAGGCACAACTGTGCTTATGCACATATCAAACACATTCAGTTGGTGATAACAAAAAGCTAGGCATCAGCTAGTAACTACTTAAAAGCAAAAAAATGTAATAAAAATGGAGCCTATTTTCTTTGGGCTTCGGAGTTTGTGTACAAGCCCGTCTGGGCAGGTACTACCCACTCATCACTCATAAATATATTACGTTCCGTTTGAAGGGTATAGGCACAAGGGACATAACATCTTAGTTCGAATTCATGGCGATGTAAGGAATAGTATAAATATTTCTTACGAGGCCAATGTCTTTAGTAGTGACAATCAGATGGGCCATATGCACGTCCGCCTACCTATTTTATAAAATAAAGAGTAAACATTTAAGCAAGAGGGAGACAAATACTTCTCCGCTCTTCTACATTTCGTCATGGAGTGGGATTTTTAAAATTTTTATAAATAGCGAACTTCAAAGAGGCATATTTAGATTATTTGTCAATTTTAAAAATTTATATAAATTTTTGCACAAAACACTGAGCCAAGACTAGAAAAACTTAGTTTACTAAGTTTACTTATTTCAACAGTAAAATTGTACCAAAATGTACAATCTTAGATATATCACAAATTTAATAAACTACAAATATTTTTTTTAAATATATATTTATATATATATTGTACACTAATATAAAAATACAATCTAATAAACATCCTATCAAGTTTAAATTAGTGTTTTTTTTAGTGTTAACCGATTTTTCTAACAATATTAAATGAAATATATTTTTTAATGAAAATATACAAATTCAAGAATAAGTAAAAATAGTGGGATCTACATTTCACATTGGGAGTATCCACATTCAAAACAATAATTATCAAAATAGATAATATAATCATTTGGCAGGCCAGAAGTCTGTTGATCATGTTTCACTAGTTTGTTTGTTTATTATTCAATATATCTGTTTATACATAGAGACATGCAATTTAGAGTAAGAAGCATATTTGTAAATAGCTTAAAATTCCATTTTCATGGATACAATTCATATTATCAATATCTGTTGCCTTTACACTTAATTCTAATGTTAGAATTAGATTAAAAGAGCAAAATTGACACTTATTATGTGAACCTTAGTTTATCTTATGAAACATAACATAATTAGTGTAACATGAACATATAATAGGTATCATCTTAAATGTATTTTGTATAATTATATAAACATATCATTATATATAATTCCTGTTCACTTACATATACATATAGCTTATTTTATAACCATGATAATTTTAAGAGCAAGGTTCAGCATTGTTGATTCTATCTGTGAGATATTTCCTAAGTGACACTGTATCATGAGATGTATAAAACTTACTAAGTAATGTGTATTTTAAACTTACTACTTTGATACCCAATATTTTTAATTGCTTTATCTTCATGTTCTGAGGACCTATTAACTGCTCACAATCAAAACAATAATGGTCAGGCAAATGTATAAGAATGGCTACACTACCATTTCTTATTGTTGGAGATTTCCAGTTAAAAGTGTTATTGTCTTTTCCCACTGGGTGCAACATCACATCAATTAAATATGTTTCATCAGAACAATAGTTTGGCAATACAATAGCTGTTGATAATTCCATAGATCCACTAATCACAGACAAAATATCGTCCTTAATTTTATCTACAATATTTTTAATTCTACAGTCTTGTAACACTGGTTTAAACCATTGATCTTTGGGTAACAATGGACCAGAATATTCTTTACACTCTAATGATAAGGCGGTATCAATTAAATGAAGCTTCTTTAAGACATCATTATTATTTACTGTGGCTATATATTCTGGACTAAATATTTTGTAAACCAACTTTAATGGGTATTGACCACAATATATGTATGAAAGAATAATTGAGCTTAGATCATCAGTATTAATTTTGTAACAATTATCTAGAAGTACATCTTCCACTGACATCCAAAACTCATGACTAGGACTTGAGTATAAATATCCAAATGGATATATAAAAGACTTTAAAAAACTGGATGGCACTTGTTTTATATTGTTTAAAAAATATTGGCTGCACACATTGAGAATATGTTTATTGCATAATTGAAACTGCATGCAGTAATTCAAAATACCTATTATCAAAACCTGTGATTTGATTTTTGATCCTTTATGTTTCAAGAACTTTTCAACGGCTGCCTCAACTTGCTGATCTGTGTATTTAAGGCGAGTGAACTTTGTAATAATATCTAATAGTTCATCATCATCTAAAGCATGAATGTTAGTATATAACCAATGTCCCAAAACAGGGAATGACTGCAGTGAAAAATACTTCTCTGTAATGAAAATATTAATAATATCTTGCATAGCCGGGACCTTAATTTTACACCACAAATCAGATAATTTATGTTCTAGTATAGCTACAATAGTTTTTTTGCTGGCTTTTAATCCTGGCAAAACTGAAAATATGTTGACAATATTAGTTTCATTAATCTCTTTTTCTTTATCAACAAATCCAACCCACAATTTATCAATAGTTTCCGAATATTTTTGTTGCTTATTATTTTTAATAAGGAACAATGCAAAGTCACACAATTGTTCTAAGGTTAACTTATTGTCAATTACTCGCAAAAATAACTCATCGCAAAACTTGTGTTTGTGAGGTTCCATGACCATGGAGGTTGTCCTGAGTACATTAAGTATTGTCTGGGTATCTTCAGTCTTCATAACAACTTTTAACAATTTTTCTAATATAGCACCTTTAGCAAAATTAATATGAATATTTTCGGTATTTGGCACACTCAAATTTCCATCTTTTTCTAAGTCATATATCCTTTCGATAGCTCCCAGTGCAATATTAGGAGTAATTTTAGTACATTTTGTTATTAATGAAAAAACTTCACGTAAATCCATACATTGCTTAAACTCTTCTTGTATGAGATGATAACTGAGAGAATCATTTGAAGCCCGTGGCGTTTCTGACGATGGAGGTATGTTTAAATCTGGTAGATCTTTCAACTTTCTTACAACAACTGGTAATTCATGTACATTAAATCCATTTTCAATTAAAATCGTGCTGTTACTAAATTCCTGATCATAAAACTTCTCGTCACTAAGCGTACGAGTAAAATACGTGTATATTGATGAAAGCGAATTGCAATTGTTCGCACATGATAAAACATTGTTTCTTGCTTTTGAATACGATCGCCACAAAATAAATGACATTTCTTAAAGAAATGTAAGCAAGCAAATAATAATTCTTAGAAGAGATACAAAAATGTATTGTAACTACGACATTATTTATTGATGCATTTTGTCAATAAAAACGTCATAACAAAAATATTTCACTGTCAAAACAGATATCCTGTCAAGGTGCAGTTTTATATCGCAAACTCTTGTCGTAGACAGAGAAACAAATAGACGCAATGACGTTTTCCTTTTCACTTACACAAGAAAGAGAACGAAAATTACGTTACAAATGGTTTAGACAGAGATAGAATTATCACATCTTTTGTCCCTTATCGCGTAACCAGTTTTCGTGTTTGTTTCGCTACTTAGTAGCGAAACAAACTTGACAGTTGGTGCGTTAATTGTGTTTATTGTTCAATTTTTGCTTATTTTTATGTTAGAAAACAATTCAAATCCAGTGAAAAGGCCGAGAAACAATCCTTATATGATATTGAAGGTTATACAATGGTGCATTGTCGTATTATTTCATGTTAAAGTGATAGCAAGAAGAAAATTGGCGGCGTGTGTTTTCACGCGTAAGTACGACTATTTTGTCTCTAAATATAGTTTCTCAGTGATGTTTATTTATGCCATAGCATGACGGAACCTTATATTGCATTAAAATCCTGAAGATAAGAGGAATTTCCAATTTTTATCATTCATAACCTATAATTATTTATCATGTAAGTGCTGCCAGCGTCAGCTAAAAAAATGTCCCGATTTTTGATAAAAAATATCGACTCGTCGAAAATGTAAACAAATAAATACGGAGTCCAATAATAACCTAAAGTACTTTGTTATATGTAAATATGTTATTTTAATTTAATCGTTCTCCTATTTATAATTTCCTAACGGCAACATTATTTAACATGACTTTATAATATTATTAGATTCCGAGTCAAGAGGTTAACATAGAATAATGAAATATATGTGGCAACCATTCTTTATTAATAATTTAATTGAGTGTTTTAGATTTCAACATCTGAGGAGAATGCTAATCCAGTACCATATAAAGATACTGAAGAACTATTGATAACGTAAACAAAAACAAAAAAATATTTTAATCAAAAATATGTATATATAATAAGTATTAAAAAGTAAAATTGGATAACCTCATTTTGTTTTAATTAAATCCTGAAAATTATTTATCTCCCAAAACAGGTAATGCAGTTACTATGACAACATTATACGCACACATTGACAACCTATCTCTGTCTCAATCGCGGCTTCACGGCCCCTTGGTCTATTTGTTTCTCTGTCTACGACTCTTGTACACAAATCTGTCAGAACCATTTCTTTTTCTAAACGTTATAAAATAACAATACAGGTAGCATTGCTGTTTATAAAAATATATATAGAGACGAAAATTTACATTGCGATTATATGTATACATTTTGTCGACATTTTTAATGTTTTCATTACAATGAAACAAACAATATTCATTAGCCATATTAATCAATGGTGATTTTTAATTGAGTTTCAAAAGGGAAATACTGTTAGCATTCTTTCCACCATTCCATGCGGCCGCGATTTGTATAGTAGCTATTTTTAATTTTTAAAAATAATAGTGTTCGGCAGAGAATAATACTACAGTTCATATTCTTGATATAAAATCGCAGTTTTTGTCAACAATATGCACTTTTACATGTGTAATATCATTAACACTACAATAATGCTTATATAAAATACAAATATACCTTTAAATTTTAAACAACCTTATTTATGATACAATTAGGAGGGCACAGATAACTTCGCCAGTGATTTCTAATGTCAATTTGTCATAAACATGCCATTTCTGAATTTGTCAATTGTCACATTGTCAGTCGTCTCGTGATCTCTTGTGATGATAGTTGTGAGTTATAATAAGTACTTCGTAGTAACTTCTTTTATTTAAACTAGGTATGTAAATTTTTCACCTTATAATTAATTATTAAATAACGAATAATTTTCTTAACTTATATAATAACTTCAAATGCCTATTCTAAATATACATACTTTTAAATATATATTTTTTAAACTAATTTCGTTAATTAAGACAAAATAATTTTATTTTACTGTGTCCTTAAATTAGGTACCAAAAAAGTTGATTTTATTCACATCGTATTTAAATTCAATGTTTAATCAATTGACTTTTTAAAATATGTAATTTTAATTGTAAACACAAAAACCAAATTATGTTATACTGAATAAATTAATTATCTTTATATTATATTACAGAAACAAGACAATAATATGCCAGAACAAACAAAAATTGTAAGTTAACAAATATAATTAAAATGAATCAACATTTCTTAATAATTCCTAATTATTTTAAATACACTTTATGATTGTATTCTAAGATACGATTATGAATCTATTATTTTATTTCATAATCAATAAACATATTTTTCAAAAAAAACTACAGGTGTAACAAAATAAAGAATTAAATGTTTCAAAAAAATAACAATTTGAAATTTCTACATATCATAGAATTAATTTTATCTAACTAACATGTGTTAAAAAAATAGCTTATTAAAATATAATGATATGTATAATAGAATGATAAACGAATGGAGTTAATATTTGTTAATTGTATTTAATTAGCATGCACTTTCGAATTACAAAATAAAATATACTGAGATTCATGACAGTTCTTCTCCTTAAAGTCCCTTATGTGGTACTTTTACATTTAATATAAAACTGTAAATTACTATTTTAAACTTGTTTTTAATGCTGCCTAAAAACGCAGACAAATGTATAAAATTTTAAAGAGAATAAAACGAAGTATTATTTTTTTAAGAGATATGTTTTCATTTTAGTTTAGATCTCATAATTATAAAAAATTCAATATTATCTAACTTATATTAGTTAAACTGAATATTTTGAGAATTTTGTTTATAAGATAAAACTATAAACATTACAGTTTTACAAGTCATCAAATCATTGTCAATCCTCATAAAAGTATCATAAACAACCATTGTTACAGATATACCAAACAATGTCATAAATAATACAAACAATTACTAATCAAGGTACTTGACCAATTGAAATGCTCTCTTTTATTGTCAGTAATTATGTACAGAGGACATTAATATACAAGGTCTAACAAATAGCTAATTCTATGGTACAAATCACAGTACAATATAACATGTAACACAGATAAGAGGTGCTAAGATTATTATTTATTTATCTTTGATAAGAAGTTGTTCTTTTTATCAAATTTTTTGTTATATATACTTGTTTTTACATATATAATAAGTGTTTACGTAAAAGCCAATTGAGGCAGTATTAGTTTACAGTTGTTATGTAAGTGCTAAATTGCATATTGAATTTCATATAACAGCACAACTGTCTAGAACTCTCCCATATTGCATATTCAGCTTGATCGAAGCTGACTCTCATTTGAAATGTTTTAAACATTTTTATACAAGTGTTATCAATGTACGTTTATGTTATCATAAGAAACTCGATAATAAAATAGAGACGTCTTAATATACGCCAGTATACCGTTGTAGGCTAGTGTATTTCTTTAATAAGAATAGTGTATTATTATCATTAGTGTTGAATACTATTTTAGATGGGTAAACAATTAAAATGGGGGATAGCGGGAGTGGGTATGATCACTCACGACTTCCTGACAGCAATGGCATCCTTGCCGGCTGAACAACACAAGGTCGTTGCCATCGCCGGCAAAGACCTAGATCGTGTTCACAGATTGGCCACGCTCCACAATATCGACACGGCCTATGAAGGTTACGAAGCCATTGCAGGCGACGCCGACGTTGGTATGTTAAGTGCTATATCGTCTCTTGCATGCAATATGTAAATTTTGTATAATATTTCCTATTCCGGGCACACCAAATTAACATCCCATTTTTCCTGTTCCTTATCAATAATTCCTCGCGGGGCTAACGGCAAAGACAATTCTAATTTTCCTTAACCTAACATATATTTCGAGGACTTCTATTGCTGTGCTGGTTCGAGTTCCTTTATTTTTAATACTAACACGAATTATGGTGGTATCATTAATTTCCGTTACGATTATAATCATTTGTCTTTCGTTCTTTCTTAATTATTTTAGTTTAATTATCTGGCATGTCAAATTTTATTTTCAGACATAGTTTTCGTCAGCGTTCTTAATTTACAGCATTTCGATGTAGCAAAAATAATGTTAGAGAACGGTAAACACGTATTGTGTGAAAAACCTATGGGTATGTCATACAAACAGACAAAATGTCTGGTGGACTTGGCGCGCGAAAAAAAACTCTTTCTACTCGAGGGGATGTGGTCGAGGTTCTTTCCTGCTTACGATGCTTTAGACAAGCACATTGCAAGTGGTGGGCTTGGAGACATATATCATATAAACATACAGTTTGGGGTTGAAATTAACGACATTGAGAGGAACTTGTAAGACTTTTTTATTTTCATACTCTACTACTATCTATCTATGGTTTATTTGCTTTGTTTAACGCATTTTACTTTATTCATATCGTTCATTTTAATATTAATCACAAATCATTTCTCCATAAGTTAATAATGTTAATAGAACCATAAATAATTTCAGAATGAAAGATTTAGGCGGCGGCGTTGTGCTGGACTTGGGTATTTACATGTTACAACTTTTGCAATTCGTGTACAAGGATCCCCCAGCGGACATCATGTGCACGGGACACTTGAGTAAGACCGGCGTCGACGAGTCTATATCGTGTGCCTTAAAGTACAAAGACGGAAAGACTGCGACTATAGCGGCTCATACACGAGCGACGATGGCCAACAGAGCTGAGCTTACGGGAACCAAGGGAACGATTTTGGTAAGTTATAATTAACTTTCGCGCTTAGGTAAAATTCATCAATTCTTAATATGAAAGATATATGTTAGCGTGTGCAAACATCGCTTCACTCCTTGTTCGATCGCATTGTTAATCCCATGGGAAGGCTATAAGACACGACCGGATAGATTGAGGCGCAGGCCGACAGTTTATGTATTTTGTAACGAAATAATTTGTGAGTGAGTTTAGTTATAATATGTAACTATTTTACTCTAAGTAGATACTAATTATATGTTTGTTCCGAGTTACTATACAATATTTAACCTTTTGTGTTTGAAATTTAGTAATTGATAATATATCAACAAAAAATTTACGTAGTTTGGCAGTTATTAATAGAGATTAATATAATCACAAAAATAAAACTCTATTAAAATGGAATATACCAAAATACGAATATATTTTATATCACATAATTTAGTAAAAGTATTCTCCATATCATACAGTTACAATCGCTTCTAATAAATAGTTAAGTCTTTGATCAGTATGTCTGTGCTTATTACAAATTTTCATATTGTTGAAATAATTCTTTAAAAAAAAAAAATGTCGATGTATAAGTTGGCATCACACATGTATACCATTGAGCTATTAGGTCTACGCTTACACTGAACCGTACAAAAGTTTGCAAACATCACGAGCAAAACATTCATATTCATTGTAATTACTTTTGTTATCGGACCATTAAGAATTCTATGTTGCTCTTGTTCTAAATATAATAAGTAATAGTTCGTAACTTATTTGCAAATTATTTAATATATTTCCAAATTGCTATAAGTACGAATATTTTCCCATATGTTTGTCTTTTCAGTATTTACTTTTCATAAATAGTATCTATCAACAAATCACATTTGGAATAATTTGTTGTATAAATAAATATTATCGCATGGAGATGTGACGGATTTGTAATGCGGCAACATCGCAGTAAATTCAATTATTATTCTATTCCAATCTAAAAAGGAGTAAAATAAACCTTAGGATTTACGTATTCCATGCGATTTGCTAATAGCTCTTTCATATTATGCACTACAAACAGTAGTAGCAGTTACAGTACTTGATTAACACGTTAATTTCTACACTGATTTGACCTGTATGTTGCATTTGGGCCATTTGCAATATAAATAGTATATGTCCTAGTAGATATGTATAAGATATCCTACAAACAATACTTGATTAGCATACCTTTATTTACAATACAACACTATTTCACTTCAGTAACAGCCTGTTAATGTCCCATTGCTGGGCTAAGGCCTCCTCTCCCTTTTGAGGAGAAGATTTGGAGCTTATTCCACCACGCTGCCCCAATGCGGGTTGGTAGAGACAGATGTGGCACAATTTCAATAAAATCAGACACATGCAGGTTTCCCCACGATGTTTTTCTTCACCGTCAAGGACGAGATGAATTATAAACAAATTAAGCACATGAACAGTGGTTCGTGCCCGAATTTGAGCGAACGATCATCGGTTAAGATTCACGCGTCACTAGGCCATCTCGGCTTTTTCACTTAGCTACTTTAATTTTATTTCTAAATTTCTGACATCAAATTCACTGAAACTTAAATCGCTATTTCTCGTATATCCATATATATAACGAATATCATAGATTATTCGCGATCTTGACAAATATTTATATGCCTTTACGCCTCCCGCCTCGTGGTTGGAATAGCTATATGAATTTAAGTAATAGGTTAGGTTTAAATGAAATATAAGTCTTCTCATTACTTTTGCTGCTGAAACTTTTGAGATCTTATAAGCATCACTAACACCATTCAATCTCAAATACTAACAACTCCACAAGAGATATTATAGTCCATAAGTAGTTTTTTTTTTCATTTATTTTAAAGAGGGTTTTTTCTTTAAGAAAATGCCACCCTCATAGTGCTTACAGAACATTAAACTTTACACAATCTTCATAAGTAGGTATGTTTGTTATAATCGATAAGTAATTATAGTCCATAAGTAGGACTTCAGACGCGTTGGTATACTGGGTGACTGGTGAATTAGGATCAATATTTTAGGAGCATAATCGGTACATGATTCTCATTCGAATTATGTAAAAAAAATAGGTACTTAATTTTTGACCAAATTTACAAAAATTTTACTTTAAATAAATAAAGTGTGGACATATTTCCGCGGCGCGTGCGGCGTGGTGTTTGCCCCCCGCAACCCCTGCCCCGCGGCTTATTAGTATTAGTAGGTTAGTAGGTTAGTCGGGCGAGCGCCGCCGTAAGGTTCGTCCATCTTCCCGCGCGCGCGCCCCTAGCGATCGATCTTACGCGTATACCTAATGTTTCGTGTGTGAGTGACCCGTAATTAGTAATTAGGTATGGCTTATCAATACACAAATGCAGAATAATGTGAGTACTGTGAGTAGTAAAGTGACCCATTCGTGTTAAAGCGTGTGAAAGACAATATGCGTAAACGTGCCGAACTGTGTATCACACGAGCAGGAGCTCACTTTGAACATTTGTTAAGGTTAGTGTAGTTATGTAGGTAAATAGGTAGTTAAATGATTGACAATCGTTGTAAATAAGTATGATTCCATTTTTAAATACGCCGGAAATACCAAGATAGGTAAACAGTTAATTTTTGTCCCAAGTTCATATCATTTACCTAGTCAACAAATTTGTTGCTTAAACGAGTGAAATATTTTGGTATTTTTGCCTGTTCTAAGCCAGGTTTAAAGTATGAAGGGGGATTGGATCATGCTTGTTTATCAAAGGTAGCCTGCTACCCTGTTAACACGCGGCGGCGTTTGGACGTAGGTAAAGTACCGCGCGATAACTAAATGTACCTAACTGTGTTGTGTCGTCAGCGCAGCTAGGGCGTCCACATGACGCGTAATTAATTACATAACTGTTGGTTAACTTTACTTAAAAGTTTATTAATATTTATGTTATATGTATTTTTTTTTGGTCATATATGGTCGTCAAATATCACGTCCTTAAGTATTGATACTAATTCACCAGTCACCCTGTATACGCACATAGCGTATGTACAAACACGTATGAAGTCTTTATTACCATTGCCAAACAAATATGTAGTCTATATTGTCTCACTGCTTAAGTCCGTTGGAATGGGAATTTAATTACCAACATCTTACTCAGAGCGGCTACTGTAAACTCGAAAAAAAAAACAATTAGCTTCAATTACGTTTTTTTTTTATTATTCTGCAAAAACGCATTACGCGTTTCGCCCACGGTAACAGTGGGGGGGAGGTATGTGTCGCCAATGTCCAAGGCGCCAAGTGCGTCCCCGACATAGGATTACCCACTAAAAAACCAGCGGTACCATTTCCATCTTAACGAGGAACGCCACGGGATCGCTTGCGTATGCTACCATGACCCTCTGACAGCCGGCCCGCCTATTCTGAGTTTCAATTACCTGACCCAGGACTCCTACCCGAGTGAACATGATCTGTAGCAATATAAAGTACCACTACACCAACAAAACGTAATAAATTGAGTGTGTAGTAGATAAAAAATATTTAACTACTACAATTTATGTAGCAAAGGCTAATAATGCCACTTGTATAAATATTATGCCTAGTAGAAATTCAATGTATTTGTTTTATTTCTAGTTGGACTACTTCTGGTGCCCGACTGTTCTTCACATATCAGCGGCCAACATTACGGAATGGACTTTACCGAAAGGCAAATATAAATTCCACTTCCATAACAGTGCGGGTCTGAGCTATGAAATACAGGAATGCTGGGATTGTATCAGCCAAGGTACACATCTACAAACTATGATACTTATACTCATACATATATTAACATAATATTTAAATGGCCCAAACTTAATAAAAGAATTGTAAAAATATCTAATTTCATATTAAAATGCTCTTTCCAGGTTTGCTAGAAAGTCCGAAAATGAATTTGGACGAGAGTATCCTTCTATCAAAACTGAGTGACACAATGAGGGCGCAATTGGGAGTACTCGATAATGCACTTTAGCATATTGAAATAAAGTTCAAATTAAATAAATGCCAGTATAGTATAAATTTAGGATAGACTTAGTGGATACGATGTGATTACGAGAACAGATATAGAAATTTAAATTCCATAAATCATGTTTACCGTACAAGTACAGTATTTACCTCAACAAACTGTGATTCAAGTGTGTTGTGACACGTATTATAATGTTATATATAATAAAAATATACGCTAATTTATTGTACTCGAATGTTTTATTTACAAACGATTCAATACTATTTTTATCGATTGCAGTGTTCTGCGTGCGTTCGAACTACTTAAAGTTTATTAACATGATCAGATGTTAATTGTCAGATACGACGTTGTCGAGAATTTATATTAAAATATTAAAATTTACTTGTACATGCATCTTGTTAGTGTGTGTGTTCTAGTGGAGATATACGATAAACTCAGCGAATGGACGGATTTAATACAGTGTGGAATCGATCTATTTTCCGAACCGGTGGTATATTTTTTTGATTATCAATAAGAAGGTGTAATGTTTTTAAATTCAATAAAGACTTTTTTCTAAAATGAAACGTAAACTATGTTCTATGTAAAAATATTTTTAATTCCATCCATCTAAATTAGTAGTCTAATGCGTTCAATTTAGGATTATATCCTAATATAAGTGATTACGAGAACTATTCTGCATTTAAATGTATGACGCTCGTCTAAAATTATAACATTTTTAATACATGTAATGATTCAGGCAGCCAATTAGTGACGACTGCCCGATACATTCTTGTTAATGTTACGTGATATTTATATTTTAATAATATAATATAAAATAGATAGGATTTGCGTGAAATCCGTTCTTAGTAAACGTCTACGTCGATAAAGGAGTAACTGTGACATTTTAAATCAATCGGGCGGATAGCTTAGGAGATCGCGTGATGAGTGGTATTTCGCTTATAAATATATGTATGCTTTATTTTATTTAGACCTTTTACTTGACCTCGTTGAGTGGATTTTGGGTTATGTATTTCATTAAATTCAGATCCAAATATTTCGCGTAATTCTTGCTAACAGATATTATTTAATAAATATGATTATTTTGCTTCGCGTAATGGTAACCAGTAACATATTAACATAGGACGCTATTTTAATTTGAAAAATCGCGTATCTTTTTTTAAATAGAAACTTTGAGGTAGTTTTTAAATAACACACTTTGATTGTTTTGTTACTATTTAATTAGTAAGTATTCCAATAGGTATGATATCATAATTATAGAATGTGAAAATACAATTATTTCGTGTCAATACATTTTCAATACTAAGGGTTTTTAGTTGTTGTTTATTAATAAATAATATAATTATATTATTTGTATAAATATATATATTATTTCTGATAAGTTTGGAACACGCGTTGGATGATGCTCGCTCCCTGTCGCAGCTGCTCTTCGGAGATGACGAGAGGCGGCGCCAGTCGGATCGTTTGACCGTGGGTTGTCTTCGCCAACAAACCCGCTTCTTTTAACCGGAGACAAATATCGTATGCAGGAATACCTTCATGAAATAAAATAAAAAAGTTAATATACTTCGGGGTACTGTTTCCATATCTTTGCGTTAACTTAGATTTAAAATATATTTCTATTCTTTTGTTCCTTATATCTAAAACACGCAATATTTAATATTAAATACATTTAAACGTATCCATATTTTTTTCAATTGTATTACAAGATTTATATTCTGGATCTCTTATATATTGTAATTATTAAAGAACCATCAAAAAAAATATTCTTGTATTATAATAAGATAATTATCAAATACACTTACTCTCGTGGACATCGATTGCAAACATCAGTCCCCTGCCACGGATGGTCACCACCTTGGACTTGGGGATCTTCTCCAGCTCCTCTCGAAACACTTTTTCTAGTCTCTCTGAATTTTCACACAATTTCTCTTCCAACAATACCTGTTTTATAAAACATGTTTAGTAATTCGTGTATTATTATAAGTGATATACATTGATTAGGCGTTTTCAACGAATTATAATAAATGAGATGCAAGTATAGAATAACCGAAAGTTATACGATACGCGCCGTCATCAGAAATCTAATACCTTGAAGGCTATCCATATTGTAAAGCAAACAATTTCGAGTGACAGTAAGCACCGATGAATTAATTATAATACAATTTATAAACATCTTTCAATAAGCATATAACGATATAATTTCAATTTATCATATTAAATTCATGGTAATGTGGCAACTACTTAAATTACTAAAGTTTTAAAAAAAAATTAGTTTTATGTGCATAACATAATTTACTTAAAACAGTAGTGATCATTTTTGTCTTTGTGATGATAATTATTGTTATACGTGTTACTTTAACTACAATTACATTTACGTCAAAATAAATGAAATTATATATAAAGCATATTAAATCTACTACTCTTAACGTTCTTGATAAGCGAAGTAGGTGTAGAAGCAACAGAAATCTATAGACGCTAAGTCTTAAGTATTCACAATAAAAATAAAATATAAGAATGGCAACTGATGTATGGCCTACGACTCGTCTGATGTATTTTAGTTACACTCACAAGTCACAGCATAACTATTTATACAATACTTTGTCCTATAGAATGCCATTCGTATAATTTACACCCTAAACATGAACTAAAATAAACAATATTATGTGTATTGTGTACATTAACACCATAAAAACATTTATAGAACAAATTATCGATATGACAAATATAATACCATACATAAGAATTAAAAAATTCACAAAAAAAATTAGTCAATTAATTACCTTAATGGCCTCTGTGGCGACAGCGCACGCGAGGGGGTTGCCGCCGTACGTCGACCCGTGTGTTCCAGGCGTTATTACCTTTAAGAATATTCAATTCAGTAATTTTAATTTAACACATCTTCATTATTAGAGAGTAAAAAATATATCAAAATCAATCTGACGTAATAAAATTACTGTTTAAATTATAATGAATTGAATTCGTAACTACATAAAAACTTACGTCCATAACGTTGTTGTTGGCTAAAACAGCTGAAACTGGAAGTACTCCACCACTGATTGCCTTGCCCAAAATAAGAATGTCTGGCTTCACTCCTTCGTGTTCCACAGCCAATAGCTTGCCAGTTCGTCCTGCATAATTAACAATTCAAAACAAAGTGCTTTCACAAAGGACTTCTAAGCTTAGGACTTATAACTCCTTTAGGTTTTTGTCCAAAATATAATGTTGCTAATTTTTGCTATGCAATAGCAAATTGTAGCATTCGAATAATTATGCATAATATATTAATTTATTTTAAGAGTAGTATGTGTCAGGAAAATACCTTTTTGGGAAAATACGCCGGTGCTTATTGAAGAAGTACGATCAGTGAAGAAATATAATCAGTTTCTTACCTAATCCAGTTTGCACCTCGTCCGCGATCCAAAGCACGTTGTACTTTGTGCAGAGTTCTCGAACTTTCCTTAAATAACCGTCGTCTGGAATAATTACACCAGCTTCTCCTTGAATAGGTTCTACCATAAATGCAGCGACTGTAGGATCTTGAAGCACTTTCTGGAATATTCGGAAAACCTTTCTTTAACAATAATATATAGGTATATGAAAATTATTGGTTTAAAGAAAATGTATAATTTATTTTTTCTTTCAAAATTTGATAGCCTTTAACTTTAGTAGAAGTAGTGACGGTTACATGCAATGACTCCTTTCTGTATAAAGAGAAGTAAGTATAGGAGCTTATTCCACCACAATAATAATAATTTAATTAATTAATAGATCGGCCTATAAATAATAAATAATAATAAATAATTAAATAATTTATTTCTATAATTTAAAAGTGTATATATGGTTAATTTTATAAGCATAAATATCATTCAGGTAGAGTTATAATTTAATATATTTAAAAATAATCGCACATTCGTTACAAAAGTTCGCTAAAGTATTCAATAATATAACATGATTATAGGATTAATCTTACGAAACATTCAAGTTTAAAGTACATCATCACATGCGTTTATATCATCAAGTGAATCACCTCTAGCGCTGGAATGTTGTTGTACGGGACGAGTTCGAAGCAGGGCATGTAAGGACCGAAACCTTGGAAACAAGTGGGGTCCGACGACGACGACACGGCGGACAGCGTGCGTCCCCAAAAATTACCTTCTGCAAATATTATCTGAAAGATTTTGTTTTTTTTTTTAATGACCAAATAAAAACAATCTGATTACATTTTTTTTCAGATTTATTCAAACGCTAAGTGAAGCGAAAATTAATTCCCAATATTGATGAAATCCTTATGAACTCATCAATAAGTAGCGATTTCATTCGTATGTGTTACTAAATGTATTATATATAGATACAGAATTTATTATAATATTTATATAACATCAATTTTTAATCATTATGCAACGTTAGCATAAGTGCATTGTCTTATTTATGTTATCTCTATAACCCTAAGTAAATGATGGTAGATTTTAACACACAATAAAAAATTACCTTCTCGTATCACAGTTATTCTGATTTCAACCTTGCCTACTTACAATGTGTCTTCAGATTGTTATTAATTAAAAATGTAAAGTATTTTTAATACTAGTTTAAATCTATTAATTCTTAATTCATTTTTCACCTTGGCTTGGTCCTTTGGTATCTTTTTGACATCGTAACCCCATTTCCGAGCCATCTTGCATGCACTCTCCCCTCCCTCGACACCGGTATTCATTGGCAACAGTCTATCATAACCCAGCAATTCTGTCATGAATTTTTCAAATTTACCAAGCTGGTCTGAATAAAATGCTCTGAAAATAACAAGTTATCATCAATCGTGATCATCATCCTCCTCCCTTTCTCTTATCTTATCTCATATATTTAAGGTCGTCGTGGATTTTGTATGTAAATATCAATTGGATTTATAATTTTATAAAATTGTAAAATAACAAGCAGTGCAAATGTTTACTTATGCAATGCACTGTTGGCTGGTAGAGAATTATAAGATTAAATCCGCTGAAATAAAGTAATAAATATTAGAAACGCAAACCTAGATACGAGTGTCAATTTATCAGCCTGTTCCTTAAGCGCTTTTACTATTCTAGGATGACAGTGACCCTGATTTACCGCTGAGTAGGCGCTCAAAAAGTCATAATATTTCTTGCCTTCAACATCCCATACGAAAACACCTGGAAAAAGAGAATTTTTAATCAAGTATTTATTTTATTTTTCACTTGCCACTTTTATAAACTAAAAAATATATATATAATTAAATATGTATAGTAAAATAAATAAAATCTAGGTTACTTTGAAGTCATTCTTTAACAGTAAATATATTTTGTAATTATTGACATTAACTTAAGTTTAGAACTTTCCATTTGTATAAGATAATTATTATTGTATTTGTTTACTACTTGAGACAAAGATAAGAAACAATAAAATTTCTGGTATAGTCCGCTTTCTTGAAGATAAAACAATAAGTTCAACCAAATTACTATCATTCGATGTAATGTTCTAATACATTTACGAGTCAATCAGTGGTGTATCTATACCGAGGCCCGTAGCAAATTCATTGCATGGAGCCCTCCCAGTAAAAATCATCATGTTGTAATTTGATTTTAATAAATCGCTTAAGTATAGTTACACAACATTATATAACATTGTGTGCATTTTAGTTAAATATCTAATAAATTTTATTTTATAAAAGCTATAGCATATAAAATATGACATAATTTTAATAAAATAACAATTTTATATTAATAAGAACTTTATTCATTTTTTTTTAACAAAAAGTATCAATAAGATTTTCTAAGTTTAAAGATCGAGCCATAGATGTTTTTATAGGCAGAATAGCCATGCGGCTTTATGCGGCTTGTCATGTCACATAGTTTCTTAAATAAGTTATATAACTCGGAGTCTGCGGCCTCGAGGGCTTGGGTTCAAATCGCAAGTCGAGCCAAAAAAGTAATTGAGTTTTTCTCTTAAAAAGCCCTGAGTCTGGAAGCTGGAAGTTTGTACACTCCCGTGCCTCGGAAAGCAGTAAAGCCGTTGGTCCGGCGCCTGAACTCTTTCCGGTCGTGTCGGATTGCCATCCCATCGGATTATGAGAGTTAGGGAATAGAGTGTTCACCAAGTGTGTGCACTATAATATGTCCTGTGCAATTGGCTAATCTCTCTTGAGATTGTATTATCATTAGTATATATCATTAGTAATTTTTTCAAGCCCTAACGGTGAAGAATATCATTATGAGGAAACCTGCATGCCTAAGAGTTTTTGGAGATCTGTAAAGTTGGCGTTAGCTAACCTCCACTACCCCAAACTGGGTAAACAACTCCTTGTTAACCTCAAGCAAATGGTTAGAATTTAATTTTGAGAAAAAATACTTGCAAAAAAAGCAATGTGATTTTAAGTTTTATATAATTCAAGAAACCAAATATTATTATTTAAAAGTACCTACTTAGGTATAAATATGATTTATAGAAGATAACAATATACTATAAGTTGCTAAAATTTGTATAGTTAATGTGTAAATTATTCAAGCAGTGATCGCTACTGGTTTAAACCGAAAACACTGTGATAGGATAATTATTGCATTAATTCGTGACACTAGGTCAATATTATACTGAATGTACAATGTTACAGACAGTTTATTAAATGATATTATGAACTAACAATAAATATTTCTAAAAGAAAGTTCTATTTAGTATAAATATGTTCTAGATGAATCTCTTCAATTTATAAAATCGATGTGCTTAAAATAACTATAAAGCAAGACTAGAGGTAGAGGTAAGTACATTTAAATTTTAAAAAAATGTTTTAAATTGAATTTTACACATTGTTTAATAAAAATTCTATATATTTCCATACTTTATATTAACATACCTAACAAAACCTAGCCTAGCTAACAAAACAAAACGCAAACGCACAAAAATCATTTACATACTAAGCTTACTAGTACTAAGTCTTTCATACTAAGTCCTCCTTGACGAATTTCCGCCGCAGCGGCAGCAAATCTAAAGGATTAGGATATTTATAATCATGTCATCATTTTGTAATGTGCAGTATAACAAAATTAAGTTTATAAACAAAATTTTAAAAATGTAATGCGTTTTTTATGCCACTTTAGTACCTACTTAATATGAACAACGTTTGTCAATCAATCTGATTGACATTAATTTAATATAAATATGACATTAATTTGGTAAAATGATATCATGATGAAGATGATCCTTGATAAAGTTAGGAAATTCCATAAACTCATTGTTAATATAGATTTTATGTTAACATTGACAGTTTCTTATCAACAATTGAATTCTCTTCTCGTGATCAACAAAAATAAAATATTTATCGCATTTCATCATCTTTATACAATTTGTATACCTACATAAAACAAATATTTCATCATGCTATGGCTTAAATATATACTGCTCTATGTAATATGATTTGGAGTTTACTCGATTTTTAATTTTTATTTAATTTTATATAAGATGAAAAATATATTTATTACATATTTTTTAACAACACTCCATATATTATATTTTAACAACTTTACAAGATATTAAACACTTTATTGTTGAATACAATCACCTGACTACATTGATTTTTTTTAAATATTTCGTTAACCCTAATTTGCGGATTGATTTCTTTATTTTTATTATTTTTCTAATGGAGTTATTGCTAAAGTTTTTATTAAAATAAAGTAAAACGTGAATAATATTTTTATGAGCAAACATTTACAAATTACATTTATTCACTTAAGGACTATAGGACCGCGTGGAAAGTTAGCAAGCGTGCTAGAAGCATTTCCCCATCGATTCGCTAATCCTATCCCCTGGGCGACAAATAAACCCTCCTGTCACCATGAACGCAATAAGACGAGGTGTTTTTTATATACTTAGGTACATATGTTAATTTTTTTTTTAAATCCCTTATTTATTATAGTGTTATTGAAAATCACTAAAACGATATATTAAAAACTGCACGAATAAATCATTTGTTATACGGTTAATCGTAATTTCAATAAACGGTACAGTACAGTAACAGCCTGTTAATGTCCCACGGCTGGGCTAAGGCCTCCTCTCCCTTTTGAGAAGAAGATTTTGAAGCTTATTCAACCACGCTGCTCCAATGCGGGTTGGTAGAATACACATGTTGCATAACTTCAATGAAATTAGACATATGCAGGTTTCCTCACGATGTTTTCCTTCACCGTCTAGCACGAGATGAATTATAAACACAAATTAAGCACATGAAAATTCAGTGGTGCTTGCCCGGGTTGAACCCACGATCACGGTTAAGATTCACGCGTTCTAACCACTGCCATGCTAGGTTATTTATCAAATCATGATAAATAAAATTAATTATTTATTAATAACTAAAGGTATATTTCTATATTTTTCATATCCTGAATAATTAAAAGTATATGTTAGTTATTTTTAGACGACCCTGTTCAGTACTATTCAAATTAGGTCGACTTTTTAGGTCCTCAATGTAAATAATTCTTATAATAACTATTTCAAATTTAGTTTTGCATATTTAAAAGACGAACTTGAAATTAATTTTGTGATAAAATAATTATAACTGATAATAGTATTCATTAAATATAAATTGTACTATATCAAAAAACCCTACCTTCTCCACGGCACAGTGCAACAGATAACGGCGCGTAATTTCGGCATCCATATTGATCTTCTAGTGCGAAAATTTCCTTTGACGATAGGGATTTTTGCTGGGCCATTCTGTATAAAAACGCATAAATTATAAATCACTAGATATACACCTAAGAATTTACAACTAAATGCCTCGCTACTTCTACAATTTATTCGCAACGAATATCCTAAAAAAACACCTATTAACCGCTATTTAAAAAAAAACTTTTAATACTTCAACTACGGTTTTTCATATCTATTTTTTATCGTTCGCATACACTAATAGGAATATTTAATTAATTACAAAGTAAAAATATCTAATTATTAAGTTATTATATTATCCTATAAACTTTCTACATACCTATGTAATAAAATTAAATAAATTATTTAAAACGAAATAAAATATTTACATTATTATTAAAAAATATTATATTAAAAAGTTTCAAATAACACGCACGTAATTATGATTTAATTATTAAATTTAAAACAATAGATAAAACACCTTATAATGTATATTCGAATATGATTCCTATATCTTAAAGTAAATTTCACGAGATAAATTGTAAACACCACTTGTTCAATACACAAAGTTACATCTATTAGTGCAGTTTATAACTTCATAAAGCATCTTATATAGTACCTTATTGATAAGAAACGATACTAAAAAGATTTTCAAGAAACATACGAGTTTAAATTACTGTGATAAGCGAAGCAGTTTACTATATCGTTTGACCGCCAATGAGCAAATCGTTCAAGTTTAACCCAGTAAGAAAAATAAAGTTTCCATTATAAACAATAAGCTTACTTGTAATCTTAATGTTTAATAAAGATTAAATTTATATTTACACTTTTAAATTTATCACAATATGTCAAAGACTCGTTGCTAAATATAGTTACATCGCTTACCTACAGCCACGGCGTGTATGATAATATTCCTCAATAATAGATATTTACTAATATAAAAAATAACTTTAAATTTTAAATTATTTACACGTTAAATACTTTGTATGTACTTCTCAAAATATATTTGGTAAATGAGAACGGTTACAGGTTAAATGCTAATTTAAAATAACCTTGACTTTGTATAATTATAGTTCGGAATTTGAGAGCTAGTTACGTTATACTCGAGCAATTCAGATCTGACCGTATGACCGCTGTGAGCTGTCAGCACTTATAACTTAGAACGCTTTATCACATATCAACTGAATTGGACTAACGAAAATCATCACAACGGAAAACTACACCGATTGTAGTCGGAGAGACAACAATTGATTTTATTATTTGAATTAAATCGGCCAAACTTCAATGAAAACTTGTGAGAGTCTACTTGTATTCCCTAAGTATGTGATTGTGTGGCGTGAATAAATCCTATTTGTTATTTGATTATCATTTAAGCGAAAACGAGTATAAATTTGCGTAGGCTGATTACATCATATTAACACCAACGTAGCCGGAGAAATAACCAGAACCGTTTTCAATGTGAACGCTGCCAATATTTTAACAGACATACAAAAATCATTTAACACATATATAAAGAGTGTATTATATACCTTCAAAATGTCTAGAAAAAAAAAAGCGACAGAAAAGATTTATCTCTTAAAGATATGTCACATAAACCCATTTTTTAAACGGCCTTTTACACTTTTCAATTTGTACTTACTCGTTATTATAGTACATTACAAGGTATATGAATAAGCACATGAGAACGATGCCGGCGAGGTTGTGGGCATAAGGTAGTAGTACGTATGTAACATTAAAGTTTGCTTTCTCTTATTATTTTGTTTATAATTACAACTTTTTACATCAGAAACGTAGCAGTTTAATTCGAACGCTTACTTTTAAAATATTAAATTAGAATTATTTAAGGACTCCAAGGATTAAAATAGTAAGATAAAAATGACAGCTAGCTCTAGTACTATATGGGTAAAATTAATAAAGTGATTATATTGTTACGTCATTCAATCGCCTTGCCCCTCTCGGAAGTCGTAACAGATCAGAGTTACGAAATATTTAGGGCTATTTTAGGTTTCATTAACTAAGGGAACTTTTTGTGTGAAATATTATGCAGTATATATTATCTATTACATATTTCTTATGTTACTGTTTTTAATAATGCCTCCAGTGAGGCTATAGAAAACTATCGTGAAACGTCAAAAAGTGTTATGCGAAATTAACCATAATAATTATAACATTTGAATTATACACGCGTCAAAATTGCATAACACTTATAAGTCGGTTGTCAACATTTCACGGGTGAGGAATGAAGTGAGTTCTTACGGAAAAGCAGTGCAGGTCATATTTAAATATATATGGCCATAGAAAAAAAAACTTGTAAAAGTGGTCACCACCGCTCATAGATATTGGCACTGAAAGAAATGTTAACTATCGCTTACATCGCCAATACGCCACCAACCTTGGGAACTAAGATATTATGTCCCCTTCGCCTGTAATTACACTGGATTACTCACCCCTCAAACCAGAACACAACAATACCAAGTACTGCTGTTTAGAGGTAGATTATCTGATGAGTGGGTGGTACCCAGACGAGCTTGCTCAAAGCTCTACCACAAGTAGTTGTTCTTGTTATAAACAGTTAGTTCTATAAAATATATCTCACCAAAATAAGTGCGATCATAGACATTATACGCAATAGGTATTACGACTACGGCTCGATAGAAGGTTGCGGTTGAAATGCTGACGTAAAGGCCATCATACTTGTATGTATGTATGTAGGGCCCATTCAAAAGTTATTTTTATGTATCGATATAATTATATCGTAGTATAGTTATAAACAATATTTCCAAAAATTCAACGAACTCGTTACGCATTATATGAAAAAAATTGTTTTATTGTACTATGCTAGAAAATACAAAGAACTTGTGTTCACTACAAGTTTTATAAATTTTTTTCTTATTTCAACCAATATCAAGATATTTGACAAAAGTTAGAATACTTATGTCAAAAAAACTATTGATATAAAAATTCCTCAAAAAATAGGGCCGCTAACGCTCGCTCTAGGTTGAATTTACATTCAAGGCCGATCCCGTAACATTTATTTTGATTAAAACGTCGACTGTTAGATTTTTGTGCACAAAGCTCTCGCATGAACTTAATGACGTACTTATATTCAGTGCTGGGCATACATGCTTTGTTTTAAAATATAAATTACAAAATAGTTTCAAGTCATGTATTTGAAATATAAAATACAATATTTTAACAATTTTCATTCAAAATACAAATTGCAAAATACATTTCGAACCTTTGATATTGATTTTAAATTTGGAATTCAGCACACACAAGAGCACAATTCAACATTTTGTTTCAATTCAAGTTTTGAGTATAGCCTTCCCGAGTTGGTATCGCTAGTAACGGCGTTTTTCCAGCGATATCAAAAAATATATACATATAAAAAAAACATCGAGTCAACTTATTTCTCACTATCGTTAATAAGATCGCTAAATGATGTGATGTTATGTTGTGACCTATTCAATTGGTAAAATGTAAAAAATTTAAACTAATTACAAAATATTTCAGTCAGGTAGGTATTTGAAATACCAATTACAAATTATAAACAAATTAATTAGCGTATTTTCAATAATGAATTTCTTTAACTCAACATTTATTGTTGTTCGCTTTTATCCGATAAATCATTTATTTATGTTAATAATTATTTTGCTCTGATATTGTTTCTAAAGAGACGAAGTCTATCCAGGCATGGCATTAAGTTTTTCCTCATCGTAGCATTCATATTCCTTGTGCCATTTTTATGTAATGTTTCACTTTCCCCGTATATATTTTACTATATACTAATTAGTGACAAAAGAATAATAAACAAAATAATACTTCTAAAGCTACTTACACGAAAATTCAAACGAACTGGTTTATTCCGGTTTTAGTCAGTTGCACTGTATGTATTGATAATAAAAGTAATACTAGAAACATACAAACGCCTCTAAGCTGATTTATCTGTCGTAAGTCGCATACGGAGTACCTACATAATTCTTTTTACAAATACAAAATCCACAAAACTATGAAAAACTGTCTAAACATATATTTTAAAGTTGTATATCATTTATTGCTGAGATTAACTCTAATAATTTTTTTTTCTTTTATTGTTATTCTAAATGAAATATTGTTGCACCTTATAACTGTATTGACACATTTAATAAAATTCATATTAGTTTTGAGATTTGTTAATTCAATCATATTTTTGTACAAACACATGGCACAGCAGTACTATATAAGTTTCATTCTGCTTTGTGTATAATCAAAGAAAAATATGATAATTTTCATTGATTATTGTTCATTTGAATTTGTACTATCAGATTATGAGAGATAGGCAATGCACCTGTTTTTACTCTTGTGTACTATAATGTGTCAATTGCACAGATGAGAAGTGTGGCCAGAATTACTTAGGATATAATCATCATATAAGCTATTAACAAAACCACCAACATATTTTAAAACTAATTACATTTTATTAACAATAACTATTATTATTTACAAAAAATAAATACTACATTTTATGTTCACAGGTCAATTTTTATATTTGTTAGTTGGATCTCCTGGAGTATATTCTGAATAAGATGGAAATGACTCATGACCTTTTTCTACTGGTTCTGGTAGAGAACCGCCATCTATCAACCTTTGTTTTTCAATCTTTGCAGCATTTATTTTTTTCATTTCCGCAATAGCAAGATTCTTGGCTATTTCTTCTTCTGTAGGTGGCTCAATTCTGTAAAAATAGCAGTTGTTTTTAATAATGGTCAAGGCCCGTTACTAAGGCAGCTGTTTGACCTTTTCCTGTTTACTATAAAGGTGATTTGTTTATAAAATGTAAATGTAGAGAAATGAGAAAATTTCAAAAACAAATAAATATGACCTCCTGCACCTAACTATATTAAGTGATTCTATTTATCAAAGCAAAAATCACTTTATAAAGACAGACTGCTGACAGGACCCCAAGTCACAAGGCCCAGTCACATGCCAAAATAAAATAGAGACCCAAATAGAGACCAACAATTGTCTAGATACTGCTTGGCTATTCATTGCATTTAACATCCAGTCAAATATAATGAGAAGTATATTTTTAGGCACATTATGCCAAATGCTTAACAATAGAAAAAGTGTATATCTCTATTATCCCTAAAGTACTTACTTTGGTTTTCTTTGTCATGTGGGCCATAAAAGTTATTATAAATTTGCTAGTTATTAAGACAAAAAAATACAAGGAAAAATGTACAATAACAGATATATATTTTATAGAACTAGTGTCCCACCGAACCTTCGTCCAAAAATCGACCTTTGATAAAACATTAAATATGTCACCTTCTCATTCTTAGCCATGCTTCCCACTCCGCAGGTAATGGGTCTTGAAAATCTAAACCTTTCGGTGGGTCATACCAACGTGAAGGCTTCCTCTTTCCTTTACTTGGATCTGCAGGGATTTCATAATAAACATTTCCAATATAATCCTTCCCTGAAATCAAACATACTATCGTACACTTAAATTAAAATTCATATTTTGTAAGATAATATTTAAAAAATAAAATATATATTACCTATATTATTTCCTTGGATTTGCTTTGGTTTAAGGGAATTTATAAAATTTCTGATAACTATTCTCCAAACGTGTCTATGTTCACCCATTGCTAAAAGAAAAACTAAATTTAATGATAGGAATATGTCTGTTGCAAATTACAATTATATAATCGATGAATGGATTATTATATTATTTTAATTTCATCAATATATTCTTCATCTTACTACTGCGTTTTTATAATAATGTTCATAACAGACGTTTAACATTTAAGACAATTTTGCACACTGTCACTGTCAAGTGTCAAATAAAATCAGAGATAATAAATAATATATTATATTTGTTATTAAGTAACAGATTTGATTTTTACTGTGTAAAGACAAATACCGTGAATATTTTCAAAATATGTAAGTAAAATTAAACACTTCAAATATTATTATTTAACTACGCTACAATATCCTTACAGAGTTGGCAGCTCTTGAAATATTTTTGTCGTGTAAAAGTGAACTTATTCCAATTCACGGTAGCATGCGAAAGCGACCCCTGGTGCTCCTCGTTAAGACGAAAAGGGTACCACTGGTTTTTTGGTGGGTATTCCGATGTTCGGGGCACATAAGGGGCCTTGTACACCAGCGAGCCCCACATACCCCCCGAAACAAGTGATGCGTTTTTCCAGCGTTTAAAAAAAATCCCATTTCCCAGCCTAAGGTATTCGATACAAAATAAAAAAAAGAACTATTAAAGATAAAAAATAATCGTTAATTATTTATCGACCATCAATTGTATTCAGTAATTTAAAAAATCAAAAAGGACTAAGACCAGAACTTCAAAAATATTTTTAACTTTTATTTTTAACTTTTTTGCTGGATATCACTAAAACTGAAGTATATTTGTGAGATACTAACTTACAAAAAAAATTTCGTGACAGCACCATACGCATTTATATAAGATATTGTGTAACTAGTGCGAAAATTAAACTAGTACGAAATAAAGAAAATAGCTCGTGTTTGTATTGAGTACCTATGAGTACCTAGTGTAAAAAAAATTTACACAGATCAACCAATCAGTGCACTTTTGGTTTACTGATAAAAACATATAGACGTAATTTAAGTCTTTTTACAAGTATAATATTATTGTTTACCGTTTGTTCAAAATATAAACTAGGTATCATCGGTCATATTTACCACCAAACAGCAATACTTTTGTGTTTCAGATTGAAGACTAAGTAAGGCAGTGTATCACAGCCATAATATGTTAATTCCCAATTATGTTAAAGAATGGTTAATATATCTTACAGTATCATCTCTATGGTGATGGTGAACACTTACCATCAGGTGGACCATTTGTTAATTTGCCTACCCACTTTAAATTTAAAAATTATAAAACAAATTACAATAAACTGACAGTCACTCCGGTACCTACCTGGCGCAGAGGTTGTCCGTTGCCGTACAGCGTGGAAATGCAGCCTGCATTATGGGCAGCTTTGCGTCGGGTGGGAACCAGGAGAGACTATTTTAAATTTGACTTTGTATAACAACTGTATGTTATATTCATTTGTAATTTGTTTGATTAAATAATGACAATAAAACAAATTACAAATATTACTTACTAAAACTTATCTGTGTGCAGTGTATAAACTTAGTTATTATGTACTCTGTGGAGTACACAGTACAGGTTGCTTATCTTGTGTCAAATACTGTCAAGAATATATTCAACGCTGATTGATAATTTGATACATTTTATAACATTTTCTGAGACGTCATACGAAAGCATAAGGATATTGTAATTAAAAATAGTTAAATTTTACTATAAATAAATAAATATTAAACCGCAATCATGGCGAAAATGGCTTTTCAACACCAAGCCGGAACGGCTATGGAATGTCTTAGTGTTAGTTTGGAGACCACTCCCAGTTCTTGTTTTGTTTCTCTCTTTATTGTTTTCTCAAAACTAGGTAATTTATATGTTTAAACATCTTGCAGATTCCAATAACCCTTCAAAAAGAAGCCGGTGTTGATGCAGAAGGTCGAGAAGTTATGAAATGTGGGTTCAAAATCGGCGGCGGTATTGACCAAGACTATCGTAAGAGTCCCCAGGGCTATACGGATAATGTAAGTACATAAATAATAAGACAAGTAGTATTTACTACATATGTTCATTGTATTATTACATAAATAAATCTTTGTTCATAATTTGTGATATTTTAAGTATATATCATTAGCCTTTATTGATATCTAGTGTTTTGGTATTATTTAAGTTTGTTCTAAACTGTTTTATCATAAGCATGATCGATCAATTATATAGAGATACATGTATAAAAATTATATTTAAAAATATTATTTTATTTTAATTGCAAAAGAAAATAAATCAACAATTCTTATTTGTTTAATATAATTATAAATTTTTATTTATATAAGTATTGTCTTTGGTTTTAGGGCATTTATGTAACGGAAGTTCATGAAGGAAGCCCTGCTGCAAAGGCAGGTCTAAGGATGCATGACAAAATTTTACAATGCAATGGCTATGACTTCACAATGGTAACACATAAAAAAGCTGTTAGTTATATAAAAAAACACCCAGTCCTTAACCTACTCGTAGCTAGAAAAGGGGTAACATCTACATAACTGAAAATATAGAGGTTGTTTTAAATTTTTCTTTAAGTTGAAAGAGTTCAAAGGCAAGTATTGTAGAATGAGTAATTTTTATAAAGTTATTTATTTTTAGAAATATTGAGCATTTAGTTTGTATATTGAAGAACTCAGTAATATTATATTTTGTTGTTAGTTATTTTTCATGGTTTGGTAACTTTTAAGAACAGTTAACACCATTTAAACGAGTGAGTTACCATTGTAATTTTTACAAATCTTAAGAGTTGGCTAAATAGGAGCATCCATATTGTCATGCAGATGACATGTGCCCTGCAGTATAAACAAAATTAGAATAATGGGTATTTCTCAATATATAAAGATTAATTGAACTATTTATATAAATGTTAAAAAAAATGTGATGAATTTTAATGTATGGATCATTTATATGATATTTTTGTTAATTATTATCATGTTATTGATAATAATTTATAGGTCAGATTATTTTAATAAATGTACATTCCGTGATTTAATTTTGCAATGTGCCAAATTTTGCTATATCTTTTCTGAGATACTTATAATTAATTTAAATAGTCTCTTATTTAAAACATTAATTTTACATACAGAAAATAATTATGGGTAAATAATTTATCTGGATACTGCAGTGACATGCCAAAGAATAGTACATGTTAATCTTTTCCTAAATGAGATTCCAATTCAATTAACTATTAATAATTTTTTCTTTTTTCTTAAAAAGAATATTAGTAATGCCTTTTTTTAAGGAAATACTAAAATTCCTATTTAACCCTCCCATTAAGTGAAAAGCTTGTATTAGGAGTGGAAAAAACAATAGCCAAGGGATCAGGATCGACGCTGAGACCTTAACACCACTAGATGGCTCGTAAACCATTGCGCTATTTGCGCTTAAGTATTTTAAATATTTTATCACTTGTATTGCCAACACAGCTGTGTTTTTAAGTATATCATTGAAGCAACAGTAATTTATTTATTAATTAAGTTTTAGTATTAAGTCATATTTATTAAGGTTTAAGACGCACTACTCAAACACTTTGTGTTTTATGGTGTCAATGTCGACTAATTAAACATTTATATATTATGTGTATCTACTAAAATGTTCTGGCTAAATGGACTTTTAATGAAACTGCCTTCATAACCAATTAAGAAAATTTAAGTGTACCAGCTGATATATATTTGAATTACCTACAATATAGGAAAAAGTTTATTTTTTATCTATTTATATTACTTTTCAATAAGATTCTGTTAGCTATACTCTTTATTTAACTGCAAAAACCTGCATTACCTTCAATATACATATATGTATGTCTTAAATATCTACTCATGTCCAATTCAGAACAATTTTTTTACATCAAACTCTATAGCAATAAGTTTTTTTATGAATTATTTAGGGCATAAAACATTTTTATCCATTTACAAATGAATAAATAAAGCAATACACATTAGTGCATTGTTTTGCTCCTTATTTTTTAAATATTTAATTTTATACAATGATCCAAAGTGAGTTTCACATTTACGCTTTAAGTGAATAGCATGCATTTGGATTTGGTAGTTTTATTTTTGCTACTACAATCAAAAACTTATGTAACTTGACATACTATTATTATCCTGAAAAATTGATTAAAAAGGTGAAATTATTGTAATTTCTAAAAAATTATGTAATATAATGAACTGTTGCACCTGAAAATACTGTAAAATTACTCTGTTGATTAAAAATAACATTAATTTATATTTACATTAGTTTTTCATAATCTTAACAAAAAAGCTTTTACTACTATAATCAAATATTAAATATGCAGGGTTTCATTTATAAAAAAAAGCATCAATACTTATTATCACTTTCACTGCCAAGCTCATTTACTAAAACATATTTTAGGATGATTATGAAGTGATGCTATGAGACTCAATATTTCAAGTTATGATTGTGTGTGATGGAAATGATATTTTATGTATTAACTTTAAGACCTTTACAGAATCATTGCTTGTATTGATCACAAGTTTATTGAATTGTTATAATTATACAAAATTGTAAGCAATTATGCAAAAATAATTCACTTGTAAATATAAAAACTTGCTGCCATGTGACATTTAAATATTAATGTAATTTTCTTCAATATTTTTATCACTTTACATGAGTTAAACAGTATTACAGATTTGTACTGTGAAATATATTTGACATGAATATTCAATACTATGATATATTCATAGTAAGAAAACTCTTGTTTCAAGGTTATATAGGTTGTTCAGAATAAAAATGTTATTTAATTTATACTGTTGTCTCTTTATTTCAAACAAATTAAAACTATAATCACATTCTATAAATAACAATGGAAACAGATGTTTAATTCATTCCCCTATTGATGCATTAGTTTAAGCTTTAGTTGGAGGCCAATCCCATTGACTCTTTGGAGGCTTGGCAACTAATGGCTCCCATGGTTTCCAGTTTAACATTTTACGTGCCAGATTTAACTCATTTTCAGCTTGAACAATAAGTTCTTCAGCTTGACCACAGTTTATTTTAGTTTCAATTTCATATGTGTCTTTTGTCTAAAAGTTATAAAAAAATCAGGCATTAATTGGTCAATTTACATCATTAAAATAATGATGTCTTCAGATAATAAAGCATTAAATTACCTGTTTTAAAACAGCAGCTCTTTCTTTAACAATCTGTTCAGTATATTTCCTGTATACTGATGACTCGGGCATCTTTTGAAGTGTTCTGAGAATTTTGCCATATAGTGATCCTAAAGTATGATGAGGGTTAGGTGCCACAGCCATGCCCACCAGGCCAGTCGTCTAGAATATACGATTATAAGCTTCATTTAATAACATATTTTGCAATAATTACCAAAGTTTGGGAATTTTTACTAATTTAAAAAAAACAACTTAATAAAATTAATGGCTGTTATATAACCATTAAATTCAGAAAGAGAATTTACAGGTAGTAAGTAAAAAGTAAAACCTTTTTAAGCAACCCCATTGTCCTATGATTATTTAGAGAAAACTCTAATTTTCCAACAGATTTATTCAGTAAATGCCTTTGGTTTCGATATTTACTTTATAAGATTTCTTGACAGTGACAAATGACATGAAAGTATCTATGATGGGTACTTTAGTATTTTACTTGACTTTAGAAATAAATTAAAAAAGTATGTACCATTAAAATAAAAAAATTTGATAATTTATCTTAGTAAGATTTAGATATTTATGAGACAAAATTTACTTCTATATACCGAGTTAAAAATATGTATAAAGGAAATTATGTTTTGTAGACTATAAGGCTTTGACAATGACGTCAAAGTACAAAATCAGCAGTTTGAAACTATCCTCATGCATTTGTTCATTTATCCATTAGGTCATATGTACGCTGCACTAAACGGGACATCATCTTAAGCGACGATTGCAAAAAAAGGGATTTTATATATTTTTTCATTATTAAATTATTTTTTTTGTAATGGCAATCAGTGATCTATTTATTATTTATATTTGAGTATGTTCACCCAATAATGTTTCTTGTCAAGATACATGTACATCAGAATCACGCACTACGACAATAAAATAAAAAATCGTTGCATTACAGTAAAATAGAGCTTTGCAGCCATAGTGCAAATGTTAAGAAATAAAAATTTTGAAGTATTGATTTCGGTGTGATTTAGTCCTTATGAAAAGGTAATCATTGATTTGTAATGTACCTTTCTAGACTTGTTTGTCAGGATTTGAGGCACAGTAGGTGACAAATTTAAGTTCAGAGGAGAATTACGAGAATTAAAGCAGCCATCAGCTTTGATTACTTATTACCTGGTGTTTGTTTGAGTGATAACGTTATTTTTATTCGGTTACTAAATCGAATCAGTATAGATTAATCGAAGTCAATTTAAGATGGCCAAAACTCAGGTTTTAGGAAAGACATGTAAATAGCGCTTAGAATAAATTCTACATGTATTGCTAAAAGACCATTGTAAATTAAACAACCGCTCAGTCTTAAAGTTTGATAAATTTTCATAATTTCATCTATACAATTAAATATAAAAAGAAATATATTCTAGATAACAGTATATTTCAATAGGTGTTTTGCTTTTAACTGGAAGATGGATTTATAAAGTGGATACTGTTGCTAACAGCAATTATTTATTGAGATTTAAAGATTAATTTTAAAGGTATAAATTTCAATGAAATATAATGAAGTATAAATGGTAGATAACTTTTATTAACATATGAATGGTATTATTTCATTTTAGATAGGTGTTATCAAACATGGATACACTGTCAACAGCTCAAGATGACAGTTCTGGGGCCAATCCTAGTAGTGTTAAAAGTGATGATAGCAGTCCTCAACATGAGGGTGGCAGAAGTTCACCACCACCAAAGTGTGCAATATGCCTCGGAACATGTCGTAACAAGTCATTTACCGATTCTTGTCTCCACCAGTTTTGCTTCAAATGCTTACTCACCTGGAGTAAAGTAAGTCATTATTCATATTATCAATTGTAGTTACTTAATTATAAATATTTTGATATTAATAGATAACTTATCTATAAAACTGAACATGCATGACACAAAATGTTTGTGCTAGAAATTGTTGTTGACATTTTTATTAGCCTGTTAGCCCACTAAAAGCGAAAGACCTAATCTTTATTAAAAATTTCAATATTATTTCAGGTTAAAGCAGAATGTCCCCTGTGTAAGCAAAACTTCAGATCAATTATTCACAATGTCCGATCAAACCATCAGTATGAAGAATACATGGTGGAACAAAGGCAGACTGATGAAATTGCTGAAAGAATTGAAATTGACAATCTCGCAACAGCTACTAGAAGATTTAGATACAGGTAAAATCTTTGTCATATATAATAATAGATTATTTAAAATCTGTGAAAGAAAAAGTAAAAAAAAATTATATATTCTAATTTCAAGTCTGCAATGAGCGCCTTTCAAAATACAGATAATTAAATATTACTTCTTATTGTGTAACACAATTCTTATCTTGTTGCATCACAGCTATCCCTTCAACAGTAATAAGCTCTTTGTACACTCAAGACGATGCGAACATAAAATGCTATAATAAGGTTTTAAAATTTTATGTAACTTATTACTTTGAAATTACTGCATTGTGATGTCCCTTGTGGTGTGTTCAATTCCTTCAATTTAAATGGCGCATATGTTAATAAACATATCATTTTGATTATATCTTAACAATGATTTGCATCATTGCAAGGTAGTTTTCCTTATAAATAAAAGAAAGCAAAAATAGTACCTATCCACAAAGATGGACAACAAGAATTTATATCTAACCATCTTACTATATCAAGCCTCTCAACCATGACAAATATTTTTGAATCACTTGTTCACCCATTCATATTAAATCATATTAAAAAACAACCAATAGATTGACCAATACTAATGTACTCAACTATGTTTCCCATCTTAATGATGCTGTTGATAAAAACCTGCTACTAGATGTAGTCTATACTGATGTCTCCAAGGCATTCGATAAAGTTGACCATGATTAGGAAACTTTCGTATTTTGGCGTTTATGGCACATCTTTTGATCGGTGTAAATCATATCTTTCCAATTGATATGCCAAAGTCGTTATCGACGGTCAGTGCTCAGGCCCAGACAAATTTGGGATTCTTGTTTTTCATTACATTTATAAATGATATTACAAATTTCATAAAAAATTGTAAGGTTTATTTGTTTGCAGAAGATTTAAAAATAGCAAAAGTTATAAAAAAGGATCCAATGTAAATGGTAATTGTATAGTGACAGCTTCTTTTAAATTACTTGGCTTTATATTAAGAGAGTCTAAGAATTTCAAAAAGGCCTCAACAATTCTACAATTGTAAAATTGCTTGGTACAAAGTAAACTTGAATATTGTTGTCAAGTGTGGTTCTCAACTTACCAAATCCATATTGAGAGAATAGAACATGTTCAAAAGAGAATCATTAAACATTTGGTCTTTGGTTTTAAAGCTTTTAAAATGAATTTTAAGATTGACCACACTCGAACAAAACTTGGACAGAATGATCCAATATCGCGGATGTAAAAAAAAACGCAGTAACACATTGGTTGTGACAGGCTCTCATCGTTTATCAAAAAGTATGATGTATCTCTTCATTTAAAAAGTTAATACGTTTTTTTATTAAATAAAATTATGATAGACTTGAATATGAATTCAAGTCTAATTTTTTTTTCCAAGCATTCATTTGATGATATTGCCTAGGACGACGCTGACTCTGCCGCGGCGGGAGACGATTGCCATCCAGCAGCTGTTGCTCCACTATCCCATGATGGCGGATGTGTTTCCCCCGCCCGCGCACCGCCGCCGTTCCCCTGCCTCCTTCCGTCGCACAGTGTACCGCTACAACCTGTGGGCTAGACCGCTGCCCGACTTCACTGGCAGGTTTAGAGACTGTTCGCCTGAATTTTACAGGTGAATGACACATCTTTTTATTTCATATAATGTATACAGAGATGATTTGATCTGTTAATACTTATTAGATTAATTTCATTTTGTAGGTACAATGATTCCCAAATGCATCGGCTAGTACCATGGCTGAATAGGGAACTACATTATTTATTAAATGAAAACATTGGACACATTTCCTATGTCATTGCACGAATTTTAGAATTACTCCCTCAGTACCACATCAACTCGCCCGAGTTCAGAGAGACTTTGCAGAGATATTTTGGAGATAGAACTGAACATTTTCTACACGAGTTATACTGCTTCGCTTCCACGCCCTACGACATGACCGGCTACGATCGCAACGTACAATACACCACGGACACCAGGGTGTCCACGATGGTCAACGAGGTAATATCGAGCTCGGAGTCCGAGGCGAGCGTTGATTCCGACATCGTTATGATCTCGAGCTCCGAGCCGGCCGACCCGCCACCCGGCCCGTCCCGGGCGACCGCTCCGGCTCGCGTGCCGGCCCCCGTCTACCCGCAAAACTATATTCCCGAACCGACCGCCGACAACGTCATTCCCATCGAAACCATATCTCAGTCCGACACGGACGACGACTCGTCGGAGGTTATGGTGGTCGGGTATATAAAGCCGCCCCAGGACCGGACGCCAGAGGTCGTCGACCTCCTGGGCTCGGACAGCGACGTGATCGTCCAGGAGAACACGCCCGCCGAGACGGCGAGCGACGCCCCGGACGGCCGGCCCGCGCCGCTCGTGAAGCTAACGCTCAAGCGCCAGCTGCCCGACTCCGACAGCGACAGCAACTACACGCCGTCCCCGTCGCCGCCGCGCACGCGCCGCCGCCTCGGCTCCGCGCACTCGGCCAGCACGGCCGACACGCGCCGCACCACGCCCACCAGGGACGACCGCTGCTCTTCCTCGTCCTACATGTCCAGCACCTCCCCCTTCACGTCAATCTCCTCTCACCCCTCCACCGATTCCGACTGTTCCAGGACCGAGAACAAAAGGAAGAAGACTCGGAGGAGACTCGGGTACGCGGAGAGAAATAGGAGAAAACAGAAACATCTTTCGCATCGCAAAACTAAGAAATCCTCTAACGCTCCGCCCGTGCGAGAGAAGCGTGGCAAACGTAAGTCCCACTCCGGCAAAGGCGTCAAGTCCTCGAAGAAGTCTAGCGAGGCTGTTTCCGCCTCAGCGTGCGAGGAGCCACCGCAGCCGAATCTAGACCAGCCCAGCACCAGTGGAACGTCTAGGAATAATAAACGTAAGTTAGAAAATAATGTAAGCCGTCGCAGATTAAGCCGCGAGAGCAAAAGACTGAGGAGTGTTGTTAACGTAATTAGTAAACAAAAAACCTCGAGTGATTCGAGTGGTAGTTCAAAATATTCGCCGTATCGAAGTTTGAATACAGATTCGATGGACTCAGGACCGAAACGGGATGATATAAACCGGTCGATAGAAAGCAGCAGACACGGAATAGTCACGGACAACTCAGATTCCGAGGACGATCTGCCCCTAAATCTTTCTATAGCAAACGCATTCTCTTCACTGTAAATATCTCAAAAACATAAATAAATATTGTGATAATTTTATATTATTTATGGATTAACTATCTTACTATTTTAACGAGCTGGATCTCGAAAGGATCGTTTAGTGTGTCATGCATCTGTACTGTTCATTCATTCATTCATTTAAATATTTGGTAATAGAATTAAAATTTAATGTACTATGTAAAAATCACTCAATTAAATTATTTATTTTAATTACACATTTCTTCTACTTCTTCTACTACAAGAAAAAAAAATGGGACACGTGACAGATCCTAGCATCATATTGCATGCCATCATTGTAAATATTATAATAACTGATGTTGTCTTAATTTTTCTTTGTAATATATATATCTTTTCCTATTTTTTTCATCCAAAGTCTAATATTGATTTACGAAAATTGCTAATGACATTAAGTGTTAACTTATTGATCTTAATCGATTGATTGTATTTGATATGGTCATTGCTTAAGTAATTTTACCGTAAAGTATCATATTCGATCAGATGGCAAATCACTAAGCCTAATGTACAAAATTATTCAAAATACCATTGTCGTTTTATAACATCTTTATTTTAAGATAATGTTAGATTTTGTTTGAAATACGGGTATTTTTTATCGAATTTGAAGATTCCATTATGGTTTACAATGAGTTGATATATAGCGAGATGTAAAATTAAATGAGATACTTAATTGTCATAAAGGAATATGAATGTACGAAGAACACGTTGGGAATGTAAATACGATGACATTCAGTACGTCTGATGAGGTTTCATTATTTTCATAGAAAAACTAAAACCGCTATTCATTGTACAAAGAAAATTAGAAGTGCTGAACTGTCTGTCGAAATAAAACTTAATGTACTCAATAAACCCGGAGTTTTATTACATTTCATGTTATAATTCGGAATAGAAAAAGAGATGTGATTACTTTAACAGGTATATATACGTATTTTTAATACTTTTTTAAATACCTTATCCTCGTCAATATGGTTTAATGGATAGGACCCGTGGATCTTCACGATGATCGCGAGATAAATCAAAGCAAGCAACCATTTAGATTATGCGTCGCTTCCAAGCAGTCCACAATAAATTATTGAGGGAAAATATATATATTATATAGTGATATTGGTTTCAAATCCGGTAAATAGAATACAGTAATATAGTCCATTGAAAACATAAAAAGGGGTTTTCAATATAAAAAGTCAAGGAGAACTTATATATACAATATAATTACATTATATATATATATATAAGCTATTATATATAAGCTTATTAATAAATATTCCGAGTATGCGCCCTTGAACACTGCTCGCGCCGCCACCTCTGATAAATAGTACCACTTGCTGTTACTTGGTGGTAAGGCTTTGTGATAACCAACTCATCATATACTCTTAGTAAGAACTTAGCCATACTTGGTAATGTTGATTGTTGCTAGTGTAACTGCAGGCACCAGGGACATAAGATCTTAGTTTCCGATGTCCATTGTCGATGTAATTATTATAGATTATTAATGTAGTAATTGGGATGGTTAAAATTTCTTACTATGTCAATTTGTGATGACCACTTACCATCACCAAGTTGCCAATCTACCTGCCTATTTTAAATTTTAAAAAAGTAGAAAAAACTGTTTTTGAATATATCATATCTTCTGCGACACTTAGTTTAAAAATAGTTAATTACAAAAACTACAGAGCATACAATTTCCTCTAACTTTTCCCTGAAATATTTTTAAATCAGATAAATTGTAAAATTCGCCAGTATATATTGTTAAAATTTTGTAACTCCGCAGGTAATTAAATTCAAACACTTCTCCGTTTTGACAAATTTATTATTTCAATACTACACGATATTATCCACAGTAGTAACAATCAACTTGTTTCACAACTCAAAATGTACGTTCCTCTCTTTTAAAAAACAAACAATGCGAGCTTCTCTCTAGTACTCAACTGACTAATCATAATATAATATTCCTCGGAACCGGTAGTCAAATTAAAGCTACTAAATAATAAAAGTACGAAATATTTAAATATACAATATATAAAATAAACAAACAAAATCACTTTTTATAGTAAATATGACAATAATATAAATTATAATTTATTACATTCTTTTCATAATGCAGATTTATTTTAATAGGCACGGCTATTCTTTACAAAATGCTCAATACTTATTTGAAATTACAGTATGATTATTTTATCAAGCTAACAATATCAATTTCTTTATCCATACTTTTTTGCTTTATTTCTGCACCGCCATGAGGTAGACTGAGAGCTGCGTCTCCCGGTTAAGGTGGAAAGAGCATCTAATTTTTTCCATAAGACCCAATCTCTACCCAGTAGCACGACAGTTACAGGCTTTTACATAATAGTTTAGTAAGAATGTACGAAACTTTTGAAACGTGTAGTAAACAAATCGCACACTTTCTTTGATAGATAGTTATTCATCATATTACTAGTTTCCGTCCGCGTTTTGTCAGGTGGTAAGTACGTTAATTTTTTTTGTTTATGCAAAATTTTCAAGATCGGTTGAGTTGTTAATATCTTCAAACTCACTTTCGTATTTATAATACACGATAGGATGAAATAAGATTATTAAATAAAAGATAAATTCGAGGTAAACTTATATTGATTCAAATACTAAACTTAAGTCAAAATAACAATACATTACAAAAACAAGATAAAACTTGTTTGTACGTCGCACATCGAATACAACAACGTCACGTACACTTTGGAAACAAAACGTTTGAAACTTTAAGGATTTGTGCCACAGATAAAAAAATAACTTTTCAGCTATTGTGACGGAGTTGTACTTGATGCGGCAATTAATTGTAGGTAACATTTCTGATTATGGCAATCGGTTTTTAAACCAGTTTATAAAATATATATTTATCTTTCTTAATCTTATTAAAAAAAAATGAGCAATAATGTAAGCCATCTAAGATGGACGGTATTTTCCAGTATGTATTTTACTTACATTTATGAAATGATAATAAGTTCGATGCACTTTTTACCTATTTTTGAAAAAGCAAGACAAAGCGTACAATATTTTTAAACTGCATTTTAGCGCTAAACAATATATCAGGCCATATTTTCATCACACAGCTTTTAAAATTTATCCAAACAGATAATATAATAATCCCATTATTATAATTTTAAAATATTAAAAATATTACTGAATAATGTAAGATGTAAATAAAAACTCTTAGATCGTTTTAAAACCACTAAGATTAAAATAAAATACAAATAATTAACGCAAAGCTCATTTATGGGCAAAAAAATAAATATTACTTACAAGTTAAAATACGAAATTCATCGGTATCAATAGACTCTAGAATAAATTTTAATAAGACAACTTACGTACTTGGAATAAACTTATTAGAAAATGTCTATGAAATTAACATAAGCATCCATAGACAAATAAGGCTACGATCGTTGTAGACGTTTTAAGTTTATTTATACTGTTACATACTGACCGACAGAAAAATGTTATTACATAACATTTATAATAATTTGACGTATAATATATACGTATAAGAATTGACTCTTGATAACGGAGACAGACGTCCGGGTTAGTTGCTCCCCATATTGATTTTTCTTTAATTCTAATTTTTAATACAGCGGATTCATACGGCTTGACTTTAGTCGATCGACGAAAATTGAAAAAATTGATGTAAATTTGAAATTTAATCAACAGAATTGATAAAATCGTTATCTATTTAACTTTTGAATGAACCCCGAACCGGTTGGACGCTTTATTGTCGTTTGTTAAAACACGAAATAATCCAATGCAATTTATTATCCTTAGAAAATAATCCAAGTAGTTATAGTAGTAGTAGTAGTAGTAGTAGTAGTAGTAGAAGTAGTAGTAGTTGTAGTAGTAGAATGCACTTGCAAAAATGTAACAATCCAAAAAATTATAGTTATATATATTATATAGTATATATTCGCTTTATTCTTGAAAAAACTAATTTAAACGAGGGCTTTATAGAGCTTATTACTATAATAATACGTAATACGGTTTAAGAACTGTTTTTTTTTTCGTAATCTAAAATTTTCCGGACGCCTGCTCCTTTTATCACATTATAGTCCAATAATTAAAATGGCCTATGGCCTGTATATTTTTAATACGACAACATGTAAATTATGAGGGGTTAACTTCGATCACCGTATTCATGTGCTGCGGATGAGGCTTGAACTCCACTACTTCTTTCCATACTAGTTCTGTAAAAAAATTATATGTTTAAAAATCGTGAATTTAAACGCATATGATAACATCTCACTGACCAATTTCGGCTACGAATGCCTTTATTAACAGGTTAGCCAACTGCGCGTCCATATTATAGCGCACAAGTGTGTGTGCACATATCCAAACACAGAGCACTCTTAATTCAGAGGTTGACCCGACCTAGCAGGTTTGAACCCAAGACCTCGGGAAGCAAGCTACTAGATCAACGCGACTGTTAAAACGCCTTTTACCCATTTCAATCGGAGGAGTAAAGTTAAACGAATCACTTGATGAATATTTTTTTATTTATAATACAACACTATTTCGCTTATCTACTTTCGCTTATCAACATTCAATACGCTAATTTTGCGAATCTACAATGAATATCATAGATTATGCAAGATATCGAATAATGATATCGCGTCAATTCCGTGTCAAATTTGTTCATTCGTCTTTACTCCTCTTGTGGTTGGAATAGGCTATATTTAAATATTAATTTAAAAAAATAGTATAGCTTTTGCAGAATACAGCACAGGTGGGTTACCTTTCCACTTGTCAACAGGCAATTCCATGTCCTCGAAGCTCTGATCGTAGGGCGCCGACACGGGCTCGTCCGTGGGGTCTGCGTACTGCGACAAGTACTCGTGCGCCAGCGCCTGCTCCGCCGTGATGCGTCTGCGCACGGTTATAAACCATAATATATAATCACTTATAGAGAATTAACCACCACTCAATACTTTTTTTATAGAAAACATTCCCAATAATGTAATAACCAGTATACACTCCAAAAACTAGATCTATTTGGATATATTCATTTAATATAATACTCTTAAGTCATATGTCTGCAAGGACTTAAAACCATTTTCAGATTTATTTTTTACATACCTTTTTTATTTTAAAAAATATGCTTAAAAAAGAACGACCGTACAACAATTTTAATGTTTTTGTTATTCAATACGCACTTATCAGCATCTAGCTCCAGCATGAGCTCGAGCAGGTTGACGGCGAGCGGGTTCGCGCCGCGGAACACTTCGCGGAAGTCACGTCTCCTCAGCGTGGGCAGCGACTGGATATAATTACGTGCCTGAAATGACCAAAACGACAATATGTAAGGTAGTACATTAACAGCAACATTACATTTTAACCACTGCTGGACTCCTCTCATCCAACGCGTGTATTCTCTTTCATACTCTCTTACATTACTGGAATAGTCCCGACTGCATGGAAAATAGCCACTGTTCACCCTATTTTCAAGAAGGGTTATAGTATCCTTCCTGGCAATAGGGATTTTGAAAAATATTCAATCAGATGGGTAGCCATCGATCCATAGCCGGAGAAATCGTTACCAAGAAGTAACGATATCTCCGGAAACCGCGAGACGGTACCCCATATGCGAGAAGCTTGATAAGAAAGCAGTCATACCCAGTTAATTCTTTGACTAGGTAACGCCTTTGAAATATAAAGACAGGCAGCAATATTACCTTCATTTTTTCTATCTTTTAAAGAGTTTCGTAATTATGCTTTTAACATTTTTTTCTTTTTAAACCAAAAAAAAAAAAACAAAAAGTATCGTTACTGGATATATTATTAACTTTATCAAATTATGTTGCAATTATGTCTATGATCATTTTTATTACTATGATTGAAATTGATACTGTTGAAGTGGATGAATAAGCACTTTATCCCGAATAAGATTCCCTCACAACCTAAAGACTTATGCTTAAGCGACACTCGTTACAAGAACTAATAGAGCTTAATATCTGTGTATAATATAAATTTAGATAATAATATGTATATGTATTCTTTTCATTCATGTAATATATGTATTCGTTTAAACCAAACTGCATTAAAAACAAACTATATAGAAAGCTTTTATTTTCTGAATAAAAAAAATCTATCTATCTATAATCTATATATCTTTAGCGTTTCTTTCATTCCACTGGCGATATTGTATTTCATTTTATTTAAGAGAGGACGAGCGTATGCGCCCTGTACTAATCGTAAGTACTATTTCTTCAAATGCTTATGTACTGGAATCGTTTCCTTAAGCCTGTCATTGTGCCACATTATAAAATTATATTGATGCAGCGCCAAGAGCAGTGTTAAAGCGCGCGTGTATAGATGATATAGTAGCGCGGTTCGCTCGCTTTAAAACGCTTCACAGGTCAATGCCGTAAAAGTTGCATCGTTAATTGAAAGATTAAATATATATATATATTATACTTTAAACAATAGTTACAGCGATTAAACATTGCAAGCAATTTGCTCATAATCACAAAACATTTAAAACTATCACAAAAACATCACTCGACACTATTTACAAGTAATAACAAAGATAAAGACAAAACGGTTACAGTACAAAACGCAATATTTTCAAATCAATAACAATGAACAATTCATGGTTTAACGTTAATCGCTAAAAAAATTCAAAACTCGAACAGAAACTTTTATATTCAATTGTTTTCCACAGATAATTAATTATTCGGCAATGTTAATACTAAGTTATTCTGATTGTATTATTTAAAAGCATTAGAAGCGCGACACGAAATCCAGAACTGAAATAAATTGACCCAATTATTAATTTTGTTCTAAAAAGTAGTATTTAACAATAATTTTTCACATGGTCCGGTTACGAGCCACAAAAGGTATATTCGTTGTTAAATAGCAGTCAATTTACAACATCGCTTAATATTGGGTACGTCATTATCAAAGTTAATCATTAGTTAGCTTACCTCTTCGCTTATTATTTTGTCAACCGTCTCTTGTTCTGGTTTTCCGCAGAGAAATAATATTCTCGTGAGATGATCAATATCTGAACGCATTAATGTTAAGGCAAGCACCAAACTTACACAAGCGTAGTAACGAGACATTACCAGAGTTTAATTGAAGCACAATTCCAAGCACAGTAAATATTAAACAAGCCTTTAATAAGAGCCCATATGCAGATTACTATCTAGTTATCAACATTTATTGACAATTTGATATATTTATGACATGACAAACAAATATCATAGACAAATTCCAATCTAAAAAGAAGTAAAGTTAAACAAATCATAGATCTACATATTCCATGCGATTCGCTAATAGCTCTGCTGTGTAGAAACACTACAAACGTAACCGTAACCTGTAAATGTCCCACTGCTGGGTTAAGGCCTCCTCTCCCTTTTGAGAAGAAGGTTTGAAGCTTATTCAACCACGCTGCTCCAATGCGGGTTGGTAGAATACACATGTGGCAGAATTTCAGTGACATTAGACACATGCAGGTTTCCTCACGGTGTTTTCCTTCACCGTAAAGCACGAGATGAATTTTAATCACAAATTAAGCACATGAAAATTCAGTGATGCTTGTCCGGGTTTGAACCCACGATCATCGGTTAAGATTCACGCGTTCTTACCACTGGGCCACACTACAAACAGTTAATGATTAATATATTACTTATACCTTCTTTAATTTACTTCCAAAGTTCCGGTACTAACTTCTCCGTTATTAAAAATGCCATTTTTTCGCGAATCCATAGTGAATACGGTTGATTATTCAAGATCTTGGCCAATTATATCGCGTCAATTCAATATCAATGTTGTTTGTCTTTACTTCTTCTGTAGTTAGAATGTAGTTCACAATAAAGCAATTTAAAATCTGTTTATGGGCACAACTAATAATAAATGCAGACCTCTATTACGCCTAAATATAATCAGGTATGTACATTTCTTTCAACCGGAATCTCCCACAATGTATGGATATACTCACAGACTCTGAGGATATTTTCTGCATGAATTCCTGTGCTGGTGTACCGAGAACTTCCATGATCAAATTTAACTGATGAATATCTGTTGGTCCATTAAGGTTTACAAGCGAAATAAAGTGAATTTATGCTACGTTGAAAGCTAAAATACAGTGTTACCACATAAAGCATTTTCTAATGATTTTATTATTGATGCGAGTCGTTATTAAAATGAAACTTTTACGTCTACGGACGCGATGATAATTCATTTAAGGATGAAATTCAGTGCAGCATTTCCAAACGTAACAATTTGCACTTCAATCGCTTATTCTGTGTTGTACACGTCTTATCTTTATTTTTTCATTTGTTTTTTCATTAATCTTACCCTATATTTTTCGACTTAGCAATTTCGACAAGCATTATAAAACTTACCTGAGTTATATTTAAAATGAGTATCACAGACCTCTTGAGTTTTCTCTATTGACACTTATACAAGATTTGTCATGCTTATATATTTTTTAAGCTAATATAAAGTGATAATGGTACAAATACAGCATAAATAAAAAAATATAAAAATCTACGATACACATACAGTCATACACATGATGAAAAAAATATAAGTAGCAAAAGGATACGGTCTGTGCCAGGGAACAGAGTTCTGCCGGTCAATAGTTCGGCCATGATGCATCCGACAGACCAGATGTCAACAGTTTGATTATAGTGCATCCAGTTGAGCATGATCTCAGGTGCTCTGTACCACCTATAGATAACAATATTATGGATGATCTATATAATTATTGATGTTACAGGCTACAAGATGGGAACACTGATTGAAGATGTTTTAAATGAAACAGGTAGCATACAACATACTGCACTAAACTGGAAAAAGGTCCCTTGCACTTATAATATTGGTTAATTTAACACGTTGAGCGCCATGTCAGCCATCGGTGGCTGACACTAGACTTTCCGTTTAGGCCGCGTCACCCATCGGTGGCTGACAGCGTGTAACATGAGAACTATAAAATTTTACACTATTTTACGGAATTACAGAAAATTTATTTAAAATTTACTTAATTTGGTATCATTACAGGATTAATGGGATTCATTGTAACATGGTAAACATAAAAATGGTTTTCCTTCACAAGTATTACAGAATGTTACAACACGCTTGGTCTTTCTTCTTGCCATCACTCTACCATCTTTTCTTACATTTTTGTCATAACATAATTTACAGTACTTTCGAACTTCAGAGACTTTTCCCGATTTTCTTTCGAGTTTGTGTTTGTTTCCGGATCTTCTTGCAATTCTGCTCGGTGGAATGTTTTCTTTGTCACAACTTATAAGATGGACTGCTAATTTTTTCCGAAATTCGGTAATGCTAATGTTCTGCTTCGTAATATTTTTAATTTAAATTAATTTTTGTCTGCACGGAGCCAAGAACTGTAATGAACTGATTTGTCGCAAAGGAAACACCGGCCACGCATCCGTTTCGAAGAAATCTTATATGGGCGGGCCAAGCGGTAAGGAAAACAAAACAGACTTGGCGCGTAACGTGTTGAATCAATGACTATATAATATATCACGTTCCAAACGTACACTATGTTCTACTGCGATCGGAAACACCGGTCCTTCAATACCAGCGCTTTAATCGAAGCGGCGCGCGTGGCCTGAACGGGATTGTCTTAGAAATACGCGTGGCGCTCAACGTGTTAAAGTAGGGTTCCAATATTCCTATATCTTATTTTAATGTTATATCGTACTATACATATACATAGAAGATATAATTGTCCGTCATGTCTTTTTTCATGTTTTCCGTAGAATATTGTGACAATTTTTTTTTCTAAAGCATTCTATTTGATTTTGATTTTACTTTTGTAAAGTATATACATACCTCGTGGCAACATATCCTGTCATTTCTGTCTCAGTAGGTCTAGCCAAACCAAAATCTAATATTTTTAATTCACAGTCTTCATTTACAGCAATGTTTGAAGGTTTCAGGTCCTATAATATATAACATAATAATTTACATCATTTTTTATTTGATTAATTAGGACTAAGATAACATATTCTTTACAGTTAGGGCTTATTTTGTCTATAAAATATGTCTAGAGTAATATTATTAGATTATTTTGTCAAGCAATCTATAAAATATTGTATACTTTGCATTTTCCAAAAGTATATTTCATACCATAAAATGTAAAAAGTATCAAAGTTCTTAAATAAATCATTTCATCGTATAATTATAAAGTTAACTAATAATCATAAACTGTAACTTAATGCTTAGCAATAAAACTTCTGCATAAACAATAATAATTAACATGGTGCTTTTTTTTACCCTGTGAATAATTCCCGCTGAATGGATATACTTCAGACCTCGCAGAATCTGATAGACCAGGAACTGAACATGTTCATCTGATAGCTTTTGAGTGCGAACAATGTTGTTTAAATCAGCACCCATCAGGTGTGTCACCAAGTAAACTTGTTGAAACTCTTCCAAGCCCCGTTCTGGACTAAATACATCTAAAAGACCTGCAATAAATTAAAAGTCCATTAAATGTTAAGACTAATAATTACAAAATACTAAATTGTAAATGTAGATAAATACGTTAGCAAAATTTAATAATAGAATGGTATTATAGTATACTTAAATAATGTTAACATTACAAAAATATTGCTATAATTTTCCATAGTCTCTTTGCATATTAAGTATTAAAAAAGTAATGTATACACACCAATCACATTTTCATGATTCATATGTTTTAACATTCTCAGTTCCCGGTATGTTCGCTTAGCATGGACAGCTGATTGAAAGGGCCTTGCTAATTTTTTGATAGCCACTTTCATATTATGCAAAGTATCAATGGCAGAGCTGGAAAAGTTATTTAAGATTATACATTATCAAATCTTGTTATCAGCATTATAATTAATTCATTACAATTATTGATGAGAATCTTTGATTAATATGGAAGTTTTAATTTTCTATATGATTATGAAATGAAAAATTTTAAGGATAAAAATAGCCAAGTTGCAAACTTATGGCCACACTTTTTAAGTTTGGAATAAATGAAGATGTCCTATATTTGTTTGTTATTAAGTACTATATTTGTTTAATCAGTATAATTCAATCAATAGATAATATTTAATTAAAATGATAGGACATTCATGAAACCTGTTACACCCACACATACCAGTGCTCTAAATATTAATTCTTTCAAAATTTTTCTTTACTATTACTTATAATCAATGCAATAAATGTGATCTTCTTTACAAAAAATAAATTTAAAAATAAATACTGGCAACGTGCCTGTCCATTCTAAATAAATACATACCAAACTTGACCGTAAGCGCCAGAACCCACAGGTGTAAGCGTTTGATATCTTTCAGGTACAATCCATTCTGTTTTATTGATTTCTACTGTGTGGTATCGAGGCATGGTGATCTCCTGTTTCAACAACTGCTTACAATTATATAAATAAGAAATAAATGTAAACAAAAATTAAGGTTTGCGTTGAAAAAATAATTTATCTCACTGTCACACGGCGCGATTTGCCAATTTATTGCCATTGGTAGCAAAATGTGACAGATAAGATATGACATTATTTAAAAGAAAAATCTTAAATATATAGTATTTAGGATTTGGACATTACTTTGGACCATTCCTTGAATTCGAAATAAACAAATATATACCTTTCTGAGTTACTTACCAAACAGGTTCAAAATTGTGTATTTAAAAGTACTGTTATAAATTTAAACTTAATAAATATAATATAAATTTGCCCTTTAGGGCAAATTATAATACTTCCATACCATCTATGGCTTAATATAAATATATTATTGAGTGATAAAGTAAAATTTATAGCACGGTTTTAATTAATATTTCAAAGATTAGCCAGTATGGTTAGTTCTTGGAGTATCATAAATAAACAAAAGAAAAAAACAACTTTAAATGTCAATGTCAAATTTGATAAAAATATTACGAATTGGGATTAGATTAGAGATTATTCATTTTTGAGGATAACTCTAAGTAAGTAAAGATGGCACAGACAGCGGGCGTAAAACCCATAGCCATTGCGGGTCGTGTGGCATCTGAAAGAGAAAGATGTCTTGGTATGACTGATGCTGAAAGAGCTTGGCGTAAGCAATGGCTAAAGGACCAGGTTTTAGCTTCGAATGAACCAGTTCATGTCGAAGAGTATTGGAAGGAACGAACAAATCCAATTCGTCGATTTTATCGAAAACCTTTAGATGTATTATATGATAAACTGACACCTATGCTGGTAAGATTACATAACTAACCTTAACAAAATATTGTAAATAGCTTAGGTTATACTTCTTAACATACGTATATAATTTTAACAATATCATAATTAATTTGTTTATACACTTGACACCATTTATGATGGCTGAACTTAGAAAGAATTGAATGATATTGCTAATGACAAACTTTTTAATTTATTGGTTCAAAGTAGATATTTTTGTTATAATTTATTAATTTTTATTTGAATGTAAAATCACCATAAGACTATTGATAAAATTGTAACAATCTCTTTGTGATTTTTAGGGAGCCCAGCGTGCAGCAGATTATAGATACATTACTGGAAAACTTGGCTTAGTAGCCGTTGGTGTTCTGGCCATTCATTATTACTTCAAATACAGTGGAAATGTGAGTATACATATACAAGATATAATCTTAAAATGTTATATAAATATAAAAATGCCTAAAATTGATTTGAATCATTTTAAATTTTCAGGATTGGACTAAAAAAGGAGGTTGGAGGGTAACCCGTACCAAGCCAATGGTTTTGCCTGGGCAACCTGGCTTTCCTTATAAATCTGAACGTACGAAAGATTCCGATTTTGCCGATAGAGGTTATAGCAACTCTCAAATTTATGGCTCTAAGTAAACGTACTTTGTTATAATTTAAAATAGATTTTTAGTAGTTTATTTTGAAATGTACAATAGAAATTGCATTGTTTAAATATTATGTCATGTCTGAAAATAAACAACAGTTATTATGCAAAGTGTATTCCTTCTGAATTAAAAGCATGTAACAATTTCATGAAATCATCAACATCCATTGTCCTGGCTCGCATTTGATCGGCCTCAGCTGCTGTTAATATGTTTTGCACTTTTTCTTTCATGTCAAAATCTTCTGGTATTTCCTAAAAACAAATATGTAGGAATGTACAGGTATGTAGGAATAAACTAAACACTTCAAAATAAATTGTGAATGTATAATATATATATATATATATGTATATATGTAGTATATATATGTATATATGTAGTATATATATGTATATAGTATATATATATATTAAATAATATTTTTATAAATATTAAATCAACAACTACAGAAATAAAGAACTTAGTTTTACACGATATTATTAGTAAGGCTATCACTGTTTGTTCATTACGTTGAAACTTATGTATGTATACTTGATGAATTTTTAGTAAAAGTTCTTTATAATTACATATTCACCTTGTTGTGTAAAGAACAATGCACTCTATAATTTTTATCGAGTACAGCCATTGTTGTGTTGTGTTTGAATGCAGCTGCCAAAGTTTTGTTTTTTCGAACAAATGCTATCCTTGTAAGACCATCCCATTCAACAAAGTTTATTGGCGGAGGAGGATTCCTTGGTTCTATTCTAACTACACTTGATTCAACTTTAGGTGGTGGTCTGAAGTTATTTTTACCCACCTGTGAAAGATTTTTTTTTAAATAAAATAATAATGATAATATATAATATTACATTTCATTTTCTTATGAGTAGTATAGGTTAGCATTGAAACGAAAAACACATAATAGTCACATTTCCATTTACAAATGACATAATATAGAAAATTATTTAATTAAAAACTATTATCTGTACCTTCATTAACATATCAACTCTGGCCAAGAGTTGAGTGTTAATTGACAACCTGCAGTACAATTTATCCCCTGGCTTCGCAACTAATCTCTGAGCAAATTCTTGTTGAAACATTAAAACTGCACATCTAAAGAATGGTCTGTGAAGAAGCAGTTTGAATACTAACGGTGAACTAATTTGGTAAGGTATATTTGCGACACATATGTCAAAAAATGGTAATTCTGTTTTTAAGACATCACCAACTAGAATATGTAGTTTGGCCTGATATGGTGTACCTTGAACACGCTTCTGAAGTTCTGCAACCAACCTGAGAAATAGATTTGTAACAATAAAATAAGAGTTCCGTTAAAAGTAATATCTGGAATAGTAAAAAAACCAATATTTTTTTTAAATTAATTTAAAAAATAATGCATATACCTGGTATCGATTTCACAGGCGATTACTTTTTTAACTCTATCAAGCATTTTGATTGTCATGTTACCAGTACCTGGACCAATTTCAAGTGCAACATCAGTGGGTCTTAAGCCTGCTTTATCCAACATAGAAGTAATGATAAGAGGATTCTTTAATATATGCTGTCCAAAATCTTTGTTAAATTGAATTCCTGCAAAATGGATTATATGTAATATAATTAATATCAAGGAAATATTTTTTCATCCACATAAATGGTAGATATTGTTCACAATTTTTTCAGTTTATCCACTAAGCGATGGTGGCACTCATTATAATTTTATATGATTCTCACACAATCATGATTAATTTTAATTATTATATAATTTTCATTTAATTTTTATTGTTGGTTGGGACACTGTAAGACACTTAATTTGTTTTTAAATAAAAAAATTAAGTTTGTTTCATGCTTGTCTAACCTCATTTTCAATATTTTTACCTTGCTTAGCAACTTCATTGTGGATCCTAGATTTTTTCTCAGCCTTAATTTTAGGCATTATTAAATTTGGTTTTTACAATCTTCTACTCTAAGAATAAATAAAATCAACAAAAATCAAAATTAGTTATAAAACAAATATTAAAAGTGTTTGACATTGACAAATAATTGTTAAACTTTTTTTTTTTTCTACAGAAGATATACCATCTTTGAGCCTGTAATAAATGTCCAGCATTTAAATTAACGTTTACCGGATAATTAATTTAGTTTTAATAAAATTAAATAATATAGTATTACTACTTTAAAATAATAATTTTGTAAGTGTTTAGCAATACGGAGTAAGCAAATTTAAAATCTGGTTTGATTTATGCTACATATATGAAAATTATAACAAAAACAGGATTAAGTGCAAAACTGAAATACTTAAACTTTGAGAAAAATTAAATTAAATTTGCTTATAATGAAACTTTTAGAATTTTTTTTTATTTGAAAATTGTTCTTTGTAGTAGACTTAATTAATTTTATTCTAAACGTTTAATGGTCACAACTTAAACTTGCTTATGGTTTTAACTGATTAGGCTTAATAATAATAATAAAAAAAAACACTAGAATAGATTGTATTAATTTTGTCTACCATAGCTAAATAATTTAACATCTGGCAACTTTAAATCGTCAAATTTTGGCATGGTTGATTTCTACAGGACTGAGTAAAATACAACCGTTTTCGTAAAATTATTATGAAAATGGAGTGGAAACCTGAAGAAGAAGGACTAAGACAAATACTTACACTTCTTAAGGAGTCTCAATCACCAGACACTGCTACTCAAAGAGCAGTTCAACAAGTATCCTTTTTAAGAATTTCAAGCTATTGAATATATCGGCGTGGATGTTTTTTTTGTATATTATAACCGCTATATTATTGATTTTATTGTAATTGCTGTAAAATTAAATCGTCGCTTAACTTTGGCCATTATATGTAGTTATTGTTTAGCGGTAGCTCTGTTATCTTCATGGTCGTAATGAAATCGATTTTTCCGACATGACAGTCATTGACAGATTTTGATTTCCATAACAATGTAATCTCAGAAATTGGAAGAATTAAATAAATATCCCGACTTCAACAACTACTTAATTTTTGTATTGACAAATTTGGTCACTGAAGCAGAACCTACAAGATCCCTAAGCGGCTTAATATTGAAGAATAACGTAAAAGCGCGTTACAACAGCTTTTTACCCGAAGTAGCTGAGTTTATAAAGCGAGAATGCTTATCAGCGGTTGGAGATCCTTCCCCACTGATTCGGGCTACTGTAGGTATAATTATAACGACTATAGCTAGCAAGGGAGAACTAACATCATGGCCAGAACTATTACCAGCATTATGTCAAATGCTTGATTCACAGGATTACAATGTTTGTGAGGTAAATGCTTTCAACCTAAAATATTTTAAACAAACTTAATCATATGATTTACTATGAAATCTAAAATATGCTTGTATATGGTGAATTTTCCATTGATAATGTATTTATGAAATTTCATGTTTTAGGGAGCATTTGGAGCTCTACAAAAAATTTGCGAAGACACAGCCGAGCTATTGGACAGTGATGCCTTAAACAGACCTTTAAATGTTTTGATACCTAAATTCTTACAGTTTTTCCGTCATTCATCACCTAAAATAAGATGTCATGCTATAGCCTGTGTCAATTATTTTATTATGGGAAGAACACAAGCATTGATGCTACATATTGACTCCTTTATAGAGGTATGATGTTTTTATTTCATTAATAGAATGTCTATGGAAATATAACTTTACAAAGTTTATTATATCCATTGCAGAACTTATTTCACTTGGCAGCAGATGAAGATCCAGATGTTAGAAAAAATGTTTGTCATGCTTTAGTTTTACTACTAGAAGTTCGATTAGATCGCCTCATACCCTACCTACCTAATATTATCGAGGTAATTATTAAGTAATATCCTTTACATAATATTTAATTTTATTACAATTTCTATGTACCTTTTAACTATGCGATGAATGTAATAATTTTAAATGGAACATTGCTACATATTTTAAATTTGTTATTATATAATCAAGATATTATATACTGAATTTACTTAATGTTTTTTTCTTTCTTTTTAATAGTACATGTTAATGCGAACACAAGATGCTGAAGAGGGAGTAGCGTTAGAAGCTTGTGAATTTTGGTTATCATTAGCTGAACAGAATGTTTGCAGAGAGGTTTGTATACATTTTTAATATATATGTGCATAGTGACCTTCTACTATACATATACATTTCAAGAATATTGTTGATATTCACAATTATATTATTATGATAGAACAGTGTAAATACGAGGAGTTTAGATAAGCTTATAATATGAAGTTTTCAACTTCCCAAAGCAAAGTATTAGTTGCTATATTAAAGTTCTGCAGATATTTTTAATATTGTCAGTTAAGTAGTTTTACATTTAAAGATCTTGCTCAATGATGATTAAAAAGTGTGTATGTGTAGAATTAAAGATTTTTTTAATTTGAATTTTACTAAAGTTATATTTTTTAGCTGTGTAATTGTTTTGAAGTTCCAGTAAAGTCTAGTGCACTAATAACAGTTATATAGGTATCAATAACATTATATACCTACACTTTTTTCTAAAACAAATGTCTTCTTCTAACAACAAACTTTTTTCATGAAGTGCTATAACAAACCATCACACATATCAACCCTAAATCAACTGGTTCTGGCCAAGCAAATGATGCTCTATGTTCGAGCTATGTATGTTTAAATGGCACTATTAGCAGTAAATACCATTAATAATTTATTACCTAAACTCAGGTTAGAAAATAAATTTCTGTATGTTGGTTCATATAAAAACTGAAAATTTTCAATGAAACAAATTTTACTACAATTATATTTTTAATACAACAATTTATGCTTTACAGTTTCAGTTGCGTTAGTAGTTGGTATTTGTTTTTATAAAATCAAAATATCTGTATGCATTACTTATGTATAAAATCTCGAAATATCTTAACTTAATATTAAATGGTTAAATATAACCCTATTGGCAACTTCAGTTTTCGATAAAAAAAGAGTAAACAACTAAAGACTATACATAAGCATTTGAGATTAAGAGTTGTGCAGCAACAGCAAATGTGACTCGATGACTGTGGTTAAATATATTGTAATATTTTTAATATACTCTTAAAAATTACAACATATATATGAGCATAGCAAAATCAATCAATCTGATTTTAGACTTTTCTTTTGTCCACCCAATAAAATATTGCTCCTTCTTTGTGATCTAGTGTGTTTGACAGTAAAAGTGTCGTGGTAACGTGCAGGTGCTCGGCCCGCGTCTGCCCGCACTGCTGCCGGTGCTGGTGCGCGGCATGCGATACTCGGTCATGGACGTGATCCTGCTGCGAGGAGACCGCGACGACGACGCCGACGACGCGGAGCCCGACCGCGAGTCTGACATCCGACCGCGCTTCCACAAGCCGCGTTCGCACACCATCAAGCATAACGGTGAGATCACAGGTTATTTTAATCTTTTGAATAAGTTACTACATACTACATTACTATACTTTTTAATTGGTAATTTCTAAACATTTGCACCCTTTTATTTAATTAAGTGGAATGATGGTTAGAGTGACGTTAAATAGCGAGAAATTCTGTACTTGATTAATTTCTTATGATCTCAAAGTTTATTGAATTACAACTATATTAGAATCCCAATTTAGAATCACACACTGAGGGAGCATTGACGGTTTTAATAATAGAGATCACTTCTCATAGTCCCAATATTATAGGCAGATCAGAGGTGACTTGTCACTAGGTGGTTTGCCATATAGATAAAATAAAAGTAATATTAATAATAATCACGTGTTATGCATTTAATATCAAGGCTAATAATAGCGTTTATGATTTTGACCTTATTCCAACCGTGACTATTACTAAACGTGATATTATGCACGCCAATCAATTAACAATATATTATAAATCTAACAAATATATGTGCTCCTGATAACCTTCATAGAAATTATATTTTATTTGTGCATTCCAATAAAATTTATATGATAAAACAAAATTGTTTAATTTATAAATTAGTTCAAAGCATATCAATCTCATTGAATTAATATAATTATGAGTAATAAACCGTTTTTAGAAGTGCAATATACCATAAAGTATTTTAATTAAGTTATTTTAATGGACAATGTTTATTTGTGGTCTGTTTATATTGTATTCAATTAGAATATGAAGTAATTATTATATATTATTTAGTATTCTTTTCAATGAAATGTCAAAATTTAAAACGTTTCGTTTGTCATTTTGGCAGCCGGCGCGGGCGACAGCAACATGTCGGGCGGCGGCGAGTCGGAGGACGAGGAGGAGGGCGGCGGCGACGACGACGGCTCGCTGTCCGACTGGAACCTGCGCAAGTGCAGCGCCGCCGCGCTCGACGTGCTCGCCAACGTGTTCGGCGCCGACCTGCTGCCCGTGCTCTTCCCCATCCTCAAGGAGACGCTGTTCCACGACGACTGGGTCATCAAGGTAGGCCCGGCCGAGCTCGCCCAGCGCGCCCGTCCCGGCGGCCTGTAACGAGCGTGCGTCCCGCAGGAGAGCGGCATCCTGGCGGTGGGCGCGGTGGCGGACGGCTGCATGGGCGGCATGGTGCCGCACCTGCCGGACCTCGTGCCGTACCTGGTGTGCTGCCTGGCCGAGAACAAGGCGCTGGTGCGCGCCATCACCTGCTGGACGCTCTCGCGCTACTCGCACTGGATCGTATCGCAGTCGCACGACCTCTACCTACGACCCGTCATGACCGAGGTCAGATCTTTAGTTTTTAAACTGTAAGTCTTAACTTGCATAGCGGTATCGATTTTTATCTTAGATTGTTAAATTTTGTATAATTTCAGCTTTTAAAACGTGTCCTGGATAATAACAAACGCGTACAAGAGGCCGCGTGTTCCGCTTTCGCCACATTAGAAGAAGAGGCTTGTACAGAACTCGTTCCATACTTGGGCCACATACTGCAGACGTTAGTGTACGCCTTTGGCAGATATCAGCACAAAAACTTGTTAATATTGTATGACGCTATCGGTACGTTAGCGGATTCGGTGGGACACCATTTGAACAAACAGGAGTATATTGATCTATTGATGCCGCCCCTTATAACGAAGTGGAATGTCTTAAAAGATGAAGATAAAGATTTATTTCCTTTACTTGAGGTCAGTTCCAAATACACTACCATTGTCTACACTAACCATTGTAATAAAATTTTGTTCATTTTGTAAAATTGCAGAATAATACTAAAATAATTACATTCTAAATATTATATTTTGTTATATTAAAATGTGTTATTTCTTTCAGTGTTTGTCATCAGTCGCCACAGCTCTTCAGTCAGGATTTCTACCGTACTGTGAACCAGTCTTTAGGAGATGCGTGTCACTAATAGAACAAACATTAAATCAAAATATTGTAAGTTGCTTATATCAATAGATATACAGCTTATAAATCCATAAATATGTCTGTTGGAGTATGTAACCAAACAATACATTGTTCATGAGTAGCACATATCAACACTATCAACATATCAGGTTAATTTCACACTCATAAGATTAGGTCAATAGTTGTGTTTGCTCAAGTATGACAATGTATAGTGTTTTATGATATCTATGTATAAATATTATATACCTAACATCTAAGTTGGTGTGGGAGAGGCCCACACTCGCGGGCAAAATTTATTAATGTAATTATTCAAGTCAAGTCAATCAATCAATCAATAGAAAGATGGGTTAGTCTTGTCTTAGAATTTGTTCCATCACGTGAATATCATCCGACATATTCGGCTTCCTTTCATCACTGACTACGAGATGAATTTAAAGATAAACTAACCATATGTCGGTCGTCGGTGTTTCCCCGACTTTGAATCCGTGACTGTCTTCTAAGTATACATCTTGTGTGCTCTATGTATACAGACCGAAAGTTGCGTTTGCTTTAATTCAAATTAGTTTAGAGAAGTTGTTAAACATAATCTTAACCACTGTCAAACTACTAATACTGATCTAACAGAATAATAATCCACTTAATTTTTTCATGCTTTTAATTGGCTGACTGACGAAATTCTAGTTGGGTTACAATATATAGTGAATAGTTATCAAAATCAATGAGTTACTACGAACTCAAAACAACCTCTTCGCAATGCGTTTTGTTCTGCAATTTGCTTAGAGCGATCACAAATAGCCATTACATTTTCAATGTTCTGCTAACTATAAGCTTTAAGTCCTTTTGCTTTATTATAACTTGGTAAAGCACACATTGTCCAAATATTGCAATGAAATGTTTATAGTTTTATTTTTTTGTATCTACAGGCGAATAGCCAGAGTCCTGAACAGTTCGAGGCACCAGACAAAGACTTTATGATAGTCGCTTTGGACTTGCTGAGTGGTCTCGCGGAGGGCTTGGACGGACACATAAATCATTTAGTCTTGAACTCTAATCTTATGCAACTTTTGTACCAGTGTATGCAGGACCCAATGCCAGAGGTATGATTTAAGATCTCTCCTTTATTTTCCTCTCCTGAGAAGGAGTGAGGTTTATTCTACCCCACTGCTCTAATGCTGGTTGGTGGATATACATGTGACAGATTGTTATCCGACTCATGCTAGTTTCCTCACAATGTTTTCCATCACCGCTGAGCATGAGATGAATGTTAACACAAATCAAGCACATTAATTCAGTGGGGTTGAACCCGCAATATTCGGTAAAGCTAGCGGTGACTATTCTACTCCAAATCAAAAAGTGTTTAATCTTTACATTTTCTTTTGCAAATACTCATATTGTAGTATTTTTTTCTGATTTTTGTTATCTGCTTTATATTGACTGTATTGAGATAAATCGATTATGAATATAGTCACAGGTCCTTTACCTGTAGCGGTACGGTTACGGTTGGTGTTTAATAAAACAAAAAATCATGTAGGTTCGACAATCATCGTTCGCGCTACTGGGGGATTTGACAAAGGCGTGCTTCCAACACGTGCTGCCTTACATACCAGAGTTCCTGCCCATACTCGGCATGAACCTCAACCCCGAACTCATTTCAGTCTGCAACAACGCCACGTGGGCCATCGGAGAGATCAGTATCAAACTAGGTGAGACTTTGGATGCATGTACGTGAGAGATACAGTAACTTAAGTACCGATTATTATCAGCGGAATTATTTGAAAAGTTAATTCCGCAGATAATCAGAAATAGGTTACAAAATACGAATATCAACAAAAAAATGCTTTTACATGTATATCGAAAATGACAGTTCTCGAGCGAAGGAGAGTTAGCAAAGAATATGTGAAAAATAATTATCCAACTCCGGCAAAGCCAAAAGGGTAATGAGATTTAGCCAGATTGTCTATATTTATGTAGGTGTTTGTAGGTATGTATGTTGCACTGCAGGAATTATTCCGTATGTTGGACTATTTTTTTGTATTTCCTTTCTAATAATTGTTCTAATACCAAAATAATCTCATTACGATTATATATCTCTAAAATATCAAGAAACGCAGTTATAAATCACAAGCAAAGATCAACTAACACACAAGTAAGACGACCCGTGCGTTTGTCTGTTCCAAATGATCGGAACCAATTCTGATCTAACCTGGATTATATTATTTATAATGTATTGACAATACGAACCGTTAAATATAGGATAACCAATTAATTGATGTACTTACAACGTTTTTCTTGATTTTTCCTAATTTACGTATTCTATATTATTATTTGTATATTGTATTAATCCTAACATCTGAAATTCTAACTGACATTTCTATACATAATTGATATACATATTATTGACTTTTTGTTTTATTTTTTTTAATTTGTAAACTAGAGTTTCTATAACTTATACTTGATTAATCGGAAGAAAGCTAATATCGCGCTGCAGATGACACATAAAAGTTTTCATGTATATGGAAAGCACGCGATTACGGTTTATATTTTTCAGGACCGGAAACATCGAAGTACATACCACTCGTACTGAGTCATCTAGTAGATATCATCAACAGGCCAAACACGCCTAAGACATTACTCGAAAACACAGGTAAGTGAGACGAGCGATACGATTTCATATTTAGTTCACACTCTCGTTAATGATTTTTATTATTTGCTGAAATAATTTAAATAGTTATCCTTGGTGGCAGTCATGACTGTTTATTATATACCTTCTTCACAGCTTTATGTTACAATGTGTTCATCATATATAGATTTTCCGTTTGTATTAATTTTTAACATATCAAATGCAAGATATATTTTATCAACAAGTTTATGTATTTTAAACCACTAAAATGTATTAATATATTAATTAAAAATGTCAAATCAGACTTTATTCGTCCCATCGTAAAACATTCCCTGTATATATATATATATATTTATATGTATATTATAACAGCTCCAAAACATAACACAGCTAGAGATAGCGACTAATGAACGATCATTGCATTTTGAGCCATTATTTATTTTAGTTTGTGGGGTGTGCCTAGAGCCCTTAGTGTGCGCCTGAGGGAGACCCGCCGTCTCCGAACTGTTCCGATATTATTTACATCCGTAGCACCGATATGTTGCTGTACTTATGTAATTTAACTATGTTTTGAATGGTTTGTTGATTTGTTTTCTTGGTTTTGTTCTCGGTTGTCGTGGTTGTCGTGGCGTAGCGATTACTATCGGTCGGCTAGGTTATGTGTGCCCCCACGACGTCGCACCCGTTTTACATCAATTCGTACGCCAGTGGTCTGTAGTCAATTTTTTTTATTATTACTTTATATTTACTATTACGTTTTAATATCGAATAAGTTTATCGATTATTATTATTATTATTATTTCGATCGTGGATGGTGTTTGTTCGTTGCTTATTAATGTTGTATTGTTTTACCCGATAAGTTGATCCCGTTTTTGTTGAACCAGGCATGTGACTCGGGCCACACTTTGAGTATCACTGATATATGGGGTGGTATTTGTTTAATCATCTTATTTTCAGTGTTGTACTGTATGTGTGTTGAACACCATCCGCTTTCTAAATATATATGAGATGCAAATTTAATATTTTTATTTTTTATCCAAACTGCGAGTCAAATCGAAACGGAAGGAACGTTTACGTAACCGCGAACTTGCAACTCGCACACGTTCGTGTTGTTTTGCGTTTGCTTTCAGTTTGGAACATGCTATTCAATGTCTATATAATTATGTTTTTTTTTATTGGACACTTTCTAATATTATATTCACTTTAACTGATACTATATTTTCAATATATATTTATCTATATTTAGTCCAGTTATGTTAATATGCTTTATTATTTTTTACACTTTTTTGATCTTCCGTTTTATATCGAGAGGACTCAAATTATCATTTGCCTTCTAGATTTTTCATCATGTAGGACTTACTCCATAACAAACTTAGACACTCACACTCCCCAGAGACCCACCTCGGAATGCCCGACCGCCCGCGAGCGGTCACAACACTCGATTCACCGAACATACGACTTACATATTATAATAATAAAGTTCACTAGATAAAATACGCCTAAGCTCACGACAAGTACCGGGGCTCACCCCCCCTCCCCTCCCGCAGGTGCACGTCGCTGCGGAACATCCGCGACAACGACGAGAAGGACTCCGCTTTCCGCGGCATCTGTCAGATGATCCAGGTGAACCCGGGCGGAGTGGTGCCCGACTTCATGTTCTTCTGTGACGCGGTGGCGTCGTGGTCGCACCCCAAGGACGACCTGAAGGAGATGTTCACGAAGATCCTGCACGGGTTCAAGGCGCAGGTGGGCGACGAGAACTGGCGCCGCTTTACGGACCAGTTCCCCGTGCAGCTCAGTGCGCGCCTGTCCGCCATGTGCGGCATCTAGGCCCCCTCCTCCCACCTAGCGTAGTCGTAGTCGTAATCGGAACGGAGTACGTTTGTTTATTTTTTGAATTGATTTTGACGCGAACGATGTCCCTCTCGTATTGTGGAGAGCCGTGGACAGTTCGTCGTACGACGTAATATTCCACAGTGGAAAATTGAGAAATTTTAATAACATACTGCTGACGTTTAGCGTTGTTATCGCACATCGAATCGGACCGAAGTCGTTTCGTATTTTAAATCGTCGCGAGTTAGAACCGTTCGATATTGAGTACGTATATTTGTCTGCTTTCGTTTGTAGCGAGCGAGAAGTCATCGCCGGTATATTATAGCTTAAAGTGGAGTCGATGTCCACATGCCTTCGTATGTATTTTAATTTTAGTAACGTTCTTGACGATCACTGTTCTGCAATTGTTTCGTGCGCTTGAGTTATCTTAAATATTGACAAACATTTGTACCAAGTGTATCCCTTTAGACGATAATTGTGAACATTTTAATAGTTTTTTGGATAATCTATACTGAGAAATTAACAAAAAAAAAAAGGTTTATACACATATTTGTCTAAAAGCATTTATTCGTGTCTCCACTAGGCTTTTCTTTCGATTATATTTTTTACGTATATAAAAATTGATGTGTTAACTACTATATTAAAATACAAATAACAAGACTTAGTAAAATCGAGAATTTATGTCAACTGTGATTTGTGACTGGTTTATTTTGACTAATATATGTGTACGAATATATGTCAGTGTCGATGTAGATATACTGCTTTGATAGATTTTACGCGGGCTAGATATCTGCTATATAATATACCAAATAGTATTTTTACGTTGTATTTTATTTAATGGATTTGTATGTTTGAGTTGACCTCGCCGAATTAATTCTTGTGATGTTCACTCTTGCTTCCTATCAAAATTTTATAATCTGTATATTAGTTTACGTTTATTTTGTACCTTTTGCAAATATCAATAACCTAGAATATCCTTTAAAAAAAACAGTTTAAAAAAGTAATGCTATAATATAGTAGATTATATTTCCAATATTATTTGACGTTATCTAGCTAAAACAAACTACGTAATATAAAATATTTAAATAATTGGAACGTTCTGGAAGTAATATTTTTTTTGCAGTTTACATCACGACGGTTTATTCACGACGGGCAACTTGTACGATTGATATAAAGTATTGTTTATGTGTATATTAAATGAAAATATTTTTATGTATATGTAAATACATATTGAGTTGTATATTATATTACTATATGCAAATAAAATTGTTACCTTTTATTTTTATAAAAGCTAAAAGTCTGACTTTAAACACTTGTTATGTCATATATTTTTTTTTCAGAAATATCAGACTCCTTTCTAAAAAAATTAAAAGAATGTCAAAATATAAATGAATATTATTATCGGTAATTAAGGTCGTCGCAAATATGTTAGATCTTTTTTTTTATATTTTAAAAAGTATTGTAATTATTTTTATAAAGACGAAATACGTTTTAGAAAGGAGCCTGTCGAGTGGGGATCTGAAAATTAGTAGTTCGATTGAACATTAGTATATTTTGCAATCGCGTAGGGTTAAGTATGCAGTGGAATATTAAGGGTTTTTCGGGGAAACAGTTAAATTTACATTCCTTGGGGATTTCATTTATTTTTCGGTCTCATATTCGATTGAAATTATCCGGACGTTATATATTAATCGTTATATACAACTAAATTGTGTGTAATATTCGTATATGTATCACCCCACAAGTGCGTCGTCCCTGATGTCCAAGTCGTTCCTCCCCCGAGTCCCATCTAGTCCCAGTCCTCGTCGAGTGCCAACGAAGCCTGGTAGCGTACGTATGCGGTATGAGCGCTCACATGAACGGTACGTGAGTATTATTCACACGAATGTAGGAACACGAAAGGTTCAAAGTAAATATTCTGGTAGCTCCAATTCTCAGAACTGCGGTTGAAATTTTTTATATCGGATCCATTATTTTATAAGCGAAACGCGAACTTTACGGGTGATCTCGTAATTTATATTTTAAGGTTAGTAGATTTTGTCGACATTTTTAAATGTAGTATCGTTTTCCTAAAAACCGTGATAATAGCTGTTTAAGTGTTTGCGTGAGTGTGTGAGTGAGCGAGGCGTTCGTGGGGCACTTCCCATCCTCCGGCACATTTGTGACCGTAATGTATTGTGTTGTGAAACATAAATTTAATAAAATTTTGTACGTGGTTAAGACATCAATACTGTTTTTTATCGAGTTATGTATCTTTTTCTATTACAATTTGGTGATTTTAGACATTGTTCGATTCAACTTGGATCACATTCGCGAACTTTGATAATGTTTCAACAGATTTTATATGTTTTCGTATTGTGTTCTCGAGTCGCCAAATTTCTACTAACCGTTTTTTTTTAAACGTTATAAATACATAAATTATAATTGGTCAATAAATTTACAGAATCATTTAAGATAATCATACAATTGGAATAGATTATGTTGTTTCGCGTAGTTGTTTATATAAATACTCGAAGCGCCTTCACCCTTGTTTGATGTTTGAGGATATGTATTTAGTCGTCGTCGAAATTTATTATATAAATCGTACTTACATGTATCTATTTTGATATTTGTATTGTATTTATAATATTTATGGATATTTTACTGTAATACTTTATTTATTAGTTATATTTTAACTATTAAACAAGTTAACGTCGCTTACAGTTGTCACTTGTTGAAATGAAACTAGCTATCGCATGTGAGGCACTTTAAATGGGGGCTGGTAGCTTGAGCCAACTACAATAGAATTAAAATTTAATCAGTTAAATAGCGAAAATTAGTTACGTATTAAATAGTATATATATATTTTTTATTTTGTAAATTGTTGTGCATTGTTTAGTTACAAATCTTCATAGACATATTATATTTTTTGGTTTAATAGTATTTATTTTGTCTCGTACAAATAGTATTGATATGTCAGCACAGTAAACGATTTTGTATGTTTATTATAACAACTAGTTTCATATTGAATAAAAACCATATTTGTATAATTCAAAGGTATCGTAATTTATTTAGATGAAATTTGATTATTCTACAAATTCGTGTAGGCGTCAGTACCTGTACCAGTGGTGTAGCTGTCCCTTCATGGGCCCTGTATCGAAATTAGGTTGGGTCGCTTCATCTTAACTGCGACCTTTATTTGTCACTGAATTCAGCAACTTGACTGTCAACGACTTAAAGTACCCATTCAATTATTTTTTTCAAATGTGTTAGGGCCCCCTGTGACTAGGGGGCGCCGTATCTTTGATAAGGCTGATACAGCGGTAGCTACGCCCCTGATCTGTACTAATTTATATCACGAAAGCAACCATTTCAATTCGATTTGTGCGAAACAAAACCAAAACTGTACATTATATACCTACTATAGTCACAATGCATTATCATGTGTTTTTAACTTGTTAATATTTTACACTTAATAAACTAAAAAAAAAATAAACCTCGAAAACAATCATTGAATTAAAAATCTTACAGTGAAATTTATGTTGTTTTGATTTTCTTTATCTTTTCTTGGTAAAAATTTATAATAAATTGCATGTCTGCTTGTTTTCCGGCCCCCGTTATAAATTGTGTCTTAATAAGACAGACGTTCAGTAGATCTTGTGAGTACAGTCGAGTACAAAGTTCATATAATGTCGAGATTAATAAAGTAATTACTACCTCTGATCTAAGGCCTAAATAGCCGAAGACGTGTCAACACATTGTTGTTATTTTATAAATATATTGATTGAATAATATATCTGTACTCACTTTTTATCTAAATTGTCCATGTAAAAGTTTGCAGTTACTCGCTGCGGTATTGTTTCATGTATCTATGTATGTATAAGTTCTGGTTGTAAAACATTGACCTCACCATAGACATTCTTTACCATACATTTCGTTAATAAAGCACTCATTGTTCAATAAACGACTTTTATTTTAATAAAACTTTGATTGTATTTATATGCATGCTTATGACAAGACCTAAAATGTTTGAACTTTAAGTACCTATTATGTATGTTAACTTAAATTTTGTTTGAAGTTACAAAATAACGTCAAAAGTTTTATAGTGGTATTGATTAAACATGAACACTCGATATAAAACACTATTAATAAAGAAGCAGACTGGAAAACATCATAATATTCTATATAAGATTAAAATTAAAAGAAAAGCTGTTAACGTAAATTACGTGACGATCTACTTTATATTTGTTATAAAATGAAGTGCTTGGATAGAAGTACTTAACAGTTAAAAATATATCGTTACGACGTCGGATGTATCTACTTCACACCGATTATGGATTCGATAGAGAAGGATATCTTGGGTCGCTCTGCCGGCGGCGGCGCACAGCTGGTCAGCAGCGCCGCCAGCAGGTGTCGGCAGAGCGCGGGCCCGGGTGCGACCAGCGGCGCCGCCAGCCCCGCCTCCAGCGACGCGTCCGCGAACGCCTTGCGTCGCCGCACGCGTTCGCTCCACGCCGGGTCGCTCTCCGTGCCGCTCGCGTGCTCTGGGAAACCAAGAACCACAGTTTATCATTATATTATGAATTCATATTTAAACACAATATATTATTAATACCTATTTTACAGGCACTCTTTGTGATCTATCCTCGAGAAAGTTCCCAATTCCCATCCAGTAGATATTACTATTATAAGCTCCAAACCTTCTCCTCAAAAGGGAGAGAAGGCCTTAGCCCAGCAGTGGGATATTAACAGGCTGTTACAGATATTACTTCGAACGAGAAGTGTCGTGGGTCATGGGCAGTGCACTCATTATCACCCAACAATAACACTGGAAATCTACCTACTGATATTTATTTAACGTATACTAACGAAATATAACAGTACTTGATATATTAACAGACTTTAGTAAAAACCTATAAATGCGGCATCGCTGGGCTAAGGATAGACGTGACAGATTTTCTACGTGTATTCGTGTAAATTCAGTGGTGCTTGCTCTCTCTCTAAGTCTTCGAAACACTGGGCTATGTAGGTATAGATTAACCCTTATATTTTATTTTGCCTTTTTATGATTATTACCCGACTGCCAAGGAAGGGTGGTTTCGCGTGTATCTTGTGTGTATGTACTTATATATTTGTAAATTTCTTTATCCTCGTATATTCTAAAGGGCTGGATGGATTTTGACAATTAAGCTATCGTTATATTCTCCTTAAAAACTAGTGTCCGTAGATAGGTGTTTGAAAAAAAAACAAAACAAGTGATAGTAATCCGTCAATAAAAAAAAATAACCAAAACTATCTAGTAGGGTATCAAAAAATAGGAATTTCAAAAATATTTACAAGTTATGTTTAAATTTAATTAGGAACAATAAATTGATTTAAAAAGTTTGTTAGCGTGAAAATGGGCCATATTTGTGTCGTCGTGTGTAGTTATAAATATCCGTAGCTCAATCATATTGAAAATGAAATAAATAAATTGTTTTATTTATCATTAAAATGTGGGTCAAAAAGGGTGTCAAGATCTTAAGACGGTGCCAATCCCCCGTCATGGCAAGTTAGGTACAATGGGAAATGATTTTGTAAGCATATTCTAAAAGTATTTTATTTTGAAAGCGGATAATAAACTTAGGCTTTCAGCCCATAAACCGTCATTTCAGTCTGTTAAACCGAAGGAGAGTTAGTTTGTTTATACTTCATTTTAATGTTGTTTTCTATTCGCAATATTATTTTGGTCTTTTTAATGCGTTACTTTTGTTGTCTTTTGTGCAGTCGGGTTTTAGATTTTTTTAATTAATTATTTTCTATTGTAGATAATTTTGTTAAACATGAATACACGGCCATCAAATTTTTTAGTTCTAATAGAGATGTAGGTAGGTAGGGAATTTGTCCAAATTGATATCGTTAGATTGTCCGATATGTAACCCGCGATTAACAGCGTTCCCGTTATTATTAGATATAATGCAACAAGTGTATTGAATCAAATAAACTCGCAACACTCTCTCAAAAGATCTTTTTGGCACCCGCTGAGCTATCATTCAACCGAGCGGAAAGACATGTTTACAGTCAACAGTACGCTGTAACGCGACACCCCGACAAAGAGCCGCCTTTGCGTTTTTTGTAAAACAATCTACACATTTTTTAGAGCTCATAAAAATAGTCAAAAGATATTTAACTTTTTTTAAAGACAGTGAAATGTTGCCGAGTCTTAAATGACAGCTTTTGTTCTATAATGAGGCGGGGACGTTTAGAAGCACCGTTCAAAATTTTATTACTGCGGTGCTCTATTTTTAAATAATTTGAAGAGTATCTCTTTACATAAGAGAATATTACCACTTAAAGATCACACATAAGATACACGTAACGTTAATGTAATTTGGACCCGGTATAAAAAATCTAATCTTTTATCTGTCATAAACAAAAAACGTTTTAAGTTATATTTCAAAATAACACATTTCAAACATATTTGTCTGAAATTACCGAGCACATCTTTTCAAATTAAACAAGATCGAATGTTCCAAAATAAATATTTATTCAGCTAATTCGCAGGGACATTTCAGTGGCGAGAAACGAAACAGACGACAGAGTCTACTCGTTTACAACAATAACAAAACGCTGAGTGCTACGCGACATAACGGACATTATCTTAGTTGTAAAGCAAACTCTTTTAGATTACCTAAACAACGTTTATTGCTCTTTAGCGAAACTTAGTTAAGTTGACGCTTATTGTAGGTATTTAACTATACTAATTCTCTATTTTTTCATACTTTTAATAAGTATCTATTAATGTGTTCATGCTTTTAATATGTAGGTACTTTAATAGGTTTCTTTTTTATTTTCTGCGTCGGTTGATAGCTTTTTCTTTGACTAATAAAAAGTAAGTGTAACAAACGACAATTAATTTAATTCAAATGAGTGTGTTACAACAACATGTCGGACTTGGTCGAACTATTAAAAGCATTTTACAATGTCGCATGCATTAGCTAGTTAATAAAAATATTAGGTTCGATCTATTTTTAATATACCTACTTAAATCACTATTACTACAAATTATAAAACAATGTCCCCCCGCCCTTTCTGTCTGTCTGTCTGTCTATCGAAACGCGCTAAACACAAACTACCGCACGTATGTTCATACGGTTTTCACCAATAGTCGGAATGATTCATGAAGAAGGTATATAATTCATTAATGTTTTGTCTAAATTTGCTAGAATATGACGATAATTGTTAAAGATATCGAAAAAAACACGCCGAATAGGAGCTTTACTGTCGTGCGCCGAATAAATAGAGTTAGGTATGTGTTTGTAATGCGATATAAAAATTTTATGTACTCTTATTCTTTACATGAGAAAGGATATGACTGCTCCGTTTGTCTAGTGGCTAAATATAAGGCTGCAGACCCGGAGGTTCTGTGTTTAAATCCCAGGCCCGAAAATTCTCAATAACAGCTCGCAGTCTTGAAGTTGGAAGTGTGTATACGCCCGTGAAAGGCCTCGGAAAGCACGTAAAGACGTTGATCCTGTGCCTGAACTCTTTCCGGTCGTGTTAGATTGCCGTTCCATCGGATTATGAGAGCTAGGGAAGAGAGAGTGCACCTGTGTTTGCGCACACAGTAGTTTACTATAATATGTCTTGCGCAGTTGGCGAATCTTTCTCGAGATTGACCGCCATGGCCGAAATCGGTCTGAAAGATTATTATATATGAATGAATCTATTGTTTTCTATGTTAATAGTAAACATACCAAATAATTCAAATTATCTGAAATTCCTTACAGAATATTATAATATTTCTTATTTAGAGCTGACAATCCCGTGGCTTAAGTCGTCAAAAGTAGAGAAAAAAAACATGTAAAACTAACCAAAGGTTGTGGCCGGGATGACGTAATTCCGCGAAATTTGCACGCTCCGTAGACGCGCACGGTAAGCACGCTTTCGCGCCGCCAGCGCGGCCGCCTCTCCGTCCCGAGCCGTGCCACCTGCGCTTTGCTGGCGCCGAAGCGCGACCTGTGAGAAATCGATAAAGTAAAATAAGAAATATATAAACTTACTTAGATATATTTTGTACCCAACATTGTAACAAGGTTAAAAACATTAGGTACAAGTACAGAGGCTAAGAATTTATAATCATATGTATTTAGTTATTCCCTTCGTGATACTAGGAAGCTATCACTACCCCTATATAATAGTGTATCACGAGTTCCAATATGTTTTTTGGGAATTTTATTTCTGAAGACGTTTTTGCTCTTAAGCCGACGTTACGTAGACGTTTTAGGCAGAGCACAAATCATAGAGGTACGCGCAAATAAAAAGCACTCTCCATTCCCTCCCTTCCCTTAAGTATATAAAGCTTGCATATAATACTTTAGCCTGGTACGAAAAGGTCCATCTTACTTTTTGAAAACAGAATAAAAACATTGAATATAATAATGTTGGTTTTTGCCTTTAGGTAAGCCTTTTTGTTTAATGTTGTTGCTAATAATACTAACGTTAAGCTGTTTTAACACGAAAACATTTATTATTTATTAAATGATTTGGCAAATGATATAATGCGGGAGAAAATTTTCTCATAAATTTATTTTGGGCAGGCAATAGAATATATAAGTAGGTTAGGTTACTGTAAGATTTTATGTCCCGTAAGCCGATGAGACAGAGATTTTAATCGCAGGACCAACGGCAGGATATTGTCAACACTACTAACTTTTTAACGCTTGGCTTCTCTTGATTTCATGACAGATTGCAATTTCTTGAGAGACAAACTTAAAAACTTATTATCTCCATCTGGGGTTTAAGATAGACAGTTACAAATAAAAAGGTATCCTGCCTACATAAAGTTACCTACGTAGTAGTTTTTTCGTCAATATGGAAAAATTTCATTATTACGAATGCTAACTCTAGGTTTTAATCATTTATTTAACCAGTAACGATTTAATATTTATATTTATTTATATATTATTTTAATAGATGTTATTCTATACAGCATTATCCAGTGTCAACAGCCTAATTATTATTTTTCTGACACACTTTTAATTTATTGCTTGGTAAAGATGTGCAGAATTTTGTAAATAGGTAGGTACCTACTTATATTTAGTTTACTTAGCTTTAAGCCTTTTTTTATTGTGTTTATGTGTTGGTCATTGATTATATAAAAATAAATCAAGATTACTGTGAATTTACATACTTAATTACAATAGTTGTTGTTAATATATGGTACCGCATAAGAAATAACCCTTAGTTTCCAGGTCCAACATTGCAAATAGCTCGAATTTTGTCAATTTTGAGGAACTAAGACGTTTCTCTGTTTTTTAATCCAAAGTAATCCTAGTCAGAGTTATACTATGGCACAGGTACCTATAAAAATACCCTAATGTATTATGCATCCATAATACTCAGAATAGTAATAGTCAGTTATCTAATATACCTGTTATAATACATGGACGACCGAGCTTCGGCTCTAATACTTAGTTTAGCAGGAAAAACTTCCAAAAAAAAGCTAAACCTTATCTAAATACAAATTTTAAACGAAATCGTTAGAGCCGTTTACAATATACACGAAATAACTTTATAATTATATACCTGTACAAGAATTACTCATTGAATATTATAAGATAATCGTGTATGCTGTTACAAATGATGTTTCCATTATAGTTTCGAATTCAAAAAAGTAGGTAATTCTTAAAAACACAGTGTCAGCTAGCTGTATCTCCAATACAACTTATCTAACATTCTCTAACATTATCTTCAAGTTTTGTATTTTATATAGAAAATGATTGAGTTTTTCACGTGGGTCAAACATTGTTTACATTTGGTATCATAATACCTACCGACCGTCATTATATCTCTCTCTCCCTTTCTGACACAAAATGATTCCACTTCGTTAAATATTGCAATTTTACTTGAATTAGTACAGCCGAGTATACGGAGTATATAAAGATAATACGTAAACGAATAGTTTTTACCACATGTTTTTGTTTCTCCGCTGCAGCTGCATCATAAATGGAATATGCCTAATGTTTATCATATTCATAGATTTTTTTTTATTATTATCACATTATTATATAAATCATAACGTAAGTACGTACTAATTTTTTGTTTGTGTTTTTGTCAGTGAAAGCTCTTATGTTCTTAATTAAGTAACAATATCTTCACGGTAACAAAGTTTTTTGATGATCTCAATTAATGCAGAGGCTTTTGATTGTGATTTTTATTAAAGATACCAAATAAAACGTACCTGCGCCGCCATAACTCGTTGTCTCTCAAGTACTAGCAAGCATCCAGGACAGCGGCAGTCCCGCCAACGACACAGTCTTTTGTGACCCTTCAGACATGATATCACACCATGGTTGCGACATCTGGCGCACTTGGGTGTACGTAGAGTCTTCCTACCGCCACCATTGTAATCACTGTCTTTTCTATCACTTTGCATGGTGGTGTGAAAATTAAAATTTCACATTACTGAATATTTATTTAATATTTACTTATTATAAAAAAAACAACATATTGTTTCATTATCAACACATTTTACTTTATATTTATTTCTTGGCAGTTAGTGTAACTTTTGTCAAAGTTTCAACGACATAAGCGTGTAGAATTGAGATATTTGTAAAACGGAACGGGAGATGCTACCGCTGAAATAACTTTTCAGAGATTAAACACTGCGAGATCGTTCTCTTAAACAATACAGACTCCGCCCACGTAGTATTACCATTGGTCAGGCGAATAAGGGGCGGCTACGTCAACATGTCTAAATTAATTTATTTTTGTAAAATGATATTTTTTTAACCTTTTGTTTGACTTATTATTACTCACACGTTAAGTAGAAATTATTGAATGATAAGTTTGTAGTCATATCAAAGATTTGCTTAAAATAAGTATAGGTATATAAAGGTACCTTTTGTTTTAAATATTGTAATTTTTGTCAAAATACTTATATGACACCTTACGCAATTAAAATTAAAAGGTAGAAAACGGCCTTATTTAGGTATAATTTTTGAGCGTTTATCACAAATTATAAAAATAAATTTATTTTCGTTGCTTTTAATAGACAACTGTAACCGTGATTGGGTCAGTTACTTGCTATTATTCGGGAATCTTATTCTTCTACCGAAGGTAGAGAGTCATGACAATCATATGACAAATGACATCTACTGATCCTGTAAAGAGAAAGGTACCCAAGTTTTATTTTTTCCGGAATCACGCAAAAACTACAAATCCAATTGATACGAAACATTCATATAAATATTTTATATGTTGCATTTTTTAAATATAGGTAAGTAGATTATTTAGCCGTCGTAGTCGGAAATTTGTCATTTTACTTTAAAAACGAATACTGCCAAAACTAAAATGGATATATGGCAAATAATTATGTTTAATAACGGCTCCACCTCAGTATGGTGCCAAACTTTTTTTGCTATCCATTACTAAAAATTAGTAACCAATGCAATATTATGGAGGGATATTATTTCCAATAATAAAAATGTTGAAAATTGTTAGGTATTATTGTATTTTTTACGGAACTGATGTAGGTACCTGTAGCACAAAAGTCCTGAAATTAAATAAGATAAAAAAATGTATTTGTTTATTTCATTTCGTTTTTATGTTATGACATTTTTATCATACCACACGTTTTAGTTTTGACTTCACTTGGAAAGCGCCCGGACCGACACTCACTATTGTTTATCTATACAATTATAATAGTATTCTCTTTACCAAATTTTGGTTACAGAATCCAATCATGCGTCACAACGCCATGCATATTATAGTGCATAAACACAGCTATAATTTTATTCCCTCGCTCTCATAATCAAATAAGAATATCAATCAATCTAAGAAAGAGCAGATGCATTACCAACAGCTATTTTATATGCTTCCCAAGGTATGGGCGACAAACACGAACGAGGGTTAGGTATACATTCCATTCACTGGTGGTAGGGCTTTTTGCAAGCTCGTATGGGAAGGTACCACACACCCATCAGATATTCTACTGCAAAACAGCGGTACTTGATATTGTTGTGTTTCGGTTTGAAGGGTGAGTGAGCCAGTGTAATTACAGGCATAAGGGACATAAAATCTTAGTTACCAAGGTTGGTAGCGCATTGGAACATATACTATTAAAAATATATATATATATACAATATCTCATATATCTACAACTAATTCCTAATTTGAAAACCGTAACATATCATAATATTCCGTTAAGATATTTAATATTATTAATTCATGATTTTTATGTTTAACTATGTACAGACATTTTTATTCTATATAAAATTAAAATAAAATCTACATAAATATGAAAATAATATTATGGGCAAATTGGCCACCTATTCTGGAAATTGAGAAGTTATTTCCCTTGTGCTTGTGCCTGTATTTGCACTGGCTCACTCACTCTACCAACAAAAACATGTAATGCAATACTAAGTAGCTATTACTGTTTGGCGATAGAATATGTAATGAGTGGGTAGTAGGTAACTACCCAGACGAGCTAGCACATAGTCCTATAACCAAGTAAATAGGCCTAATATATATATATAATACACAAATTATTTCTTTTATAATTTATTTACCAATCTAAATCCAATAATATTATAACCATGATTGTATCATTACCAATCTATGTAAACGATCCGGAATCTCGGGTGACGATTGCCAATTACATCTCATATTACACTCGCCGGTGTCCAGCGATTTATTTATTGTAATCTGTTCTGCCTAAGATAATACTTATATTCTAAGTAAGTATTTGTATCACGTTATGATTAATATTAGATTGAGTTGAGGTAAGTATTCAATTGCACATTAATGTCTGTTATTGTTGCCAATGAAATAATTAAAATTCATTGAAATGACTTAATACATTAAAGGCATACATTAATGGCTTACATAAATGTAGGTAGGTAACCATTTAATATTTATGAAGGATAAATACTAATCCAATTTCATTTAATTAACATAACGAGAAGATTTATTACCTAATTTTCTTGCCGGTTCTTCTCGGGAAATCTACATTTCGAACCGAAATCTTTCAATTTAAATTAATATTGTAAAATAAAGATTCAACATTGCTAGTAAGAGTGTCTACTTAGAATAAAGTATCTAGACGTTAATTTTGATTAAATAAAAATACGTGGAACGTGATTCATATAACTTAACAATTAAGTCACATTCAATGCCATAATTTATTTTATACCCAGATAAAAGTTGATTAAAACCGCCGTACACTTAAATTAAATAATATCACTTTCAACCTAAAATATCGTAAAATTCCCAATTATTTGGCAGATAAACTTAAATGGTCCGAAACAAATGAATCCAATTGTAGATTGAGCCGAGTTCCGCGACTAATACTGCCTAGACCACATTTGCAAGCATTTAGAGGTAGCTTTCGCTTCGCAGCTTCAAAGTGTTGGAACGATATCCCACCTCCGATTAAGAACAGTACGTCTCAAAATAAATTTAAGGCACAATGCAAGCAATGGCTTCTATCTATGCAAAAGACGCAAAGTATCTGGACAAATGTGTGTAAATAAACTTAATATACTTAATTATTATTTTGATTGTAATTTAGTAAAATATATATCGCTATTTACTTATACATTTTAAATATTATTATTTTTATTCAATATGAAATATTTTCCTTTAACTAGAATAAAAAAAAAAAGCAAACCTCTCTGTTTTAATAACGCTTGCATGTTTTTTATTTTAGCCTATTGGGCGTGTTATAAATTGTATTCACTTTTACTATTTGGTAATTATATCTTCTGTCGTTTACCTTTTACTGAAATGACTGTAACGTTTGTGTTGGCAACATATGTACAAGGCGTAGACTGAAAAGCAGCCTAGCTGAGACTACGACCTTTTCACCAAATCATCAAATATCATATTGTTAACTCTTTTTTTATGTTTTTGTTTAATTTTGTCTTTGTTTCTTTTTGGTGAATAAAGTTACTTATTATTATTATTATTATTATATTTTTATTTTACATTTTCCCTCGTATGAGGTAATAAAAACCTAAACACACGGGCCGTAGCCAAGCGCGAGTAGGGTCTAGGTGATCGTATAAGAAGATGAAATGGATGAAGTCGTAAGGAACTTGCGAGTGAGGCGGCATGTGTTCAGGATGATTGCCTTTTGGAGTAAATTATGAGTGTGTTGAGGAACCTGTAACATATCAAGACTACGTTGTAGGCTTTTAGGTACGACTCCAGTTGATGATATGACAATGGGAATAATATGGATGGTGTTTGCTCGCCACTGACGTTTCAATTCAATTGCTAGATCTTGGTATTTGCTTAGCTTTTCCGAAATTGTCGACTGTATGTTATGGGTGTTAGGAATAGCTATATCAATAAGATAAATAGTTTTGTTAATTTTGTCATGAAATGTGATATCGGGTCTATTGAAGCTCGGCATTGGTCACCTAATCTCTGTCTGGATGCCTGCATCTGTGGGAATTTCCTTGAAAATTCGTGGTGTAGATGATCAAGGTATATTTTGCTTGTAGATAATTTTGTGGCTATGAGGTACGTGCGCCAGATGAACTCATTCATCTCTTTCGACCATCTTTTGCGCGCACTGCTTGTGTCTGTGGCGGGTGCATGTTCAATGGCTCCTGCACAACATCCAAAGACGTAGGTGAAATAGTATTATTATTATTATTAAAAAGAAAGTTCATCTCTAAGTTATACCTACATTTATGTAGATATCTCCAACAAAAGTAAAACACGTTTATAAGATGTATTTACAAATGCAATACTAGGATAAATTGTGTTCAGTTACATTCAGTAAGTACCTAGGTAAGTTATGCGTAAGTTACTCATAAGGTGCTAACGATTTTTACAAGCATATTTTTATATTGTTTTTGTTGTTAAAATGTTTACCACCGCTACACGTCACTAAATAAATTAATAATAATATCTTCCACGCGTGATCGTTATAACAAACGGTAAACTGTGAGCATAATTGTTTATTAATGAAGCAGTGATCGTAGCATTTAATACACCATCTGAGCAAATGAATCATTTCATTAGAACGAGTTGAAGATTTAATAAACTGTAGAACTTAACCAACAAAAGTAAACGCTTAAATATGTAAGAATACAAATAATACTTAAAAAAAAATTGTTTAGAGGATACAGACGAGTGTTTGAGATCTACGCCCTCCGTTGCCCAACTAAACTACCTAAAAGCATAGGTAGGTATATATATTATACTAGTTTCCGCCCGCGCTTGAGTCAGTGCCGGCATTAGGGCCACTGACACCCCGGGCAAAAATTATGTGGCACCCACTTAAGGAAATCTTAATTTTTTGCTGATCTTTCCTTTAGCGTAAGCCAAAGCTAAAGACGTGGAGGTAGAAACAATTGCAGCTTCTCTTTTTTATGTTATATTTTTGAGCGTTTAGACAAGTTCTATTGAAACGGACTATAGGCACGTAAGTTCATATATATATTGCGGCTTCACGGATGATTTTAATTCATTTCGCGGCCGATCGCTTTTGATCGTACAAGAGCTTATTCAATCTTACAAACCAAGTATCAATTACATGTGTATATAACTTTTCATACCTCACAAAGTAACACGTGTGCACTTTAAGAATGTTTGCGCATATTATACTTGCATATACAATAAAGGATGAATGTTAAAAACTTGGGAGTATTCCTTGACAATACTCTTAGCTGGACTCGCCATGTAAATGAAATCAGCAGGAAGGTGTTTGTAGCGCTGAGATCTTTGCGTCGTCTTCGACATTTTCTTCCAATTCCTACCAAAATTATGCTCGCACAGACTCTACTCCTTCCTATCCTTGATTATGCTGACGCAAGCTTTGTTGACTTAACCGAAGACCAGTTAAATAAGCTTGAGAGACTTCAAAATACATTTATTCGGTTTATATTTGGATTACGCAAATATGACCACGTTTCACAATTTCGTTCTCGTCTTAATTGGTTACCCATTCGACTTCGCCGGAATATGCACATCTTGTGTATACTGTACTGTGTGTTGTTTCACCCTGTTACTCCCCCTTACTTGAAGGAGAAATTTTTAATTTTAGGGAATCCTGGAGAAGTTCTTCGTTCTGTGAAGAGAAGGATTTTAAGGGTGCCTGAACATAACTCATCTTTTTATAATAATTCTTTTACAGTTCAGACTATTAAGCTCTGGAACGACCTTCCTTTAAATATTCAGGAGGCTAAATCCATAAATATTTTTAAAAAACTTGTGAAAGATCACTTTTTGTCTCAAATGCCTTATCACCATTAATTAATTATTTTTATTATTATTAATTTTTTTCTGTAATGTTTGAGGACTTATCGTTTTTATTCGTTCTTATTGTTTATAGTATGTATTTATATTGTATACTTGTAATTATATATGTATTGATATATATTATATGTATTTTATATTTACATTTATTTATTAGTTTGTTTAATCATATATTAATATTATCTTATTTATTATTAGAGCACCACCTACCTCATATCCTATGAGTTATCTCTTACTCCGTTGGTTGCCTGGAAGAGATCGCTATGTAGCGATAAGATCGCCATAATTGTAAGCTACTTTTATTTAGGCTGTATCCATGTTTTTGTATTCTTTTTCTCTTTGTGGTGTTCAATAAAAAGTATAAAGTAAAGTAAGGATGTTGAATAAAATCTACGCATCTATTGATGTGCAACGTTATGATGTTAAGGCCTTGCTGACTAATATTATAAATGCGAAAATAAGTCTGTCTGTCTGTTCACGGCAAAACCACTGAACCGATTTTGATGATATTTAGTATGAAGCAAATTCGAATCTCAAGGTAAGACACTGGCACCATTTTTATACCTAAACCCCTTCCCCCATTAATATGGGGGCGCCTGAATAGGCGAGGCGCAAAGAAAACATAAAATATTCACTTAGTAAATATTTACTTTAAGGGCTAAATTAATAGAATTCTACTTGTTGTCATCATTGTTATTGTATTACCGTGATTGTCAATATTTAAGTTTTAGTATGAGAAAATTATTATGTAAAGTATAGTATATTTTGTAACTGCTGTCTCGTAGTACTTACCGCTGATTGCATAAGGGAAGAGCGGGGCCTCCTACTACAGGTATTGATATACTTAAAAGGGAACGATGTATAAACAAGTGTACTACTTTGAATGAAATAAATTATTTTTATTTTTTTTATTTATTTTATTTATTGTAACTGTTGTCATACGATTGTAATTAAACTCAAGACGATAATGTCATACCTATTATAATAGAAAGTATGTATGTACTTAATTGAAATAAAGTCAACAAAATGATAATTATTAATTTAATTCAAAATATATGTCAATTTATAATATGTGATAATTTAATAATAAATTAATATAAATTTATTTAAAATGAAAGAAAAAATTGTAAAAATATGATGATGTCTTAATGACTTATAATGGTCACGGCGGCCATTCTCAATAGCAGCTAGCTAACTGCGCATGCGCATGCAGATATTACAGTACAGTGTGTTGCTCTTTCTATTCCCTCACTCTCATAAGTCATAACTTGAGTTCCAGCGCAGGACCAACGACTTAACGTTCTCACCTAGACATGCGAAATACATTAATTTACTGTGTTTACATTATAAAATCCAAGTCATTAACCAGTCTTTTATGTTGGAAGCATGTTTCTAACCAATCGTTGCACACAATTTTGACGTTTACGTCATTCTTGATATTTTCTATGTCTTTAGACGACGTGTCACGTGGTATGACCAAGTGTGTTAAAGAAGTATAATCATTGGTGACAGTGGCTCCATACATTTTCGCTAATAGCCCATGTAAGGGGTTCCCTATAATGTGTAAGGTGCAACTTCTAAGGAAAGAGAACGGATTATTATCACCAAATAACTGCTCATCCAGTTTCAATGTCTCTTTTAACGTTGGATATATTGATTGGTCCTGGAATAAGAATAATAAATTTACAATTTGCCATATACATATATTTATATCAGCAAAGCCTACAGTCAAATAAGCCACCTGACGACTCAACTTGCGATCAGATGGCAGTGTGTGAATAATGTCCCAGGATATTTATTTATAATAACGCTTACTACGTTCGCAGTGAATATAATTTCTTAGTGTCAAGCACGAATTCTAAGATGTTATGCATTTTCTAACTAGTACAATTTAACGGTATGTAATGTAAAATTTAATATAATAATTAATGAATAACATTTATCAAACAAATATACGTACTTTTACTTTATAAAGGCCTAAAAAGGGTTTAAACTCAGGATCTGCAGCTCTATAAGCGACACAAGACCAACTATATCTTTAAAACTTACCATGTTTTGCAAACATTTCTTCAAAACAATTTCATCTATCTCGTCTTTAAAACTATCTCCAAATGAATCATAGTCTAAGCTCAACTGCAGCCTGGTGTCTCTCTTCATGGACAGCATGTTTAAAGGGGATAAAGAGCATAGTGTGTCTGATGCAGGAAGCGAACGGAGCCAAGAAGCAGTAACAATATCTAGTTCCTGAATTTCTATTCGTTTCTTCGCCAACGGTGTCATTCTTCCAACTACGCAACACCATGTGTCTGGACCTGATATTATTTATATCAAGTTCATAATTGTCACTATTATAAATTGTTAGAAATATGTCAAAACTATAAAAAGTACTAAAAATTGTCTATGATCTCATCCCAATATTTTTTTAAGATTATGACAGTCCGCCTCATGGCTACGAGTGGGTAAGGTCTTTGTCAACTAACTTAGCTACTTAGCTTATTTATACGTCAATAGTGTGTAGACAAATAAATCGAGACAATAGACAAATAGTAACAATAAAACTTAGATAAAACCATGTGCCTATTTTTAGAAGCACAATTATTATTTTTCACATTATTCAATATGGATTCGTGAAAACTTTGAATGCCAGCAAAATTATTATCGGAACTTTAAAAGTAAATAAGTAGTTAAGTAGAATAGTATTGTATTATAAATAAATATATACATATTAATCAAGATCTGTTTATAGTGCATAATATAGCAGAGCTATCAGCAAATCGCATGGAAATGTAAATCTATGGTTAGATTTGAAGATAAATCTTGATATTGAATCAATTGTGTTTTAGACAAAGGACCCGAAAGATTCATATTCACCTACCTGGATTTTCGACATGTTTTCCACCATGTGTCTCAATAACTCGTACTAATTCCGCTTTTTTGCAATCCTCTTCATCAGAAATGACGCAGAGCTTTCTATCCAATAGTGCCTTAGATATAACTTGGACATCGCCTGTCGTTTTCGTACGGAACCTTTCAGACACCTGTGGCAAATTCGCCACCCGCTTGCGGAGCATCATCGGTTGCATTTGGTTCAGCTGCGTCTCGTTAACGCGTTTTCTGCTCAATTTAATCACCGGACCCCTCGTCTTAAATTTTAAAATTCAAATTTAAGCAAACTGTAAATTCTAATCATAACATTAGCCGATACTCCTGATTATTCTGATTTTTTACGTACGGATACCAGCTGATTGAACTCTTGCAGCGTCATAACGTCGCTGACCGGCTTGTCTGTGCGCACGCGCATGACGCGCGGGAACCGCAGCGTGTAGGACGCGCCGAAACACGAGCGGCGGACCAGCTCCGTGGCTCGCACCTGGGTGAAATGAGAGTTGGCTTATTTAAAAACGTCTTAAATAGCATACAAATAAATAGTAAGTCAGAGTACGAGTACGGGGTCATTACACATATACTAGAGTCCCGCTTACCTGAAAGACGACGGAATGCTCTGGCAATACCCAGAAGTCCGGCGTCTCCCTGTTAAAGTGCAGGCAGGGCGGCGGCGGCGCGGTGCGCGCGGCTCGCCAGCGCGTCTGCAGCGCCGCGCACACGCGCTCGCGGTCGGGGCGCGCCAGCCCGCCCGCCACGCGCCCCACGCACACCCAGCGCGCCGCGCCGCCTGCGCCCGCGGGGAACATGCACAGGTCTTGGGATCTGAGGTTCTGACATCTTTATTCTAAATATATCCTATACATTTTGCGGAAAGCACCATCCCCAACTCACCTTCACTCATAAGCTACTGATCATTATTACATTGTCTCTATCACCCCGCACACCGGAACAAAGTAATATAAGGCATGGTGCAGTTTGGCGGTCGAATAACGAATCGGTAGCTGGTACTCGTTACGCATTACTTTTTATCTTATTTTTTCGACATAATATAACTCTGCCCTGAATGTCTTCCTCGCAGTAGAAAATTAAAATTTTCGATTTCATCAATTTCCACTTATAAATTCTTCTATTGTAAATAAATATATATATTGTAATGCTTATGTTATTTTATAAAAGTGTAACGTTATTTCGGATGTTTACTAGGTAGTCTATTTTCCAGTGCTGTAACAATGTGAATGACTTACCAGGTTTAACGTCAATACACGCAACGTGGAAACATTTAGCGCGACCTTGTCGTTTATTTTCAGCTTCGTCTGCACCGATGACCACCAAGTCTAAGTCCACCATAGTGTCATCGGTGTACTGAAAAGTGTAATAGTAAGTAATTTTTTAAACTTAAATGTGTTTTCCACAGAAATACCTATCGAATTTATCATTTCGTCGACTTAGTGTTATTCTCGAAAGTGCAATTTAAGTATTATTTACAATAAGTTATCATTTCCAAATTTATAACACTATCTTCAATAAAACGAAATGCTATTGAATAATGATATATGCTTCGTAGGATTCTACCGCAAGTTATAAATAAGTTTAAACATTTTCAGTTTACTAAAGTAACTTTAATTTTTTAATGTCAATTTGAACATCTAAAGCTAATAATTTTAAATTAACAACTGGTTTATAATATCAGATATGTATTAACTTTTCCGATTGCATTTGACGTTATTTATTGATTAAATTATTCGAGAATACAACGGTTCTCATGATCGGTTTCAAGTGATCTCACCTCCGGTTTAATTTTGTACCAGCCCTCATTTCGTTTGTTCGACTTGTAATACGAGTTCACATCTTTCACTACAATGCCTTCGTCCTGATTGTCGATAGCCGCGTTCAAAGCGTTCAACACGTCTGTACTAAAACAGCATCAATTTTATATTATATCATAGGATACCATATACACCACACCGAGAAATACAAGAGCATTCCTTTTTTTTCTATCTTGGTACTGTATAAAATATATGTTTTTTATTTTCTTTTTTATTTCAACAGACACATGAAAATTTACTTACGAGGTTTTTTCTAAAAAAACAAATTTGTTTGCTAATAAATGTAATTAAATATATACCTATCTTTGACAATAGTTCGTTTGCTATGCTGTATAACGCCCGGTACATCTGTAAATAACGTGTCCAAAATCTTCAGCCTCTCTTTTAATGGCAAACCGCCTTTTTCTGGTGCGCCAATAAGCGATTTTCCATTGTAGTATATAATGTCAAAGACGCAGTAACAAGGGCGATACGATGAATTTTCAGTAATCGTTTTAATGTCATATGACATTCCTATGAAAAAAATATTTGACTTTAATTGAATAAATCAAAGAAATAAAACACAACTTGGTTTAGGAACGGAAATGAAATTCTGATATCCACCAAAGTAGAGTTTTGCGAACAGGAGGGAGGTGTTTTGTAAATGACCAATAGCTGCATAACCAATAGAGCATGTGCCACGTGCCCCTATCCGCAACGCTTCAGCAGACATTCCATATCCTTTTTCTCTCGATCTTAACTTTGATGGATTTCGGGCTTTAGTAATATAATATTCGCCGGAAAATCTTAAGTTTCCACATAAATACAGAACGTATAACATTATCCTAAACAAACGAAAGTTCATTCGACAACACCAACATATTGCCAGTGCTGATTAGTCTACATCTCAAATCGTTGATTTTTTTGCACTTGATTTCATTATGTAACGTGACGATTCAAACGCGCTTGTAAAAGACTACTTAAAACGTATATTTTGATTTTGTTATTTTGTATATAGTTATTTCTTACCTTTGCAACCAAAGCACTGATCCATTTTGTGCCAACCCATCATTTCACCGTCAATGATAAAACTATGAGCATCCGTCGAAAAGCAATCCTTTAAATCTGGTGTCAATGAGCCAGACTCATAAGTTCTACCGTATTTTTTCGCATACTTGTATCCGTTTCTCGAAAAATATTCAAATATATCATTTTCCATATGCATCTGTATATTTAAAAAACAAAACCAGTCAAAAGTAATTTTAGTATAAGTTAGTTTAGTAGTTTTGGTGGTTTCGAAGATAAAATCGTCGAGTTAAAATCACTTGAATAAAAATATTCCATAAAAAGTTTAGTTTAGTTTCAGTGTCATAAAGCAAAATAATCTTAGCCCACGATTCTGACTCTGGAAGGGTTTTCGTGTATTAGAAAAAAAAACAAAGCCTACAAATTGCACGCAAAAGCGACGTAATATATTGACAACATTTACGAGTATTGGGCTGATAATCTTACACTGCTTACCGGTCATGAAACTTTAGACAAAAATGAAAATTAGTGAAAATTATTTCCTTTATAACAAAGGTCATAAACTTACAAAATAACAACAAGATGAACGAGACTGTATGGCATACCTGAAACCTCTCGCCGTCAAATTTATCTTCTATATGATATGTTATATTCGAAGGCAGCTGATGGATATTGGTTACGTCGAATCGTTCAGATAGCATTGGCTTCACGGCGAAGAATAATTTGACAACCGCTTCATCAGAACTCTCGGTTTCAGAATGGATATCACTGTCCTTTAGGTTTTCACAAACCTAAAGTGACGTTAAAAAGTCATAAAAATAAGTTCACATTCACAATCTTTATTATTCATATTTGTTTTAATATAATAATGTACAAGAGGTAGTTCACCGTTAAGCAGATCGCATTTAGAAGTTACAATGGCTAAATGCGTTTACGAGTAATTGTAGCACATGATTAGGTTCAACGAAGCGTAGGTACATAAAAGGAAATACCAATAATCTAAAAGCATTTTAAGAGCTAGCTAAGCTAAGCTTTATCAATGTTGTTCATATATAATATTATTTTTACGCTTAAATCCTAATATGCTTAATTAAATAGTACCTACCTATTAGTCGGTATTACTTAATTAAACATATTGCATATAAATATATACTTACTGTTTTATTCCATTTAACATTGGGAAGGCCAGGCTACTGCGTTTTTGCAATGGGCCGTAAGAACCAAAGAAGTAGTCGAAAGAGCTTATAACATCAAAAACAACTTGATGGAAAGGATTTTTTTTGTCTTCGTTTACTTCGCAATTTTATATGATTTTTCACAAAGTGGTTTCGACGTACACATAGGTACATATTATTGAAAAATATAACTTTAAAACATAGACAAATATCAACTGCACTCTCACCTCATACAGACTGCTACAACTTTGGTAAAGATCTGTTGCGTGTGGGTGAAACGTTCCAAGTATTCGATTCTCGCTCATTTCAAGTTTCAAATTCTTCAGTATAATTCTCAAAAACCATTTAAATTCTTGAGCTGTTAACTTTCTTATCGCATAACTAAATACTTCATCTAATATCACTGAAATATTTTTATATATATATTTTCTATCGTATAATAAAAATATTTTACATTTATATAGACACTAATATTTTACTAGTTGCCGAAGTTTAGCTTTCTTATAGAAAAATGTACTGTTATTATAGTTGATCCATTGTATTGCATGAGGTAAACAGTAATGTACAAACCAATTCTCACATTATATATGTACCTATAGCCACGGCATCGGGCTGACGATTCCTTACATTTTTATTCAAACATAAGTATAAAAAAGAGAATCTGTTGATGTAATTAAATTTTCAAAAGGTCTATTAAACAAAAATATACCTATTTAGTACACAACATTCTCATACCAACAGATTAAAGACAATTAAATAATAATAATAATGTCCTCCAGACAGATTTCGGCCACGGCGTCCCATCTCAAGAAAGATTATCCAACTATACAGAAAATATTATAGTGCACAAGTGTATGCGCAAACACAGGTGCACTTTCTATTACCTAACTCTGAGTGTTAGTGCGATAGGACGGCAATCAGACACGAGCGGAAAGAGTTCAGACGCAGGACCAACGGCTTTACGTGCTTTCCGAGAAACGGGAGTGTACACACTTCCAACTTCCAGACTCCGGGCTGCTACTGAGAATTTTCTGACAGAAAAACCCAATAACGTTTTATTGGCCCGACCTGGGAATTGAACCCAGGACCTCTGAGTCTGCGGCCTTACATCAAGCCACTAGACCAACGAGGCAGTCGAAGACAATGATATATTACACGTCATAATAATAAACTTACTTCCTTTATTTTCGACATCAGCCTTTGCAATGTTATCGAGCATTTCGTTAATATCGGCTATGGTTAAAATTGACGACATTTGAACAAACCTATTTTTCAAAAAAAAATATGCTACCCATGCAAAATCGTTCTCTTGGGTAAAACTATGAACCGAGCTAAAATTAATTAATTTCTGAGCGTCCGACGATTTTGGATTAAGTGACAATACTTTTACAAGCAGATTTCCCAGTTTTTTTTCCTTTAAATTATATGGATTTCTGTCTCGTTCACATTGTGGTAGTAGAAGCCTCAGAATCGGAAAGAACGTAGCTTCCTGAAACATTTTTTTTGGAAATTTGTTTGGCAATTATACTTTAATGGAAAGTAAAATTTATTTAATTAAAATGAATCATTTTCGAAAGAAGATCCTTCAGAAATGAAGGATTGACCCAAAATTATATTTAAAAAATGGACCTAAGAACATAGAAATAGAATTTAAATACCTTTTCATCTTTAGTATTACTGATTTTGAGCCTGACATTATTAAAAAAATTGGCTAATATTTTGTTTTGCTCTGGCCTATGTCTCTTTTTCTTATACAATTGTTCGAGTACAGCACACATTTCTCCAAATGATACCAGATTTGCTGGGACCACTTTGTGGACAGTTGTACTCATTTTTTCTCCTCTAGGTTAACCTAAAATAATAACTAATGTTTAAAATTATTTATGTTCCAATATCAAATTGGTTTTATATATGATAAATTATTCACATAAAAAGTGAAGACATAGCACAGATTAACAAATATAATTAATAAGAGGGTTTAAAAATATAATTTCATTAAAACACAATTTTATGATTTAGTATTTAATCAGATAACTAAATAATTCATAATGTATCTCCTAGCAATCTCCGGTGACTGATCTTTATATAGCACATAAAGATTATAAGCTGTTTCTTTGGTTAAGTCTATTAGTCCATGCTGGTCACATCTTGTTATTGGACCACATGCCAATGCTCTCTCATAATATTCAATAGCCAAGTTATTGATACTCAACATTTGGTAAGCCCTACCTATATTGTAATAAGCTTCCTGGTCACATTTTCTAAGTTGTTTATATGTAAGAAAGTATGACATTCCTTGTAATATTAAGTTGTGATGCTTGTCCACAGTTCTCTGGGCTGCCATAGCGAGTATAGTTACTGCTATTAGTAAGGCAGATAGAGGTTCTCTACATTGTTCATGATATTCCAAAAAATACTTCAAGGCAACAAGATATCTACCTGATATCAAGAAATTGTTTCCTAAAAACATATGCTTAACAATATTGTAATCTTTTAGAAAAAGCCTTGATAAAAATTTTCCATGTGTATTCTCATCCAAAGAGTTGATAACAAAACTTAATAAGTTGTATGTCCTTGAACCAGGATATTTTGTGGAAAATTCTTTTATGAATCGTAAGGCATTTGAGTAATCACGATTCAAAAAACAAGCCTGAAAACAGTAAAATTCAATGGCTTGGCGACAAAAGTGTAATCCCTTTGAAATCATAGCATAAAACGTTAATCTTTGCATTGTACAATAAAGTTTGTTATCACAAGCTATTTTAAGTAATTCTTTAAAAAATTCATATTCCTGTTGATTCGTAAGACGAAATGATTCTTCTTCAAACTGAATATCATCCTCATGATAAGTACTCTCTCCTCTCATAGTCCGAAAACTGTAAATCAGATCCACGTTACCTTTAGTCCTACAAGCTATCTTTAATTCTTCTTGATTTCTAAATTTTGTTAAATCTCTTGAAAAAAGGGCTTCTCCAACTTCTAGATACTTTAATAAATTATTTTGATTTTTTAATATCTGACATTGTTCATATAATAAACTAGCACTGACAACATACTTATAATCTTGTTGTAAAATTTTTAAAGCTTCTCCAATATCTCCTCTCATTTTTAATATAGTGAATAGTTTTCGACATGCATCTGGATGCTGTGGCACATGTTTCAATACTTTATAGTATGCCTGTATAGCGTCATCCTCTCTACCAAGTTTTTGTAAGCACTCTGCATATTTAAGCCAAACAGCTCCTAAATCAAAATTTGTATTTGTTACTAGAGGCTCTAATAACTTTATAGCCATCTCATAATGACCCACTGATGAAAATGCTTCTTCTATATCCATATAAAGGTCCCCAGCCTTTTCAACATCGCTGCTCAAGAAATCATTTAGTAAATTTTGTACCAGAGTGAAAGCACCCAAGTGAATGAAACAAACTAACAATTTACTTTTCAAATCTACAGCCATATTCTCAGGTATAACACAATTTAAGTAGTTAGTGTGTTCTTCTATTTCATTATTACTATTTTTAACTGTTTGTATCTCAGCTTCAATTTCAACACCTATATTTGAAACAAAAATGTCTATACATGATTGGTACTGTTTTTGTAAGATAAGTAATTCCAGTAACATATTTATATCTTCTAAAGTAAATAGTGACGGACATTTTTTATAAGCCGCAGCCATTACTTCAACTGCTTTTTCAGTCTCTGATGTATTATGATACATTGTAGCAGCCATTTTTGCATATTTCATTATTATTTCACCTTCACTTGGTGGTAAGGATACAACTATTTTGTGATAACATTTAACTCGTGTAATATTTAAAGTATTAACAGGATATTTATTTTCTTCTAATTTTGTCAAATATTCAAGCCTCTTCATATGTGTCTCTAAATTTTGTGGTTCAGATTTCACAGCTTGAGAGTAACAAATCATTTCTTGTTTTACATCATTTATCTGTTTACATAATCCAGCAAGTCTCCACCAATGTTCTGCATCTGAATTACTTAAATGAGCACCTAACAATGAAAACTGTAATGACTTTTCTATATCATTTTCATATATCTGTGCCAATGTTTGGTATGGTTCTGCAGCTGTTGGTAATTGTTTTATAATTTCATGGCACATACGTTCTGCCATTTCAATATCTCCCCGCGCAAACCTTAAGTTTGCTTCACCCATCAAACCCATTAAGGCTGGATACAGGCGTGTACGCCTTCGTCTTCTAAAGTTACTTTTTTCTATTAATTGTACGGATTGCGCCACATCTTCATCATTTCTTTTAAGCTCTTCAGAATCTTCTTCGTCTTCCCCATCGCACCATTCACTTGAGTATTCCGCGAACGACATTTCACCACTTAAAAATTTATTTGTCAAGTCTTTTTCCACATCCATTTCTTCTGTATTTGCACGAGATACACCTGGTTTTTCATTATCCATGGTGCTTTTATTATTTTATATTTTAATAAATTACAATAATAATATTATATAAAAACTAAGATTTATAAGAAAAATAAATATACGAGCTTAAAGATGTTTTTCCAATGAACTTATCTTTTACTCACATTTATTATTGTATTGACGTGTTCTTAAAATTTTAAATGAATAACTTAATAAATTATTCAAAACACAGCTTTCAATTTGTTTAATATTGTTATTATTCCGTAAAAAATAGTTAGTGCCTAAGTGAGGTTGACAATAATGACATTTGTGATTTATGTCTCTTTTACATACTGACATAGGTAAAATTGACATGACGTTTTGTAATGTTAAGCGCTAAAAACATGCAAATCACATTATTAATATATTAATATAATAGAACATATTAAATTATCAATAAAAAATGTTAGTGTTGTAAGTGTTGTAGAGTTGAGAGAAAAATAAATAACGTAAATATGCGGAAAAATCTAATTTATTGCTCTACGAATGTTAAGTATTAATATAATGGTTTTAGAAGTAGTACGATCACCTCTTAGGTGTAGTACGATTCCTCCCCTAAGCATAGTAGAAACATACTTCGGTAAAAGAAATCAAAATTTTATTTATAGCTTTGAACTCCCTTAAATATGATTAATAAAACTATACATAACAATATATTTTTTTATTTTTAAATTCCTTCAAATATATCAAAAAATAAAAGTCTTACTTAAACTACACTGTTAGTGACTTAACAACTTAGTAGGTATCTATCAATTTAAAAACATTTTAGTACCGTAAAGCATTTACTTATCTGTATAATTTTTATTTACTAGTAAAATATAGTACTTTATTTCATTTTCCATTATTAATAAGGAAATTTTTTTTTTTTTCATTTTATTGTTTATCATTTTATTCTTTGCTGTAATATACTACGCTACAAACGTGAAACGTCAACAAATATATATTTCCATAACACTTATCTCATACGATATGATTTGATTAGTAATATAATATTCGTTATATTTGCTTCTATTTTCAAATTGTAGTTATCACACTAAAGGAGTGTTAAAAAAAACATCTTTTGAATTATTATTTTTATTATGAAATGTTGTTTTAAATGTTAATCGTTATGACAACAATTAATATGATCGTTTAATTTTAGTCTAAAAGAAACACAACATAAAATTTAAACAAAGGTTTAAAAAAAATTATGATTACAGACTAGGTTTTAGGCAATACAAAGATTTGTGAATTTTCAGATTAGACATTTTGTGCGCTTAATCTTTTAATTTAATTTGCTGTAGGTGTTTATTTATTTTAATTAAATATGTAATAGATTGTTTCAGGAATGTTGTAGTAGAAATAAATATATTAGGAGTGTTCATAACATTTTGGGTATTCTTCCTTAGCTCTTCCTCTCAATAAGCGTGAGATTTTACTTTTTTAATTTAATTTTGTATAAAAAATTGTCGTTTTAGCGGTTTTAGGTATAAAAATATTATGCTTTAACATAAGTATAGTTTAATTACTACTTGTTCCACAATTAAACCTTCATAATATAAAGTTAGGAAGCTTTGCGTTAATAATTTATTATAATTTTTATATTATGTTTTTGTTAAATTATTATTATCTAATTTTTAAATTGTTTATAAGTTATTGTGATTAATCTTTTCATTAGGTATCCAAAACTCAAGAGCCGAATCGCATGTTCCAACAGCTAAAATTCCATTTAGATACTGCAACTGAAAAATAAATAAAAAACTTTTGACACAGTTAATGTAACACATTTTTCTACAAGTCGTTTTGTATATAACAATTTAATTGTCATAACATTTAAAATACTTTAAATCTTATATTAACATATACATTTTTGTTTATAATATATGTTAACATGTAAAGAGTTAGGCCGAACTTTTTAGGCTTCGGCTCTTCGCCCGAAAGTTGTGGCGACAATCGGCTTAGACTTTGAGAAATCAAATTAAACGTTTTGTAGAAAGAGAATAAGAAAAGGGAAAGTAGAATTTTCATATATATATATATATATATATATATTTTCATTCAAATACCTAGGCAATTGAGCAAGTACAAATAAGTAAAGTAATCAATTATTTTTACCTGTGTAACATCCACGGTGCTAGTTTGCATACTTTTATACTCCGTTGGTGGACTTGAATTATATAAAAATTTAATTTCACCTCTATCTGAACATGCGATTAAAGTTCCTTCACCCTGGTGGCAACCAGCTATTCTATTTGAAGGTTCAGTTATCGAGGCTTCTTGCCACAGCTCATGTCTTCTAACATAGTTATGGTTAATAGGATCAAAGAGGTGAAGACATCCTTTCGAATCTCCGATATACAATGCATATGTATTCCAACTCAAACTCACTGGGTATGCTTTTTCCGATGGCATTTTTATATCAGTTTTCAGTATTTTCCCAGCTACGATGTCAAATATTGCTAATGTTTTGTCCTCACTTACAGATGCAATTTGATTCTTATGAGTTGTTAAGGATAAAATTGGACCCCTATGTGGCTTGTATACATTTGTAGGATTGGGACCACAACGAATATCAAATGTCAATATTTTTTTAGAATATAAACCAGCCATCACATTATTTCCATACGCAACCACGGAAAGGGCAGACATACTACAGCTGAAAGTATAATTTTTTTATTTCGATAGTAGAACACGTTTAAATTCCTAACGCCCCGACCCTGGCCCTTCTATGCTTCGTGAGTAAAGGCGGGATCTTCTTAAAACGCCAAACTCGTTTATAATATTATTATTATTGGTTAATCAGGTTTTATTTCGGCATATTATTTAACTTTACTCAACAGTAAACATGTTTCAAGAAGGTAACGGTACCCACCATAATAGACGACGAAATAATGTAAGTGCCAACGGAATCATTAATAATAATTATATCATGAGGTGTGTACCGCACTATCTGAAGTAAAGAATGAACGAAAAATAATTTTTACAACTTTGAAATCTCGTAGATGTTAACAAAACCCATCACTATTTTGTATTTACAATTACGTCATATTCTTCTTGTAAAAAGCTTATTCATGTCCTGAATTATTTAAATAATTTTTTAGCCCCTTTTTTATTAATTAATTTATTTCGGCATTGAAAAACATCATACGTTAATAACAGTAATTCCATTGTACAATATTTTAAGTTAAAATTTATCATACATACAAAACAATAGGCATGATGACTGTATTAAAGAATTAAAAAATAAATGATTTTAGAGAAGAAACTACTTTAAAAGGATTCTAAAAAATGATCCCATTTTAATATACACATTGGGATTAATAAGATTTTTAATAAAATAAAATTATAAAATTCTGCAATCGGCCATTTTATTTGAAACGCTAATCAGAGCGAATGACGTCACGCCCTTTTAATTAAAACCATCTCTCTTAAACAGTTGTTGTGTTTACGCGTTTCTAAATTAATTTTGCATCGTATTGCACGTTGTTAAAATTTGGAATTAATTTTTAACCTTAGGAAATACTTAATACTTTCTGCCTTTTTTCGTTGGGTACAGAAACAATACAACGTGTACTGTCGTTTTCTGAGACGTGACGTCACGTCAGACGCCATGACACCTGCGGGTGTTTTCGAGCGAAATTCAAAATAGGTAAATGAAAATGCAATTATTTGCGTAAGCAGTTAGTTTATTACTGAAATAAAATTATTTTCAGTAATAGTAGACGTGTACCTACATTATAGAAGGTTATTTCAAAATCAGTCATCATGCCTATTGTGTTCATGTTTATCTAATAGTAATAATTTATAATCACTTAATTATCAATGAGACACTTGTATTAATAAATAATGATTAATAATTAATATATAGACAAAATTATTTTTTAAATAATGTTACAAATAGTTTCACATAATTAATAATGCTAAGCTATGTATTAATTAGCTGTAATAATATAGTATATTGGAAGCAGATACTGTATTAAAAATACAGTGCAAAAAATGGCACAGTCAAAAAAGCCTGTGGAGATATCATTAAAATAAAAAAAGAATGAACAAATGATAAACTCACTTGAATGTTTCTATACACTCAAAACCACAATTAATGTCCCATGCTTTGACAGTGTTGTCCCAGGAAGCAGAATACACTGTGTTTGCTGAATCCACATCCACTGTAGCTAAGTCCCACACCCAACCAGCATGAGCGTCATGTCTAATTTTTGTAGGCTTGAGATCCGTTAATACAGTATCAATATTGTCATCTATTTGGATATCTAATACATTCCAAAGAGCTAAACATCTGTCTCTGCCACCAGAAATGCATGTTTGACCTTTCTGGAAATATTTGTAACATTAAACAAAATCAGCACTGAAATATATTAAAATAAAATTTACTTTAATTTTAATATAAGTAAGTATTGTAGGCTCTTATGCTACATCTACATTAACCATACAAATTATATTGGATATAGTTTTTTTTATTTTGATATGTCTTACTTACATTAACCAAAATAACTGCATCAACCGATGCATAATGAACATCTTTTATGACTAAGTGTTTTGTTGTTTTATCCACATTACACCATTTATTTCTCTCAGCTTCCATTTCAATACACATATCAGTCCAGTCCACATCATCCTCTTTCCAACTGTCCAAATTGGATAAAGGAGGAAAACATCCCCTTACTTTACAACTAGCTCTATACTTCCAAAGGCTTATATCATCTAAAATGTCATTAAATCTCTGACAAACTTTGCTCAAATTATTTTTTATAAAATTTGCATCTAAATATGAGCATATTTTTAATATAATCTGTAAACATATGACAACTTTTTAGAAGTAATAAATATTTGTAACTAAGAATTTGGTATATTTATTTGTGTTTAATTTTACCTCCAATGGCATATTTTGTAAAGAAGGCTCAGCTGCATTATACACATCATTAGGCTTTATACATGGAGAGTTACATTCATTTTCAATATCAACTAATTGTTCTTTTACAGATTGTAATACATCACACATTTTTTATGTGATTTTTAAAGTCACTGTGGTCGAAACGTAAAATTAATGTAAGAGATCTTGTATGAGTAATATGTCCATTAATAGTCCTGCAAGTAACCCCATATGGTAAATCTATGTCACTAACTCATTTCTCAAGGGTGAATTAAGTATAAGTCCATGACATGACATTTGAAAGGAAAAAATAGTTGAAGTGCTATTGTAAAATTGAGATTTATATTTACAAATTAGGATATTCATTTATTGGCAAAACAAAGAAAAATCATCATTTCGTTTATTTTTAAAATCTTTACCGTTATTGTTACATAAGAAAATGTCAGTACATAATTAATTTGCTTCCTAAAATATAATTAAACGACGCTAATGTGAATTATATATATTTAATATTTTTTAATGAGTGTAAATACTTACTAAATAAATAATACACAATATTTGTCAACAAAGAGAAGTGGAAATGGCAAATTATTTGACAGTGACATGCATATTGTCAATACCTAAAAGTTGGCAGTTTGTAGGTAGTGTTATTTTTTATACTATTAACACTGATCTACACACCACAACCACGTTTTAGATACAACATTCTAAACATAATATTAAAAATATAAATATACTCAAATAAATCAAGCAAATACCATGGAAAAATATTTTATTATAACAACATTTAAAGCAAAAAGAAAGAGAGAGTGAGCGAAAGAGTGAGATACTATACCTCAAATATAAGAGTCGTTTATTACAATATTATGCTTTTATTAGGTATAAACTAAATGTGAACTATTATTTTTCTATGTGTATGATATTTATTCATGTATTATTAGAACAGTGGTGGTATTTTAATAATTTTTATAAGTTAAATATCAATTTCAAAACGAAACCAGGCTTGAAGGACTCTCTCCAAGGCCCTAAATAAAAATTAAATATCATAAAAAATGGCTGAAATGTTGTCTAACTGTCAAAATCAGTGAAATTTCTTTTATTTTCGCAATGACCTGTAATTCGTGAGTTGTGATTTGTAAAGAATAATGTTTGAATGTTTATTTCGATGAATTACAATAAAATTTCACTATGAACGGGTTAAGTTTCAGTGAACTCTGTTGCCTGTTTTGTTGTCCGCCATGCCCAGGGAAAATCGCGGCTAAGTTAGCATTCCTGCCTCCTGAACCCACGTATGCATTCACACCCGATGAGACTGGATCTAAATTCTCGTTAACTCTTACTGAGCGTGCAGAATGGCAATATTCAGAACGTGAAAAAGAAAATATTGAAGGTTTTTATTCGAGAACTTCAAGAGGCAATAGAATAGCTTGTCTCTTTGTTCGATGTAGCCCTAATGCTCGATTCACAATATTGTTCTCGCATGGAAACGCTGTAGATCTGGGACAGATGAGTAGCTTTTATTTAGGTTTAGGTACTAGAATAAATTGTAACATATTCAGTTATGACTATTCTGGTTATGGTGTGAGTGGTGGAAAGCCCTCCGAAAAAAATTTGTACGCTGATATTGATGCTGCGTGGCAGGCGTTACGGACTCGATATGGAATCAGCCCTGAGAACATAATACTGTATGGACAGAGTATTGGTACAGTGCCTACAGTGGACCTTGCAGCCCGTTATGAAGTAGGGGCAGTTGTCCTTCATTCACCTCTGATGTCTGGCATGCGTGTTGCCTTTCCAAATACTAAGAGGACTTGGTTTTTTGATGCATTTCCAAGGTAGGTTAAAATAATTATACTCATTTTTACCATAAAATGTGTTATGAGTCATAGTCATCTTAAATGGAATGTATTAAACTTATACTTACATGTAACTATAAGTTTAATACATTCCATTTAAGTATATGTATCCTTATAAAAATAAAGAGATTTATAAACAGAAAGACAAACTAAATACATCTCTTAGACAATATTAAACTTATATAATAATAAAATAGGACATTTGAAAATTTTAATGTAGAAATGAAATATTCAATATGTCTGAACTTATAAGTTCCAATATTGTATCAATTATAATATTTGTTTTGCTTTTTTTGTTTTGGGAACTTAGTGTTATTCACAAACTTTGTTATTGATAAAGTGTCCTGTGATAAAATAATGTTATTTAAAGTTATTATGTAAATTGATCTTGGTCTTGTAACAAAGCTTGTAATTCTTATATTATTATTGTATATAATGTGTCATCATTATTGCATTCTTCAATTGAGTCTGTGTCATTAAATTATTATAATAATATTTATAAGAGTTGTGCATATTGTAATTCAAAGGTTTCTTTAAATAAAATAAAGCTAAAGTTATTAATGATGGAAGATAATTTTTGACTACTTTGCTTAATGTTGAATACATAGTATGAATTATTCAATGTTCTATGTACCACAAAATCCTATAATTAATATGAAATTCAGGTGGTAAAGACATAAAAAATAGCCACATGATTTGCCTTGCTCTTGAAATATTGTTTACTTTGATAACAACTATGTTTTTAATTTCTCCAAAAAAATAAATCAGACAAAACAATTATGAAGTCTGACTTTGGTTAACCTCTTATCACTTCAAGGTTAATAATAATTCTTATCGTTAAATTCTTTATAATTAATGAATTATAAAACATTTGGTTTTATTTATTTATTATTATAATTAACATTCAACCATATTTGTTCAGATTACATAACTTCACTGTTATAATTTTCAAGTTACAAAATATGTAACTTCAATAAAAAAGAAATTATATAAGTGATGATTGCTTTTAATAATGCCTATAAACTTAACAATTTCTTCATAACAACTGGACTCACAAAGTTCTTGCAATAAAAAATGAATTCAGAAAATAACTATATTATCCACTATGTCTTAAATTTGCAAGTCAACTTTTTAAGTTATACATGTCTTAGCCCTGCTACAATAAAAATAAAAAAAATAATTTTCTTGTAAATATAATATATATTTTGCTTAGAATGTATGTTTTTTCGTTGCAGTATTGATAAAATTCCCAAAGTGACCTCCCCAGTTCTTGTTATTCATGGAACTGAAGATGAGGTGATAGACTTCTCTCATGGACTCGCCATATATGAACGATGCCCACGCGCCGTAGAGCCGTTATGGGTAGAGGTAAGTGTTATTTATAATACTCGATTTTATATTGTTGTTTAAAAATAATTTCTTATAAAGTACAGCAAACAAATTTTCGATTGAAACCAACAGTATAAATTTAAGCCAATCATAGATGCCATATCAAGTATTGGATATATAAATATTTTATAAATTTTGATTATGATTGAATATTGGAAACCCAATAGTACGAATATGAAATTTTATTGAAAAAATAATTCATCAGTGTTAATTTTTTGTTTGATTGGTGTGCTTAGTATTTTTACCTCCTTTCCCATTAAGTCATCAATAAATAATAATATAATCTGCATATATCAATGCATTTTTAAGTTAAAAACTAGCAAAAGTGCCATTTAAAAATATGGCTTTGAACATCTAGAGCGATATAAGGTATTCAGAAGTGATAAAAGTTTATGCAGGGTGATTTTCATACATTACACATGGAATGTTTCGCCACAGTGAGAGAACGATTTATTACGATTTGTAGCTCCGTGTGTGCTTTTACGCTCATGCCTCTTCATTGCTAAATCTAAACTATTAATCTTCCATCCAATAATGTTACATCTTTCTCGTCTCCACTTTATCTCAGTCTTGATGTGAGCGAACAAAATCTGAGCGAGCTGAATATACGGGTGACTGGTGAATTAGTATCAATACTTAAGGACGTGATATTTGACGACCATATATGACCAAAAAAAAATACATATAACATAAATATTAATAAACTTCTAAGTAAAGTTAACCAAAAGTTATGTAATTAATTACGCCTCATGTGGACACCCTAGCTGCGCTGACGACACAACACAGTTAGATACATTTAGTTATCGCGCGGTACTTTACTACGTCCAAACGCCGCCGCGTGTTAACAGGGTAGCAGGCTACCTTTGATAAACAAGCATGATCCAATCACCCTTCATACTTTAAACCTGGCTTAGAACAGGCAAAAATACCAAAATATTTCACTCGTTTAAGCAACAAATTTGTTGACTAGGTAAATGATATGAACTTGGGACAAAAATTAACTGTTTACCTATCTTGGTATTTTCGGCGTATTTAAAAATGGAATCATACTTATTTACAACGATTGTCAATCATTTAACTACCTATTTACCTACATAACTACACTAACCTTAACAAATGTTCAAAGTGAGCTCCTGCTCGTGTGATACACAGTTCGGCACGTTTACGCATATTGTCTTTCACACGCTTTAACACGAATGGGTCACTTTACTACTCACAGTATTCTGCATTTGTGTATTGATAAGCCATACCTAATTACTAATGACTGGTCACACTCACACACGAAAGATTAGGTATACGCGTAAGATCGATCGCTAGGGGCGCGCGCGCGGGAAGATGGACGAACCTTACGGCGGCGCTCGCCCGACTAACTAGCCGCAGGGCAGGGGTTGCGGGTGGCAAACACCACGCCGCACGCGCCGCGGAAATATGTCCACACTTTATTTATTTAAAGTACAATTTTTGTAAATTTGGTCAAAAATTAAGTACCTATTTTTTTTACATAATTCGAATGAGAATCATGTACCGATTATGCTCCTAAAATATTGATACTAATTCACCAGTCACCTGTATATTCATCTACTCGAATATCAGTAGTAAGTTAATGTCCTTCGCTCCATGCATATAATAATGCCGCTATTGTAACCTTATTATGTTTATTTTTATGGCTTTGTGGTTTACTGTTACTTTAGAACTTTATGGAGCTGGTAAAGGCTAAGCGTAATGCTCACAATAAATCTTCTGTATTCTGCCATAAACTTTTTGCTATGTTACCCTAATAGATTATCTAGTAAGTCTCGGGGAGTATAAGACTCTACAGTTTCTCTCTATATTGAGTTAGATTACCAAAAATGATAGATTTGGAAACTCGGTATTTTTGGTCCACTGAATCTTTAACTTTTCTGAGATCCTGTTTTATCACAGAATAACAAAAGTTAATTAGATTTTTAAAAATATTACTAATAAGAGAACTTTATTACGGTAAGCATACATTAAATTATTTCATTCCTAATAATATACAAGTAAAACACGGAAATAATAAACTGTTCAAATCCTTCGTTTTTCAAAATACACACACTGATGTCTCCGCAATAAGAGACTGATATTAAATGTTATTTTATTTAAACTTTTCTCTAAATATACCCTCGAATGTATGTAGAGTTTTCCTTCCTAAAAGATTAGACTCATAACTAGCTTCCCGTTTCGACTTTGTACAGGTAAAATAAGGATTTCATCCAAAGATATTTTGTAACCAATGACCAGATACACATTTAGGCCGACCGATCTGTTCGCCTGTCATGCGTTTGTTTAAATGACTCATAACATTTATAATACTACATATTTGAATTCCAAAGGATATAAAAGTACATAAAAGATTTTAAATTAATATGTTCATTTTGATGAGGATTCTAAGGATCTTCGTGGCAATTAAACTGAACTGTAGGATTTTTCATTTTTCCCTTTGTAAACATATAAATTATTACTGTAAGTTTTTTTTATAAAATATAGCTGTCACTGACTTTTCTGTAGACATAGTTTTGGCGTTTAGAAGCGCCTGGACCGACAATTTTCCCTCGTGACTACGCCAGCATATTAAGCTATATCTCAAAAAATATGCAATATATTAACATACTCATAGCCTATGACCTGACCTGAAAGTATTTACTAAAATAATACAATAGTTCCATATCAAATTAGTTTAGTAGTTTTACCGTGTAACCGGAAAAAAAAACAAATCTTACCTTATTATAATATTAGTGTGTTATTAATTGCCAATTCATACTTTGTCTTACCAAGATAGACTTTATCATATTTTTAAGTTTTACTATTTGTACTATTATTATATATTGTAAAATAAATGTTGCTTACGTATACTTTAATAGCCCCAAATATGAACGTATCGCCACTAAAATAAAATTTTCAACCAAGTAAATTCTGAGTCACTTGACATTGTTACAATATTAATTTCCGTTCGCCCGTATTCGTTTAAAACGAAATACTTATGCGTGAGTGCGACTGTGCATTAAATATATTCTGTAGAAATTGTCTTCTTGTTATATAATATGCGTTGTAGTTTCTAGTATTTGTATATATTACAAATGTGTTTTTGCAGGGTGCTGGACATAATGATGTGGAGCTCTTTAATCAGTACTTAGAAAGACTGAAACGGTTCGTCTCAGTCGAATTGCTCAACTGACAAAGACTGCCGGCCACGGGCCAGACGACTCAAGGTAATAAATAACTATTCATATTCTAAATATATAATTACGTACTGTTGTTGCAAAAAAAAAAGTGAGCAACTATTACTAATGTTTGTTTTATTTGTGTGTTTCCATCAAGTGTCGATCAAAAGCCACATCAAAACATAAAAGTGTTATTGACAGTACAAAACATCAAATTGTATGAAACTGATATTTGTGTTCGATTTATCACTTGGTCAATTGATCATTAGAAAGTGACAATTTATTACTTTTTTTAAAGGTTTATACTAAATACTAGTCAAATATAAAATTTCGTCATTATATAATTATTAAATTTTATTTTTCTTTCAATTGTAAATGGTATATAAATGTGACTAAATATTACGAAGTTAAGAAACCCCAATTGTCGAATATATTTTATATTATTGTCCATGCCCTCTTCTCTTAATTGAAATGTATTGTTTATTTTATTCTTATGTATTCATTTGATTTTGGTTTCTGCAACTGCTTGCGATTCTTCAGGAAGCCACCAACTTTATTTACCATTTTATTCTCATCGAACTGCAACATAAGGTAATGACAAAAGTCAAATAATTCAACTGTAATACTTCAACGTAAGGTACGTTCTTAAAAGTACAAAAAGCAAGCATATAAAGCTAATACAAAACCATACAAAGACCGATAGCGCTACGGTATACGAGCCGCACACAAGTCCCAGGTTCGAACCTTGGACTATTGTCACAATTCCCAGCACAATCTTCATGTTTAATTGGAGGGGTAAATTACTAAAATTCCTAATATTATATATATTATTAGTAAATTCCTAAAAATGGAGTTTATTATTCTTAAAAATTAATACTATAATAATGTACACGAGGAAAGCCGCGGGTGGATAGCAAGTGGCAGCAACTCGAATGCGCGCAATCTCAATTACTGAACACACTTAAATCACACGGTGAAAAAGATACTTAAAGACTAAAGTAGAAGTAATCTTTTTGAAATAGGTAAGCAGGTAAATTTTTAAATGGTGAAACGAATTGGTCTTTTTATACAATTTAAACATAAGAAGAATACATTATTTTATCTTTTTACTACAGATTGTAAGTTAGCAAATAATAGCATAATTGAATAAAAAGCGGAAAATTGTGCAAATGTCATCAATGTTGAATATAAAATAAATAATAAACGTCATCGTGTACGTTGACAGGCTTTTGATACATTTGATCGTGATACATTTATTAATAAGCTATTTCGAAGATTCCAACTGATAATGAATCTAATAATCAAATTAATAACGCACTTATTGAAAAATATTTTTACCACCTCAAACCAGTAGTTCGATTCGCTAGTTCTGTTTCATATATCGCTAATGCTTAACCACAGATACGAGACAATGATGTCATGTCACCATATTCGTGAACATAGTTTACATTTTCTATGTGATCAGACTGTATAGAGACTTTCATAACAATAATGATTGAATTATATTTAAATGGTTTTCTTAGTTTTAGGGTTTCAACGCTATCTTACGATTAGATTATAAATTAATTACTATTTAGTACTATGCAACTAGTTGAAAGATACTAAATTATTTGCCATGTAACAATTAAATATATAGACGATGAATAAAACACTGCTAATAAAGAACATGAACTTTGAGTCTTATTTCGTCTAATAGAACATATATGGTATTTTTTAAATATATCGTATAAAAGTTATGCAGCAAGCGTGCGTGGAAAGCACATAATACCTATATAGAGATAAATCCCGCATTTGCATCAACTTGTATGAAGACTGTCTTCTGACGTCACGAGAGCTATTTATTATTGGATTGCACTCATTCGTTAAATGTCGAACCTTGTTCTATTAAAAAAAAAATGGTTTTAAAAAATTGCGTAAGTCGAAACAACTTTCTTTTCAATTATTATATTATATAGCTTTATAACTTTATGCAAATTAAAGACACGCATTAGTTTAAGGCGCGTCTTTATACTTTATACATACAACTAATTACACTATGAATGATATTATAATAATTATGAAGGGGATTAAGTTTTTTTTTATGCATTGAGCTGATTCAGCCCATTCGAAAACAATATATCATAAAAGTTGATTTTTCGACAAGTTATAATTATATATGTCGTATATTTCATTTATTTATTATTATATTCTAAATAAATATTTGTAAATTAGTGTTACTATCTATATCTCTCCAATTTCTATTCGAACCAAGACGGTCCTACATATATCACGTTTATTTTTATAATTATAAAATATTCTAATCTGAAGCAGTATTGCTCCAAAATACAAACATATGAGGCTATGTCTAAAAATGTCTCCGTAGCCTCCAGGAACTAAGTCGACCATATAAGACACCTGGAAAGAAGCGCTGCACCTGAACTGCCGTCGTGACTATCCCATTTTTAGAGTAAGAAAATGGGCAAACACAGGCGGTGTTTCCGCACTTTTGCTGTTTAATATTATTATTAGTTTAGTTTCTTTTGGACAATTGGTTAGATTTCGTTGAAAATGGGCTCCGTGGCCAAAAGCCAGTTCTCAGGCTATGGTTTGGTTATGACGTAACCTATATCCAATGAGTGAAGGTTGAAAAGAAAAGTGTTCAGGTGATTTTTATCTTCAAACATATTGACTTAATAAGCCATATCTCTTATACACCATATCGTGTAAACCATATATTCTAGCTATGGCTACTGTGATTACGTACTTTTCCAATCTACAAGATTACATTTTAAAGACGAAAACGTCGCCCAATTCATAGATTATATTTAAATAATTATCTACAGTAACATTATTCCAATTTCGGTTTTTAGGAGAAGATCAAAACCCCGCATCCACACTGAGTTCTGGAACCTCGAGTTCAGCGACAGAGAGACTCCTCTAGCTAGCGGGGGCCGGGCCCTGTAGGGCCGGCCCCGAAAATAATGTAATCAGCCTGGATGGTTCCGCGAGCCCGCGCAACCTCGACCGGAGTGCCGACAACGACGAGGCGCGGAGCCCTCGTACTGTCGCGCACAACATCAGCATCAACGTGACCGACGCCGACTCTCCAGCCGGCGTTCGTCGCCGAATTCATCTGCGATCGCTCAGCGATGTGACGCCTGCCGCGCGATCTCCCGCCGCCCGCGCGCGCTCGCACTCGGAGCGCCCGCGCCCCTCACCGGCGCCCTCCGTGGCTCCGTCTGCTACGCCCTCACCGGCGCCGTCGCCGCGCCGCCCACCCGCGGCGTCGTCTGCGGCTCCCTCGCCTCTCGCACCGCACGCATTGCTGCCACGTGCAGTTCGCAGCGAACGATCTTCGCCCGATGCGTCGCTGCATGCGCTCGTCGACGAGACGCGCGGGCGCCCCGAAGCAGATCCGTGGCGCAAGATGAGCGACATGGACCTTGGTCGCGCCGGCCGCAATGCCGCACGCGCATCGCTTGACGCTCCGCACGCTCTAGATCCCTGGGTGAGAAAGCCGACGAGAAGAGCTGCGTCGCGAGACGAAGTGAGCGGCGGGTCGGAAACGAGACCGCGGCGTGGCAAACTTGAACGCGCGGCTGGGGTGGTCTGCGACTCCTGTGGCAATACGAGCTGCGAGTGCTGGCGGGGCGCGGGCGCGAGTGCGAGTGCGGGCGCGGGAGCGGGCTCGCTGAGCGCGTGTACGTGCTCGCCGCGCCCGTCGCCGGCGCGCCTGTCTCCGCGGCCGCCGCTGCGCGCGCACTCGCACGACGAGGGCCGCCCGCGCCGCCTGTACAAGTCGACTTCGCAGCGCCTCATCTGCTCCACGGTGGAGAGCGAGGCACCGGACCCGCTGCTGGAAACCACGTGCTGAGGAGTCTCTCTAGTGTGACTTATGCGTGTTGTCTTTTCGATGTACGAGTATTATTAGTGCGAATTTTTATATCCCGCTAGATTTAAGATTTCAAAATTGTAATTGTATCATATTTTATTATTACATAGTGTTTTGGTATGTTATGGTATGATCATATGTATGTTTTTATGATATTGTAATTATCTTTAAATTTGAGAGGTTGTGCGCAAAATATATGAGTGCCGAATGTGTATCGATGGTTGAATTTTAATTATTATCATACAAAAATATATAGATTAACTTAGTATCGATAAATACTTAAAACGATTATATATATTATGTAAAAACGATATCTTACTAGTTCCTATGTTTATACATTACTCCCTCAATAATGTTAGTCCAGGACAATTAATTCACGTAAAATTAAATTATGTAATTGTAATTAAGTAAATTCATATACTTTACACTAATTAACATTGAAGTGTTATTTAATATTGACGATAGAATATACATATACCATTTATTATCACTGTAATTTTACTAAAACGACAATTGTTTAAAAAATCGTTTTTAATATAATCCCCCCCAAGGAGCAGAAAATTAATTACTTTTATATAACATTATTATAAAATATCTTGTCCTTCTGAACATTATAATATAAAATGAAATATATATAGAAGGTCGATAGTAAATATTTTTGGGTTCCGTCATGTGTGTGTGGTCCTTTATGTTTAGTATAGTTACATTTTTAAGAATCTTAATAATAAATGGAATATATTTAAAAATTAACGCACTTGTTACTGAACCCACTGGCGAGAACCTATAAATCTTCAATGTGTTTCAATGAATTATACAGCTTGATGGAAAATTTGGTTCATAGATTATTTGTAATAACAGAAAATAAGTATTCTCAAAATTTAAAATCAACAGTACAATTTGAACGAATGTGTCTAATAATAATTATATGATTTGATAATTCATTGATTAACAAGTAAATTTAATTTTTTAATATCCCTTATACAATACTCTTAGTTACATTCAGTGTAAAATTCAATATTGGGTGGTATGTAATATTAAATGTTTTCATAGGCTATTGCAACTCAATTTCTACAAAACAGACTTACAACTGGAATAATATTTAAAGTTTATAAATGTAAATTTTCTGTTCAGAAAATTATTTATAATTATAATACTAGTTTAAAAATTGTGTTCATGTTGATATCTGTTTGTAGTGTACGAATTGGCTTGAAATGTAGATACCTTCGTGATGACAATGTTTGTACCCAGGGTTGCTACTAGTAAAAACAATATAGAATAAAATGGTGCTTGAAAGTATAGAATTTTCGAGAATTAACATTCCAGATATTCTTTAAAAAATCATGAACTGGCAAAAAAAAGGTTATTTCTGCAAAGTAATCAAAATACCTGTTCAAGCAATCCTAATGATTCATAATTGGGCTTCCTTGGCTTATCTTTACCGTAAATACTAATTTTAATGAAGGAAGCAAATTTTGTTATATCATGTAGATAACTATTTTTCAAAAAGTAAAAAATAAATAATTAAATGATACGTTTCATCGGGTTTATTAAGCAGAATCTGAGACTACATTTTTAAGTTATTTTATTGAGTTGTGCGAAAATATGTTAAGTGTTATTTTTATCTTAAACCGACAATAAATAACAGCATTAATAGTTCTCTCACATCTATTTCAAATCAGCATTTTATTTATTTATAAATACTTTAAAACCATGGTGTGCTTAGAACAGTCTTAAAGTATTTATAAGGTTTTAGAAATCAATCATTTAAAATCAAAATCTATTGTTTATATTTATTTTGTTTAAATAATCAGAAATATATTATATCTGTAGTACATATCATACCAAACATCTTTTATTTACAAACCGTTTACTTTATAAGAAACATATAACCAAATAATAATTAATAAAATGTAATCATCCATGTCATTCTGAGGCTATGAAAAATTATAATTTCAGCATGTGTTTTAATTTTTATAATTTCTGAAGTTTTATATAATTTGTTATTTGAAATAATATTCTATATACTAATAAAATCATTTTCAGCTAACCATATTTTCATACCTACAAACAATGCATTCATATTGATGTATAGTTATTAAGTGACAGTAACTTAAAAGAAAAAAAAAACTAAAATCAAAAGAAACATTATTTAGTAAAATATTGGAAGTTTTATAAATTAAAATAAAATTTACTGCCAGATATTATAAATACAAGCAAACATGAATGAATTAATATTTGACATAAAAATGTTCTAAGATAGACTTTATTTACTAAAGGTATATAATATATCTGAATGTAAGTTTGTACCTGTATTTGAACTGTACAGGTAATTAACTGTAAGAACTGTTGTATTTTCCATTAAAATCAATATCTGCATTGGTGCTGATTCTCTAGTATACAATATCTGAAAGTAATTTGGCAGAACTAAAAAACTTGCTACTATTTTATACCACATACATGAGGAAACAATTACAATATTTAATAATCTCACTACAATCGAGGTTTTACCTGTAGAGATTAGTGCAGTACAACTTTTTATCTATTTTAGTCCTGTAAAAATACTGTATAAAAAACCTACAATAAAATCAGCGATGATATGGAACTTGAATTCTTGAAATGATTCTTAATAAATACTATTGATTTATTCATCAAATTGTTTCTAATTATGACTCTTTTTGTTAAATCAGTACTTATTATTATATTTAAAAATTATATAAAACCATAGACTGTAATTGTTTTCAAAGGTAAGATAATAAAAAAATCAAATGAAATAATCAACCTAAAAATTATTTTAATTTTATTACATATATTAAGTTAAAACTTGATGCAATTATCAAAGGTCAAGCTTTCATAAATTCAATAAATATGATTCATTTACGTAACACAATAAATAATATTCCTTATGATAATCATTAAGTATCTAAGTGATCAAGAGATCAAATTCTTGCAGTTACATAAATGCCAATTTCTCTTAAATTGAGCATTTATTATGTTTTAAAATACATACCATACTTGTTTATTTAACTTTTTCATAATCCAAAATATTTGTATTTCAATTGTAACATTTGGAAACTAAATAAAATACTCTACTTATAATATTATTACAATAAAAATATTTGTTAAAACAAACTCAATCATATTCCGTGTGTTGGTTGTAAAAGATGATTTTGTCGCATATGGTTTTTTTATTAATATTGATATATATATATAAACAAATATAAAATATGTTTTATAATTATTTTAATAAATTTAAGTGCACATATTTTAACTTTTTTTAATGCCTTTAGATTTAATAAAACTTGCAACCATATCAGCAACACACTCGGATGACTTTATAACAAAAGCATGTTCTATATCATGTGCCTCGGTCATTTGAATGTGAGGTTGATACTTTTTTAGGTCCTCCATATATTCTAATGGTGCCCAGTTATCTTTATTTCCATAAATTACATTGGTCATATGTTTGATTTTGTTTAGGCCTTCTCTGTTTAGTTTTTTTACTGTGTCCATTTCATCGAAAGCCATTAAAAAAACCTTTTCAATCACTGATGGATCAACTAATTGCATGATTGTATCACAATAATAATATGGCATTGAGGTAGTCATTAAATATAAATAAACAATGTAACGGAATGCCAATGTTGGCAGTACATATAACAAATTACATAAAAACAAAATAAACCAATTAAACTTTCTAAAAACATTATTAACAAATATACCATTTCTGGATTCAGCCATTCTTTGTAATGTAGGAAACAATAAATTAACAGATAAAACTTTCTCCATTAATTTATCATTGTTCTGTAATAATTCAATGATCATCCAAGCACCTATTGAATGTCCAACGAGATGTATCTTACTGGTTTGACTAACATGATTTTCTATAAAATCCAATTTGTGTTGAAGTTGACCTTGCAAATCAAATAAAGTCAGATCATTTTTTGATTCATTTGATTCGTTATAACAATTGCCTTCATGACCTGCATGACCTAAAAAAATACAAATAAATGGCATTCATACAATCTGCAACAGTAAAATTAGATTTAAAATATTTTTTAGTAAGTACCTACACATAATCAGGTTATTACTTTAACACCAAAATAATTATAGGTACTTACCTAATATACATATAGGCAACTGTAAACTTCTGTACAATTCTGAACCAAAATCTATGTAAAACTCGGTCAGTCCTGGATTTCCTGTTATACAAATAACTACATCTTGTCCATTGTCACTAAATGGATTACCCCAAGTTAATATATTTGATTGAACATTATTAAGAATCTTAGTGATTTTCTTCATATTAGACACTTTTGAAGAAATTTGTTTAATTTTTTTCTTATTAATTTTTAATTTTTTTATATTTTGTAAACCAAAAGAATGCAAGTAGTTTTGAAGTTTAATAAGTTATGAATATTGCAAATAAAGACCGTTTTATCAAGTTGCGTTATACAATTAAATATTGTAACTATTTTACACGATCAATATAAAGTACTATCTGATATAAAAGGTCATAATAAAAATAACCTCTAATCATTATGGCTTCAAATGTCAACCTAAACAAAACAAATTGCAATTTGATTTATTAACAAGCAAGTCAACATATAAAAAATACGAATCCTTTATCACTTTCCACTCTGCATAACACTTTAACCATGATGCTCTACTGTGTCTCAGTGGCAAAAAAGTTTATGCATAACTTAAACTTTTTTATAATACGAGACTTATCATTTATAACTAATAATATTTTATACAATATTGTAACTTGTATGTTTGAAAACCGGTACGGAGTTTTTTATCGAAAATCGGGACATGTTTTTAGCTGACGCTGGCAGCACTTACATGATAAGTAATTATCATTAAAGCATTAAAAAACCTAAACGCTAATAAAATTTTGGAAAACAAAAATTATTTTAATGAAAAAAAAATTATATATTAAAAAGTAGAATTTAATAACCTGATTTTGTTTTAATTAAATCCTGAAAATTATTTATCTCCCAAAACAAGGAATGCAGTTACTATGACAACATTATACGCCACATTGACAAATCATCTGTCTCGATCGTAGACAGAGAAACAAATAGACCAAGGGGCCGTGATACTACACCCAAAAACAGTTGCATTGTTTGTTATTGTTTCCGTTATCAATAGTACTTCAGCATCTTTATATGGTACTGAATTAGCATTCTTCTCAGATGTTGAAATCTAAAACACTCAATTAAATTGTTAATAAAGAATGGTTGCCACATATATTTCTATGTTACCCTCTTGACTCGGAATCTAATATTATAAATTCATGAAGAATGTTAAATAATGTTGTCGTTAGGAAATTATAAATAAGGAATTATAATAGGTATGCCTTGAAGGTTATACAAGTGTATGCCCCAACGTCTACATATACTGACGAAGAGGTCGAAGCCATGTACGAAGACATAGTGAAAGCTATGTCTCGTACCAGTACCTTCTACACAATTGTTATGGGTGACTTCAATGCCAGAGTGGGAGTACAAGAAGATGGTGAATCGAGGGTAGGAAAATTCGGCTATGGGCGCAAGAATCATCGGGGGCAAATGCTGGTAAACTTCCTTGAGGCTCAGGGATTATTTCTGATGAATTCATTTTTCCAGAAAAAGCCCCAAAGGAAGTGGACCTGGCGAAGCCCCGATAACATAGCGATGAATGAGATCGACTTCATTTTATCCAATAAGCGCCAAATATTCAGGGATGTCTCCGTGATCAACAGGGTAAACACTGGAAGTGATCACCGCCTGGTAAGAGGCACCCTGAATATTAACACTAAAATCGAACGATCGCGGTTAATGAAGTCGACTCTTAGACCAACTCTGCCCCAGGTCGAAGCTGGTTGCGAAAGCTTCCAGTTGGAACTACAGAACCGATTTGCCATGTTGGAAACCAGACGGGACATTGACGACGCCACCATCCGTGTCATCCGCGAAGTGGGCCTAAATTACTTTCGACAAAAAAGCAATGGACGTAAGTCGAAGCTCTCAGGCGAGACTCTGAACGAGATGACGAGGAGACGAGAACGGCAGAATATGACGCCATCTTAGTGTCAGGCACTTAACAGGAAGGTTAAAAAACTAATAAGGCGTGACACAAGACGAGCTAATACCCGGAATATTGAAGATGCCATAGCACTCAATAGGGGCTCAAAGGTTCTTGCAAAGTCACATACCTCCTGTTGTCACCTGACAAAACTCAGAACCACACAAGGCACAACCTTCACGAAGTCGAAAAGTACTATGGCGATTTATACTCATCACGAGTACCTCCACCTGAGTCCCACAGTGCGAATGACCCACGAGCCAGACAGACACGCCACCTATCAGACGATCTTCCCGATCATCGATTTGGGCGAGATTAGGATTGCTCTCGGACAACTTGGAAACAACAAGGCTCCAGGAGATGACGGAATTACCTCAGAGCTTCTTAAAGCAGGAGGCACACCAGTTATGAGAGAGCTGGCTAACATCTTCAATTCCGTTCTCCATAATGTTATCACACCGAAGACATGGAGCAGAAGTGTGGTGGTTCTGTTTTTCAAGAAGGGTAATAAAGCTCTTCTGAAGAACTACCGCCCCATTTCACTTTTAAGAATCTGAAATCATCTATCAGATATCTGAATCCATGCAGAGATGCCTAATTGACTATCGGTATGTCCAGGTGTTGAAGTGTTTGTACGAAGCCGCAACAATGACCGTCCAAGTACAAGATACAAGAGTACAAGACCAATCCAATTGCATCGCGGGGTAAGACAGGGAGATGTAATCTCACCGAAACTTTTTACCAATGCATTGGAGAACGTCTTCAAGACTCTTGCAAGACGATTGGAATGGATGCGGCATTAATATCAATATCAAAAAAAAGAAAATAAATTAACAACAGCGTCCCCACCAAATGTGTTCCATTGTTGAAACAACCCATGTACCCCGAACAATTCAAGTGGGTACGCGATAGTATGAATAACACGTTTATCGAGAGTCTTTACAATTGTCATGCTTTATATCTCGTGGTGTTTATGACGATTTAGTTTTTAAAAATGATTTCCTAAAAAAATACCAGTGTTTACAATACAGTGATGACAATTATATAATGGCACAATTAATACTTACCGAAAATATGAAACCTCATCCTTTTTTAGCGTCCTAGTCGTGTGATTTCTGCATTTTTGAAAGAGCACTAAGGCGTGTTTACTCTCGGCGCGTCCGAATGATACTACGTTAAAGAGCATCCAAATGTTCAAATGGGTGCTCATTTGGTGAAGACGTTTTTTGAAGCTGATTGTGTATCTAGTTTTTATTAGTGATCGAAGATTGAACGTCATTTTGAAGTTTAGTGGTCAAAACTGCGAAAATAAATTAAAAAAACGTTGTACCTTCTGCGAGTTTTTTACGTAGGTATTAGATAGCGTTAACATCAACTGCTATTTGTATAGAAATCCGATTATTGTCACTAGTTTTTCAGGTAGTAATCGTCGAAACCTTGTCTCTTAGCTTGGCTTTCTCTTTGTTATAAAAACGCAGTGGTGTAATCACAAGGCGTAAATGCGCGGAAATCTGGCAGACGCCGGCATAAAGTAGGGAACCACGTTGTGAAGCATAAAGAAGAAGATTATTTATGCCAACATGAAGAGTCAGATACTCCGATAATGTTTCATATATCTTTTCGTAAGGCAACCATGGATGTGACACACTTTTGACAAGGCAATCTAATACTGTTGGGAATAGGGAAAAAATAACTTTCATAAAAAAAAAACAATTAAATATCTGATGATACCTGGCAACTTCATAGATTTGCTAAAGAAAAAGAAGACAACCTATTTTTTTCTTTAATTCCTTGTGTAATATTCTACTATAATTGGTGGTGATGGTGGTGGTACTAAACTATTTTTGTGATGTGATAAATTGTAACAAAATAAATTCTTCAAAACATTATAATATTTTAATCCAGTAGTAGTTCTGAGCATATTAACTTTATACTAATATATGTTTCTAATGTATTTAAAGGAACATAGAAAAACTCTCTAAACAAAGAAAAACATATTTACTTTTTTTTTAAATATTGGCTTCCATGTAATATGTAAGTTATGCGACACTTTGAAGTAGTTTGTGCTGAATAAAAGAATGTGAATAATTACAAGTTGTTTTATTAAAATCATGTTTTTTTAAATATTGTTTGTAGGTTTGCATTAAAACTGCAATTATGTTTATAGTGTTGTTCTAAATTAAAATAATTGTTGTGCTGGACAATATAAGATGATTATAAAATATTTATAGAACTAATACATTATAGTCAATATAAATTTATACAATATTTAAGTATACAAATAATATACAAATAATAATTGTTTCCTACTCTAAACCTACGTGTGACATTGATGATAAATGGTTTTATTTTGGATAATACAGTGTTGTATTACAGTGTTATTACAAAGTTACGAAGTAGTTGTTACACTATTCATTAATTGCATTAAAACCAAATGACTGCTAGCATAGTTATAAGTTGCTGAGTGATATATTAGTGTAGCACCAAGCTGTGTAGAAACTATTACATAATATTAGTGAATACATTTACAATTACATTTTTATTACAATATTATAAAGATGTTTTGTTTCCGTTGGTGATACATATTTATAGTCAGGTTTTTTATTACTTAAAGTATTGCTTACAAGACAACTTTTGAGAAACATGTAATCAGATTGTAAATCTTTGTGTAATAAAAAATTTACTAGCCAAATAAAAGTAGAGTCACCTGTACATCCTTCAATTGATTTTAAGCAAAATAAATCATGTTTATTTAACACGCCTCTTTGAACTACTGGTGTAAGATTATAATTGTTGTTATTATCCGTGATGGGATATTCAATTTCACTAGGACTAGTAGTGGTACAGATTGAACTATTTTCCATGCTGCATATTTTTGGGCTATCAAAAGTTTTTACATTATTTATCCACTTAAACTGGATCATATCAAATCTGCTATCAATTTGATAAGCTGGTGTTGTAGGAGTTTCATTATATTCCACTGAAATTAAAATATAAACAATTTCATAAAAAAAAGGTTAATGAGTTTTACTATCATTTTCTTAATGTTATAATAAGAAATAATTTTCAAATAAATATGTTTAAGCTTTTTCAGTAAGGGTCAGACAAGCATGTAAACTTCTGTGAAAATCCTTAATGGCTCATCTTTAGTAGTTGTTTATATTTATTAAATACATATACCATGGTATTATTAATTCTATATAGGCCTTAAAATTGCTAAAATCTAGGGTGTACTTACTCGGTAATTCATCGTCGCTGTCTAATAACTCTTCGAATTTATTATTATTGGAAATTTTGACGGGCATTTTGCTAGATATGCTTAAAATTGAATTTTAAATTATAATTATTGTTTGGTTGTCCACTAAATTCAAATTATATACGAGCAAATCACAAAGTAGTTTTCAGTGTTCTGAGGTTTCTAAATACGAAATACTTATTCTACTACCACTCAATACTGACTACGAATTATGATTATAATAACTGAAAAATTCTTAGTAAAAAGTACCAAAAACAACTTATCCACCGTAGACAGAGAAACAAATAAACCAAGGGGTCGTGAAACCGCAGTTGAGACAGAGATAGTTTGTCAATGTGTGTGTATAATGTTGCCATAGTAACTGCATTTCCCTGTTTCGGAAAAAAATATTTTTAGGATTTAAAACAAAACGAAATGTTTTTTTTATTTATTTAAAATTACCAATATGACATACAGTAATAATAACATAATTATATATATATTATATGCTTTAAATAAATGCAAATAAAAATTAAATATAGCTACTGTACAAATAATGACCGCGAAGAATGGTGGCAAGAATGTAAGCAGCATATCTCCTTTGAACGCCCTCTGGGCGAAAAATTAACCAGCCCTCCTGTCACCAATAGAGGCAATAAGACGTGGTGTAATATTTAATATTAGATAAAGAAGCATTATAGGCTTTTATTAGACTCCGTCTTTATTTGTTTACATTGTCGAGTCAATTTTTTTCATCGAAAATCGGGGTATTTTTTCGCTGACACTGGTAACATTTACCTGATAAACAATTATAGGTTATGAATGATAAAAACTCGACAAAACCTATTATTTTCAGGATTTTAAGACGATATAATCTTCCATCATGCTATAGCATACATAATTATCACTGGGAAACTATATTTAGAAACAAAAACGGTGTACTTACGTGTGAAAAGACACACCGGCAACTTTCTTCTCACTATCACTTTTACATGAAATAACACTACAACGCATTGTTGTATAATCTTCGATGTGATGTACGGATAAGTTCTCTTTGTACTCACTGGGTTAGAATCGTTTTCTTACATGAAAATAAGCAAAAATTGAACAATAAACACAATTAACGCACCAACTGTCAAGTTTGTTTCGCAACTGACTAGCGAAACAAACACCAAAACTGGTTACGCGATAAGGGACAAAAGATTTGATAATTCTATCTCTGTTTAAACCATTTGTAACGTAATTTTCGTTCTCTTTCTTGTGTAAGTGAAAAGGAAAACGTCATTGCGTCTATTTGTTTCTCTCTCTACGGTCTATTAGTTTCTCTGTCTACGTTATCCACACTCTAGAGTGTAACATTTTAGCACTATAAACAATGTCCTTAAAACTTTGTACAATAAATTTTTTTTTATTACTCTGAATAGATTAATTTCTTAAGAAGTTTTGTCAAAGATGTCGGTATGAAGTGGGTACTCTTTGCTACGTTTAATAGTTATTGTTTATTTACTTTAATTATTATAATATAATATACTCTATGAACCGTATAGACCCATTTTCCAAAAAAAACTTGAGCATCAGGGTTCACAACCTAAAGCCAAGCAATTATCGTACCAAGCCTCGTAAAGTTATCGTACATGGAGCAAAATTATCGTACATCAGGATAATGATTATGACATACAATTTTTATAATTATATTATATAAAATCACAACAATATATGTTAAATAACTTGTAATAGTAGTTAAAATCAGCAGTAAACTAAAAAAAATACGCAATATATACGATAAATATGATCAAATTCAAAGAGACAGTAACTGCCAACACTCCACATCAAACCTAGATCCATAGATAATACATATATACTGGTATCATAATGGAAATTATCGTACGATACGATGTACGATGGTATAGTGTACCATCGTACGTAGTTATGAAATTATCATATGGTTGTGAACCCTGTTGAGTACTACTTTTTTTGTAGATGACAAATGACATGTTCGTCAAATTTATATTCTTTTTGGTGTTTTACATGTGTATGAAACAGGAAAAAATCAGGAATTAGGAAGATGAGCTTATTTTTTTATGGTCTCAAAAAATCATATTTAAAATATCAAAAATACTGGAGATTTTTTTGTACGATATCTGCAAAAAAGTTTTTTTGTTTAAAATTTTTCACAGTTACGAGTTCTTAAATTATTTTCTGAAGCGACCGATCGACGCGTTACGTCACATCGCCCAACGTCGCTCGCTCGCCCATACAATTTCGCCTGTAATTTCGCGTTATTCTTGATTTATTTATATTTCGGTTAGTATAACAAAAAACTTAAATATATTTACTGTAAAGTACCATAGCATAATAATTCAATAAATAGAACTCAGGAAAAATACTTTTTCCATATATTATATTTGGAATATATAAAACGGTACTTTGTAAGGTGATGGAACGGATTCTTAACAACCAATTGATCCATTACTTAGAAGATCACTGTTTATTTATGATCGTCAGTACGGATTTCGACCAAAACGGTCTACAGGTGATCTTCTAGCGTACGTAACACACCTCTGGGGTGAAGCTATCGACAAGCGTGGGGAATCGTTGGCTGTCAGCCTCGATACCTCCAAGGCTTTCGACAGGGTCTGGCACAGAAGTCTTCTCTCCAAGCTGCCGGAATATGGTCTGCCTCTCAGCTTTGCACCTGGATTGCCAGCTTCCTACTCAAGCGCAGCCTTCGTGTTTTAGTTGATGGTTGCGCTTCACAATTCTATGTAGTGAATGCTGGGGTCCCCCAGGGATCTGTGCTATCTCCCACTCTGTTTCTTTTGCATATCAATGATATGCTCTCTCTCGGGAACATTCATTGCTATGCAGACGAAAGTACAGTGCATGGTGGATACCACGGACGCGCAGTGGCTGGGCGAGCGGAAATTCAGGAGAGGCGGGAGGATCTTGTCATTGAACTCAATAGGACGTTAGAGCTTATCGCCAAATGGGGCTCAGATAATCTTGATGAGTTTAATGCCAAGAAAACACAGGTATGCGCTCTCACAGCAAAAAAGTCACCATTTTCCCCTCTTCCCTCCCTCTGTGGCACTCCGCTGGTGATACAAAGCAAAATCGCCATGCTGGGGATGGACGTTCGCTACGACCTTAGTCCATCGAGGCTGTGATAAAAACAGCTTCACGGAAACTCGGAGTTCTGAACAAGGTGCGGCGTTTTTTCACGCCACAACAACTGTGCCTGCTGTACAAAACACAGTTACGGTCTTGCGTTGAATATTGCTCGCACCTTTGGGATGGCTCCGCTAAGTACCTACTTGAGGCCTTGGATCGGTTGCAGCGACGTGCGGTCCGCATTATTGGCGACGTAAAGGTCACTAACACCCTCGAGCCTTTACAATTGCGTCGAGGGATAGCAGCGCTGAGCGCTTTCTATCGACTGTATCACGGCGAATGTTCCGAGGAATTAGTCTCCCTAATTCCCCCTTCCTTCACAAGTCTACGCGTGCTGGCTCTCGATGTCACCGACTAACTGTGACATCAATTCCATCGCGTACAAAGAAATTTGGCAACTCCTTTCTTTGTCGCACTTCCAAAAAATGGAATTCCTTACCAGCTCACGTATTCCCCTCCTCTTACGACCCGGGTTCTTTCAAACGAGGCGTGAAGAGGCATCTTGCGGGCCGGCAAGGCGGGGGCGGCTAGTGCAGAACCTTCTTCCCGACTGTACTGGCCGTCCTCGCTTTTGGACTCTACTACCACTTAACATCAGGTGGAGTAGAATCATTTGCCCTCCCGGCAAATATAAAAAAAAAAAAAAGTAGATATTTATTTATATTATTTCGTGATGAGCATTTTAATGTACTTTAGTAGTAAAATTTGTCGTATTTATAAGTTTTTAGTTTGAGGATATTTAATTTTTACAGGCTAGTTATGGATGTTCGTAATAACGGCCTTGATACGTTAAATACCGATAGTGTTGTCATAAGAGTTTGTATCGATGAAAAATGCATTTCAATGTTAACCTTAGGTTTATTGTTAAGGTAATTGTTGTTTATGGTTAAAGTCTTGAAGATGATTTGTGAACAACGCCGTATCGCCAATGGTATAAGTAAAAAAATCCTTAATGACTGTGACCCATTGAATTTGATTTTTACCATATTATGTTTCTTTGAACGTCAAATATATAGTCTAATATAGTACGTATGATACAAATGAAATGAAATAATTCTTCATTAAATAGACTTATAAGGGCTTTTGAATGTTATAGTATTAAATTAAACGTAAAGTTACCACCGGTAATCTGATAGTCTACCCGAACGATGGGCGGAAGTAGTTAAGTCCAAGAAGTGACCTCTTGGACTTAAACAAAATTAGCAGTTAGTCTGGACATAGAAAAAGGTTTTGATTGGGTATGGCAGAAGCGCTTCTTTTGAAGCTTCCTTTTTATGGACTTCCCAGGACATAATGCAACTGGATCACTATAAAATCATAAGTGCTTATTAACCAAACGGATTGGGGCCAACCAAACTTACCCCAATACGACACAAGTTATTTATTTATTTTTTATTTAAAACTTTTTTGCCCACCACATTATAGTAAGACAAAAGGCGGACTTAATGCCTAAAGGCATTCTCTACCAGTCAACCTTTAGGCTAAGCGGAAATTCGTGAAGGCGGTAATTGATTATGAAAAATATAGATACATACAAATATAACGACAAAAAATAAAATAAAATTCAGAGCTATTATATATATGTGAATAATATATATATATATACATACATACATACATCCATACACACACACATACATAGACATACACACACATACATACAAATATACATATAAATAATAATGCATTATAGATGTCAGAGATGAAGAGAACTAGGAGTTTTCTGACAATATAAGCTCACGTTAGCGCGATGACTTCTAAAATGACCTTTGTAATATTCCCCCTCATTTTGAGAATACCGCTCCGCTACCAAATACAGTATCGGGACTTTAAGTTTCGCGGTCCATTGGAAGGTAAAGCCAAATTAACCGCTAAAAGCTTTGTGTGATCAACAAGGTAAATCAGTACTTCACCTCAGCTTAGAAATAAAGTATGTGGGGCGTCAAATCACAAAGAAGGATAAAATAAATATAAAATTATCAATGCACATATCGCAAGAGTCGCTCGCAATAACGATCGGGCGAAGTGACGTCACAGTCAAAACTCGGACGCAGCGGAAAGTTAGTTATTAATAAAGAGACATAAACAAACTTAAGATTTACATAATCCATGTGATTTATTAATAGTTTTGCTATATATATATACTACAAACAGTTTTGATTAGGACCTTTATTTGAATTAAAATTTTCACGAATACATACAGAATATTATTTAGAACATAGATTATGACTTACTCTGTCATATCAATTAGGGATAATTGTTTATTTAGCTTCTCGTCGTTAGAATATAGCTTACATTGCAAATGCTATGTCTTTTTTGGTTGAAATCTATATTGAATTTAGGACACCTATTGTACTACTAATGTGATCAAGGGAAAATAACAACATTTTTGTTTGAATTAATTTATGTAATTGAATCCAAATTACTTTTTATAACTAATAATTTCTAGTTCTTGCTTTTCATTGAATACTAAAGTTTTTAATCTTTTGTTTGGCAATGTTTTAATTCTTTGCAGACCATATTCTATTAGTTTTTCTAAAGGAGTTTTACGATAATCTTTGTATTTTCTAAATATATTTGCAGTAGTTTTATACAAAAAACCATGAGTGAAGCCATCCGGAAAATGCTTGACAATTTCTTTCCATCTAATGTCAGACCAAATTTTGTAAGGATAAAGCTGTAATCTAAAAAAAAAAGAATAAAACCAGACATTTTAATAACAGAAGTATTGACATTTCAAGAGGCAACACATTATCAACTTACTTTTTTAAAATTTTCCTCCTAAGTTTATTCAGTTTTATATCACATCTGACAAATAGTTGGACATGTAAACTGTTGTACCAAAAGATTTGTAAATTTATATGTTCTTTATTCATAGTTTCTTCAAGTTGTACCCATATTGATGTGTCAATTTTATTGTTTTGCAATTTTTCTAATGGCTTTCCAGTGTATTGTAACAGGAGTTTTAAAAATTTTGTACACAAGGGCAATGTCCATTTGAAGTTTTTCCTCTCAGTTTTTTTTCCTTCAAAAAAATTAAACATTTTAGATTATTTGTATACATATGTCTTATAAATATTTGGTTCTTATAGATTGATATTACTTAACAATTCTTTATAAATATTTTAATAAATAACAATCCATTTATCCATCATCTCACCCATTTCATTTGTGTCTACTTTTATTATGACCGTTCTAGTTCTAATACAAGACCTTCTGTGTGCGGTAATGAAATGTTATTGACTTAATTAATGAAGTCTGACAATTAAACTGACATCAATAATGAAGGAGTTATAATGGATGCCAACTAAGTTTGCTATCAAATCTGCACTAGTAAAACTTTGCACCCATGACAAACTACTAACCAATAAATTGAATTGTATAACTTTTAAAAAGTGTTTCACCAAGTCCAACATTTAACCAAAACATTCACATCAAATACTTCACGATTTAAATATATCTTTAAAAATACTACACACCATTACTAAGTTGAAGCAATTTCTTATAAATTCCCCTTGGTTCTCGTCCAAGCACAGCTGACAAATATGGTACCATATTTTTGGGATTGTGGTACATACAAACAATCATAATTTTCTCCTCATATGAAAAATATCGTCCTTTAAATCTATTGCCATAGTGGGTTATAAAAAATTTGTATACTTGATAGATAGTTCTATTTAAACCTCGTGCTAGATATGACATAACAAATCTTCTCACTAATTCCTCTGGTGTATTCGGGAGGCGTGATCTATCTTTATTTCTCCATCGTGCAAGGCATGCTGGTTTATTTGGAACATCATAAGTCTAAATTAATAAAAACACAATCATTAGATATCTTCAGGGCATTATATATTACATAAAAACAAAAACAAACCTTTCGAAAGTCCTTCCAGTTTTTAGAGATTAATTCACTTTCTTCAGAGCAAATGGTATCTGTTCGATAATTCTCAGACAAATTATTATCATTCTTTACTTTAAGCGGTCTAGTAAGGCAGTTTGTCTCTTGATACCAGGGTTGTTCCCAAGTAACAACCATGCTTTCTCTTTTATCTAAGAGTATCTGAGAAATACAAAATTACAATTATTAATGAATTAAATATAATATACTTCTTTAAGTTATCATGCTAGGATCAAACTTTTAAGCGAATTCTTGATGAAGAAAAAACTTTAATTGGGACTGCATAGCCCGGTTCCTATTAAAACTATTGTAAATAAAAAAAAAAATATATATATATATATATATATATATAATTTGATACCTGCATGAACTCTTCGTCTTCGGCTTGAATTTGTTCTAAGACCATGTGTAAATCATCAATTAAAGTAGGATCACTAAAATCTTCAACATTTTCAAAACGTGCTACTAAGTCTATGTTCTCCATGGTATAAAATTATTTATTTAGTGTACTGTAGCTTAATGCGGTTTAATAATAAGTTATGAGGCTTAAATAGGTAGTTAACTTTCCTTATACAGATACATATTATTTTAAGATAAATAAAATTTAGACTTCCATGTGAAAATCTAGTTAAACTCAACAGTCAAATTCTATCAAAAGTCAAAACGTTAAATTTTTTTTTTTTTTTTACCGTTAATAGGCAAGCGCTTGACCGTTGACTTGCCTGATCTTAAACATAGTCACGGTCTAGGATGGAGCGCGCCTGCCCAGAAGGAACCCGTTCACTCTGGATTTGAACACATAATAATAGATTATAAACTAATACACGAATGAGGAAGTCAATATTGCTTCTGGTAAAACATTCTTTGAAGATGAATATAATATTTAAATCAGGGTTCAAATTGAATCGATCACTTGTAAATAATTATTTTACAATGTGATCTTCGATTTTTATTAATTGGTTTCAGTAATACAATCTCAAACTAGGTTAAATAACAATGTCGTGAAATTGGATTATGAATTACGATTCTTAAATCCTAAGTTACATTATCAATATTACAACAAAATCGATGATTATGATAGAAATAGTTTTGATTTAACATTCGTTCATTTTTAATATTTACAATTAATTTGTATAAGATTATTACAAGTTTAATATAATTGAAGTAAAAAGTAATTTGTACTGAGTTTTTTGTCGCTTTTTTCTTAGTTGAATCTACATTCCGAACCGGTGATAGATTGAAATTCAATTTATCTAATATAATGATTTTCTTGTAAAACAAGCACCTAAATCATATCAGTCAGTATCAATCAGCCTATCCTAATAATGTATCTTTTGATTTAATTTTTGATTGATGTAATCACTCCTTCATACTAATAATCAAATTAAATCATAGAAATTAAACAACATTTATAGTATATAATATTTTAAATTTATATATATTATATACAATAAATTAATGTTCATAATATAGTATTGTGATTGACACTAGACATTGACATAACATAAGAACTCCTATGGTAGGTACCTACCTACCTATTTAACTTGCATAAACTGTCACTGTCAGTAATTCTTTATACATGTATTTTCGTATTCTTCTTTGAGCTTTTATTGGATAAAATAATGTTTGTGCATTTTTATATAAAACGAAATGTTTTTAAGAGATGTAGTTTCTAGTTAAATAAATTGGTGCTCATTAAAATTACACATAAAATGCAAAAAATCTAACCTATTTTTTGTTGTCGTTTGATAGGTTTATTATTTTGTTATAGGTAGTGTATTTTTTAATACTTTCTTTAAATTCGTTTGGTTTTATGTACGATGACCAATAGCAATTAAAGGTAAACGTTGTTAATTTTTTTCATAAATATTATTATGTTGTATGTTATTTAAACAGTTCCAATGTTATTAAGATTGATTGTTATTTTAATGTAGAGAAAATTTCAATCTATTTTTTTATCTAAATTTATTTATTTTGCTTAACTCTTTCAGGTCTAAAGCCGAAAGATAAGAGTATCAAATGGAATACATATTGTAGAAACCATGTTTGTTTCCCATGAAAATACAAATTCTAGCAAGAAAAAATTTCAAAAACCAAATATTTTGCGCAAAAGGTCCAACTTATTAAATAAGACATCAAATGTGAGAACTTCTAATAAAACTGCAACTTATGAATCTCCGGATGTTCAATCACTTCTAACCACATCTTTTATAAATGATCAAAAAAATAATGACATAAACATAAAAGTAACAGGATGTAAAAATAACAAAACATTTGTGCCTATCAAGCATTCTGTGCAGAAATCGAAAGTTGACAATAATATAATTAAAGTTGAATTAGATGCTGCTTCTATAAATCAAGCAAATGTTGAAACAAAGAATATTATATATTTTGAAAACAGTCCTTCTACTAGTGAGTATGATAGAAATAACAATTGTGTCAAATATTTCAATATCATATGGCTTAATAAAATATTTGGGATGCAAGTGATGAATGTGTGTGTGCAATATGTGTGTGTGTCTACAAAAAAATTATACTATTTATCCTTGATACACCTTACTTTTATTATAAATGCAAAGTTGAGTTTGTTTGCTGGCTACACTCTCACATCTTAAGTACTGAACCAGTCATCATTAATTTTGCAATATGACGCAGAAATAGTAATATGAAAGTGAGTGTATTACAAAAAATCTAACTGAAATAATATACTCTTATATAAATATTTTGAAAATATAGGCCAAAAGTTCTCATATATGTCTATAATTTGGCTGTGCTGTATTTATAAATTGTTGTCTCTTGTATGTTTATGTTTTATTTTTAGATAATGAGGAGAATCAACATCAAACTTCTATTAGTGTGGAGTCGTTGCTAATGGGTGAAGTAGCCAGACAGGTATCTATGTTAATTAAACTTGTACTGATGTTATAAAGAAAATAATTATGTACCTTTTTTAAAGCAGATGATTTAGATTTCATACAATCAAGTAATTATAATACGTAGCTTAAAAACAATGTAAAGTCTTCATCGTAATGAAGACTATACAGTCTTTACTATTTAAAATTATTATAGAAAGTATTTTATTATGAGCTAGCTAACTTTTTAACAATCTTGTTATTGATTAAAAACATATTTTACCAAATACATATTTATCTTGGTTCCAACTTCAACCCGATTAGTGGGTACCCAGCACATAATTATAATATTGTTCAGTTTCATTTAATATGTGTTTTCCTTCAATGTTAAGCACAAAATGAAAATTATATTTATTAGATAAACACAAATTAAGCACATGAAAATTCAGTGGCGATTGCCTGGGTTCTCACGATCATTGGTTAAGATTGACGCGTTTTAACCATTAGTGCCTATGTTCTACGCCTATGGCCTAAGCCATCTTGGCTTCTATAAGTAAAGGTTTTGTCTATTTAGTTATTAAATAATGAGTGCACTTGGATTATTTTGACAAAATTAGATGACATTCAAAAAGTTTTACTCACATTTTTTTCCTTTGAACAAACTATTTTGTAATTTGATATTTGTTAATTATATCTTTCTCATATAAATATATTTTTAATTCAGGTGGACAAAAAGTCACTGGCATTGTATGTTTATATAATTTAAACCACTAACACTATCAATGCAATGCCAATATTGGGATCTAAGATTTTATGTCTATTGTGCCCGTAATAAAACTGGGCCACTAATTATTTAAATCGGAATACAGAAATAATTGTTTGGCGGTAGAGTGACTGAGGAGCGGGCTCTATCTACTTAAAGGGGCTTGAATTAAGCCAAGCTCCAGGCTTGGCGCGCTAGGGCTAAATATTTTATTTGTATTTTTTTTTTGTTTAAACTATGTTAGTTGGTGTTCTGTGTAGAGTTAAAGTGAATAAATTAGAAAAGATGTTTTTGATCCATCTTTTCATTAATTTTCATCCCTTATATGTATGTATGTATGTTTGTTTCTATCCAATGATGACATGTCAGATTTTTGTTAATAAATTAATTGTACTAAGTTTACCGAATTCATCACATAATTTTATATTTTATAGAATATTCCTATATCTGAAAATGATCTCCAGCAGAATAAAGAAATAGAAAATCAGAGTAAACCAAAATGGTGTTTAGATTTTACTCAAGACTCGCAGAAGATTATAATTGAACATTGTAAGTATTTTGAAACAATTAAACATTTGATGTTACCATAACTATTTTTACAAAAATCAATGAAGAAACTGAAAATATATTTATAATTTATTTTAATTTTAGATGATGGATCCCAATATGAAGGTTTATATCTAGATCAGAAATCGGACATTGTCAGCACAATGGTTCCGTTAGCTGCCGTCTCGTCTTTACGTCAAGATCCGCAGATAGTGCAAGACGAAAACTATACCTCTATACCTTCATTGACAAGTTTAGCCAGCGAGCCATCTTTAGATGATTTCTCCAAAGCTGTTTCATGTGAAGATTTCAACTCTGTGGTCACTATTCAGAATGCATCTACAATGTCATCCACAGATCAAGACGTGAATAACGTTGATAATTTTCCATCCATGACCACTATACAAAAGATTTCAATGGAGCAATTAATTACTGCACCAGTAAGATTTAAGGTGATTTATTTAAGTTTTTGGCACTACAGCCTATTACAATCTAAGATGAAGTACATATAAACAGATGTTAGATTTTTACATTTCATACGATTTGCTAATAGCTCTGATATATTCATTCGGTAATTACGTCATCAGATTACTTCGGTCTTTAAGATCTACTTACCCAAATTTTTAATTGTGTTTTGCTCGCTGCTTCGTTTCCTACATAGATTCATTTATATACAATCAAGTAGTCGCGAATCTATAACAAATGCCAATTACCATAAATTATTCAAGATCTCGATAAATTATATCGGTATTATATAAATTATATCAGTTCAATATCAAAGTTGTGTATTTGTGATTTCTTCTGTATCTTTATAATTTGACTATTTTTATAAATTAATTAAATTGTATACCCTAATTTTGCCTCGTTGGTCTAGTGGCTAGATATAATAAAAAAAAATCAGTAGCAAACCGTAGTCTGGAAGTACACACAATCCCGTGTCTCGGAAAGCACTTAAGCCCTTTCCGTCCTGCGCCTTAACTCTTTTCGGTCGTTTTGGATTTGCCTTCCCATTGGATTATGAGAGTTAGGGAATAGATAGTGCACCTGTATTTGCATACACACACTCATATATTTGTTAATTAAAAACTGCGCAGCTGGCTAGTCTCCCTTGAGACTGGCCGCCGTGTCCGAAATTGGTCAGGAGGACATCATCATCACTTTAATTTTGTTTTAGTGCGAGATGCCAAATTGTAATAAGGAGTTCATGAGTGAGCAAAAGTTAAGGAAACATATTAATTCACACAACAAAGATAGTATCACAAAACCTCCGAGACAGACGACAGTTGAGTGCCCCGTTAAGAGGATTCATGAAAATGGACTGGAGGAGCCATGTGGAAGGATATTTCATGTTAGAGATGAACTTGCAAAACATTTAAATGAGGAACATACTATAGAAGAAGCGGTTTATAGGTAAAACAATGATTATAAATTGCCTGTGGAAACATGGGCATTCAAAATATGAACTTATTAACACCATTTAAAGATTGTGCCTCATTTAAATTTTTCTCACTAGTTTGAGGAAGCTTAATAAATATGACATAATGATTATATTTGAATGCACTAGAATAATTCCAATATATTAATTTATAACCAGTTGGTCAGTTTCAGAAAACTAAAATGACTGCAGTATATCCGACGACGGTCCGATGTAATACGAACTCGCGTGTATTATTTTTTTATCATTAATTTGGTAAACTACTGTGTGCAGATGTTTGGAATGCAGTCGACGATTCTTCTGGGCGTCGGGCCTGCGCGCGCACGCGCGTGCCCACGCCGTGCGCACGGGGCGCGCCGTGCTCGCGTGCCCGTGGCCGGGCTGCGCGCGCGTGTTCCGCCAGCCCTGCCGACTGCGCGAGCACGCGCGCGCCCACACCGGCGACAAGCCCTACCCGTGTAGCTACCCGGTAAATCGAACAATCAATCAATATTTATACTATAAATGTATACGCGTACATAAGAGGCTAAGGTGGTGCTAAAGCGTAGGTAGAGGTATTTTCAACTCAATTAAAAAATTACTATCAAAATTGGTTCAATAACAAAAAAGGTATACTCAAACATACATTAAGAATGGTGATGTCCTCCTGACTGATTTCGGCCATTCAAAATCCGATGGGACGGCAAATCCGACATTACCGGAAAGAATTCAGGCGCAGGACCAAAGGCTTTACGTCCTTTTCAAGACTCGACAAAGTACACACTTTCTTCACATTCTCCTCCGCTTATTATTCTTTCTTAAAAAAGAAGAAAAGTTCGTTTAAAACAAAACAAAATGCATAAATTTAAAAACAACAGTAGTTTGTTTATGCAATAACGCAAATCTAATTTTTTTGGAAAGTTTAAGGATAAAAATCTAAGTCTTAGATTTACTTCATATTCCTTTTCTCAGAATAGCACTTCTGTTTAAATATAAGTTATTTTCTTCCCTAAAGTAAAACTTCTCACGTATCAAGTAATTTTGCCTGTAGGAACTTTTGGACCTCGTGCCAAAAGATTTTTGTATCTGTGTTTATGGGTCATAACAAAAAATCTTTAACAATTTTGTTCTTATTAAGTATTTTTGCGTAAATAAAACCTTATTATGATAAATTGATTGATTAACTCCTAAAGCAAAAGCAATTTAGGATTTACATCTGAACAAATTTCCGAATGGTATTCATAAAACTATTTTAATAGTTTTTATATAGAATCTGAATTTATTTTCGAATGATATAACTCCTAATTCTTCTTTAATAATTGAATTTAAGAGCAGAGATACTACTACCGATTAGGTATGAATAAGTGATTCTTCGACCGAACATATATACCTTGTTAACGGCACGGGTGCAAGAACTATGTATGGAATGGCTTACATGGCCAATTTCTATTCTGCCTTCCATCTTACCTTCCATTAGGTAGCCCATTTCTTATCTGCCAAACTTCTAAAATCATATAATTATCCCGTGTAGAACTGCGGCTGGTCGTTCCGCACAGCCAGCAAGCTGATGCGGCACGCGCGGCGCCACACGGGCGAGCGGCGCCACGCGTGCGCCACGTGCGGGCGCGCCTTCCTGCGGCGCGAGCACCTGCGCGACCACGCCGCGCGCCACCACGCGCCGCACGCGCGCCGCCTGCACGCCTGTCCGCACGCCGGTACGCACGACCTCACTCCGTCGTAGGGGTTTTCATTTTTTCAGTCATATTTTTTTTTTTTTTTTTATATTACCCGGGAGGGCAAATGACTCTACTCCACCTGATGTTAAGTGGTAGTAGAGTCCAAACGCGAGGACGGCCAGTACAGTCGGGAAGAAGGTTCTGCACTAGCCGCCCTCGCCTTGCCGGCCCGCAAGATGCCTCTTCACGCCTCGTTTGAAGGAACCCGGGTCGTAAGAGGAGGGGAATACGTGTGCTGGTAAGGAATTCCATTTCTTGGAAGTGCGACAAAGAAAGGAGTTGCCAAATTTCTTTGTGCGCGATGGAATTGATGTCACAGTTAGTCGGTGACATCGAGAGCCAGCACGCGTAGACTTGTGAAGGAAGGGGGAAGCTGGAATTATGGAGAATAATTCCTCGGAACACTCGCCGTGATACAGTCGATAGAAAGCGCTCAGCGCTGCTATCTCTCGACGCAATTGTAAAGGCTCGAGGGTGTTAGTGACCTTTACGTCGCCAATTATGCGGACCGCACGTCGCTGCAACCGATCCAAGGCCTGAAGTAGGTATTTAGCGGAGCCATCCCAAAGGTGCGAGCAATATTCAACGCAAGACCGTACCTGTGTTTTGTAATGCAGGCACAGTTGTTGAGGCGTGAAAAAACGCCGCACCTTGTTCAGAACTCCGAGTTTCCGTGAAGCTGTTTTTATTACAGCCTCGATGTAATCCCTTGGACTAAGGTCGCAGCGAACGTCCATCCCCAGCATGGCGATTTTGCTTTGTATCACCAGCGGAGTGCCACAGAGGGAGGGAAAAGGGGAAAATGGTGACTTTTTTGCTGTGAGAGCGCATACCTGTGTTTTCTTGGCATTAAACTCAACAAGATTATCTGAGCCCCATTTGGCGATAAGCTCTAACGTCCTATTGAGTTCAATGACAAGATCCTCCCGCCTCTCCCTAATTTCCGCTCGCCCAGCCACTGCGCGTCCGTGGTATCCACCATGCACTGTACTATCGTCTGCATAGCAATGAATGTTCCCGAGAGAGAGCAAATCATTGATATGCAAAAGAAACAGAGTGGGAGATAGCACAGATCCCTGGGGGACCCCAGCATTCACTACATAGAATTGTGAAGCGCAACCATCAACTAAAACACGAAGGCTGCGCTTGTGTAGGAAGCTGGCAATCCAGGTGCAAAGCTGAGCAGGCAGACCATATGCCGGCAGCTTGGAGAGAAGACTTCTGTGCCAGACCCTGTCGAAAGCCTTGGAGATATCGAGGCTGACAGCCAACGATTCCCCATGCTTGTCGATAGCTTCACCCCAGAGGTGCGTTACGTACGCTAGAAGATCACCTGTAGACCGTTTTGGTCGAAATCCGTACTGACGATCATTAATTAAACAGTGATCTTCTAGGTAATGGATCAGTTGGTTGTTAATAATCCGTTCCATCACCTTACAAAGTACTGAGGTGATAGCTATTGGCCGATAATTTGCCGGGTCAGACCGATCCCCTTTTTTGGGAACCGCTTGCACATTAGCTCTTCTCCAAGCCTCCGGCACACATCCCGAAGAAAGAGACAGTTGGAACAGGCGCGTTAACACGGGAGACAGCTCCGCCGCGCACTTCTTCAGCACTATGGCTGGTATTCCATCGGGACCGCTAGCTTTCCGTACATCAAGTGATTGCAGCTCCGCACGCACATCACGCTGCCTGATTTTGATGTCAGGCATCGTGTGGCCACAAGAAGGTATTATTGGTGGCAGAGCACTACAATCATCGATGACGGAGTTGTCGGCAAAGAGTTTAGCCAGGAGATCAGCTTTCTCTTGCGGACTGTGAGCTAGCGATCTGTCCGGACTTCTGAGCGGTGGCAGCGAAGGTTGGCAGAAATTGTTTTGCACAGACTTGGTCAGACGCCAGAAGCTACGGGAGCCCCTAGGATGTGAAATAAGGTCATGACCAATCTGTACAATGCGCTATGCATCCGCTCTCGTGTAAGCCTTCCTACAGGACTTGGAGTTTTTATTGTAGATTGCTTTCAGTGAGTCAATGTTAGATGCCCCGCTAATGCAGCCATTGATCCACTCGCGATATGCCGCCTGCTTAGATGATACAGCGTCGGCACATTCGCGAGTGAACCAACGGTTACGCGCACCCCTACTGTCGAGATCTGAGCTAGGAATGTAGTATTCCATTCCCAACATGATCTCGCCAGCAACAGCAGCGGCACTAGCTGACGGGTCATTCCCACTGAAGCAACGTTCCTTCCAAGGGACTGACGCATAGTAATCGCGCATACCGTCCCAGTCTGCCGACTTGTAGTGCCAAACGCGACGTTTGCATACCGCTGGTGGCGGCAGCTTGGCCTGTGGCACTTTGGTAGATATGAGGCTGTGATCCGAAGAACCAAGTGGAGCTTGAACCACAACCTGATATTCCACCGGGTGAGAAGTCAGCAGAAGGTCCAGAAGAGAAGGCGCTTGCCCATCAATGTCTGGGATCCTGGTGGGCTGATCAACTAGTTGGGTCAAGTCATGTGTGAGAGCAAAAGCATGAGCAGTCCTTCCAGCATGGTCAGTTTTGAGGGATTTCAACCATGATTCATGGTGAGCATTAAAATCCCCCAAAAACACCAATTCCGCGTTAGGAAACTGCTCTTGCGCAGCATCTGCCACCCGACTAAGATGGTCAAAGAGTCGGCTTGTCTCCAAGTCACCATTATGGGATCTGTAGAGGCACACGTAGACCCGACTCTGACGAACCAGATCCACACGTACCACCAACATGGAGAAGGAGGGGTCCTCCAAGCAGCGCAGTCGGTGACAGCAAACATCCGTCCTGACGAACAAGCATACTCCGGCTTTCGCTTTGAAGGATTCTTCAAGCATGTAGCCGGGATAATTAAGGTAGCTGGTATCGGCAGGACGGAGTATTTGTGTCTCCGTTAGAAACAACATTGCTGGCCGTGCTGTCTCGAGATGGTGGTGGACAGCGTTGAGGTTAGCGTGGAGTCCGCGGATGTTAGTGAACTCGACCTCAAACAGCGTGGGTATGGTGGGGGTGTGCACCGCTGTACGACCGTTATTTCTGTTTTGATGCGCTACCATATGGGAAAAAAAAAGAATGGAAAAGAGACGTGAAGCGAGCGACGTATTGCCACGATAGGGATGGGCAAAGTGTGGAGGCGTGTTACCCCAAGTGGTTGCCAAAAGGGAAACTACACTGACCCGCCGGACGGAAGGGCCCCCGAACCCCCCCGGAAGTGGCCGCCGGGACCCCACCTTCCGGTCACCAACCGGCACGACGGTCCACCCCGAGATTATGCGTGGCCTGGTGGGGCAGCCTCGCGTGCTGGTTAGGCACGCTCGGGCCCCTGTACTATGCCACGGGCGGCCAGCGGAATAGCCGTTTCTTCGGGTCTCCCTGTCCGGCAGGGCAATACAGTTTCCCCTGGCATTGGTTCAGTAGCCGTCTCCACTGGACCAACACCCATCGCGGCAATGTTCGCTCGGGCACTGGCTGTACGCTGGCTGACCTCGAAACGCGGCTGCAAGCCACTTCACGAGATTTACACCATGCGTACGGTGGTAACAAGCCAGGCGGATGTTTATCATCCTACCACCAGATGAGCAGATGGTCGCTCAGATGTCCCTTAGTCGCCTCTTACGACACCCATGGGAAAGGGGCAGTGAAATGTATTCTTTCTCCGTCACTGCACGGATAGAATAGTATATGAAGATAGCTGCGACATTTTATAAAACAAACCTATACTTAGGATCGCTTCAGGTAACCGTTAAATATATCTGAATGTGGCAGTAAGTATTAGCTTGTGAATGTCCCACAACTGGGAAAAGACCTCTTTTCTTAAAAAGGAGCTTATTGTATGCTGCTCCAACACGGGATTGGTGGATGTGGTAAAAATATTATTTTCTTACGAGGTTATCGTTCACTGACAATGAATTAGTAGTGCTCGCCCGGGGGCTTGAATCTTCAGTTGTGATTCATTAGCCGCTGGGTCATCTCAGTTTGTATATTGTATTTGTATGTTGCATTTTTTAACTCAGAATAAATGACAGACTAACAATTCTCGAAAAAAAAAATATAATAAATAAAAGATGAACAATGATTCATAAATTATAAAATAATATTTGTAGATTGTGAGCAAAGCTTCACGAATATGAGTTCGCTGTATATGCACATGAAGAAGATTCATAGGAAGGAACAAAACAATACTCCTGAAACTTTAAATAAGATTGAAAATCAAGAATTACCAAAAGCACCTTCAGAAAATTTATTTATGGTAAGTTGAAATTATTTCATTTTTAAAAGTAGAACTGTAATCTATAACTTATTCCAACTATCGGAGGAGTAAAGACAAATACACAACATTGACGTCGAATTGATGCGTTCGAGATTTGAAATAGTCTATGGTAGTTGTAAAATGGATATAAATAGTTAAATGGAATAGTGTAAAAAATATATGAACTATAATATCATGAACTGTTTGTAGTAGAGCTATTAGCAAATCGCGTGGATTACGTAAATCTAAGGTTTGTTAAACTTTACTCTTTCCTCGATTGTAATGGGGTAAACATAATATGTATGGTTCACACTTGAAAATGTGCATGAAACTATTCTATAGTATAAATAAAGCGTACTCTATTTGTTGTTATTTTTTTTATAATGGTTTGATATATGTTAAGTTTAAACAATTTGGCGTTCTATTCTTGAATCATATATTGGTGAAAAAATAGATATAATCAAATATATAAATAGGCGCTTAAACGTGAGAAAGACGTGTCCCAATTTGCAAAATAATTTAAAAATAAAAAAAATAATTGTTTTGATATGAATTTGTACTTACGAAATTATTATCTCTTTCGTGAGTCATGAGTATATTTAAATACTTGTTTTTAACTAGTTTGAAACGAACAAACAAATGAACCAACTTACAGCATCTGAGTCTACTAAATATTAATAAGTAGGTGTGACTTTTGCCTAGATATACCTACGGCAAATAATGTTTTTAAAAATTAAAATAAAATAAAACATTCACAGTACAATTGTCTATACATAAAAACACGTGTGCTTAGAAGTGGTCTAAAACACTCCGTTTTGATTTACACGAAATACTATTTTCTTTGTTACGAGCATCTGCACGTAATATTATCTTTTGAACTGTTTTAAAAATAATTGTTTTGATAACCGGGACAGTGATATTGCTTTCAAAATGGATAATTCAAATTTAAAGTAATGTACCATATGTTATGACGATACTAAAGTTAAGTCCAATTGTACAGGTCAGTTTATTAGAACCAAACTCCCTCGAATCCGCCGAAGAAGTGTGCGACGCCGCGGCGGGCGCAGACGGCGTCGGCGAGGACGGGCATGCGGCGCGCACGCACTGCACGTGGCCGCTGGCGCGCGCCGAGCACTTCCGCCACGCGCTGGACGACGACGGACAGGTTACGGTTACATTTGTTTCCCCTTGCTCTGTGCCATGCTAAGCTATTGGCCTATGTGGTTAGTTATCACCAGGCAGATACTTGCTGGTAGAGATTTGTATAAGCCCGCCTGGGTAGGTGTGGTGCCTATGTATCCTACCGTAAAACAGCAATAATTACTATTGTCGTGTTCCAGTTTGAAGAGTGTGTGAGCCACAAGTGACATAACATCTTAGTTGCGAATGGTGGTGGCACATTGGCGATGGTTAATATTTCTTATAGACTTTTTTTTTACGTCTATCGGTAGTGGTGACCACTTTTCATTTAGTGGCCGTTTACATGTCAGCATAGCCATTTTGATAAAAAAGATATGCTTAGTATTGCTGTGTTCTGATTTCTAAGACAAATGTCACTGTAATCACTTAAAATATTAGTCACCACATTTGACATGACGCATTAACAATGTATCAAATTATTTATATTCCTAAAAGTGTTAATGTTATTAGACAAAGACGACTATAGAAGAGATAAGAATGTTCTAAACGAAAATACTAGATCTTTGTCTCATTCTTGCACAGACATCACGCCACTAGTGTATTAAATGTTAAGTACCTTTTCGCTTAAAAAATATTTATTATATAAATTTGTAATTTGTCTGGTTACAGGTAGAGCAATCCGAAGGCTCCGAAAGTAACATATACACAGTAAGAAGTGACTTGTTTCTTCACGGAAACGTTTTGCACAACGAAGATAGCGAGTGAGTATCAGCTAATGTTAAAGATGATCAATTTAAAACATAGTTTATGATAGGTTTGAATCGTATTGTCCCATCAAACATTAAAAGTGTTGGTTTGAAATTCAGTTGCAAGATTTGACCCACATTTAAGGTATTTATCATCGCATATCATCGTCTTAAATATTGATTATCTTATTAAATGGAAATGAAAAAAGTAAAAACAACCGGCACCTGTGACCCGAGCTAGTATGACGTATCCCCCCCAGACCGATGTCGGGCTGCGTGCGCGCGGACGCGGCGGCGCTGGACGCAGAGCTGCTGCTGGACGCGCCTTCCGTGCACCTCGACCAGGTACCGCTCGCACTTTGTGTTACATCATAGAACACATTTATTATCATTTGTTTAATATACCGCCTTCGTTTTATTACAAAAATACTTTGTGGCGTGACTTTATACCTTGTGTTAAATTTGAATGAATAATCAAATTTTTAATCTATAAGATGAGCCTTGTGTTTCAGGAGGAACTGTACACGGATGCTGTCGACGAGTCATCGTTCAGAGTGTTTCTTCTTAGTGGTGAGGAACTCGCATAATCGTCCTTTCAACGACATCGTTTGTTTATGTGTTATATCACTTCTAGCAGTGGCGGATTTACATATTTTATATAGGCCTACCTATATATATATATATACCTATATATTGTTCTCCTAAAGAAACAAAATATGGTAAGATACGTTTATTATCCAAAATATAAAAAAAGTAAACGAAAAATGTTTGCTTAAAACCTTTTTCGGTTTTACTTACTTACGCCCTATGTTACATGCTTGGCCTATTGGTAAATTCGCCGCTGACTTTAAGAGATAACTGATAATATAATAAGATGTAATATAATTAATCTTATATAACTTATCTTATAAAACTTCACTATCAATGAGACACAATATAGAACGTGATCACGACTGAAATAACTTCATTTTAAGTTACAAATAACGTTTAATTTAGTTTATACAAGTTTTTCTAAACCTTCATATTATATTTTAATAAAATATAAAAGCGATATTCATAAAATGTGGAAAACTTCATACTATATAAATGAAGTGATAAATATATCTTAGATGATTAGAAATTACTTTACTAACGATGTATTTAAAGGTCCAAATCCGTATTGAACTTTTTAAATAACTATGTGTAATAGCACTAAGTGGTCTGATTTATGAATGTTTTTAGCGGACGTCTAGTTAAACACTGATTTCTCTCTTTCTGTCATCATTGACGTGACATTTGAAAGAAGAGGACGCAGCATTGTTTCACTAGTCACCTCCTAAACAAAATTTATAGGTAAAGCCGAAAATGATAAACTTTTGTTCAAATATGTGTTTAATGTAATGGTATCACAATATAATAATACATTATAGTCGTATGCTAGATAATTTTCTAAACGCCAAATAAAATTTGCTGCAGGTTTATCATTTTAATGAAAAAACACGTTTTTGAGTGACATCTGCTATCGAGGTTTTTCAAATTATCATCACACTAATATTAATTGAATGATTAATTATATATATTATAGTCTCTTTTTGACCGCGATTATACTATGTTTCGATTATGATATATAAAATTGATGATTATTTCTTAAACCTTAGGCAAGATTTTAGGGCACTAATTCTGCATATAAAGTTATGTTGTATAAAATTTATGTAATTGTTAAAAACAATTGCAAAAGCGTACACAACTATTAATTTGATGTTATAAGAACTGTTTTTTATAGTGATTAGTTGTAGTACTAAGTTTGGGAAATTTTAATTTGAAATGCAATAAGTTTATACGTGAAAATTATACGAACCTACGGTACAAATATCTGTGCATATACGAAATTAATTAGTAATGAAATTTAGGGTGCAATAAATTTGTTTTTGTTGTTGATTTTAGGCCATTTTTAAAATTTGATTGTCTCAATTTTTGATCGTCAAATAAAATAAGTTATTGATAATAAAAAAAAATGTTTAATATTTACATATTGAAAGGTGAACACTGTTATTTTTACTTTCGACTGCTTATATTATGTAAGTTAAAAATATCACACTTGCTCGAGGACGATGAGAGTAATTGATCTCTACATGCCTTCTAAATTAATCTTTATGTATATTTCTATAATAGCATAATTTTGTAATGTTTGTGATACCGATTTTTGATATGTATAATGTACAATATGTTACTAAGGTAAGTTTATAGGTTAGGACTGTAGGTTAAGGTGATTGTTAACAGTTTGGATAGTTTTACCTGACATGACAATCTATTGTTTTTTTTTTAATACGACTATTTGAATTCTCAACATTCCGGAAGTACGCAACACTTAATCTCAATACTTTTTAAATGACTGCCCAAAAAAGAGGGTAATGTTTTCAGGTTTCATGTACGTATTTAGTTATACCTTAAAAGATTTGGATATATGGGGTATCGTTAGAATCCATACATCATTCCGAGTGATGCAGGCTATAAATTAATTAATTTATTCTTCCATATCCATCAGTCTCATTTTGCATTTTCAGTTTTGTTTTTAGGGTATAAAATCGTTTTAACGTGAGAGCTAATGAATGTATGGTCATGTTTTTTTAAAGTGAGTAAACGCTATGGGAGTAAAATGGCCTTTCTGCAACATTTGATTAACATTTTCTATCCCAAAAAGTTACCCTTGTTCTGGTTTGCCAGATTGTATTGAGTACAATTGTAGTTTAATTATAATTTATTTTTAAAATGAGACACACTGGCAAAATTACCAAACATAGATTAGAATAAAATAAAAATATAATATAGTTGAAGAAATTAAATTTAGTGTTGTGTATCTCCGGGATACTAATATGTACATCTGAATTGGTATTTTTTTTAAGAAACGTTGCTTTTACGTGCACAGGGTAAGCAGATAAACACAAAATAATTATATAAATTACATACTTGGCGATTACTTACATTTGGCGAGCCGGTTGGCGTGGTTGGTAAATACTTGCCTTTCACGCCGAAGGTTGTGGGTTCGATTCCCACCCAGGACAGACATTTGTGTGCATGAACACGTCTGTTTGTTCTGAGTCTGGGTGTAATTATCTATATAAGTATGTATTTACAAAAAAAGAAAAGTAGTATATGTAGTATATCAGTTGTCTGGTTTCCATAGCACAAGCTTTGTACAAGCTTAATTTGGGATCAGATGGCCGTGTGTGAAAAATGTCCCAGGATATTATATTATTATACTACAAAATAAGTGTACACACTTACAACACGGGATATATCATATGCATAGGATATACTAATAACACTGTAATGACAATTGTCTGTATATCAAATTTTTCTATTAACATTTGACGTTAATAAATGTATTTAACACTAAAAATATATTAAAGGAGACGGGCGAGAATTAGTCAAGAAGTCACTGTAACGTTTTTTTTTTTCTTAGTTTAATATTTTGATGGATTACAATTGCAACAAATATTAATATATATTAGTGAACTGATCTCCGTATATTTTTTTAGTATGATTTATTTGTCAATTGTCATCTCATCAAACTTTGCAAACCGTATACTGTTTAATCGGAATTACTGAGTATTATAATATATTTATATTAAAATATCTGCGTGGAAGTTCAAGTTACTGTTAAGAACGCGGTGTGTTCTTAATGTCTCATACAAACGATAGTTATTTAAGACGATATTTCAATGAAAAATATTTGTTTCAATAATACAAGTTATTTAATTTTCGTAATCGTAATTTGTAAAATGATGTTCCTTTTAATGAGGTAGAAACCCTTTGTGTAACATCAGGTCAATTTTCGCTCGACTCCTTTATATTGAATACTGACTTGTCTACTAGATTGTTGAGCCTTAACGTATGCTTAGGTTTGTCATGTTCAGCTTTAGTCAAAAACACATCCAAGGAACGAGCCAAGTAACGCCTGCTAGGATAAGTTTTATTATATAGACGAAAATTTAGTTTAAAATTATATTGTAAATAAGAAATTATATTTTTGGATATACAAACATATGGTGAGATGCTTATTTTTTGAGACTGTTGTCCAAAATCAACTTTTTGTTAAAATTTATTATTATCTGAAGTTATGTCTCCAGCTCCTTACTTGTTGTTATTAAAACATTCGAAAGCAAGATATCGATTGCTCGTGTTTTATATTTTATTAATATTAAATAGTCAAGGGTTAGGCAATGATCATAGACAAAATTTTTATTTCATAAAATTACAAAAAGTGCATGTAAAAGTTTGTTGGTGGTTAACTGAATTAAAAAAATAAAAAAACAAATAGATACCTCAAATAAGGAGCTATAAATGAAATTCTAAATTATATTAATTGGTAAATAAGTTTTTATTTTAGTTGTTGCTGTATATTTGTTTATGTAATATGGATAATGTAATCACATTTTTGCACAGAACATACGCGCTAAGTCAATCTTAAATTAATCACATATCATATTTAGTTTTGTTATTAATTATATTATAATTGGTTGCTTCGTGTTTATTCAGATATTGCTATATTATAGGAAATAAATGTTTTGAATAAAACGTGTTTTATTGATTTCATATGAATCTTTCAAATAAAAACTTAGTTATAATAGAATAAAAAAGAACCAACTCAATGATAGTATTACAAAACAAATGCCTAAATATTTACATAGGGAAACTTTAAATGTATACATTACTATACAGGAGTTTCAGTGAGTTTTACCTTACATCAAATTTTCAAGTATTGAAAATCGAACAAAGGATCGGTTTTCATGACAATGTATGTAATTCTGTCGATTATATTTTGCACAATCTATAAAGTAAATTAGCTTGACAGGAACAAAACCACTAAAAGACTCGATATGCTTTTTAAACTCACACCCTTGGAGCACCATGGGACGGACGTGTCCCATGGTGCTCCAAGGCTCCCACATTCCCGCATCCCGTTGGTGACACCGGAAACCAACGGGATGCGGGAATGTTCACTGTCACTTCTTAGTTCATCTAATTGATTTGTATTATTATGTATTGTTATCATCTTGCGGTGCATTTGTCGATCCGTGAATTTAATTTTAGACCTGTCTGCTCCAACGTCTGTCGGTCCTTCGTCATACCAGCCCTCTGTCATTTAATACTATATAGTACACCTATTATAGGTAACTTCAGATAATATCATAAAAATATTTTGTCATATAAGAATATTTTTAATAGTGTTAAATATTTACATTAGAGAATGTGTAGAACAAAATCGACACTTATATTTTTATTTAACAAGTTAATAATAACTTGAACTACAATTATTTCATCTAAAGTAATGGTAGAATGTTTTTTTTATTTACATTGTGAAGGTGAATTGAGACTAATGATTGATAAATGAGAATGAGTATCTTGTATAAATACTAATACATTATTTCAAGTAAATAAGTTTATGCTGCGAACATTGTTACATTATTACCTACAACACTGTTTAAAAGTTAACATTTCATAAAATAAAAAAAGGTTTTTTGAATATAAACAATAATTTTATGAACCTACACCTTTCTCTTTTCGGTTATTTGTCTTTTTCTTTTTTTATTATAATTCCAATACTTCTTTAGGTAAAAAGGACAAATCCGCTTACGTAAAATTGTCAGATTTTTTAATTTAAAAAGTATAGGTACGAATCGACTCAAGGCTTGTTTCTATCTCTATATTCTAATTTTATTTGTAATAATTTTGTTAGTTGTTTATATTATCTGTATTGTATTTTTTAATCAAATGTTTGGCGTGACAATTATACGATTGCCAGGCATTTCCACAATGGTCGACTAATTAAGTCTATCATTAGAGTAATAACAATAATTATGCTTACAATACATACCTACAATATCGTAACTGTCGCACTATTGATCATTATAAATAATAATAAGAATGGCATTTAAACAAAAATGCCATGTATTTGTTATTAAGTACATTAGGAGTTGTGAAATGTGTAATAATCAACAATTATTGCTCAAGGCGGATGTAAAACGTTCGAACCTTATAACGGATATTGTGAGAGTTGACATTGATGTTGACGACTCATGGCAGTAATATTTGTTAAGTCCTGAGTCAGTCTTTTAACTTCAGTCTTATAATGTATGTTAAAAAATAAACGCTACTTAGTAAAATTGCGGAAAAAATAATTAAAAAAAATATGTCGATTTTATCACGTGTCAAATACACGCGTATTGTTTAAGGATACGTACGAGCAATTACATGAAAAGTGAAAAATTAAATGCTCTCGAGACAGATTTTGGTAAAAAAAACTATACAGATTTTAATCTTTTAGCCGGGAATCGTCGATAACCTATATTATCCGTTATCCTACAAAGACGTACATATTAATAAAACAATTGTAAAAACTTTCTACATATTTTGCTTTGAAAAGTTAAAAATCTATGTTCGATATTATTAATTTTGCGTGACATATTTATATATAGTAACTGAAAATATCTTTACCTATATATTTTATCTCGTTATCATAAAGAAACTGTGATATGATCGTTATCGTAGTAGGTATATTAAATCTTACACGCGCTAAGCCCAGAAGGTTTATTCTGTAAGAGTTCACTGTTTCTCACCATTCTCACTCGTAAAATGTAAGCTTCTATAAGTCTCCTTGTATGAGTCTCCTGATACGTAATTTTGATGCGTGTATCGTTTTATTGTTAAGTATAATTACTATAGTCATTCTTAGTAGTCATAGTCAAGTTCGTTCGTACAGTAGGTATTATAGCTCTTCTGAGTTATTTTCGTAAAACTTGTTTTAAAAGAAGACCTACGAACATAAAAGTGAATTGAAATGTTATAAATGGCCAGTACTCGAGGTTGATATACGAATTTAAATATCAGAATGTATTTCTTTGAGTTAGGTACTGTTATTATGGAAATAAAATTGCCTATATCTATTCTATATTAATAGTTAAAAGACGAAAAATTTTAACGGAAAATTATTGGATAAATTAACAGTTTTTTTTTAAAAACGTTAACATTATATATTATGTTAATAATGTTTTTACTATATATTTAGTGAAAAACATAATTAGCGGCTATTACAAAAAGAATAATAGAACTTCGATGTATCGTATTTGGAAATTTTTTGGATTTTTATTTTACAATATCTTAAATTGCGTACATTATATTTAAGTACTATTAATAATGACAATCGCAATGTCATACAATCCCAGTTGTCGAGTGCCTGTCGGGAGGGGTCAGCGGGAGACTCAGGCTCGTAGTCCGAATGAGTAATGTGGATAACTTGTCTCGGCATACACTTAAACCCCATAATGCCGTGTACAGGATAATAAGGCCAGCCGCCGATACCGCGACTATGACCCCAGCACGGTCTGCTTGCCTCCAATCTAAAACCTCGTAGATGAAAGGGTTACCCATGCTATAAATAAAAGAAATGTTCATATTAGCTCTATTTTCATATAACAAGTACTTGTATGAATTATCTGTTTTAATAATAAGTTACTCCTGACGGCGCGGCGGTCAATCTTAAGAAAGACCAAACCACGGGACCAACCAACTACACGGGAACATATTTGCACAAGTGTGTGCAACAGATGTGACATTAAATCCGAGGCAACCGAAAACAGTCAAGTCGAAGGCAAGGAGTTTACTTGCCTTCTGAAGCAAGGTATATATTGGCAATTTTGAAATAGCAGGGGGTTTTTTAGTATTATTTAAAAATTTTTTTTTACTTGAAAGTTAAAACCGACAACTCGGGATCTCCACCATTTAAAGCAACCTACTAAAGCAACTAAGTAGTTATTTGTTTTAAGCGTTTTAACAGTAGTTTATTCATGAAATCAGCGATTGTTACACGACATTGTTTAACGTAGGTACCTATGGATATGTGTGATATCGTCGATAGCTAAGTCAGATAAGCCTTAGGATAACTGTCTACTGATTATCTGTATTTGTATACTATAAAATTTATAAGTGTTTATTTGTAAAACTATCGTAATTATGTGTAATAAATTACAATTGTTTGTTGTAACCATGAGTCGCAATTTTAAGCAATTTATAATACAGTTTATTACACGCATTATCGTTATCGTTATTTTATAACATTATTAAGTAATTATTATTATTTTTCGAATGTCTTTTTTATTTATTCGGGTCGCTGGCATTTCTTTATCAATTTGCAAGAACAAGTTCAGAAAAACAAGGTTTCAGCATCTGTCTAATGCCAACCGAGTTAGTTATCCGCGAAAGACACTATTTTATTTTTAAATCTTGACAAAATATTATTTTGTCCGCAACTAGTATGTAGAATTACTTGTTACCTCTCACTTTTAAAAAAATGAATAGTTAATATTAATATACTTAATTATTAAAATTTGTAAGTAATCCATCCAATATTTTAACTTTTTAGACTTTTTATACTTAATATGTTAAACTATGTGTTACGTAAGTAAACATGAATAAAAGAGACACTATATATACACCGACATTGATGGTCACAATATTCACCAACATCCGCTAAGACTAATTATATAAGATCGAAAAGCTAAACAGTATTATGTATATTTATTTAAATTTAAAATAATATGCGAGCTTTTAACGCTAATACGTAAAATACGACTACGTAATAATCACGGGCCAAATTTGGGTTTTACCGATTACGAATAGTGCGGTAGAAATTAATGAAATGTTCGGTATACCAGCTGAACATCGGACAACATGAATATTTAGTGTACTGTTATTTATGTTAACTAGGTATATTAAAATACAAAAAATACTATAAGCATAGATAAAATTATATTCAATAGTACAAACCTGTCAGTACCTCCGGCTACATAGTAGATGGCGGAGAAGATAGCATACCACAACCCTATACCAAGAGGTTGGTAAACGTGCACGAAGCGGAGCGGGGTACGTGACGTAGCCACCTCGACAAAGGCCACACAAGAATTGAAGCCGTGGGTCGCTACGTCCAACCAGAACTGAGCAGGAGTTTGTTCCGCTTTAATTTCTGAAATATTGCCCTCATTATGAATTCGTATCTTAAAGTTTATCAATTAATCATCTACATCGTGTGACGAGAATAGTAATAGCTACCTATTTTATTCGTAAAAACTAATTTATTCTTCCCGTTTGGACACACGAGAAACATGTGTTCAAATGAGTTGGACATTAAAAGAATTAAATAAAAAGCCTACAATGATATGTTTTAAATATTACTTTTATTTGGAAAATAGCCTACTGTCTTGGGGACAAGACAATTGGCTCACGTATGAATGGAGAAGTCATATATTTAAAAAAAAATACCAGCAGATTTAGACCTACAGCCAATAAAATGTACCAACCAGTAATGTTAATATTTCAATGACGATTATGTTTGGAAATAGGAACTATTTAATGTCCCTGTTTCTAAGCCGTTTATAGTGTTCAAGAAATAATTGATTTTTCATTCTCAGTTCTCTGCAAGAGTTTTTTTATGTATTATAGAAACGAATACCTTTTTCAAGGAAGAATGCGTAGTTGGAAACTTGGTATTAAAGGTTTACCTTTTCTTTTTGTGATTATACATTGATTGTCGCTGATTCTTTCGAAATGGTCCTATATTATTGTGAATATAATTATTTATATTAAATTTATTGCGACGCAGAATTAAGTATGCCTGCTTCATTAAATACATCATGAAGTCTCGCGCTCCAAGATTATATACTGTTATGTATATGCATATTATGTGAGGAAGATATAGGTTTATACACACCTGGAGTAAACAGTAAAATCCAATAGAGAGCGGTTATCATTAAAGCTACGGAAACAGTGATGTTGTAAAAGAGCCAGTACATGCTCACGTACCAAGGTAAATTGCCGCCATCTGAAAACGTATTATAAAATGAATATTTAATAATAATTACAATACTCTTTATGAATTTGACACGATTCTTTACACGTACAAGAAAGTGAATGGTCAAAGAATACTATTACTTTCAACAGATCCAATGACTTAGCCGTAGTAGTGATGTTATGTCATAACACGAGGCATGTGGGCCAACCACGGGCCAACTTATGACGGCAATCCGCAACGTCATTGCATAGGTAATACCGGTACGCTTGAAAGAAACGTCAACAAGTGTTTGCAATACATAAAACGTTCCTCGCTGGGTGTCGGGGATGTAAGTTGCCTGCATTCAGTGAAATGTAAATATTGTTTCGAAACTGAATGGTTTTCTCATTGCCATCAACTTGCCGTTAGAAGTATGTAGTCTTGTTCGACTTACAACAAATAATGATTTTTTATATAATCATATACGAGTAAGTTAGTTTACAATTTTATATTTGTCTGCCAAACAACAATGCTTTGTGCCATAATAATTGTCGTGTTTCGATTGGAATGGTAAGTGAGCTAGTGTAATTTCAGTCACAGAGAACATTGGTTTTGCGGAGCATTGACGTTGTAATGAATAGTTCATATTTGTTGTTGTTATTGTTTTTTATAATATAGGTAGGCGGACGGACATATGGGCCACCTGATGTTAAGTGGTCACTAACGTCCATAGACATTGGCATTGTAAGAAATGTTAACCACCCCTTACATCGCAAATGCGACACCAACCTTTGAAACTACGTTGCTATGTCCCTTGTGCCTGACTAAATTAAAATTAAAAAAATACCGTATTTTTTACAAGGACTACAAAATATTTGTACTTTTTGCAATTAATCACAGTGTGTTGTAAGTTTGTTCACAGTGTGTTGATTGCTTTGATTGTTGGGGTTTTTTACAAACATATGTTTGTAAAAAACCCCGTTTATTTAATTTAAAATAAGGAAATCTGTATGATACCTATAATCCTAAACGCTGTTTTGAACCTTTTATTTTTTATAGTATATACTACAATCCAATTGCCAATACTCTAAAAGAAAACCGATAATTTTATAGGAAACTGTCCTTCATAGCTGATTAATCGCTTATAGTGTTTCTTGTCTATCAAATTATTACAATCCTTTTAAGATTAATGCATAAATAGAATAATTGAATAATAATAAGTATTAATTGTAAAACTAGTATTTTCTTAGTGTTTTAAAGTAACTTTTTTTTTTTATTTATCTATTGCAAGATCCTTTGTTTCCAGGTACTTATCTAATTCCACTATATTGCCTTCATGGTGGTTTGTGCGCTATATTTTAAGATTATTAATTCGATGTGCTATCCATTAACGGCATGGATTTTTACGACGGTTCATACATTATGTATAATTTTATCTACGTCAGCAAGTTCATTTTTCCGTGATAAAATCTACATTAAATTGTAATTTTATAATAATTATGTTCATTGAATTTTTTTTAAATACAAAATAATAGACATAAACCTTTATAATATAATGTTATTTCATTATGCGTATTTACATTATATATTTATATATTAAACGTAAGAAAAAAAACTTACCAGGTAATTTCTTGCCAAGTGCAAGACATGAGACCAATAGACTACTCAGAGTCATTGATGTAACTAAAAGTAGGCCCCAGTTTGTAAGGTATATCAACCAATAGGGACTAGCTCCAGATATCAACGACCATACTAAGATTCCTCCGGTTACCATGCTCAACAGCAACCGCACCAGCAACATCGGCACCGCTGAATCTCCCCGTTGCCATGACGTTAAGTAAAAATCACTCAGCTTTTCATTTGAAGTTATCCACAAATCAGACAGCGTAATTTTTTTACCAATTCTTTTAACCATTTTTCACTATTAGTCACTTGCACTTTTAAGCATTTCACGTTTTCTTAATACTGTTCACTAAATAGTAAACTTTGAAGTTTCGAGCACAAGTCAATTTTGATAACAGTTTCGCAACACACCGTGAAAAAGTGAGATGTCGTTGAGAATTGAAGACATTCGTTATCGATAAAGTATCATTATCACGAGTCAATATAAATGATCATTCTGTCTATTCTGTCTTGAAGAATATTATTCACTAATACAATTCCCCGTCGACTGTTGTTTCTCTGATGATGATCTTGAATCGAGTCACAAGAATAATATATAAGTAATGTTGATAAACTTCATAGTTCTGTTTTGCTAAGCTAGCATGAACAGTCGATTGGATACGATGTTTATATTTAAAATAAAGGTAAGAACACTGAACGGCGAGTAAACGAGCGATGATATCGCTCACTGCGCGGCGCAGCGCCGCAGCCGCACTCAACGGTGTACTTGCGTAAACTGTCCTGTTTTATGTAATGCCATCAGCTGTTTTGCAGATTCAAACAGGTGTTTATGTCTCAATGTCAAGAAATAAATGCCGTAACATTGTTAGTCAATAATTGCCACCCAGTTTTGGGTAAGGTAGGATTGCTAAGTCGTTGACATTAATATATAATACATTTATAATCCTTACTGGGCAATACCCAGGACATACATTGATATATTATTTTATGTAATTTGTATTTTGGAGAAACTACTAATGATATTAATTATAATTAATAATATGTTTTTATACCGCTGAAATAAATCTCTATTAATTCAATGTTTTTACTAAAAGATACGTAATACAAGCTGGAAAATCAAAATATATAATAAGTTGAAATAAAACAGTATTTTGAGTTGGCTAATTAATGGCTTTGCTCGCATAGTTTTCAATTTATTGCGGCGTGCTCATATCACCGTATCCATTTGATACTCCGGAATAAATGTCCTTACCTTTTAATTCAAATATTTAAACGTTTCTAAGCATTAGTTACCTAGTCCTAGTAGACCTAGTGGCTAGCATGTAAGCCAAATTATGGGTCCAAATTCCGAGCGATAAATTGACAATCTGTTACTAGAATTGGCGCCCAGGTTTATTAACAACATAAGTTATTGAGGGCTTTTAGCAAAAAAAGTCTCACTAGCTAGCTACCCGATGTTTGGAAGCTGGTACTCGTGCCTCGGGAACATTAAATTGATCCTGCTCCTGAACGAATTATATACGAAAAGCCTAAACCTATTTGATCTAAAGAACATATCGAGTATATCAAATAGCATGAGTGCTGAAATATACAGTTAGTAAGCCTTATCGAGTATTCGATTCCGAATGTGTTATGATTTAATTTTTTTTAACATAATAAACCAAAAATCTATGTCACAAATTATATTAACGAGTTATAAAAATATCAGAAATATAGTCAATACAAAACAAAATAGAGAATAGTTTGGGTGGGTCTAAACGTTTGCACGTTGATTTTCGTTATTACATTATTTACATATTATATACTCTACCATTCTTCATTATCACTTTACCTTAAAGAGCAATTCTCTTTTCTTGGCTCTGATACCCATTTAAATAGCCCTTCGAGAGTAATTACAAATTCTTAAGCCACTCTGACGTACTTAATTACACGGTAATTCTTTTATTGTGAAAGCCGACAAACTATGGCAATCTGTTTCCTCATTCCGTTGAGTTTTTACATATTGTATATAAAAGTTGTTTACATAAATACTATCCATGCAAATGTTTTATTTTTATTTTTATTTAAATATGTATGTTATTGTTTATATTATATATAAATATTGTGTGGATATGGTTATCTGTTTCAATGTATTAATTCTAATCTAATAATTTTATTATTGTAAGAGCGTCCTCATTGCTATGCCTTACTATTCCACATAGTTGTCTGGAAGAGATTCACTGTAATGATAAGTTTGCTTTGTGCCCTTGCATGAAATTGGTTTTTTTATTTTAGTCTTTAACTTATTATTTATAATTAAAAATTTAAAAATTGCTAAAATATTATATTACCTAACAATAATAACAATAATTATGTAAAATTTACATACACTATTAACTTCAAATTTAAAATCCATTGTATATTTTAATTTATTTCGATCGGTTTGGTTTTATTACGTTTCAATAGAGAACAGAAAATGAGTACACGGTTCATTAGGTTTCTTTTAGTGAGCTTGTGTGGTACCCTAATATCGAGCTTTTTTGTATATCCATTTTTTCAAGTGGGTCAAAACTGCTTTACGGTCAACCATTAGCTTTTCAGCTATGTTGTGTGGCATTGTATGCTGCTATGTAACCATTAATATGACGATTTCACTTCACTTTTTCAGAAATGAAATCGATTTTATCCATAAAAGTTCGCCCAGAGCGAGTTTAAACTTTGATATCAAAACTCCCAGAATGAAAACTTGATCGAATCATTTTTTTAATCTTACTGACATTGCTTTAAGTCCATAAACATCACAAATGAAAAATATATATGTTAAAATTAAAAAATAGTTTAGGGATACTTATTACATACGCAGTCGTGTTTTAAAAGTGTTTTTATTAATTAATTAATAACATTTCAACATTACCTTTTATGTAAAATTAGTAAAGCTTTCTCCAACTAAGTACTTACACTAAACTTATTTGACTTGAAAACGTTGTAATCGTAAAACTATTTTGACAAAATAATCAAACCATTTTTAAAGAAACAATTAAATTAAAAGTTAGTTTCCGAATCAACTTTGTTTATTGTATTTGAAATATCACAAGTTAGTGAAATTTACACATACGTTGTTTTACGATGACGAAGAACTAAGTATATAATTCGACGATAATTGTCATTTTATCTTTTATACATCAGACTGCCGTATTTTGTGGGTTAGGATTTCGGAGTGCGATGTCTTCATCCACGTGAACTGTGACCGAGGGCCTGATGAGACGATCTGCAATAGCATTCCGAGCCGCGCCCAATCCGATAGCGACGAAGTGCAGGCAAATGAGCATCAGCCCCGTAATAACCACAACAACGATTGCTGTTCCCGGCTCACCCCAATGTACTACGGGATATATATGAGGGTCACCCAACCTGAAAATATATTATGTTCTTTTAAAATGATATATTTAATTGTTTACATCTTTACAAAGTCATTAAAATAATAGACTTCGAGTAATAATCATGGCAAGGTGTAGCAAATGCTGCGGACTAGCCATATCGTCTAAAGTATTTCTGTTTGTAGAAAAAATAATATTTTACAGACTTTTTGTTCTTAACTCTAAGTAACATTGAAGTAATTGTTAGTTACGTGCTGCAATAATTATTATAGCATGAATAATAAAATGATTAGCTGCTCTAAATGCACGTGTAAACATTTGAATGGAATTTAAAACGATAATTCATATCGGATGTTCATGATTAATCGTACAAAGGCATTGTTATGTCTCGTAAAAAAGGTTAGTTGTTATTCTAATAAAAAAATATTCAAATATTTATAAACTTACGGATTAGTGCCGCCGGCTAGATAATAGATGATGCTGAATAACACGTAGGTAAACGCGAATGCAAACGGATGTAACAAATGTAAGAAGCGGATGGGGTGAGAAGAAGTTATAAGAAGCAGGAACATTATAAGCGAATTGATTCCGTGGATTGCAATATCCAAAGCAGCGTTTAGCTCTTCCAGGAAGTCCTCTGAAATGTTAAAGTTATAATATAATGATACACGGACCGAATTTAGAACACGTTTTTTTATTGTATGAGGCAGGCAGACTGGCGAATGGGCCACTTGATGGTAATTGGACACTACCGTCTATAGGTAATGGATTGGACATCGCCAATGCTCCACCAACCTTGGGAACTAAAATGCTATGTCTCTTGAATCTGTACTGACTTTGGCTTACTCAACCTTTAAACCAGAGCACAACAATGTTAGGTATTGATTGCTGTTTGGCAGTAGAACATATAATGAGTTGAGGTAACTACCAAGACAGGCTTGCACAAAGCCTCGCTACCAAATCTACTAATCTTAAAGACTAGCAATCTGCACAGAAATGAAACATGTGTTTGTACACACTTGTGCATTATAATATGTTCTGTGCAATTGACTTATCTCTCTTAAGATTGGCCGCCGAAATTGGTCATCATCATTATCACTTATTTATATTCTTAGTACTGATGAATATTTCTGTAATTTCTATTGTAACATGTATTAGGAATTTTAATGAATGCTTACCGCTGTAAAGTATCGTCCAGTAAAATATTGTGATGAGGAAAGCCAAAGGAACGGATACATTATGTAGAACCCAAAATGTCTTCACATACCAGGGCAAACAAAATTCAGCGCCTGTTATAAAATAAGAGCACTTTGCTTATTAATGGAAAAAATAGTGTCTTAAATTTATCATGATTTTGTACGCTATATAATTAGATTCCCATAAAAATATATATAAACTTTAACTTATTATTTAAAAAAAAAAACAAGAAAACTTACTTATTGGTCCAGAGAAGTAACAGCGTGCAGAGATTGCTGCTCCAAATCCGGTGGCTAAAGCCATCATCGTGAGGCCCCAATGAGTCAGATATATGAACCAATAGCCGACAGAAATGGGATTAACTATGTAGAAAGTGATTGAAGTTATGACTATACCCAATGATGCTAGAAACAGCAGTGTCCGCCATATCAAGAGTGGTAAAGGAGACCGGGTGGATTGCCAAACACTTATATAAAAATCTGTACTTTTAGGGTGTTCTAAACTTAACATGAGCAACCGACATTCTTCTTTGAAATAGGTTTTAATGGCACTCATTTTGACTGATCACGCTAACACTAACGCTTGACTATGGTGTTATCGTCAGCGGATATCGTATCGCCGAATACCGGTTATCGTGTGTCACAATATGACTATCAACGCCAAATTGTAATCTAGTTCCAACTTTTGATCCCATATCAGTTGTGTGCTATTCTTTGATTTCTCAATGAGAATTTAGGGACCAGCTGTACGATCACATCATTCTGTTAGTTAGTTTGTATTCTTAATTCACTTCAATCAAGTTACATACTGTAACGTGACACTATATGTTATAATTATATTAAATTAAATATTATAATTTTATTGAAATGAATACATGAGCGTTTGTTATCAGCTTAGTCCAGGTGTGTCAGCTTTATCAAGTCAGTCAAAAAAATAGCCAATCGTCATATTTGTTTTATTGCTTTTTATTTATCATCATTGGCCATAATTTTGTTAGCAACGTAATTATTAAAAAATAATATAATAATATAAATTAAATATAAAAATAATATAAATTTTAACATAAGTAGGTATATATCACTTCTTATTGTTAGGTACAAGTAAGTAAAAAAACAATTTAAATTCTGCAGTTCACATTAAATACTCTTGAATCCAGGACTACTTATAGCTAACGTACTGTTAGTACAGAATTGTAAACTCGACATTTTTAATTCCGTGTATTTAGTTATGCTATTAATGTATTTAATTTGAAGTTATCTTCCAATGCCATAGCTTATTCTGATATAAAAAGTTCACTCCATAAAGAACCACTATTTCCTTGGCAAAAAACCTTATGTTAACCTTAAACCTTATTTACTAATCTTGAATTCTTCATCGCATAAGACAAGGTTTAATTAACGGTTTATAATAAATTATTATGATTGAATAATAAAATATTTTATTTTAACTACCATTACGGTCATAGAATTGTTTTTATTTACATTTAACTTAATCTAACATTTGTAAATCTACTCCAATCTAAGGCAAGACTGTTTAGTGCGCACATGAAGTACACATAATATGTGTTCAATAAGTATAATGCTTAAAAAATACGAAGTTTGAATAATATGATTTGATTTATTGAAATATATAAAACAATACAGACTTTGTTGTTGAAAATATACAGTTATCAAAAAATCTATAAAAATATATTTATTACAGATCATGTTCATAAATCTTTATAAACACTACAAATGACAATTTGAGCTCATCCTATTATTTACACACACATATGTACAATCTCACTAAAACCACACTTCACTTCTTATCACTCACATACTACTTTCGAGATCTTTTCATCGAAAAGATAACACAATTGATCTAATATTTATCTATTTTCTCTATTATGCAGACAATTTAAAACCATCGTTGTCTTGCCGACAAAACCGGCCAAAGGCATCTCGACAAATCGTTAACATTGCAATTATGAAATGGAGAACCAGAATCAGAATGGCGGATAATGCTATCATGATCATAGCGGTGCCAGGTTCAGCCCAATCCAGAACCGGATATATGAATTTATTTCCGAATCTGAAAATAAAAATTACGTGTTAATTATTTTTATTTACGCTTAGCCACAAAGATCATTACCTTGATATTATTGTTTACAATTAAAAATAATGTTGTCTTTATTTATAAGGAAATAACTATATATTGCGTAATGTTATCGAAAGTTATAAAGAACGTAAGAAAATTACTTGTTTTTGGCATAATATACCTACATATATAACCGAGAGGACCACAGAGATTAGAACGCGTGAATCTTAACCAAAGATTTTGGTTTAAGCGTTGAAGCACCTCTGAATTGTCATGTGCTTAATTTGTACTTATTATTCATCTTGTGCTCGGCGGTGAAGGAAAACATAGTACGGAAATTAGTCGTCTAATATCACGAAAATTCTGCCACATGTGTATCCAACCAAACCACAACCCGTGGTGGAATAAGCTCTAAAAACCTTCCTCTTAAATGGACCTTAGCCCAGCAGTGGCACGTTCAGACTGTATTTGCTTTGCTTTTGTATCTCCTTTTTAAATAACTTAAAAGAAAAGTAAGTTCTATATTCGAGGTGTATTTAAAAAAGTTAAATTCTACTTACGGATCTGTGCCACCAGCAACATAATATATCGCAGAGAATATGGCATATATGACAGCAAAGAAGAAAGGCAAATAAAAGTGAAGCAGATTAGTCGGTTGTCGTGCCGTGATGAACAGGAGCAGCATGAGAACGCTGTTTATAGCGTGGATAAAGACATCCAGCACGACTGTAGCGGCGAACTCGGCATCTGTTAATGATAAATATAATATTTTCAATGGTGGACTTAGTCACATTTACAACTGTTATTCCGTCGCTGATCATTTTTGTAATTTAATAGCACTGTAAAAAATAATGTCGTTGGCAGTTCAATATACAGTTCAATCAAAAAAAGGGGAAAAACTTATTCCTTTAAAATACTAAATTAACGTACAGTATAATTTTGCATTATTACTTTTAATTATTTTTGTTCATTCTACGTTGTCAAAACAAAATAGTTTTCTCATAGTTGCTTCTAAAATGTCATTCACCACGAACCTTCTAGCAACCTTCCTCTGCTTTTATGAGTGTACTTCGTTAATCAGTTACCACTTTACGTATATTTAATTATTCTTTTGTAACAGATAAAACGACGAAATAAACGTTAAGACCTATGACATTATCTGCTATTGTATTTACTATGGTATAATCTTTTTAAAATAAATTCCCTATATTACATTGTTAAATTTATTCCTTACCAATGTTATGACGAAACACAAAAATAAATATATAAATTAACATACATCGATATCAAATATGACTATAAGGTTTTAAGAAAACATAAATAAGAAACTTAAAATTGGCGATCTACAGAGCTTAAATATCAAATTTTCATCTTTATTTTATAGCTTAAGGTGTTTGTTTGGAAAACACCCGACAAATTTATCTCACCATAAGTTATATCTATTAAATGAAGCATCTATATACTAATATGTATTTATACTTAATACAATTCTATATAACAGCTTACTCTCATAATTTATGATTTCATGATTTATGTGAACAATGAAATAAGAAATCTTTATTTGTAAACTGTCAATTTTTAATTATATTTCTTGATAAAAATTTATTCACCGTAATCAAGGAGGCCGAACAGCTTGAGTCATTATTCATGGTTAATTCAGGTGTTATATCACGTAAATATCTTATCTGACACTGTTGATTATTATTTATTTTTAATACTAATTGTCTGTCTTTTACATCTAGATCACTACACTGACTTTGATGAAATTTAGTATGAAGCAAGCTTCAACCCTGAGTACGGCTTCTTTTTTATAATAACCTTTCCTTCCAACACCAACATCTCCTCTTATCTATCATGCAGATGAAGCCGCGGGCTAACAGTAGTTATTAATAACGACTACTACTACTTATCAATTAGGAAACAAATTTCAGGATTGTGTCATCTTAATGGGCGTGTACAAAAAATTTTACAATTAAAATGTATTTCTTTGATAGATTTACTTACTCTCGTTTGCTAGAAAGAGCCAATAAAACACGGTGATAAAGAATGCTATTGGAATTGATATTGAATATAATATCCAATAAACTTTGATATACCAAGGTAGACCAAAGGAAGTATCTGGAAATAGAATAAATTATTATTAAAAAAATATGATAAGAATTGTATGAGTAATTGAATAAGCGTCGTTTCGTCGCGTCTTATCGATTTTTAAAATATATCTTTAATGTAATTTAACTAACTGATCTATGTGATTTATTTTATATATTTACTCTGTTATGTACTTTGACTCAGTAATTTTGTTCCGCAAAATATTCAAGGTCCTTCCGTGATATTTTTTTTAATAATCACATAATATGTTATCTAAGCACATACAAATAGATATGGAAATAATTAACTGTTATTACGTAACAATATTTTAATAAAATTAATACTTATTAAAAAAAATGTTAAGTTTTTTAGATATTATTTATATACGATAATATATATTAACAAAAATTACGTTAAACTATGAATGAACAGATGTGAATATAATTATGCTTTTTGTATATTTAATATGTTTTCGTCTTTACCGATAGGTCCTTTGAAGTGAACTGTTGCTGACACGCCAAATCCAAAACCACTACTTAGAGTTATTAACACTAAGCCCCAGTGTGTCATGTATATCGGCCAAGTGGCTGCGCTAACATAAATCGTTGTCAATATAAAAGATGACAATATAATTCCAATACAGGTCAAAAATATCAATCCCCTTACACATAGCAGTGGTAGAGGGGATATATTCCTTTGAAAGCAACTCACATAAAAATCCGTTTCCGATTCATAATTCAAACCAAACTTTTGAAATTGGAATTGTTGTTTGAAATAGGACTTTATCGCACTCATCTTGTGTCGACCCCGAAATTATTTACTTTAAATGCGTCAGTACAAACTGTCGTCGAGTCGTCGTACTAATGTTGTAAACACAATTGTCTGAAATTCTGTCCTTATCTCTGATAAGATTTGCGATCGATTCGGTTATACATTTTTGTATAAACTAGGAATTTCCTGTAGTTTTATCAATACGTGATACATTTTAATCCTTAAATAATAATTTTATTGTAAGACGAAAATCTAACATAATATCATATATCTATTCAGGGACAGATTGAAAATATATTTATTTGTCACATAAGCAACGTAAATAAATCAATATTCGGGTACATTGATAAGCTAAAAAGTAGTAACATTCAATTTTGAATTTATACTAAACGATAATTAAAAAAAATATAATGTTGTTTTAGTATTCATAATTATTCTAAAGACTTTAATAAATTATTAAAGATTATCGTTTAAAATATCAGTAGGCGTCGAGATTACGAGAATACATCCTTAGTCATGTAGATAGATACATAGATAAATAGATGGAACACAAGAAATATTAAAAAATAAAAGTAAATTTTATGATTTGTGTATTTTTCAATAACTTAAAATTAACAAGAATAAAATACATTGCACTTTTTTCTCGAAAAATGTTATTACATAGCATACAAAGTTGAAATAATGCAAAAATTATTTCTAACACAATATGTATCCAATGTTATACTTATTAATAAAAAAATATACCTAACTTAATCTATTTCTAGATCTAATATAAATATATTAAAGTTACACAGGAAATCATACATATTTAGGTATATCGGATTAATTATAATATACGTAGGTCATACATAGCCTTTAAAAATAAATGGAAAAAGTATCTCAAAATCCTTTTATTAGCCATTCCGTTGATTATCATATCAACAAACAACAAAAAATAGTTGTATATTATAAATAGCTCGGAACGAAAATTGTCTACCTTTATTGCAATGTAAGCCCATGATCAAATATTGACGACGTAAGTTTAAGTACAGCATCAATAATAATAACTAAAACAGTTTAATTAATCAATACTTCAGATACTTTAGAATATATATAATTGTGTATATAATTTCTTTAAATTGTTTACATTCACTTTAAATTTAACAATCGCGTTGATATGTTTCTTATTATAACAAAATGGCAAATCCTCTAAACTAATAGTATAAATGAACTAAGATAAGCATCACAGTTATACTTTTAATACGAGTTCAAAAACAAACTGATAAAAAACTCACAATACACAATACAATTTTAACAATATAAGATTTTATTTAATCAGTACTACTTAAATTGGTTACCGATGTTGTTTTGAAAGCGATAACCAGTTTAATAATTAACATAACGTTATAAGGTTCAATGTTGATAATATGTGTGTCAATCAATCCTCAATATCAACTTCTATTTCAAGGATGTCGAACGTTATTCTTAAAAGTAATATTTTGGCGCTCTTAAAAACACTCGGGCTTAATATTAATTTACAAGTACTTTTAATATTGTTTTTTTTTTATCCGTAAATATCTTGTTGTCTTTGATAATAAATAAAGAATACTTCAAGTATTATTTGTCATAATGGCCGTCCAATAAATGTTTCATTGATCTTTATTGATCGTATTTACAATCTCTATACTACGATCGTTTGAACATATCTATTTTTATTTATATCGTTCGTTTGCTATTAATCACTGTCACAGTAATGTCCATTACTTTTAATTTCGGTCGGATAATATGTACACCATCACTAGCACGTATAGCAGCGTGTCTAAGCTTCGAAGCCATCGTTGTACTCTCCGTTTTTGTCGTTAAAGTACTTCCTGATAATGAAGTCGCGTGCTGAAGCCACGACAACCGTGACTATATGCATGAGAGCTAGGAACAAAGCGGTCAAAGTCACTACCACTAGTGTTTGAAGAGGTTTCGACCAATCGATGACCGGGTAAATGAACGCGTTACCCCACCTGCAAGGAAGATTTACTCGTTTAAAATGATATAATGATTGTTACATGATGTACGTACAATTTTATTGTATTTTGAATTAGTATGCAGTACCATCTCTAAATGATCGGATTAATTATAATATTCACCTTGACGTAAGGATAACGTTACGAATAAGAAAGAAGGTCACATTCTCAGAAGGTACTCGTATGACTTACAAATTATTTTTAGATTCATCACCTGAGTTTTCCGTAGTCCTCGCATGAATATAAACCAAATGGAATAATCAGATAAATACTGCACTTAAGCGTGTAATTCTTTAAATTTTAGAACATTAGTATCATCATCGTCAGTATCTTTAATTTTACAATGTCAATATAGTTTTAGTATATTATATATTCTTCATTATTTTTATTATATTACTAAATTAGTGAGTCAGTTTATTAGTAATTCAGCAATATAATAAAAATAATCAAGAATTAATCGCTTTACAGCAAGTTTTTCATTTTCAGATTTTTTCACATATTGGTATTAATCAATCAAATACGAAAATAAAAATAGAAATTTGATAGAGAATTGTTTTATATCTATTATCTATAAACAGTATAAAATTATGTCGCTTAATTTCTCTGTCTGTATTTCCGCAAATTTCTTCAAACCACGCAACGAATTTTGATAAGGATTTCACTAATAGAAAGAGCATTAAACGAGGAAGGTTTATACAATACGATACAATGTTATGCATGTATATCATTATATGTCCTTAGTCAAGTACTGTACTGTACTGTATGGGCGATCGATCGATTGGCGATTGTTTATATTTAATTGATTAAAAAATGCGCGGGATAAAAATTTTATCTTATCTGTACGAAGATGGACAGCTAGTATCTAGACTATTAGTCCAGTTGTTTTATATGAGATGATGAATTAATTAAACGATGTGATTTTGATGTTATAGTGACGTCCACAATCGTCTTTAGTCTCATCCTTTCAGTGTAAAGGCATTAGCCAACATTAATAAATTAAACGGGGTACCTATCTGGGTTTTTGTATCTGACTGTAAGAAATAACCTCTGAAAGTGGTAATTTTGATTAAAATAATATTTTAATTATGGTATTTTAACTACCTCTTTAAAATATTTAAAAATATATTAAATTACTTGTCTTACCTTAACCTGATTTAAGTTTTTTTTTATGAGAGAATTTATATATTTTTTATAAATTATTCTCAAGCGTTCAATGCGTTATTATAATATATAATTTATGTTATATCAATAAATTTCAAAACATTGTAATGTTTTTTAAAAGAATCATTGCCTTTTAACCTACAAAACCTACTTTGGTTTTGCTATAATTTAAAAAAAAAACAACTAAATTGACTTTAATATGAGCATTTTATAGGTCTAATACTTAAGTAGCAGTAATTAGTAAAATGTTATTTAGTTCGTATGTCCGATTACCAAACCTTAAAGCAGGATGGCAACGTGAAGTAACTTCCACTAGGGTTTATTTTGATTGTAGACATATTTATTTCGATACAATGTTATTACTTATTTTGTCTTATAACCGCGTCGGTTGCGTAACGATGGCCTTGTCACAGGGTTGCCCCGCTGTTTTAATTATTAACTTTTCTGAGCTATAATATAACGTACTTTATTATCATTTATGCAATCAGTTTTATTCTTTATTATTTTTTGTAGATTTATATATTATTGAATTATAATATTAACATTTTATACGTAGTTATGTTTTTATGAGATCGTAAATTTCCAACACACAATATAATAATATTGTAATTTTAAAACTTGTATTTTAATGATGTTTATAAGATACATAGGTATGTTTTAGTCATTTACATATATTTTTGGAATTAAGTTTGTATCATCAAGTATTATGTTACGTCACATGAATAAAAAATATATAATTAAATGTCATTCTAAATGAATCTCGAATTCAAATCATAATGGAAAAAAAATGTGTATTATATTATATGGTTTACAGATATACATTATCTGCAAATATTCAAAATTATAAATGTTTCAAGTACATTATAATTAAAAAAAAGTGAGTTTGATTGTGACCTTGTTAACACTTTTTATAATCTACATGTTTTCGCTCACGGCTTCTCTTACGTGTTTGGGCTGTTTGGTTGTCTCGGGTTTAAAATATGAAAAGTAAACTTTGTCTTTTCTTGGAGTCCAAGCTTGCTTCATACCAAATATCGTCAATCACATATTTTTGCATTTATAATATCAATATATGTTATGTCATAAGTAAACCCTATTAACTGTAAAAAAAACCCTTTAATTAACATTAATGATTGTTTACTTTGATTTAATATATCTGTTAAATTTTTCTTTTAAAATGGCAACCCTATTAACTTACTATGTAAAAGGTCAATGGCGGATACAGAAACAAAATATTATTTTTAATGTCCAATCTGTGAAAGTTTTGCAACGATATTGTACAATCTAATAACACATGCTGACTATGTTAAGGTCAAATTGTAAAATTGATTGAATTAACCATTTTAATTCGGTCAATTAAGTGATATATTTAATTTCCATTAAAAGGTAATATAATATAATAAATTTTTGTTTGTCAAGTTTTTAGTAAAATGAGGAGTAATACTCTAGATTCCTAACACTTAGCTTTACTTTATACCGAAATTTAGCTAATTTTCTTTCTTCCATGAATCCATACCATACTGTGTATTTTCATGAAACCAGTGATAAAAAATATTAATGTTTTGTTGCCGTATTTCATCGTAATAAAGATCACATTTTTTTAATTGTTAAATTAAATTCTTCCTACAAGTGAGCATACGAACTGTGAGTATTTAAGATCTGTAAGATCTATAATAATGATGTATTTAAAATTATAAATTATATTATTATCATTTCAATGTACAAATACAGATACATGCATTTGTAATTACACTGGGGGTAGGGCTTTGTGCAAGCTCGTCTGGGTAGGTACCACATATATTCTACCGCAAAACAGTACTACAGTACAGTACATGTTATTGTTTCGGTCATGTATGTTTTTATTCTGGTTTGAATGGTGAGTGAGCCAGAGTAATTACCGGCACAAGGGTCGTAACATCTTAGTTCCCAAGGTTGGTGGCGCATTAAGTAAGCGATGGTTTACATTTCTAATAATGCCAATGTCTATGAGCGTTGGTGATTACTTGCTCGCCTACTTATACTATAAAAAAAACATCATTTACCTGATATGAAGACAATAATGTTTTAGGTTCCATCTAAACGCTGCAAGTTTGAAGTCTCAACTGATTTAGATTTGATTTCACGGCTTAAATTACATCGCCAAAATACATAAATAGTTTCATGGTTATAAATAAATATATAAAGTTGTTTTATAATATTTCGTTAATTGAAAAAATTCGTAATGCGCTTTAGGATTACCGTGTATTTTCGTAGTAACTAATTATATATTTTAGCAGTAAACACCCGTCTCTTAGTACTATATGCGTACGTATAGTCCTATTTATGCGTACCTAAGTTATATATACGTGTAAGTAAAGTCGTTAAAGGCAAAAGGTCTCAGTAAATATGCGCAATTTAAACTTTGTTTGATTTATACGATCAAATACGAACGATGTCCTTGTTTATTGACAAAATGACTACATTTGTGTAAACAGCATATCTTTTGTATCTTGTCTATTTCGCTTAACCTTCAGAGAAGGAAGGATGACTGAAAATTTGTCAAGAACCAAAGTAATATCTTAAGGTCAATACTTTGACAGATATTTGAGATATTCAATTTATAAACAACTAGTTTCGCCCGCGTATAAGGAGTTAAGGAGCAGGTTTTAGGTAAAAAAATACTTAATGTTCTTCCTTGGGGCTCACTCCTACCTCATATCAAATTTAATCATAATCGGTTTAGCTATGAGGGCGTAACAAACAGACAGAGTTACTTTAGCTTTTATAATATTAGTATAGACGTTAACAAAGAAGAGAATCTATCACAGCGCCAAGGTCTATATGTTTCGTTAGAAACTAATTAAGTACTATTAGCATCACTGACATTTACAAAAACGGATACAGGTTCGTAAATGCTTAAGTTGGTATAACTTATGAGGTACACCTCTAAAATGCTATTAATCAATTTAAAGGATTACTGAGAATTTTCGCAAATTAATAATTAAGTTTTAATAATATGAATAGAAAATTATGAATAAGAGAGTTAAAAGAAGCTGCTTTATGATAGCCAAATATATATATATAGGTATAGTTATTCGGTGTTATTGATCAAATAATATAAGTTTAACTGACAGTTATTAAACCTGTCCATATGATATATTATAGATAATAATAAAGAAATGTGTGATTGTGTTCCAATGAACATCGTAATTCGTATTTCAAATTTGTTATTATTTTGTATACACTGAAATGCCTTAAATATTTACTTTATAATATTAATCGAGGGTTGGCCACTCAATAACCACTTTTATATTCACTTTTAAGGCAAGTAATTTTGTATGATAATTGTGAGCTATATTTAATATGTCTTATATTAATTACTGAATAAAGCTATAATATTCAGCTTCTACCTACCTCAAACAAATACATATATTTTATTTATATACAATTTGCTCAGGCGTATAAATTTAAATGTAAGTAAATAATCAAGCAACAGTAGGTATATAATATAAATAGTTTGTTTTGTTATTGTAGAATATTTTGTGTCTGTTTGTTATATGACAATGACAATATATTTTATTGATTTTTCCGTAAAGCCGAGGAGCAGTCACACAAAGGTGTAAATCATTTTGCGTTTAACAGCCTTAAAGTGATTTCATAAAAAAAATCAATAGATTAAAAAAAACACTATTTTCAGTAATTGCGTCAAACAGATTATAAACTTATTTAACAAAATAGATTTAAGCGTTTTCTCATTAAAAAGGAAAGAAGGCCGTATCTTAACAGTAGGACATTTACAGTACATATACTTAGTTTATTTTATCTTACAACTTGTGCACGAGTATGAGGATGTATTTTATGTATAACTTACGGGTCAAGTCCTCCAGCGATGAAATATGCGACGGTGAACAGTAGGTAGGCCAGTGCGAAATACAATGGCTGCATTATATGTAATAAACGACTTGGATGTCGTGAGAAGACGAGCTCGACGAACATCAACCCTGAATTCACGCCGTGCAGCATTATATCCAGGATCGGGTTAGGAGCATAGTTCAACTTTTTCACCGCTGTGAAAATTGCGTGTAAATATTAAATGTATCAATTATTAAATGAACTTCGGATACGATTTTTCACAAATATTTGAGTAAGATGAAGAGGTTTGTCTATAAAAGGTTGCGGTTTCAATGACAGGTAATAAATCTCTCATAGGTATTTACAATTATAGAATAAAGCTAAGTAAATGAAGGCAGGGCTGGGACAGCCTAGTGGCTAAAAGACGTTAATCTTAACGTGGTTTTGTGTTAATTTATATTGCTTTTTTAGAGTAAAATAAGGAATATTATTATTACCATACTAGTACGTAAAAGAATTAAAAAAATGTACATACAGCCTCTTAAAACTGCCCAGTAGAAGAGTGTGATAAGAAATGCCACAGGCACAGTGATGTTGTAGAGCACCCAGTAAGTTTTTACCATCCATGGCATTCCTTTTGCCGAATCTGAAAATATGTATAATATATGTTATAATTATATAATTAGTTAAATTATGTAGACACAAACGGGCGATATATGTTTAACTTCTATAGAATTGAACATCTACAAAATCTGTGAGAAACCTTCCCATCATGTAAACGCAGACGTTTTTAGGTCAACGGTGATTAGAAAATGTCTGTTGCCTTAAAACTTATTATCGCAGTACGAAGATATGTGTGTAAATCAAGTGAAGTACACTCATTGGTATGTCACAAGGTCGTTGAACCCATAAATAAATGGTAGGTAAACAAATAACTAAGTGTTAAGTGTTAATAGTAGACTTTTCGAATAAAACCTATGTCGTTCGTTCGTCTATTATTTATTACTATGGGAGATAAAAGCAGTAACAACAACGAAAAAGAAGTTTTTCATCAGGTACGATATTTAAATTGATTTTGTTTTTGTTGGAAAACCCCTGAAGGATTTTACCGAGAAGATCATATTCATACAATGAAAAACACATTGAAGTTTATATATCTGTATAATATCCTAGTTTTTTTCATTAATATAATCTTTTGTACTATAAAATGCCTGTTTTATTAGTTCATAATTATTAAAGATAAAATGCTTAAGTTTTGGAAAACGTAGATCCTGATCCATTTGGCTAAACGTACTCTAAAAGAAGCTTCACGCCTAAATGGCGCGAAAAAAAATCAACGGACTTCTAGAATTCTAGACAATCTAGTATATTTTAAAGAAAAGGAATACAAGGCTCTGAAAACTTACTACATGAATTATTAAGTACCCACTTAAAGCGATATATTATGTACAAATTAATTATTAAACTAAACTAACCGAAATAAATAATCTATTCCGTCATTTACTAAAGTATTATTTATATTCTTAGAATAAATCAATAGTTAAGGTAAAAAATTTCGTGTATTTTATTTAAGTCAATGATTATGCATTGCTGTCATATGAAAAGATGAAAATATTGTTACAAGAATTGAAGGATCAGTAAAACGTATGTAGCATAAGGATAAAAACTTGTTTATTTGTTTATTTCAATGCTAATTTTTCTAACGCACGTTTACTCCGTTCCGAAAGTCACAACAATTAAATTTTCTACAAGGACAAGGTAATCCTCACCTTGATGGCGTCTTAAATTTGTATGCCTTAATTAAACAACCTAACAGACATTTTATCACATACTATGGCGTATGTTTTGTAATAAATTAAGTATTAAAATTCTATAAAAACCTATAAATCTTTTCTACGAAACCAATTCTACTAAGAAATACTCACTTTATCGCAATCGAATTGAACGTAATTGTTTCCGTTTAACCATTTTCATATTCCACCAGTTGCGGTTCGGTCGAAATTGGATCGGAATAGTGTCGGGAACGTATTAGTAAAATTGGTACTTCTGGTTTACGATTGTGGACAATGCCAATATTTTGGTCGGTGTGTATTTTTTATAATTTTGTATATTCCCAGTTAGATTTGTTTTATTCGTATAGAGATACGATTGTTTTGAATGTATTAATTAAAATATAATATTAATTAAGAAAATTAAAATAAGTATTTTTATTAAGAATAGACTTACCTACGTAGCGAGTATTAGAATTTCATTATTGCTTTAATGATTTATTGAAAACTATAAGTTAATATTTCGACATAATTATATTCTACGACGATCTCATTAACGCAAGTTAAAGTCATTTATTTCATTAGAATTCGGCGGCATTTCAGGGCCGCCGTGTGCCGTTTGGATGATTGCAAACTATATTTATAAATATATTATTAAAAAAAACTAATAAAATATCTATAAAATATGTTTATTTCATACAAGAAGAGATTTTAATTCTATTTTGTCATACTGACCCGGTATTACAAAATAGAATGTCTGTTTCTAAATATTATGTTATATGATTTATTATTAAAAATAGCTAAATAAACATGTATTCCAATTAATTATTATTGACAGTTCGCAAGTTAAATTAAAGGTTTTGAAATTTATGAATTAAATATAATTCTAAAAAGAAAATAATAAAATAAAAACTCTTTTTAAGATTTTTTTTAGCATGATACAATAGTTTTATTTTCACATTATCAGTAAATTTGATTCTTATAATATTGATTATATATATATATATATCACCTTGATTAAAATAACAATTTCATAACATCGTCAATCTAAGATAGTCTTACCTAATGACGGTTAGTAAAACTGTTCACGCCATTCATTGAATATATTAAAATCTTGATACATGGGTAACTATTATTCACAATGCAGATAATAAAGTCAAATATCATAATGTAAATAAAAATAACGCTATAAATTAGTGAATTCCTTTAAATTAGATTAATGATCTTGCACATGCTACTGCCGGGATTAATGACATTATGTGCCAATCGTTTATATTTTGTGAACAGAATGGGAGCACGAGCTTGTGCTATTTATGTGCTGCAAGAGTGTTGCTTGATTCAGTGATCTTTGATTTGCTGTGAGTTAAACGTCTATAGTACAAACTAAACAAGTACTGTTAAACGATACCTGCATATTTATTTATATCCTGTTAAAATACTAGTATCTTATAAATATTTGTTAGTTATATTATTAAATAGAAATTACCAGATAGACTCTCAGGCTTTTTGTTAACGACGATAATGATGCCAAAAAGAGACTCGAGGAAAATCAGAATAAGGCCCCAATGCGTCATATATAGTAGGAACTTTTCTCGAGGTCCCCAAAAGTAAACCGTTGACCAGGAAATGATGACAACGGTCCATAGGAAAATTGGCACTCGCCAGTAAAGAGGCGACAACCTTCGACTCCAACATCTTCGGAATAATTCTGGCGACTCATTTCCTTCCTTGAGGGATGCGGTACAACAAGCATAGAAATTTGCTGGCGCTTCTTCTTTCCAATTCTGTACCTTTGCCATTTTTATAAAAAAAAACTTGCTCTTGAGATTGACGCCTTTAATGTTTAATAATCTGTATGTTATTAAATCTACTTCTTTGCGTTTTATACGTCTGTGAACAAATATGAATATATTTAAAACTAAATCTCCACTAGAAATACACACATACAATAATCCAACATGACATTAACACAAATATAACAATATGGCTAAGTTGAATATGTATTATACTTGAACGACCGTGAGAAATGAATTATCATGTCCCAGCGTCGTCTAGAGTATCAGGTCCAGGTGAATCGTTTACAGTTCTTATATTCGATTATCTTTGTTGTTGTATGAATTATATCATTTATACCTACAATAATATTTCGAAAGGTTATTGGAAAAAAACTTAAGCACAAAATCAAGGCCAACATCACTTTTGTATTATTTATATTTACGCAAATTCAAAATCGAACATATTATTTTAATTTGGACGTGTTTTTTATAAGTGATAACATTTTTTTTATCGACTTAGGTATGAATGGGGAGAAATATATTGATTGTCTGCATTTACATAATAATAAGTAGGTATCCAATTAATCAATGTCGTTCTTTATTTAAATATATGATTAGAGGAAAAAATATCGGATATTAAAGGTTAATTATTCGTTTTGATAATTCTGTTTTATATTCAGAGCATTTTTCTTTACTGGAAATAATTATACAGTAGGTACGATGACTTTGTAGATTGTATCAATTATTTTCAAGTTTACCGCAGGACGTAACGATAACAATTAAATATAACAATAAGTTTCGTGTTTATAATCTAAGTATTGCTAGCACGCTAGTTTTTAAATACTAGCATTATTAAAATTTATGCGACTTCTTGTCTTTCATACAACTTCAATGAAATAAATTTTCAATTATATTAATAGTTCTTTAATTGTTTTAAGAAATAAAACATTAACTTCAGAGGCGTTTTATTGATGCGTGTATTATAAGCTTTTTTTATAAGGTTCTCTTATTAGCTCCATTTCGACTTTGTACGGGTGAAGTAAGATTTTATTTATTATTGTTAAAAATGTATTCCTGGACCAGATCGCAGCGATACTAATCGGTTTCAATTTAAGGTTTCTATCCAAGGACATAAATAGGAAAAATTTCATCAAAATCGGTCCAGCCATGTAGGAGATTTTTTTTTTATAGATTAGGTAGGCGGACGAGCACTTAGGCAATCTCATGGTAAGTGGTCACCAACGCTCATTGACATTGGCGTTATTAGAAATGTTAACCATCGCTTACATCGCCAGTGCGCCACCAACCTTGGGAACTAAGATGTTATGTCCCTTGTGCCTGTAATTACACTGGATCACTCACCCATCAAACTGGAATACAACAATACCAAGTACTGCTGTTTTGCGGTAGAATATCTGATGAGTGGGTGGTACCTACCTAGACGAGCTTGCACAAAGCTCTACCACCAGTAAAACCTGTTTTGTAACACAGAGTTAATATTCTAAATACTTTTTTCACTAGATATAATTATGTTTGTGTTAATGGTTACTATTATTTTTCGAGTGAGGTCTTTAATTCGACCAGAATTTGTTACGTAAATTATTTTTGCTCATTACTTAAAATATTTTATGCAATTTACTAATCGAAATATTTACAATTACAGCTTATCAAAACAGTAAAGGATGTTATGTAACCTATGATTTTCGATAGATTGAACCTCATTTGGAATTTTATATTATAGAATTATTATTACCTTTAGTCATTGGACGATTACACGATATCATAAATCTATGATTTCAGATTTAGAACGATGCGCAGAATAACAACTATTAGGAAAATATAACAAGTATGGCAATTTTATTTAATGGTTTCTAACAAATTATACATAAGACGAGTTCCTAATAAGATATTAAAAACGTAGAGTAACGGCTTTGTATGTTACTTCAATAAAAGGCGACTACAGTATGCATAATGAAATTTAACTAATTATAAACTATAAGAAACATATAAACGATGTGGAAATTAAAATTAACTGTTAACAAAACAAATAAAAAAAAATAATAAGACAAGAAATATTTCTAGTTTATTTTATCGAATAATAAAGCAATATTTATAAGATCGATTAATTATTCAGAAATAAATTTCAAACCAAACATAATCAATGTTTGTATAGTTGTAGTTTGTAAGTTGTATTTTACTTATTATAGTTTGTTGTCGAGGATGTCCGTTCATCAAATTTCTCCAATTACGTAAATAAGTGATAAGATTTATTTAAATACCTTTTTATTTGGTTTCCCTCATTACTTATTGCGTGTTAATGTAAAATGCAGGTTGGTTAATTGATTCACGGCTATAGAAATCGAGGAAAATGACCTATTACGCTTTGAGGATGCGAGTATGCAATGAGTTTTGAGTGGTCTTACGGATAGGAAATAAATACTATGAAAAATTACTTAAATATTATTACATGTAACAACATTTGTGTTGATATGTAAGCTTCTTTCATGTTTTTCTTTAATTGACACGGAGAATTACTTCGTCTTTTAATCAATATTTAAATGTTTAGAGACTTGTTATTTCGTATAATTTATTTAAAAATGTTGTTTTTAACTAACTCTGTGACTGTGGAAGCAAATACTGCATATATTTTACTTATAATTAATAATAATAATAATAATAATAATAATAATAATAATATCCTGGGACATTTTTCACACACGGCCATCTGATCCCAAATTAAGCTTGTACAAAGCTTGTGCTATGGAAACCAGACAACTGATATACTACATATACTACTTTTCTTTTTGTAAATACATACTTATATAGATAATTACACCCAGACTCAGAACAAACAGACATGTTCATGCACACAAATGTCTGTCCTGGGTGGGAATCGAACCCACAACCTTCGGCGTGAAAGGCAAGTATCTACCAACCACGCCAACCGGCTCATCAAAATTAATATTGTGTGTGTGTGTTTTTTTTTTAAATAAATTACTGATATTTGTTTGAGTACCACATATAAGAATAATGTTAACAAAAATCTCTTGAACATTTTTTAACACTTTTTAGATTTGTATAGAATATATTTTTTTTTAAATATAAATACGAATAATTATGTGTGTTTTAAAATACATATTTATGTTTTTTGTTAATCTATTTATTTAGGTAAAGGCTGGAAAGTTGCCAGAAAAGCGCGAAACCTAAAGCACCGTATATAAATGTCGTTGGCAAGATACTAATGACTTGAATGATGCGACATATGCAAAAGAAATAGGTGAATTGCTTTACAAATTAAACTATATTTTTGTAATCTATATAATATTATGTGATTTGATGAGAATTTTATTTAAAGAAAATACTAATTATATTTATAAAGGTAACATAGCACATACTGGACAACGACTTGTTATAGTAATCATTTATAAAAGATTTTACTTTGTTATATTATTATTAATTAATACAAAACAGTATTATTCCTTAGTATGCACAAAAGTACACGTAACTAACTTTGTAAAAAAATATTATTTATACGTAGGTATTTGTGTATAAGTTCGTAATATTTTATTATGTAATAATATATGTAATTGCTTTATTACAAATATTTATTGTGAACTTGAAACTAAATTGAGTTAAATTTAATAACATGTTTATAATATTGCCGTCACATTGTCAACAAACATGTAGGTCATAGCTTACAAGGGCCAAACAATGAAAAATTACTGGCGCAGAACATGCAATATTAAGACAAAAATGTGGAACATGTACTAATCTACACTATGAAATATATAGGTAAGAAATGTATGAATGCATTTTCCAAGGCACAATCGTGTTGTAAAAGGTATTTCTGACATTTCGATATTAGAACTGAAACTAATATATTAAAAAAACAACACACATATTTAATTAGCCAGTTCTCTAGTTGAATATAATTATGAAATAAAATATGCTATTGTTTTCAATTTCAATTGTTATATTCAATGTCTTGCTATAGAAAAACCACTTTTTTTGCATACAATATAAATAACACGTGAATCATTAATTAAAGACAACAAGTTCACGTATGTATTAGGCATTTAGTTTTTTTTCTTAACATATTACAGAAGTACATAAATTAAACATGAACAAAAAATGAAAATTGAAAATGAAGTATTTATATTCACCATTGATTTTTTTAAATTATTTATTATAAGTTTAAGTATAATATGTTATTATTATAATTCTAAATGTAATGCGATCGACTAAATTTAGTACAAAAGTAGTGCTTTACATTAGCACGTAATAATTAACTTATATTTATTTATTATATATGTATAATCTTACCATTTTTTTTTAAAACAGAATTTATAAGTTGGATTTTTTTTTAATAATTATTATAGATCACTGCTTGTTATTTAAATTTAAAAAATAAACTTTATATTTTTTAATACTGGTGACACGCACGGATAAATAATAAAATAAAATCGCGCGCACCGTGCGCACATTCAGCGCGCGAGTACGACTGACTCTAAAGTCAACACTCTATAGTTCGTGTACCAGTGCGAAGATCTAGCAGACGAACTGAGTTTCGACCATAGGGCTGCCAATTATCGCGTCATAATAGTAAATAAAAACCAGTGAGACGAAATTATTAAGTATGGAATAGATTTTCTAATGTAACAGTTTGGTTTATGCTTTGTCAAGTAATTATTTAAAAATATACAAAATATATTATCAGAGACAGTTTTTCAGAATGTTTAATTACATATATTGGTTTTATTTAAAAAAATATTATGGATTCAATTGATGTTTAATGTGATCTCGTTTATTTTATCAGTTAAAATATAGCAGCCCTAACCGATAGCGCATGCGTGAGCGACTGTGCGCGTTCTACCGTTGATTCAAGGTCTCCGAGAAGAAAATTTGCCTTCACGCACCGCCAATCATTCGGATGCCATCTAAAGTCACTCCCACACTGTTGAGTAACCAAGCGCAGTGTCTAGTTGTCAAAGTTGAATATACTTAATATTTAGAAAAGACAGCTGTTGACTTAAGTGTAAAAATATATTGTTTATTGAGCTGTTTGAATTATATACAATTATATTTGTTTTATTAAGAAATAAGTTAACCCTAAGAAAATGGAATGCATTGTTTTTTTATATATAGAATAGGAAGGCGGACGAGCATATGGGCCACCTGATGGTAAGTGGTCACTAAACGCCCTTTGACATTGGAACTGTAAGAAATGTTAACCATCGCTGACATCGCCAATGCGCCATCAACCTTGGGACCTAAGATTTTATGTCCCTTGTGCCTGTTATTACACTGGCTTACTCACCCTGCAAACCTGAACACAATACCAAATACTGCTGTTTTGCGGTAGAATCTCTGATGAGTGGGTGGTACCTACCCAGACGAGCTTGCACAAAGCTACCAACAGTAAATATAATGTTATAAGATAAATTGAAATGAATGAAAATTATTTGAACCTTTAAGGTTCATCTTAGATTAATATTATGGATGCAAAAATAACTTAGTTTCTCTGTCTAGTAAGTTTACAAGGCCGCACGGCTGAATTGATTTTTATGAAACTATTATTTTTATTATGACTATTATTGTTATGGGTATATCTAGAACCTTAAGTGAAGACAAAATCTACTTTTTAAAACGAATCAACTAACCTAACGCTATAAACATTATAGAAATATCGTATCGTAGCAGAAACTTGAGAAGTTCCGTTTCATATAATAATAATTCTCGTCTTTAAAATAAATAATAAAATATACCTAAATATGAAATTCTCAGTCAAGCCTCTCAAAAAGTGCCAACATTCCCGTTTCTCCGCCTTCCGCTTCCAGTCGGGTACCGCCACCTTCTTCAGGTCATTGGTACTCTTGGATGACCTGCCACTACAGTCTGATAATTTTGCAATGTTTATTTAGGTAGTCATGTAGTATTAACTGCCTAATAAAATAAATAAAGTAGTTTTATCGTCAGTCGTGTCTGGATATTTATATAAGGAACGAAAATTTGTTAGGGAAAATTGTAAATGCCATGGGGCACACGGCTAGTGGATGTTGAAAAAAAAAACTATTAAAATGGTATGACTTTAATTTAAAGGTTTATAAATAAACAGATAGAATGGTTAAATATTTCATAGAACACGTTAAGATTGTTTTTTTCCGTCTCTCTGTTTGCCATTTCGTCCAATGTACGAGTACAGGTTGCGTGAAAACCGGTAATAGTTCGGGGTCGCTAGTATATGTCTTAAATTATAAGGGAAATAATATAAATATTTATAATGTAGCAGAATCAGTAGCCCACTCTGCTGCTGCTCTCTATACCTTAAAAAACGAAACAAAGTCAAGAAATGATATCTTTTTAAATATGTTTTTTTTAATACTTTGTATCGGACTACCTTTTTGGCCTTGTCGCTAGGCTAAACGGCTAACAGGTCCTGAAGTCGTTGCTTCAAATTTCGCGGTGGGTCCGTAAAAATATATTGTCAATAAATTATCAGTAGTACTTTGTAAGTTAGCTTTGTCACACTCCCGTCCCTCGGAAAGTACGTAAAGCCGTTTTTCCTGCGGCTGGACTCTTTTCTGTTGTGTCGGAGAGTGGTGGAGTAATGTGGAGTGAAAGGTGCACTTGTGTTTGTGCTTGCATTTTTTATTTATTCTTAATAACGTGTACGACGAATATTTTGGTTTGAAATCTTGTTTAAAGTAAAAACAAAACCTGATATAAGCCGAATCTAGTTCAAGATCGAGTCTTACATGGATAATATAGGTCAAATACTTAACAACTTAAGTATCTTTTTTTATATTTACAATTAACTAGCATTTTGTATATATATGAAAATAATATATATTATTTAAACTCTTTTACATAAACAAATATCGATATAAGTTTTTAATATGAAATTGGTTGTATGGCTTATTTTGTTTTTATTGTACTTATGTATTTATTATTAAGTACCATATTACGACTAGGAGGTAAGAAAACTGAAGATAGTAATCAGGATTTTATTTATATACACAGACAGTACTGATTGATTGATACATAAATATACACACGGCCCATTGAATCGCCATAACAAAATAGAAATTGGTAGTAAATCTTAACATCCAATACCTCCGATAAATTTGGAATTGTCTGTACTTACGCCAGTCTGGCAAATGGGTCATCAGTAAGTAGTTTCGGATGCCAATAAACAATTATATTGTAAGAAATATTAACCATTCTTTAGATAGCCAATGCGCCAATACTTTGGAAACTAAGAGGTTATGACCTTTGTGCGTGTTATGATAATTTACTCACCTCTAAACCCAACAATATGAACGATAAGATTTGCTGTTTGCTTTTTGGTCATTTAAAAAACTAAGACATTTTTTATGGAATGTACATTTTGTCATAAGAATAAATACAAAGTGATACAAGTGTATATTTAAAAAAAGTTTTAGATATTCAAATTATGAAGTACAGATAAAAACAATTTATATAAGCCATTCAATACGTATTTTTTAGTCTAGAAGTGTCCTTGAGATTGTATATTAAACATATGTATATATTATTAACTATATTCATAAATCAGTTAGGTAATTACACTTTTAATGAGCCGTTTATTTGAACATTAATTGCGCATGAAATATCTTACGTTGTTTTTCATTAGCTTTCAACAAAATTAATTGATGATGAAATGTATTTCATATTTAAGGTTAATCAACTGTTTTTTGTACTTCATAGCTGGTTACAACAGTTTTTGTACACAATAATCCCACGACAATGAGGTAGTCTTAAGATGTGACGATATGAACGCAAAAATAATGTTTTACATTAATCAATTAATTATCATCTTGCTAATAATATTTACCTACCTTAAAATATGTGTAAAACATCTTAACCATAGGGGCACATCACTAATATGTCATTTTAAGAAATTATTAGTTTTATTACGTTGTTTTTCTTAAGGTATTTATATTTGGTGATAGTGCTTGGTGCATGTTCGTGTGGATAGGTACCACTTATCAGATAGTCTACCGCCTAACAGCAATATTCAGTATTGTTGCGTTTCAGTTTTAAGGATGACTGAGTCAGCGTAATTACAGGCACAAGGGATATAACATCGTAGTTCCCTAGTTGATGGCGCATTGGTGATCTAGGAAATTGTTAATATTTCTTACAGCGCCATTGTCTATGTGCATTAGTGAACTCTTATCATCATTGGCCATGGGAAATAGTAAAAAAAATGTTTAGAGCTATAGAGGTTTGGAGAAATGATATCAACGTGCATTCGTATAAGAATTCTTTATTTTATTATCATGATAAACTCATCAATACCACATACCACATGAATAATACATTTAATATTTTATTATCGGGTACTTTGTACCTGTTCATTTACAGATTTATAAATAATTATAAATTAGATTTTATTTGATACAATTGATAATTCACAATTAATTAAAACAAGTGATATACAAAACTATTGATTTTAGTTTATTCTTACCTACATAATACTCATGCCAGAATAATACTACCTGCGTGAAGAACGCATCACAGAGTTTTGCCTAAATATTATATGTAGGCTAGGAACAATAACGCTATTTCTAAAAATCACAATAAACATACTGAGTATGAAACTACACGTTAATTAATATTTAATGCTAAATATATTTATTTGGTAACACGCTATGATAGTGTTTTTATTAATGATAGCCCGAATACGAATATTCGGCCGAATGTTCATTAGTTTGGTATAGACACAAAGAACAAAACATATCTTATTCAAATGCCAGCAGAAAAAAAAACTACTTTGATTTTCAATTAACGATGTATAATTGGCCGAGATAATAATCTATGGCGTTCAGTGGAATAGTGTTCGTATTGTAAATAACGATATATTAATCAAGAAATGTTTGTAGTGCGTAAGCAATGCTATTAGCAAACCGTATGGAATGTGTTAACCTGTTTGCTTTTCGTTACAGGTTTCTTATAGTGCTAAGGTCTAAAAACCTTAAAGGTCACCCTTAGACATTGGCACTAGACATTGTTAAAACAGGTAGCCCATTTGCTTGTCAGCCTTTCTAAAATAAATAAAAAATACCATGCCGAATATTTAGTAGGATTTTATAAGATGCGATAAATTAAAAGTTTGGAAATATAGAGCGCATTTAGGTGTAGTAGGACCTCTTTTAATGAACATAATTAATATGATAAATAAAAAAAAAATACGGTTCGACTAATGAATCACACAACTAACAAAAAAATATAGGTAGCCCTGTCTGACACAAGCATGGAGTACGATTTCATAAAAGAAAAAAATAGAAATAAATACCTATGTTCAGTAAACCGAACGACGGTACGAATATACGGAATACCGAAAATAAAATGAATATAAAGCCCATCCCTAATTTTTATATTACAATTCGGAAATGACATTAAAATCATATTAAAAATAGATTTAGTTCATAGATCATGTAATCGTTACATTTTAACAAAATGGAAACTTTGACGATAAGAAATCTTTTTAGCAACTTATAATATATATAATAAAATATACCTAATGAAACAGAGCTGTTAGTTTAACTATTATTAAATTTAGAAAGCAAGTAACAATATTGGTATTGCTGTGCCTGAAGAAATTTAAAAGTATTTCGGTACATAGATATTAATTACTAATCCAGATGTTTCCTTTCAAATGAAATCATACGGTTCACCTTGATTTTTTTAAATTTATCACACCTAAAACATAACGGCCTTACATATAAACGTGGTGAGTTAAAATGATTTATCTCTTTCTGTTAAATTTGATTTGACATTCGAAAGAAGAAGACACAGCATAATTAAAGTTATCACCCCTAAACAACATTTATAGGTAAAACCGTAAGAAATTCATCAACATAATTATATAAATACAAATTATCAAGTTCATATATTTAAAATGTTAACACGTATATATAGGAAAGGATACAGTTTCCTCATCTCTCATAAATACGTGACAGAAAAATGTTATTATGTGATATTTTAGAGCTACGATGATGTTATATGGTTGTTGAGATTCGTGATTTACATCTTTCAATTCGTACTATACTCGTTCAACACATTCATATGTGGATCTAGATAGGGGTCCAGCTGGTACATTCTAAATATTTTGTTTCCGTTTCTAAACAAGTGAGCAATTATTCACGTACTCAGATACGGTAGAAATTCCACAAATCAGTTTAGAATAAAAATTAGCACAAATAATTGATTCAATCTGTTGTAAAATAATCGCAGCTAAAATGCTTCTTTTAGACATCCCTTAATTAGCAAATAGTGAATCATCGCCCACCTCTTAGCAGCACGGCCCTCTCCCGCGATTTTTTTTAACGCTAACCTAGTTACATATACAGGCGTACGTACTTATGAAGTACTCTCATAAAATTTATTTAAAGCTAATCCCGAATCATTACAAATAAATGCACACAAACCGATAAATTCGGTCAAATAATTATTAAAAAAGAATAACAATGTCACAATAATAAATGCTGCGTAATAATTAGTACATTTTATATAAATATATAGAACATTCACTTATTCAATTCTTACTATGTAAAAAAATCTTTACTAATAACAGAATAAAAAGAGAGCAAGTGTTTGGGCAGTTAGTCAGCAGACATTGTTCAATTGTTATTTAAAAAAAACAACGGATAAAGAACTACGCACAAAATTAACGCTCAAAAAAATAATATTTAAAACCATTTTTGAAATAATGTAAGTTTTAATATGATTCTGTGAAAACTATAACTATATAATTTTACGAAAAAGCAACTCTTCTGCGGTTTTGTTAATATTCTGCCAGTAAAAACTGTTGATACACGAAATTTAGTCTTGATTTAAATAAAATCCGTTAAGTAATCAAAATATTTTTGGACATATGCTTTACACGAGCCGAACCAATAATTAAAAAAGTACGGTACATAATGTATTAATTATTATCAAAAATATTTTATTTAATTTTTTTTGAAAAATAATAAAAATTGGTTCAATAATGTTTTAAATGCAATAATTGTTTCAGATCATTATGAACAATTTTTATGATACATTTCTAGTTATCTTTGGTTACACAAGGCTACTTTACATTTGGTTCATAATAATAAATAAATAAATATCCACTTTCAGAGATAAAATATATTTTTGATTATTTATGATAAAATAATAGTAATAATGAATAAAGATTTTTTTGTACTATGAAGAAAATAAGCTATAGCTGTCCATGGATTATTATTTTACACATACTTTTATTACTATACATATTTTATACACAGTTCGGTATCAAAATCTACCTATTATGAAGCAAGTAGATGATTAGAAACAAGCTTTTTATATGTTTATTGATAAATTAAAACGACCTCTATCCTTTACATGATTACAAATATATGTTTTTCAATTACACAATTTATTTTTTCAATACTAGTTCAGCTATCATTCAATAAAAGTAATAATAAAATGAATAAATGAAAAGTTTTTTTTTTAATTTTAATTAAAGCGTTAAAAATAATAAAGAAGCATTCATGAAACTATTACACACATTTTAGGCATTCGATTTAAATAAGTTTTGTATTTCAGTTATTATAATTTACTATTTTCACTGCTTTGGTTATTAAAATTAACACGTCATGGAAGTTATTAAAACCGGCTGAAACCGTATTTCATTATCACTCCACACTATTTTTAAAATAGTTCATCGCTCAGCAAACGTTTTCACAACAATCCTTAAAGGAATGTAATTTAAGAATTTACACTTACTCCCTAAAACCTATAACTGTAAGCGTTCCTGTAGTTCTTTACGCGGTATCTACGTTTTCTCGATCCTCAGTGCGTGGGCAGCGTTAGTCGGTCGGCCCGAGCGCGGGCGGGCAACAGTCTCGCAGCCAGCCGCGAGCGAGCATACGCAAGACAGGTTGCCACGCCGTGCGCGAACATCATCACCGCTGCGCAAAGTGCTACGAAGCCCAGAGCTGATGCTGAAACATTTTCAGACAAGTTTTAATTTAGTGCAATAAATATAGGTAGTACCAGATATGAATTATTTCAATCTTGAGAAGATTTACAATAATATTCGTTGTATAGTTATATGATAACCATGGTGTCATATATATATATATATTAATTATGCTTATTCGGTTTTATAGTAGAGAATATTTTTATCAAAATACATTTATCAAATATTTTTTATTAATTTTTTTGGTTGATAGTCTTAACATATTGATTATTAATTTATTATACTTTAGTCTTCGATCACTAATAAGAACTTATTTTATTAGTGATCGAAGACTTTAGTATATTCAGCTAACAAGCCGAATGTAATTAAAACTTGAAAATGAACTAAATGTTTAATTGAAAATTTAGGATTCTAGTGTATAGGAGATATTATAATTATCTCCTAAGATCACTTCTAGTTTTATTTATAAGATTTTGTGAACACAGCCATTCGAAAAGATAATAATTATCCCGAGAAAAATTCATTTTAAAAACATTCCACAAAGATGAGTAACATTCTGAAAATGCTACTCATCTTTGAAGATTTCAAAATTAACATAAGGTTTGTATACCCTGACATTGTATTCGAGCAACTCAAACGGCGACCGTCCATATTTAGATATTCAACTTGATACAATAATATAAATACGCATAGTAGCTACATACATAGTTATTGTTAGATAATATTGTTATTACGACCCCACAGGTGAAATAAAACGTCATATTAGATACTGCTGACTTGCTATCCTAAACAAATGTAAACTTGATAGTATGTTTTCCAAGTATGGTTACACGTGTTTAGTGTGAAATATTACTACGTGTACTCGAATTCTCAGACACACTTTATCAAATATTTTTCAAGGAACCTTATGAACATTCTATTATTCATTTAATTTAGAAATTCTACTTCAGTTTTCCTAATAAAACCTTACTCACGTTATTGCTAGTGATAAGAATATTATTCACTGAATTTGCAAAATATAACATTTTTAGCAGTTTAAAAAAATGTATTATCTATACGGCTTCCACATTTTTGTGTTTTGGCAATTCTATTTTATTGAATAGGTTAATTATAAAATATCTCTTAGTTTTAAACTTCTTACAGCGACGAAGTTGACCCCCTTACCATCATGTCGCTTGTGTGCTTTCTTCAAATAAATTTAAAATATGCGAATTTAGGTATAATAAAATAATGGGTATTCATGTTTTTGTATTTGGTTTTCTTTTCTAAGTGCAGTAACTGTATTTGTAAGGGTTTTTATTACATTACCTAATTAATTTTATTTTACGATAACAAACAGCTGTTTTTAAATTTATTTAGCTTTAAAATCCACACTAGTTTTTGGTCTACAACGCTTTTCGAAAAAATCGCTACTAGTTGAAAGAAAGCTTGTAACTAAGAATAAGCGCCTAGTAGCATATATATAGCTATTACACGTGATGACAAAAATTTTGATAAAATTAAATATTATTAAATTATAGGCGTAATTTAAAGATATGTGTAATACCTGGTTTATTCCAATCAAGAGCTGGATATATAGCCGGAAGACCAATTCTGTCGGTACCCCCAACCGCCCAGTAGAAGCAGCTAAAGACACCGTATGCGAGGCCCGCGCCGGCGCCGAACAATGCATGCGCAGCGCGTACTGGGTGAGCAGTGACGGCTAATTCCAACAGCATTACAAGTGAATTGCCGCCGTGAACCAGTAGATTGAGGATATTGATTTCATGGATTTCTGTGCATTAAAACGATATGTTGTGAAAAATTGGCTACCAGTTATGTTATGCTTACTAGTGTTTTAGACATTACTAAGTAACATTTAACATGAAAAGGTAAACGGATATTGGGATGACATACTTTTTCCAAAATCCGATTTAGGTAAAAATAATAATAATAATATAAGATACGAGTAAAAAATAAACGAAAAATATTATTTCTTATTTCAATAAAATTCTCAGACATGATAAATGAAAACAATATTTTTTTTCTACTCTGAGCAACGCACTAGGATCATGCACCAAAGTCCAATAGATGAGCGTGATGACGAAAGCCAGGTCAGTTGCGACGGTGTGAGCTAACCAGTACGAACGACACAGCAACGGTGTCCTCTGACGACGAGGCATCGGGATCTCCTCATCTTCACATGCTGCAAAAAGAGTAAAATGTGTATAAGTCATTATCTTTTAAGCTCTTCTTACATTTGAATTTCTTTCAGTATAGTATTGTAACAATTCGTTAATGTCCTAGTGCTGGGTACATACCACCTTCACTTCAGGGAGAGAGGAGTAGCTAGGAACTTATTCCATCGTGGAGTTTCGAGACGGGTTACTACACTCCACTTAATGTTTTTACGAGTAATAGTATCTTTATTTAAAGTTTCGTATTATCACTTATGGTAGCATTTTCCTTTGTATTGCAAAGTTCAGATGGTGACCGAGATAGCTGTCAGCTCTCGGATCAAATGTTGACTTGTTAATAGTCTTAATGTTTCTTAAAACGTCTATAAATTAAACTCTATTTTATTATAAATTATAATAATAATATTATATTAAATGAGCAATTCTTGTATAGCATGTAATTATATGTATTTATTGTAATTTAGAAACGGCTAGGTATTTGGCTTAAATTTTAAATTTGATAAGGTTTCGCTTTTTAAGTTCACATATGTAATATGACTTTTAAATTTGAAAGGAATATTGCAAAAAAAGTTGCAATCGGTACTTTTTATTTTTATATGATAATCTTGAGATGTAGTGGTTATAGGTTAGACAAATAACGTTACTACGTTGTTTATTTTTGAAAAAAATACTGTGAAGTATATCCTTAAATTTCAACTTCGTCTACAAAGTAACAAAATAATTTTGTGGTTAAAATTATAGTAATAGTGACCATATGTGGCCGATATATCAATTGTCGTTCGTTAAAGTATCGGTTCGGACGTCAATAGCAGGAATGAGGAACCAATGAGGATAATTGTGGCGGGTGGCAGCCACTCGGAGTTAATTGACGCGAAATTGTATCAATCAACTGCACTTCAACCAAACCGTCCCCTCGTTTGTTTTGCCTATAAGTACAGTTAACTACGGAAGTTTATAAATATTATTCACATTTGTAGTAATAAAAATCGAATGTTTTGTGTAAAATTTGTGTCAATACATGTGTATTTCAGAAATTTGTGTTGTTCACTATACATTTAAGATACTTAAATGTGAAATTATATTTCATCAGGACTACTTTGTCCTGATAAAAGAAGTCAAATACAAACATCTAATATACATTTTGTGTTATGTTGCTATGTATATATAATTTATATCTATAATATTATAATATTTATAATTTAATTGATTTATTATTATTGAATAATGTTTTTTACAATTTAAATAAAATTATGACTAATATCAATTAAAACTTATTGTCGTCGTCGTATTGCTAAATTTATTTCAAGAGTAGAAAGTCTAGAAATACGTTAATAATAAGATAATTATTTTTATGAGATATATTTAATTCCGTTCTTATATAGAACTTCAGGAAATGTCATTGACGGGCATTATGATTTCAAGTCTATAACACCTGTAGATTTGTTCTGTAAGTAAAAAACTCGAAACTCAGCCCTGAACACGATTGTATTGTGAAAGAAAAAAATATTATGCATATGTATATAATAACTGACTAACCGACTGACTGACATATCAACGCAAACCACTCAGGTTAGCACCTTAAACTTGCATACGGATTCCTTTTACACAGGTTAGCACTAATGAAGGACTTTTGAACATTTAAGCCCTAGTGTTTAAAGGGGATGAAAGTTTGTATGAAAACCGTTCACTTTTGATCGTTGATCGTTAACGCAAACGAAGCGGCGAGTAAAACGCTAGTTTCATACAAAGAATACACGCATCGAAGGGTGTCTTACACAATAACACTGTTGTCTTACTTTAATTTACATACCAGATTTTTTTTCATTCAACAGTTTATCTTCTTTAATATAACGTTTTATGCAATTACGGATTAATGATTTCTGCAAAATTATTTTATGTATTATTTAACAGAAAACGGACTTTATGTCTGAAGGCATTCTCTAGCAATTGGCTATTTACGAGGGCGGTAGATAAACACATAAAAAATAAATAATAATAAGTTATATAGTTCTTATAAAATATGCATGTTATGCAACACGAGATTTATTACAAAATAAAAACAAAAAAGGCGTGTTATTTACTCGTGAATGTTCCGTACCAACAAAAATACATATCTAGATCTTGTAAAAAAAAAAAAAAACATTTTACCAGTAAAATTTTGGCATTCCGCTATTTGCCATAACATTGCATTCATTATCATATTATAAGCACGGCATTATAACGAATAGAGAACATTATGAATACTATACAATAAGCTGAAAACCGATCCTTATCTGATGCTACATTTATTCTACATTCATTTGTGTATAAATGTGAATCGTCATGCAAAAATCATTCATTAATTTTGCTATTTTGTTATGTTGCCTTTGAAGTTATGTGTTAAAATATATAAAAAGCAGGCTATTATTATGCATATTATAATGTTGTTTGTCGCTTCCTCGACTAAACGGCTGAATTGATTTGGATAAACTCGTGCATGGTGATAGCTTTAACTCTAGAGAGGTAAATCTGCCTACCACGTGAATTAAGCTAGTATATAAAAGATGAGTATATTATGTGTTTGAATAATGGTTATAACTATTTATTAAGGCAATATTTTATAACGGATTTGAAGTAATGATTACCGGACATCGTATCGTATGTTTTGATGTTGTTATTCTGTCATTAAATAGTCGCAAGTATATAGCTCCCGACACGCTACTCATGATTTTAGTTGATTGTTCTTAATAATTACTGTACGCGGGCGTCCTTTGATAAACGAACTAAATCACGCGAGGCTTTTGACATTGCTGAAATCCAGAGATTTGACCACACACTGTTGTCATTTCTTCCTTTATTACTATAATTAAGAATATTAAAGTTCATTGCCGTTTATTTTGAGGCTAATCAAATTTGTTTAAGAGATAATGTTAGGATGACTATGATGTTGGGTATTTTCTTGTTGGGTATTTTATACTCGTAAATTTAAATATAGTTATGATAACTGTGAAATCGTGTGAGTACCTTCGATTTATACATAGATTTGCCCGATAACAACGAAGGAAAGTTATCCCAATGATGTAAAAATTAATATATATATATGTAATTAATTGTGTGTTTTCTAAACCAAATATTACTCACGTATGTTAAAAGATCTTTGTGATTTGTATCGATGGACAACAGCCAGCGCAAGACCTGCCTGCACTACGATGAGTAAGTAGCCCCAGTTGGTGAAGTATATGAACCACTTGAAGTAATTCAGTTCCACCTTCGGCCCCTTGTACAGCCGTGGGAGACGTTGACAGGCGAAACTTGATATTCCAATCGATAGGACAGTGAGGAAGAGTAGCCACCTGTTATGGATGATGTTCGTATGCATTTAAAAAAAGTAAATTCATAATCCTATTGCATTTAACTTGTTAAACTTATTCATTGGAAAATGTAAAATGGCACATTGAATATATATTTTTAATAATGTAAAGAAAATAAAAATGATAATAAAATTTTATTTATTATATTTACCTGTACACCAAATAGGATGTAACTGGATGCGATCCATTCTGCCACTGACTACAAGCGAATACTTGGGGGGGAGAATGTTCCAAGTTCAAGGCTCGCCGGCTAGCTTGCCAGATCCTGCCCAGCATTGCTGGCTTGCACGTCTTCTTCATCGCTGTAAATGATTGTTTTTATATTTTTATCCACACTATAGTTATCATTTAATGGTAAAACATAAAAGTATATTTTTGCTACACAAAATATGTATTATATATGTATATATATGTATTGAAAAGAACACACGTTTTGTCAGAATTATTTATATGACTTGGCAAAATAAATCAATTGAGCCCAAACCCGTTGGGCTGACTATACGTAGCAGTCATTGAGTTGTTTCCTATCTATTTCTTGGCCCTGTCATCAGATCAGCTTGATAATTTATTATTTATATTCATGTGAATTATATATACTTGCGAGGTTTTAAATTGAACCGACAATAGTTTTAGTTAAATAGTACAATCGACATTTTTTTTTCACAACCAAAAAAGTTGATATTTACATACTGTAGCGTGAAAAACTAATGTAAATGGATGAATACATTTTTAAATACGTAAAATCAAGTTCATATTTTTTTTATTTAAATAATCATTTGTATGCAAAATTTAAACTTCATTGGTATTTAATAAAAAGGTTTCTCTTTGTTATAGTATTATATAAGCAGTAACATTTTTATTCAAATAGTTTTATAAGCTTACTGAATTGAGTTTGCATAATTTGGTACCAAATGAACAATAAAACTTAATTATAAATTTGTCTACGAACAGAAAGAAAAGCAATGTTTTAAAAATATTAACAATACACTTATTTTCATGTACGGGGAAAATTATGATGTAACTCCCTCTTCATGTATATATTTATTTAATAATTATTTTTTATAAAATTGAAATTTACCATTAAAAATTTTTTAATAGTAAATAAGATAGCACGAGCATCGGTGATAGATATATAATCAAAGCAGGCATTCAGAATATTAATTGAGAAAATGTCGTCAGTGATAACAACGGATGGGATTGATAAACAACAACATAGCCATTCATTCACAAGTAACCAATACAAAAATCAGACTTTCTCGTTATTCATAAGAACAACATTTTAAGAATTCCTACCAATTGACATATTATATTTCTATTCTTATTGAAATAGTACTTATTTTGGAAAATTTCCTTTAGAAAATCTATAACGTCTCGTATATTGTTCACTTGCTCGGTATAATCTGTTCATATAGTATATTTTATAACTTTATCACATAAATAAGGAGTAAACTTAGTTGAACTTTAACGCTTAATTGAATTTTAAATGAAAAAAATTCCCCGCAAGTCGCAACTACGTTGTCGTAAATGTTTCAGTTCCGGTTTTTCGTTTGACCAGTTTATTTCACTTAAACAATAATGTTGTTTCCGTATTATGTGGGCAAAGATATATATACGAAAAACGGTTATAATTCTATTAGACTTTTATTACCTAAACTAGACTAATGAATGATCGTAAAAACACCAGATTTTCCAAGAAATGGTGACGTTCATACTATTAATACAAGGAACAAACATATACAACCTCTGTTACCCGACTACACAAGGTTAGTAATCGTTTTGGAGAACAATGTAACTGAAATATTTTTCACAATAGGGCCCTAGAAAAATCCGCGAAAATTGAACAGTTGTAAAATTCTAAAAAATAGCACTTTGGAAATGGGGCGTTCGCTTCCAGAGAGTTAACTGTAATATATGTATATTAAAGTTTACAGACATTTAAAGTTTATTATTCCACAATTACTTTTTACTTTTTTTTACTAAGTAATTATTTTTTAAAACATCAAATCTTTTTAAACGTCATTTGTATTTTTTTTAATTATCACGTATAAATTTAAATGCCAGTATCAAGGCCAACTTAGCAAACATTAAAGAATATTACAATTATTTCTTTACCTTATATATATATCTATATATCTATATATAACTCTTAATTGAAATTGAAGGAAATTGTTAAGAAATATATTATATATATTTTATAACCATTAAGCAAATGTAATTTCAATTTCAAAAATTATCTTTTTATATTGATAGAATATTTCGATTTGAATTGAATTAACACTTAAACTTATCTAGAATACATAAAAAGAGCTTACAATTATTTTCTATTAGAGTAGCGAGTTGAATATTGATTCATCTATTGAATAATAAGGTTTTAAGAATAGCGCGATACATTGATGACAACGTACACAATACGGAATGGTGTTACTAGAATAGCAGACACAGAATTGACAATTTGACGAGCGGATGCTGCGACTTGTGTTATAAATCGCAATAATCCTGTCACGACATCTATGTAGCCATTCCGTACATTCTAATTTGCAAACACGTAAACCCTTACGATAGAGGCGTGTAAATTTAGATATAGTTAGTTGTCTAAATATCGATTCTATTGAAAATGTTTAAAATGAGTGCCCTTTTAGCGCATTTGTCAAATATTATTCTCATGTTTAATGATTAAGTGTCACTGGCGGAATGATTTACGGGCCGAATATATTTAAGAAAAAAATATCAGTAATTGCTTAAAACATTGCTATTATACTTTTAATATATTAAACCAGGATATTGTAGTTTACACAAGGCTTTTATTTCATAAAATACTTACATATTTAATTGGGTGTTAACCTTAACTTAATTTAATCTTGTAAAATAACGATGAGAAAGAACTTACTAGAATGAAGTATATTTTAATTTATTTTTAATTACTTATTCAAATATGTATATGTAAAGTTTTCTTTAAATAATGAAATTAGCATGCATAATGTTACATTTAAAAACAATTCCGTTTTTGAATGTATTATTGTACAGCATGTTAAAAGCGAGAGAGTTAAAAAAACACGAATGTAATTTAATAAAAAACAATGATTCGCTGTTTATGAATGGACGCGGCGACTAGACTTTGTACGTATGTAAGTGCTTAATCGCTATTAAATTCTTAATTAAAGCATTTAAGTCGTCTCGTCACAGCGTATTCTATCCCTAAATGTCCATCTTAGGTCATTCTGGGTGAAAAAAATACAATATTTATAAATTCGCACAATACTTAACAATTATTATTCAAAACAAAAAGCTCTAATAGTTTTCAACACGGAATCTTAGTACCTTTTATTTAAATTGAGTATATATGAAGTAGTACTTAAAAGACCGAAGAGTTCCCCAATGAAATTGGAATATCTATCGGAAGTTTTGACATTCAAATGAGTTTAATGAAGAGGCAATAACATCGGACAATAATTGATTGAAGGAGAATATTTTTGACTGATTGACAATACGTATCATAATATGTTGATTGTTTGTCGAGACAGTTCAAGTGAATGTCAGAGTTTGAATTGCGATTAATTGGAATATTACTGTTGCAGGACTGTTGCCAATGGATACCAACATTAATTGGCCACCTGCAATAGACCTAGGTCATGCGATTGTTAACAAATTGTAATTAATAGGAACATATTCATTCATACTCGTAATTAATTGTTTTAGATCTTGATAGCATTGACGTACACGCTTATTGTCATTACACTATTCATTGTACGTCGCAGCTTTAACGGTTAAATTTTACGAATTGTAAAAGTACCTAATGAGAATGATAGAATATATAGATAATTATCAGAATTAGAATCAAATCATTCTTTTTAAAAAGGCCTCGTAGGCTTGAGCCTAGGCAAATAGCCACTCACCATTCCTCGGCATTGGCTATGAACGGTGAGTGAATCAGTTATAGCTGCAATCTTTTCTGAACCAACGCCACAAGGGGGATAGAAAAGATTTCCTCAGTTACAAAAAAAATTGTCAAGTGATAATACACATCCATTGGAAATGTTTGCGTTTAATAACAGAGCCAAAATACTATAAAATACTAAAATCTGAGTGTATTTATCAGCCACTTTGTAAGTATGGTATTAATTATTTAAGACATTTGTATCTCTAGAGTAGAAGAGCACAATATTAAATTTAAATTTGTCTCGAAATATATTATCATTCATTACAGTCTTTAAAATAATAAACATAATGATTAATCGTGAGACATTATCATACTCGTAGTATGTCAATCAGTTGACACGGCTGTTTGAAGCAACCGCAATGATTTCCACAAAATACTGTTTAATTATACAATAAACTTTTGAAAATGTAACGAAAAAAATAATAACTAATTCATAAACGAAATAGTGTGCGGCATATTGTTGCGTATTTACTGGTTTTAAGGGGTCTAAGCGTCTTCTTTTACAAGTCTAATTTTTCCTGATTGTGTGATTCGTGGATCATTTTAATTACATGTCTAATATCGATTAATAAATATTATTCTTAACTTGGGTTGGCTATTGCAAATACCGTTTAGTATTGGTTAATTAAAATGAGCTTTATGGCATTGAACCAAACACGTACGACAACAACTGACTGACCAAAACAATACAAAGCTTAACGACTTGCGATGGAACGCACGGCGGATATGCAGACAGATTCGATGACGATGGCAGTGTATTATCGTCGCTCGTGAAATGATCATTTAGTAGAACCTCTTTAAAAAAAAATCTAAAATTCTGAAACAAATTAATGTACTAAAAAAAGTAATATTTTTGATTATCATTACGAATACCTCTTACGATTGCGATGTAGGCGATGGTTAACATTTCTTACAATGTCACAATTACAATGTCAATGGGCGTTGGTGACCACTTACCATCAGGTGGCCCATATGCTCGTCCACCTACCCATTCTATAAAAAAGAGATCGAAAATGTTTTTTGTGGGTAGTTTCCAATATAAAATAGAAAAAAACAATGTTTTAGTTGCAATTTGGCCTGACACGTTCACATTTGACTAACGTCACACTATGTTATATAATGTATTATTTAATGAAACTGAATCGAATGTTACAAAAACGTTATCAAATTATGCAATTACGTGTCGAATGAGATTACTCAGTCAATTTTATTATTTGTTGTCAAGATAGTGAAGGTGGTGAAAAAAACGTTACGAATAACGTGAAAGAATTTACACAGATAACAAAAAGTCGAATAGAGGAATAGAACTCAGATCTTAAAATGGGATTTGTTGCAAAAATCGTTATCGTCATCAACCGGTATTCACCCACCGCTGGACATGTGCTCCATTTAATATCTCTTTGCATAGTAAAGGCAAAATTACTTAAAAGGGATTAATAATTAAGAACTTAGTATCAAGGGCGATAGTAGGTACCAGGTAGTAGGTTAGTTTTATGTCACTGAAAGTTTAAACATGATTAGACTATTTCTATATTGTAGTATGCTATGGTATTTTGAAAATGAAATGCAGAATCTGACGGTTGATCTTTCGTCTGAAGAACTATTTCATACATTTATTTTTCATGTTAGAGTTAAGGTTGCCCTGGCATCCATGGCATAGTCTCCACTCAATCTACTTGGTGTTATACACAAAACGTGTACGCTAACAAATATTATTATTATGAAATATATAGTAAACACTGCATGTATATTATATATAGAGAGATAGGTTATATAAAAACAGCGATTACAATTGTAGTCTATTTCCTAGGCTTAATGACATTTTAATACCTTGACGATCGACGTCCGTCCCAAAATTTCAATTACCTAAATACTAAGTGTAGTTTTTATTCATTTGCTATTTATTATATTTAACTCTTGCATATAGCAAGGGCGACTATTTCAAAGTAACAATATATTTATATTAAAAAATACTATATTGTAAACTACTGATACTAGAAAACAAATTTCTCTTAAGATTCGTAAAAAAATGAAAGATAAAATTTGAAACTCAATTACTTTCTATTTGTCACTAAAAACATTGTAATCTTTCATCAATAAAACAGGAAGATCATGCAAGTGTACACAAAAAACGTAGGTAACTCAACGATTTTGTGGACTCACACATATCCAATTTCGGCAATCTCATCTTTCGTATTGAATTTTCGTGTTCATTCGAACTGTAAAGTAACAAACCAGCACTATAGATATCGTAACAAATAACAAGGATTCGTATTTCTTGTGTTTTTAATACGATCGCAATACAGTCAGCGTAGCGCGCAGGCGCGCTGCCCACGAGCCACTGCGGAGCGAGCTGTAGGATGTCAATATTACTAATAACCCTCTCTTGCTGCTCGATTAGAATTAATTCCATGGCTATGGTTTCATGGCTCGACAACTGCAATCAATTTCTTCTCCATATTTTTTAATATTCGATTCACGTTCTTTAATAAAACAATCGATATATGTTCTTTAATAAAAACAAATGGTCTTCTAATATGTGATTCTAGGCGCGCGCACACTCACTGATTGATAATAAAACAATTGTTGACATTCATAATTTTGCTTGAAATTTACGAATCAATTTAGTTTTTTTTTTTGCATTTAATGCTACATTATATCACTCTTATAAAAAAGTATATAATAATCTATTACAATATAAACGGCGATTTCGTATCAATACTCTCAGTACTTTTAAAATTTATAATTAGATTTTTTTTTGTTTTTTTTTTTTTGCATTTTAGAAATGTCAACATAAAACAGTAATTTTTAATTTAACAGTTCAATTGTTTTTAATTTTAAAATCTATATTTTAAAAATACATACCAGATTCACTCGTGTCCAAGGGAACTAACACCAAGTGTTTGCACATAATTACAGCTGAGCATGAGTTTTATTTCGGTCAAGTTGAAATCGTAAAATCATTAAACTAAGGCTTATTAGATCGTAAAGGGTCATGTGGACGAGTCGAGGCGGGCGTGTGCAGCACATGCACTCGACGCTCCCGCACTGCGCCAGACTACCGTTCGCCGCCAATATTATAGGCCAGTGGTAACCAACCTGTGTGTGTGTGTAAAATTAAATTAATTTAAAGTGTAGATTTTTTTTAATAAGGAAATTCCAATGACTTTTATTATAGATGTTATTTTAAAATATACTTGTCGTTGACTGAAAATTCGTAATGTAATAATGCTGTAATTACATTTAAATTTTAATGGTTTTCCTTATATGTTAAGTAGATATATTATAGTTATTTTATATCAATTAATAATTTTAAAGGTTATTATTATATTATAATTATTAACTGTTAATTGCAATTAATTAAAGTTTGAAATTATATACATAATATAATAAATATAATGGAATAAGTGTAAATGAGTGAATGATGACTTCTGCTTTGTTGATTCAGTGAATAGATTGTACGGCTGCAGAACGAGAAGTCTGTGGCACGAGGCAACCCAGGTCGAATAATTTGGAAATTCGTGAAGCGTATTTATTTATATTCTTTCATAAATTAGACTATAAAAATTTAATTCACGTGTAATTCCATTTAAAAGTTTGATCATCTCTGGTTTAAAGGCAGACTCATTTCCGCGCACTACGGCCGGTCGCGAGCCCTTACTTTATTCTTAATGTATTATTTCCTCACTCTAAAAATGAAACCAAACATTTTCTTTATATATCAAAAAATTACAATAAATATTGGGTTTCGTGAAGTATAACAAATGTGCCAAAAATAAAAGAATTTAATTTTTAAGAGAAGAGAAAAGATACGACTTGGCGTTATGTTCTCAGTGCTAATGCTTATATTATATACATTAGTACATTACGAATATAGATAAGATAGATAAGATAAATTATAATATATTTTTTAACTTAGATCTTTATTTAAAACACTATATGGATATACAAGATCTGAAACAACAGATAAACTTATTATAACTTCAATAAACGTAACATAAAATACGCAGCGTTTATTTGAGTAAAATTTCTGGGAAATAATGAATAAAGCACACCTCACCCCATTCCAGGTAGGCGCGTGGCGTAAGCCGAGGGGTTGGAACCTCGCTGAATAATAATAAGCACACAGAACCCACGTGGCGGCATTTATTCGTTAACAAAGTGATTGTCCTATACAACAATATCATGTTTTTAATAGTTTTAAATTCATTTCAATAAAATTTATAATCTAACACAATTAACTTTTCAATACATAAAATATAATAAGGTTTAAATAAATATCTAAAAATGTTTTTTAGCTTATGCAATATACTCGCATACTATAAATATAACAAATAACATTTTTAATATACATATAAAATATTCGTTAATAGCTTAAGGGTTTACGAGTAGCCAGACTTTTTTAAAATATGCTTTGAATACTAAGTGTGCATACGGCTGCTGAACCGTAAATTTTGGTTAAAATTCATCTATGCTTTCTCTTTAATCTTTTTTGTAGCTCTTATAAAAAGCGGATACAATATTCAATTGTTTAAAAATTCATAAAAAATACAATTAAGATTGATTAAAAAAAGCTAGTTTTCGTCTGCCTGTTAGGGGTGGGGTGTTTTTGTTAGGTGTTAGGCAAAAGCTATATTTTATTAAAAATGAGTTCCATGGAAGCCAGTCAGACAGAGTTGCTTTTGTAGTGTAATAAGTAGTATGTAAGTCAGATGGCGTATAAATATTAAGATCGTTCCACTAATGAGTCAGTAATAAATCATCTTCTACCAAATACACTCGTTTCAATAACACAAGTCCCCTCACTTTCGCATTCATAATATTAGTATAGATGCGATTTGGTGCGCCTAAACATGTATGCGAAATTCCCAAAACCTATATACATTAATTAATTCTTTATAAAAATATCAAAACAATATGATTTCGGACGAATGCTCAAGAAATATATGTCTTATTATTGAGTAATTGGAAGAAATAATTTCAGAAACGTGGCAACCCGTGCGCAGGTCGATGAAAACCCGCTGTGTATATTGCACCTACATGCTGTACTTTAAATATGCCTGAAATTGGCCTAAACTTTACCGAATTTGTACACTAGGCAAACCTGTGGCCCATCCCAATAATACATCAACGTCTTTTGCCCCATATTGATACACTGGCCGCCAAAAAAATCGACCCACCCGTATTTTTTTACTTACAAAGTTGTTATCTTAACTATGCGACGACCTAGGTGGATTGTTTTACTTATGGGACATACATTTAACATTTTATTACCCACTTGATATTGATTTGGAGGAGTTGTAAGTGTTATTGAGGATATTTGGAATATTTTTAAAGTATTGATAAGAAAACGTTACTTTGTGCACAAAGTGCATGGTTAGTTTATTACCAGTCCTTAACGCGGAATCATCTCGGTTCGATGTTTATTATTGATTAAGTGTATGAAACTTTATTGAAACAATAATTTTAATAAGTTTAAACATAAAAAATGGATACTACTGAAGCAGAAGCTGCTCAAGTCGTAGCTCTTATTCATGAGGGGTTAAGTCAGCGAAATGTGGCTAGAACACTAAAATTAAGTCGTTCAGCGGTGCGAAGAGTGTACAAACGCTACTTGCGAGACTGGGGAGTATCGCCGGAGACCAGGATCTGGCAGGGGGCGTGTCACGAACCCGACCGATGACCGTTTTATTGGTTTGACGTCTTTAAGAAACCGACATCTTTCGGCTGTTGACGTTCAAGGTAGACTCCGAGAAAGTCGTGGAGTGTCTGTGAGTGAAAATACTGTAAGAAGAAGACTTCGAGAGCAAAACTTAACCCCTCACAAGCCAGCAACAGGACCAAAACTCACAGCATCCCATCGACAAGCAAGACTACAATTTGCTAGGCAGCACGTCGATTGGACACTGGACCAATGGGAGACAGTATTGTTCAGTGATGAAAGCCGAATGTCTCTAGTAGGCTCTGATGGACGACGTAACGTCATGCGAAGGCCAGGAGAACGCTACTCTCAGTATTGCATTCGAGAAATAGTCCGATTTGGTGGAGGCTCTACAATGTTTTGGGGAGGTATTTCTTTGACGGGACGCACAGAGCTGGTTTTTTCCGTAATCGTGCTGTTAATGCTGAAACTTACATAACGGACATTCTGGAGCCTCATGTGATGCCTTACGCTGGATATATTGGGGATAATTTCCAACTTATGCACGACAACGCACGACCTCACGTCGCTAGAATTGTTAAAGACTATCTCAGGGAAGTCGAAATTCCAGTTATGCAGTGGCCAGCCCATAGTTCGGACTTAAACCCGATAGAGCACCTCTGGGACCAGCTAAAACGTACGGTTCGAGCACGAAATCCAATTCCAGAAACCCTGAATTAACTGGAAGCTGCCCTAACTGAAGAATAGCAACGGACCCCACAGGAAGACATTAAAAAGCTAATCAGGTCACTTAATAGGCGTATGCAGGCAGTGATTAGGTCAAGAGGAGGAAACACTCCCTATTAAAGTAAGATTTAGGTACCCAAATTTAAAAACAAACGGCATAATCGTTTTGTACACAAAAAAATAAAATTGCGTAAAATTTTGTGTTTTCGTGTTTTGTCACATATTTACCTAAAAACCTATTTTTTGCGCACTATTTCTGTTTTTGTACAATCCTACAATTACATTTTTTCATTATCAATCTTAAAAATATAAATATGTGGTAGTTTAAAACCATACGATGGCTTTTTTACAAAAAATGTAGGTGGGTCGATTTTTTTGGAGGCCAGTGTATTTTGCACGTCAGTTAAATGTTAAATATTAATAGACGAGTTGCTCAATGGTAAGAACTCGCAAATCTTAACCGATAAATGTTCATAATACATCTCGTGTTTGATGGTAAAGAAAAATATCATGAAAAAATCAGGATGTGTCAGAAAATCCGCCCATGTGTATCCACCAACCCGTATTGGATCCCCGTGGTGGAATAAGCTCTAAACCTTTTACTCTAAAATGAGATACCTTAACTCAGAAGTTAAGTTTTTTAACTTTAGTCATTATCAGTTACTACATATATCGCTTACTCGTTTAAACATTGCATGTAAGCCCACGTGAGTCATCATAGTGTTCACATGCATACTTGTATATGAGCTTTCTAAGCGCACTAATCGATGATAACAGCGAGGCCATATCGTCTGCATAACTGATACTCAGTGTGTAATATGGATATCAGCTTCTTTATATAAACAATATAAAAAGTGTACTCTTGATTGTATAACAATGAAACTAATACAGGTAAACAGGTACATAGCATGAAGTCAATATTTATATCTACAGACACTATATCGTTCTTTTACTAATTTGGAAACTAAGGATAGTGTATATCCTTATTAGTGATGAGTTATTTATTGTGTGGCTCGGTGACCCCTGATGTTTGTTAGGTGTAAATTAATTAATGTTGCAACCTGCAACCTAAAATGCTACTTAAATATATTAGTTCTATTCGTTGTTGTTCGTTATTATTGTAACCAAATTTCAAACTACTGTATATTTTTTTAAAACTTTGGTAGGTTTGGTGGGTAGATGGGCCACTTGACGGTAAGTGTCCATACACATTAGCGCCGATAGAAATATTAACCATTCCTTACATCACCAATACGCCACCAATCTTGGCAACTAAGATGTTATGTCCCTTGTGCCTGTAATTACACTGGCACCTTTCAAACCGGAACGTAACAATACTAGGTATTGCTGTTTGACGGTGGAATACGTGATGAATGGGTGGTACCTACCCAGACGGGGTAAGTTAAGTTTTTTGAATAAGTGATCAATTATATATTTATGTTATTTTTCAGAAAGCTCTTCTTAGTGACTAAAACTCAAACAAATTAGTTTGCGCTACAACGTGCCTCAAAAATAAGTAGCGTTAGAAGTGTCATTCAGTCTATTATTATTTTATTATTAATTAGTTTATAACAAATATATGGAAGAAAATGAAAAAATACATAAAAAAATGTCATTCAATGAATATTAACTCTAGAGGAATGGAAAAACGGTAGTCTGCATTCTATTAAAAAGAAAAAGTAATTTCAAGATAGATACGAGGTTTTGATACAATATAAAACCAATTATCATTAACATAAATAATTTATCGGATGAAAACGAGCATGAGGATGACCAAGAAATATCTGCGGTTGAAGAAATTCATGGTTAAAAATTATATTAATAAATATTAAGGATCTATTAATAAAAAAAAAATATTAAATAAATATTCTTTTACATATCAGTTGATTGCTGCTCCAAGCTGATTTGGCTGTATTATTATTTTGATATGGGTATCCTTCAGCCACCTTAGCTTACCTAGTGCTTACCTAGTGTTATTATTAATTATTATAGACAATGTCACATATCTGACATTTCAGGAATTTGTACTACGGTGTGTTTCGAGATTGTTTTTATAGACGTTGAATTATTTTCAACGGTGCTAGTCCGTTGAACATTGACAGTTTTCAGTGCAAATGTTTGTCTAACCATAAAAACTTATATAGCCCAGATGGCCCAGTGGTAAGAACGCGTAAATCTTAACCGATGATCGTGGGTTCAAAACTGGGCATGGCAATGTGTCGAATTTCACTGAAATTCTACCACATGTGTATTCCACCAACCCGCATTGGAGCAGCGTCTTGGAATAAGCTCCAAACCTTCTCCTCAGCCTTAGCTCAGCAGTGGGACATTCACAGGCTGTACTGAATACTGACTGAATTGAAAAAACTTATATAACCGTTTATCTGTCTTGATATGATCTGAAGAATCACAGTACGATCTGGTGAGATTAGATTAATTTGAAGATTGAGGAGTGCGGAACCCACTTAAATGCAAATAGTGCACCGCTGTATTATAAGACGAAGGCCTCTTATAATGCAGCGATTAGTTAGTATAAGTTTAAGATGTGTGATGTTTATAAACAATCAATTCCTTATATACATATATAATTTTATTAGCAGAAAACATATAAGTGCGAAATTAGCAATATATTGTATTGGATTATATTGTAATGTATAATCTTATGTTATATTATCTTAAAAAGTAAATAAAATAATAATTACTTTTAGTCGTTATTTTAACGTACACTTACTAACGTATACTTTGTATATAAATAGTTATGTAATCACCCATAACCAAGGTCCGACTTTATACTTTACTGAATGGATTCGTGGAGGGCAGATAGTGAGGCAATTATAAGAATCCGTAACAATGTCGCATATGATGTGGATTAGCGATGGGATTCGGATCTTGGCCGATAGTAATATTAATCAATCATTTAAAGTCGTAAATAACGTCAGCGTCACAATGTTTCATTACAATGAGTTGCAGGCTTAATTACACAAAACGCCTAATGACACTTATCGATAAGTGTAATTTAGTCTGTAGATGACATATTTATAAGCTTTTTTGAGATCGCACTTGTATTATACCTAAGCGTCGGTAGCCTATTACTATAGTAATATATAAATATTTTTTGATTATTATATTCAAGAAACGTTTGTTTTAGTCAAGTGTAGTAAAATAACAAGCTAGTTACTTTTTATTTTTTACTAAATTTGAATAAAGAACAAAGAAGTTTCAATAGAATAGGATATACTATTTAGTTGAAATGTCTAAGGTATATCTATACTGATATTATAAATGCGAGAGTAACTCTGTCTGTCTGTTGGTAACCTCATCACGACTACATTGCTGAACTGGTCGTAGTGAAATTTTACATTGAGGTAGTCTAAAATCGGAATTTAGGCATATACTCGTTATGTTATACTAGCCATATACTTCAATGAACATTGAATGATAATTCTGATTCGTTATTCTGATTTTACTTATATCGCGACCAAAGAAAAATAAATTGTTTTAATACAACTTTCAGTGTCGTATGCAAAGAAATATATAGTTCTACAACTAACAACGACGAATATGAGTATTGATCAAGCAGACTATTCGATGAACTTGACCCAGTTAGAAACGCTCCCCTCTTATTATAAAACACGAGATTCTACGGAAGTTCAAACGCTGTTCCAATTGCAAATTTAAAAAGGCAGCCATATAAAATAAAATCATTTCATAAGCCGACAAAAACGAAAACATAACATTTTGTCTTCAATGCGATGTCATTTGCAAAATTTTTATAAAATATTCCATTTAACATGAAATTCACGCTTGTCAGGTCCATGGTCTAAGTTTAATGTGGGTGAAACTGCGAAGCTACTTATGTAATAATATTAATTGATAAAACCTTCTCTGAAATGCATTGCATGTTCTGGTTTTATCTACATAAAACCTAGTTAAACTAAACTTTAGTTAGTAGTTTTAGACATTATATAAAATGTATCGTCATTAATAATTGCGATTGCTCATTTAAAATTTTCTTTTAACAGGAATTTTCCCATTCCAAACATCCTACCTACTATTATAAATGTAAAAGTTTTTAATTATGTGTGGATGTTTTTTACTCAATCACGCAAAAACGGCTGAACGTAGTGTATAACCTTGATTACTAAACTGATTTTGAATGATTCCCGAGTCAAACTGATTTCTATTCTAGTTCAGCTTTTAGTTTTATAATAATGCTTCTCTTTTCGATGAAACCTAAAATGAGCCCTAATAAATATTATTTATTTTTGTTCTTCCTGTTACGATTTTTACCGATTAGGTAGGATTATAAGAAAAGTTCGTTTTATTTGTTCATGAGATTTTAATATAGAAGCAGCCAAGAACATTCCAAGGCATAAAGAGGGTGTCCCGACGCTGTGGCGCCGTCTCCCTCGTCGATATCGTCCTTGGAATAGTACCAACGTGTTGGATACACTTATATAACTACGTGTCTTCTTGTTCGTTTAATTGAAATATTTTAGGTACAAAGAATAATAAAAAACATATTTTTTAAAATACCTAATAAGTAATTTTCGACAGCCGGATATTAATAAGAATTAAAGTATATTTTGCTATAATTATGAAAACGATATCTAAGTTTAAGGTTTGTAATGTAAAATAATTTAAAATGACAACTTAAATATATTTAATTGATTTATTTATAACAGAGCGATAAAAATGGAAATAACTTAATGAGTGAATAGAAAGGGAACTAGTTTCAGCCCGCGGCTTCGCCCCCGTTTGTGATTGGTGTTGGTAGCCTATGTCCTTCTCTGTACCTCTGATAACGTGTGTGCAAATTTCATGAAGATTAGTTGTCATCGAGTTTAGTCGTGAAGTGTAACAAACAAATGAACAAGCGACTACACAAACTTTTCAACAATTTCGCAAAAGGTGAACCTTTTCAAAAAATTCAATAAAATTACTCTACAATTTTTTATGTAGCGGCTTACAAACATAAGCATGTATGTCTACTAAATGGCCCGCAATGCTCGTATTTTATACAAAGTAGGTCACAATTGAGGTCACAATGTTTCTGCTACATAAGTACATCAAATTACTAATGATTATTGACAGATTTAAGGTTGGTCGTGCTAGTTAGCTTCTCTGAAATTAAGTGGTTTTCTTGGTGGTAGGGCTTTGTGCAAGCCCATCTGAGTAGATTTAGGTTTGAAGAGTGAGTGAGCCAGTGTAATTACAGGCACAAGGGACATAACATCTTAGTTCCCAACGTTGGTGCATTGACTGTATTTAAATTACGTTACGAGAAACAACTTATATAGCATTTAATGTCTCTTGAATCATTTTACAAGTAAATTATGTAAAATGAGCAATTATTATTTTGATTCCAGCGCTAAAAGGAAAATGCTATTTGCTTCAATATCTGAACTAACGATCCTCATTTATATTCAATGTAAGTTCGTTCGACGTTAACGCTTGTTTGTGGAGATTGAGTCTTAATGTTCTTAAAGCGATTGAGAGCTTCTAAATACATATATACTTAGCATATATATACTGGAGTTGGTAGTTGGTTTACGATGTAGGAGATACCTGTATTATATAAATACATTGAAATCCCTTGAAGAACTCTAAAGCACGCTTTGTATTAATTTTCATTTACAGTATTACGTATATGTTATTGTTGTTTACTCAAACACTTACATTTCGTGTATTTGTTGTTCAATATTAAACTATAATAAAATGTGTTACCCGTTAACAAAAAAAATTGTTTGCTGTAAAAGTATGACAAAGTCGGCCACTTAGATATAATAAAAGCGCAAAATTAAAGAGCATCTGAACTTCCCGTCTCAACTTATTTAACACATTTTCCTTTCAAGAACAATGCCTTTGAAAGTAAAATAAAGTGATGAAGCATCTGTTTTATTTTATTAAAAGGTAATTTTATTCGTTTTAAGACGACGATAGCAATTTTTAGGACCTAGTCATTTAATTATATTAATTACTGCACTGAGTTTTTGTTTGACTATCATTTAGGTTTTACTTATAGAATTTCATACATTAAACCAGATTACATTGTTATAAGGTTTTATTTTCACATACACATGACTAGCATTTGAATTGGTTGATAGCACCAATTATTATTTTTTGTGGCATATTATGTCTCTTAGTTTACCATCATTTTAAGTAGGTAAGGCCAATACTACTGTAGGTACGTCTGGATGATATCACTCAATCATTAATTAATTATTTTCTCACCAATCTCTAGGATAGAGTTTTTATTGTTTAAAATAATTAGGCAGGCTTGCAAATGGTTCACCTGTTGGTAAGTGGTCACCAACCATAGGAACTAAGATATGTTCTAGTGCCCACGTCACAATGGCTCACTCACCCTTGAAACTGGATTACAATACTAAGAACTGCTGTTTTCTATAGAATATGTGAAGTAGGTGGTATCTACCCAGTCGAACTTGCACAAAGGCAACCAGGTATCGAGTGAGTGATCTCATTGGTTTACTCAACTTTGAGCCATAAAGCCTACTTGTAATAACCCTTAATTATAAGCACAAGGACATTATACTATATTGCAGTGCTAATATTTATCGATTAAGGTGATCACTAACCAAAAAATAGGCAGAAATATTCGTTGTTGTTAAAGATATTCTTGAGAAATGATATTGAATACGGCTCAGTAAAAGTTTCTCTCTTACATATCATAGAGCGTACTTGTTTTAACATAATATGATAGAATTTGTATGTTACATTCACGCTCGGGTTTCATTTCTTACGGAATATTATATTCCTTACGGAATTTATTAACTATATTGAAGATCAAAGGCCAAAGTCAAAGCATTTAAGAAATAACTTCAGCGAATAAGTTAAGACATAAATATAAAAAATAAGTAACTCATAAATGATTGGAAGAATATTATTTAGGGATTCAGCAATTATAATTAATGTAATATTATTGGTTATAACATCAACTTGATTGGAATTAAACTTTTATGTAAGTCTTGCTCTTTCTTTGAATATACTCTTTTTATTTACGTTTGTAATAATATCAAAATAAATTGACTTCTTTTTGAAGTCATTTTAACTTTAGTAATTGGAAAAGTTCGATCGCTATTCAGTTTTAACGACATCATTAGCTTTCGTTTATACTGAAAGAGAGCTTCAATTTCTTTCTGACAGTGTAAAAAAATAAATAAAAATGACGTTGAAAATATACGGAGATGGCTCAGAATGAACACGTGCATCTTAAACAAAGGTTTTTATTTGATCACTAGATACCGGTCCTTGCTTCGCACGGGGACTACGTAAAACTTTTGTATAACATAAGCGCAAACATACAAGTAAAGTATTTCATTTTAATTCTTACTACTACTTATTTAAATTAATAGTATGTAGAAAAACTTAGACATTTATTTTATTTATTAAGATTCGCCTCGTGCTCTAATATAAAATACATTGTGAGAATATGAATACATGCATATTAGATGAAATTCTGCTACATCTGTATCCACCGAACTGCAGTGAGATCTAACACATTGCGCTCAAGCGAAGTTCTTTGCTATAAGTTCTTTGCTAATCAGTAGCTATTTCTTTATTTTAAATTGTTGGCCGGTTGTGCCCATCTGTTTACCTGTTGCATAAAAAAATTAAGTTTAAAAAAAACAACGTACTTATTATAACTTATTTGTAACACAGTGTAACGTATGCTTCCTTACCTTTTTTTTATAATATTGAAAATTTTGAACCTTCGTAATTTAGTCATCGTATATTCATATTGAATGTTGTTTAAAAATATTAATAAAGAATAATATTTGCGGTAAGATCTATCAGCATAGTCAAGGTATATTTGGAGTTAGTTTAAAGCGATCCGTATTACATTACATCTCGTTGCTATCGGTACATTTGGAATGAAAATATTTTTGTAAAAGATCTTATTACACAAAATAGGATAAGCTGCAATATGATATTACACGACACTGTCGTTTCGTTTTATAAATTCAAATAAAAAAGTTGGTAATTCCTACTGTACCAAAGTAATATATTTTCAACTGTTCCTGCCGGGGTTCAATCTTTCGATATTTATCAAGTACAATTTGCAAATTTCAACAGTTTTTAATTGACTAACATTATGTAAGCATTCACTATATTATATTTACATATATAATGTTAGTTAAAGGCAGTTCGTTAAAGAAAATTAGCAAAAGACACTCAGTCGATTATTTTTCTTTTGTTTAACTTTGTAATTTCAGCTTAAAATTTTAAATATAACCCTTAAATAATTAAAAAAAACTAAAAACAGGAGTTACTAGTTATACAGGACATACCTACATACTAGATACTTTATTTTTGAAATAACACATTACAGTCATAATGTTTCCAAACGACAATTAATAGTAACAAAACTATATGTTATCGTGGGCTAAACTGAATTACGTAGAGGTTGACTCGAAAATATGGATTTTAACTGAAGATAGTTGGTACAAATGTTGGCAAGAAACACGTCACGTGCTTAATTATTCTAACTAATCTAGTTGAGCGTTCGTTGGGCAGAGTACAAGCTTGTTTGGGTGAGCACAACACATTTACAAGTTGTTCTGTATGTACATACTGTATATGTTCTGGAATCGCATGGTACAGAAAGCTCCAAATGTTTTTCTAGTAAGCTGGACTAGACTTTGTTCAGCTTTGGGATATTTTCGGTGTAACCATTAGTTTAAACGCGTGAATCTTACAGTTGATTGCGTTTACCAACTTACTACTGATTTTATTGTTAATTTGTTTTTTTATAATTCATCTCGTGATCGGTGGCGAAGGAAACCATAGTGAAGAAACTTGTACACGCAATATAACTTCAATTAAATTCTGCCACACGCGTGTCCTCCAATCAGCATTGAAGCAGCTTGGTGAAATAAGCTTCAAAACATCTCGTCGAAGGGAGAAGGGGGCTTTAGCCAGAGAATGAAACTCAAAATAATTCCTTATTAAGTGTTAATGTAAATAATAATTGAGTGGAGCCCGAATATTGGCAAACGTAGGATGCACTTCAACTAGATGAACCGATTATCTGACGGGATCTGACTGGACGCCAAAGAAGATTAAGCTCCGGGCTTTAACGGACCTTCAGAGCAGCTTATTTGTAATTAATAGATATGTAGACGCTTATAAAAAAATATAATATATCGTATTTAAATATATTTTAATAAATAATGACTACACTTTAATCTAAGCGATCTAATACTGTGTCAAATATGAAGTTCTGTATGCATTATAACCCTAAATAAAGTTTGTCTCTAAGGAACGTTTGTAACTCATGTTAATTTAGTGTTGAACTGTTTCCATTAAACTTTTGTAGTTATTATATGATATACATACATAATATAATATGCAACTTAATATTTGTTTCTTTAGGTTAATCCTATAACTTTCTATGAATAGTTGATTAAAATATTGTTTACCATGTTTTGTTTAGAATGCTTATCGAGGTAATGATTTAAAAATATAGAAGTAACATGAACAATATTTTTCAATACTTTAATTTTCATTCATATTTGCTGCTATTTAGAAAATTTTATCTATATCCGTAATTCATTAAAAATAGTCAATATTTCGTTGTACATTTTATGATTAGGTTGCATTAATTTATACAAATGCAATATATTAAACTCGTATCTAGTGCATTGTACTTGTGATATATCTTTAAGCGCTAACATACTGATGATTTCAGCCTGTGGTATCGCAATGGTAGCGTTGTGTAGACAGAGAGCGACCTACTTCACGCCCGCTCGATGGCGAGCGCTGCCCGCCCGCCCAGAATAGACGCAGCACGTGCGTCCGCCGCGACAAACGTCGCCGGTCGCTCGCGGCCCTGCTCCTCCGCCGTTGACTTTTACTGACGTGCTGCGATTAGATAGTCGCGTTGTGTTACCAACAAGCCATACATAAACCGCGTTGTGATTCGTAGTGTAAAATTAATTATTATTGCACAGATAATTTTTCGCCTATAACGTATAACGCTTATTCTATTAAAATAAACGAAGTTTATTTATAACCTCATCGAGTTAGAAAGTAAATATTTGTATCTGCTTCCCTATCGTAGTGGCCTTGCTTGTTATCTCGCACCGGTAAAAGCTTATTATCACGTTTTCAATAGTTGTGGTCGTGTTATTACTGTGAAATAATTTATTGAAAATAAATTATAGGAGTTGTTAAATGTGACTAGAGATATATTGAGTGATTAGTTTAGATGAAAAACAAATCCGTAACGATGTGCCTTATGAAGTAATATATTCATTTTTATTTACCGAATGTAATAACGTAGTACGTGAATATAAAGTTCGTGTAATATTGAGTCAGCTTCTAAAGATGCACTGTTACAAATTCGTCGTGTTACTGCCTCTACTCCTGCTACCGGAACCTGCACCTGCTTGGAAAACTGACACGTATGAAACTTTATTTGTATTACAAACTTTACTAAGTGGTTTTTTAATAAAACTAAAGGGGTAATTAAGGTAAAACTAAGTTCAAATTTAATGTATAATTCTTTATATAAATATTAATAAAAAGTTATAAAAGGTACATAAACGTATTTTAATATTCTTTGCTGTATTTTAAAACGTTTAATAAGTAGTTTGAAAATAATGTTAAACACATGGACAATAAACGCAAGGCCAAAGAAACAGAAGTAGTTAGTATCGGCTCTCGTAAATACAGAAATAAACTTGGACTTGGCATTCTAATGTTGAAGTGTGACTATAAACTTACTGAGAGCGGATAAGATGACTAACGTTTGACATTTCTAACTAAAGCTATTCAAAAAAACACTAAAAAGTCATTAAGCATTGATAGAAAATAGTATTGAAAGAAAATAATACACGACTCATAATCTATTTATAGTGTATGTATTATTTTTGTTCATATAATAACAACCAATACAGTACAATTAATATAGTTCAAATCTAAATAAATTACACTTTTGTTCATATTTCCTACAACAAATTACAGGTCATCTACTTTTATTGGTCTCTTTAGTGAAAGATTCCGAGCTTAAACCAATTTACTTCACTACGGTTCGTCGGGTACACACAGAAATGTCTGTATATAGCGAAAAATGTATTGTTATTTACCTTTTATAGCCCTCATAGTTAAGATCTCGTTTAATCCTTTTTATTCTCCTTTGTCTTGTGTTATAAAAGCAAACATTAGATTTAGTATTTTTATTGAGGAATAAAACGTGTTAGATTGTTTATAATTATGTATCAATTAATAATTAGAATATATGTTATTTGAAGTTTCAAATCTATACTATATACTTCAAATCTGTATTGATGTATAAATCCTTTAAAAATATTTTGAAAGAAGTATTATTAAAATTACTACGACTTTTCGGTGACTTCACTGCCTCTAGTGGCTAGAAATAGGTCCTGGGTTCAAACTGTTTAACCGGGTTGGGCCAGCATAAAGTTATTAGGGTTTTCTTTCGAAGAGTCTCAGTAATAGCCCGAAGTGTGTACACTCCCTTGCTTTGGAAACCATGTAAAGCTCTTGTTGTCCCATCGGATTATGAAAGTGCTTCTGTGTTTGTGCACAATCATTCTGGCTAATCTTTCATGAGATTCTTTGCTGTGGCCGGAATCGATCAAGAGGACATCATCATTATCATCAATTTTATAATATCAGTTTATAACACACAATAATTCCTTAATGATTTTCTTGAATTTTGTAATTGAACAATTTTGAGCTTAGAAATTCAAATAAAAATGTAAATAACGCATTTACCGAACCGGGGCTATAATTATTGACGATCAATAAGTAAGTGTAATAAAACTAAATAAAGATTTTAGTCTTTAACTTTGAGTAACTTTGATTCACCTAAAATAACTATTTCGGAAATTTCGAAAGCAAAAATTCTGTATTGTTTTAGGGTTAAAGAATGGGCGAGGACATTAGGTGAAGAATTGTGGCGGTTAAGTGAATCCTTGACGAAATCAGATCAGATCAGGATTGTGAGTAATTTTATTTTCGTTTCCATTACTTCGAGATATATTTGTTCAACCGAAACCGTACTGAAGCAGCCCGGGGCACTCAATTGATCCTTTTCATCTAAAAAAATGGAAGCTTGTTATATATTTGATGACAAAGACACTTAAAGAATCTGGTCCTAAATTTACAATAGAACTTACCGATCGTATCTAAATAGAAAAGATATTTGCATTAATAATGAATATCAAGTGTAGAATTGTATTAAGTTATAAAATTTCAGAAATATAAACAAATGAATGCGAGCGTAAAGAAAAAAGACGGAAAGCAAATATTGGAATCGTCGTTAAGATCCGTCAGTACTATGCTCACAAGAAAAATTAATGCTGCGAAGGTAACGTCACTTTGAATTTGCTTACATTTCTACTTAACCACATGTTTGCTTTTTAAACTTATTTTATTGATTCCTTGATTTTCTCCTTGATTGACTCCTTGATTCCACTTATATAATGATAATTTATTCACAGTGTATTCATGCGACCGCAGAACGTTTAGCAGCAGAATTTAACTACACAATAGTGAAAGACAGGGACTATGAATTCAAATATTGTTCAGCGAAATATTCACAATTTATCTTTGAAGATGGATCAGAGCTTGAAAGAGAAGGAGAATTGCCGAAATTTGTTAAAAACAGTACCAACTATGAAAACATCACACTCGAAAAAGATTCCCATTTCTATGATATAAGCGTTAATACCAATAAGAGTTGTGTTCATGTACCTACAAATATTTTTTATAAAGGTTAATTATACTTTTGTGATTCGAACCATACTTAGTATTATATCACTGAAATAAATGTCACGTTATCATTTTGTTATTTATTCAAATTTTAATTTTATTATGAATTTTCAGAGGCAGATGCATTAGGAGCAATATTATGGTCGAAGGAATTAACCGACACTTTTATAAATAATTACAATTCCGATCCATCATTAGTTTGGCAATATTTTGGAAGTGCTCATGGCGTGTTGCGTTTCTATCCCGGAATGCCATGGAATACAAAGGGAACTGATACATACGATTGTAGAGTCAAATCTTGGTACATAGAAGCTGCCACTTGTTCCAAAGATGTGATCATTTTATTCGACGTTTCTGGTTCTATGACTGGTTTTAAGAATTACGTAGCGAGAAGAACTTTGAAATCATTGTTGGCGACATTGTCGAATAACGATTACGTTAACGTATTCAGGTTTAATGCGACTACCGCAGAAGTAGTGGGTTGTTTTAAAGGCCTCGTTCAAGCAACACCAGAGAATTTGCTCACCATCAGTAATACCCTGGAGCCAACGGATAACGGCAAGAAACATAAAGTTCCATTGGAAGGCAACGCTAACTTGACGACAGCTTATATTACAGCTTTTACTACTTTAAAAGAGGTACAAGTAGTAGCGGGTACAAGTTTATATTATTGTTAATTATATTATCTACAAAATTCTGGATGGAGAGAGACAAATGCGTCTCACTCTTTTGGACTTTATTTTGCCTTTATTTTTATTAACAAATTGATGTTGTATTGCTGTTATACGTTTTGTGTGATTCGTAGCCATAATTACTATTGGACCCGTAAAGACCACCTTCCTAAAAACTCACTTTATGTTGTCTATTATTTACATAGAAATATATAGGTCAATAATATCCTGACTGACTGACCAATGAATTTTGATGTAAAGTGGGACGCTGCATACTAAGACATAACAAATATGATTATATACGTTTATTAGACAAACAGACATAACGTGGTGTTTCAGGTTTAATAATTATTGTATATAAGACTGTTTATGTAAATGCATTGTGCATACGTATGAAATGGTACAGAAAAAACATAGGAATAATAGTGTGCAGTAAAATCAATCTTTCTATCGATCGCGGCATAAACTCTAGTGTAGCGGCTTATTCGTACGTTTTATTAAAACAAAGAAATATTCCATGACCACATAAAATACAAATAATATATTCTTCTCGTGAATTATGAAACGTACGACGTATTAATATTATATTATATAGTTCAGACTATAAAGTCTGCCTTGCAACTATAAGGTATCACGTATTGAAAGTTATCGTATCGGTGCAAAACTTTATGGCGAATCCGGAATGAAAACAGAGTACTATTTTCCCTTTAAAATTAATATATAAAACATTTTCCCATATGCTACGCTCTACGTAGTTAGTCGTTTTATAAAATAGTTATTTTTTTAGAGAAGGCAAGCGTGTAATGTTAGCAGCCAGCAAGGCTGTAATCAATTGGTAATGGTGATAACAGACTACGTGCCCGGAAATCTCACTGAAGTGTTCGAGGAGTACAATAGAGAGACAGTCGGTGGCAAGACTTATATACCCGTTAGAGTATTCACCTATCTAATTGGGAAGGAAGTTACAAATGTTCGAGAGATACAGTGGATGGCTTGTTTAAACAGAGGTGATTCTATGTGTTCATTTTAACATGTTTTAATTGGCAATAAACTCAATACTTACTGTTTTTCTCAAAATAAAATACATAGTCATCTTATATATAATTAAATTTATATGGCCTGTATAAAAATCAAAGAATACTAACTCCGTTTAGCTTTTATCATCTATATGAAGTGGGCGAAGTTACAAAATATATATAAATCTTTCTTTTTAATCTCACAGTATGCTATTTGTATGTGTTTGTACGTATTAAGGTTTTACCTCTCGACCGATATAAAGAAATCAATATCACGAGATTTATAAAAATTTCAGATTCAGTCTCAGATAAATCTAATATTGCTGAATGAAGTCATCATATTGTTCGTGTATTCAACTTTTAATGGTTATAGTTTATGTCAACATATACGTAATAATTATAATACGTATGTTATGTGATGTACATACCTACAAAGATATTCAGTTTATATGATAAATACCCATACACCATTTAAAACATTTAAAGCGATGTTAATAGTAAATAATGTATTTTGTATTTAGGTTATTTCGTACACATTCACTCAGTAGAAGAAGTCCAGCAGCAGGTCTTGAAATACATCAACGTAATCGCTCGTCCCATGATCCTTGCCGGTGAAAATCCTCCACCCACATGGACTCACGCTAACATCGATGATACTGTGAGTAATTATTAATATAATACAGAGCAGTTCTATTTATTAGAGATTCTTGTCATATAAAAAGTAAATGATTTTCTTTTCTATCATCTCGCATCGATTTTATCAGAATTCTACATCGATTTAAAATTTAGCATAGCGATATCGATGAAAATTGTAAGAGGCCGTTCCTTAATGTTTTTACAAATTTTATTATAATTAGTGTTTAAATAAGTTAAGACTGAAGTGTGAGGGTCGAATAACGTGTGATAAGAATGACATTTGCTTTTTATGTAATAAAAAAACTGCAAGTATAGTATTGTTTTCATCATAATATTTATATACATAAGTAAGCAATGAATAAGATTCATAAGCTTACTATGTCTAACACTTATTTTTATTCATGTTTTTCTCAAAGAATTCCGAGACTTGTAGATTGAAACGAAAAATACTTCTCACGTGCCATAGTAATCCTAACGACTCTATTTCTGAGACATATCAAAATAAAAACGGCGTTTACTAATATTATTACACAAACACATAGGAACTAAAAACTTGTTATAATAATAAAAGATTTTTCTTTTAAAAACTGCAATTTCATTTATTAAGCTTATAAACAAATCTATATATACTTATCTTGTGTTGAACGTAATTTGATGTTCAAACTAGATAATTTGACAACATAAGCAAATATTACATAATGAATTGAGAAATCGTGTAAGTTTTATAGAGCGTTTATGGTTTTTCAGTTATTTACATATATATTATCATAAGAAAATTATATTCCAGATCGGCTATCTATTCTTTATTAAAACTAAATATGAATAATTCATATCATGAAATAACATACCACTAAATAAATGGCAATTTAATACTAGAAATATTAACAAGTTACTTGTACCACTCCAGTATTTCATGTTGGGGGGTTAAAAGCGATAACATGTAGCCACCACCACCCTCTGCCACTCCTATTTGCGCAGTTTACTTGATAAATAACAAACACTGTTAGCTATTCGCAGTAAGTTAATCGCTATAAGTTGTTTTGTTTGTATATTTATACTTCGATGTTAGAATTTAATTACTAAAATAAACTAGTAAAGTTAAGAAACAGCTTGTAAATGTCTGTATTTCATCACACGCTCCAAATGCGTAGATGAAATGAATTATAAAAATAAATATAAAATAAATATTCAGTTGTGCCTGCCTGGGCTCGAAATCGCAATATTCGATTAAGATTAACTTTTATAAACATTAGGCCCGACTATACCTTCTCCTTAAAAAATGGGAGGAGGCCTTTAGCCCAGCAGTGGGACATTCACAGGCTGTTACGGTGGCTCGACTATAGTATAGTAAAGGCGCAAGTGGGTTAGTTTCGCATTCGACGTGAATGCAAAACTAACTTATGATTACCGATCATTATGAAATTTTGCACATAAGTTGTCAGGGATACAGAAAAGGATATAGAGTACCAAACACTTCCCCCCTCAGGCGCGGGTGAAACCGTAGGCAGAAAAAAAATTTAGTCATATTTAAAGGTAACTTGGCGTATCGTGTAACGTTTATGAAACCATATGAACCGTATGAATAATAAATTCGTAGCTATCTTTGATAAATGGAAATGGCTGTGGAATTATTAAAACGAATAAATTGACATAAGATTTGAATAATACAAATTATTTTTATGCGTATATCGATATTGTTACTGTTATCCATTTTAATTGATATTTAAGGTCGTGTATAACCAAAGAATATATAGTTAATGTATTAAACTATATAATAAACTATAGTATAGTATACTATGTATAATAATGTAATGTAAAATAACAGCAGTAATAATATATCCAGAATACACCTATTACCCACCCCGTCCTTTGGGATGAATTACGTCATATTACTCTCATAAATATAAGTAACAATATTTTTAAAGCACTAGTAATACCCTTTCAAAATATTTTTCTTAGCAATTTAATTCTAAATTGCCCTCTAATTTTACCTAATCTAAACACAAGTACCTATCTAATAAATACTGATAAAATTGTGAATATATTTACCAAACAACTATACGTTTCATTGGTTTCTTGGATGAGAAATAAAAATCAATAATAATTTCACTAAAGTTTTAAAGAAATACTTAATGGATACAGTTTTTCTTTTCGCTCGAATAAATAGAGAAAATAAACAAGTCATACAATGTTTGCCTAACTTTGGGAAGGTTGTTTGAATTAAACTAACAACCCACGCTAGTTGGGTCGATACAAGTTCGAGACTGAATGTAACTTTGTTACATATTTTATCAAAAACGTGTAAGAGAAACTTATCTTCGGTGAATATAAATTAGCTACAACTTCATTTAAGATTTATTAATAACCGAAGAAGGTTTCAGTCTGATCGTAATATATATGAGTTTATTTATATGTGTAGAATATTTTATCGAATTACTGACTGATAGAAATAAAAAATCAACTATCTTGTTTTATTTTTTTGACAGAGAACTGCAAAATGGAACGTCAGTAGCGATGTCACAACGGTAAGTTATTTTTAGAAGATTTTGTTATAGTTTTTAATTCTTATAATAACTACTCATAATATTTTGTTTTTCGAACTTATATTATAATATAATCAATCAATAAGTAAAAAGAAACCTTTATTTTGCAAGAATATAATCTATTACAATTTTATTAATGTTCTATTTAATTTTTATAATCATATGAACACCACAAATACATGGTCGTTTTGTTCATAAGTACATGTCCATAGTACCGTACTTTTAAATCTAAAAATATTTTCTTCAAGTTAAATAAAAATTTCATAATCAAAAGATTCTTTTGTTCCCGCGAGCCCAATTATTTCGTAACACGTCGTCATCTCCTCACTGACAGACGGCAAAATGCGCTGAGTGGCTCTCGTCACGGCTTGAACTATCCACAAATTAAAGTAGAAATAAAGACAAGACCAAGTCTCTTATTTTTTATTGCTTACTTTTTTAATATGCCACCAAGGCTTATAAATTAAGTTATATTTTTAAATTATATACAATATTGTGTATAATATATACATACTTACCAATATAATCAAAGTGTTTCTGCTTCTTAGAATCTTACTAGAAAATAAGTGGTACATTTTTTATGGAGAATAGTTGAGAAAACTTATTTACATTTCGCGATTTGCTTACTAACAATAACTTCGTAGTTCGTGTATCAGTAAAAGATTGATACAATTCATTATTTTATAGCCCGATGAAGATAAACTGGTGACATCAGTGGCAATTCCGGCCTTTGATTACAAATACAATGAAGAACACAATGACGCCATTCTACTGGGGGTGGCCGGCACCGATGTTCCCATCGATAGTATAGCGAAACTAGCACAGCCACATCAAGTATGTATTTTTTTAGGCAAACAAACTGGCAAATAGGTCAACTGATATACTACTCCGTTAATGATTCTTTACCCATAAACGTTGGCACTACGGTATACATATACAAGGGTTACGTAGACTGCAGTGTAGATAGTGGGATGTAAAGTCTCCTGTGAACTTAGTGCACACAAGTTTTTTTACGTACGACTTTTATTGCTTATGTGTTGGCCTTATTATTAATAAGGCATTTCAAGTAAAGCTAGTGTATAATTGCAATTATGAATAAATGTAATGAAATGTAACAGGCATTTAATGTCCACCAGCTGGGCTAAGGCCTCCTCTCCCATTTGAGAGAAAGTTTGGAGTTTCTCCCACCACGCTGCTGCAATGCTGGTTGGAGGATACACATCTGGCAGAATTTTAGTGAAATAAGACACATGCAGGTTTCCTCAAGATGTTTTCTTTCACCGCCGAACACAAGATGATTTATAAGCACAAATTAAAATTCTGATATACTTGCCGTGTTTGAACCCGCGATCATCGTTAAAGATTCACGAGTTGTAACCGCTGGGCCATCTCGCCACATAAATAATAAATACTTATTTTTATTATACTATTTATATGAAAAACTTATTTATTATATTTATCTTTATAAATTAAATATGTATATTCCTATCCGTATTAAGATCTAGTAGTCTTGCGCCTCTAAAAGACTTACGTGTGTTGAACGGCCTTACTAACAATTTATTATTAATAAAAGTCGTAACTGGTGGGTATAACACATATATTCTTCTCTTTCTGTCATGGGTTAGCAGACGTTCGAAAGATAAAGACATCATGTTTATTAGTAAAGGGGTATGTACGGTTAAGAAATGAACTAAATATTTTTTTCTTGTTTCAGCTTGGTGTAAACGGATATTCATTTATTGTGAGCAACAACGGGTATTTGCTGTTACATCCCCTCTTGATAACAACGGTACGCTATTCGTCCAGTTCAAACATTTATTGAATAAGTAAACTAACGTAAAATGTAAATTATTTTGAACCAAACATGTAGTTAAAGCGCTTTCGTGTTTAACACATCAATAGCTTAACAAAAATTTTGGAGACGGCTTTATTCTACTTTGCTAGAACCACACCATGCATTTTTTTAAATTTATGGTATTTATTGAATTCAAGCATAAAATAAGTACTATTCTGCTTAAGGATAAAAAAATATTACTGACGAATATGAAAATGATTTATTTTTGACAGATAAACAATAAATTACAAGAGAATTATAACAGCGTAGATTTCGTAGAAGTGGAACAAGTGGATGATGGGAAAGGACCAAGAGAACTGGGCGATAAAATCAAAGATCTTAGAATGAATTTAGTTGAAGGAAATCATGGGAGCATGACCAATGTTGAAGTTCTCTTTCATTATGATAATATGAGGTACGTTTACTTAAGGATGTAATTTATTGTAGGCTGGTTTGTTATTTTTTTACAATCATAACTGATTGAGTGAGTCGGATATGTTCCATTTTAAAGACTAAGTGAGCTAGCGTAATTACAAGCACACGGGGTATAACTTCCAAGATCTAATGGTTGGAGAGGAATTGACTGTCGCATTTTCAGTTAAAACAAAATTATCGAGTATTTTCTTTTGTTTATTACGCTCATCTATTTATATATATTTATACAATTATAAAACTTTAGATACACGTTACATTGTTTTAAAATTATTTTAAGTAATATTAACGATATTAAGTAATCAAATATAACACATAAATTAATGTAATACATATAAAAGTTTGTAAAGCGGTTTTGAAATCGTGGTTTAATACATTAACCCACAGTGTGCTTTAAACGCGATGCAAGAAGGAACCAAAGGTTCATTAGGAGGGGTTCTGTAAGAACTAACTGGGAACTTACCACAGGCAGATCGTGACAAAAAATTATATGCGACATTGACTATATTTTTTTATATAAATTAAATATTTAAAACACGAAATTTCACGAGTGAGTTACGAAGCATATTCTTACAGAATAGCACCGCGGTCAGTCCGCACGTCAGTCATACTCCAGACACATCACAGATGTGACGTCAGTCCTAAATATAATTCATATAGTATGACTGACGAAATGGGATCGTTTGGCACGCAAAATGAAAATTCTGCTATTCAGTAACTTTATATTGAATTATAAAATTTAGGCTTTTCTTATTTACACATACATAAAATGTAATAGTACTTCATTTAATTCCCGCAAGATTCAAACGAGGCAATTACGACGGTCCAATATTTACATATTTGAGTTTACACGAGTGCTAAAAATGGAGATCAATTTAAATATTTAACTAACACATTCATAATATATTCGAGGGAGTTTTGACGAGAGCTTTTATTATAGACGGATTGCTCGAGTGCAACATGACTATTTCTTTAACAAATTAGAAGGCACTCCGTTTTCGATGGGAATTTCTTTGCCTATGGGATATGGAGATACGGAGCTGATGTTGAAAGATAATCCTTTGGAAGCAAAACAAGGTCAAGAGCTTATCGGTATCAATGTTACCAGCTACTTCAACTTCGCTTACAGGGTACACCGTGACTGGTAAGTAAGCCGTTTCCAAACTCGTTTTGTAACCTTTTATTATGCCAAGTGCCAATTAATTTATATAAAATCCCTATTTTGTTATTTTTCAAGGTAAATTAATAATATAATACCCAACCTCTTCTTCAAGGCTAGCTTTTAATTTCGTTAATGTATCAAAAATCGGTTCCGGCAAATAGACTTTCGCATTTATATATCTGTTTTAGTATGGGATTCTACTTTATTACGATTTCTTAATTGCTTGAATATAATACCTGACTACTGAATATAGTCGGTGAGTGTAGGAAAATTGAAATCTACTGATTGATTTCCACATTTGTTCCATAAGCATATCAATATTAGTGTAAAATGTTATACTTAAATCTTATTCCTATTAAGATATCAATTCCTGCTTTTATCAGTTTAATCGTTGTCGATATGCTGTAAACTAAGCCTTGAAAGATATAATATTTATTTTCTTAGACGGTGTACATTAAGTACAATTAAGTCAGTAAGTTAGAACATATCTAACACAACGAAAAATCAAAACATACATACATTATACCGAGAAGTCAAACCGCAAGAAACTTAGTAGCCTAAGCACCTAATATTAATAAAATGTTCTTAAAATGTTTTGTTTTACAGGGTATACTGCAAATACCATTATTTGGAAGGTCACGAATCTGAAAACGCAGAGGTTGAAATTTTCAAGTTTCTTGTTAAAATCTCAAAGAATGAACTTGATATAACTAAAAAACAATATGGTGAAGAAACACAGAACCTTCCTTTTACTGTCGAGAGTTAGTATATCAAATTTATGGTTTAATACTGTATTTTTACTTATGAAACATTACGATTTTTATTTTTTATTTATGTAAATTAATGAGCTAATCAGGTATTAAAATCGAAGTTGCTAAAAATTGACAACTTCACTGCGTGTATTGTACTTTAGCGGTTTTATTATTATTTTTTACTTTTTTCAATGTTGTATTCCTTAATAAGAAAATGTAATAAAACCTTTTGTTTCAACAGCACATTGTGGTACGACACCATTGGGCAAAGACGATTATTACTGCAACGAAGATTTAGTCAAACAGTTGGTCTTCGATGCTAAGCTCTCGGCTCCGTATTTTAGAACTTGGGAAGCCAGTGATGAGGAAAGGGCCTTGGCCCTGAAGTACAATGTTAGTGTTCGCTTCGTAGCGACATCTAGTGGCCTGACCCGCTGGCATTATATATTCGAAGATGACAAGAATGAAAGGGTTGACGAATTAGGAAAAAGGTCGAAGGAATATTCTGGCGAGTGTGTATCGAAAAAACTTTTTTGTAGCATCTAAATAAATGTACATTACGTCGTATATTTAATAGTGTGGGAAGGCCGTACTATATCGGAACTGTTTTAGAACACCAAAATATGTTGCTATCGAACATTGAAATCGAATGTATTCAAGTATTTTCTATTTATAAACATTGCATTATCATTTTATCATAACAATATCTTGAAAGATTTCATTAACAAACAAAAAAATCAGCTTGGTACTCTTTATCAAATTCGTTTTAAGATATGTGATTGTAATAGACCTTATATTTTTAACATAAACTTAATAATAATTTAATGTAGGTCATAAATTAACAATACTAATATGATTACGTTTCCTATTTTAGAGTTTTTGGCGATAAATACAATAATGCAATTGAGGAAACCTGGTACAAAGCTGCAGTTTTACAGCACATGATTGACAAAGAATCCTTGGTTATATCAACAAATCTACCGGTACTTGATGATACCATCAAATCTCCTCCTCCTATAACTAATAAAGATGGCGATATTACAGTAACAGCTAGTTACGCCATTTTCTACAAGGACGGTGAATCGGAGACGCCTGCTGCAGTAGTAGGATTTCAATACTTGTATTCGAATTTCCATGAAATATTTTTTAATATGACAAAGAATAACGAGGCAAGTATGGGTAGACAAAAATATTTAAATTAATAATAATTATATTTTTATTTTCCCGTTCATGTATAGAAAATCTATTTATACGTACATCAAATGAAAAATAGCTACGATGTACACGCCATATTATGTATGTACTGTACCAGTACTAAACTGACATCTTTATTTAATTGATTAGTAATACGATTTAATGAAAGTTTAATAATACAAATATTTTAAGTTGTAATATTTTGCTATTTTTATTAAACTATTCGTGTATATAAACGGTCAATATTTAAAATTTATATAGCATCATATGGCATTTAATTGAAATAAAACATATGTACTTATGAACATTATAATATTATAATTTGTTATGGCAAACAAATTGCAGTATTATCTTTACAATATAGAGGATATTATAGTCTGATCGATCCCTTCACAACTAATCTTTAATCGCATTAATTATAAGCGTTGAAAAGCTGATATTTAGTTAAACACTAATCTCTTCTTTTCTGTCTATATTGTTTTGACATTTGACAATCAAAAGAAAAAGCCACGGCATTGTTTAACTAATCAAGTAAATTATTGTAACTTTTAAATGAACAAAGGTGCAAATTTTAATCATTAAATTAGTGAAAATGTATTTTTTAGGAACTTTCATGCGACGAAGATGGTAATTATAGATGTTTCGTCATAGACAGTTCTGGGTATGTTGTGGTGAGCTTAGACAAGTCAGAAGTGGGACAGTTCTTCGGTGTCATTGAAGACTTATCTGGAGTTTTACAGTCCCTTATAGATAAGAAAATATTTGACCACGTTGAAGTTTTTAATTACCAAGCTCTTTGTCCTCTGTCTACGTTAAAGGAGACTAGTAGTGCCTTTACTCTTGATACAGTATGTTATCTTATCTTTCATACGTAGTAAATGTATTGTACTTATTACTTTTATTAAATTCAAACTTTATTTTCAGCCTTTTAAAATATTTGCTAATTTTTTCAAATGGTTGTTAACTGAGGCCTTGTTAATAATATTCAATGTTTTTAATTGGAATAATTATGCGTATTCTGAAAATGATGACTACGGTATGTACTAAAACTTACATTAATATTAATATTAAACGTGTACATTATATTAATAAGAGGTGTTATTTTTCAGTGAACGACTACCCTGATTTACAAACAAACATGTATGAAGAAAGTACGACAACAATGCCACCTAGGAAGAACAAAACTGTAGAAACAAACGATAACGGAGAATCAAATCTATTTTCTTGTGATCATCGAATTACATTGTACATATTAAATCAGTCTTACTTCATACAATCAATGGGCCTTTATCCCGTTGTAGCAGAAGGATTTGGGGACTGCCATCCACCGTATTGGGCAACATTAGTCACCAAGACTAATTTGCTCCTGTTGGTAGTTGAAAAAGGGCCTTGGAATTACAAGTATGATTGTATAAAACCGCCCGATACAAAACCGAAGCCTACAAGTAATTCTACGACAAGTAGAGATCCTTGCCATAAATTAGAATTAGGGCAATTATATAGACGACGCCTCGAAGGATGTTATACGTACCATGATAAGGTACAATGAATAATTTTGTAGTTTAAGAAATAATTTTAATTATGTTCGTTTAAGAATTTTGTTATTTCTCAACAAAAAAGCGACTAACGCAAACAAATATAATTTCAAAATTAAACAACCTTAACCTGTGCAAATAATATACTGTAAATTAGAAAATAAAAATAAAAAAATGAGCGTTGATTTTTTTACATAGTTTTAACAATTGTGGTCTTATTATCTTTTTGAAACTACGTATTCGTAGTTTCAAAAACACATGTTTTTACATGTTCTTTCTATTGAAAGAACATGTAAAAACAGTTAATTATATTCGATTTACGATTTTAAAGTGCGATTTGTGCGATTAAAAAAGGATATATAGATAGGTGTGTTGATGGAAAAGTCATTAGCGGTATTTAGATGATCGATAAAATTTATTTCACTGATATTAGGATTACTATTCTCGATGTACTTTTATTTGTAAAACAATGTGGATGCATGTATATATAATATTTTATTAAAAGATACCGGCTACATAGGATTGAACACTTCGTGATAAACTAACATAACTATTCCGTTTTTAATTTTTGCCATTAGATAGCATCTAGTACATTCTTGATGAACATAATTGTACAACAGTATAATTTATCTAAATCTGGGTAGATTAACCAGGATAACAATCTAATGAGCCTGTAGTATTTTAAAAATATTATAAATTAAAAAAGAAAGTTAAAGATATTTTTTTTTACTTTTTTCAGGAGAGAAACATTACGGAGTGCGGCATCGGAAGTCTTACGAAAGCTAATGTTTTATTATATACAAGTATGATTTTATTGTTAAAGTTAGCCTCAAAGTTATTTTCTTGATAAAATATATAAGGTTTTTGGTACTAATATCCTATAGATTTGTACCTTTCTTACTTTCACAATAAAAATTATTTACCCTTTGAGTGTTTTTATTTTAAACCTGTTATCGTTATGAAAAACACCATAATTCAAAACGTTCAACGTGTTACGTTTTGTCGACACGTTGACCTAGAAAAAATATTTGTACGAATCGATGCGCTTTGTAGATAGCTAAACGAATCCCCAAGTTATGCTAATACATATAAATGCTACATATACAACGATACGAGTGTAGCCGAATGAGCTGGTTAGCAGTCGTAACGCGCAAGGAGCGTGGAGCGCATGCTCGGGCCTCGCTCCTCTGCGGCTGCGCCTAGGAAGCCATCGGCCACCGATTGTCCTTATCAATGTCGAGAGTTTACTAGAACAAGTGGTCCAAATACGCTGATTGTCATACAATTAAAGAAAAACCATATTATAATCAACCAGTGTCTATAAAAAGAAATCCTTATTTTATAATGTATTCAATGTAAACATTGTGCACAGTAGGGGGCCAAATTAGATTAAGTGTTTCTGATGTGCTACCGTACTGGTATTTTCGTGTTATTACTGCTGTTATTATCCTTGGACTCCAGGGACTGTTCTTCTAATATACAATATGACGTCGCTAGTAAAATATCCTTTAACACGTAAGTATTAAATAAATTGATAAATTTCATAATGTCGGTATTGACAATATTCTACGTAATTGATTACATATTATAATGTTACAATTATATTAATTATTTAATATTAAAAAAATGAATCTTAGTGTTCAAGCATGGGCAGTTAAGCTCGGAACAGAATTATATCACTTTGGGGAGTTTATTACGAGAAAAAAGGAAGTTCAAGACGTAAGTTTCTTAACATTTGTTATATTATTTAATTTTGTTTTATGAAATAGATAAAAATGCATTTTTTGTTTTAGAGCTTTAAATCAGCAATTATTGAACCAAGGGATGGGGAAAAATTGGTTCAGAACATGGCAGACGATATACGCGCAATGATGGAACTTAAAATAAGCGCAGTTAAACGAATTGTGGAAGCGGCTGAAAATATGGCATTCGATAAACAAAATGAACCGGTACCTGAAGACTTTCAGTTCTATAATAGCAAAGAAATGGAAGACCTCTACGAAGACCAATCATTGACGACAACCCCTGAACCAGAATTCACTATGGAAAACTGGATTATACGACCTCCATCAAAAAATGCACATTTGCTGCAAAATCCTCACTTTTCTAATATACCTGTTAATATTAACATCAGTAGTGTACATGTCCCAACGAATGTTTATACCTGGGGTGAGAATACTTCTAATGTTTAATTAATAAGTGAGTTATGTAAAATATAATCAATAATAATAACTGTGAATTTTAGCAACTGACGTTATCAAAGGAATTCACTGGTCAGAAGGTTTAGACACACATTTTATTAACAACTATCAGAGCGATCCAACGCTATCATGGCAATATTTTGGTAGCTCAACTGGATTCATGAGACATTATCCTGGTAAATATATAGAGCAATTTAATTTAAAATGAAATATATTGAAATATGTTATTTTAAACTTTGTTGATTTTATAGCAATGAAATGGCGTGCAGACCCTGTTGACATATACGACTGCCGCACAAGAGCATGGTACATGGAAGCAGCTGCTAGCCCTAAGGATGTTGTTATTTTAGTTGATCGTAGTGGATCCATGACAGGTCAAAGAAGAGATATAGCCAAGCATGTAGTCACTAATATTTTGGATACTCTTGGCAATAATGATTTTGTTAGCGTTATGACTTTTGCTGATACTGTGGAGGAAATTGTACCGTGTTTTGAAGATTCGCTTGTTCAAGTTTGTATAAAAATATTATGTCTATTGTGAACTTAAACATATACAAGATAAAATTTATATAATAACGTTTTGCTTATAGGCAACCTTAGCAAATCTACGGGAATTAAAATTGGCATTAGACAATTTTGAAACAATGGAAATAGCTAATTTCTCGGCGGCTTTGACAAGAGCTTTTGAACTTTTAGAAATTTATAGAAATAACAGCGGTGGTGCGAACTGTAATCAGGTAAAAACATATTTTGTAATATATATTTTTATAGCTATCAAAATATTTAATATGACAAAATGAGTGAGTTAGCTAGTGTAACGACAGGCACAAGGGACATAACATCTTAGTTCCCTAGGTTGGTGGCGCATTGGAATTACAAGTAATGGTTAATATTTCTTGCAGCGCTAATGTGTATAGGCGGTGACAACAACTTACCATCAGGTACATTGGCATACCATTGGCTTACCATAGGCTCATTTGACCGTCCGCATACAGATTTTATAAATTAGAAAAACTTTGTTATGTAATCTTTTTAATTTCCATTTGCGTATAGGCAATAATGCTCGTCACGGATGGTGTTCCGTACAACTACAAGGAGTTATTCGAAAGATTCAACTGGAAGTACGAGACCCCTGTGCGGGTGTTCACTTATCTGATAGGTCGCGAGGTAAAGGTAGTACCATTCCAGGTATTACTGTGTGTCGTAGTCATTGTGGGACCTGCATAATGTATCCCTTGTACCTTCTACCAGTACACCTTGAATGTGGTACTCTTCTTTCTTCTATTATCCTATGTAATGTTATAAATGCATGCCTTGTTATTTGTCATGTAAATGTAATTCCTTCTTCCATAATCCATATTTATGTTGCTTCGCTTAAGGATTCTATTTTTTTTTCTTGTAGCTTTTTAGATAGTAATATTATTTTCTATGTTAAAAAAACTAATGTTTACAGACTTGCTCGTATATTTTGTAATTTTATAATATATTTTAAGTAGGTATTCTAGTTTAAATTACAATGATCAAATTTTTCTTTTTTTGCGAATTTCCAATCATAGATATAGATATAACTAAATCAATTTTAACTGCATGAAAATGACTATATGTAAAAAATGTATGGCTTTAAGACTTTAAATAACATCTTACGACAACCTATAGCCTTAATATTAGTACCTAATGCTTTTTCGCAAGGCTGCATCAGATATCATATCACTCTTACGTAGAAACAATTACACGTGACGCTGTGAATAGAAATAATATATAGTGAGGATACTCCAGGTAGCGGACGTGAGGGAAGTGAAGTGGATGGCTTGTGCAAACCGAGGGTTTTATGTACACTTGAGTACGTTGGCTGAAGTACGGGAGAGGGTACTGGAGCATGTCAACGTATTGGCAAGGCCATTGGTACTGCAGCGAGAAAAACATCCGGTTGTCTGGACACCTGTTTATGCAAATGTTACGGTAAATTGAAAAATAATATACGACTGATTATTTTAAATATTTCTTTTGGTAACCAGTCCTCCCGTCACCAGTAGATGCAATAAGACAAGGAATAATAATAGAAGAAAATAATAATATTGGTCGAATGAAATCATTTAATTACTTATTAGCTAATCCCATAAAACGTGTCATAAATGATATCGTGTTATCGATTATTTAAAAATATTATTTTTAAAGGAGTAATTTTAAGTAATGCGTTATCAAATAAAATATATTTATAATTTCATTTATCAGGATCCAAAAGTGGCTGATTATTTATGGGAGCAACGAGAGAGAGCTGAGCAAAAAGAGAGGTTTATGAGTCAGCGTAGGGACAAGGCGCTGTTTAATTCAGAAAAGGAACAGAACAGACGGTGGAAAATAACTCAGGTATTAAAACAGGACGATGATGTCCACTTGGCCTATTTCAACCACAGGAGACATTCTTCTGTATTGACAGGAAATAACTTTTCATGGGTCCTACCTACCTAGGGATTGTATAAACTTGGGATTTGCATAAGGTAGCCGCTAAGCTTTCAAGACAGTCAAGATTTTAGTCCAGATAATGTCTTAAATTATAATTAAAATATAAGTTTTTAAAATAGTCCATAAAATCGAATATTCGTTTCAGATGAAACAGGGTCAGTATAGCGAACTTGGAAATTCTAAATACCAACTGATGACGTCTGTTTCGATGCCTGTTTACGATTTACGACACAATGAGGTGAGTATTCGTCTTAACATTAAGGCGTTATACTTTTCTTAAAATCCCCAGAATATTACGAGTCTTGAAAAGAAGATAAAAGCGATAAAATCAATGCCCTATTTAAAAAAGGTCGCTTTTCTTTTCTTTTTATAACTGAACAGTAAACCAACTATTCCAAATTCAAAATTTACTTTATGCATGAAAAAAAAATATTTTTATTAATAAAAATTTTTGCAGATTGGTTTATACTTATGTTTCCCAATAATATTGGACGTAAGCTGCTCCTACTTTTCATTGCTGTAAATATATTTTTAATGTTTATATTTCTTCTTCATAAAATGTGTATAATCAAGTGCCTTTTAATAATATTCAGTTTTGTTTGATGGTTTCCCTCAGAACATCACAGAGAATGTACTGATAAATGAAGCTTACTGGGTATCAGTTACAAAAGAGGTACTACACTTAGAAAGTTTTGATGATTTTAATGTAAAGTTTTTGCAAGATACAAGAAAGTTTTTATGATTTAGTTTTTTGGATTTCAGTAACGGTAAAATCTTATTTGGCCCCGTTAGCGATGCATCTGTCCTCGATAGATGTGGACCGCCCGGTCTCGGTCGCTAGACGACTGACGATGTGTTGTTTAACCCTTTTGGCTTACTGTAGTATAGTAGTTTTCTACTAGATAGTAGGCGTAGACCACTAGGGTGTTATGAATTAACTTTTCTATCAGTTATCAAAGTTATTACTTTTGTGCAAGAATGACCATCTATATTACGCACACTATCTAATCAATAACAAGTATTTTTTGCCTGAATTTAGCGATGTCTTCGTAGAGACATCTTAAACATTGACTTGTATTATGAAAGTAAATGTAAATATTTTTCATTAAGAATTTTCTGCAGCCCGCCATGAGAGACGAATGGGGCTTTTGTATTTGTTAAGTTCAAAGTATTGTATCTAAGAATGACAAAACTTTTGATATACTAAAGATGTTTTTAGTGTAATTAAGTTTTCTCATTTATAGAGAAAATTTTGATTACTAGTGCAGGTTATAATGCATTTACCTATATGTTGTTAATTTTATTGCATTCGTACGTCAACAACCAATCGCAGTCCGTAGAGGAGAACGGCCAGAAGGAGGTAGGCATTCGCTCTCATCAGACTAGTGTGAGTGGTGATGAATGAGCGTCGACGCAAGATGTAACACTATTTCAAACAGACCCCACGGAACAGCTAAGCAAAACTTAAGCATAAATATCTTAATACTGTTGTATAAATAAACAAATTTATATGCAAATTATGAAAAAAGTACTTATTTATAACGCTTCTGTGCGGTTTATTTGAAATAAATATAATATTACATAATAAAGAGTTGTTCTGACCCTAAATTATTATCAACCTGAAATTCGAATATAAAATCTAAGTTTAATAATAAGAATACTATCAAATTAAAAATGGAAATTAATTTTCAAAATTTGAACCAAGTGATGAATGATAACTACATATAAAAAAATTATTATGATTTTTCATGTTTATCTTTGGAATTGCTTACATTTATAAAAAGTATTTACAATGTCAACAGATTCTTGCAATGGACCGGAAAGGGTACCAGCCCATCTAGATTGTAGTGGGTTTTAGTATAAAGTGTAGTGTTTTTTATACGATAAAAATCGTAATTTTTGATTGCGTAGAGTGCTAGAACCTGTAATGAAAAATCATTTAAATTAGTAATATTGAAATTAAGTAGTTCGTAAACATATTTACATACCTAACGGGGCGTAGATGCTAGACGAAAAATAATTATTTGCTAGAGATAATAAAACTTTAAACGTTTATAATATTTAGTAGAAATTATAATAACAATAAATATGGGTTGAGTAGTGATAATCATTATTTATGCATTAATGTATATTTTATTTAATACATTATAACCATACCACCATTTTGGATTTTTAGCATTTTCGACAAATTTTATATTTTTTTGTCTTATAATTATAGATATTGCTTGTGAATATTTTCTTATAACTTAGAGGATATCAAAAAATTTCAGATGCGTATAGCGAGATTGCTAGGAGTTGCCGGAACTGACGTTCCCCTTTCTGAAATTCAAGCCCTAATGACACCATACAAGGTTACTTTAAAATGTTTTTCGATTAATTTATTGATTTCTTAGCAAGGATTAATTTAATAATTGTGTAACTTGCTTTATTGAATACAGATCGGCGTGAACGGCTACGCGTTCATAGTCACTAATAATGGGTACATCTTAATACATCCGGATCTACGGCCTGTTGTAAGTAAATAAGCTAATATACTCACAATAGATAATGAATCACAGATTACTTATTTTATTATTATTCTATTAAAAGTTTTCTGGGTATATTGCTTTGGGTAACTACATATAAATATATGTGACCTTCAGTTATGATTTGCGTTATATATATCCACTAGGCCATGTCGACTCAAGGTGAAATTAATAAACTGAATATCATTTCAGTTTCAACAAATCTTAAAACCGAGCTACAACAGTGTGGATATGATTGAGGTCGAGTTGTTTGATGACGACAGAAGCCCTAGAAACTTCAGCAAGGAATTAACAGCGGTAAGATAGCATTGTCTAACACAGACTGAAAAGAGATTAGACAATTGTGCAGAACATATTACAGTGCACAAGTGCGTGCGCGAACACAGATGCATTCTCTATTCCCTCACTCTCATAATTCGATGGGACGGTAACCCGCCACGACCGGAAAGAATTCTGGCGCAGGACTAACTTATGTGCTTTGCGGGGCATGGGAGTGTACACACTTCTAACTTTCGGACTCCGGTTCTTAACCGCTGTGTTATATTAAATGATTCTACGACGTGAGTGATTTGTTTTCCAGCTCCGAAAGGAAATAATTGACCAAAAAACTGGGAACAAACTATTGAACATAAAGTATCACATGGAAGATATGGTAAGCTCACTGTGCCTTATTTTATCATTACACAGACGGCATCACAGTTGCTGATATGATTTTTAGGTATTAATGATGTTTTAAGTAAAAAGTTTATTCATTATTATTATTATATATTTATTTATACATAATAATAACTGTAGAAAATAGACTACCATAAATTTTGTTTTTAACGTATAATAAGTTACCCTTAAATTATAAAAAGTATTTGTAAAAATATTATTATTCGCTATTTTCTACATAGTATTTATTAAATTTTATCAAAACATTTTGGAGTAAAACTTCTTTGGATCTGATAGGAGTAAAGTTTGAAGGTCAACTACGTGTGTAAGTTTATTTATGAACCAGTGCTAAGTTGCTCTTTTTTACAGAAAAGGGTATCACGTGGCAAAAGACATTACTATTGGACTGGTATTAGTGATTCGCCGTTTACACTGGTTGTGTCTATACCAGAAAACTATGGTCGTCATCGCATAACGCCGCCTCCGACAGATGATATTCACCGTCTTTCGTTAACGTCTATAAATATATCCGCACGCCAATATCTGTCCAATAAGTGGAGCGTTCACCCTGATTGGTATGTGAACAATATATTGCTTTAAACATCTTACAAATATAAAATTAAACTTCATCTTAGAAGTCCTACCGAGATAAAATTATTTGAACTAATATATTTATTAGTTAACAAATTATTGAAATTGTTCTTTTAGATGATGAATTTAATTTTTAGTATTATTAGAGTAAATTGCTTAGGGAGACTGAATGGTAATTAACGTAGTGTGCATAAAAATAATAGGAAGTAAATATCCCATTACTAAACAAAGATCTTATCTTCTCCTTATTCTTAAGAAGACAGATTGGAACTAATTTCACCACTCTGCTCCATCGCGGGTTAGGTTAGGTTAGTTAGGATATATGACATGACTTCTCATTTCAAAAGGAATTTATCATCTAATGAGTGATATAACATCTCATAACTGACGTAATATCTCATAAGAGACAATGCCTCACGAGGTATATAACGTCTTGGTGCCCATTATAAGCAGCGCAGGATAGAATTTTCTTGCTCAGATATGAAACCGCGATTAACATCCAAGTGGCATACATTGTACCATTTCTGTTAACGTAATGTAGAATTATTCGTACTAATACACAGTAACGTATTATACTTGCTTAGAGTAGACGTGTTGTCATTTGCTCCGTAGTAAATAATTTCAAATTTCGGTAATAACGCATCTATAGTCTTCGTTGATTTATATTAAAACAAGTGGAAAGTTTGTCACATTTCCGAAAGAATAATCAAATTTAATGGGTGAATTTAGTTGGATTTAATCAAAGTTAAAGTGTGTGACATTGAAAGGTCCTTGTGCGTGCTTCTTTTAAACAAAAGATCTTATTCTATTCACTACGACCACTCGTTAATGATCATAATCGTCAGCTTCAATCGTTTTTTTTTTTTTTTTATTGCTCATATACTAGTTTGACCTAGTGGTAGTAGTGCTTACTTTATGTCACTCGTCACTGAACGTATTTGGCACGAGTTCGATCAGCCTGTGCTAGGTAAAATTTTTAAATTTATAAATTTGTTCTCTGACATTTACAATGAAATTTGCATGTTGTACATCTACCACAGAGGGTGCCACCGAGAAATTAACTTGTACGAATTGTGGTCAATGTTATCACTACCAATGTATAAATCCGTCTAACAAAAATAAAGACCGAAAATTTATAAGATACCTTAATTTTAAATGTCGTGCAACAAATGAAATTATTCCAATTACACCACTAGTTGATCGTCGAACATAGATTCTCCATACCTTCTTAATTGCTAAAATTTCAGGTGTCCTAATGTACATACACGGAAAAAGGCTTTGTTTAGTTTGCCCTTTTTAAAAACTAATTATACGCGAAACTCTTTCATACACAGAGTTTCTAAGGAAAATAATTCTAAATTTTCCAGTATCGATTTATTTACGGAATCAATCGCAAACCTTAGGAAGTCTTTGTCAGAGTTAATAAATCCTAATTCGTTAATATAAATTTCCACTTCTCTCATGTTTTTTGATTTATTATTATTAGTCTGTTCTACTCTAGTTATGTTTTAGTTAAAGTGAAAACTTGACTGGTATGTGTGCTAACATTAATATCATAGTTTTAAGAATAAATGTACTGTTTGTTTCCCAAATAAATAAATAAAAAATAATAATAATGTGTAGCGTTAAACATTTTTACCGTTTTTCCTAGGATGTATTGTCGCCACTACGAGCGAACATTTTCGTCCCCGGAAGAGGAGCTACTCTACTTCCTGGAGAGGGTCGCGAGGCCAGGTTGGCGTTGGCCTGCCAAGCCCCGACCCCCTGAGCATCACAAGAACAAGGGACATGAGAGGCACAGTGAAGGTACTTTATCATTATTCTATAAGAGTTACTCTAAAAAAAGAAGAAAGGAAAAAGTTTAAGATTTTTGAAAGCTTTGATGTTATTAGAGTTAATATATATCAATGCCCGGACATGTACGTGATTTATAAATTAACTGTGTCTGTATTAAGATATTGATTTTACTTAATAGTATGGCTTTGTGCAAGCCCGTTTTTGTGCTTACCAATCAATCATCACATATTCTACCGTTAAGTAGTAATACTTAGTATTGTTTGTTCTGGTTTGAAGGGATGAGCCAGTAATTTACAGAAGCAATGGACATAACATCTCAATTCTGAAGATTGGTGGCGCATTGGTGTATGGGATAGTTAATATTTTTATAGTGAGAATGTCTATGGTGGTGATCACTTACAATCAGGTGGCAACTCAGTCGGCAACCTATAACAAATATTTAAAAAAAAAAAGATCTAAATCTCAGTTAATATTTATTATTTTTAGGTACAGAAGCGAGAGAAAGAAATAAATCACCGAATATTGCTCCACGGAATGAGTATTATTGTGAGTATAACATTTTTTGTGAAAAACCATTACAACTGAAAATATCTTATCGTTCACGTAATAATTCTAGGCGACCATGGATTAATGCAGGCCCTGGTGTATGATGCGAGAAATACTGCATGGTTTAACAAAAGCATATCGGATTCTGCATCAGATGATAAAGCGTACGTATCGATAATTATCATTTTTGTTATTTCAAAAGTAAAGGTAAAAAATGCAATGCGTTAATCTCAGTAGGTAAATGTAATGGTAGTGAAACCTTTTTGCGTAATAATAGTAATAGGTACATGTATACATTATGTACTCATGTTCGACCCTTTCAATTAATTAAAACATTATGTCCAAAGAGTTTCATTTTTACAATCAACTGATAAACAAAAATACAGTCTCACAACTGTATTATAACAATTCAATAATACGATTGAATAGAATGAATATTCAATATACTTCGATACGCTATAACTTACTGATGATTTACAAAATTGACGTTTTCAAACATTTTATGTTGCCTTTTACCCGGATAGCCCATTGACTAAAGTGATTGGATTGTTGCCGAGGTAAAGTATAACATCAGGAATGGAATAATATTTGCGTTATAAGTTGTCTGCAAGAGATTGCTCAAAGCATTTGTACATCCTAACTCGAATAAATTTATGTATATTTAATTTTCCTTTTATTTTTTTTAAGTGAAGTAAGGACTTTTATTTTCTCTTTTCTAAAATTGTGTAATTTGTATTAACTAAAAACAAGGTTTATTTAAGCAGATTATTATTATTACAAAAGATAACTATGTCCATTTTTTTTAAATTAAATTTAAAATAGTCCCTCCCAATCTCCACCCGACGCAAAGCTGTCCATAATGCAGGCCGCATTTCCACGCTGTTTAGCAGATTGATTTTTTAAATTAAAATAAAATATTATATATATTTTCTTGATAGGTTGTTAATATACTGTTTATCATTTTTATTAGCTGTAAAATTATCTCTAATAAGTTTTATGCAATCCGGGACCAAGTAAGTAAATAGGGTTTATTTAAAAGTAGATATTCTTTTCCAATGTTTAATGCAGCTGATGGATCAAAGTAAGTTATGAAAAATCGGAAGATATATTAGTATGTTGTATTGAAAATGATGAAATCTATCGAATCAGAGCCAGACTAGTTATTGAACATACTGCCTTCTTATGAGTAACTATTGACATATCATTTTGAAATTTTAGAAACGGAAAGTGTAAGAAGTATTAAGATAATATTAGGTCGGAAAAAATGTTTTCTTTATATACTGTATAAAATACACAGAGTACACATAATCAAACAGAATGTGATCCGTTTTTGTTAACTCTGCAAGAAACAGATATAAATTAAATTAAATTATGCGCAAAAAGCTACATTAGGTATATAGTACACATAAGAGGTATATATATGCTTAATCGTAAAATATCTTGCAGCACGTGGTTCATTTAGTGATTATTTAAATCCATCGGGGCGTTTGTACGCACAAGCGATCCCGTGACTTCTTCCGTAAAATCGGAGTAGGTATCGCTGGTTTTTTAGTGCTAATTTCGTCGCATTCTCGGCGCCTGCGAATCCCACAAACCTCCCCACTTCATGTGGGGGAAACGCGTAAACGCGTTTTTCCAGGGAGATAAAAAAATGCTTATTTTACTCACAGATATTAAAAGTAAAGTTTTTAATGTTTGCATGTTTACTTTGTTGTGTGTGCTGAAGTTTAATTGTTGACTTTCAATTATGAAAAGATCTGAAGGTATGGATTAATCCATAGGTATACATAAAATATATGATTTCATTACGTAAGGGGGTTGAAATTTTTGATGACCACTTGCTGTATTTATAATGTTTTAATTTGTGGTTTAAATAATGGTAATAGCCAGGCTTTAATTTTATTTATTTATATTTATAGCAGTTAATTTCAATACGTAGTAGGCATACTTATTACAGAATTATTGACTCTACTATACCTACAATCTACATATTATAATTCCAGTTTAAGCAGATGCGTTCGTGATGATGATGTTTTCCAAAAATGTTATGAAGGAATCTTACTATGCGGTTGTCCGCAGGGCGGAGTTTATTCAACGTTTTGGATACATAGTTGCTTTCCTTGCAACGCATAGCGGCTTAACTCGCTGGCAAACTCATCCATCAAGAGAATACGATGACAAGTGAGCAGTTATAAAAACTAAGACTTACATGACTTATCGTTGCTATAAAAAGTATCTCAAAAATATTTGTGTATTCTTCATTGTCTAGGCCTGAATTTGGAAAGCTATGGCCTCGCGCAATAGACGAGGTGTGGTATCGTCGAGCCGTAGAACAGCACTACGTGGATCCCCTCAGCTTTGTTTACAGCGTGGATTTAAGTACAGAGAAGTTCCCTTTAAACGTTAGCTCGGCAATGGTTACGGCAGCTCATGCTGTGTTTCACGGCGATGGACATAGGAAAACACCAGCTGCAGTGGTCGGTTTTCAGTTTAAACATGAACGATTGAGTGAGTGGTTCGAAAATATTACGACATCGGTAAGTTACTCTAAAAATATATTTTAAATTCATGTCTTGAGTTTATCTCGAAATTCTTCGAAACGTTTTTCATATTTAAACATCTGACATATTGAATACGTTTTTAGTGCGAACACAACAAGGAGTGTGTTACCTGTTTATCAGATAATTGGGACTGCTTCTTAGTAGACAGTAATGGATGGATCGTTGTCAGCAAAGATACGACTCAAACCGGACAATTTTTTGGCAAGGTTAGTTTTTCTATTCTTATTTGGGATTCTCTATATACTCGCATTGTACATTTTATCCTCTTGCAGATAAGACCAGACATTATGATGAGATTGGTAGAAGAGGATGTTTTTAAACCAGTCCATATTATCGATTACCAAGCCGTCTGCTTCAGAGAGAAAAAAACAACAAATCCAGCGTCTTCATTGTTAACGGTATTCAAACTCCAGGGATTTTTGTTTTCGGAATACCGTATTGACTTGTTCTTAACAATGTTATTCAAAAATTTCAGCCACTAGAAAACTTAAGACTTATAATGGCATGGTTTCTTGCTACAACCGTCTGGATTTATAATTCTATATCAGTTGGATTGGCTCAAGCATCAAGTTACTCATTTGACTACGGTATGTTTTTTAAATAAATCTGAAATAGATGTTATGTGATTTACAATACTGTGTATAATGCATCTTAACTAATTTTTGGAATAGAAACGACAATTTAAGACATTTAAATAATTTAATAAAAAAGTCGATGTCGCTCTTGTGCGTTGTCAGCATGGTCTGTAAATTGTGCATGACAACGAGCGTAAAGTCAATATATGTTATAAATAACCAAATATATATATATGCTAGTTATTTGATGTGCTTTTATTATGAAAAAAAAAATACTGACTAAGACAAAATCAATACGCCCTGTATTATATATATATATTTTATAATTATTAAGAAGAACTTCGAAATCTAAAAGGGTCTCTACTAATCTCTCAATTATGTTTCACAATATAATCTACTCCAAATCACTTGCTGCACATTTAGGATTAAACTACTTGAGTGCATGTACTGGTCTCTTATCGACTCGGGATACTTTTAGTTAATAGAAATAACAAAATTCTATCATGGAGTCATAAATTGGATGTAGCCAAAATGTTCTATGACAGTAGTAACGACTCCATCTTGTTTTCAGAGTTACTTACACCCACTGGTGAGTTTATAGATCGAGCACAGTAGACAGTGTTGTTTAATGGCACTGATGGAATTTCCGACCATTCTTTGCTATTTTACATATTAATGTTTATTTGTAGATTAAATTTCGGAATGTGCATGTATATTGGTTATCTTCAATATCCAGTATAAGATAGCATAGATCGTTAATCCCTGAAAGATGTAGTCCACCAGTTATAATGGCGAATGCAATACCTTATTATAAACGTACTTGTGGTAGTTGCTTCACTATGCATGCTTACGCATAAGAAGAATTTAAGCTTTTTTCAATGGTGCTTATTATACGTAATCATTCAATAGGTTTATGTCAATCCTCCGAATTGTTAAAATTTTTACAACCTTGAATACGCTAACTTAAAACTTTTTGAAATTTCATCTACTGATTAATTGCCGCATGAAGCTACTGAAAATATTTATTTAACTATAATGCTAAATTATTTTCATTTATTAATATTAATGCTTTACGGTTTAAAAAATGTTTTAAGTACCTAGTTGTATTTATATTATAAAGTCTCCTTTATCTGTAAACATACTTTACAAATCCATAGGAATGTTTTAGAAATACCGCCTTTTTTTTAAAAATAAATTCACCCCATTTTGAAAATTCGTTCATCTGCATGTAGGCACATGTAATTGATATATTTCTATACTCTTACCTTTTTTTAATGCAGTTGCCTATCAGAATTATGAAAATGACGAAGACACTGACGACCCATCAATGTCGAAACCTCCAACGCGTATGCTGGAAAGAGATTTCGAGAAGCTTGTCCTTATTAATCGGACACGGCCGACGCCTTGCGATAGAGAAATGTATCTTTATCAATTAGATTATAAAAACCTTGATGAGAAACTGAATAAGCCAATGCGTGAGTGTGACAGACCGTTCTATGCGCAGTTGGTAAATTACACGAACATGCTGTTAGTCGTTGTTGATGCGATGTGCGCGAAGGTCGAAGTACCCATATTCTCAATAGATGCGACTGAAGTCCAGTACAATGAATCTTTACCCTGCTTGAAGCATATGCACCCATTATACAGAAAACAACCGAACTCCTGCATTCGGAACCATTCTGAAGTACGTACAGCTTTAATATCATAAAAATACCTATCTTTTCAAATGAGTATTGACACATCAAAAACAAACCATAATTTAAGGCGAAATTGTTAATAAAAGGATTTTTATTTATGGTTTTAACATAATAATTATTGCTGTTGCCGGGTATTTTTTTCAGTGGATACAGACTCTTAGACTTATTTCATTCAACAATTAAATACAATAGAATATAACTTTTTCAGGAGAGTAATATTGACATGTGCGGACGCGGTAGTCTACAGCAAAAGAACATACTTTGGATACCTCTAAGCATAGTTATATTTCTTCACTACTTCTAATTTCTAATCAAACGTAGCCAAAGTCATTTAAAAGAATATTTATTATCTGTTTACTAAAACGTTATAATGAACATTTGTTGTAAAGTTCAATAGATTATATTTATAAGTGTTTTTTATTATCTGCATTACTTTATTTTGAAATAGTTTATATTAAACCAGTAATTGAACATGTCATGCTACATATCAATAAGTAATTATTGTATTCCTACAACATATTTTATAGATTCTTCAGACCTGGAGGATAAAATCATATCAATTAGTATTATCACTTTTACTAATAATTCTTGAATCTTCAGAGTTCTATTGATTTTAATTGTAAATAAAATTTTAATTGTTTAGAATAGTTCTAATATTAATATGACAAATAATAAAAGCTTATTTATTTAATTTAAATTGTTGTCTTTTTTATCATACTCATACAGATAAAAAATATCAATTTAGATTGTCCAACAGTTAAAAAAAAAGATTTATTAAATTATAATCCAAAGCTTATGACTTTATTTAAACCGTCCTATATTGTTTTATTTATTTTTAGTTATTATTTCTGTACTTCATTTATAAAAAATGTACTTACAAAATTTTATGTGTAACTAATTATCTTATTTAGTATTAAGTGTAGATTTTAATATTCTGAATCTATTATGTACAAAATTACACAATATTCAAAATTATGTTTCTTGTTTTGTGACAATTGTGATTTTTTTGGTACAAATTAAATATTTATGATATTAATTTAAAGTGTTTTATTATAACAAAACAATATATCATTTATAACCATAAAAGTTGACTTTTACTACTAATTTAATTAAACTAATAAACATGAAGTTTAATAACAGCAACTTTCTTTGTACTTGATACAAGATTGTTTATCTTTTTTTTATATTGAAAAGCAGTAAACAATTATTTAAATTTCTTCCATACAAAAACTGTTTGTATCATTCTTTAATTTTTTCCAATATTTTCATCTTTATATCTAGCAATAAAGTCATTTATGTCAGCCATTACGAGTTGATATCTCTGATGTCGTAGCAATGCCTCTTGGAGCTCTTCTAACTGCTCTCCACCCTCCATGAAAGTCTTTAAGCTGTGGGTGGTACTACCACCATCTCTATGCTCAGTCACTCTGTCTTGAGGATAGTTGTATGTTCTTATTTTCTCATTCCTATTGCTGGAACCAATCTGAAACAAATTGTAATATTAATTTCAAAGAAAACAAATTTCATCAATTCAAACAACAGAAAAAATAAACAGAAACAAACTTATTACAGTTAGGAGTGTTCAATGGCAGCCTTATTTGCTTATCTCTTGCAAATAGCCTTTATCATGAGATAAACATAATGGATTGGGATAGTGTAAATACTATAGATACATGCAGTACCTAAAATATACATAAATAATGAAATATCTATAAAATGAACTGACACAAATTTATATTGAATACAAGTGTAAATACATAAGACTAAGCAAAATAAATGATTATATATTATTATTTCTTCAAACAAATCTCCGCTGCATTTTATATCCTGTACAAGTCAGCTTGATCTTTTTGACAGATGTAAATGTAAATGACGAACATATTATTTTCTTAATTTAATGATTTTAAAAATTGTAAAAAAAATAAAAAATACATATAACACAAAAGTCTCTAAAGGTTCAAGTGTTATACGAAAATTTTAAGACTTTTTATTGCTTCAAAGTAAAAAATATTAAATAGGTACTTATTATGAATATTGACCCTCCGTCGCTTATCTACCCAATGTTTTATATGTCTAGTGCAATACAGAATTTCACACATAATACACCCACACCATCGCGTCACAGTTACAAGTATTTTAAAACATTATTTTTTGGACTACTATTTATAGATATTTTCTGTTTCCCATCACTAGCCTCTGTCAAAAAGATCAAGCTAACTTGTACAGGGTATAATGTTCTTAATTTGTAATTTTATCATTTATATCTTGTGATCAGAAGTGAAAGAAAACGAAGCGAGAAAACATGGATATGTCATGTTTAAGTTTGCCAAATGGTTAACCAACCCCAATGGAGCATTATAGTGGTGTATGCTACAAACCATTTCCTCAAAATGAGAATGTAATACAGCATAATTACCTGTGTTTTCCTTTCATTATTGATCTTAGATGATTGTTCTTCTTCTTGCTTTTGTAGCAACAATGTTCTCAATTTTTGTAAAGCAATTTGTCTGTTCTTTATCTGTGATCTTCCTTCCTGACACTCCACCACAGTTCCTGTTGGAATGTGAGTGATACGGACAGCACTATCTGTGGTATTCACATGTTGGCCGCCAGCACCACTTGCTCTCTTAGTCTCTATACTTAGGTCTTTATCTGGAATTTCAAGTTCAATTTCTGTAGCTAAAGGTAACACAGCCACAGACACTGTACTTGTGTGTATACGGCCTCCTTTCTCGGTAACAGGTATTCTTTGAACCCGATGCACACCGGCCTCAATTTTCATCAACTCTGGTGCTCCAAAACCCTGAACTATTAATGATCCCTTTCTGATACCGCCAATATCGGATTTTTCAATTGAAGCTATATCAACTTCCCAATCTTTATATTTAGAATATTCCTGGTACAAATTGAAAAGTTCTTTAGCGAAAAGCATTGACTCTTGTCCACCTGCACCAGCTGTAACCTCAATCAAAACCCCTCCTTGACTTAAATTAGGTTCTAGGAGTATAGCTTGTAGGTCACCGTCAACCTCTTTTATTCTTGCTAAATATATTTGAGCTTCTTCTTTGATCATTTTTTTTATTTCCTCGTCCTGTCCCTCTCGTTTGTTAAGTTCTTTGAGTGAATCTATACTATCAAAAAGAGTTATTCTTTGCTCAAGTACATTTACTATAGGTTTAATTTGATGAAGACGCTTTGTTTCTTCATTTGTTTTCCGTGGTTTTGTATGTAATTTATCATGTTCTAGTATCAATTGTTTTAAATATGTTTGAATAGCCGGATCAGACAAATTTATTGAATCATGCGAGGCATATCTTCGTAGTAACTTGATGTTTTCAAACTTACAAAATGATCGTAAAACTGTTAATCTGGTTAGTGACATTTTCAAAACTTTAACTAATATTTAATAATTATTTGATAAAAGGCGCGTTTTTATTTATTTCATAAAACAATTTCGATTTTTCATTAGATGTCAAAACATAAATATAACCTTATTTTGTGATTTATGTAATTTGACATAAGACATACGACTTGAGTTGACTGACTTGAGCAAAACCATAAATAAAGACATAGCAGTATCTATCTGCTAAATGAAAATAATCATTATTACAACTTAAATAAAATAAAATGTTTACTCGCAAAAGTTAGGATTTTTTGTGATTAAATTTATTAAAGGGAGTTTTAATTTACTTAAACAAAGAACTGTTTAGTAATGACATCTAGCGTCAAATAGCATCCACTATAATTTTTTTTTTCATAGATGGCATAACAGTATTCTATTTTTATCTACCACTTTCCAGTATAAGGTATGAAGCTATTGTAATGTATGTTGTAATGTATTGTAATGAACTATTCACGACTATAAATGCAAAAATAAATGTTGTGAATATAAAATGAAAATAATATGAAATACTTTTGAGTGATGAGTACAGTAATGACAAATGTTGCGTTTACATCTCAGATTTAGGGCGAGGACCCATGTCTACGGTGCGGCACCGGCCACCGTGCACGGCGCCGCTGCCGGGAGACGGCGCGGCGTTGTTCCGCAGCATGGTGTTAATGTTGCTTAGTTTGCATGTGTTAATAAAAATGACTGACAATTTATATATCGAATTTTTAATTTTACTAGTGGAAGCTCGTCTCATTATATAATATACAATTATAAAAAATATACTAACACATTGGCGTAAACTTATATGTATGTATTACATATAACTGCACGGCGCCGCTGCCGGGCGGCCGTTACACGGTGGCCGGTGCCGTACCGTAGACATGGGTCCACGCCCTATATGTCGTAAATATACTTCATAGAGATTTCATCAACTATATAATATATATTATATAGGTGTGACATGACTGTTTTGATTTTAAAAAGCTATAACGTAAATCTTTGTGTTCACAATATCAAACAAGTAGGTACCTACTACATACAATAAGTATATAGGTCTACAACCTTTCATTTTTCAAGTAAGAAAGATTTTGTATTAAGGTAAGTATCTAAGAATATGTTATTGGAAAGACAAACCTGTCCAACTACGTTTTGCAATAAACTTAATAAAAGTTTCAAGAAGTAGCTGGTATCACATCAGCATAAATCACCCTGGATCTTATTGTAGATTGATTATTTTGTTTCAAATTAACTTGTAACAACCTCTTCCGGAGATCATTTAGGTATTATGTGATGTATGATGCAAAATAAATCAATTAAATAAATAAATATGTGCTTATTCAGGCACTGTCGATTTAATGGTTGTTTTTATCATGTATCTGCTATGCGCCTTCCCAGTGTGCTCTTTTTGCAACATACTCAACAAATTTTGTAATCTGCCAGATCGCTTAAAATTTGTTGCTAAATTGTTGTAAGAGAAGCCACGCATTATACGAAATGTAAATATACACGAAATACAAATATACACCCAGAAAATTATCAATAGCACGAGCTATGGAAAACCATAATAGCTTTAAACAACAAATTAAATTGTAAGCAGGACTCGAATTTAAATAAAAATAATAATTTAAGTAACACTTATACGTCCGGAGTCAGATGCGGGACCAACGGTTTGCTTTCGACCCAAAGGAACACAATGACACTGTCCTGAGGAAGCTCTAGCTACTGAAAATAACTATTTAATAACTATATATATATATATATATATATATATATATATATATATATACAAACACACATATCTAATTGAACGCTTAGTGGCTTGAGATACGATGATGAATTATGTCCTACGAATGGATGACAAAGCCATGACCTAAAGAGAAAATCCGATATCATTTTAATAAGGAATCTATAGCTTTATAACTTAGCCACAAGACCGACGATGCAGTTAACGAGACAAATACATTAACTTATATAAAATCGAATTATCATGCATTTGTGAAGGAAAACATCGTGAGGAAACCTGCATGTGTCTAATTTCACTGAAATTCTGCCACATGTGTATTCCACCAACCCGCACTGGAGCAGCGTGGTGGAATAAGCTCCAATCCTTCTCCTCAAAAAGGGAGAGGAGGCCTTTAGCCCAGCAGTGGGACATTCACAGGCTGTTACGGTACGGTAAGTATAGATGTCTAGATATTATAGTGACGTTTCTGTAATATTACGTTCTTTTGTTGCATATCAAACACATCTTTCGTATAATTCTGGGCTTTACTTCGCCACCTTCGTCATCGGTGCACCTACCTGGAGGCTTACGCAGACTTTGCCGAACCATGATCTGCACTCTGGAACTGGTCATAAAAAAATCAATAACGGTATCAACGGAAAATGCACTGTCAATATAATATCTTATAAAATATATTTTTATTTATATCGGGAAATAGAAGTGTTCCCTAATAGATGTATTCTTAAACTGAATATATATTACAACATGTTTACCTATGTCCAAAATGTATCATTAGGACATAACATTCACGGTGTTCACATTATATATTCGATGAGGCAGACAATTTCATTATATACATTGATACGCTATAAAACACTTACATATTAATTTTATGACCTTTTGCGTTGCATGCGCGTAATGACGGGTCATTTCTATGTCAAATGTGATAGGAAAGTGAATTATAATGGCATTCCAATTTAAACATTTCTTTGGACGCGCGATTACCACATTAACCGCAACGCTTCGCCTATTGATAGAATTATTAAATATATAAAAGAGGTTCCCTCTGGCGCACCGCAAGGCCAGAATTTTTGCGTTATGCCACATTCACGCGCGGGTTATTAGCGCTAATGACTAGCGAACGGACGAACAGCTATTGTTGGCGTTCAGACCACATAACATCCTTCATATCTCTTTATAAGAATTTATTTCTAAATTCATTCTTTAATTTAACTTATCATGTTATTCGAAATAGCGTGAGTTCCCTTACAACCTTTTATTTGTAACAAAATACAACAAAAATAAAAATTGTCATAATTGACAAGAAAGTAACGTTTTCGTGCAATTGAAAATCTTAAAAAAGTACATAATCTGTAAGCACTATTTTAATTATCATACAATTGGAGGATTTTTTTTATGTAAGTGTGATCAAACAAGCAGGAGGCTCACCAGATAGAGGAAAGAAAAGTGGTAATCACTTGTCAGCGTCCATGGACATTTGCAAAATCCGGCATGCGTTGCCGGCCTCAGGCCATAATTTCTCTCTAGTCAGATTTAATAATTTTCAAAAATATTTGAATAATATGTATTCAAATATATTTTAATGTCATGCCACATAACACCACGCTATATATTGCCTGCAAAAAAACTCCACGACACATGCCAAGCCAAGCCATGCCATACCACGCCACGACAGTTAAAGCTGGAACTGTCCGCCAGACATCTTCTGACGTCACATTCGCGTGATAACGGCATTTAATACCCGATCGGTTCATTTTGGAACGTCATTAGTTTTTATACAAAAATGTTGCTATGGCAACCAAAATAACGGACGATATATAGATAAGTGTTCATGACCACAAAAATAACTGGTGAATTGGAAAAAATATTAGGATAAAAATATACAATCGATCGATAATAGAACATGATAAAAATTATAAAAAAACGCTCGCCGCATTTCTCTTAGTGGATAAAACTCTGTACCTTCCACCTAGTTTTCATATCCTTGATTTGTATTTATAATTTGGTCTCATGTTAATCTCACCGGTGAAGATGATGAAAATCTACGTGTGACGTATGATACGCTACAGCTATATCGGCCATCATGCAGAAACAGCTTGGTGGGTTAAGCTCCAACCCGTCTCTTTAATAGCAGTGAAGGCCTTTTTTACTGGTGATTACACAAATAAGAAACAGTATTTTGTACTAATATATTATACTAGTAATCCAATAATACTAAATAATCTAAGTAATAAATAATAATGGGTTGTTTTCTTAGAAATGATTGTAATGAAAAATGGCACAAATTGTATAAATGAACATTGAACATTATATTAGCATTAGCATTTTGTTACATTTTGTGGTTTTTGTGCGTGTTCCATTATACTCGAATCGTGAATAATACTCCAAGATTAAATTAGTGAAAGCAATTCAAGACCAGCTTCATAACCTAGAATAGAAAAAGTGAGCGAATTTATAAAATAAAAAAAACAATGCCTCGATTAAATTACAAAATTTATGTGTCTTTTAAGATTTTTTTATCGCTGGTTTTTAATTGCTTTTTAACCGACTTCAAAAGAAAGGTCGAAATTCTCTATTCGGTTGTATTTTTATGTTTGTTACCTCAGAACTCCGTCATTCGTGGATTTAGATATATTTTTTATGATATGATGTATTAATTTTGTACCGATATGAAGCGTCAGCAAAATTACTAGTCACTATAGGACTTTGGTACCGCATTAAATAGGCTAATTATTAATACTATTAAACGATCCATATTTACTTGACCGATTAAATAACAGGACCCGAAATGGTCCAGCGGTTAGAACAATTGCAGGTTCAGAGCCGGGCAAGCACCACTCTTTCTTGTTTAAAAAAAATCATATTATGCTCCGCAGTTAATGAAAACATTGTGAGGAAACCTGTATGTGTCGAATGAAATTTTGTCACACGTGTATCCGTCAACCTGCGTTAGAATAGCGTGGTGACAGGTGAACAGAAAATCCAAAACCTACTCCTCAAGAGGAGAGAAGGCCTTTGACAGTGAAATATTTACGAGCTAATACTTTTATAAATGGCAGGAACTGCGGTGTCCAGTGCTGATAACTCTAACGAATTGTGCCTAAAAACGTGTGACGATAGCACATATTTGTGTCGCACTTGCACAGTGTCGACTCAACACTTATTCTACCACCAAATAGCAATATTTTGAATCGTTGTATTACGGTTTCAAGGTGACCCTTTGTAACTCCAGCGAGCACCTTAACGTAGAGCCAGTGTAACTACAGACACAAGGGGACATTACATCTTAGTTCTCAAGGTTGGTAGCGTTTTGATCGATGTAAGGAATGGTTAATATTTTTACAGGGCCAATGTCTATGAGCGATTGTGACCATTTATCATCTGGTGACCCATTTTACCGTCCTCCTTCCTGTTTCATATAAAACAAACAGAAATGTCAACTAGTAATCGGTTTACTATATCTAAGCATGGCTGTTTATGGTTTAAATATTTTGGATGTACATTTGTAAGTTAGTAGCTATTACGTAAGTACTATTTATATTACAATCATTAGATCAATTTACTATTATATAGTGCATGTTTTCTTGTAAGAAGATTTAATATTGCATCACATTTCAAAGGTCTTTTATCGACTTAACTCATGGTTTTAAATTCATTCTTTACTTTAGTCATGCACAAATAAACATCATTTTTAAAAATTTGCAATTTTCGCCTTTTTAGTCAAAGATTTAACATTAAAAGAAACATAATAATTTTACCTTTTTGTAAGGTAATCAATGCAACAATCTGAAAATATTTAGAAATAAACTGAAACAGGGAGAGTAGTATAGTCAAATGTCAATTAACCCATACCCATACATACAATGTGAGGCAATAAAAAAATATCAAATCAATTTCACTCTTGTAGTAGGTACGTAGATATTTTTTCCTCGTCAACTATTTATATCCTTGTCATTATGACGTTATTGCGATACGCTCGAGGCTATTTAGAGACCGTATCAAAATCGATACATCATATTTATTACATAATACTGGCTGCAAATGACACGGTAGCTACGCTGTCTGTTCACTCGTTTACTCAAACAGCATTGAATTAAATTGATAGCGCCTTATACGCGATAATGGCGGCTAATGCTGCATAATTACAGAATAACGAGTTCTTGGCCAATTTTACATGAGTGAATCTTGCGACTGTATTGTCGATAGCGCCAAAAAATCTATGAATATTAATATATATACATATTAGTAAATTAAAAATGTCGCTGATTTGAAACCTCTGTTATTTGATAAAGTTTATTTTAATGACCAATATACATATTATCGTGTTGCTTAAGGTTTTTTTAAGCTTAATAGTCATTTACCTATGTCTGTTGTTGTAAAAAAAAACTTGCATTTTAACAGCACCCATGTAATTGGTAATTTCATATTAAGAATGATTTTTAATTATGTCGAATGTCGTTCATGCAATCTCTCCCTTAGTGTCTAACATGCAATGGACATTCATAACATTAATGAGTAAATTTGTCTTGTCAGTCTCGTAAAGAGCATACAGTCGATTAAAAATGTCTTTATATATAAAAGTTGAGTACGTGTTAGCGTTCTGACATGTTAGCGATCCGTGATTTTAAATGCAGAGTTAGTTTTTCTTAGATTATTACTAACTGTTTTTGTTATTGGTCTTTTTATGTCTTTTGTTTAAATCTAGCGTTTTCGTTTGAGTCTTACTTATTTTTGAATGTATATATGCTGACCTTTTTTTTGTTTTAAATATTTTCGAAATAACCTTGTTTTCCAGGTTGAGTATCATTAATTTCATTAAATAAATAGTTTTAAAATAAACAGGTTATTATAAGTTATATATTATTATTCTTTGATGTGTGATACAAATATGTTTAAAAGCAAATTCGAAAGTCTTTGTCGAATTACACAAATTAGAGTATTTTCATTTTAAATATTTGATATATTTAAACATTTCATATTAATTAATGCACTCATGTGTCAACAGATTAAAAATTAAAAATTATAACTAACGAATTTCATTTGCGAAATATGTAACCAATTTAAAGTTTGTTTTTTTTTTTTAAATATTGTTCTTTTAAATAAATAAAAGTATAATTAAACTAAAATTATAAATACAAAAATCTGTCTTTCTCGTCACGACCGACACGAAGACGACAGAGCTATCCTGTTGTTCTGTAAACGCAGACAGTCGCGCGGAACAGATAATATTTAATATTATAACAGAAACAATATTTTGTTTAATCATAGCAGGTAAGCCGGGTAATTAATAAATTAAATACATTTGATAGAAACGTAAAACTACAAGTCAACTTGAATTTATTAATTTGATTTTATATTATTAAACGGTTATCATACAAAATAATTCCAAAAAGAAAAAAAAAACAATCTGAAACCACTCGATATTCTAATTGTAGCTTACTTGTGGAATAATCCCAATAAAAATATATAGTGCGTAATATTTCTTTTGGAAGGAGCTTTTATTCCGTAGCGGCGTAGAGGGTTCCGCGCCATTTCTCGGGTCCGAGTGGGAACCACGCGTGACCAGCAAATATTGGCTCACTTAGTTTACTCTTACTTAAAGTAAAGTGAATTGTTTTAATAAATAAGTCTTAGAACTATAATTGTTATTATGTTATTTTTGGCTATGGTTATATTTCTATTAGATATAATAAAATTGCTGGGCTAAGGCCTCCTCTCTTTTTTTGAAGAGACGGCTTGGAGCTTATTCTTCCACGCAGCTCCAATGCTTGTATATTTGCGACAAATGTTCATGAAGTCCAACGAATAAATAATAGTGAAAAGGTTCAAATATAATTTTAATAAAGGCAATAAAATCAGCACCATATGACTGTTTATAGGTGACTGTCCCATAATGACAATTGTGGGTCATATTGTTCGTACATGTATAACTGGCAACAAATTTGTGACCAAATATTAAATAATAAATATCCACTAACACAGATTATAATCTTTTAATTCTTTTTACTAACTACTATGGATGCTACCTAAGACCTAAGACGCGGATCTTCCTAGTTTTGGGTGCCAGGGTGGGTATCTATGAATGTACAAAAATGAAATCGTCAATAAAGATTTTCATTATTATTATTATTACTTATCTAAAATAATGTTTATTTTATTTTATTTTATTATTAGTAGAATGAAATGAGTATTTTTAGTAATCTAATAAGTATTATTAACATGTTTTTGCTTTTTGTCGAAGTCTTAAATTTCTCATTTTTTCTAATGCTTTGTACAATCTACAAATAAAACTTATAAGATATTTCAAGATTGAGGAACGAAGTTATCTGGGCGCAATACTTACTTCGCATTACGGGCGCCCGTAGCACATCAGTCATGGCCCATTTCCAAGGAGTGTGTGTTCGCACTCAGCTCTTTAGCACTTAAATAAATATCGCACGTTTGCGCTATATAGCCTCTAACACCGCTTCACACTCACTCTCTGCCCGGAAATATTTATTGCTTGTATTTTGTTGGATTTATGTATGTGCTTTGGAAAGTTCCCTACAAATTAACGTTAAAGCGAAACTTAAGTCGTAAAAACGTAAATATATATCTTTAAAATGATGCTCTAAGTAAGGCTCACAAATTGAACAATTTTTTTTTTTTATAATAATTATTAACAATATTATTTGTTTGCAAATATAACGTTATTAGCCAGTTTTTAAATGACATCGTATATCGAAATTGATGATTTGGTGCTTTCAATGTTAAAGTTTGCATTACTTTATATTATATGTATCACATATCTTCCGAATCATGTAATTGTGTACTTCAACCATCGCTGTTCTCTGTCCGGAGACTAGCCAATTGTGCAAATGAGATAGTAGGTACCTATAGTGCATCAGTGTGTGTATCAACACAGTTGCTCTCAATTCCCTGTTATACATATTCCGATACATATGCAAACTGACACTACCAGACACGGGACACCGATTCGAGACACGGGAATCTAATTATATCAACTAAATTTTAGTATTTATTGATGGAATAGCTTAATATTTTTATTGGCCCATCCAAGGATTTGAACCCAGTACCTAGGGAGAAGCTGACATAAATACTTACCCGGGTACTTATCTATTGAATGTTCATGACGACACCTCTCTTCCAAAACTCGGTGTGACGGCAAAATAGTCTTCGAGTCGAGACATACGGAATCGACTGTTTTTCTTTGATTTGATTTCATCTCGATCCTATCAAGTAAGAGAAATGATCTAAGTATTAAGCAAAATAATTTAATAGTGGTATGATGTAACCGAAACACAAAATCTGAGTTTTATTGTAAAATGTTGTTAAATATTGTATATATAAATGGTAGTCCCGATATTCGCTTAAACAAAAGTTATGCAACACGAAAAGTCCATGTCGGCGAATTTGTCTTCCCGCAGCGGAACATAATTCCACTTATTTATGGCTTACCAAAACATTTACCCTATTATTATTATGTTGTTACGGCTGTATTAAAGTGCCATAAAATTTATGATGCTTGCAGATTTTCGGTTAATGCAGCTTAAGACCTGTGTCTCACTGGAATAAAGTTGATTTTTGTTAAAATGATGTTGCGCGAAGGGTAGGATGACAAACGCGACAGAGACGTCCCCCTCGATTATGGTGTCGCGAGGAGGCGAGAAGTCGCTGTGACGCGACTCAGCATATTGTCAAGTTGCGTTAGGGGACAAGTAAGGCTAAAAGGGGTTCCACTGTATGAATAGCCGCTACGTGGCAAATTGATTTTGATTAATTTTTTCTTTTTATCGGTCGTGTGAATGCTTTGTATTGAGTTTTTTTCAATTCTTTAAACGTCCCTAATTTTATTTTAATTATTCCTTTAGGTAACAGTATTGTAATTGAAAAGGCAGTATTTTTTAAATTAAAGTAACATATTTTTTCAATAAATCAAGGCGCTTAAATTTTATGGATGATTGAACTTAGGTTAAATGTGTATCTACTACTCTCTACCAGATGGCGCTATTCATACGACAGAACATGTTTTCATTTATCTGTTATTATATATAATATCTACCGTAACAGCCTGTGAATGTCCCACTGCTGGGCTAAAGGCCTCCTCTCCCTTTTTGAGGAGAAGGTTTGGAGCTTATTCCACCACGCTGCTCCAGTGCGGGTTGGTGGAATACACATGTGGCAGAATTTCAGTGAAATTAGACACATTCAGGTTTCCTCACGTTTTCCTTCACCGAAAAGCACGAGATGAATTATTATCCCAAATTAAGCACATGAAAATTCAGTAGTGCTTGACCGGGTTTGAACCCACGATCATCGGTTAAGATTCACGCGTTCTTACCACTGGGCTGCTATAATATCTACATAGGGTCAAAAATGCAATATGAATATAAGTATAATATTTTATTCAACCTCAAATAAATAGTTTCATTTTGGTTAATGTAAAATAATTCTAAGATGTGTCAATTTCATACAAAACTTTGTGTTTATTTAAATGTAGTAGTAGAGTAAATGTAACTAAAGTGTAAACAAATTATAATTAATAAAAATCGATAATCTAAATAAGTGCGAAATTATAGACAAATAAATTGGCTAATAATTTAAATAAGTTGACGTTTTTTTATTTAGTCATATTATAATAAAATGAAAACTCTTTGATAAGTAAGAAAAAAAAAAACATTACTCATCATATTCACTAATGACAATCTCAACAAATTCTCTGATGGTTGTATATTTGATATATTATAGACTCTATTAACTCCTTTAATTACAGCAAAAAGGCTATTACACTCTAAAAAATAATGACTAATCTCGGAGCCCGCAACTAATCAAACAAATTTTCAGATCCCATCCATCATGTCAAACACAAACGTTAATTCCACAAGAAGCTCATTTGAAAAGGAATAACCATCTAAAGTATCGTTTAGGTTAATGCAAGCCGACCATATTAATCCGTTTTTCATTAGTTTGACGACGTATGGGCGGCTATTAAAACAATTTTCGTATACGATATTTACATCATACATCAATCCAGAGAACTGTGTAATACTTATGAAATTATTTTTTGGTAATAATTTAAATTAAAAATAAAATACCTTTATTAAATTTTCCAAATCTTTTGAGACACTTTTATATTTGGTTTGCTAAATTCTTAAAGGATTTTTGTAGGTATGATGTTTTATGTATATATGTTATTACAATGAAAGTCTGCATTTACGAATTTCAACCATATTTGTTTGTGTTCCCGTCTTCTACATTGCGATAGTGCTATCTCTCTTTAGCTGCGCCGGCACGTCTGCGAGAGTGTTGTAAACGCAGCACGTCATCAGTCGAAACGCTAATTTTATTATCTTTAAGTGGAGATTAAGCTTAGGGATGCATAATATAATCTTCTCAGTTACTATTAAAGTTTCTAGAAATTATTGCCTCAAGTAAAGCAATTAACATAATTATGTTTTAATTACTTTGATTTAAAAATAATCGGCTCTCGTAAAACGACTTAGGTAAACATAACATTGATATAGTTCATATAGGTATATATGTAACTCATTTCACAGTCTTGTTAAATGCAATTAGTTGCATAAATTGCAGGCTCGTAGTCGCACCGACTGAACGGCGAGCCTCATAGCCCGTATTTACGATGCCTTTTAAGTGAAATAAATAAATCACTAACCCACTAGAACAGGCTTTTGCACGGCTTGAGTGCGCAGTGTGTAATTTTTGAAGGATTCCCTTTCAAAACAATTGATATACAGCTTGCCTCGGGCGGAACGTACGGAGGTTTCATGGCGCATTGCCGAGCAATGACGATGATCCGACCCCGTTGAGCCAAGTTAATAACGAGATGAACGTATTAAATACCTTAAGTGAGCTATAATATTAATCAATTATTTCAATATTTTTTTGAAAAATACAATTTATTTATTTTGTAATGTTTATTTTTTTCTTATTAAATTCCTATACTAATATTAGGTTATACAAAAGATTAGTTAGGTATGGGTATGTTATATAATAAATACAAACACAATGCCGTATCTGATTCTTATTCGCGTTTGCGATATTAAGAAACATTTACAATTTCACGCGTCCGAGTGTGATTTTTCAAAATTTTTCTCCAGAGATATAACGTGACCTGGAGCGGGATCCATTTATGATCGGTGCACCGAAATGGCCGACAAATGGAGGCCAAATGAGAGGCTTCGTCAGCCGGTGCCGGCCGCTTTATTCAACTGACCGCCTTTTGATCGATATAAAATGAAAACATCTCTTACATTGCGCTACATTGCTGGTTGAATTAAAAATATTTGTTGGATGCATCTCCATCGAAGCGTAATGGAGGTACATAGAGGCGTAGTGATATGTTTCGTAGTAGAGGTAGCTCGAGGCACATTTGATTATACGTTGAGAGAAGGCTAATCGCGTTCGACGGACGAACACCTCGAGATCAAACACGAGGCGCGCCGCCAGATATTTTTGTTTCTATTAAACAACACCCGACGTAATAATGTTTAACAATCGTGCAGCGATAATTTGGATAGGGAAATACATGGAGAAGTATTCTTTGTTTGTGTTGGACTTTACTTACCATAATATAATGATTGTATTATCAACTAATACAAAATAATGTCATATATATATATCAAGTAAATCAATTTCAAGGGAAATGTTATCTCATAAATATAAGATAATTATCATTACAATAACTTAATGTAGTCAAATTAGTTTGGATTTAGTTCAACAATCCACCTGGACCATCTGCACATGCCGTCAACACTAATAACAGATTTTTATAACGACAATAAATATTTTATGAGTTCTGTGTGCGGATTTATATTAAAACACTTGAAACCGTTGTTGCAATTATCACATACCTTCTGATAATTAGTTATTATATAATTAAAATAAACACATTTTTACTTTGATAAACTTTGCAAAGACGAAGTAAGCTACTAAGATTAAGATACAATTAAAATGTAGTCGTTAATGATGTGTGAGTTACAAATCGTAGCATGAATTGTAACAAAATATAAACTAATATAAGAAACTCCATAGGTATCATTGTGCTCAGTATTCAGATAAGTGGACTCGGTGGATCTCGGATTGTTATTAAATATTTGTGTTGTGGTACGATTAGCGGGCGCAACTCACCGGCTAATTTATCGATTGAGTTTCGCCGGTACTATACAAAACTACGAACGATTATTAGTCGATCTAAACAATCGATTCAACGTTGCCTTTTAGCAAACGATAGCCGCTCGAGTTTTTGAGACTCATCGTGATTGAACCAAATGCCTTGCAGCTCTTTGTTGTCAAAGCCATTGTGAAGATGACGCTAAAAACCTCTTATCGCTTTCAAAAGGATCCTGACCTGACCCTCCCTCGTTTTAAATATGACTATTTATCATAAAAATATATAAGCATATATTAATTTATTCGTTTGATAATTAAGTATATTTTAAACAAATCGCAATAACACAAGTTACCCGTTGCGTGTACGTTCAGTTCGCGTATTCAGTTTAACTCGGCATTTCAGTTTACAACGTTAACGCCTCAAACCATATAACTCGTATCTTACATCGCGATATTTCGTTACATAAATAAAAGCTCTAAACACGGCCGTTCATTGTCTATTAAGAATTACTTTTCTCGCAGCGGCGGTACAATGGATCGGCGCTGCTCAAAGCGGTGATGCTTATCACTTTGTAGGGCCAGCATTGTGAACGTTTAGATGGGACTTTACTAATTTGCCTTTATAATAAAATTGTTAAATTAAAGTTATTGTTTATTTTGATTATTTTTATTGCTAAATGTTTATATAGTCGAGATGACTATGATATATGATGGGTATACTTGGATCTGTGTAGTGTTTTTGAAATATATATCTATATACATATATTTCAAATGATATAATCTTAAATTTGACCAAAATCACATCTAATATTGAGTGCTGATATAGTCTTCAATGACTCGTGATTGTCTAGTAGTAGTAGAGTATTCCAATTCACTCTTGCCTCGAATATGCCCAGATTGTAATATTTAGGTATTATCATGGAAAGTCATTTATGGAACCGTATTGGAACCTTTTCCTTAAGAGGATAATTTATGAAAGACATTACAATTTAATTTTAAAATACCCATATATTAGGTACGTAATTTGCCATTCATGTCCAATAAGATATTTATTCGAATCAGCTCTAATAAAATATAACAAGATGATACTTAGACATTACAACAGATCATTTATCAATTAAAATACGTTTGGGACTGTTATAGAATTATTATAAAAAGTGACAACCCTACCCACAGGGTACATTAATACGCAATAACCACGCCCCCCTCACGAAATACTAGATCCGTTTGTATGCCTTTGAACCTTGTTCTAGCTTATACGTAAAGTATTGTGTTTCTATTGTTTCTTGAACATCAATAGCTTTACTTTAGATAAGGCTATAATTAACTTGTAATGGGAAATTTGATCTAAGGGTTATCGTATTGATGTAGAATTAATATTAATAACTATCACATTCGTCTATCAAGTTAGCTTATATGTCAATTGTGTTGGTCGATCCGAAGATTCCGGGTGTAAACCAGGGCAGCCCTTTGAATGTGTATCCACCAACTCGCATTGGCGCAGCGTTGTGGAAAACCCTCTTAACCTTCTCTACAAGCGGAGAGGAAGCTCAATTCGACATTTACAGTACAATGTTACTTTTTACTTTTCTCAATATAATATACTGAAACGTGTTTAAAATAGGAACTACAGAACGAATGATGGTGAATATTCTTATTGTTATTGAAATTAATTATATATTTATATAGGTATTCATATAATTGCATGATTACAATATTATTAAATAGCAGTAAGTATACTAACGATAAATACATTTACAAATACATCAATTTTAAGTTTAAAAAAATTAACATTTATGTTAACGAAATCTAAACAACTTTTTTAAGCTATTTAAGACTAAAAAAAGATTTTATTGTATAATTGGTAGGTTTTACAACAAACCTCAATGAGGGAAGACATTTGTTCCCAGAATTCGTTATAATAAATTTGTAAACGATACCACATAACTTCTGTATAAGAAACAAATGAATTATCTGCGCCAACACTTATCGGACCTTTAACATGGACGTTGTTCATTGCTCTTTATAGTTGCTTTGTATTTTGCATTCATACTATTCGAGCAGCAATGTACTTCATATTTTTGGTATGAATCGTGTTAAGGTTAGTTCGCTTCGGACAAAGACACACCTGTGACTCGACGCAGTTTATGAGTTTATAGCATTACACCTCGCTCGGATAGACCCCTGCTGGTAATTGCTTCATGAAAGCCTCGTAAACCGAGCGGTTTATTGGTCAAAAAACACTCATTTAAGATTAAAAGAATCTCCACAAAATAATTATCTACTGTTTTCCAAACGTCATACTTTCAAATGAGAGCGCAGTCGTATTTTATTACATTTAAGTGTTTTTACTATAAATTTTAAGCATTTAACTATAACATTGGAAATATATTGTAAAATTGATTACATACTTATAACGTTTTATTTAATTAACAATATTATTTATAAACGCAACTGAAAGTGAATTAATGTATCTTTAAAATAACTCGGGTATGTAAATTTTACTGTTTTGAATTGGTTTCGGCTTTAATAATTTTATATCTTTATATGACAGCTTATTTATTATTAATATATATAATTTAGAAAACGTCAGACTCTGAGAAATACATTTTTCTAAAATATCTCGAATTAAATCGAACACACACAAAACTCACAATAGTTCTGTTTACCTTTACCCGTACATAAATCATCTAAGACTTATTCAAAGCGAATTGATACCTTGATGGGCCGCAAAGCATATTGGTTTTGAAAGCAAATAAAGGAAAACAGCATAGTGAGCGCGGGCGAGCGTACAAGACCGACAATATGCCGACAATGCACCGACAATGCACCGACAATGGACACAATCGCCTGAGCCGACATAATCTTTTCGTCATTAATAACGTCTCTTCACACGTTTAGTGTTAACATGACAAATGCGGTCGGCACAAAGCAACGCTTCGCCGCGGGGCGCCCAACTACGCACCCGATTTTCATTTACGTTCTGCCACACAGATAGAAATACACAAAGTTTAATCAAATTAATATACCTACAAACATCAGCTTATTTTGTATGGCATCTTATTGAATTATTGTTATTTATAGATATGTAATCATACTACATCAATTATTTATTTTAAACTGTAAATCACTCAGACATTCCAAATTCAAAATATTATTCAGAAATAAGTAATTCAATCGTAGTATTTTTCTATATATTCATCACAATGCTATATTTTATTTATTTTATTGTAAGGATTTAACATTTTCTAAATTATAATTTTTAAAATTAAAATTTTTCGATAGATACAATTAAAAATTATGATCGTAGATACCATACGTTCGTAACATACACTTATATGTATATGAATTCTTAGTACTTGCTATAGTAAGGCTCATGCAAATATGTGCTTTTAATGTTCAAATAACTCGTTACAATGTCGTGTACCGGCCAGTCTGTCCCGGCCCGGCAATTACAGCGAGTAGAAAATTAAATTAACACACACGCACACCGTAACTTGGGGGTGGGTGGACGATCATAAAGAGAGACCCTTGCAGGTGAATATATTTAGCCTTTTGATCATACAAATAAGACTGCTAGTTGGGTTCGAGGAGGTCAAGATAGACTGGTCGTATACGCAGCCATTTTGCTTCGGCCACTAATTGTAGGTTCGTAGTCATTTCATCGCTCGCTGAAGAGCGTCTTTGTGCTGATTACTATGTGGTTTGTATTTTTCGAATTAGCACTTCAAATGCTTCCGTTGTCGTCTATTGTTACTGATGATTGTCGGCTATGCCTGCATGTGTTACGTTGCTAGATCGATGCTAACCTTCGGCATTAAGAGTACACAGTAATTGCGGTTTTAATTATTAAAAACCAACTGTTTTCAATTATCACGATGTAGCTTTAAAGTAAAGTAAGTTGAGTTCTTTTGTTAACTGCTATCTACTTCTGTTATTGCTATTGTAACTTTTTTTTTGTTAATTTATTTTAGACTACATTCTAAATCTACATATTATTATCATAGACCCAATCCTTTGTTGTATCTTTCTATTATTTTGATTAAACTTCGAAATCAGTGATGATAATTACATTGATTTTGATAGGATGTTTAATGTGCTATTACATTAGAAACATCGCAGGTTCGAAAGGTTTCTTTTAATATTCAGTAGATAGGCAGACTGGCAAATCTGCAACCTGATGGTAAGTGGTCACCATCGTCTATAGACATTAGCAATATAAGAAATATTAACCATTCCAATCCGGCAATACGTTAGCAACCTCGGGAGCTAAGATGTTAAATCCCTTGTGCCTGTAGTTAGCTTACTAGCTTACTCGCCATTCAAACCGGAATACAACAATACTAAAAATTGCTGTTTTGCGGTAGAATATCTGATGAGTGGGTGGTATATACGCTGACGGGCTTGCACAAAGCCGTAAAATATCTTCAAAATCTTTTACTGTATTTGTTTATTTATATCGAATTATATCAAAAAATATTACGTGTTGAAACTTTTGTTTTACACGTGCTTATTCAATTTGCAAGTTTATTGTTATTAAGTCTATCTTCATGTTAAACGTCACTCAAAAATGAGACAAGTTATTCTCATTTTTTTTATCTCACATTAAATATGTTTTGGCCAGTGCCTTAAGCTAAATTTATCTTATATAATATTGCTCCAGCCAATTCAAACATGTATGTTTCGTAAGCTAAGCGTGAAATAAGTCAATTTCATCTTCGATTAAATATTTAATAGAAACTAATATTTAGTAACACGTTAATTTATTATTAATGTTATTTATATGGTAATTTTTTGTATTTGATTTATTAAGATGTTTCCACTCGCTTTCAACTAAATTAAATTTATTTAAATTGATTGCGTTTCTGTAAATATGTTTGATTTCATTTGTGATCGTTTTGTAATATGCATCTTAATCTGTAAACCTATGAGACAGCCTGTTAATGTTCCACAGCTGGACGAAGACCTCTCCGTTTGCGAAGAAGGAGCTAATTCCATCACGCTACATGCGTATTGGGGATACACAGGCAGACGGCAGATTTTCATCTAACACTTGCGGGTTTCCACATGTTTATCTTCGCTGGCGAGCACGAGCTGCTTGACACTGGTGAACCCACAATATATGGTGATAATAATAAGTCGAATTAATTGCAATAAAAATGACGAACCGGGCAGTATTGCTGCATTGACTACATGCTGCAATACTTATATTTTGAATTTAATTTCGTAAACGTGACGGAAATATATAAAAGGCAGCATGAGATACAATTTATTTATGAAATATAATAAAAACATTACACTTACTTATTGATGGTGAAATTAAAAACTACCACCAGTTCCGAAAAGAAAATACCCCGACCTGAGAAGAACCGGTGAAATAATAATAAGCAACATTATTATTTATACCATTTTATTTACTTTTAAAAAAAAAAGACCAAAATTTTTGTAGGGAATAAATATAAAATGAGGATCGAACATTCTATTGGACAGAATATAAAGTGTTCTGTCGTATCATGTATATATATTTATTTATATAAGGATCGTGTGAGTAGAAAATCTTAAAATTATAACCATAAAAGAGGTCTTTATTGAATCAAAAGAAAAACAACTAACCATCTAAACAATCTGATCCAAATTAAACCCACAATGGAGCGGCAATCTGTAAGGTTAAATTTAGCCCCGATATATTTTTTTAATCGAAAATAAGCTTGATTGGAACCAATCAAATGATGTAATTTATGATCAACTATGGCCATCAGTCGGTTGGCCGGTGTCCTTGACCTCCGGCCAGGATGTGGCTGTTAATCCGTCGTGACCAATTTCTTATCCACGCCGTACTGATTGGTTACCTAATGGTGACCACGTCGAATGCAATGGGCTAGTGGATATCGGGGTTGGTTTGTGGCATTCCGAATCTGGAATTTAAGTTATACCCCCATTAAAATTGTTTTCGTAGAATGCATACCTACATATTTTTTTTCTCAAACTAGATAAACAATGTTTTGACAATATTTATTATAATTTTAAAATATTTGATCACCGAAATTAAAAAATAGTGTTTTCTTTAATGTAACTCTAATTTAAATTTATCTAAAGAATAGCATTAGAAGTGATCTACTTTTATGAAGCGCTTCATGAAGACGTAGACGTGGAAAAGTATCTTACTTCAAGTAAGTTTTTACAAGCACTTTTGAATAATTATTTTACAAGTCTTGTCAATAATCGTGATGCTTTCACTGATTAAAACGACGACAGCCAGCATTAAACGTCATTTTCGATAGGAATAAAGGTAAATAATTATAAAAAAATAGTGGTTGTTGATTAAGCCGATAATATCGAGAGATTGCGGGCGGCGAGATTGTTCCATACTTAATCAGCTGTTGCGGTGTCAGGTAAGCCATAAACCGGTGTCGGACGGGCGAATTGTGATAGAATTAATTTTAAAATTGCCGGTTAGCAGCATCAAACGCGTACGGTTATGGGGTTCCGTGGTTAACTATAACCGTACACTTTTTTTTAACTTTAATTAGCTCGGTATTTGTAAAGTATTGTATGAGCTTGCGTGCTCGTCTGGGTGAGAAAGATCTTTATAGTCGTTTACATCACATAATTTACTGCCAAACAGCAATTATTGTATTCCATAATATTATTGTGTCCCGATTTGAAGCTCGATTGGGCCGAAGTAACTACTGGCATAAGGGACAGTCATCCTACCTATTTAAAATAATAAAAAATCTAGTTATTCTTTAATCAAATGTAGTATTCATAATACAAAATGTTTCGGTATAACGGATGTGTTAGTCAGTGTAATTACGTGGTAATTACGCACAAACGACATACACTCACAGATCTCATATAGGTATACCAAACGATTGCGTGGCGTAATGAATGGCTAATGTGAGTTGCAATTGTAGTATTGTTTATTTGTAGAAGTGACCATCGGCTGAACTCTTTAACGCGCCTGCTTTAATGTTATCAATTAAAAAAATATATAATTTTCAAAGAACCATGTGTCACTCTGGTTTTATTATTGTTTAACTGCATAATCTGGAAATATGATTAAAACCTTTCACGAATTCGAAATGCACTACATGGACATTTCCCAAAAAAAAACATTTGATAAAAAACGTGTTGACTGTTTGAATGTACTGGCCAGTAACCTTAACTAAACTTATATATATAATATAAATATCAAATGAAATCGAAAAATGTGGATTGATAGAATTACATTTTAACCTTGGAATATAATTTACGTATAACACCTGGTAGCTTCCATAATTATTTGTTTACAACTCTAAATTGATGTATTGAACTCATAAGTATATTTATGACACCTATAAAAAGTTTCGAAACAAAGTTTATTCCTTAATACCAAATTTGTTTGCAAACAGAAAAACTTTCTAAGTTATTTTAACGACTTTGTCCTATTTCTGCGGTACCTATACCGGTCTTCTGTATTGTTTTGTTGTTATTTAATTTTCTATCAAATTAAAAAAAAATGGTTTACTTTTTGTACTAGCTCAAATTATTTGCCATAAATAGTTTATTTATTTAGATAAATAGTATGTAAAAACTTTTATAATGTGACAAAATAATACTAACAAAAATCGTTCAGATTATACTTTTGCATATTCTCCCTAAAAAAGGTAACACAACAGTTTACTAGTGAACAGAAACACTTTATTTTTTCATTAGTTGTGCATTAGTAATAACACCATTAAATTTATATCGTCTCCGCCCATACGTTTTGTACCGTTTCGGCTCCCTACTTCCGTTTGCTATTTCAACTAACCGATGTCGTTTTCCAAAGGGATGTTATATTATAAATAGTAACGATTTTGTTTACACATCATGTAATCACATATTTTTTTCTTATTTGTTACATTATTTGTGTTATTTTTTGGTTGACTTATAAATTATAGATTTTTTTATAATTAAAAAAAATATTAAAAAGATGCAACGACTATAAAACTGAAATTTTTAATTTAAGCTGAATAAATCGAACTACGTACCATTATCTAAAGGACTGTATAAAACATATATTTTAACTTTCGCTTAAATCTAGTCTGTATTTAATAGTCTTGATAAAAATATGCAATTTCACCATTTGCTATTTATAATCTAAGAAAGCTATAATAGATGTTACCAAAAGTATAAAAGTAATCAACCATAGGTCGTTGATTACTGAAGTGGACGCATGGCTGTAGCACGCGAACAATTTGACCGAAATAGATCAAACGATGGAAATTACTAACACGATCAACTAAACTAAACCAACCGGAACTCATTCCAACAAGTTTCGATAGATCGACCCAGCACGCGTCTCGATTACCGAATCGATTCGAGAAGCTCGCACCGAACATGCATACACACAATAATATACCCGTGCCTCGAACATCCCACTATTAAATAGAACGTTTTTGTTTAAATCCGCGACGAATCGGAAATTTGAATACTGTTGTTATTCCGGATCATCTTATATTTACGGTTTTTATTGAAGTTTATCATGCGACGAGAGTGCGGAATGTGTTTATAGGTTCACGCTTCGTTTTTAGAATTCCTCGATCGATTTTCAAAGGTTTCTAAAAAAAGCATTTCTTAATCGTTTTATCCACAGTTTAATGTTCATACGAGATATTAATGTTTTATATAAATTTAGAAAATTCATTGCAATTAGTAACGTAACATTACACAGATCGTACAGGGACATTTACCCTTACATTAAAGCGGTAAAACTTTGTGAATCTTTGTTATTGTACAATAGCTTTTTCCAAACGACAGACTCGCTTCACGGTGCGTTACAAAATCATAAAATAAAATGAAATAATGTTTGTTGTGACAGTTGTTCCCGCATGACAAAATACGTACATTTATAACAGACAACAATGTTGTAAATATAGTTTAATAACCATGTCATCCCACCGAAATTACCCCTAAAATTTGTAATGTGGAAGGGCTCACTTCGAACGAGTCTTAGTTTTATGAATAAACATAAAACTTATCCGTTAGCTATAAGACTAGCTTAACGTCTAACACCTACCTTAAATATTATCTGTAAATCATAATACTGGTACCTATATAAAAAAATGACGTCGTTAAATAAAAGTAGCGTTCCAAACAAAAGATTGCGGTTGAGAAAAAATACAAAACAAATATCTCACGTGCTGCAATGAAACGAGCCCGCATTGGATGCGTGTTGCTCTGGAATTTGTCATCGTGACATACGGGGATAAAAATGGAATTGAATATCGCAGTTCGCCTCGATGGCGATGCGATGTGGTAACGATCTAATAAATCCGGCGCCACATCGCGTCATGCGTCAAGGTCCACCGCAACGTCGCGCCTCGTAACTCAAGCGCAATGTGCCGCGAAATCAATAGAGTTGGTTACAAGCCCATATTTCCGTGCAAAATATGTATCGACCGCCTTTATTATTTTGCAAGCTATGATTCTGCTTATTATTTTATTGAAACAGCTATGTAAATATCTTTTGATTTTCGACGCACACCGAAAGGTAGAGTTTGTAGGTATCCCCCCGTAACTCGTAAATAGGTCCTTGTGATTGATTGTATACGACTCATACATATAAAACAAAATCGAAATAAACACCTCAAATGATCAAAATCGTTTCGGAGATTTTAATAGCAGCATACAAAGCAAGATTTATCGTCGGTGTGGACGTTCCGTTCAAGGTACACACAAAAGGATTAAATTATGTGAAGGTTTTCATGAATAACGTTGTATATTTGTACAATTTTTTTTCTCATATTGCAATTAAATTGCAACGACGTGTTCAATTATTTTCATAAAAAACATTAATCACTATTGGGACACAAGCAGTCAATACTCAGATCCATTTGGAGTGCGAATCGAATAAACTTAATGGAAACATGGCGTGCAATCAAACGGCAAGAACAAGCATAAATTTATTAACGATGCTAAAATATCACCACATAAATCGATATTCGAGCTGTCAGTTTATCGACAATTATTCTTAATTGGATTATGAAAGCGGTGCGGTATCCGTCGTCCATTATACAAGAGATTGGCGGGAAATACATCATTTCTTGTCAGTTGTGGGAAGAAATTATTATTAAATCAATTATAGTCGTTTATTAAATTTTTCTGACTAACTAAGGGATTATAATTTCTTTGACCTCTTGCATCGTTTCATTTTGTTGTATATAAAACTTAAAATACTATAATTTATAATAAAAAAACACCATTACACAAAATACAGTGTATTTGTATCTCAGTCGCAAAATATTCACAAAATAAGAATGATAACTTTGATGCTCATTTCTATAAACAAATTACCCCCGATGCTTATATTAAAATACAAACTAATTGTCCCAGCTTCACACGATCAGATAAGAAGACAAAAGTATTGTGGATAGGATTAGCCTAAATCCGTTCTTAATGAGCGTCTACGTCAGGGAATAACCATGACAAATTTCAAGTCAATCGGGCGGATAGTTCAGGAGATCTCGTGATGAGCGGTATTTCGCTTATATGTATGTATATAGATTAACTATGTACTTATAAAAAAGTTAACACGTCAACAAAAACATTTGTTTTTTTTTCTTTTTAAAGTTTTTTTAAAAACCATCATTGACCACTCCTAAATAATATATACAGGGAACAAATTAATACTCATAAGGCGGTGTAAGTATAGTACACTGTCAGTGTGTCTTTTACCAAGGGTGATTTACCGTCATAAGACACATTATCTCGTCAGCTATTTCAATTTAAATATTAAAAAAATAAGATTATTTAAATAAGTAGTGAGTTCATAGACGATAATATACCATGGAAATAAAATTATCGTTGTGTTTAATGAAAATTATAGTCAATTACAAAATTAGGCCACAACAGCGCTAAGTTTCTTTCACCTGTTCTTCTCAAGTCATTCATTTCCGAACCGTAGATAGTTTTTGTTTTGAATATCGATAATGCTTCTATATTGAATAAAGAAATTTCTATAGCGGTCGTCGTCTATAACTTGTTCCACAAGCCGCCTTGTTTCGCGTGGCCGCCGGTCTCGTGCTGATCTCGCGGAGACAGCGCAGAGCATCTGATTGGCTAAGTGGAAAGGGGCGGCTCTCCGCCTCTCGCTATGAACGACACTTCGACATTATTTGATGAGTGTGAAAATAATACTTGTGACCCCTCTAATAACAAGTATTGTTTGACTTGAACCATAAACTCATTAGAGCATTTTGAATGGTCACAGAATAAATTGAAAAGTAGTCGCAACTTCTACTTCTTACACTTCCTATTAATTAGAAGTTCCAGAAGTTGAGAGTGTAGTTAAACTGGCCTTTACCTAATATTCTGTGGCTTCTATTATAAAATATTTTTACCTATTACAATACGCCTACCAAAAAAAACAAACATCTGCTATGTGCAGTTAGTACATTTTACCAGAGTTCTATCGATTTTTCAGATAAAACTTAGTATTCACTTTATATTTTAATTCGTTCACAAATTTATTTTCCGGATTTGATAATTAATCTTGTAGATTTATAGACAACTCAGTCACTTATTAGGAAGAGTAACAGAATTGCTTAAGATCAAGGTATGTAACGGTCAATGTCAAATGGTAACACATATCAAAAACGTTTGTGACCAGCAACGCTTAACTTATAACCCTTCAAGGGCTCAGTTCGAAGTTTTATTTCGATTTTCGGTATTAATTCTCGAGTCGTTCTCAATTAATAGCGACGTAATAAAACTGCGTTCAAAGGCTGCCGCAGAGACATAGCATTAGCCGGCTAATGGGTTATGATTATGATATTTACAGCTACACCCGATGAAGTTAAGACACGGTTCCGCTGTGAAACATTCAACGATATTCACTACAAAGTCTTGAACTTGACGCGACTTTAATATATATTATTGTTTTACATATTAAACTCGTTTCATCAAAAGTATTATTCAAGGCGATTTAGTTGTACTCGTAGCATTCAACTTAGTTTAAGTTACACATACTAAGGAATCCTTTTAAAACGTAACACGTTACACTAAAATTGCACCTTTTAAGGACGTTTAACTTTAAAACATTTGTACTTGAAATTTCTGTTCATAGTAAAAAATAATTAAAATGGATTTTATTTTGACGCGATCGTTTTCATTGTTTGCGTGTATCTGTTAGATTCTTCGCTTCACATATATGCTACTTAGTATATTTACGACATACGCAATACGCATAAAAGTCGGAGCCCGCTTGTTTTCATCTTTATTTATCGCAAATATAGCGATAAAATAGAATACAGTACGTACTAACCTTTATGTGTGTTTTTGTTGTATTAAAATATGCTGCAATATAAACGCGCATATTTTATTTATTTAAATCTATCTTCGGATGAAACGGTTTCGAATTTGAGTAAAACGTTACATGTAGAAACGTTTCTGATGCAAAATATGCTACAATAATAACTGAATATTTATTGAGACTTAAGAATAAGTTACATTTCTTTGAAAAGTTTCGTAATGAATTTGACTGAAACGTTTCATGTACAAACGTTTCTGATGCAAAAAGGAGTTTCACTTCTGTCACGAGTGTTGCGTTGCACGCGATATTTTTATGACATGTGCGCATATGCACAATTTAAACCGTAATCCATTGAGTGGAACCGCACCTTATTCAAATGAGGCGGCTTCGGGCAAAGCGTTGCCTAAATATTAGTTTAATATTTGGGAGATTGTATCGTTGCTTTACAAGTAAAGTGTTGCAACTTTTAAAATAGCTTATCGACTATGCGGATATTATATTCAAAGTATATGTATATTGCGCAAACAAAAACTACAAATATCAAAAACTGCAATCATTGACCTGTGTGGTTAATTAAATAAATCAATGGAAACGCATGCAAATCTTATACTCGAAAGCAATGTAAGATTTTTGCGTCAGAAAAGTTTCACTTAACGTTACTTAGAAATGTTGCACTCACATTCGACCTTGAAATTATAATCCATTAGTAACTTAAAAAATTGAACCAAGTTGACATATTCAATAGAAACGAGTTGCAACTGTAGGGCTCTGTGTTGAATAAATTATGTAAATAGTACAAGGCGGGTTCTCGCTTTCTTGTAAATGATTTGGCGTTTTGCGTCTAATGGCCGGTTTGATCCACGCACGGTATGTATTAGTGGCTCGAATTATTTAATTACTATTTATGGCCTAGAACACAGTGCAGTAGAGCTGATGAAAGGTTGGCATAATCCCCAATTTATCTGTCACATAAATTATTATTAATACCTAGATATATCTAAACTAATCAGGTCGCATTTTTATGGTGTCCTTTTGAACGATTTAGGATATGGCCGACGTCCTCAACGGGGACTAGCCAACTGCCTTCCTTCTATTCCCTCGCTCGCATATTTCGATGGACCGGAGATAACTCAAGGTCAAGACCATCGGGTACGTTCTTTTTGATACACGGGAGTGGTAAGAGCTAGGAGCGGAACACAGCACGGGAGGGAACGCGGATACCTTATAACGTAATATTGACACGACCGCGGGATTGTACTTTCCCGATCCATGCTGAAGACGGCAATCGCATTAGGTTCAGTAGATAAAAATCCCATATAAGCCGGTCTCAAGAGAACGGTTTCCACTGCGTTAACGATGCAGTTAACTTTCTTGTATTTCGCTTTTTGAAATTGGAATTTATTATATGTCTATAAAAATAATGAGATATAAAGAGCGAATAGGTATAGAACGTCAGATGACAGCTTTTTAATTTTTATGGCCTTTCTATTATACTCTGTTCTATGACTTATAGCTCGCGTGGACTTCGTGTGTTCGCCCGTTCGCACGCAAACACTAACATACAATACTGTGTTTATTTCTCAAATGCACTTTAAGTACTCGGGAATATTCTTTGTACAACGTGAGAAGTTCATTATAGTATGATGAATATTATTAAAATAATGTATGCATTTATTAAGAGTGATATAAATAACTAATTATAATTTATTTTATCACAGTAATAAACGTACCTACGTAAGGTTGATTGTTCACTGTAAGTGTTCAGCTATGCTATAAAGATATGTGCTTTTTTTGAAAGTATATAAAAAAACTTGATAAACAAAGTATCCTAACAAGTAAAGATTAAAAGCTTTTTCCTACCTTTTACTGAACCTAAATCGGTGGTCAGTTAAGTCAAACCTTATCTAAATAATATAAATATTTGTGAATAACAGTATTAGGATAACAGTATTAGAATAACTAATAAGTAGATAATACGTATTTTTTTATATTGCGATATAGTTATGCTACTTTTGTTAACCTTATCAAATAAAATCATCTTCGATGAAATACATTACACAGTGCTGAAGTTAAGGCTACCTCTCGACAAGTTACAGAGCGGTGGTGTTGTAACTCATTTACATAATCGTTTTACGATAATGATTAGCTTTAAGGTAAATACCTCTATTATATTGTAAAAGATATAAAAATACCAAGATTTACGAATACATACACATACTTGGTGCCTCGTGTGCGTACGGAGATTATCTTCATTGATGAAACATAACAAAAAGCTCACAATCTCAAATGTGCTAATGCCGAGACTTCCCATTTCAATTGCCACGCCAAAGCATACATTAGTGTTTTTGCAGAAATCACGCACGCGTTCAGATGAGGCGGCGCGGGCGCAAGATGTCCGCTTAATTTTGATGATGGAATGATTGTCCATGGTCCCGAAAGAGGGGCGATTAAATTCGCATTCCATCGTGTCGCAGGAAAACAAAACTGGACCGGGCTCCGAGCCCCGAGGCCGAGGTGCAAACAGGGCGGGCCGTACTCCACTACGCCACCTCGTTCCGAAAGTAGTGACAAATGGTAGCGGCATCTTTCATCTCCTTAACTTTTATGAATCACTATACACAAAACTCAACTTTATTGTACAATTTTTAACGTCCCGTTTTCGCTGTCGCCGTAAAGTGATTAAGAAAATGATAACGCAATAATGAAATTTGGAAATAATCGCAAATAACTTTCGAAAGCCTTTAACGTTGCGTCTACCTGAATTGAAAAGACCAATTACAAATGTACCTTCATCATGTATGTTTATTAACGGGAGATGATTGAACTGAACGCTGGGACGGTCATTGATTTTTTTAACTCTTTTATAAGTTGTGGTAAGGGAACAATGGCAGATGGACACTTTTGGACTCTCTGTGTCAAATTTTTTGTAAACTACATATCATCATCATTTGGCGGGCCGGTTGGCGTGGTTGGTCGATACTTGCCTTTCACGCCGAAGGTTGTGGGTTCGATTCCCACCCAGGACAGACATTTGTGTGCATGAACATGTCTGTTTGTCCTGAGTCTGGGTGCAATTATCTATATAAGTATGAATATACAAAAGAAAAGTAGTATATGCAGTAAATCAGTTGTCTGGTTTCCATAGTACAAGTTCTGCTTAATTTGGGATCAGATGGCCGTGTGTGAATAATGTCCCAGGATATTATTTTAATTTTATTATTATTATTATTATTATCATCACAAGATATAAAAACCTAGAACTGAATGATTTGTTCTGATTTACATTTGTCGATAAGGTAATTTCTAAAATTGAAATAGTTGTAGTACGAAATATATTTATAAGCTGTGTCAACTTTTAAATATATATCTTACCTCTCCGTGAATTGAATTTTCATTTAAGAAAACTAAATTAAATTTCAAGTAACCGTTTCGGGATGTAGATTTCACTGAGAAGGAAACTCAAGTAACTCAGTCACTCTTTTCGAGATTCAAATGTATAGTTACGTTAATTAAATACAATTAAATTATTATTCCAAATTTGGATAAAAAAACAACGAATTTCTACTTACAATATTCTCGACTTTATTATATTTTTGATATAATATTTATAAATTGGTAAACTTAAAACTATTTGCAGAATTTTATTATAGAAGCAAATAACTTGATTGATGAAGGCTGAATTGACGTTGCGCAGTCAAAAGCGTATTGTAAAGTTTAATAATTTATGATGGTTTTAAAATTACAGAAAAATAATACAACTAAGTATGTAGTTTAGTAAAATATCATTAATAGAATATGGGTATTTTTACGAACATAAATTAAGAAAATACATAAACGGATCTTGCATATTGTAAATATTATTAAAAATTACATAAGCTGTGTTAATCCTTGTAAAATAAGGGTCGGTGTAACGTTATAAAGCTTAGGTTTACGTCTGTTAGACAATAATTAGATACAAACATTCGCCAACCGACTTATTCGCCGTACTGCATCGTAAACGCGTCACAGGTATTTTCCACGCGTTTATTTTTAATTATTCATAATGCGTTTATTTAAAATAATTTAATTTAATTTTTCTAGCCATAAAATGTCTCGCAAAATTTGGAAAACTACGTATTCGTATTGCGAAGTTTTAAAGGCAATAGTTGTAGGCATTTATATTTTATTTTTTTATAATCATTAATACTTTATAACAATTAATTTAAACTAAACTTTAGTTTAAATTATTCATTATTTATTCCTATTTTTTATACATAAAAATTGTTATTTTGTATAATCTATAAGCGATGGGTAAATTTTGTTGCCATCATCCCTATATACATTTTAAAGATAAACAACAAATATTAGGTAAAGGAGACTCCTTTACCTAATATTTGTGTAACTTATAGTTTTAGCAGCGTTTGCATTGTTATCGTCCAGACTCAAGTTTAACTCAAAAAATATGGATTACTTTAACATTCTGTAAATTAATTGTCTGTCATGAAACTATAATCTATAAATTTATTTATTTTTATAGAATAGGTAGGCGGAAGAGCATATGGGCCACCTGATGGTAAGTGGTCACCCACGCCCATAGACATTGGCATTGTTAGAAATGTTAACCATCGCTTACATCGCCAATGCGCCAACCTTGGGAACTAAGATGTTATGTCCCTTGTGCCTATAATTACACTGGCTTACTCACCCTTCAAACCGGAACACAACAATACCAACTACTGCTGTTTTGCGATAGAATATCTGATGACTTTGTGGTACCTACCTAGACGAGCTTGCCCTACCACCAGTAATCAACACAAAGTACAATTGACTTGTATTATGAACAGTGAGATTCCGTTGTTAATAGTCTTACAATGTCACTGTCAGTCGGTAACGGTAATCACGGTCTATCAGCTGAATTCTCTACGTATTCATTAGACTACTTAAATAAAATAAATTTAATTAAAAATATGTATTATTTAACATATAAACACGGCACCTATGCGGACTGTATATTATAAATAAATGTATATATAAGTAATTTGCTTATCAACGCATTAAATCGGATAGCAATCGTCTATATAACGACGTCGCATTAAACTAATTGTCCACGATACATAACAATAGTTCGTAACATGATATAATTACAGGGAAGGGAGCGGTAGTTGATAAAGACATTATTCTTTTCTGAATTAATAACGCTTATAGCCGTAATGCGTCGTCAATTTGCCTAGCAATCAAACTGGCGACAATTACTTCAATAGATTTTGTAATATGCAATATCGTTTGGATGTAATTTGTGAAAATTATTTAATGAAATAGAAGACAGTTACTAATAAAGTAATAATTCATTTATAAGTTTTACATATCATCATTCGGATAGTCGTAGAGATACCTACTGCACGGAAAGTGATACCTTCTACAATGAATTATGTTAATACATGTGTAAACTAAGGCAAGAAAATTTAATAGTTTAATTTTTACATAAATTACGCTACTTTGCTTGTAAAATATGATATGTTTTATACTTTTATTTATTATCTAATTACACATTAATAAACAGATGTCGGTAAACTCAATTCCACATGACGATTATATGTCAGGACAGGGATATAATTTTAAATATAATTTTTAATAATTATAAGAAGTCTTCTAAAGTAACAGTATAATAAATGTCCCACTGGTAGGTTAAGGCTCTACCACACCACTACACAACCACTCTGCTCCAATGCTAAACATGTTTCATCCAACACATGCAGGTAAGCACACACATTTGACACATTAGGCCATTTCGGTTCATGTTCATTTAAAATAAATATAGTTTTATCCTTACCAATATTAGTGTCTAAACTGAGATTTTTTATAGTTCGTTTCACGACTTAAATACTTAACCAATTATTATGAAATTCTGCATACACGATTGACATTGACATATCTGAAATGGATTTACAGTATCAAACATCTCCCTCCTCCCCTTCCTCACAATGTAAATATATAGTTACTACTTAGCGCCCGGAATTTCACGAATAGTTAGACCAATTAATTTATTAAAACAAATTTCATAGTACATAAATACTCTATAAATCCTATGTGAAATAATTATTATTGCCGTTTTTGTTTTCTTTTTCACGGCAATAGAGCAATGTATCGATAACAACTACTTAGGAAGTGCTGAAGAAATGTCTGTAGTTGGGCAAATTATCAATCAGATATTATTATCATAAATATGTATAAGACTTCCCTAAAAAAAGTAAAGTAATAGCCTGTGAATATCCCACAGCTAGGCTAAGCCTCTCCTTTTATTTTGAGGAGAAGGCTTGAAGCTTCTCATACTAAGACTTCCCTGCAAGTATAAAATTAATTATTGTCGTTAAAGCTTAATAAAACTCTTTGCTATATTACGTACCTGTATAAAAAAATACATATGACGTCCGTATGTTTTTGGATGTTTTAATTATTTTATTTGCAGTATTAATTTAGTGTGTAGTGATAACTGAATTGGTGTTTGTTTTACTTATTTTTGTATTTAATTTGAGTATATTGTATACCATTTGTACCTTAATTAACAAAACAAAAGCTATTTAAGCAAAAACATACTTACGTAATACTCATGAAAAATATCATTTTACATAAAGTAAATCATATTTTATTTAAGAAATTCGGATTGAACGATGCAATTTTCAATGTACCACTTACCGTTCGAATTTATAACTGTTTCTTACTTCTATTCAATGTAATTAGTAGTAATACATATATGATTAAGTCTTTTCTCAAGTACTATATTGCAATATATTGTTTCAAACACACCGTTACTGACATTATTTTAACACAAGCCGCATTTTTCTTAATTATACAATTTATTAATTACTTAATAAGGCAATTTTATGAAAAAAGCTCAAATTAAGATGGAAGTATAACTTATGATAAAAAACTTAGCCTCAAACCAATTGTTTTTATTAACATTTACTTTATCATAAAATTGTATCGGTAATTTTTTACCGTTTACATTGTTATAAGGCTTTTATAAAACATATTAGACAAAAACGTAATTATAACAGCTATTACGAATTTATTATGTGATAGAAAGAAGTTTTAAAGACCCAATTAATTTATAATGAAAACCTACTCGATGATGGAAAGATGTTTGAAACATAATATCATACGGTCATTATGTATACCTACTCCTATTATTGTTATCAGTGTAATATATTTTTTATTGTACATAAATTAAAACAGTTTTAAATTTCCAATAAATAAAATTCACTTGATTATTATGTTCATTGCTGTAACACATCTCTACTAGTGGTAGATCTCAATTACTCAATTACTCAATTTATTTTATAACATTACATTTACTGGTGGTGGCTTTGTACAAGCTCGTCTGGGTAGGTACCACCCACTCATCAGATATTCTACCGCAAAACTGCAGTACTTGGTATTGTTGTATTTCGGTTTAAAGTGTGAATGAGCCAGTGTAATTACAGGCACAAGGGACATAACATCTTAGTTCCCAAGGTTGGTGGTGCATTGGCGATGTAAGCATGGCTCAACATGCTGGTTAACATTTCTTACAATGTCAATGTCTATGGGCGTTGGCCATCACTTACTCTCTGCCTACCTATTCTATAAAAAAAATGAATGTAAAAAAAAATTAAAACAAAACATTTTTCATATTATTTTGTATATAAAAGATTCAAAAGTGCTTGCACAATTATTTCAAATGTTTATTTGTTAGAGCTAGTCTAAATTTCAGTTCGAATATAGGACATGTGAAGTTAAATAAGAACTTTATAAATATATTATTGTTATGCTTAATTATCTACCTTATTTTTAATTATCGGCATCATCGATAAAACAAAATAAAATTCATACAAAGATCTATTCAAAATATTTATAACACATCATTTAAAACTATAAAGCTTATTTTTTTATTCATGTAATATTTTTTAGGTGAAATAATAAAGATTACAAAAATCGATTGTTGTATTAAAGTATGGACTGTTATGTCAGTTTAATCTATAATTTCATATTTGTATAAAGCTGTTACAATATGTATTTAGAGATTTATACGGACTAACCCCGTGCCAATTTGGTTTGTTAAACAAATATTTTTCTATCCTTCATATTTTTTAAACTATTATTGCTTTAGTGCCTGACACTGACTGGTATCAGGTGAGCCATAATCAATACCTGTAATTATTATTAGCGATTAGTGCTAATTACCGCCATTAACAATAAATAGTTATCTAGCATTTCATGTGCTACAGCTCTAAACGTTTCTAGCTGTGTATTGAGTGTACTTGCATCATTATTAGGCAAAATCAAAAGTCAACTGAATATTATATTATGTCGTCAATATTAGTTAACAAGCTGCTCTGTAAATAAAATAATAAATGTTTTTCTATTATACTTTACTTATGTATGTACTTAGTAAATGTTTCAATTTACTTTTTGTTCATTTTCGGTAGCGGTGTACTTTAGTGTAAAAAAAACACTATTTGACTACACACTGCTGTGCGGATAAATTGTGGATATTGTTCAGTTATTTTATAACCTACATTTAGTAACTGTTTTAATATTTTTTGTTATTATTGTTTTAAGTATTATTCGTTCGAATAAAAACAATGTGATAAGAAGAGATAAAAAAGTCATATCGCTATTCACATAAACATTCAGTACATTTTATATTATTTTTATTTAAATTCAATTAAAAAATTAATATCGCACCGTTATTATTAGTCACGTTGTGTTCTAACCGCACTTTCGATCCATCAATCGCATAAAAACAATAGGATTGAAAAACACGAGCGCATCAAATCGTGACCGCGTGCCGCTTATAAAAACTTCTTCATGAAATTATTCGATTACACACATAACGCAGTAATAACAAGTAAATCGAAAGAAGAGCTCATATACGATACCATTAAACAATATTGTCTCTGACCAATCTACATATTGCCTATCACGGAACGTAGCAGAATCACGGCAAAGGTGAGGCACGGCGATCGGCGATCGGCATGGCAGTCCGCAGTCTGCATACATTTGGAACGTTATTAATCTGAGGCACGACACCGACTCCAAAGCAATTCGAACGGGCGTAAAGAACGCTCGTTTAACCAAAGTACCACGAACAAAAGCGCTCATGCCTCGTCTTAATTAATATGATTAATGACGCGAAGCGCGGCTCGTTTTTGAACTCGCGTTACTGTTGTAATCGAGAAATAAATTAATTTTATTAGTAGTCCTTTCTAATAGAATACGACTGTCGAGTGCCGAAAACGCTTCCAAACGAGCGTTCTGTTATTTTCCCGGTCCGTTCGTTTCTCTAATTTAAAAATTGGGCGTTAAAACTTACCGATTATAATTTAAATTTACGACATCATGCATAGATAAAAGCTTATAAAAAGGAAATTGTGACCGTTTATAGAGGAGTTCCTAACAACTAACAAGGTGGACCGAAATCGCCTTAATGATATCGGCTTGCATCATTAGAATTTTATTATTAATACCTATTTATTAAGCATATTTTTTATTTAATGCCATCTTGCGACTACTGTGCTTCTGATTAAATCGCTGTGTTCTGACCGCATAATTGCTATCTTATGATAATTGTAAAGCTATTACGAGTTCGCTGTAAAACAAATAGATTTCGCGCAGACGCGTTAGTTTAAATATATTTTCTCATGTTTCTAACTTGAGTACGTGATTAGTTTTGTATAATATAGACTTTACTGACCAGTAATAAGGTTCAATTTAAGAGATACAGCGAGATGCGATCTCGCCTCGGGCCGCGATCGTGGCAGAGATAATTAGAGGCCGCGGCTCTGTGGGAGCCATAAAAACGGCAAATTGACCGGCGGGATAACCAGAAAGGCACAATGTGTTAGATAATAATTTCCAAATTACAGGTTGTGTTGGTTCGCGAGCGAGACTGGACGCGGTCTTTTTTCTCGGAGCCGACCGAGGTGCTAAGGGCAGGCTAATTATTATTTGGGTATCGAGCGAGGTTTTTAATGCAGCTGCTACCTGTATAAATATTTATTATTAAAAGTTCAAACGCCAATTTTGGAGGAATCCAATTAAAGTTGTTATAAAGTTTCATCAACGGTATAACGATCTGCCTAATATGCCTTGGTCTTATTATTTCAATCAAAAACAGCATTTAAGTATCATCATCGTGTATGTCCTGTTTTAAAACATGGCGTCATTTTCCTGTCTATAATGAAATAAAAAATTAAAATATCAGTTTGAATGTAATATCATACTCTTGCTTATTTTTTCGTGTGATGTTGGTGCATATGTATACTGTACCAAATGCATTAATTTATTTGGTGGTAGTAATAGTTTTGGTGGTTTTGTGCATGTCTTTCTGGGTGGGTACAATTCACTCCTTATATATTCTACCGCCAAGCAGCAATACTTAGCATTGTATTGTTCCGGTTTGAAAGGTAAGTGAGCCAGTGTAAAAAGGTACAAGGGATATAGTATCTTAGTCCCCAGGTTGATGGTTAATTGGTGATAGTTAATGTTTTTATAGTGCCAATATCTAAAGACCAGTGGTGACCAAGTGATGACCACTTAACATCAGGTAGCCCATTTGCCCGTTCCTGCTAAATTTTATAATAAATGAAATACATACACATAATTTGTATCAAAATATATAGATATATATAGAAAGATAATAACTTGTATATATACTTTAGATTTTTAGATTTTTTGGGTATTTGTCGTATCTATGGGTGATAACAATTTAACAAAGAGAAATATTCCTTCCTTAATTAAAGCAAGATTTGCAAATTAAGTTAACTCTTTTTAAGTTATAATTTTAATTGGATGAGGACTCAGATGGCCAGTTATTCCATATAATATATTATAATATCCTAGGAAATTATTCACACATGCCCATATGATTCCAAAATAAGCAGAGCTTGTACGATCGAAATCAGACAACTGATATACTAAATATACTACTTTTCTTTTGTAAATTACACCCAGACTCAGGACAAATAGACATGTTCATGCACACAAATGTCTATCCTGGGTGGGAATCGAATCCACAACCTTTGGCGTGAAAGGCAAGTATCTACCAACCACACCAACCGACTGTATATATTGAATTTTGTTTGTAATTGGAAGTAAATAACTCGTAACTTGTAACAACTTCAAATACATAGTGCAAACATTTTCTATAACATAACCTACCCTGCTACTACTACCTATCTGATGCAATTTAATTTAAAATTGTTTTTATATAACTTATTTATTTTTATACACTTTTACAGCTATTTTTAATGTTGGTTTGTGTGTACTAATCTAGTCATATATGTGTATATATGTGATTATTACTGAAAGAAACGATATCTTGACGTTTAATTGAATTCATAAAACTACAATACATATAGAACTTATTTGAAAAAAATCCTATTTTTATTTCAGGTAGTTCTTAATTGATTAAATATAATATTATTAGCACAAATATAATTCGATAATTGTATTTGTGTAGAATAATGTTTTTATGCTTGGTGATAAGAGTACAATACAACACAAATCTTTTTGAGAGCTACTGATCTCCTACCTAGATTGCTGTGCAACCAACCTATCATACCTATTAAGGTTCTGGTTGTTTAAACTAAACGGCACGACTGTCTCGTTGGTCTAGTGGCTAGATATAGGTAATAGGTCGCAGATCCTGAGGTCTTGGTATCGAACCCCAAATCGGGCTAATAATAAGTTATTGGGTTTTTCTGTGGGACGTCCAATCTGATTATGATAGTGAGGCAATAGAGGAGAAGACTATTCTTCTCTTCCCACAGACTTGTGTCTTAGTATAATCACACTTTCACTAGCAGGTCTAAAATCGATTTAAACACTGGTTCTCATGTAAACAAATATGACATATTTGTGCAAATTTGTTCCCTCTATTGTTAGTAAAATATAGCTCTTATATTCGCCCTTAATATATAGGTACTAAGGTAAAATTGAATGGATTTTCAATTAACAAACTTCATAATACTTCAATTACTCTCGAACTCATTTAACTACATTAAAATATTTACATTTTAATATTAAACATGGTAGCCCTACTGTCGAGGGGAGCGCTCCGGCCGTCCGCCATTGGCTGCAGACCGGAGGGCGGGGCGTTAGCTCCTCCTAACAGCCTCCTAGATAACGCAGATGACATCTTCTCTGACTTAAAACTACCCTTTATGTTGAATGCATTTGACTGAATTTAGATCATGACAAACAAAATGTTTCAATAATAAAACATGTTTCAAGAATACGTATGTATCTTTTATAATTAATTATAATATAATTTATTAATTCAAGTACCTATATTTATCGATTATAAGCTTATGTTATGATAAATTTAGTCGAGATGGCCCAGTGGATTGCGTGGGTTGTAACCGAAACTCGCGGGTTAAAATCCGAGCATGCACCACTGTGACCTTACATGTCCTTAATTTGTCTCTTACTCAGCGGTTAAATAAAACATAATGAGGAAACTTATATATGTTGGATGAAATGTGTAATTGTTTGAATAAATGTGTAAATGGAGAATGAACCAAATCTGACCATGGCTATTTGAAATTTAAGCAATATCTTACATTGATAATTTGACATTGACATATACCGGAATACGACATAACCAGTAATCTTATACTTATATAATAAAATCACGAATATAAAAGCATGTACCTACATAATTAATTAATAAGTTTCGTCAAAGAATACTTGTGTATGAGATGCAGATGTTAGGTAGGCTAAGTGATAAGTCAACATAGCTATCTCTATTTCATCCTTGGGTAATTGAGTAATAGACATCGAAACCCACAAACTTACACACTTATAATATTAGTAGGATTATCTTGCTCTGCCAATTTGGCAATCATAACTACGTTTCTGTTTTCCTGTTTTTTTTTATAATATTACTTAAAACTTAAAACGTTGCATATCGAGTCTTCTCATTTCAAATGACACATAAATAATGACAGAAAGAGTGAAAAAATCAGTTTCAACTAACAACAGACGCTAAGCAAAGTTTATAAGTAAGGTCGGTTTGTTTTAGTTTTTCTACTAGAACACTAAAAACCGACTCGTTATACGATTTTTATAATACATACCTACATAATTATGTATATTGTGTTATAATTTAGTTCTGAATAAAGTTTATTTTCAATAAAAAATCCAATTTGTTAATACCTAATTTGTATGTAACATTTTGATATTAATAATGTACGTTATAAAAAAGGAAATCAAGAAACAGCAATAAAAGTTGCTCCTATTAATCCTTTAAAACGATTATAGAACAGGTAGTTATTTAGACCGCGATGGTACAAAAATCAAATTTCCAGTTTGTTTGTCCAATTTCTTGAACCGTGTCCCAATACAATTGTGTTTGTCAATGATAAATGGTCGCGCGCGGTGCTTTTCATCTCCCGCGGTCAAAAGCGCCGCCAACGAATTAGAACAAGACAATTTGATTTCTCCGTACATAGTTATAAAGTTGTTTTTAAATTGTAGATTTATAATTACAACAGGACTAAATGATATGGTACTAATCAAGGTTGGGAATAAATGCGGATAATGCGGTTTAATATCGTTTGAAAGGAGCCTTTCGGCGGGTAGTCGTATTCACTCGTAATGAGTTTATTCAAGACTTAATGGAATGAATCGTGGTAAGCAAATAGTGCTACAGATGATATGAAAAGGAGGATAGGGGAACGATATTAGTTTAACTTCTATTCACAGGTATTCAAATTTATTAATGTTTTGAATAATTACTTTGGCGAAATGCTAATTAGGTATTTACACTTGACCCTAATGAGGCTACATGTGTGGTCGATAAGTACGTTAGCTTAGCTCACCGTTAGCTTTGTGAACACTAATGACGGTCTTTGTAAAAGTAAGGTCACTACGATGTCGTTGCGTAAAGTAAAAATATATTAGCACATATATTTTTTGCTTAATACAGTACCTAAATCCGGTATAACTACTTTAACAACGGGTATGCTCGTTCACTAACGAAGGTTTTCTAACCAATATGTATGGATTACCTATTATTTAGTTAGCCTCCCAAATGGTTCCATATATTTTTCTTTGACGTTCAACATACAATGCTTTTCATTGATCTTTCATTATTATTTTTTCAAACCTAAAAATGTGATAACAAAATACGATCATTTATTGCATTGCGTTATATTTGCACTTAAATGTCATTCGCTTAGAAAGATAACAAGTGATAAGTGAATCAATCATAACTGACAACTAAAATGAAAAAAAAAACCAAAAACTTTTTAGCACCTACTGACTTAAATTTGTGGAATATATTCAACCACATATTTACTTATAAAAATATGTTAATATTCTAAAGTAAAATTAATATTCTATACCTAACAATAATATAAATGTCGGACTGAACTCTTTCTCAAACATAATAGCATTCGGCTTAGACATAATAGTAATGGATTCCAAAATCAATGCGGCAACTGGATCACAATGGAAACGAAGGTGTGGCGAGGATTCGCCACGCTCGTTCCGACGTCCGTGACATACCACAATATTAGATTGACGATCAGACCACCTCGTGTGCCGTTTGTTTCAATACACTAACGCTTTCTATCTCATCGACACACACAAAGACTGACGCACTTCAGTCATTTATTCCGATCGATGGCAGAAAAAATATATAAATCATATGTATGCATATAATATATAAATCATATGATGCATATTGTTATTTAGGTAAACTTTTGTACCAATGTATAATGTATATATTCTAGTCTATTAGGGTTAGATTTAATTGGATATTTGATTGAATTTGTTTTCTTCGTTATAATAACGGAGGATAATTTCGCCTAAAATCGACTCCTGCACGTTTATTGTATTGTTTCAGTAATATTATTGTTGTCAACAATAATTGATATATGTATAGCAGTCCCTTCAAGAAAAGTAAAGAAGAGAACGATTTGATATGCAAATTTTGAGGCTAAGTTTATAGTGGCGCGTAAAACACAATGAAGTCCTGCGGTCGGTGCGATGCGGGCGCTTGCTAGTTTACGATCAATTACTGTTCGCTATTGTTACATTACAGACGTATTTGCTAAATACTGTTTTTATGATTGTGTTTTCTCTCTTGTTTATATCATTTTATGTATCTTATACTATAGTTTCCGTCCGTGGTTAGTTCCACGAGTCGTGGTGTGCAGGTGTACCCTTTGTATAACTGTAACATATATGTGTGTATGTGTAGCTATGCAAAGATACATGATGATCGATCGGGTATGCTGTATGCTTTACAAATAAACACTTTCGCATTCATAATATTATAGTCAGGATGAATTTCGCGTTGGCCTGTTGGCTAGCTTATATGACTGCAGACCCAAAGGTCCTGAGTTCTACTCTGCGTCTGTCAATAAAATATTACTGAGTTTTAGCTAAGAAATTAGTAGCCCTGATTTTTAAAGTTTATCGTTAGTCCCGCGCCTTAGCTCTCATGTCTGATTGCTGTCCTATTGTCTTACTCATAAACTTGTATTTTTCATATAATATTTCATACGCAATCTAGTCCTCGTTAAAAATGACCGAACTCAGTGAATAGGAGATATGTATATGATCAGCCATAACCATCAACCGCCGATCGCTACACGTAAGAAAAGTTTATCATTGTTAGGAACGGCTATTGTGAAAATACGATCTGTGAATCATTTCGAGAGATAATTAAACATTAAATGTTTTAATATTGTTTAAAAACATATTTAAGCTATTGATTTTTTAAATGAAATTAAGGGTTGTTAATAATAGGTACCTACCTACTAATCTACACGTTAGTAATATAAAATACTCTGTCCGTCCCAATTCAATGTAAACATGGTATTTGTTAATAATTTTAACTGTCAGAATTTAAAAGAAATGTACGATACCAAGATTCATATTAATATAGAATAATACCAACCCCTATAATTAGTATCATCCCGCTGCCGCTCCGAGCCGCCAAATGGTCTGCGGGCAATCAATTAAAACAATATTTGAAATAGTGCTCTCAAAAAAGTTAAAAGGAAGTTCAGCTATAAACATTTTGTATTAATGCCTTAGGGATAATGCTACTCCTTTCTGTTATATATAGCCGTCTCTCTCCCTCTGCGCCGATGCGTCTACGCGTACCGTATTTCGGAGGAGTTTACGCGCTCATATGAATTATTAAGGGCCAGTTTACCGACAAAGCTTTGTTTAAAGCCAAAAGTAATTAACTTTAACTGAGTTAAAAAAATTAGTTAGTAATTTAAGATATAGTAAAACTCAGTTTTCTTTACAAATATGGAGTTAGCGAGAAATTTAAATAGAAATTATTCATAAATAAGTTAATTTATAACATCGTACCTGCATTTCATTTAACAATTTCAAACTTTTAATTAAATTAAGTATTTATATGCAAATAATACAATGCTGAACATAGAACAGGTTAGACAGTTGTTTTGATATTCAACTTCTCATAATATGCTGATAATAGTCGGTAACAACAAAGAGTCCAGTCTAAGTGATAAGACTTCGTCTTATGAACTTACGACTTTTAGTTATAATTTGATTATATACTTAGTAAACATAAAAATTAAAACAATTTTTTTTTATCTTTTTTTTCATGTTTTTAGAAACTCGGAAATTTCACGATATATAGGAGAACGTATAATTATAACATGGTATCCAGTTAAATTTAATATTTTTATCGAAAGTAAACATGTGTAAAAAAGGAAACTTACACTCTAAGCTCAATAGACCGTCCAATAGATATCCGTCTTTAGAAATAACCATAGGATTTGGGGCTTTGTGTCCAAGCATGAATGAAATACTCCGTTAGTGTAAACAATTACAATACGGCGCTTGCCATCCACATCGTGTCGCCCCGTTGATGTCCATTCATTGTAATTTACTCGCCCGTTTGTACAATAGAGATTTGCACCTCTCCTCGTATGCAAATACATTTTCTTATGCAATTGTTCTTTACAATAGCTTAAAAACTTGAATCTACCTCAGAAGCTCTATTTTTATCGATTAATATTACATTACATATATTAATATATGTAATATATTTATTTTACGCTCGCCGCACCGAAATTAAAGTTTTGCCTATTTTATTTCTAGTTTGAAACTAGACCGTTAATTTGTTTATTTCTAACTTAATTTTTAACAGTTATTAAGCGCCTTAAAGCGCTTTATCGAAAACGTTATACACGGATAATCGCTGACTCACAAGACATAGGCCACAGACACATAAAACCACTCGGGCCGCTAATCGAGTTTGTCGGCCGATGTTATCTGTAAAGTTCGTTAATAGTACTGACGCCTCCGCCGCACCCCACGCCCATTCCCTGATCCTTCACAATGAAAACATGTTTAATTCATTGGAAAATCTCACAGAGATCTGTGATGGCGATTTATGGTAATCATTTTATAACTACACTTAGCGTGTAGCTGGTTCATTAGTCGATTAATCGACTCTTGTTTAAAATAAATGATTAGTACGTACCTACTCGTCTTTTTATAATTTTATTTTAATTGAGTTAGAAGAATTAATCTTATTCTTTATTTATGACGTATCATTTTATTCCAAAACAAAATCGAGCGCAGTTTGATTTACATTTAAAATAGAATAAAACAAATATTATTCTCAAAATTTACCTGATATAAGTTAGCTTCTAAAAATAAAATCTGTGAATCATTCAGTTAAACTTTACGACAGATAAAAATAACCTTTAAGTATTTTTTTATTTACAAAGAACTCAAATGTTTTTAAAAAAAATAACGTGTTATAGCACATAATAAGAAATAATATTTGAAAAAGGAATAAAACGATAATTGGGTAGTTACGTATTGTTTCTATGATACAGTTGTATCGTTGCCGTATTTTAAAACCATTGAATATACCTATATATGAATACGAATATTAGTAAATAGTAATACTTAAGTGGAATGATATAAAATTGACCCACATTCGCCGGAAGCCATACTTTGCTGTGATGGCAAAGAATCCATTACGTGAACATAATAGCTATTGTTTCAGTATAAACGAAAAATAATCACAGGATGCTACCTTGATTTATTGTATAACAACGTTCTACTATTTCATAACAGTGAATTCAATCAATGATAAATTATCTATATTTGGTAACTGAAATAGATAGTGGGAGATATTGCAATTGTTGGAAAGGTTTCGTTAATAAATAGCTTTTGTATTTTAATAAGATAAATTTTAACATTATTTGCAGTAATGTCATTGGAGTAGAGTGGGTAATGCTCTAACATTTTCTCCTCAAAAAGACATTTATTTCGTACAATGTTACACGTTCCTTCATTATAGAACGAATAAATTTTCTTAAATTTTTCATTTAATTTTTTTTTTTTGAAATATTAAAATTCGAATCGAAACCATTCCATCCACGTCCTTTGTATTGTAGGGGGTAAAAAGAAAATGGATAGACGTTGTAACTGCTTATTATTCATTGTTCTCGAGGGGCGGGATTGAGAGCTTTCCCTAGCTCCGTGATTCGACTCATTTTTTAAGTAACAAAACAAGTAGCTCTTTTAAGAATAACATTGGAACAAGACTTTGAAAGGAACAATGAATTGAAGCAGATTAATTTTAACATTCATCGCACGTGCTGTTTAATAGCAAGGTACATGCAATCTTTTATTATTCATAAAAATAATAATGCCATTCTACATTTTGGAAGCATAACAATTTTATTTAAGCATTAGGAAATATAATTACTAGAAAGTGTTCAATTCTTAACACTATCCAGGAGGTATCTAATAGCAATTGTACTATTCGTTAGTGATTTGTGTGGAGTGATACCTTTCTCCTGTTTTTTGACTTTAGTAAAATTCGATCAATACAATGAACTAGTCAATCATATCAAAGGCTTAATGAACCTCGCTATATTTTAATCCAAACATTGAATTCAAATCAAATTCGATCGGCCACGCTTACAATCAGAACACGGCGATGCAACAAAAAACTAATTGACAACAATCAACACTGTTGTAACAAAAAAACAATATTTTCTATCATTGTCATTAATAATGGTTAGAAAAAAAAAAGTTATTCACACCTTTGGTGCGCGCTAACATGACAAATGCGGCGATCGGCGGCACGGTACAAAGGCAAGCGGTGCGCAAGCGCCGCGGGGCGCTTCGTCGGGCCTAAATATTAATTATCTATAACACAGCGAACACCTTTTAGGAGATTATCGCACTTTTGTAGTGTATAATGCAACCATCTTCAGATCAAGATAGAGCGCCGTAGTTTATACGATTGTAATAAACGGAGTCGGCGCGGAGCATCGCAGTTACTTACTCGTACTACTGGCCGCACTACGGTATCGGTCTTTTTGTTAATTAATTTAATGATTATATTTTGTGAATACATTTTTTTATCTATAACACGTAGAAATATTTCGTGATAACATTATTGATGATGTCGATGCGTACGTTATGTGTTTAATCTTTAAAGTTAATTTAATTTACTTCCCTCCCTCAAAACCTGGCCGCCTCGAGCTATGCCATGTGTTGCCCGTCAGTATTAACAAATTATATATTTATATGAAAAATAACCACAAACGCTTTAGGGCAGACTATCCTGGCAACGCGTTGTAATGAATTGATGCGCATAGCACGTTTAATTTCTGTTTTTATCAGCTGCACTTCCGCTCTTCAATGTAATAGCACTAAAAAGCTAGACAATTTTCAAAATAATTACCTTAATTAATAACTTAACATTAATCAAAATAAAGTTTAAATAAGTTTTTAAATCGAAATGTACCTACATATATATTTATCGAATACAAATATCTACCAAATAATAACAATGATTTATCTAAGGATAATTTACATATGTTATAATGACTAAATACATTATCAGCTATTTAAAGGTAATGAGATCAATGCCACCGGCACCGCTAGCTACACTCGACGCCGACGACGCTCCGCTGTCAACTAGTCAAATAAATAACCTCCAACAACAAATATTGTAATAACCGACTTACGAGATACATGAAATTATACGACTACTGTCCGAACAAACAAAAATAAGCTTTATATCTATTGCAAAGAGCTCATATTGATTTAAATGTTTAAATGAAACAAAAATTTAAGTTTCATTTAATCCTTTAGTAGTAATACAAAGATTTTAAAATCAATCAATATTTCGTTTTAATACTGTGGAATAGGTTTTAATTTTGCTTATCAGATGATTGAACGTTAAATTTTATGAGTACTTTAAAGTTAAGTGGGAAATCTGAAAGGAGTGTTAAAACTCGAGCGAGCAGATGGCGAAGGCGGCGGCATTGATTCAAACTCAATTATTTACACTCAATAAACAGGACATTATATGAGACGTAGAAATTATCATGCTAAATCGTAGGATAAACGTTAAATACCATTCCGGTTTGATAAAACAGTATAACAACTTGGTCTGAGTAATATAACCAGCTTTTAAGTAAAATAAAAAGTTTTAAAATCTATCGTTGATTTGTAGCAGACCTTTAATTAGCTTTTATATATTTTGCTATTTTAGCTTAAATGTTTACATCTTAACGCTCAACAGTGACCATGAACGACTGTTTGCTCTTAAATCCAAAATTTCTATATTATACTTAACTAACTTCAGCCAGTACAGTTTTTGTATTTTAGTCATAAAGTCATGCCTTCATCGAGTAAGCTCTTGTATAGTGCTTAATCACATAAAAACGCTTAGCGTCAAAATTTCCAACATTCCTCATATTTTACAGTAATAAAAATACTTATTTATATTTTAAATATATGGCATTGTGGGTGTGATGTTTCGTAAATGTTACAAAATAATAATTGCATTTAATGATTTCGGAGTCGAAGTTGGATCTAAGCCAAACAGCCGTACTAAGTTATTTCTTACCTACTTTAATCTAGTATAAAATAAATCTGACGCGCTCAAATATCTTCAATTTGATTCCCATTGTAAATCCATTAGCTGGAGATATCTAGTAGATATTTTTAATCCACCGTGCTTAATCGGGCAGCTTTTATGACGTCCTTGATTCGGTCACGGCAAATAACACAAGTGGTAAAAAAAACACAGGTAGACGCAAATATTTGTGAACAATTTGTAGAATTCACACTTAATAACAAGGAGGCGTTCTGTCGGTGTGTTGGCGGCTTCTTTAAAGGTGTAATTAGCCAATGCCGAAGTGCCATGATTGCGTCTATGGGATACATCAGACGGCGTCTTTGAAGAAATGATACTCGTATCTATTTAGAAATATACTAATACGTTTTATGCCAAATTGTGATCATTCATTGAATAGAAAATAGTACCAAATAATCAAAACTTATGATGTGTCAGATAAATAAGCATTCAAGTAGGTTTTTAATATTTTTTTCGGCAAAGAAATTTCAGTAGTCGGCAGTACGGAGTTAGAAAACATTTATTTTCGCCAAAACCTTTGAAAACATTTCAAGCCGCTGGTTCTGTAACTGACGGTTACGTCGGATTACCGTGACATTGGATTACGAGAGTAATGTAATAAAGTATGATATCTTCTGCACGTTTGGCTAGTCTTCGTAGTTCGGCCGCCGTGGCTGAACTTTCGTGAAGAAGATATTATGTATTTTTAATATATTTATTTTTGTATCCACACACATTTAACATACATATTATTTATATTTATTAAATATTTCTTTACGTAGAATTTTTACTGAAACGTTCGAAACAAATAGCACAGGTTTATCTTTACAATTCTAGCACATTTATTAAAAGGTTTTTTTATCGTATTGGATGGCAGACTGGCAAGTGGGCTACCAGATGGTAAGTGGTGACTGCCCATAGCCACATCAACAATGCGCCACTAACCTTGTGAACTAAGATTTACGTGTGACCCTTTTGCCTATAGTTACACGGGCTCACTCAATCTTCAAACTAGAATACAACAATAGTAAATACTACCGCTCTCCGGTGGAATATACAGACGTTAACTCTCTGTTATTTCTACCAACAAATTGTCATTTTCGAATCGAAACATAATCGTTGCCGTTTAACGGTTTTCCTATTCTGCTAAAATGACTATTGCGGTTTGGTCGAATATGAATCAGAATTGAATTGGCAACGTATCGTATGTTTCATTCAACCGTTATAAATTAGTAGAATTCACTCCAAGTTACGATCACATAAGGTTTATTTTTGTAAAGAATCGGGAACGTATAGTAAGTTTTATAAATCAATCGATTTGTCCCCAGTATGTAGCTGAGTGTGTGTGCCGGTGGAGATAGGCAGTGTAATATCTGGCACAAGTGTTATAGAAAATGAATTCAATGCTGCTAACATATATAGAATCAATTCAATTAATTAATCTAATTCAATGTTTGGCCCAACGTCATATACTTTCCTATCACAATGTCAATATATATTTTTGTGAATGGGTTTTATTATTTTAACCATTCTAGCGAGTAACAATAGATGTTACTCTTTAAAACAAATTAAGAAACCCTAGACATAATAATAACAAATGATACAAACTTAATACAAAACTTATATCGCATTTTCAAAATATATAGAACACATTTTCAGTAAATTTCATTCCAATTTTCCGAAAAAATACGATGTAAAAATTAATACCAAGAGCATACTTGAATAGATTATATTTTGATATTATTGTTTAAGTAACTTAATGTTACTGACGATTATTTTTCCATAAATTGTTTGAATTAATATGATACGAAATCTTACCTTTACCTTACCTTCACAACACGGTAATATCGGATTATGAGAGTTACGGAATAGAGAGTTTGCGCACACACTTGTGCACTATAATATCTCCTGCGAAGTTGGCTAATATCTCTTGAGATTGGCCGCCGAAATCGGTCTGGAGGATATTATTGTTATTATTATCTGTGTAAATAGATATAGATAGTAAGTAGAAACGGATAGGAATTCACGTTATTTAACCTTTTATTATACAATTATAAATGTTTTAGTAATTGATATTTTAATGGTACAATATTATTAATGAATGTCATTGTGATATTTCGGCCGTTTAATTGCTTTAAATTTCGTCCCCTATATTTTTTGTCATATTTAAAACTGGCATGACAGGCGTGTTATTAAATTTTTACGCGTATCTAACTAACGAAATTTGCACAATGCATTTAAAATTGTGTCACAAAGGAAATGTATTTTGTGAAAATAAACCAAAAGTATTTGGACACAAGGATCAAGTTGATTTAATATTTTTTAATGTATTTTTTTGTTATGTTTTAACGCACATGAGTTTTATGACATGTTACATAGGTATTATTATATTGCTTTGTATAACCATGAAAATTCATTAGACGCTTGTTGTAACAAATATATAATATATATATATATATATATATATATATATATATATATATATATATATATATTAAAATATTCGATAGAAATAAGCTTTAAAAAAACTTTTAGCTAGTAAAACCCAATCGATTGTGTATATTCCATTAGAGCAATTTACAATATAATTAGGTACAGGCACAGGGGACGTAACATCTTACCTAGTTCCCATGGTTAGCGGCGCATTTACAGTGTATTTATTATTTAGATTCACCAGGGGTCATTACATCACATCAACACAAATACATTTTCTTATAACTAGATGCATTAATCTATTAATTCTATATAAATACATGGGAAGCAACATAAAAGGAGTAATTAAACATATTCAGGAGAAGGTACTATGGTAAGATATTTAAATTTACAAATATTACAAAAAACAATTATAGGACAATAACAAAAACTAATTAAGGGGGAAGGGATTGTTTGATTCATATCCTGTTTAATTTCATTTGTTCATATGTAACCCAATCTTTAAATAGTATGATGAGTCATTTATCGCGTCTGTCCGTTTGTTAGTTTACTTTTTTATACTGGAAACTTTTGATGTAGTTCTTATCACATTTAAGGATCCTTTTGGAAGGTATTAAGCATAAAAAAATATAGTAACAGCCTGTTAATGTTTTTACTGCTAGATTAGGGCCTCTTGTGCTTTTGTGTAGGTCAATAGCTTATTACACAATGCAGGTTGCTGGACACAGGTGTGATAGATTTTCATTTTCCTGACCGCCAAACACAAAACGAATTATAAACGCAAAATAAACACATGAAGATGAAGTAGCTGGCTGGCTGGAATTGTATATGATTTTGCAGTATTGGTATAATCCTAACTAATATTACAAATTCGAAAGTGTTACGCTTTCACGTCTTAACCGATCAACCGATCATCATGAAATTTTTCATGCATGTTGTCCCTGGCACATGAAGGACATGGCACCAAAACACCACCAAAATTACCAGCTAACATAAAAACTTGAAACATATTATAATATTAATAACATAAAAATATATTTATCACATAATATTGGGTTTATTAAATGTTACAAAAACATACGACAAGATTTAATATGAAAAAATACTATATAGGTAGGTTTACTTCGTATACGCATGCCAAGGTGTAAGTTTGCTGCAAATCATCTCGGTCAGGGAGTTACTTTAATATTCGAAATTACACAGTACCACATGTGACGCTCCTGTATCGATATTGAATTTAATATATCAATTTACGCAGGCTCTCTCGATCTACCACGCCGCTCTATTACATAGATAGATACATGTTGATACTACTGCTTTCAGTCCAGTAAATATTTAATTAAAACATATACAATTGAATAAAACTCCCTAATGTTTTGATTGTGTAGAAATAATAACGATCAGCGGAATGCCTTTCGAACATTAATATTGCCTGAATAATTATTTAAATAATTGAGAATATATGAATGAATAAATACATAAACTAATTCGTGCAAGTCGTTTCGGTTTTTATTATAAACTGATTTTATTCAATTATGCTTATTTTTTTTAAATGTTAAACTAATGAACCTTATTAGTCTAATTAAGATTCAGTATTAAGTCTAAGATATTCTATATAAAACTCGGAAATTTATTATGTGGGCTCACCAAATTGCAGTCAGATAGTTAAAAAATATATAAGAAAATATAAACACTTTTCAAAAACTTTATGTTGTATAGGCTTTTGTTTAGATATCATTTTAGTAAGTCTACGTTACTTATAATATTAGATACACGTTATTATTACCTAACAAAAATAAATCACAATTATTCCCTCTTTATGACAAATACGGTTATAAAAATCTACGAAAAATCATAGACAGTCAAACATTTATTGTTGGAAATGAATTATTGTACTTGCCTCCATAGCGCTTGTGTTACTCGTAGAACGGGGGCGTTTGTGACACGCGCCATTTGATGCGAACAAGTGACTTCCCTTTCTATTTAACGTGAAAAATAGCTTAAAATGTGCTAGAATATTATGCAATCTAGATAAATAAATAAAATTGATTTGAATTCTTCTGTGATTTTAAAATGACTGCCCCTTTTAAGTTAATAAGGATATTTGCGATTTACGGTTACAGAAAACCAAAACAACCATATATTTTGTTTTTTTTTTTTATCTGTCTATTTGTCCAGGGTAAAATTGAGAAACGCTAGAATAATAAATAAATATTGACCATATTGGTTGAGTTTATCAAAAGTTATAACAACTTATAGTTCACTTAGGTATCGGCTTAGGCTATATAGGTTTATCTTTATGTACAAATATAAAATTGAAATTTCTCTCCGATTTCTTTTTCTTTTTAAATTAATGAGAATATTTTGCGTGTTACCAAAACCAAAAATGCTAAATTTTTATACTACCGTTGTTACTTAAATAATTATATTTGAATAAAAATACATCTATAATTCAAATAGGCATTATGGAGTGGCATATTTTAAAGGATTTTCTTCACAAACGCTACACGCTGAACGTAAACGTAAAAATGAAGTAAGCTCTTTTGAGTATCTACTTTCATAATCATTTTGTTATTATATTTAACAGTTAAAATATAATTATAATGAGTAGGTAACTGTTATCTTATCACTATATTTCGTCGAATTATTTTACCAACAAATATTATCTGTTTTAATTTTGTCAGTAATCTTAAAATTATTGTTTCCGGACTGTCAATTTTTATATTCGACTTCTTTAATGTAATTAATTACATTGTACAATTAAAAGTAAATAGCGTAGTCTATTCCTAAATATAATAATATTTTTATGCTGATGTAATTTTTTTAACAAAACTCATTTTGCAATAAAAAGTAATAAATGAGACTGATAGTAATTATTTATATTGTATCGTGTCTATCTTTTATTGGAGATCCATATACAAGTAAATTTACAAAGTGGGTTCATTTGTATAAAACTGCGTTGATTATGGGACCTGAAAACTCTTTAGAATGTTAATAACTATGAAGGCCTACTTGCCGTTTAAGACGTTTTGAAAGAATCGTATGTTTTAAAAGAAAAAGTTATGCGTACACAAGAAATTAAATTAACCTTATAGCATTAGTTTTTTCCTGTGCAGTCAAGTCAAGATATTATCTCTGTGGCAATCATTCTGGTAGACATTATATAAGATTATATAATAACATTACAACAGAAATTACTTAAAATATATATCTAAGGCATATTTAAAAATCCATCTTAATCATGGTACGCTATTCGATAATATATATTAACAAATCTAAGTTGGTGAGTGCTTAAAAACTACTGAATTGAACTTCTTGACCCAAAGGTTCATCAGACGGACAAAAACCAACCGTGCCGTTTAGCGCGCGAAGTGACTGAAATTAAGAAACATTTTAATTGAGACCATGCGTTATAAAATTTAAATGCGTTAAACAATATTTACGCGGTACAAAAGATCAACATCATGATCATGATTAAACCAGCATGTTTCGTGTGAAATTGTGCAGCGCAATGGAATAAGCAGTAAAACCTTCTTCTCAAAAGGTTTTGCTGCTTGGAAGTGCGGCAAAAAAAAAAAGAGTTGCTAAATTTCTTCGTGCGCGATGGAAATGATGTCACAGTTAGGCGATTACATCGAGAGCTAGCACGCGTAAATTGTGAAGGAAAGGAGAATCAGTAATTAGAGTGAATAATTCCTCAGAGCACTCGCTGCGATACAGTCGATAGAAAGCGCTCAGCGCCGCTATCTCTGAACGCAATAGTAAAGGCTCGAGGGTGTTTGTGACGTTGCCAATAATGTGAACTGCACGTTGCTGCAACCGATCCAAGGCTTCCAGTAGGTACTTAGCGGAGCCATCTCAAAGGTGCAAACAATGTTCAACGCAAGAATGTTTTTACATGTTTTTACATTTTTTTTCATGTTTTTACCTGTGTTTTATATAACAGGCACAGTAATTGAATCATGAATAAACGCCGCACCTTGTTTACAACTCCCGAGTTTCCGTGAGCCTGTTTTTTTAACAACCTCAATATAATCCCTTGGATTGAGGTCGCACAGAACGTCAATTCTCATAATGGCAATTCTGCTTTGTATACTACTATAATACTATATATAATAGAAAAATGGTAACATTTTCTATTGACACATTAAAGTCATGAACGTCTCTCGAACGAATCTCCGTAACGATTCTGGCTATTCTCAACGAAAAATGTGCGATTGCGCAGGATATAATGTAAAGAACAAGAACATGAAATTCAAGTTTGTTACGTTAACAGTAAATTCAAATTGGATGAAACTGCGAAGCGTAGAAATCTTCTTCCAAACGCGTTGCATTTTCTGGTGTAAGTTTTACTAACTCGTACTAGCTCATATTTATTAAAACAATAATGCATGATATTCTAAATAGAATAAAGTTTATGTGCAAATTTCGCCGCAAGCTAGCTTGTTTATTTTCTATTTACCTTAAGCCTTCGAAAGGAAAGGTGTATATAAATTAATATTGACTAAATCGGTTGGCTATTTTATAAAAGTTCATTCAAAATGCAAAACCTCATTATGGCATAACACTGGGTGTTCCTGTTGCTACTTAAAAAAAACACAAATACGTCATTATACCATTAATTTTATACTATCTTCCATTTCCCTTATTTATTTTAAGAGCAGATAAAATATAGTTTATATTTTAACAATTTGATTTGAATAAAATACACAGATAGTTATATTATAGTCTTACGTTTATACAATTACTATATAGTATATAACATAATGCCAATGTACTCGTACAAATCAATCCAGATCTGTACGAGTACATTGGCATTCGTACTATTTATTTATCTTACAAGAAAATAAAATGATATCTTAACTAATATTATAAATGCAAGTGTGAGTTACTTTGTTTATTTGTTACGCTTTCATATCTTAACTACTCAACCCATCGTCACGAAATTTTGCATACAGGTTGTCGAGAGTATCGAAAAGGACATACTCAAGCTCTCACACACGGGTGAAGCCATTTTCGAAAATAACAGTAAATAAATGCCAAAAATATATAATTCTAATGACATTTAAGGATTTCTTTTATATCTCTATTGCTTTCTTTACATGTTTAATATGTTCAAATTAAATTAAGGTAAGGTTTCTGCTAAGTAAACCTACGTCTACGTAGGTACATAATATATACCAAAATAATATCTCTGTTGGTAATAAACTAAGTAAATAATAAATAGTGTCAAATAAATTCTTGTAATTAATATTCTAATAAATCCTGTAGCCATTAAAAATAAAACAAATACAAATAAATAAATCCGCAATGTAGTAATTATTGTTAACGTTGTGAAATACTACAGGCACCTACATATATCCAGCTACTAAAGTAATACTTTATTTCATTTCTAGTTACTTGTTTTTATATTAAGATTTTTAGTTATAACTATTTAGTTAAAATTTGATTGAAATAAAATAAAAAGGTTCGTTTTAAATTCACATAAATGTTTTATTTTTATTTTTAATAAATAATATACATTATTGTATTATATTTTATTGTTCATAAAGTATTCTAAATTTATCTCAAAGTAATAATAATATTGAAATGTATTCAGAGGAAATCATTATCGATGAGATATAAAGCTCTACCCACATCTATTAATAAAGTTCCTCTCCAATCATGATTTTCAGCTCTCACACATCAATAAGCACCAACTTCTTTAATCATTGCAATTTCGTAACAAGCTCAAGTGTCGATGTCGAATAAATTTCGTATAATGTAAACGTGATAACAATTTAAATTCTTCTGTAACGGGTCCAGAGCCGACAAAAACAACAAACAAACTGAACGACTAGCGATTGGTGCAGTCGGCGCAGGGCGGACCTCGCAACGCGGCCCCGCCCGCCTGGCGCACGCACTCTCGCTCTTTCGCCCAGTCCTTATCTTATATTAACCAGTGAGAGACGTGTTGCTTACTTGCCTGAAATATCATTACCGACGTGACAAACGAAACATTACAAATTGGAAAAGTGCTAAGAGATGCCGAGGCCGACGCGCGAGTCCTACGGCGATCAGAAACCACCTTTTTCTTATATCGCCCTTACTGCGATGGCTATTTGGAGCTCGCCGGAGCGTATGCTGCCGTTATCAGAAATATATAGGTTTATCACTGATCGGTTCCCATACTATAGACGGAATACTCAGCGTTGGCAGAATTCCCTGCGACATAACCTTTCGTTTAACGACTGCTTCGTGAAAGTACCTCGCCGTCCCGACAGACCCGGCAAGGGCGCCTACTGGACACTTCACCCACAGGCCTTTGATATGTTTGAAAATGGCTCACTTCTACGCCGCCGAAAGCGATTTAAGCTACATAAAGGTGAAAAAGATAGTTTGAATGCAGAATTAGCTGCGCTAGCGACTTTTAACAGGGCTTTCTTGGCACGCCAGGCGAATTCTAATCCAGGAGGAATGTCGGGTGGTATGTTCGCACCGACCATAACTCTATGCCCAAGACTCAGCCCAGAGCCACCAGAAGCGCCAGATACGGCAGCATTGCTGCCGACGGTACCCAGACCTCGTCGGGCATTCACGATAGACGCTTTACTGGAACCTGAGCCCCGGCGGTCTTCTCCTTCGCCTCCTATGGTCCAGCAACCACATTGTCCAATGCCATTACCTCCAACACCGTATTTGCTGGCTGCGCAGCGATATCACGCCGAGCTTCTAGCAGGTTTACAACAATCTTGCCTTCCTCCTCTTTGGACTTGGAGAGATACCAGTCAGTTTTCACACTACACGCTCAATTCATGAACGGTAAGAATATATTAAAAAGCATATTATGAATTATTTTAAATATTGATTAAACTGTCAACACTATATTACATAAAAGCTAAACTAATATACCATTAATCCTTATTTCAACTAACGTATTCGCTACGTGCCAAATAATTTTGAAAAGTATCTCGAAATTAGCTTATGTATCTTATGTAATATAAGAAATATATAAATCATTAATAAAAAAAACAGTGCATAACTAATTGGTTCTATTTCATCTTAACTACAAAGCCTTTGATATTCGTTAGATCTAATCGACAATAAGGCTGACAAAACAAAATACTATGAAATTACTTTTAAAAAAGACTATATTTTCCTGTCATTATTTTCCTCTTTTTTAAACAAAAGAACAAATATTAAATGAAACTATCAAGTAAATATTGTAAATATTCAAATTACATTTACCTGGCAGGTAATATGGCCTAAAGACAAAAATACTCACGAACATATAGGTATACTAAGTCGTATGTTAAGTTTTTGCACGTTTTTAAGACATTCATTAAATATTAATTAATAATTTAGATTTCCGTTACCTACGCTTAATAGTCTTATGTATATACTTATTTTAGTCATCTATGTAATAAATTTTATTAAATAAAAATACCTCGCAAGTATTAGAGGCTAAAAGAACAATTTATTCAACTTTTTGTAAATCATTATTACTAAAAATAAGAATGTTAAACAGATATTTTAATATCAAGATTCAAAAGATGTTTGGTCATTACTAATGTATAATAAGATTACAGTAACAGTTCTTAAATATCTTACTGCTGCTGCTTGACGAAAGCATCTCATAATCCCGCCTTATCGTACCACTCTGCTACACTGCTATAAGAGGACGTGTAGGCTAATTGTTCACCATTGCCATAGGTAGGTAGCCTATATACAGATTTCCTAGCATGACAACTATAGTTATCATGAATAATTAGTTATCTAAATGATAGTTGAAATATTGTAAATATTCTTTACTCGAATATTGCTGGTTTATTTCTGATTACTTATGTCATTGACCGCTATATTTTTTGTATTATCCGCAAGTAAACTTTGGGTACATTAATATAAAAACAAAAGACTATATCATACTTATTTGTTTTACATAGTAACTATATTTATTAATAAAGTTCTAAATATGGTGTATTTTCCTTGTAAATTATATTTGAAGCAGAATCTTTTTGCCAAGTTACCTACGATTATATCACAACACCTATTATTATATATAATTCTTGATTTAAGCGATTGAATATATCACTATTATTCATTTATCATTGACTTCATTGTTGTTCATTAGGGGTCGGCGCAGGGTTTCTTTCTTAATCATTGAAGTCCATCTCTAATAATGTGACCTTTTACTACCTTCATGCTTGTGTTTTTCCATCTTTTTTGTGGGCTTTCTGTTACCTTATAAACACCTACATGTATTAATAATATGTATATTTGTATCTTGAAAATCCGCCTAATCGGAATACTCATTTGAAATGGTTTTTTTTATTGTAATTTAAGTATTCATTATCATTGCGTTGCTTTCTTAATAAAATACCTAAAATAACACACAAATGTTAATTTATATAGATATAAATAAATAGAAAATTGATCTAGGAATGCTAGAAAGTTTCCAATTATTATTATTAAATAATTATAATTTTATTCTGAAATTTTTGAAATCAAATTTACATTTTGTAACGCGGTTACAACGAATTTTAAATAATAACCAAGAACAAACGTTTTTTTAATTCATCGGGGTATTTATATATTTTAAATGAATTTGTTATATAATATGAATTTAACGTCAAATACGTACAATAACTAGAATACTAGGTACGCATATATTATATGTAATGTTTTGAAAATATTTGCTTTAGGATGTCATTACAATTAATAAAAACAAAGGCACACAAATATTATATTAAAAAAAATACGTAAAAAAAACCGAATAAACACGACCTTTATAAAAAATGTAATAATGTTATTATATTATAAAAAAATCCTAAATAAATATATTTATAAATAGTAGTAACATTAATACAACAGGAAACTAAATATACTATAATACCATTAAATGATAATGTTTCTAAAATTTTATTAAAAGTTTTGTTGGAGTTTATTTAGTGATTGAATGTCATGAAATATTAATCGTATTTATATAATAAAACTAATATAAAGGTATGTGTTGTATTGCATACGTAAAATCTATTCTTTCTGTGTTTGGAAGTAAGAACACTGCTCAAACACAATATCGCGACTATCTTAACGTCTTGGAAATCACCTATCTTAGCGTCTTATTATGATAGCAATTTCCATAACGAAGTGACAAATGGTCCTCTGCACTCAATATATAAATTATGAAATAAAATTATAACTATTTTTAATCGTTTGAGTTGGTACATTATATTTTATGTTCACATAATTTCTCAACGACATACTTCTCAACATGATATAAATATAAATTATCTTTTCACAATCTCTGCCGCTTCCGCTAAAATAAAACGGCAATTTTTTTCCATACTATTTTTCATTTGCAAAGTCAATATTTTCGAAATTGGAACACTTAAAATTACATTCGCAAATAATTATTTTTATACATTGAGCTTTTCAAGAAGTTTTAATTACATATGATTATTACAAAATTCTATTTATTTAATCTTATGCCTGAATTTATATTCTTAATACAACTACAATTTATAATTTAAAAAAAAATTTATACAGACTTATAATTATTAATTTAATTTAATATACTGTGGTATATTTTAAATAAAATTATGTATAAAAAATTAAAACGTAATTTCTTTGTTAACAGGTACATCATGAATAATAAAGAGAGAAGTGAGGTTTAGTTTTAAGGAACTATAAAGGCAAATTATATTAAGCCTTAATCATACTGTGTTAGTGCATTAGTAAATGTTAGTAGCATCGGTGGGAATTCAGAATTTTACAGTAATATTGTATTGAAAGCTGTGCACATGTGGAGCTAAATAAGGTAAGACAATTACATTTATTTCACTTATCCTAATAATAAGTAAAAGTTAGGTTTTGTTACAAAATAAAATAATATTGGATACTATAAAAGACTTATAGAACACATACAGATCAATATAAAATGATTACAAATTATGAGATCGTGGAATAAAATCAAGAATACTAGTACGATTTTTCCATTGAATTGCAAAATAATCATTATGTCTATTATCAATATTCTGGACATATTCAAACACAGTTAAGATATATTCCAAAATATTCACTCATAAAAAAAAACTAACACTGTCTGTTTATAAATAAAAAAAAATGTTATGATTAATCACAGTATTACGTTTATATTCGCTTTATACAAGTATAATTTTACCATTTAACTTACTAATATTATAAATCATATAAGTTTTAATCGATATAAGTTTGAATGATGGTTCATTATTATTCGAATTAGTTTTAGGTTTAACTATTTATGATTAGCTATGCGACCAATAATCAGATAGGTGGTTTATAGAATTATATACAAATATATGTAACGGACGTCAAGGCCGTTTTAACTTTTAAAACAATATTTCTTAGGCAACCTTTGTAAAAGACATTTAATTCAAGAGATAATAAAAAAAAATTATGACAAAAAATTAAATTAAATTTTCTTTTTTCAGGAAATATCTGCTAAACCAATATCAGAAATAACGAAGAAATAAGTCAATTTTTTTTTAAATTATCTAAATATTTATATTCCCTAACTTATAGATAAAAAGTATTATTAATATTATTTTTATTAAACTGTGATACTTGTGTTAGATCAGCATTTGTAAATATGTATAGACTCATATTTAATTGTAAGAATAATTTATTGTAATTGTAGTAAAGAGAAATACATTATGTACGTTAACCGTTGTTCTGTTTTTATTATTTCAACTCAATTTATCTTATTTTATTTATATTTTTAATTAAATTCAATGTTCATTCTTTGTATGCCCTATTAACAATGTACAAACAAATGTCAATGAAACTATTATTACAACCATAAATATTACTATAAAATAATTGATAATAATAATTTATATTTTATAGCTTTACAATTGTTTAAAGCTAACTGACGTCAGTTATACGATATGGTTATTGATATTTTTTAATGTATTTAGTAATTTCAGTAACTATTATTTATTTAGATAAACGTAATTCTGTTGAACATTTCAAATTTCGAATTTATCCCTATCTATCTTATTTAAAAAGGATTACGAGAAAATGTACGATCTGGTGGTATGTTGTTGTAGCCTAAAATATTGGCAATTGGAGAAAATTCAACCATTTCATACACGTTAATAACCAAGGTAATGCCATGAAAAGTGAAATGTACGTGTCTTATGTCTGCACACTACACTGGCTCACTTACCTTCGAACCAGTAATATAACTTTTGTTCGGTGAAAACTATCCAGATGCACAAAACCACATAGGACTTAATACATATAAAACCTGCAATATTATTCAAATAATCCATGTTGTTTTTAAATACAATGTCAGCAATTCGAAGTATTGTTGGGCACATTACTTTAGAAAAATATTTAAACATTGTAATCATCCAAATAGGTTCGTTTTCGCGTAATCGTAGTCCGAACTGTTAGTTGTTGCAATATTTTGAAAATATTATAAAAATAACTTTTGTGAATATTTTAGCCCGAATTATATGATTTTTGTTTTTATAATGCGACGTTATTCCTTTTTTAAATATTTATTTGGGGATACTGATAATATGCATATTTTACATGGTGTATAAAAACCAAGTGTGATTATAAAACACTCACATAGCATAATGGTTAACATTAACTTTAAAATATTTAATAATCAATTACACAAAATGAAAACAAAAATAAACAATAAAAATATGTATATAAGAAAAAGTAAGTTTTAAAGAATCGCAAATATAATCATATTAGAATTAGAAATTATCGAAAAGTGATCGGTAAGTTATACGAAAGAAATAGGTATATCTCACTATTTCAAACAGATTATTATGTATTCCCTCGCTCTGTTTGAGATAAACTTTGAATAAGTTTCATCTGAATGATTGAACCGAATGAGTTGTTAATCAAAAAGCCGAGATGGCCCAGTGGTAAGAACGCATGAATCTTAACCGATGATCGTGGGTTCAAACCCGGGCAAGCACCACTGAATTTTCATATGCTTAATTTGTGATTATAATTCACTTGTGCTTTACGGTGAAGGAAAACATCATGAGGAAACCTGCATGTGTCTAATTTCACTGAAATTCTGCCACGTGTATTCCACCAACCTGCATTGGATCAGCGTGGTGGAATAAGTTCCAAACCTTCTCCTCAAAAAGGGAGAGGAGGACTTTAGCCCAGCAGTGGGACATTCACAGGCTGTTACAGTGTTATGTATTCAGCGTCATTGTTATTTTATAAAAGGTATATGTAAATTTTAATATGTCAAGGCAAGTTGAGATATTCATCTTGTTGTCATATTACCAATGATAGGACGATGTAAATACTGATCTGATTAGGTTTAAAAGTGTTAATTACACGCACAAGGGATATAACATCTCAGAACATTGATGGCGTACTTGTAAGTAGTGACTCTTACTTCTTATAGAGTTAATGTCTTTGGGTTTAATCTTACCATCAGGTAGTCCAAGTACTCGACTGCCTTCCCAAACTTAATTTAAAACTCTAGAACAAACTCTAGACTTTGAACAACTCGTTTGTAAAATAACTAAAAAAAATATTTTATATATTAGTCCATTAATTAAAACGAATTATGTTTACTATATTGTATTCACGGATTTCTGTTCAGCCTAAAGGTAGAGAATGAAAAGCATTAAGTCCGCATTTTGTCCCTACTACACATCGTGGTAGTCAAAAAAGTTTTTAAATAAATAAATATTGTGCCTAGTACCAACATTGTGCGCAAAATTTTATCTTCTTCGGTTGGATTTGGTAATATTCAATGGCAAGATTGCGAACAGAAATACTAATAATAAGATAAATAGAGCAATCCATGGTAGAGCATCGTGATTAAAGGAATAGGACTTTGCCTAAATGTGGCATTTTACTGGGGTTTTTGTTAAAAATATATTTAAGCGATATAAAAAAACGTATATAAGAAAATCATTCGAAAGTATATAGCAATGAATTGTTAAAATTATTTCATTTTATTTAATGATAATTTTACTTTTGCACCTTATATTTAATTCATCACCTAAATTACACATTAACGTTGCACATAACACATTCACATTAATTAAATTATGTGAAAAAATACAATATTGCATAATGTAGGAACATAGAAAGACATTAGGGGACTTTTTTATATCATGTTAATTTGTATCCTTAATACGAAGCTACCAAGCGTGCAAAGCAAAAACTTTAAGTGTTTTTATAACAATTATGTATTTCTAAAAGTAGCTGTCTACATATCAGTATCTTTTTAACCACAACAAATTTCTTTTAATATTGATTACGTAATAAGTTTTTAAAGTGTATTATATATAATAAATAGTTTTGGTAAAATACCAACAAACACAAAGTGAAAAAAATAAAAATAAAACCTGCTCTAAATAAGCTATAGTAAATAAGATCCTACCAAAGAAGCTATAAAAAGTCTAAATTTATGATGTGTATTCTTAAATCACTAGTTTCTTAAATCAATCTTTTAATAGAGGATATTCTCTTATTTCATAATTGCTAAATTATAGTGTGTCTTATATTTTAAATGCACCCACCTCCAAACAGAAACCTATATTCAAGACTCAAAGCTTTATAGATACAATCCACTATTGTTATACGGTTATGAGGATATAAATAGTTAATAAAAGTTTGAAAATTTTTCTTCTAATGGAAGCACAGTACATTTAAACATTCATCTGTAAACACTAAACGTCTTTTTGTAACGGAATTATTCATACGTTCCAAATGCAAATCGCTTCAGATATTTGCAACGTCACGTATGCGAGAACATAATTTCAGTACATCTTTACAATGGTATATGTGTACATAGATCTTATGTAACTGTAAACGCTTTCATTGGCCAACAAAGCTTAGGTCCATAAAAGATCGTAAGGCATCGGCGGCGGTCACAAACGATATGTCACGGCACGTAGTACAATGCAAACAGCGGTGTCTCTGTCGGCGCTTGTGTTGTGCTCTACGCTGTCACAGTGTCACAACACGCGACACATTCGTCCGGCGCCGCGACTAATCGCGACACAATGCGGAGTGGCTCGACTGTAGTTGAAAGCAGTGGCGACAAAGCCTTTGTTCGCGGGCGGTCGTACAGCTACATTCGACTATATGTGAAAATTTAATAGCTATGTATGAACGTAAATAAGACAATTACTTCTTTAAACGATATTAATCTTGCCACCTTTGTAGACTATGTTCAATAAACGTGTCTGTAAAGACTAAAGGTCAGCTATAAGAGGACAAAAAAGTTTTTTTTTAATAATGATTTCATTAATTTTACATCAATTAATATAGAACTTGAATGTATAATTATTTTTCAATGTTTTTTTTTTGTTCCAACAAGTAATCATGTTTGTTTGAAACGTATGTTGTAATGAATTTATAGTGCTGCTGGAGGAAATTGAATAAAAAAAGCCAGACAGTATTTTGTTTTGTTACAATTTCTATCTTATTGTTTCAGAGAAACTTGTAAATAATTATTTTTTCTAAAAAATCTTGTTAAAATAACACCTAACAGAAAGATATATTGGAAATTATCTCTAACATAATTAATTTCACATGACATCACTTATTCACATATATATATGAGATACGTGCCTTTAACTCGTTACGGCTTGCTAGGATTATGTCCATTGTTTCATGTGCAAAAATAATACTGTTTAAACATCGTACGAATATTCTATTTTACTACAATTTAATGCAAATGTTGTATGAAGTTATATTTATATGTTAATTTCTCGAAGCGAATAGACATCATAAAACAATTTCAACATACGCCATACAATTAAAATTATTTAAGTGTTACTGCAGAAGCAGTTCAAATGAATCGAGCGGTCTAATCTTTATTTATGCACAATTAAGGCAATCGGCTCGATATCTAATACCGTAACGCGGTAGTATCAGCGGCCAACATCTCAGATCGTGATATCTTTGCAAATGGAACTTAATCAAACTTCAACTTTTATTATTCTTCATTAGACTACCCGTCTGATCTGTCCGCTTTCAATTGAAACAATATTTAATACTTCGCCGGACCGGGAATAAAATAAAACGGTAGAACCATAAACATTCCACATTTATATTCGACCTCTGACGGTCGAACGTGTGATCCTTTTCCCTCGCGGGTACTTCGTCCCATTCCCACTGCGCCGGATCGTCTGCGGCGACCGGACTCTTTCGAGATTCGAAGGAGATAAAAATGGTATGGTCCATAATGTTTTAACAGTTAATCTTCGATCGGTGCGATGCTTAATTTATTTTTCCTCCCAACTTGATCTGTTCTATGTAAGGGACGGTGTGGAAGTCTGTTACGGAGGTTCGGTTTAATTGATTTATTTATGGTATATTGCAAGTAGGTTAGGATGATTATAAAAATAGATCCAATATCAATTTCAATTGAGCTTTCTCTTATATACTTTACATGATAACCCTAAAGTGATATTATAATTTTTGGCAGATTTACAATATCGTTGGTAAAATACTTATTCTAATAAATACTTTAGGCTAATTCATTTCTGACGTCTTTATTATTATACAATATTAAATGTAATAATTTGTTTCAAACGAAATAAAAAACATCCACTAAATTTTATTATTGCAACTTACATAACTGACAAAATTACAAATTTTACTTTAACTGTATATATTTTTATTAAAAATGGTAGATTTTATTTTTTGTAGAAAAGAAAAATTGCTATATAGGAGTGCCTAAAACTGAACACGGCAGCATGAAGAGATCCACAAACCAGCCACCTACGTCAGCAAGAATGTCCGCCGGCGAGCCACAAAGCTTCTTAACATATACAAATAAATAACGACTGAACAACAAATATTTTAATAAGCACCTCCAAAGAATTATTCAACGCTGACTTATATGCGTGACGCACTGGTCGCTTGCTGCATACGACACCTGCGAGCTTATACGACAATGGCTATTTTCGCTGCAAACAAATATAACCTCTAATTCAATTGTGTAGTAACCATATTCCGTCCTAATAAAAAAACAGTTCTGAGACGGCATGACCAATTTCAGAGTATGGACATCACGGCGAATCTTTTAGAAAACATAAAGTTTTATGACGATGTAAGAAAGAAAATTGGAAAGAGCAAGCGTGAAACGCGGCAGATGTATCGTAAAACGAGCAGTTGTCCGGCACAAGCAAGGAGATAAATAAACATCGATTCTTTATTACATTTATCGCGTATAGCCATCTATAATTGTTCTAAATATATGCAATACCTTTTAAAATTAATATTTTATTTAATTGACAATTTTAAATGATTGAAAACAATTTAAATAAATTTCATCGAAGAAGAAATGTTTATCGTCGTTCTTCCTTCAATTACTGATGTATGTACAAGTGTTTATTATAATCACATTTAGAGAAGTATTTGCAGGAGCTTGGCTACGACAAAAAAAAAACAGCCTGACTACTACATAGGTAATATGGCAATTTCATTCAGTGACGTACTAGATATCGATCGATTAACATTTAAAAATAAAAATAAAACCGATGATATAAAATAATGGTGCCTACTGCCAAACTGAAAATTTTAAGGGTCCAAAGAATAGCAGGTATTTTAGTCCGAGTAGTTTATCGAATTCGTTTGGAAATTGGAAATAACGGAGGTTAGTTCCTTATATGAGCTTAAAATATACACATTATTATCAGAAAGCTCAAATATAAATTGTTTCCAAAATTTGAGTTTCGCGAATTCAAGTTACTAAACTAGATTATTATGCTTATTTAACTCAAAAATTTCATAAAATAAATCTAAGGAGTTACGCTATTAAGATAAAAATAACCTAATTAATTAATTATATTAACACTAGTTTCCGCGATTTCGCCCGAGTGCGAGGTGTTGGTAATCCTTGCCAGCGTGTATATAATATAATATATTTATTTATTTATTTATTCATATATAATATTTCATGACGATTGGATAGCTAAGAGGTGGAAACCTAACTCACATTTATTATATTAGTTAGGATAAAAAAATCTCGTTGACATTATTTTCTAACGAGGTCATGGCGAAGCTGTCTAAGCTTTGAGTAAATATATATATAATTATAGACAAAATTCGCAACTCTCCGCATCGAGAGATCGTAAATATAATCTCTTATTAAGATAATCGTAAAATAGATAAATTTGAAGAATTTCAATGTATTTAACAATAATTGTTTGCACCTTGTGTGTACGACAGTTTTCGCGACTGCTTACTATATATTTGACAACAATAATTGATATTGAAATAAATTTACGCAAAAAGCACCTGTTTGAAAATATGCAATATTTAAAATATGTAATGACAATTGAGTATAAATTTATTTATTTATTGAAATATATATATATATATATATTCGAAATTAAATCGATTCATTGTTAATTGAATATATAGGGTCTAGGACTAAAATTGTATATATAATTATTTTAGTTAGCACAATAAAATATAATTAATTATCCGACCAAAAACTAAAATTTTCGTAGCGTTCTTAGGTCTCGACTTCGTTGTATTGTGATAGGAGCCAAAGCTTTAAGTATTATGTGAATATTTCAATTGCTAGTTATTATGTTTCAAACTATAGTCTTGCGTTTATTTTAGTGACCAGTACCGATATAAAAAAAGGAATGTCTTTTACAGTTTAAATTATATCATTAATGAATGTTTCTATTTTGATTTTGTTAAGCTTCCACGTTTACGCGACAAAGTTGTTTAAAAAATAGTTAAGTAACAGTTTATTATGACCAATAAAAGAGGCAGGAATAACGTAACATCCCATCACTGGGCAAACGTTTCCTCTCCTTTAAAGAAGAAAGTATTTTCGAGCTTATTTCAACGCTTTACTCCAATGTAGGTCGGTTCAAATAAAAGTATCAAGATCATTGACACATATAGAAACCTAAACGGTACATGTACCTAGGTAGCTTCCTCATGATGTTTTCCATTACCATTGAGCACGGAATTAATTATTTATGAATAAAAAATGGACAGGTGAAAAATTCACTGAGCAATCTCGACTCTCAAGCAAGAGGCAGATAACAGCTTGAAAAAAGCTTATTAAAATCAAAACGATATAGGAAAACGTTTTCATAGTATATTGAAATTTGTTTCTTGACGTATGTCACTACCAGTTAATAGTAAAACATATTAATAAGTTATTACAAATATGTCATAATTTTAATCGAAAGGTCAGATATGAACTAATAATTATTTTTTCGATACATTTAATTTACATAATATCAGCTACCAAACTACGGAGCCGATATTAAAACGTCCAATATAGAGGCACTAATTAACAAGGTACATTCACTTGAATTAAAATTCGTGCCGACTAAGCTCTAATACGATTTTATAACTCTGGTGTCCCGTCACGATACCGGATTCGATTTGTGTTTTGTCGAAAAAAAAAATCCGATATTTATTACTTAGGGCCTCTACACAACACTTACACCGGAGAAATCAAATAAATTCCCTATTTTTTAATATTGAATCCTCTTTTAAACTTCTTTTATTTAAAATTAGTAGGCAAACAGCAAATAGGCCCCCTGTTGGTAAACGGTCACCACCAATCATAGATATTGACCAATACGCCACCAAACTTGGGAACTAAGATGTTATACGTCTTGTGAATATAACACTGGCTTACTTACCTCAAACCTTACTTCAAACCGGAACACAACAATTCTAATTATGTGATCAATGAGTAATACCTACCCAGTGGGTTTGTTAACTTCTAATATAAGCTTACTTCTAGGATAGTGATCTCCTAATTTCCTTTTATCTTCTTCAACTTAAGGTTAATGCTTTACAAATATGACAATAATTCGAATAGATTTATTATCTGCGTTCGAAACAAGCTTTCTTCGTACTATTGAGGCATTATTAATTATAATTTATTGATTAGTTGTTTACCATGAACCACGGTGGTGAATGGATAGAACACATGAATCCTAAACAAAGGTCGCGAGTTCAAATACGGGCAAGAACCTCTAAATTATGCAAATGTCTTTAAATTTCCAATTCTTCTCGGCTAAAAAGTACATGGTGAGGATATTAGCTTATTTATAATGAAATAATGTTCATAGCTTGGTAAGCTCTGAGATAGATGGAGACGAAATGACCTAGTGGCACGTGAATCTTAGCCGGAATCAAGTCAGAGTCAAAAGTCAGTGGTGATTGCTCAGATTCAGTCAGATTAAGATTTTATTTTTAAATTAATTTATATTGTATAAATAACTACTATTACCACATGTTATTAAAATTAGATGAAACAGTTAATTTTTATTTGTTACGATAAATACACACATAAGCGGCGTACAGTGGCTACTCTTTATTTAGTAATAACGATATCTAGCTCATCTTTAGTTTGTAAAACCAGGGTCCCAATAATTCTACGTTATGACCTTGTTACTATAGTGTAAATGTAGCTTTACATATAGTTTATTAGGTAACGTACGTTTCGTGTAAGTTGCAAGCGTAACAGGAAATCCGTAATTTTAAAAATAAAGACAATTTGACAAATTAAATTTATAGACTTTATTTATTATTTATAATTGCTACTCAATCAAAATCGATTAAAAAAATGTAAAATTTAATCACAATATTAAAACTAATTATAATAATGTATATAATTATAAATGATAAACAACTCAAAAAATATTGAACTCTTTTTCAATCATGTATAATTAAAATGAAATTTAATTTATCAAAAGAAAATATAACTGTATACAAATGTCAGAAAACATTCTACGCACATGTAGATAATAAATTTAAAAAAAAATATTCATATTAACGTATTCTCTGTTTTAACATAATTGGTCTCGACATATTTATGAGTTAGTCTACATAATTAATATATAAATAAGACTGATCGAACAGGAAAGAAATATGTAAATAATTAATAACTTGATTTAGAACTTATTTGTAACTCTCATTAATTATTATTCAAGTCATATTTCATTAGGATCAATATTACTTGTCTTAATTAAACAATCATATCCGGGTGAAGACATTACGTAAACAGCGGACGACATTCCTAATATTTGTTTATCGGTGATTGCTATTGAACGTAAGAAAGAAGCTAACCTAATTCTTTTTATTTATTTTATACTACTAAATGTAAACAATTCCATACATTGTCCATTGATCACATGGATCCGAGTTATTATATCCCTTGTCCCTGTAAAATATCGGCTTAGTTTCTCTATAAACTGGAACATAACAATACAGAATATTAATATTGTGCAATACATATGAAAAAAAATATAACTTACAAAAATTTTATACATATAATACGTATATAACCTTTAAAGGTTTTTTTTCGGAAACGTTACTTGAGTTGTTTTTGTTGTGTTGTTTGTGTAACTTTAATTAAATCTAATTATATTTATTATCTTACAGCAATAATCTTTTTTTTTAATCCTAATGTTATTGAAACCACATTTTGTAGAGCAAACAGCAATCTTATTACAATTACACAATATCTACACGTATCTAATATAAAATGAAGGCTCTTAAGATCAGCGTCCTGCGGTCCACAAGGCACATCATTATTAGGCGGCTCCTACAAAGCCATAGAATCATTTATAACTGTAACTGAAGGTACAACAAAAAAGTACAAACAGATTAAATATGACTTTTAAGAGTAAAAAACATTTAATTTTTTTTTTTATCGAAACTGAAATAACTTTAGAAAAAAAATTACTTCACTATTTTTATTTTATATTTTAAACTGTCGAACACAACATAATATTAATATTGAAACCAGATTTTTTTAAATTATTTATGTTTAAGTCAATATGAATCAAGTTGTACAAGGCAATACATAAATATTACATGGAGTAAAGTGTAAACGTGATATTTTGTCGGCAGACAACGCGGCACCTCGTCGTAAAAACTGATTCCAATAAGAGAATCTTGACCATTTCTTCGAAAGGGATCAACGTTAAGATGTTAAAAATAAACGACCTATATTCATATCCATCTTTATCGTTCGTTTTATTCTTACTGATAAAACCGTGCTATAAAAATGTATTGTCAAATATATATTTTTTATCTGTGTAACATTAATAAGCATGAGTTTTTCTTTATCATGCCCAATATTTATTTTCCGAAAGTGAGAAGTTATGTTTGAACCGGGTTTGATCTAATATCAAAACAAATAATTCCTTTATTTGAGTAACGATATATGTTCGCTTTGATAGTCATGTTATCCTGCCCGACAAGGTTGGCTAACAATGAAACCGTGATATTATTATGTTTACATTATAGATATAAAGATATGAGTAAAGTTATTTGCAACTAATTAGCTTTTTAACCGCGAATGCGAAACAATAACACCATAATAGCATCGCTTATTAATACCGCTTGAAAATGGCTCGCTTTCATCCCGCGAAATCTTCCTTTTGGTCCCAAATCCATCAATTTGGGTGATGGATGGACCATTGGTGCTGGCAATCGAATTTCAAATTCGCTAAATCTTCCCACACGGCGTCGAGAACAGGTCGGGTCGTTAACAGTATACGCACGGCTGAGCGAAGGTTGTATGTGTGTTTTTTACTCCTGTGATATTTCGCCTCGGGATATGTGGGGGAGGGGTGGGAGGTAGAGATGCGTCGGCGCAGACGTACGGGCAGCAAAGGCGTGATTACAGGGCTGCGCGCGCCTAATCACTCCCGCTACACGGCTCGGACGTGCTACGACGATGTGGAGCTGCGAGAAAGTGTACAATATTATTATTTTTATAATTAAACAAAAATTGTAAATTTGAAATTTTCTATCTAATATAATAAACCGAGTCCATTTTTAGTTAGGATAACGAAAATTGAAGTTTATTAGCCATTTGTTTGTTAAACTTACAAATTGTTATTTGTTTATTATAAACTAATTACAGGCCCAAGGGACATAAAATCTTAGTTCCCAAGGTTGGTGGCGCATTGACGATGTAAGCGATGGTTAACATTTCTAACAGTGCCAATGTCCAAGGGCGTTGGTGCCCATATGATCGTCCGCCTTCCTATTCTGCAAAAAAAAACTAATTAACGTCCTCGATATACATAATTCTTATGTAACGTATACAGTTCTACATCGTATTTCCAACTCGAACAATACTTTCTCGCTGCTCCTCCATCACAGCCGGGCTATTGCTGTTAATAACAAACAAGACAAAAGCTACGCCGCTAACTACACGAGAGCCATACCTCGCGTTTTCATGCCTTTGCCGCCAACTGAACTGTAGGGTTCGAAAACATGACGTACCATGCACTTTTTAATATTTTTACCAGTAATTACTTTTTTCCTCTTAAACAATAAAAACAAACTGTTATAAAATCGATATATCCATATATATTAAAATCAATCGCTTAAATTGTTACACTCACTTTAGATTTAAGTTTTATAATATTTATATTTATTTATATTAAGCGCATAACAAAATAACGAGTTCCTTTAGAATTGAGATCATTGGTTACAAAATCGCACTGATTAGGATCCGGTTTATTGATTGAAACCACAACCTAATAGGTACACGATCAATTAGCCTGCATCCTTTCTCGATAAAATCGTTTGTGTCAAAAGCAATCAAGTGATACAGAAACTAAATCGATCATATAACCATTGATAACATCTAATACTCAACTTTGAAGCAAGTTCATTGCAGTATTAAGCTATTTTTTTAAATTAAGAAACATATTACTTACCAACACTTACGTACATACGTAAATACATTAAATTTTAATTGTAACTGTACCTTTATTTTTTTCTGTAATCACTTATTTCAATAAACTAAAAAAAAATAAATTACTGCTGTCAATTATTTAATTGTAGGTTATATTCAATTTTAAAACCTTGCATGCAACCTCTTTGCGCAAGCGCGGCTTCTGCGAGTGCGAATGTCAAATGTGACATGCGTCAGATTTCAGAGTCGCTCGTCAAATGTCAACATAACCGCAATATTGAAGCAATTTTAATTCAATCGCGACATTTCGCTCTCAAGTCAGCCGACTCCTACTCATTACGACTTCATTTTGTTATAACAACAATAAAAGCCCGCATTTGCGTTTTATTCATTCCCCGAGGTTGACAGCTTTTGTGTGGGAATCAATCTTGCGTTATTCGTAATAATGCAGAATCGGTTCCACTGTACGCCACAAAGCTAATTTCGCTCCTTCATTTTTTCTTTAATGTGAATTAAAATACGTCGTACGATTTCAATGGGCGCTTTGGGGTTTTATTTCTTTTGATACATGTCTTACACGTTATTAATATTGTATTTTATTCATTTGAAATATATTAAAATTATTTAAGAAGCGTACATATCGCGGTCGGTATAGCTTCTTGTATTCTGCTAAAGAATATATTTGTTATAACTGTAATGCAACAAGATTAAAGTATACATTTTATTGATGTTGAAAATACCACAATAACGAATCAACCTTGTTATTTATATTAGGGCTGTATAAAAGCGGCGCCACCAAAAGTTCTAAATGTATAAATAAATACTGGTTAAAGCAGTCCCATCCGTTTACACAACAAGGATATTTTAAATTTATAATAATAACGTCTGGATTTTACAGACAGATTATTCTAGAATGTTGTTTTTTATTTTTCTCAAAAACAACAAATATTTATATATTTCGAGACCTATTAGCATACATTCGTTATACTGTTATTGTAAAAAATCGAATATTCTTTTGACTATATATTTTTTCTGTATCAAGCTCTCCGCTTCTTTCTTCTTAATTTGTCAAAACAATGAGGCTTGTGAAGACGGCACACAAACATACTTTAACATTATAATATTAGTAAGGATATCATTGACAATGATGAATGTCTCTGATTACACAAATGTGATGATAATGATGACGTGTCGTGCAATCATCACATAATTGTGCTAGGGAGGCTCCCATCACAAGATTAACGGACGTACAAATAAGCCAGGCGCTAGGATAATCATAACTATTATTCAACTGTCTCCGCAAATGCGCGTAATATCGGTTATACTATTTTTAACATAGACAAACGTAGACTGAGCGCTGAATAAATCTTTATGAATATTAATAAGCGTAGGAATTTGTTTATTCGAACGCGATCTAATTTTAAAAAATGCATTAGACAGCCTTTTTATTGAGAAAGGACGGATTTGAACGTGTACTGCGATTATCAACGCATGTAGTAACTAGTATTTATATAAAGCAATTTAAATTGGAAATTTTTATATTTTACCTTTTCTATAAAATTACGATAACTTTATTAAGATCAGTGTAAACCGAATTACATACATGCATACATGATGATGTCCTCCTGACCAAGTTCGGCCACGATGGTTAATCTCAGGGGAGATTAGCTCTCTCATAATCCGATGAAAGGGCAATCCGACACGACCGGAAGTGGTCAGGCATTGGACCAACGGCTTCACGTGCTTTTCGATGCACGGGAGTTTACACACTTCCAACTGTCAGACTCCGGGTTGCTATCGAAAATTTCGACAAAAAAACCCATAAACTTTTTAATGGCCCGACCTGGGATTTGAACCCAGGATATCGGGGTCTGCGGCCTTATATCTAGCTACTAGACCAACGATGTAGTCACATACATTCAATATCGATATATTATTTTACTGAAGAAATGACAGTTAGTTTATTTCAAGGCAGATAAAGTCTGTTAAATAGATATAACAAATAACATGTTTTGATGGTATTTACAACTATTCCTAAATTTTATAACGTTCTATGTTTTCATTAATTTTGATGAAAAACTTTTTTATTTCAGTAACATTGCTATGTTCAATCGTTTATAAATATGAAACAAAAAATATTTAACCAAAACTCAATAATCATTTCAATAAAGTGTAGCCATTCAATTTGTTTTAGTGCAGCTTTTAATAAATTCAGATTGAAAATAAATAAAGGTCGCTATTTTGCTTTCTAAAGTATTAGCAAATTTTTAGATTACTGTAATAAAAAACAATTCTCGATATTTAATCTGTCTTTTATCACTTTTAAGAAACAAGTTGTATAATAACCGTCCAATTAAATAATGGTAGTCAATTCTGAGCAAATGCTTAGATTAACAGACACTAAGTTTTTCGCGTGCAAACATTAGATAAATCTTTTATGAGTCATTACCCGAACGCTAACGATTTGTTTAATGGACACCAATACCGTTCACTTCCTTACATTCGAAATTTAAAAAATTTACAAATATAGCACTGAATACGATAAAACAGAATAGAAACGAAAGTAGCTAATCAAACAGAATTACACTTACGTCACAAATGGTCTGTTAGACAGGCATTAACAATAGTTACCTACGTGTCAAGTCCCACACACTCGGCATTACAAACAAAGTACAAAAAACAGGACGCATCCTAAACGTAGCTCACAAAAAGTGCCTCATACAAAACGGTATCAAGCGGCGAGTACAAAGGCGTCGGCGAACAGTCATTTCACACCATCATCCGTCGATGAAGCATCGGCCTACCATACGTGACCTAATGACAACTATCACAGTACAAAGCACACACTTTCTTAACATTATATATTAAATTTTCACCCTTAACTGTCAAGCTTTAGAGTTTAAATTGCTACTAAAATAGGACGCTACATAGGACCATGGAAATTGTAGAGTCGATAATGGACATTTCGGAATGTGGTATTTGTGCAAAAAAAGTGTTATTAACTAATAGTTGGAACTAATGGAATAAAGAGCCTCAAGTGTTTCTCGAATATTACGTTTTTAATTAAACAAAGCAATTTAAAGTAAAATAAATACAATTGGATAAGTAGTTTAGCTCGATCTATATTGCTAACGCGAATTATTCTTTAGAAATATTACACAATTATATTCAATTAATAATTTAAATTGATATCTTTTATGTTTCATTTGTCTCACAAGTCATATATTTATTGCATTAGTTTTGTTATAGGAGATAAATATTAGGCCACGGGATTAGAAGATAAACTAAAACATAATACGTCTAAGATCATCTGCTGGAAAGCAAAATAGAACGTTATAATTTATTGTAGAATAAAATTATTTGCAATATTTATAACAATATGTAGCTTATAATAACATAGCCATCTCTAAAACATCAATGATATGGTCTTGACTAATGCCTAAAACAGATTAGATGCAACTACACGACATCCCGCAGTGTGGATCCGGTGATTGTTCCTCGAGGTAAATTAGACATTAATAAACTTTAACTCATTGTAATAAGGTTCAAAATATTGTAAAATATGTATATAATTTATGCGTGTTTTACGCCCTCTTACCAGGTACATTAAAACTTGCCTCACAAAGAGCCCTTACTAGATATTATTGAATTAATGCCCCGGAATAGCCCTTGGTCCAGACGAGCGCGGTGAGACTTTATGTCTCTCGTCTTTGTTTGAACAAGCGTAAACAGTAGAGTTCAAATAAATAATACATTTTTTAAACAAATATAAGTTATTATACACACTTTTATTTAATATATATATCAAATATGTTTATAGCATCGTTAGTATAAAATTATTTATAAAATAATAGTTTCAAAATAAAAGTCCTAAAGTACATTATAAAGCTATGACAATAACTTAAAATTCCAAATCGGACTATTATATCGAGATAATTATAGGTAACGAAGTCAAAAATGCGGAGAACGAACGGATGGACACAATGTGTTAGATATTAATATCAAAATTAGAGGTTACGTGTTCGTACAAAGGTGTTCGGGCAAAACCATCAACAGAAGTGCTAAGAGACCGATTATTATTTAAGGTTCTATAATAATCCTTTTCAAACACCTGCCTTTACAAATATTTATTATTTGATTTGCTTTGATATATTGTAAAAAAAAAACATGTATAAGTGCCCTTACGAGAATCAAATCCAATATTTACTAAATATTAGTTCATATAAAACAAAAAACTTGTAACAACTACTTTCCGATGTTAGGAGTTTTAAAAAGAAGTTATGTTTATTGTTTGAAGAACGCAATGGCTTGTATTGTTGAGTTGAAGTATGATTTGCAAACAATGCATTGAAGAAATAAAAATAAGAAACAGACACAACAGACATTATGACTTTGATTCCATAGTGGACAGTCAGGAGACTATTTTTTTATATATGTAAAGAAAGCAAACCTTATACTGGCGTACCTCACCAACCAAAGAATCTAAAATGATTTATTCTTTGTGCCTGTACACTGGCTCCTTCACCATATAAGTTGGCACACAGCAATACAGAGAATTGATGTTTTTAATGTTTTTTTTTTTTTTATATTACCCGGGAGGGCAAATGACTCTACTCCACCTGATGTTAAGTGGTAGTAGAGTCCAAACGCGAGGACGGCCAGTACAGTCGGGAAGAAGGTAAATATTATCCTAAGCTTTTCACAATACCAAGCTCTATTAGCGAATAGTTAACTACTACATTTCATATTTAGTTAAAGTTAAAATAAAATTTTAAAATAATTATACAATGTAGCGATCAGTCACCACGTTTTTTTTTTAAAGAACAGAAAATATAAAGCTATTATTCATATAATTTCTTAATTACTCACATAGTTTTGATATTTTCATCTGGAAATACGATATTTATCACAAGAAGCGTATCACTAATAACACTAATAAAAATATACAGTAATATAGGCATATGAAATGCAATTTGGAAGAAAAAATACCGAAAATAAAAAATAGTATGAAATTATGTGTAAATTATGTTCTTTTTTTATAACGTGTAAAAGTTTACCAGTAAATAAACCATTAAATGTAAATCTGTAAACCAGATTAAATAAAACATAAGTAAGAAAATTTATTGAACAACGAAAATAACACCACGACGAAAATAACATGTAAATAGTATTTAAATAAAAGTTAATACAAGGCTATTTTTAGATATTGAAATGATGCTTAGTCTAAGCTGTCTAGAGTTAGTTACAGTTAACAAACAAGCCTATGAGTGCAGATATTACCGGACCCGCACATTTTCTTATTTACGCTGAAGAGATTACCTTCTAATAATTACACGTATCCTCAATCATTCCCCTGATTACATCTCATAACAGCACAAACAAGCTCAGAAAAATAACCTAGAAACTGGATGAAAATTGCATATAAATTTAATTTGCCTAAAGGTATCATTTATATCAAGACGTAATCGCCTTATAATTGTTTCTTACTTCGGTTAAATAATTATAAGTAGCGCTTATACCTAGTTGCTTTCGTATAAGTAAATAATAATTTTAAATTAATTATAATCTTGTGATGGTTTACATAAAAAAAATATATAATTTTGAGTTAATGCAGTTTTACTTACCTTATTTGTCGAGGATAACTCGACATATTCACTTAACACTCAATTATGTCCATGATGATTAGAATCGTAGCCTACCCGAATTCTGTCGTACATTCATCGACATGTTAAACCAGATTAACTAAAAAATATAAATAGTAATAGGATGAGATCTTGATGTTCAATTAGTAGCAGAACATAAAAATATCTAATATAAAGATTTAGCACTGTAAAAATATTTTTTAATTAAAGTTAGCAACGGTTAATAGATAAAGCATTTTTCATAGCAATATTTTATTCAATACAAAACTGTGGTATGTTTTACCAAGACAATGTAACCGTGATATGAGCAAAGAAATTATTTGCAAATATTTATGCTTAGCAGAAAGTGATGCCTTTGACACATGAATGTACTAATAAAATGGTTGATTTATGTAAGAAGTGATATATTTATAATTTATTTTAATATTTCATTATTTACTTGTAAACGATATGTTAAGTATTTAAGTTTAAACTTTATTTGTAAGTCATAAACATGCGTAAAATATCCTCATATTTATTCTGTATTGTAGATTTAAAAAAACAGTCAAAAGAACAATTCTGGTGTAGAATAAAAATCACAAAATTTTGGAACGCAAAAAAATACAAATTAAAGATTGTGTATAGAGATTAGTATGTTTGAATTAAATTTAGTGTATGTTAATAACTCAACCTACCAATGTAATACTAAAACAAGCAGCTAGTATAATTTTGCTTTTAGATAACTATATATAATACTTATGTAATAAAGACAAATTTAAATTATTTGAAGTCGAAGAAGTTCGACACGAAATAATATTAAAACGTAACTAACACTCATACAAGAGAAAAGTTTCACATGAACCCAGAAAACCTGCCCCACTCACAACACCCCTACTAAATCCAAATAAGTTATTAAAAATTTATTTTTAAGACCAACTCGACTCAACTATCAACTCAACCATCACCTAAAAATAATTTTTAGGGCGCTAAAGAGGTTAAAAATACTTGATTATTTTGACTTAAAATTATTAATAAAATAGTTTTTATATCCTTCTGAACGTGTCACTGAATTTTAAAGTAAGCAGCAAGCATGATTGAATTTTTAAATTTAGATAAATATTTTTCTTTTCTTATCTAATGACTAATAGAACTTGTTAGATCATAATGCAATTAAACAAAATTAGGCATATTATATACATAAATAATGTTGTAGATAGAATAGGTTTGACAAAGTTTTTGTTAAAGCTTTGTAATTAATTTTAATTTTTGTTTTAATTTTTTAAGCTTTTAAAAAATGAAAACAAAAGTAGAGTTAATTATGTGTTTTATTTATTAATGCAAATTGTAATTTATATTTACAATTATAGTTAACAGGAATAGTATAGTATTTTTATTATAAATTAGGTATTTAAGAAGTATCAAGCCTATAAATTAATTTTGATTTTTCAAAAACCATTTAAATATTCAGCTAAAGGGTCGGTGAGTCAGCAATTGTTCAAGTGGATGCAATACCATGATCTATTAGGCAACAAATGCGGTCGTTACAGCACATTACACCGTGAAACAGACCACCACCGCGACCATTTTTTACCACTTAAAATATTCCGCTCGTCCTACGCCCCCCACGATGGACGGATCAAATCTAAAAAATCCGATAATTCATCTGAAAAAGCGTGGTAAGTCGATTAAGTCAATTGATACCACCCGGAATTACGCAGATCTAAGTCACCATTCGTGATTTTGAAAACATTCGTCTTGTATCTAAGATTCAAATGTCAAGTAATATTCAAAAATTACAAAAAAAATTAAGTGTGCTCTGTAGTAATGGTTTAACGAGCTCTAGAGAATCGACAATTAACTGTAAATTACTATAACCCAAAATATTAATTGTGTCATGTAGAAACATGAAGCGGTTCTCCATATTCGCTGTGTACCGACCTATCTATACATCATACACATCCATTCCATTACACTTCTACACTTAGTTAATTAGGTACTATCAAACCTTGGAATTCAAAAATTTCTGACGTAATAAAACAAATATTAGTATTATTTCATTTAATATACGGACTAAAATTATAACAATGAAAACAATATTTACAGTAATGTATACCTATTATCTACAAGTAACAATAAAGCGAAAATAAATAACAATTCTTTGTTCTTTCAATTAACATGACTGACGATTTTTCATGCAACATTTACAAATATATCTCATATGAATATTTACACACCTATACTATATAATAATAGCAAATACATCGCGACATTAATAAATAAAATTGTATTAAATATTCCTATTTTACACTTTATAAATATCTACAAATGAGATCACTAACATTAACGCTACTTTTACAGAAATATTTTGAGTTGTTCAGCGCGGGCGGTTGCCAGTTAAGTACCATTTAGGCCTCCCGTCGCGGCGCTGCAGAACGCATCATACATCACTAAGCTTAAACGATTTTATGAATATTTATAAAACTTTTCTTCACATTTTTTCCATAAAAGCGCATCACCAATTTTAAGATAAAACGAATTATACCAATTTAATGCAGGTTTATTTATTTCGGTCCTTTCACGTTTTTTAGAGATTGGAATTTGTATATAGTTAATTTTTTTAAATTAATACTGTACTTACAACCTAACATTGCACGAGATATTGGAGCAGTTCGCGGGAGAACGCTGATGTCACGCTACCGGCAACGGAGGTGGAAGTAGGTAGCACGGGCGCAGAGCATGCGCCGCCGCCTGCAGGAGTTCAGCTTGATACCGCTGAGCAGCCAGCACGTATGGAGATGGCATCGTAAATTCTATCTGCGGCATCACTTGAACAGCCTGCATTGCAAGCAGATGATTTGGTGGAGATGGAGACGCCCGCGGCGGTTCTGGCTCTAGTAAAGCGTCTATTGTAAACGCTCTCCGCGGTCTTTCCCTTGGCAACATTGTTATCGACGCTGTCTCTGGTAGCTCAGCCGGTTCAGGACTTAATTGTGGGCACATAGGTGGTGTGTACAAACTCGCGGTTGGTAGAGGAGGTGGTGGTGGCGGTGCTCCAGCTTGACGCGCCAAAAAAGCTCTGTTGAAACTAGCTAGTGCGGCTAATTCTGCATTCAGGTTGTCTTTCTCACCTTTCTGAAGCTTGAACCTCTTACGACGGCGCAACAATGACCCATTCTCAAACATGTCAAATGCTTGAGGATGCAAGGTCCAATAAGCGCCTTTTCCAGGACGATCGGGACGTCTTGGCACTTTCACAAAACAATCGTTAAAAGAGAGATTGTGTCTCAGAGAGTTCTGCCAGCGCTGAGTATTCCGTCGGTAGTATGGAAACCGGTCCATAATAAACCGGTAAATTTCGGACAAAGGCAACATACGTTCTGGAGAGCTCCAAATTGCCATTGCCGTCAAAGATATGTATGAGTAAGGTGGTTTCTGATCACCGTACGATTCACGCGAAGGTCGCGGCATCGTCACTGGCACCAACTACCGAATAGTTGTCAATAATCAAATTTCTAGAACAGCACAGTGTTGGTCACGTCACTTCGATACGAGGTGTCAAAAGGAACTGAGGCGAGGAGAGCTCGCTGCTCGACCCGCCCGTTCTGCCGGGACCTGCTGAGAGCGAACGGAGCGACGCACTCCGCTCATGCGATTGGTCCACCCTCTAGCCAATAATAAAAGCCCAATTTCAGGTATGATGTCGGCTTTCGCTCCACTAACAAGGAATTTAAATTGATATTATGTTTATATTGCCTCCAAATATATTTGTGATGACACCGCTTTTTATTTAGCGTATGTAAATTACGAGAATACAGAAAAAGAGATTTGAATTATACACTCGATACAAATATTCATTTTGAAAAAGTTTCGCAATTATAAATTAAATGCAAGCTTTGCAATATGAAAGCTCAGTATTGTTACAAAGAATAGGTACATATAGTACCTATTATCTTTCGCGTATATTTACAAATGTCCTTATAAATATAATTTAATAAAAAAAGTATCGAAATTCATTGAAAAAAATGTATTGTTTGTGTTACTATTACATAATATTGTCAATCGTTTTCATCAAATGCAATCAACTTGTAAAAAATAATAGTGATATTTTGTAAAAACTCACTTCACTCATTCTCATCTTTTAAATGTTACACTTATCATACTTATAGATTATTCACTATCACTATATCACATGACATTTCACGGTCGTGTTCTTCAGTAAGTTTCGAGTTTGTTCTTAAAGAATTTATTCATTTAAATATATATAACATATACAAGTTTCTTAGTTAAAAACATAGGTACTAGTCACCAAATAACAGCATACGTGTTTAGTTTTAAATATGTCGTGTATCATCGATAATTATCCAAATTAACCAATATATTTAGCTTCAAGATCAATTCTTGTCTGTTTGGCCTTTTCCTTTCATTCTTTTAAACCTGCAGATAAGCTTTAAGTAATTAGACTATTTTTAAGATACTAGCAGTATATGATGAATCAAGGAAATATCAATAAATGTATTTTTACTACCTAAAACAAGAACCTATTTTACTTCCCTTGTCCTTATTTTAACTCTAGATAGGCAAGGATGTTAAGTTTTCTCCATTTTTACGTATCTACTAGTCCCTAAATATAAATCAAATGACAAAAATGTTTCTTTCATATATTATTTTGCTTTACCTACCTTAGGTACTTATAGGACTTATAGGAGACCAACCAAATTATATTCAGTTTACTAGAATCTAACGTAATAATCTATTCTATAATTTTCAATACAGCATTTACATATAATTACATAGCTGCAACATGAAAAATATTTATTTTTCTTTGTTTTTAGTTTATTTTAATTGAAGATACCGTAATTGAACGTTAAGTGTTAAAAGAAACTTATCAACCAATACAATGTGATTATTGCCGTTTGCGCACGTGGCACGCTGAATGTCACTAATGTTTCCGACGAAATGAACCTTTTTTTTATAAGGGATGTAAATCCGAAATTGCCTTAAGTTTTTTTACCTTTGTATTGTTTTTACCTAATTGAGAAACAATTGTGTATGTGTACTCATATGCTATGGATTTTTGTTGCAAGTAAATGTAATTTATGCGATTATCAAGATAAATATAAAAGTAAGGAAAAGGATAAAATTTAGCAGAAAAATAGATTTTAAGATTTTTTTTTATTAATTATCTAACCCCGCTCTAGTTATCTATCAAATGGAACCGATTTCCATTCAAATTGATGTAATCAATTCAGATAAACCAGGGTTGTATATAGCGTCACGTTAAACAAAGGAATAAAATTAATTAATTAATTAGTACCTAAATAACAACTGCAAAGAACATATACCTAAGGTAAGGAAAAATTAAAGCATAACTTAGCATAAGTTTGAACCCATCATGCTGCTTCTGTAAGAGATGGAAAATACTTTATGTCCAAGCATTACTTCGATATTTAAGATTATTGCATAAAACTTACATGTACCGCTTGATACCGATAGCAAATTTTAAAAATGTTCATGAAAAATACAGAAAAAATGGTAACATCTGCTCTTAGGTTTTCTTCCATTAACCACAGTTACAGCTATAAAATATTCGTTGCAAGTACACCTATTTACATATAATAAAGCCAAGAGTTTTGTGTATCTCTGAAACTACCAGTCAAATTTATTAAAATATTTTTGCATTCAGTAGCCCACTCAATTCTTGAGGAAAGTTATTCAAAATCACGCTACTGCGTACGGAGGTGGATTAGGAATAAATAACGCAGGCGAAACCACGTGGATCAGCTACTTCCAGATAGAAATCAAGTAACAATATAATTAGTTTTACAGCAGTGGCATATATTATATACTCTATCATTTATCTAACAATAAGCCTTTCTTATGTACAACACGAAGCAATTTAGATAAACCAAAAATGTACGGTGTTAAAAGTACAGCTCTTCATCTAATTTCATCTAAATCATGTTAATGTCAATTAATTCAATAAGGTTCCATTAAAGGAATGATAAAATGGATGTCTAAAATAGGGTAAATTTTCGGTCCTTTCCTATTTTTATAATATTTAGAAGTATGTAGTATTTAGTAGTTAAATTATTTATGATATTGTACAGTTTGCTGGCAATGGAAAGAAATTGAGTTACAGTTTATAACCGGAGTGTCGAATGTTTGTCTACAAAATTGAATGCTTGCTCAACTCAAACTCTCAACTCAACTCAAACTCAAGAATCAATCACAAAAAAGAAAATATTTTAACGGAAGTCGATGAGGGCTTTCTGCTTCCTACCAATCTCAACGAATAGTGTCGTGACAACGTGCCATGTAAAGAGGTGTCTTCAAACTGAGGAGAATAAAAATTAATTAATATTCCCTTATATTTACATCACTATATATCATTATAGTTAGATATCGTGAAAATGATTAAAGATTTATTTTTTATGTTATTGGTACGTATTACTACGCCCATAGACATTGACGACGTAAGAAATATTAACCATTCCTAGTAAGGAATGCGATGTATCACCAATGCGCCACTAACCTTGGGAACGAAGATGTCTGTCGTGCCTGTAGTTACAATGGCTCATCCTTCAAACCGGAACGCAAAAATACTAAGTGGTGCTGTTTAGCGGTAGAATATCTGATGATTGGGCAGATGACTTGAAGCCTTACCATCAAGTAAAAATATTAAAAATATTATCACTCAACAGTAACTAAAATTTAAAATAGGTATACGAGTAGGTACATAGGTATATGTAATCTCAACAGACACAGGAACTATTTCCTAAAAATACTCCACGACAACTAATCGACATAGATAATTATTGCCTTTTCGGAATATTAAGAGGTTATTTAGCTGTTCGAACAATTAGACCATTTATCTTGAAATTTTAGACTCTCATTGGTACCTAAAATTTAATAATTACAAATTAAGTCACAATCACACAGCGCGTGGAAACTATACAATAAAAAAGAACTTAATAGTTAAAAGATTGTGTTAACCCATTACGTATATACGTATTCATGATCTCTCTAATTACAACAAATGTTATCATTATTAAAGCAAATTAATGTGGGAATTAATTAAATAAATTTTGCTTGTGTAACCAACAAAGAAACGATATAGCTACGCAGATAACGCAAAACCGACAAACAACACGATATCATTATTACATATTACAAACGAAAAAATAAAATTGAAACGAAGTTTATAATTGGAAATAATATTTTATCGATACAATATCTCGGCCATTTTCTTTTGAAAAATTGATAAACGGAGTAACTGAATGTGCCGTTCAAGTAATAAATATCTTAAGGGGAGGCGGTATGGTCGGATATCGTCGATTAGTGCTGGTCGGCATTACATAGGCGTGTTTATCGACATGCGGGTATAGTGCATGGTGCGAGTGCTGCGAATTCGTCACGGATGCTTATCGAGCGGTCAGTCGATAAAGGCGTGTCGATGTTTTATTATTACAGTGAAGCTCAGGGTAATCATAATTCGAGGCACTGCTTTCGTCGATCACACGGGACTCCTTCACCGCTGGATGTTTATCTTCTAAACTGAATTTATTGAAAACGCTGTTATAATTACCATAAAATTATATATAAGAGATCGTTATAGCGCTCATAATATTCAATTTTAAACATTGAGATTTTAAATGGTAAAAAAAAACAAACATAAATAATTCTTGCAAATAATATTTTTATACTCAAATACTTAAGTAGTATTTGAGCCTTATTTATTAAGTTTACTAATTAATTTAAGAAAAAAAATAGTTAAAATTATAGTTTATGTACAATATGTTTAAGCAATCGTAAGCAAGAGAGATGAAAGAATTTTTAAACATTGTAACCATACAATACTGACTATTTATTAATTTCCCATCGACAAGAAAATTGAAACCGCACTACGTCGGTGTACCTCATATTTACATTCAGGATTATCTCGTATAAACCTTCAATAGAGGTGATCAAATTATAATAAATTAAAATCTTTATACACTGAAACATTATATAAGAAGAGTCTTTGATGACGAAAGTTATATTATGTAACTCTTTTTATGCTTTTATCCAATTTCCCAAAAAACTAAGTTGTCGATAACAAATGAATTACTTTGCTATATTCCAAGATAATTAATTCTAAGCACCATCACGTTAAACTTAAAAAAGCTCTCAAGTTGCGTCTGTCGTTACTTGCATATTTTTTCTTCAAAGTGGGCATTTTTGCGCGCCCCACGACGCCTAAGGGTGATTTATGATAAAAGTTATAAGCGGACTTTTTAATATCAACGAGCCTTTTAAGCTTGGTCCCTTTGTAGATGCCGCAGAATGATAACCTAATTAACAAACGTTATATATCATTGGGCAGCGTGCAAATATGAGATTATATTTAAGTCAAGGTAAGTAATATGAAGTTAATACCACGTACATATATTTGAGCGCGTTTAATTACTCCTTATCTTTCATCTACATATTGTATATACTAAGGCTTAATATTAATGTTATTAGGCACTTAAGTCAATAAAGGCAGATTTTTTAGTTTTTTTTTATGTAATAAAAAGGGCTCTTGCCACTATTGATGGTCCTACTCGTATTGAGGCCCGATGATGAGATAGCAAGATACTTGATAGACTGAATCTGGTTTCCCGGAAACAAAGACAGGCTCTATTGTGCGACGCTTCATGCTTTGATACACTAGTTTAGTTATACATAAGGGAAACAATGATAAAGATCGAAGCCGCCGAGGAAAAAGCTGCAGCATCTCATTCGAAATTCTATCATTGTTCCATTAGCAGTTTAAATGCTTAGACCTTGGAGTAATAGTGCAAAACTTTTACTAAGAATATAGCACCTCGTCTTATTGCCTCGACTAGTGACACGAGGGCTGGTTCATTTTTCACCCAGATGATCGGAATTGCGATTCATAGAGGAAATGCTGCTAGCATTCTTACCACTCTTTCATGGGGTCGTGATTTGTACTGTAGGTATTTTTAATTTTTATTTGTAAGCATATATTTAAGACTTGAATGTTAATAATGGTTATGTAAGTAAAAACAAAGGCAATATAAGGTCAAATAAGTATAATACTCTAAGAAGAAAGAGAGCTTTCACGAGGTTTCTAGGTTTCGAGGTTTAATCTGTTTATAATTTGCGGTTTTTATCCAATAGTTTTAAACAAAAAATAGGTATGGTATTCAGTGGGATGCAATATGTAATGATAGCTGATTCAATTCCTCTTCAATGGTTTTTTTACATTTTTAACCCAAATACGAATCATAAACAAATATATCTATTAAACGAATATTATAATACTAATCAGTATCAACTTAAGAGCACTGCACTTCTATCATTCTATTACATATCTTATCTGTTATATATTACACCTGATATAATATTACTATATATATAGTACTGATATATATATATATATATATATATATATATATATATATATATATATATAATCAGTCTAAATTGCAAAATGCAAACTGTAATTTTCATTTGAGAGGATTTTTTTAATTTTATTAATAATATTTATAATGTAATTGTTTAAGCTATATTATAAAATTTCAATCAAGTATTCTTGACTTATCGAACCGAAATCACTGTCTAAATCATTCAACGGAGCTCTCATTGCCTTCTGCTATAAAATGTTTCGGGATCTCGTAAATTTGCCTATAATTCAAAAATTCTCTATGGAAAGTGGCATTCTATAAGAATTCATATTGCATTTTACACATGAAACGTTGAAATCCGAATTACGAAGATACGCTATTTTGATGCGTGTTTACTAAAGATATTATAATTATTAAAGTTAAAGTCGCATATCACATTCTAAAATTTCACGATAAGATTCGTGTTTGTTCTTGCAATTTATTTGGACTGGTACTGGTGAAACTCCTTCCAAGAAGTCAAAGAGTGTATGAGAAGGCTTACGCACGTTGAGTGCAGAGTTGATAATAAACATATTTCCCAATGTTGGGAAAACCCAATACTTATCAAGCCTTTTCCATTTTAATTTAAATGTTGTTAAATGATTTTGATTACTCGCACACATCCATACATAGCTAATCACACACACAATCTCGCAAGATAACAAGACGCATGAAATACAAAGCATTGATCTCACACGTGACGAATCATACAACAGCCTGTTATTTATAAGCTCAACTAGCCGTCTTATTATCTCACGAAGTTCATCTTCGTGCTATACAAACGATTATATGCCTTAATTATTTATAAATAAGGTTATATCGTACGTTTAATTAAATATCTTATTACGTTCTCAAAACTATATTTAAAAAATTTAATAGATTCAAATTTTTATTGTTAAGTAATTGACAACGTCTTGTAAAAAACATTTGTATTATTTTGAATATCTAATGAATTAAGCAAAGTTAAAATACAGGTTCATAGCGGTTTACACATTCATTAGATTTAATAGTACAACGAATGTTGTATTCGTTAGACAATCGAAAATAATAGTTTTTCAGTTTCAGTATCGGTATTTAAGTTTGCATATCATTTTCTCTAAAGACACTAAACAAAAAAGTCAAAAAGATTTATCCAGTTCCCAGCCTTCTGTCTGCCTGTGATATTAACAATTACATAAAATGATATTAAACTCATCACTATTCATGACTTGTAGTCGAGTAAAAATAAAACGGTACGAATTATTTGATTAGAAGCAGGTTAGGAGTAGAGAGCCATGTAGACTGTAGACGGGCGCTAACAAAGTTGATACAAATAAATAATACGAAGGAAACCATGACACACAAGAACACTTGCAACTTCGTGAGTAAAGTGCATCAAAATGTTAGTTTTCCTTTAGGCAGCTGTGCAAACTAAGTCACGTCAAGTCGTGGCTATCACAGCTACTAAGTTTTACGAATAATTGTAAACATTCTTTGGTAAACATACATCACGGATTCTGAAGAGTTTTATTGAAACGAGTTAATATAAAACGAGTAATGGATGGTACTCGTTAAACCATTTCATATGTAAGCATATATAAACACAATTCGAATAAGGGTTGTCGGAAACGGAAGCGCCAGCTACGCTAGTAATGAATTTGCGAGGGCGGCCGCCCTATGAAAATAAATTGCCCCGTAGTTTTCGTGTTTTGATTTTAAAGCTTTAGTTTGCTTGAGTAATAGGGTAGTGGGAAATGGGAAAATAGATTTTTAAAAAAAGAACATGTTCTTCGAATATAAAGTTTATTTTGATTTATTTAAGAATAAACGTTAAAAAGTACTAGAAACTTTATGAATGATAAAACGTGTTTGTTTTTTGACATCCAATTCTCATGGGACAAAGGATTGATAGTAAAATGTTTTCCAAAGTTATATGCCCAAAATTGAAAAAAGTTACGTATTTTTTTAATTCAATTGGCAGTTCGTTCTGATACAGAGCATTTTGAGATGAGAATTGACGATATATTCATTTCATTACAGAAAAGTCAATAAACTTAACACGAGTTAAAAACATTAAAGGCAAAAAGCCGTCTAGACGCGATTTATTACTTAAACAAAGTCGTTTCCGACATCAAAGCTACCGAATGGTAATTACGTTTATTTGAAATTTATTTAAAATTGCAACACCTGTAAAATAGATATAGGAACCGATGTTTTCAAATGCCGATATTACCTTTGAGATTTTTAAGTTATAAAATATTTTTTATTTAATTTTGTTCACAAATAACTACATACACAACCCAAACAAAAAGTCTGTATATAATTAATAGTTAATATCAGATATTATGTTTTTGTGTTTTATATGTTATTAAGAGGATTCCCATAATTTATAATATCTGTAGTTCAAATAACATACAAATCAGTAATATTTAAATTCAATTGTTTGTATTCGTATTTTATTAACAATGGATCCATATAATACGCCGATACGAACACTCACTAAACTATCTCAGTTGATATCATTCTACTTGATCACGTGTCTTCATGAATTGTAAAGTGTCTTATACAAAAATGTATTGTAATGTAGTATGTGCTCATTATAAATGGTAAATCGTATTAAAATTCAAATGTAACAAGTTCTAGGCTATTACAAACAGTGGTCTGTCAGTAATAGTGTAAGATTCAATTTATCGAAAGCTTCCAGTGACCACAAAAACGCTAACCGTCACAAAACACTAAGCTTCGATAAAATAAGTATGTAAGGTTACAAAATATCGATGTTTATTAGCGATAGTTATGTTAGAGAAAGACCTAACGTTGTAATATACATATAAAATAATTATAATAGGGATGTAATTTATTGCCCACGATGTCGTTAAGATTTTTATCGATAGTTTACACATCTTAATGTTACCTCTCATCTTTCGGAAACAGTTTAGAACAAAGTTGTAACGCGAAGATTCTGCTCGTATGTCTAAAACATATGTATACTTGTTATTAAAATCATGATGAATATTTTAGTTCCATTTTAGAAAGTCAATTATTAGTAATTGATGATTTTTTTTTTCGACAAGTAATAGAAATATCGACATTGTCTTTACCGTAGCCACATCCCTACGCATATAAAATAATTGTTTTGATTATAGCAACGGCACGTCTAATAATTCACTCTAGCTCTAAACTCTGTAATTACGCAGATGGAAACGTCGGCTCAGCTCACTGTTGAAGATAAAAATCGTATAAACCTACGGACGAACTCGCTTCCCTCCGTAATAGTAGTGTTTTATTTAACAACATAAACATTCATTTACATATCCTTTAACAGAATTAATTTCATTGTAAATAAATATCAGTAGACCAATCGAGCGAAACAAACGAGAGCATTTAAAAAAAAATCAAATGTCATCGGTATAGATTATATGATTATATAGATTATATGTTTTTTTTTTTAATTTGTAGTACAGAATTGCATGGTTACAAAATGATCGCCATAATAATTAGGTGTATATTGACATGAGCAAATATAAACAAGAAATTTTTATTGCAGTTATTTTAACGTAAACGTTGTTTTTTTTTTATTAACAAACAAGAACCAAAGAAAAGAGTTACTTTATTTACTATATACAATAAAAAATATATTAAGCACTACTATTTTATCGTCGCGGCTTCACTCGCGTTGAGGGGGGAGGGGTAACAGTAAGTTTAAGGTTTAAAGAAAGTAGCCTATGTTTTTACTTAGGGATCAAGCATGCTTCATACGAAATTTCATCAAATCCAGTTCAGTGGTTTAGCCGTAAAGCGTAACAGACAAACAGAGTTACTATCGCATTTATAGCATTAGTATAAATTATTTGTACGAGTATGTTATACGATGGAAGAAAAAAAATGTAAAATATTCTTTGTCTGTGCTTTAATTTGGTATCTAATTTACTCTGTTTACAAACAAAACTTCGAATATATGTTATTTCTAAAATTATGCTTATAACATGGACTGCGCAGAGGAGTCACTTTTGATAAAAATTTGAACATCTATAAACCTAATTTTCTAATCTATTAACAACTTTGCTTTTTATCTTTATTAATATGTTGAATAAAGAATTATATATGTACGTTAATTTACACGTAAATATACTTTGTGTTGGTTTGCCTATATTACCAGTCGATGCGCCACCCTTACATTTTTTATAAAATTGTGATTGTAATAAACTTTTGTATTTTTAATAATTTCACTATTTTGTTCTTCGTAAACAAATTTACTAATTTTTTCAAAAGGGTACAGTTTGTTTGAACGTTCTAATCAGGATCTGTGTGTGATATGATATTTCTCTCATTTTATTTTGAATAACAAAATGAAACGAACTTATGAACAAAAGAGAAAGTATACATTTTTTAAAACCTATTTATTATTGTTTTAGTGATTATACATGGAAAACTTTAACTCGTGTTGGATTTCTCTTAACACCGTAGTAAATAACGCGCAGACCGCGTTACACGTCTATTGTTCCAAGAAGCCTGCGGTTCGGCGGTCACAAATTACAAGGCGCCACTGCCTGCTCTAATTTCAGGAACCAAACATTATTAGGCTGTAATAGCCCCAATTGAGTTGTTTTTCTAGTTCTCTATGTTGTAGCATTTCATCTGTTGCTATAAGTGTGTCGACGCCATTCAAAAAGTTTGATTAGAAATGAATTTCAAAACTTTTGTTTTTAACCTCTACTCAATTGTATTGTGATATTGGTAAACCATTTCACCGTCTTTATAAACGTTGAATTGAAGCCTTTTAGACATATATAGATATATACATACATACATACATACATACATATATAAGGTAGTTTTGTTATTGAAAATTCTAAATATTTGGTAAATTGATTGCAATATTGTTTACTAAAACGTAATCGTTTCGTTGTTTCGTCATCGTCAAAATAGTTCTTATCATTTTTCTTCACTTGTCAACCAATTTTCTTTTTTTTAAACCAATCACGATCTTTACTGTTATCGATAGGAAAAAACTGGAAAATGTAGTCGGAAAAAAAGTATTCGAAACTAACAAATAAAACGATAACGCCAATCGTCAAGGAATTTGTCATGCGATACTTGACCCGATCGTGAAATGTTAAATCTGACTTACGTGTGATACGATGTTTACGTATCACACGTAAGTGATATCTACGTTATATTAATGCGATACTATAAATATTATATTTATAATAATCGATTTCGCTTAACATTTTTGGATTTTAACGACACCATGCTGTTCATCAGAAGGTGCTTCATAGGAACACCTCCTGATGAACAGGATGAGGTTTCATCATTTTACGTTCGGGTCGAAAACCGAGTATTAAGTTTGTTTATCATAGAATAGCTATGCAGATTCACTAGCAAAATAATAGTGGACAGGTTAGCGAGAAGCATCTCATATATTTCGACAGAGTTCCTCAAATTGCCATATTGAATGTAAGCTGAATGGTTATTGCTTTTTTATTGTTGTTTTCGCGGTGAACAAGCTATTAACGAAGAACCTCATCTAATGCCCAAACTACGAGTACTTGCACACAATATCGAGAGGTTCTCTTATTGCAGCCCCGATTGATAACACCTTGACTCAGATTTCTGTATAACGACTGCCTAGGACTATTTGATTATTATTACTTTTTTGAAGAAGTAAATAATACGAAATAAAATTTAGTATAATACATACTAATAATGAATATATCTTTTATTTGATATAGACAAGTGTATGTTTCCAATCGCAGTGATAGAGGCTTACCAGGCGGCGCCGCTTAAAAGATAAATTAACGTAAATTTAATGTAGCTCCTCTACAGCATTCACACAAAAAAATCCTATTAGGCGGTCGAATGCCCCGGAACATTAAACAAAAACAGGCCGATATCCATATAAACGCGAGCGCCCGCTACCAATAATTACCGTTTATTATAAAGGGTGAAATAAACTCGCATACCAAACAACCGTATTCGGCTCGCTAGGTGTACGAGGTAGTCGGTAGTGCGTGTCACAGGTCGGGCTAAGCTCATCAATCTTGACTCCATTTAATTTTGGAATAGAATACATGCAAGCGAAGACGGTCCGTAAAGGTCTAAGTCGAAACAAAACTGGCGTGCACAATGAGCCGGTGAACGCGCAAATGAAAAACGGAGCGACGCCATTGTCGATCCACAAAAGAAAGGCAATCATTCGACATGAATAAATATCTTTGAATAATGGAGCCCGCTCCCTATAATGAAATGTTTTATGTATAGGAATTATCGTGTACAAATCGCTTTATACGTCACTTCGGTCGTGTATCCGCCTAAATGTTTTGTGCTTCTTCCGCAATTCACTAACATTACGCTTTGATTTATTACACTTCGGTATGGACTTATCTTTTTTACGGCGAATATTAAATTGATTAGAAAGTATCATTATTTAAATTCATTATCTTACGTTTAACATAATTTAATATAAGTAGCTTTAGTTTATACTAATATACGGTAATATTATCTATATCTGAATACACAAAATTAAATAATACGAACCAGCGTTACAACCCAGATATTTTAACATATAGTGCAGAATAATAAAGAGATCCAAAACAATTTAGTATGATAGTCGTTTATTTCAATTTTAATTTCGAATACGCCTTCTCATTGATCTCGTTTAAGCAATGTGTTAATAGTATAAAAAGACACAGAAGGTTTAGATAAATAAAACGACCTAATGAATATACATTAAAATATATAGATTCAAATTACACAGAAAATAAAACCAGAACAATTTACAATTATACACACTACTAAATAGTCAACATATTACGTATACTAATAGTTTTTCTAACACCAAACGACATTATTTCATAAGAAAGAGGTTGTGCTCAAAAGGCTGTGTTCCGGAATAAAAAGTCGCTGAGGTATAAGAATTTGGTATTGGCGTAGGTTGCGTACACGACATGTTTCAGACCTCTTCGATGACTGTACGTTAAGATAAGAAAAAGAAAATATGCATTAAAATTATTACTTTCCTTCAGAAAAGACATTTAAAAAGCTTGTACAGGCTTGTACAGTAGGCAAAGCCTGTAAAAAATGTAACGATTATTATTCTAAAATATATTTTCTGAAATTATAAAATTGTACATAATTCATAATATTTTTTTCATAATAATTGTTACAACATTAACTCAGCGGTAGATATTTTCCACTTAGTTTCCGAAACTAATAGCATTAATTACAAAGACGAAGTGGCCACAGCGGAACGAAGCGGAGTATCGTAGGGACGGCCCTCGCGGTCCTCGATAAATCAATTTAATTTAATTCAATTTAAGCTTAGTTCCTCCCGCAGACGTCACGCAAGCTACGCAATATTACAGGCCTTTTAATAGATGAAGATTGCTGATCGTTGTTGGTCCATGGGGAAATGCGAAGAATGCTTTAGCTATATACGAAATTATATGATCACATCGATTGTGTTGTATCGTGCAAATTATTCATAGAAATATTTCGAAGCAAACATTGTTGAATTGGAAACTAATTCAATTAAGGAAACTAAAAATACATTTCATGATAAGTGATAAACAATATAACAATTTAATAAAATCAGATAAAAAAAATTGTTTTAAGTCAATATATAAATACTAATCGAATAGGTAAAGATATTGAATGAATTAAAAAACTAGCTAATTTTAATGTATAGCATTATATTGACGGTTTTTTTTTTGTGTTTACGCTTGTTTTGTATCGTTTCGTATTTTTTTATCACGGAGCGGAGATCACGTAAACATTGATTCATTACTTCACTGATAGGAACATCGTCCGTATCTAATCAATATCGTTATATACTAATCTTATTCAAATTACAATATTCTTTTAAGCTCCCATACTCTATGTTTTCAACACTTATCAAACACATTAAAAAAAACTAACAGCTAATTCAATTTCTTTCCATTAAAACGAATTTGTTCTACCGTCTGTTTCTAGATTCTTACTAATTTAATATATTAAAGAATTATAAGCCTTAATTCGTATGGTTTAAGAACAACAATCCCTTAAAGAAAAACAAATTAAAGTCAATGTATTTCAATATCTTCTACACTATTTATATAAAGCTACAGGTGTATGTTTTTGTCGATTTGGAGTTATTCTGTAAAACAATCTGAACTCGACGTAGAGCCAGATCAACAGATGTAATAAGAAGAAAAATAATTATAATATAAAAACGAAACAAGCATCCAAATATCGAATCACCGTAACTCGGTTTTTGCAATTTACAATCGGGTCCAACATCGAGTGTCGACTTAACTCTTACAGAATATCACTTCTTTGTAAGGTGAATGCTACCGCGTACCGAATGTACCACGAATCGCGACCACACAGCGAGCAGTGGTCACGTTTCCAATGAAATCGGTGCCGCGATGACACCCTTGAAATGTTTTTAATAGCGTGATTTATAGAGCAAATTAAACATTTGACTTGCCGTGAATTCGATGCTGAGTGGATCCGTCACGCACGGACACTGAGCCGACCAGTACCAGTTCGGTACCATCGAGTCCACTCGGTAACACAACAACAATAATTTATTACAACAACACTAAATATGTAATTGTATTTTTAAAGGAATATTGTTTTCAAACTGATTAAAAACGTCGATTTAATTATAATTGTTTATTTGGTAAAATATCTAAAAGAATTCTTGGATATATTTTTATATAAAACGTTGTTAATTAATCTTATAAGAGTAACGTCCAGTTTCTAAAACGCAGATCTAACTTATCTTTACTAATCTAAATACGTGCTAAAAGCTTTATGATAGGACTTATATTACTTGGTGGTAGTGGCTTTGTGGGTGCCCGTCTGGATAGGTACCATTTACTTATCTGATATTCTACCGCCAGTCAGCAATATTTAGTATTATAATGTTCTGGTTTGAACCTCATCTACCAGTCCGATTCCAAGTAGTTATAGTTATAGTATACTAGTTATTTGACTTTGACAAGCTTTTTAGAAACTGGAGAATGTTTTTAGAAAATGAGAATGAGATAACAATAATAAAATTGGAATTTGTTTGTTTGTTTATTGTTTTGTATCATCAAGCCCACCGATGAAAAAGCTATCTACTGTAAAAACCGATGTAAAATAGTTTTCCTATCGCCTATCACTTCAGCAATATAAATTTTTTACATTTTTTAAATAAATTATTAAGTGCAGAACTTTTTATCTAAATTGCATTAACATTATACTCTAGATATGTTAAATATGTAACAAACAACGTACATAGTTGAAATTCAAAACCATTAAGTAAATTTTCAATTTTTTTTAGGAATGTGTTTTCTGTTTAAAATAAAAACCAAAATATATATAAACATATTTACTTTATTCGTGTAATTAACCATTTTACAATATTTAATCAAACTTAGGCCTAGCCTAACCAGCAAGTCTGTTTAACCATTCATTTCATCGCCAATGCAATCCCAATCTTGAGATGTTAACGGCGCATATGATGCCTACCGAATAAAAGTTAAAACATAAAAAAAATTACAATTCAATATTATACAGCTGTATGAAAATCAAGTTATTCTTTACTGACCTTGTAAAAAATAACATGCCTTGTCTGTATATTATTATAACAAAATGATGTTCTCGCTTGTACCGATAGATCAACAGACGGAGCTGATAATACGCGCTACCGTTCAAAGTTTTTGTCGAGATGACATCGCGCGTGTCCGTGAGAACGGTTTATAAGACATCTTCAAAATACATCAGTAGAGACCGTGCTTCACGTGGTTCTTTACACAGGTATATCAATGAAAAATATAAAGACAAAGGCATACAAGTTTACGGGTCACTTTAAAAGTTATTTAGGTACAAGCACATTGTATAATAATAATTAAATAATAAATGTTTTGTATCGTTTTACTAAAGGCTGTAAACTAAAATATTTATATTATTATTAACAATGATCATCTTAAAACATACCTAACTCTTAAATTTAAGTTTTATTTTCTTGGAAAAAGTCCGTTGCCTAATAGACATCAGCTTTTCTCAAGTCAAGAAAGACGACAATTTTGTAAAAAGTTACTTTGTAAAAATAGCCGTTTAGGTATACAGATAATATACTTTATTCGCTAAAATCATCAATTCTGTTATATTCGCCTCAACAGACTAAATGAAAAATACAACACAATAAAGAAAAAATAACTAAATTCGTATAGTTAGTTCTGTAAAGTGTGATTTAACAGAAAATATTTTTTATTTAGACCATATTCAGCAGACCGTGAAATTTGCATTAACCTGTTTTTATTTTTGTCCTCATCGGTAAATAAAAAAAACAATGTTTCATAAAATTCTACAAACTATTGGTATTAATTTTATTTTAATTTCTTATCTAAATTAAATAGATTTTTTTATGAAAACACCAATTTTAAGTCGAAATTGTAATAGGGGAAGGCAGCCCAAATCGGGTACGTTAACGTTTGTGGTATAATAAAAACGACTATCTAAAACATACACATTTTTTAATTTTATGTGTATGTATTTAAAATAGATACAGTGACTATAAAATTAAAAACGCACTTTAAAAAAAAAATTCATGGAAAAGTAAGAAAAACCTAATAATTATTTTGACAAGTGTGTAATATTTTTGCACTTATGTATTTTTTTCGCTTTGCCCCAATGGGGGCCGCCCAAAGTGAGTAAGCTCTTTGGGCAAAGCGTATATATATTATATATATGGCGATCAATCACTTTATTTCGTTATTAAACCTCTTTAGTTACATTTTACTTAACGTTTTATAATCTTCAAAAACTAAATCAAGTTCGCCTACTAATGTAATCTAATCAGTCTCAGTTCTTAGAATTGACATGAAAGTTTAAGGATTCTGTGCTTATTCCAGGAATTTTTTTTATCATCAACGTTTTTAGTCTTGTCTTGATCTTCCTGCATTTGAAATAGTCGGCGAACCTGACTCCATTCGAGTTTTGTGCCTCAATTGGTAGATAATAATTTCGTCCAGAATGGTAGGATTCTGACCTGCGTGAGGCTGTACGATCAAAATCAATCAAATTTAGATCAGGCTCTTTTGTGATGAGACCAGCAGCGAGAGTCTTGGATATATTATATACGCAGGCTGATTGGCTTCAGCAGCAATGCCGCTGTTTATAGGTTCTGGTCGATCCGTCACAACTGACAGGAGAAAAAAAGGGCGTCAAAAAAGTTTCTATTTGTGTGTAAATTCCTGAGGAAGAAGATCCATTTAGAGAATTGTGTGAACTAGCTTATTTTAACTAGGCCTCCTCAAGTAATCTTGCTACTTCATTGAAAAACAATGCATCCAAGGTGGCTTCTTTCTTCAATCGGGTATTACCCACTTTGCTCAACTTAATGAAACCTACAAATCAAAACTAAATGGGCAACTATTTTTGAAGAAAAGTACAGTGAATTACTACTTAATAATCATAAAATAACGATAGACATTCACCATACACAGTTTTCGACTTCGATTCGTTTTTTAAATACCTCTTAAATGTTTTAGCGAAAATGAAATTAAAAAGTTTTACCTTAAAAACTTATTTTATATTTTATTGGTAAATTATTTTTTCATTATCCTTCTAAGTTCTAAGCGTAATTCAGAGCGGTTCTTCGAATAGTCGTCACTAGATAATGAGATATTGAAACCCACAAAAAGATATTTAATTTCAAATATAGAGATTTCAAAGTTCATTTATGAAAATAAACAGTTTTAAAACAATAGGTTTTTTTTGTTTTTTTTTTATAGAACAGGAAGGCGGACGATCATATGGGTCACCTGATGGTAAGTGGTTACCAAACGCCCTTGGACATTGGTACTGTAAGAAATGTTAATCATCGCTAACATCGCCAATGCGCCACCAACCTTGGGACCTAAGATTTTATGTCCCTTGTGCCTGTAATTACACTGGCTCACTCACCCTTCAAACCGGAACACAACAATACCCAGTACTGCTGTATTGCGGTAGAATATCTGATGAGTGGGTGGAACCTACCCAGACGAGCTTGGACAAAGCTCTACCACCAGTAATCTTATTGGAGCTTTAACATTGTGTAGGTACTAAATAAGATCACGGGACAATCGGCTTCACGTGCTTTCTGGATCTGGATTTCTAATCGAGCTGCTATTTAGTATTTCTTGATACTCGATATTTTTGTATTCACCTAGGACCTACATTCATTTAAAAATGTTTAAATATTTGAAAATTATTTCGTCTTCACATATTTTTTTATTAAAATTTTATTTTATTAAAACTAACAGTAAAACGTTGGTTGGTATAGTAACTATAGGGACCTGATAACTGTTCTGCGACATTTATATATTTACTTAAAGACTTACTCGGCAATTGACCGTAATTAAAAGAGTTCTTTGATCACAAAAAATATAACAAGATGTCTTGTAAATTACATTAAATTAATAATCGCTTACAATTGTCGCCAGCTCTCATCAAATGTAGGAAGGTAACTGTTGACATCCGACTTAATTTTTCATCAAATGTATTTAACTTACCCCCGGGGGTAAAACGTTCTTAATTCAACCATGTATTCATTACTTAAAAACATTAACCGTGACACATTAATAATAAAAAAATCGCCCCTGAACAGGAATCGAGCCGTCACGCCTCACGGTAAAGAAACACGTTATCATCCCTTAAAAGATAAATGTTATATAACTTATTATAGATAAAATCTTTTATACGTTCTACATGGAATCGATGTAAATTTAAAAAACATCTGCTAAGTAAATTATATCTAATTGTGTTTAATTATATTATTGTATAAGTAAACTTGTTATTGTACCGATATTAAGAGTTTTCATAATTTAATCTTTATTAAATTTAAAACTGGTAGAAACAAAACTATTTAAATATAAAAATTATAATTTTCGATATTATTACTGTTTTGTTGTGTAGTAGCTACCTATAATTAGGTAGATATAACAAATGAAAATAATCACACTCACTAAATACATAAGGTAAGGTAATTATATATATATAACTTACCTAGGTATTTTACATAAATTAATTTAGGATATCTAATGTTGTAAAAAAATTAAAATAAAATTCTATATGATTGTAATTTTCCTTAAGGATGCGTGTAAAAATAAAACATCGATATTATTGTAGATAATTAAAACATCTATCTATATATAATATTAATATTTATTACATACCTATATGTAGTAACTTAATATAACAATAATATACAGGTAATTAATTTACATCTATTTTTTCACAGCTTGTACACCTATTTTATTTTACCGGTATTTCTGCTTACCTATTGTAAATCACTGAAATTGTTTTTATCGTTGTAATAATTGAGTGTAAAATATTTTTTGCAAATCTCTATAATCTTGAAATGGAATGAGGAAAGGAGGAGGCGATTGAAAACATGGAGGATGCCATACCATAGCAGCCATAGCCAATAAATCTGGAGGGTAAACTGGGATGCTACCACTGAAACTTTGAACGCTGTTAACACCACTGTTTCCTGAATGAACACCACTGCTAAGTATACTGTCTATCGTAAATGAGTTCAGGGGCTTACTTTTAACACACTTCGGGGATTCATCAAATACTTGCGTATCTACTTGATTCGATGGCGTTCGACTCTGACTCGCAAGAAACGTGCGGTTAAAACTTGCCAAGGCTGCCAATTCAGATTTCAAAGTATCTTTCTCTCCTTTGTGTAGCTTAAAACGTTTTCGGCGGCGCAATAATGAGCCGTTTTCGAACATATCGAAGGCTTGCGGATGCATTGTCCAGTAGGCTCCTTTACCCGGTCGATCCGGATTTCGAGGCACTTTCACAAAACAATCGTTGAACGACAGATTATGCCGCAAGGAGTTCTGCCAGCGTTGCGTATTGCACCGGTAATAGGGGAAACGGTCAGTGATGAACCGGTAGATCTCTGACAACGGTAACATTCGCTCCGGCGAACTCCATATTGCCATTGCAGTGAGAGAAATATACGAATAGGGTGGTTTCTGATCGCCGTAGGAATCGCGCGACGGCCGTGGCATGTTGGCCAGTGCGAGAAACGTGCCCGGTCCCGACAGGCGTGGCACCGGCGGGTGGGGCTTGCGGAGTCCCCGCCCCTCTCACAACCTACGCTTGTTGCCGCAAATAATATGATAACGAGGATGCCAGTTCACGAGTAAACCGCATCTCCCTTGCTCTGGTACATATCATTACAAACATGATTGACTACACACTTACCTCTTGTTGGTTTTAGACTTAAGTACGCACTTTGTACTATAAATAGATACAACACCTTGTAATAACAAACTTACCCTATGAATACAATTCTGAGACTGTTTAAATTAAAAACTATGGAGTTTTGACAATTTTTTACCAACCAGTTTTTAAAATCCAGCTTTCTAACCAATAATCTGTCTATTATAGTAAAGTTCGAATTTAAGCAGCGCCATCTAGTATCGAGTAGTATAGTTCAAAATGAACCATAATATACTTTTATGTCACATTATATTATACTCATAATATAATTTTATGTCATAATCTATTTTATTATATGAAATTGGCTATTCTTATACCTCGGAAAGGACTAACGATTTAGCTTAAATTTTGTATTTAGATGAGGTTTTACTTTTTAAATTTAGCTATAAAGATCTCTTCCTTGAAAAAAAAATCACAAATAAAAGCACTTTTAAAACTAATTATTAGAGTCGAACGAAGCCAGCTTCCAGAAGCCAGTCAAGATCTTCATTGTATAATAAAAGTAAACACTCATAAACAAAGTTAATTTAGTTTAATATTTCAACCAGAGCACTTGGAGCAGGACGGTATTCATTATTGATATAAATATATAATTCCCTAATTTATAACTTAATATTGAAATAATCCTTAACTATGTAACGCAGTATTTTTATATTGTATTTTTATGACGAGTTATAGTTAATTTATACGAGTATTGCACATGCCCAAGAATTGCATTTGCACTTAGTTATATTTACTGCTGCAAGATGTAATTTTGTTCTTATGTGAATAATTTAATATAATACATTTTATAAGTTACAAAAATAATTTTAATATTTATTTAAAAAATATTTTTAAATTTATTATTACATTTGTTTATAATTATGTTATTCGTAAAGGTACTAATACAATTTAGGAAAAGAAATACTACAAATAAAATTTGTTTATTCACAGTAAATACATTTTATACGTGATATCTCACATGATTAACAAATGTATATAAAGATTTTAAAGAGGTTATAAAATTTGGAATACAAAGGGTATCTAAAAATTGTGCACTGTATACTGAAAGTTACAATTTAGATGTAAGCTCAGGGACTGCCTTGAACAGATCTGCTACTAAACCCAAGTCTGACACCTGAAATAGAAAAAATATTTTAAAAACCCTGTCATAAATACTTTAATAGCCTTACTTATAAACATTGCTTAGCAACTGTTTAGTTAAATACTGCTTTCTCTCTTTCTGTCATTTTCTGTCATTTGACATTCGAAATTAGAAGTTACAGCACTGTTTAAAGTTTAACTAATCACCTGCTAAACAACATTTATAAGTAACACGCTCTCTCTCGATTCTCATAAATTTTAAAGACTTTTATGTACTTATTTTTAAGAAATTATATAGTGTAGTTGACCTAACCTGGAAGATAGGAGCCTCCGGGTCCTTGTTGATTGCGACAATAGTCTTGGAGTCCTTCATACCAGCAAGATGTTGAATAGCACCACTGATTCCCACAGCAATGTATAGATTCTGCAATTGTTAATAAGGAAGTTAGTTCTTTTCTTTATTTATATTAATATGTATTTTTGGTTATATATGGAATGTTTTTTGTATTTTGATATTTAATCTTTTTTTAAATGTGAGTACATTATCTTCAACTTGCCCTCATCTCATTTATTTCAAAGGCATTTAGGCAAAGTATCTTTATCAAATAGCAGGCCAAGATATTTGACACACTATGCGAGAAGTGCTATTGCTAGTAGGCTGGTTACCCCAAGTTGTTTAACGCTCACAGCAAACAATATTGATAAATATACAGTACAGTAACAGCCTGTGTATGTCCTGCTGGGCTAAGGCCTAAGCTTATTTTTTTTTTTGAGGAGAAGGTTTAGAGCTTATTCCACCACTCTGCTCCTTTGTGCGAATTTCAGTGTAATTAGACAGATGCAGATTTCCACACGATATTTTCCTTCATAGTCAAGCACGAGATGAATTATAAACACAAATTAAGCACATGAAAATTCAGTAAGCTGGTCCAGATTTTAACCCTCAGATTCACGGGTTCTAACCACTCAGTCATCTCGGCACATTAGATAGATATGCAAAAAAATCCACTATTTGACTCTTATAAAAGTGTAGATGGGGTTGCTGTATTCTACTTTACCAGAATCATATGGCAGCAGTACTTAAAATAATTAGTGTGATAAAAATTCTATAAGAGATTGGACAATATACTGACAGGAGCCACAATTTTGCCAGTTTGTCCAATCTGCAAGTCATTGGGCACAAAACCAGCATCAACAGCGGCACGAGATGCTCCAACAGCAGCGTTCAGCTTGTCAGCTAGATCATACAGCAACTTGAAGTTTTCTCCAGATTTCAGACCACGACCTGGATGACAAGTTAACTAATCAACACAAATTAAAAACAAGTAATTGGGTGAAAATGTTCCTGAATGGTGCATATTATTACTTAATTAGGTATATAATAAAAGGGTCAACCATATGTCTCTCCAATTGTAATGTTTTAATTGTATTTAGAATTTTTACACAATTTATTCCTCCTCTGATTAAAGTACAGAAGTAGTTAATACAACACTATGAATATTAAACAAAATGTATATAAAAAATTCTTCCAAAAACATATGAATGGTACATAAACCACTATCTATTATTAGAATCTTAACTCATTACCTATTAAACATACTTTTAAGATTAACTCACCACCAGAAACAATATTTTTAGCACCAGTCAGCTCGGGACGGTCAGACTTGGTAAGCTCCTGTGACATCCATTCAACCAAATCTGTTTTGTAGTCCCCTTCTGGAGCCTTCTCTATAGCGGCTGATCCTCCTTCAAGTGAGTCAGCAGCAAAAGCACTACCTCTTACAGTAATAACTTTAATGGCATCCTTGGCCTCTAAAGTGAGAACTGCATTACCTACGGGTTCAATAAACAATATTTGTAACAATTATTGATTGACTGAAAGTATAATGGAAAAAAAAAGGAAACATTGTTTTGAAAAAATATTTCAAAGTATAATTTAAACATACAAAATGTGTACAACAAAATTGAATCTAAAATATAGTCTCACTATACACATTACTTTTTTTTGTTTAAATCTAATGTTTAATGCCATTAATATTTATTATCTTGAATATTTAGCTTTAGTAACTAAACGCAATATACTAAACAAAACAAAAGTAAATGAAAGGAATAGAAGAAAATATTAAGAGCATCACAATAAGTGCAAAGCTGATTCTTTAAACTTTTAAAGTAAAAATTCGTAAATTATAATTATTAAAAAAATATAATTTTGTTACAATTTTATTATTACTATTCTGCGACATATAAAAGATAAGGAATATGTAAATGTCTTATTCTAAACAAAAGATAAGATAACCAGTCTAAGATGACCTTTAAGTGAATTTGACACTGTATTCAATATTATTTTAATGAGTTTAATTAATTTTAACAAAACTTACATAATCTAATTTCAAATTACCTTTATATCTTTTGTTACCATAACAATGAGTGCTTTCTATTTTGTTAAAGGGTAAAGATTATTATTAATGTACCTTAACATTTTTTTATAAATAAATTACCTGCATAGATGGTCCTGATAAATGTATTAGCATCCTTAACTCCAATAATATCTGTGATGGGCGACACATCAAGTTTGGCTGCTACCCTTGGCAGTAACGCTTTGCCAAATGCAGTAGCAGGTGCCAAAATATGTGTAAAATTGAACTGTTTCTGAGTTGCTAATATAAGTGGCGTCAGAGATTCTGGGGTAAAGCCCTTGAATGCCTCACTCTCCGCAACTAAGATTTTAGATACCCCATTTGCTTTAGCTATTGCTTCTGCAGCCTTAAAACAAATTAAAATAGCTCTTAGGATTAAAATTCAATACAATAAACAATTATTTTTCTACTCATTATTCAAAACACTTACCGGACCACATTTTGTACCAGCAACTAACACAGAAACTTCACCTCCAATTTTTTTTGCAGCACTTAAGGTATTTTGTGTTACAGGGGTTAAGGCTTCATTGTTGTGTTCAGCTATAATTAAGGTACTCTGTAACCGACGGAGCTGCAAAGAAAACAATGTAAATTAGGAACTTTACAAGAAAAAAATCACTTATAAAATATTAAGACAATATGTAAATTCATTTTGTTGACAAACCTGTGATGACAAAAATAAATGTCTGGTGCATGGGGAAAACATTTTTCTTTAAACTCTATAGATTATTTAACTTAAAATCTATTTACAATAAGGTTAAACATTCATCTAATGCCAAAGTCCAAGTCCACTCAATCAACTTAGTGTTACTAGCTTTTAAAATATTTTGACCCTGAAATTAAATAGTTAAGTATTTAATATTCCTTGAAAGGATTCTGAAAACTATTATTTCGCCATTAAAAACGTATTCATTGTTAAAATTAATCCGAAAAAAAATTGTAGTTAGTAGTAGTGTAAAATTGTAATTATCTAGGGTAATATATTGAGATGACAGACAGCTTATAAATTGCTTAATTTTAATTTTAGTTGTTTATATATTAGATTATTTCTAATATATAAACAACGTAACCCTAACGAAGATAAAAAGCCACTAGATTGATAAGTTATAAATATTATAATAAATTATTATTAATATAATATGTCTACACCGCAAAATTATACTTTCTTACATCATTAAATATTATCGATTATTAAAATAAGAAGTCGATTTTATGTATGGGCATGTGTGTGTACTGAGTTGTCACTGTCAAGCGTCAGTTAAAATTTGATACTTGTCTTGAAATCACTTTGTATTTGAAGTTGTGCTGGAGTTTTGTTATTTTTTTATCTTACCATTTTATTTGAAATTGCGTACTGTTTTCTTAATATTTATGAGTTATTCTTGGTATTCAGGAGGTATTTTAAAACTACGTTCATAATTATTCATAAATTTACAAAATGGCAAATTTACCAATTGTTTCTATTACACGTCGTGAAACTTTTAGTTCCTGCCACAGGTTGCATAGGTAGGTAAATAATAAAATAAAAGTTTTATAACTGTAAATTTTGAGGTAATAAATAAATACGTATTTAGCTACAATAAAAAAAAAAAAATTTTATAATTTCACACTGCTTCTATTGTGACAATTTAAATATTGATAAATACCATGATTATTAGGGTTATCAGTTTTTATTATTTTATCTCGGTTCATAGTTCTGTTGCGTTACTAAATTTCAGTGTCTTATTTAATATACAAGGTATTTTACCATCTTTGTACAAATCACTTTTTCCATGTAGAATGGTTTTCAAAAACTACACCAAAGACTTCAATAAAAATTTATTTAAAAAATATAAAAGTATCATTTTTTTTTATTTTAAGTGACGACTAATGCTATCTCAATAAATAAAATTCTTAAAGTATTTCTAATGACATATTTTTATTCTTTTATTTTCAGTCCATTTTTAAGCGATGAAGAAAATAAAAAGTTGTTTGGTAAATGTAATAATCCTAATGGTCATGGCCACAATTATGTTGGTAAGATAAGAATTTCTTTGTATATATATTTATTCTTATATAAAATGTTGTTTACATTTTCTAATTGATACAATCATCTTCAGACCATTGAAATATTATTACTCTTAATTTAAAAATGCAAATCCAGTAAACCTTATTATTTGTCATTCTGTATATATTAATTCTAAAAAATCCTGTAACATGCTATAATTCTATTAAAATGGAAACATTTTGAAACAAGTTGAATCATAACTTTTAACAATAATTGAATTGTTGATATATCTCACTTTAAAAAGCAGTCTTTGTTTTTATGTATTGAATTTGCAAAGTAATTTTAGGTAATACAGAAAAATATTGTAACTGTCTGTAAAGGTCGCATTGTTTGGCTAAGGCCTCCTCTCCCTTTGAGGAGAAGTTGGAGCTTATTGTACCACTGTGCTCCAATGTGGGTTAGTGGACGGTGTGGCAGAACTTTAGAGAAATTATATATAATTATGTATGTTTCCTCACTATGTTTTTTCTTCCACTGCCCAAATGAATGAATGAGATGAATTATAAACACAAATTAAGCGGGTGAAAATTCAGTGGTGCTTTTTACCTACAATCATAAATTAGGATTCTTGGAATCTAACCACTGGGCCATCTCAGCTTTGAGATTAAAATTTATTTGGCTAATTGTATTCAGATCTTACATTTTAGTAGATAATTATACTATCTATAATATATATATATATATATATATACAGGGTGACTGGTGAATTAGGATCAATATTTTAGGAGCATAATCGGTACATGATTCTCATTCGAATTATGTAAAAAAAATAGGTACTTAATTTTTGACCAAATTTACAAAAATTTTACTTTAAATAAATAAAGTGTGGACATATTTCCGCGGCGCGTGCGGCGTGGTGTTTGCCACCCGCAACCCCTGCCCCGCGGCTTATTAGTATTAGTAGGTTAGTAGGTTAGTCGGGCGAGCGCCGCCGTAAGGTTCGTCCATCTTCCCGCGCGCGCGCCCCTAGCGATCGATCTTACGCGTATACCTAATGTTTCGTGTGTGAGTGTGACCCGTAATTAGTAATTAGGTATGGCTTATCAATACACAAATGCAGAATAATGTGAGTACTGTGAGTAGTAAAGTGACCCATTCGTGTTAAAGCGTGTGAAAGACAATATGCGTAAACGTGCCGAACTGTGTATCACACGAGCAGGAGCTCACTTTGAACATTTGTTAAGGTTAGTGTAGTTATGTAGGTAAATAGGTAGTTAAATGATTGACAATCGTTGTAAATAAGTATGATTCAATTTTTAAATACGCCGGAAATACCAAGATAGGTAAACAGTTAATTTTTGTCCCAAGTTCATATAATTTACCTAGTCAACAAATTTGTTGCTTAAACGAGTGAAATATTTTGGTATTTTTGCCTGTTCTAAGCCAGGTTTAAAGTATGAAGGGGGATTGGATCATGCTTGTTTATCAAAGGTAGCCTGCTACCCTGTTAACACGCGGCGGCGTTTGGACGTAGGGAAAGTACCGCGCGATAACTAAATGTACCTAACGGTGTTGTGTCGTCAGCGCAGCTAGGGCGTCCACATGACGCGTAATTAATTACATAACTTTTGGTTAACTTTACTTAGAAGTTTATTAATATTTATGTTATATGTATTTTTTTTGGTCATATATGGTCGTCAAATATCACGTCCTTAAGTATTGATACTAATTCACCAGTCACCCTGTATATATATATATATATATAGACTTTTTATTTCTCTCAGTTATTCAGGGTTTTGGCTTACTGTTGTCTGGGAGTATATTGATATTAAATACTCTCTTGGTATATATAACAATTAATTTGGCTTGTTTCAACAGTCATTAAGAAACTTTTATGTTTTTAGTACTGGTGACTGTTAAAGGACCAGTGGACCCTCAAACTGGTATGGTGATGAATGTCCATGATCTAAAACAGTACATGCAGCAGGCAATTATGGACCCATTAGATCATAAAAATTTGGACCAGGATGTTCCATATTTTAGAACTGTGGTATTTATTCTTTATTATTAGATTGCTTACAAAATAATCATACATTAATTATTTATGAAACTTTAAGTGATAAGATCAATTAATAGTAATGAAAAGCTTCTGGAAACTTTTTAGAAATCTCAAAAACAAACTAATTAAGTTTTTGTTGACATTCAAATTCACATGATAGACATTTGATACACATTAACATGACATATTGAAATGGTTAAAAAAGTTATATATTTATAGGTAAGCACAACGGAAAACTTAGCAATATTTATTTGGGATCAATTGCAAAAAATTATGGATAAGCCTCAACTATTACACGAAGTTAAAATATTAGAAACTGAAAAGAATCATGTTGTTTTCCGTGGTGGATCGACATACCGGAGAAAGAAATTTGACTCATCCAGTTTACACCCAAATCACCACGATGTCTCATCGGACTCTGACTGATTTATAGCAAACACTATGATTTTAATTGAATTTATTTTAATGATCTGATATTTTTATATCCTTTTTTTTTAATCAATGTTTGACAACATTCCGCTTATCAATATTTTTTTAGACTAAGATTAAGTGGATCGCTTCCCATGACAACTATTAATGAAAATGGTAGAAAAATTAGTGTAAAATAAAAAAAATATTTTATTATTTATGTCTTTTATTTTACTATCATATAGTCCTAAAAGTAAAATGTGAATCTGTAGATTGGGTTCTAATAAATCCTATTATTAATCTAGAAATACAAAACACTTTTTCAGAACTATACCAGTCCATCAAAATATACTTATTGTTGCACACTAAAGTAAAAAAAAAATTGTAATGGCAAAACTTTATTTGAACTGTTTTTAAATAAACTCATTGCTAACTAATATTGTTTACATAAATATGGAACCAACACAGTAAGTCTTATATTTTTAACTAGTTACTAAAAAACAAAACACTGATATATAATATTTTGTTATACATATAAAATAATAATAATAATCATTACTGTTATAAATAATGTAAATAACTTTCATAATAAACTATTACTAGTTCTTACACATATTTTAGATACTATCATTAATTTTACTCAATTTTAATTTAAGCAAATTGTACTTTTGTAAACAAAACATTAGGTTTATAGGCAATGGCATATGTTTAATCGAATCAAAAGACAATTAATATTTTCGATAAAGAAATAATTTTTAAATATATTAAAATTCTTACATTAAATTACACATTCTACATTCTGATGTTTTATCTTGTTTTTAAAAACATTATAATTTTAAGACAATACTGAAACAATAAAATATATATTTAATTGGCTTTATGTATTTTTAGCTTAAATTTCAGAAGAATTTCAAAAAATACACTGATTTATTATATCTAAAACATGCCACAATTGTGATTGCAAAAACAAACAAGAATGATCAATAAGTCCATAGCTACCATTGCATATATTACGATACGCTGTACGACTTAAATACAACTATAATATTTCAGCCACAATAATGAGTTTAAATGTCAATGTATATATATAAATAGATGGATTTTCAAACTGTTGCGAGTCTACACTCGCTGCTGTCATCAAAATAATAAAAAAGAATACAAAAAAAAAAAAAATTAACTTTATCATTGCACTTTATAATTAGTAGTCTAATAATCACAGATTGGCACACGTTCTAGGATCACACAAAATATAATTACTTAATTCTACTGGTGAGAAAACTAAACCGTACAAACGTGTCTTATCACATACATCTTCAAAACATCTGATAATTTAAAGAAACGAAAAAAAATCAATTAAATTAAAAGAGTAATGTCGACCTGCCATTGATCGACGTGCGATTATGACGTATGATTTGAATGTTTTATATGTACACACATTTCAAATAATCGAATTAACAGAACCATTTACATATTTTAAATGGCTAAATGTGTGTCTTTCTTGCACGGATGTCTTAAAGTTATATACGGAACACCGAGTTCGAAGTCGTTTTTGGGCCAATACTTCAATTGAGGTTTCTGTTCGGGTCGCTCCTCAGACACATTGAAGTATGCGCAGAGGACGAGAGCTGTGTAACTAGCTATGAATATAAGAATGTGCCAAACACCGTGCATATATGGGAAGTTTATTGAGAGCCATGTATCGCAGAACATACGGTCTATTATCCAAGAGAATATTGCTAAGAAACACACCGCAACACATCGCAATCCCAAACGATAAACGCGTGCACATTTTACTCTGAAACAAAGAATATTAAGCACTTTTATAAAGCACTAGTTGATTATAAACAAATACATGTATATGATTTGTAAACTTAAGTTTTTTATTTTAATAATTAATACCTGTTTAATTCTTTACACAAGAATCCGATTGCTGGTAGAGCAAGCGTCATGAGAGCAAATGCATTTGCTTTCGGGTGCATCACTAGAAGTCCCGTCGACACCACAGAAATCACACTTGAATAGAACGCTAAAACTCTCCTGGAAATTAAAAAAACCGTAAATACAATTAACTTCTATTGGCTACACCACAATAGTTGGTCTGTAGGTTCACACATAATATAGTTGAAAAAACTTTTTTGTATTTTCCACTTGGATAAGCACAACAATAATTAACATAGAATTAATTGTCGTAGAAAAAAAAGCCAAGGTTTTAAGGAAAAATACAGATGTTATCTTTAGCGATCATCAGAAACTCTTTGATTCTGTCAGAGGTTATTAGATGTATTAAAGAAATAAAGTTTAAAGCAATCTAAGTAACTACTACAATAATTCGACAAACAAAATATGGCTAAAAATTTACGCACTGTCGAAATGTAATATTAAATACACATCAAAAGTCAAATGCGATAAAGATATCTACAATACTATCTGTGTATATAGTGCAGATACTTTTAAATTTCTTACAAAAAAGACATGAAAAGTAAATGAGCATCTTAAAAGTACGCAACATCGATTGACCGAGAAAATACCATATTGGAGGCACCGAGTCTATTTGAAACTATAGCTTACATAGAGAAGTCGAACCGCGAACGAATGGTTCAAACGAACATTACAGGGGTCGAGAGTTTTGTGCTCGTCACAGTCAGAGATCACAATATGCAGCAGTACTATTCTGTAAGAGCTCACTTTAATACTCATCCGTATAATGTTGATAATCGACCTTACTACTCTCTTTACTATACTCTTTTGAAGTGAATATTCTTATATTATAAAGTGTTATAATTATTAAATAAATTTCGCATATCTATTTCTGACATTATACGACCGTTTACAACGATGAGTTTCGAGTTTTTTCTTACAGAATAGCCCTATAGGCATTGTTTCGCTGCTTCTGAAACTATTCAACACATGACGGGCTCCTGTGAAATACGCGGACCGATAATACGCACCGATATGATCAAGCGAATACAAGCAGCAGGATTTATCGTATAAATATGACCTTATATTTCTCAACATAAACAGAAATGCATTCGTAATATTAAACAATACCTATATACAGGATATAGCCATAATTACTGACAAAACTTTTCATAATAATAGACATAAGTTGAACTTGGGTTAGAAGTGGACACGACAATATAGCCCAAGGAGTCAAATGAATATAGTCAAATAGCTTGAAGCTACTTTTAATCACTATGCGGCCTAGTAGGAATAAACAGGCAGTAGATGCCCATAGTAATAAATTTGCTAATTACACAGTCATTATGATACGCCAAACAATTTAATCATAAATAGAAAATGACTCAATGTCAGATAGATTTCAGACGTAATTGAAGTTTGCCAACGTTTCATACGAATATTGTATTATTTTTTTTACCATAAAATATTCACAGCTTATCAAAAATAATGTTAACTTCATTCAGCGGCGATGGAAGTTAGGTTACGGATTCCATGACTTCGATGTTCGATTTAACGAATGGCTTACAATAGGAATCTTACGTTAATTTATCATATTCGTCAGAGTAAATAATTAAAAAATGGCTAACTAATAGGGACAAACGGCTTAAAATAGTCTCTCCTAACAAGCTTTTAAACTCGTTTGGAAATCTTGAACAAGCATGTTGAGTTAGTTACCTTGTGCAAAAAGTTATTCAATATTTATATTTTTGACTTTGATTATTCTACCCTCAAAAATCTGCATCTTTTATTGTTTCTTCCGGTGAGTAGGACGAGTGAATCAGAGCACAGAACACCAAGGACATCCCTTATATATATATATATATATATATATATATATATATATATATATATATATATATAAATTCTGTGATTGTCGGCGAATTTACAATGCAAGGAATAGCCAATATTTCAATTCTATAATAATATGAAGACAAACAAGTTAACCACGTCAGTGATTTTAGATAAGTTTTGCCATTTAAACAGCTAGTTATTGTTATCGTATAAACATTGGACACAAGATTTTATCGGTTTTATTTATGTCATAGAGATTACAAAGGAATGAGGAATAAAAACAAAAAGACCGTTAACAAAACAAAAACTTTCAAAAACAATTATGTTTTATTATTATACATCTAATTTGTTAGATTCATTAAAAAATTAAACAACGCGGGAACAAATATGACTAGTGGTAAGTTTATATAACAAGTTTCTGCCCGCATTGGAGAGGGAGAGGAGTGTTCGGAGTACCCTATGTCTTTTTCTGTACAACTTGTATGCAAAAAATCATAATCTTTGGTTTCATTGGTCACAAACCTCACTTTGGCATTAACTCGATAACTCAGAAATTTAATCAAAATAATTATATTTTTATAATTATTTCAGTTTATCAAAATTGTTAAATTAATATTCCCGAGTATACCTATAGGTATATAATGTATACTTATTTCATAAGCTTTCGAATACGTTTCCCATATTAGTTTTTGTATACCAAATTTATCTTATCATACCGACATAGTTGATAAAATCGTACCTATAGACTACACTTAGTATCAAAATTAAACTATTAAAAATATATTCGACTTTTTCGAAAATATCAATTGTGTAAATGGTAATTTAGCTAACTAAATTAAGAACTTATACTATTTACTGTTATACCTATTACAAAATATACTTTACATAGAAAAATCGCATAGTATTGTAATTGAAGCGTGTTCACAACACAATGCGAGCATGCTTCACAATTTGGCCTATTTACAAGCATGTGAGTATTTAGTATATCTTTACTAAATACGAATTTTACCTCATGTTAAGGAGTAATTAACACATTGAAATAATTGATTTCATTAAAGAATCTAATTAACAATTTTGCGTAATTTCAGGCGTTGCACGAATGATTTTTTTTCCATATTTGAACTAAATTTAGAACAACATCATCTCAATCAGCTTAAAAAGATTCAATAGCTTATTAATATAATGGAATTTTGACAATCAAAAATTGAAGAATACGTTTTTTATTTCAAAGTTCATTGATACGCCTGAACAACAGTTAATTTATGTAATGTATAAAAAGTTTATTAAAACGAATGTTCAGAGAATTTGTTTGAATCAATTATGAAAACCGTAAGTCGGCAACTGATGCTCCGTGAAGCTATTTCCACTACTTGACCGAGTCTCGGTTGAAAATAACTTTGTCATCTTATCTTTAGACATTTTTATAAGTACGCAAAACAAGGATTACAGAGAACATATTATATAGAGAACATATACATAGAGTAACAGCTAGTTACTCGCGATTCCATTCGTGTTAAATTTCAGTGTTTCAGGTATTTTTATTAGTTTGTAAATATTTGTAGGTAAAATTGTAGTTGTAAATATTTGTAGGTAAATGTAAGTTTATGACTGCTCCATCTACCCAGATCATGTATCTAGTCTCTTTCTAAAATCTCTTTCAGATTGGCTTGTCCGGAAGAAATGGCTATTTAAGACAGCAGTTAACACAACTATTTCGTTTATTCCTTAGCAATTATTCGGTATTATAAGTTTGTAGTGTACTAATAGTAAAAATATCAACATTGTCTCCTATAGTTACACCGTAATTTAAATTCCCATATCCAGGTGTCTCAGGCTACCTCTACTTATGACAAATTTGTTTTTGATCGTTTTAATTATGTCGCGAAGAGCATAAGAACATTTTCGCATTTATAATAGAAGCCGGATAGTTTTATAAAAAAATATATAAGTATATGTTTTTAAATATTTTCATGTAAAGTAGTTAATTATAATTATTTTTGTTAAAAATAAACGAATACATTTCAAAACAACTGGCATTGTTGCTAGTTTCCGAATTATGTATTGTTATCATAAAAAAATCAATACGATAAACTATAAGCAACATCGGGGACATCGTTTTTTGATATCTGCTATCTATATTTGTAAAAAAACGAACCTTTAAAAAATAAGACAGAGCCATTTAGGAAATTTAGGATATTTTTTCTTTGAATTTACGTGAGAATGACCTCGTAGGTATACTTGTTTTCAATAAAAATCGACCGTCGTAATATCGTGTAATATATATAAATACTGCCCCCATTCGATTATTTCGATTGTTTTTTTTTTTATTGTCATAGAATTCTCGAATTATAACTAAGTCAGTTAAGAAAGAATTATGAAAATCGGTTTAAAATTGGCGAAGGTATCGATTAAAAATTACACACAAAAAATAAGGTCAAAGTGGTTATTGATAAAATACTTTTAACTTGGAGTTAAGTGTTTGGCCAACATATGTTATTAAGAAAACTGTATAAAATTATTAAAGTTATGGATAGTGTTCTGCTTTCGAAAATGAGATCGTGCACACCGCATTACAAAAGACGAAAAATATTTGTTGCGTCACCTAATACGACCCACAATCAAGACCGTTGTGAGGCGATAGTTTGTAAATATACGTAAAATTCATTAATTTTCGCAATGATATTACAATAGTCAATGTGACGTTAAAGATAGTAAAAATTTATTTTTCCGTTATGTTTTTTATATAAAAATTTAAAATAAAGTACATATTCTATTTTTTGACTTGAAATGGTATTTAATATGTTGTTATTAATTTTCTGGACATCGAACATTTATCTAGAACATTTTAAATATTTATATAGGTCATAAATGTTTTTCAAAATTAGACTATTATTAAAGTTATTGCAATTATTTTCTACAACATACATAAATATAAAAAATAAATAGGCTCATAATTACCAATTTCCTAATAATATTATCACAAAATAATCTATTTGCAATAAGCTCATGTGAACAATAGTGAATACATCTTACCTGTTTCCTCCTAAGAATTTAGGAAAATATCTTTTAGGTAAAAACATTGCAAAAGCAGCCATGAACACCCATAAAATAGCGAGCTCATCAAGTAATTGACCTAAAAAAATGATAAAAAATTATTATATTTTATTTAAGAGATAAATTAATGCTGTCCATCATACATACCCACTAAACTCAATGTTGCGTGGAAATAAGCTGAACTAAGTCCTACAACCATTAAAAGAACCCACAAAACATTTATGGCTGGGTTGAAGAATTTGGCATATTCTTGAAATAAATGTATGAGTACTGGTGGAAATAAGAAAAACAATACATTGCTGATCTGAAAAAAATATAACAATACATAATTACAAAAGAATTGTACTGTTATTGTATACAAAATGGATTTTTAGTTGTCTTACAAATTTTAACATCATGGATTTATTTATGAAAATGTAAATATTGACGCATTTATTATTAAATATGTTAAAGTACTTACGGTGTTAACAAATTCGGCTATAACTGGTGATATAGAATAATTTGATTCACACCAGTCCACTGGGGAACTGCCACGTTCTAAATGTGACCACATTTTTTTTTTCTTTTGTTTGTAAACAAAGACTCTATAAAATGATTACCGAGACATAATATTTTTAATAGGCACGAATTGATTTTTTAATGTCGTTATTAACGTTTTATTCGAGGTTTATTTTATAACTCAAGTAGTAATATGAGGAAAATATACGACACGATTACACAAAGGGAGCGATAACCACAAAAAACGATCTGTCGTCGCCACAGTAGGATCGGAAATGTTGATTATTCAATGTTTAATTCTTCACTGTTCTGTGTGTTCATGTGTTATGTTATTTTGACTTTTGATGTTTGTATTTATTAAAATTTGACATATCACGGTGAGCGTTTTGTCAAATTAAATACTACAGCTGTCAATTATTGAAATATCATGTCAACTCGCAATGATCGAATGATCGAAATCGATTTTAATTTAATGAATATAGTCTGAATATTATAAAATGACCGCTTTCATTATATATACTAGTAAGAATGATAACAAAAGCCATGGAATCGAGAAATAAAAGATAAATATAAAATAAAAAAATAGACACTGAGACAGTTATGAGTTAACCTGGATTAAAACGTAAAAAGTAAAATAAATAAATAAAAACGTAACATATCTTTGATCAATCTATTTATGTTGTTACAATGAAAAACATTACTATGTATGACGTACAAAAGCTATTATATACTTAGTAAAGATTTCAAAATATACGATTAATCTGAAATATCTTGACACGAGTCTGTCTAGTCGCACTTGTCCGGTTTGTTGTTGGTCTATCTTATAATAATCATTTTTATTTCCAGCTATAAACGTTATCCTACGTCTAAGCTATATCTTAATATCGTTACTTTTGTTTTCCGTTAAGAGACGTAGGCAAAGTTTTATTTTAAAAAATGTTTCTTCCTTTTTTATCTATTATGTTTGTATAGTGTTAATACATTAGTACTAAAAGTAATTAATATATTTAAGAGCTATAAAATATTATCAAGAACTACTATAATCACATTTCATACAATATGTACTATTTATCGACGCTTCAAAAAAGCAATTATAGTTACATTCTGAGCCTTATAGATTTGGATTGTTTTAAAATGTTATAGTAAATTTTAGAAATATTTTATTTTTATAAATAGCAAAAGATACATTTGGAATACTCTATAGTAAATTTTTGTAAATTTATAAGAGGCTGCTAACAATATTTTAATTTATACATAGTATACAGTTAACTATAAAAATGAATAATTTTGACTATTTAAGCACCGTTGATGGAGAAATACTGAAAGGAATAAATTTAAGAAAAAATAAAATAAAATTGCGTCCAACGACCAGCAACATCACCGATACTGATTTCAGTGAACCATCATGCTCGAATACAAATCGCTGGCACAATCTCGAAAGGTCTGTTAGTGTTGTATTCATAATTTAAATCTTTAATATAATAGATAGTTTATTAATCAATTATGCTTTCACATAAATATATGAGGAAATAAGGTTAAATAAAAGAATTAAGTTCAGTGTGCGTCAGTATCTTCATTCTAACGGAAACTTAGACATCGCTTTCAAACACAATTTCCAGGAGACATGAAAAGGATTTTAGTAGAGAATATGGATTTTTTAGCAATTCTAAAGGCACCGTACACAAGAAACATAATTTACGTGACCATACTGGTGTAAGGAAAACAAGAAAGAAAAATTCCTCTCGACGAGCTAAAAAAAGATGTCCTATGAGAGTAATGGAATTATCAGTGCCAACTAAACGACATTGCTTGGAAACTTGGAGAAACAATAGAGATATTCTTCCTAATTTCATGGTATAGATCAAATTAGAATTTGGAGACTATTCCTCTTCGCGGGTTTTTCTGTTTAATTTGATGATTTCATTTAAAAATGTTTTAATATTTATATTATCTTTATATATGATTTATAGCTATTTATTATCTATTAGACTCCTCATATACCATTGTTTGCTATCGATTATGTCTTTGACAGGTAGAAAGATTAAGGCGAATTGTTATGGATGAAAAGCCAATCGTGAAAATATATGATGCTATCAATTGTTTTAAAAGGCAAAAGTCAACAAATCGGTAATCCCCGTATAAGTAATAATAATAATAATGTCCTCCACACCTATTTCGGCTACGGCGGCCAATCTCGAGAGAGATTAGCCAACTACGCAGGAGATATTATAGTGCACAAGTGTGTGCGCAAACACAGGTGCACTCTCTAATCCCTAACTCTCATAATCAGATGGGACGGCAATCCGACACGACCGGAAAGAGCTTAGGCGCAGGACCAACGGCTTTACGTGCTTTCCGAGGCACGGGAGTGTACACACTTCCAACTTCCAAACTCTGAGAATCCTGAAAACTGAGAGTTTTCACAGAAAAACCCAATAACTTTTTACTGGCCCGACCTGGGAATTGAACCCAGAACCTCCTGGTCTGCGGCCTTTTATCAAGCCACAAGACCAACGAGGCAGGCAGAGTACTCCGTATGAGTACGATAACATGGAAGAAAATAAATTGTAAGTTGCAATTTATATTTTTCACAGACTGAGTTCAGAGAGACACGTAAAAACCAAGCACCAGGATCAAATGAAATTATTTTGCGGTTTATTATCGTATAAAGTAATACAGAAATTACAAAGACCACTGAATTTAACTTTGGACTCACAGTAAGACAAAAGTGCAATTTTTAGAACATAACAATTATAATTCAAATTACACCACTGACAATTATTTCATAATTTCAGTTTAAAAACATTATCGCAAGTTGTTAATGAGGATATTACAAATATATTGTACGATCCAAAAAAAACTGGATTAAATACAAATATTAAAATTCAAACTGAAATAGCAGATACGGCAAGTTGACCAAATTTTTAGACATAAGTAAAGTTACCGCCAAGAAAAGGAAATAAAAACGTTTCATTTTATTTTGAGTAAAATAACAAAGACAACTGTTTTAAAATAATTTTCTGGTCCGGCGGTCTTGCAAACGGTTGGGTCAATTAACAAGTGAAGACGAAACAAGACATATTGTCATTATTAGTCTTTGTTTAGGCAGTACATTATATAGTTATATACGCTTATAACTGTTAACGTGTTCATTGCCACTGACTTAATTCACATTGGTAGACCTTACACGTAGCCTTGAGGCGGACTATCAATACTATCTTATGAAAGATATCGAGATGAGATCATAGACAATTTTTAGTACTTTTTATAGTTTTGACATTTGCTAAAACAAAGACTTACTTATATATACTTTTTCCTTTTTGGTGGTGCACGCTTGTCCCTGGCCTAATTTACAATATTCAAGTCACGTTATGACGATTTCAATGTAATCCATTAGGTACTACATTAAGGTTCTACGTAACGATGCATTGTTAATCTTTTAGCTTCTTGTGTTAACATCTAGTTTTTATTTTTGTTAAGGTAACGATTTGGATTACAAGTATACTTGAGGAGTCAGCTAACAAAATATTAATGGAAGAGTTTCAAGGTATTATTTTGTTACGGTATAATAATATAATTACAGCCCGCAAGTACTCACCGCTGAACAAGTCACCTCGCCCTGTTATGGAGAAATTTGTGGCTAATCTGTAGTTCATCACGCTGCTTTGGTGCGAGGTGGTGTACATACCTACATGTTGCAGAATTTCGTCTAACAAGTGCAGGTTATTTCGCGATGTTAGTAACTGACGCTCGAACATAAGGCGATTATGAACACTAATTAAGTATATGAATATCAGTAGTGCTTGCCAAAAATTTATTTTCGTATCAAAGCATCTAGGCTCACTTTTATTATTTAAAAAAACACTCAAAAACCAATACGTTGAATTTATTAAAAAAAATATATATAATTCTAGAACTCAAAGAAATAGAAGGGCCGGTGTGGGATTTGATTGATCAATTAATCGATAATGTTGCGGTAAGTTTTTATGTAACAAACATAATATTTTCGAAACTATGTTCCTTATACTATTAACCAATTATAGGTTGCATGTGAACCCGTGACTGTTGTTAGCTCAAGTGTGAGTCAGCTATCAACACTATCTGTTTCAAAGTCCGTTATGAATGAAAACTTAAATCTTGCGATAGATTCACCAAGTAAAAATAGTAACAATGAAATTAGCACAAATTCTATGGATAATCAACAAGTACAAAATAGTGATTCAATAATAGCTTATATATTAGACAATATTGCTTATAATGAGGAGGCACTGAGTACACCTGAAGATATTGGGAACAGCAATGAAGATGGAATACTGGATACTAACAACAATAGCAAAGAAAATAACGATGAACATGTAACAGCTTCTAATGTTTCCTTAATCGAAAATAATTTATCACATCATCATTTCAACGAAAGTGATGTTGATTTTGTTCAGGAATCAACTTCAAATGAAATTGATTCGCATATAAATAATGAAAATAATATTGACAACGATAGAACAAACTCTGATGTTAGCGACATAACTAAACAACTAGATATTACGGCGACTGATGATGATGAAGTTTTAAAAATAATAAAAACTAGTACCGAAATAGAACATAATATAAACGTGAACAGTACAGAGAATAATGTTTTGAGTAATGGGAGCCAAGAAGTGCAGACCACGCCTGATGATAGCATTAAAAAAGTAAAATTTTCTAGTTTAAATATCGGTAATAACTTAAAGTGATACATAAATAGTGATGTATTATATAATTTAGAAACATGAAATACAAGTTCTTTACGGCCTTTTTTATGTAAGCAAACTAAAATTTTATTTTAAATGCATTCTTTTAGGCGTCTACAACAGAAAAACAGGAGTAAGCGACGATAGGTAAGAAAAATAACAAAAATAATAATATTTAAAAATTTGAAAATAAAAAATAATAAAAAACTAATTTCAGTCATATTTATATTCGTGACGGTCATTACGATATGCCAATAAACCTCTCCGAAAATGGAACTTTAAAACATGAATTACACTTAGCTCCACCCAATGACAATTTGCTTAGTAAGTGGATGAAAATTGTTCAATGTTATAATTACAATGCATTCAGATATCAATATAACATTAACAGGTGATGCCGATGAGTCATGGCCCGAAAATTTACATTTTCCTGTATTAAAAGCTACCGTTAGCGTCAGTAGGTCTATTCTATCGCTCGGAAACATTTTAGAAAATGAAGAAAAAGAATTAATGACTGATGATAGAAGTAATATTTCAAATGACGACAGAAAAGCATTCGATAGAAACGAAGCATCGATTACTCAAACAATGCAAGCCAACAAAAACGAGGAAATAGAGGAAGACAAGAGAAATATAGAAATATCGACCAACGAAACGTATCCGCGGGAAAATTGTACAAATACGACAATCAAATATTATGAACAGGATAATTATATTAATTTAATACAAAACCAAATACTAGAGACAGATAATACATCCAAAGAGGAAAATATTGCTGTGAAACTGATTATAGAACACATGCCAAATATTACAATAAATCCAAAAGAATATATTAATTATAACATACATGAAATAGCAATACAAACAGAACAAGAAGTTTTAAACTATGTTGAACGTAAGTAAAGCACAACTAATTAATTATATTCTTTTATTGTACTTATTTTACACAGAGAAGTGTATTTTGTAGTACGCGTATGATTCTATTCTAATTCATAACAATATATTGTTTGTCCTAGATAATTTAAACCAATTTAAAAATTGACGTGCAAATATGAGTTTATATTTTCAGAAATCCTTTCAGCACTAAATATTTTAACGAGCTGCAAAATTAACGAAGGATCTAAAAAGATATGCAGTTGTGGCACTTTCGTTAAAGGTAATTATATAAGTACTTATGTGTTCAAATTAGGTTTACTGGTGATAGAGATTTGTGCAAGCTCCTCTGGGTATGTACCACCCTCTCATCAAATATTCTACCGCAAAACAGCAGTAATTGGTATTGTTGTGTTCCGGTTTAAAATATGAGTGAGCCAGTATAACTACAGGAACAATGGAACAAAACTCTACTACTCGGCCCACCTTTTTCACAAGAATTGTTGTCATCCCCATCCGATTAACTCCCAATATCAAAGAGTTGGCATCGGCAGGGTCTTAAACTCTCGTTAACAACTTAAATCTTTAAAACTTGTCGCATATTCGTTATAGGCGCTAATCTGACACTAAATCTCAAGTCGTCCATTTTTCATAATTGGATATGTTTTATATAAGGTTTGTTTTAAGTACAAGATATTATTACATTATTTTTCATGTGATGATGCCTTGCGTCGTAAGAGAGACTCTTTTGTATATTAAAATATGGATCTTCCTGAAGGATATAATATAAAAGAATTTAAAGTTCGAAAATGGTGCCACGGGTTAGAAAACGTGACGCAAAATTTGGAGTTATGGTTAGATTGGATGGAAATTACTTGTTATTACATCATGTCCATAAAAAATAAAGGTTAACACATATTATATAAATACTAAGTACTATTTGAATTATTTGTTCACAAGAGTTAAATTAAACCATTAACGATAAAAAATTGTTTATGTTTCAATATTTTTAATTTCTAACGAAAATTTGTAATTTGTAATAAACATGAAAAAAATATTACCAGTTTACGGCTTTTCTTATAAATAAGCATTATTTGGCGAGTGTTTAATTAAGCACTGATTTCTATCTTTCTGTCATCATTGACTGACATGCGGAAGAAGAAGACATCATTGTTTAACTTATCACATCCAAAATATCATAAAGAACATTTACCGTTAGGAATTAAATTTCGAACATAGCCCAAATTGCAATCTGTGAAGTTTCAGCTAATAAACGGAGAGAAGATAAATATGTGTGGACTAAGCTAGTAATTAACATTGATTTGGATTCTAAAACTTGGAGAAAAATAGGCAAAAAACTCAGAAGAGGAATTACTCATTATAGAAGTTATTATGTAAAATCTAGGGTATGTTTCTTTTACTTGTAAAAATCGATACTTACTGATACTTACTTTTGAACCTTTACCCGCAACTAGTTACTATGAAACATGATATATAAGGCACCCGATGCGCTCTGGACACAAAATTTATGGCGTTGAATAAAGCAAGTATGCTTCAGTTTATGAAGTTTATATATAGTTAACAGTTTTATCATTTTATATCATAGATTTTCGACACAAAAAAATAACAAATAAAATTAATTGATAAAATAGGAATGAATGGTGCGCGCAGCGGTAAATCAGTAAGTATGAAAAATAGTCACACATTCGACACAGATAATTAAAAAATATAATCAAAATAGGATTCACATTAGGAATCCTTTAGTAATAAAAATATTAAAAATAACCATTGAAGTGAAATATATTGCTTAATGGTTAAACTGTTTATTTAGTATTAAAATTTAAGAAGAGGATATTAAGCTTAATATTACTATCACTCTTGTCAAATTTATTCCAGACTACAGCTGAGCGTGTTGCAAAAAAAAAATAGATTAACTAATACATAGATATAATGTATATACTTTAATAACACACATACTTTATCCATGTTCATTACAGTCTTCCGTGTTTAAATTATAAAAAGAGGTCAATGTCACCTTGAAAGTTCCATACATTTTTATTAGTAATCTATATCACATAACTTAAACTAGTATTCATGTTTGTTTATGTCATTTAAAATGTACATTAACTTGGTTAAAATCATATTTCCTTATATAAGAATCCCGGCAGCCAGTCAAGATCCATTTACCATTAAAAGCTATATCCCTTATTCCGTCACAGTCAGATCCAGTAAGTTGTACTCTAACTAAAGATAATGTCTCTTGTAGGGATATAACGGTACAATTACCGTCTTGTCTTCCAACAATATATAATTGATTAGGTAATGCAGCGATACTAAGGATTGGGCTCGCTGATTCATGAATTTCACTTTTAACTGACCCATCTTCGAGATTGAGTAATGTTATCTGTAAAATTAAAACAGTTAAAATCAATGTATGCAATTGTGATTAAGGGAGCAAGCATGTCTGGCTAGGGAGAGAAACTAACCACTCATAGTGGTATTCCATTTTCTATTCTAACCAAAGTAGGAGTAAAGACGAATAAACAACTATGACATTTAATTGACGATGATATTCATTATGGATTTGCGAAAAAATGTCAGCATTTTCTTATCGAAACTTCCGAACTTTAGTTATCGTATAAAAACTTTAGTTATATATAAATTGGTGGAATAGTGTTGTTTTATATGTAAAGATATATTCCAAGAACATTTTGTAGCGCAAAGTATAGCAGAGATATGTGAATCTAAGGTTTGTTTATCTTTATTCATTCTTTGATTTGAATAGTGTATACTGCAAAACATCATTACAAATATTATATAATATATTACTGTGTGATAAGTTTCAACAGTACCTGAGCCACAATGTTGTTCTCATGTGACAAACAGTAAATATTTCTTAGGCCAATTCAAAAATAGTCTATGAATTGAGTTACAACTTAAAAGGTAAATAATTGGAAATATGCCTATCTTAAATAAAAGTTTCATTTACATAGCTTGAAGTATTTTTTATATAAGTTTTGTGATATAGAAAGTAAAACTTGAAAAAATACTGATTGATTACAGATTAAAGAAAAATAAATATTTAATTAAGTTTGTTTATGTAACTTGGCTTATTAAATATACCTTTCCATCGCTGCATCCAATAATAATAGTTTGATCAACAATAGCACATGCGTTACAGGCATAGCTGAGCTGTTTTCTGAATATTTCTTCTCTTTTCGCTACATGAGCACAAATTACAAGGCCATTTTCACAACCCACTACTAAAACTTTGTCACCAGTTGCTACCTATAAAGAATTTAAGAAATGAAACCACCGAGCAGAATGTTACTAAGATATTAACCAACTCATTTAAGTTGTTTTCAACTAACAATAAATAATATTTTTCTTAATATATTTTCTTAAATTTCATGTAAGGCCAATATCACAATGGTAGGAGGATTATAGATAAACAACTCTGACCTTGAATTGACATTACATCATTGGTCAAGATCTAAATAAATTGACTAAATAATCTGTGGTTTTTGTGAAAAAGTTCCATATTGATAGCAGGCAAAGTTATTATTAGAACTTTGAAAGGAAAATTAAAGTGGATATATATAGTTAAGTGAAATAGTAATGTATTATAAATAATTGAATATTAATCAAAAATAATATTTTTAGTCCATAATATTACAATAAATTAGACAATCAGATACTATATGTAAAACTAAGGTTTGTTTATCTTAACTCCTGCCATTGTAATATAAAATTGTAAGCCAAATATTATATGAGTTACCTCTCTATCATTTTCAACTGAAACTTCATCTGCAGTAACAGTTATAGCACAACAATTGATTGGTCCTTCTGCTTGAATAATATTGTCCAGACACTTAGATTCACCAACATCCCATAACTTGGCTAAACCATCCCTGCAAGATAATGTATTTTAGAGACTTAGTTTATATATCTTTATTTTATTTTCTTAGTCACAATATCTGTGCACCTTGCTACAATGTGATGCTTATCTCTCTTTTTTCTTTACCGCCTAGCTTTCGCCTTTCTTCAAACATGATATCAAAAGCATAGTTAGTTATTTAATTTCTAGATTTGTTTGATTGTCACACCTTTTGGTATGTCTACAATCGAGCAGGGTTGCACAGATGTTGTGACCAGGTTGTAAAATAATTGTGTATAAAAAAATATAATGCTTGATTATTGTTTAACTTAATCATAAATAATAATTAAATTTTAACAAAGGAAAACAACTACACATACACACACACACACTCAGCAATATTATACCTTATATGTTATATTTTACACTTGTAGTATATTCATGAATAAGATTCTATTCATATGTAATTTTACTTACTTGCTAACAGAGATGACATTTCTCCCTTTATCAACTATGCATATATCTGCTATTGACATTGTATGTCCTATTAATGTGACTGGATTTATTCCAGACTCAGCAGACCAAATCTTACAACAACCATCAGCTCCTGCAGATATCACAACTATGCCAGAAGGAAAGAACCTGCACTTGTAAGCAGGGCCTGCATGACCTTTGAGATCTAAAAGTTGCTCATCTACAAAAAGTAAATAAATGAAACATATTGCTCATTCTCTTTAAATAACATCCTATCACAATAAACCAGTTAATAAATTCATTGGGTCATATATTATTTTTAAATAAATATAAAAGTAATTGATTGAAAGCAAAATGTCTATTGTAGCAGTATTTTAAATCTTACTTGTCCTACTATCCCAAACAATGAGTTTATCTCCTTCACACGAAGACACAGCTAAAGCATTTTCAGCCGTAGAAACAGAGTGTACTGCTTTTTGATGTACATTATGTGCTTTTGTTGGTGCAACAAACGCAACCTTTAAGCCGGACTCGTTATGTTTAACAACAAGACTTAAACTAGACTGTGAAATAAATTGATAGCTATCAGATAGATTGATTTTTATTTTTCCATCACTTTTATTTATTGATGTCCTTATTTTATCATGGTTACTAATTGAATTTAAATACTTAGACGATATCCAAGCTTCTTCGTTTGGCAACCTGCATACAAGGAAACATACAATTAGTATGAAAATCTATAACGTGAAAATATATTGTGAAAATTATAATGCAACAAAACTTACCTTAGGACATCATTCCAGTCACACTGTATGCTAATAACCGGCATTAACTTAGACATATTTATATTATAGATCCTAAATAATAATATTTTTTCTGTTTATGTGAACTTTTATAAATTACAGTTTGCTTGAAAATTTAAAAAGTTGAATTTTTATTTTTTATTTTGAATGATTTTACAATTAAGTTGACAAATGACATTGCGGTCAGGGATGCCAACTCCATAAACATTTTAATATACATTATGGAGTGTTGCGGTAAAGAGATTTATCCTTGTGTGCAAAAAGTGTCCCTCATAATTTGTTTCATTATGTTTCTATATTTTTTATATTATATTCCGAAAATCAATATAAACAAACAAGAAGTAATATCTAAATATAGATATATAAAATAAATATCTAGTGCATAAATGATTATTGTAGTGTAATTTTATAATCTCCGTTTTGATATTAAAACATATTATATGTAAAACTTTACATATTATGTGTATTTAAAATATTTGATATATGGTAAGCAAGATGAAATAAAAAAAATTAATGTCAACTTAATTGTAAATTTGACTTTGACATTTGATGTCTGATTTGTGACAGACTGAAGTGGGCGAATTTCTGTTTTGCTTTTATCTTTGGAGGTATAATATAAGAGTGTGAAGTTCAACAAATATTTCATGATTGAAGAGTTATGATATTTTATACGAACATATATCAAGAAAATGCATTTTTCTATACCTGATTTGCAACAGTTTCGCGACGACAATGGAATTACTTATACGGTTAGTCTCATTATTTACAAATTTGCAAACATATTTTTTTCGATTTAATTATATTATCTAATTAATATTTAATTATCATTGGTTTTTATTATGAAAGTAAACATTAAAACAGTACAGTATTTGCCTAAAATGAAGTTATATGGTTTTGTTTATTTCCTTGTTTAAGGGCTACAACATTTATATTGATGGATTTTTTCACTGTACTGCTCGGTACAAACAATTACTCAGCCTTCACGAGCAATTGCAGGCTCAATACCCGCATTTAAAGTTGTCTGGGTTTCCATCAAAGAAGTTTTTCTTAACTAGTTCTCAGTTAGAGGAGAGAAGAATATTGTTAGAAAAATATATTCAATTGGGTAATGTATAATGAATTCAAACTTATTTTAAATTTTTTTATTAACTTAATATAATATATTTTATTAAATTTTTAATTTTTGTTCTAGTTGGACAAAATCCTGTATTTGCAAATTCAGGGATTCTGATCACATTCCTATTTTCGGCTCAGCAGGAAACTCACTCAGTTCGAGTTCATGTAGTAGATATAGAAATTTCCTTAATGAATGGCTATAGAATACCTCTATCTGTATCATCTACAGATTCTTCTAGTACTGTTTTAGATATTGCTTGTAATTCTGTGAATTTATCAAAAGACTTGACAAAATACTTCTCCTTATATCTATTTAACTGGAGCTGTGCCAAAGACGGGCAACCTTGTTTAAAAAAATTGGAGGACTATGAATCTCCATACATATCACAAAAATATGTAAGGCCAGAAGATAAAATTGTTTTAAGGAAAAGGTATGTGATAACAAATTAACATCATTTTCTAAAAATAAATAATTCCCAATATAATATATACATTTTATTTCATTTAACATTTATTGTTACAGTTATTGGGACCCCTGTTATGATATGGACTTAATGATAGATAGGGTTTCATTAGACTTACTATATCTACAGCTTATTGAAGAAGTAGATTTGGGATGGATAATTGCTGATCAGCAAACTAAAGAAATTTTATCATCGTTTGAAGCTCAAAAGCAAAAGAGAGAGGTGAGGTATTTAATTAAATAATAAAATGTTTAATAACAGAAATAGCCCCATCTACATTACATTAAAAATAACCTACTAAATAAAGTTAAAAATTGAAATGGAAAACTATTAAACTCTTTACAAATCAAAAGTAACATGACTTGTTTTGTAACACTTGCTTATCAAGTAAATTGCTAATGTCTTCATAATATAATATAGAATAACCAAATAGACAATATCGCCAATGTTACTTAAATACAGAATACAGATTACTAATTATATTTATCAGGTCATAAACAAATGAAAGCTTTAATAAAAGAAATGCATATTAATATCTATAATAATCTAGAGAAAAGATTTGTTTGTTTGTAATCAATAAACTCTGAGTCTACTGAACCAATTTAATATTTCTTTCACTATTAGAAATCTACTTTATCCAAAAATAACATAAGTGATATTTTATTAAATTAATAATAAGAATTATCACAAATAATCATGCAGGGAAAACTGTAGGCACAATTAGTTTTATACATTTTAGTGAAATGGTCACTAATCTGTTTAATGGTATTTTATCATATTCATTGCATTTATTATTATCAATGATCTTACTGTGTGATGAATCAACTGTCTATGAGTTAATGCCTACATTCTGTTGAACATTATTAAATAAGCCTTTTGTAATTCTTAGATATAAATGATTATGCATTGAATTTCTTAGAGATAACTTACATAATTTATAACATGTGCATATTGTAACTGATTACAATCGATTTTAAAAGATAAAAACTTAATAAGTGTAAGACTTTCACAATAGTTTGCTATCTATATTTCCAGATATAATCCAATTATTTTGCTATGCTGTAATTATTTTCCAATGAAATGCAAGTTTTTATAATATTGTTGTTATGGGCTATTCCGATTTCCTGAATGGTCCATTCAAAAAAATGGTAGATGTTCATTTCAAATTCCATCAACGATAAGAGTCGTCAACCGATTTCGAAATGTTGCTCCTATGCTAATATGTAAGGTTGGCCAAGTGGTCGTAGTTATTATAAAAAAAATGAGGAAAACATATATGAATTTGCATGCATAAGAAGGTTAGAGTAAAAAAAGACTCGATTTTTAAAGAAAATTTATTTCGCTGAAAAATACATTCTATGAGACTAATATAGAAAAAATTTATAATTTACAGACGACAATACTACTTGGCCGGCGGGTCTTTATTTTATTAACGTAAATACTTTTTACAAAAAACTGATTTTTGTCTATATGAATCAATTTCTAATGTATTCATTAAAAAGATTAATATAAAAGAGGAAAACAATCTTTGAATTGTAATTCAACAGTGTGTTTAATTTTTTTTTCTAGTTTTCTTTTTAGTGTTTAAGTGTTAGAGCGGTCCTTTCCTGGGGATCGCCCCAGGTAGGTAGGTAGCCTATATGTTAAGTCAGGGTATATAAGCTATCTCTATACCAAATACGATCTAAGTAGGTTTAGCCGTTTGTCTCCTCACGACGTCTTCCTTCACCGCCGAACACGAGCTGAATTATAAAGACAAATTAAGCATATGAAACCCCGGATTCAAACTCGGATCTGTTTCTTTTATTAATTTAATATCGTATTTTTTAGTATATTGAACTCGCTCGTTCCTTGAGGCACTATGGCAGTATTCCAGCCGGAGAAGCTTTGACTGACGCCGTGAACATAGGTGAAGCCGATACGACCATTATACGTGCTCGAGTATCACTAGCATCCAAAGAATTAACTCTGACGAGTGTCAATCATCCAAGTCATGAACAGAGATATAAGGTCACGAGAATGCGATGCTGGCGTATTACAACATTACATAATGTAAGTATTTTAAACCGTAAGAAGAATTATTTTAATCAAGACCAAAAAGTTTTAAGTATTTTTTTAAGGGGCCACCTGATGGTAGATTTACCACCCTCCGTAGACATTGCCGTAGTAAGAAATGTTAATTATCCCTTACATCGCAAATACGCTATCAATCTTGGAAACTAAGTTATGTTCAAGTTGTGCTGTAATTACTCTGGCTAACTCACCCTTCAAACCGGAACATACTCCGTTGTGCTGTTTAGCGATAGAATAACTGATGATTGGGCCTTCCTAGCGGGCTTGCACAAAGTCCTACTACGAAGTATGACTCTCTATCTATTTATATATTACTTAATATATTTACTTAAAATATTGCTTGGTATTTTACGCGAATGGTTTTACTGACCACCGGATTTGGAGCCGGAAGTTTCAAATTAGATTTATTAAATGAAACAGAGTTCAGTTTCTATAATCAACCAAACAAATTATTGGACAAACTAATTAGTACTACTTATAAAGTAGAAATAGCTATATAATAAATATGAATGGGTACCCTATGTCGTATCTATTTTCGGTTTAAGAGGATTAGGGTATAGAGACCTGTGTTTTACGCACACACTTGTGAACTATAATATCTCCTGCGTAGTTGGCTAATCTCTCTTGAGATTGGCCGCCGTGGCCGAATTCGGTCTTTAGGTACCCTGACATACCGCCCTCCCAATACCCAACATCCTCCCTAAGATGTGGGCGGAAACTAGTGTATTATGTTGTACAAACAAAATATGTTTACCTGCAAAATGTCCCTGTGATGACGTCATTCTCAACAGATGTCAATCGAATCCATATGACATAGATCATATTTAGGTAGGTGTCGATAAAATTGTAGAACTTGATACTACCAGAGTTACAGATATACTATTGATATTTATATATTAGACGTTTAAATAACGAGTATTTAAACTATATATAATATACTTTTGATGGGATGGTTGGCGTTCTATGGGGGGAGGCTTTCGTCCAGCGGAGGACGGCAAAAGGCTGAAAAAAAAACTTTATTATATTTTGTTTCACAAGTTTAAATACATAACACTTGATTAAGTTTGGAAGTTAAACTATACTGTTATTACTTATTTAGGTTTTGTTATGTCAAATATATATATATATATATATATATATATATATATATATATATATATATATACTATTAAAGATTACTTTTTGTAACAGCCTGTGAAAGTCCCACTGCTGGGCTATAGGCCTCCTCTCCTCTTTTTGAGGAGAAGGTTTTGGAGCTTATTCCACCACGCTGCTCCAATGCGGGTTGGTGGAATTCACATGTGGCAGAATTTCAGTGAAATTAGACACATGCAACCTGCATGTTTCTCAACGATGTCCTCACGATGTTTTCCTTCACCGTAAAGCACGAGATGAATTATAATCACAAATTAAGCACATGAAAATTCAGTGGTGCTTGCCCGGGTTTGAACCCACGATCATCGGTTAAGATTCACGCGTTCTTACCACTGGGCTATCTCGGCTTTTTGAAGAAGAATTCGAAGATTACTTTGTTGTATATAAATATATATAGCAGAGCTATTAACAAACCACATGGTATATTTATATCAAAGGTTAGTTTACCTTCATAAAGACTTTTTAAGAAACCGCTTTAACAATTTTACCGTTTAGAAAACAATATTTAAAACAATATATTACATGTTATCCCACTAATAAAAAAAATTACATTTAATTTTTAACGATAGAGCAAACAATCATTATTGATTATATGTAAACCCTTACTGTCAGGAGACAGAAATAAATTTATTCACAATATGTTTTATTTAAGTTTTATATTAATTGTATTATCAATAATTTAATAATTAGTAATAACAATTGTATTCGAATTATAGATGGAACGATCGCAGACGAACGGTGACGATTCTCTTCTTGATGTTCCGAGCAAAAACTTCGAGCTGTCATTTGAATATCTCATCAGCAAAGACAATTTGGTCTGGGTGACACTGAGGACGGAACATGCAATATTCATAAGTGTTTGTTTACAGGTATGATATAAACGTGATTACCTGTTTAGTATTTTAGAATATATATATATATATATATAAATTTAACTCAAATTGCTTAAAAGATTCTCTAAATTAATTAAAAGTTTAATTAAAAGATAAGATAAAATTAAATAAAAGATTTCCCTCGATATACATCACTAGCACAGATTAAAAATGACTTAAGACAAGGGTTAAATCACCAGAACCTGAAATTCTGTAACGTAGTGTGTAATTTCAGTCGATTGTAGACGAGCTGATGCGTCAGAAAAGCGGTGAGGGTCCGACTTCCCCGCGCTGTAAGCGCGCTAGCCTTGCCTATCTGCGGCGCGACGGCTCCACGCATCTCATCACGCCGTCCTCCTCCAGCGACACGCTCAGCTCCGTGGTAAGTCTGCTCAGAAAATAGTGCACGCAAACGATCTCACAGGATCGAGGCAGATACCCAGTAGTGGGATACAACTTCTGTCTTAGCTTCATTATTTTATTCTCTAATTTAATTTTGTGTAATTTATGATACTTTAAAAGGTAAGCTGAAATAACGTTTATACGTAATTTCTTTTTTGTTATTTTTTACAAAATTTGTATTCTTTTTCGGATTATTTAGATATCCGGAATATCGAGGTTCGGGAATGCGCACCTAATTTAGTTAATTTACACAAATTTTCTTATATGGTTCCATAAGGATAAACATTTTACATCATAATTATTTTCAGAATTAATCATATAAAAATTGTGGCTTCCTTATTTTATTTCGTTAACAATTTGGTGTTAATAATCACCGAAAAATTCCTTTGTAACGCAACCGAAATCAACATATAAACCCATATTTAAATGGGTCCTAAAAAAGCTCTTTTGAATTGTCATGTTACAGTATAGAATTAAATGAAAACCTATGTAGGTATCAGCAATGTATTATTATTTAATTAATTCCGAGTACATTTGTTTCTTTCTAAACTAACCATTGGTATTTTAATTCATAGTATAATAAAATATCAAGATTTATAAAATGCATTAATATTATTTGTTTTTAAATATTCCAGAATGGAGATTCATCTGGCAGTTCAAGAGAAATATTTTCTGTTCAGAAGCTTACGGAAAAGTTTGCATCTGTTGCCTTCAAGTCGGGAAAAGATTGCGTTGAAAACAATGCCTTCGAAGCGATAGGCGACGATGAACTTTAAAATTTATTTCCAAAGAGTAAATCTCTATAAACTCCGTTGCCAATATTGTATAGAGAATTTATGCATGCCCCAATTTTCTCGAATTTGTACAGATAATAAATAATCCTTGTAAAGATTTTCTAGTTAAAAATTAGAAATTATGTATAAGAAAAAGTATGGCTATGATTTTTGTTTACTTATATTATCTATTCCAGGCCATAAACTTGCCATATGTCCATTGTGAAATGTCGATGAATTGATTTTATTTAACTGTATATTGTATTCAGATTTTAAATTTATATATTTAGAAGACTAGAGTTTATATATATATATATACATTTCATATGTTTTTATATATCTAATATTATATGTTTATAACTCAAAATTAATTTTATAATAATTAAGTAATGAAAATGTATAGGGTAATAGCATTTAAATACTTTAATGATAATTATTATTGGTGTGTTTGAGAGAGCTCAATTAAACATGATTTTTTTTAAAATATATTTTTAAGTTTGAACAGTAGGAAAGCTAGATAATTAGTTGTGTAATATCATGATTACTTTTTGCAACAGTAGTAAAATAGTACCTAAGTGTAGATTATACTTCAATTGAAATCTCTATAATAAATTTCATAACAATTGTAATGAGTATATACAAGAATAATTAAAAGAGACTTATTTTGCGTTTAAGTAATACGTCATACGTACTGAATATATCAAAAAGTCATTTTTTAGGGCCAGTTGATTACTTTAACCTCTTAGTTGCTGAAAACTCGTTTAGCCAGTAGAATTAATAGCCCGGTGTTTACATAATAATATGTATTTAAAAAAACAACGAATAAGACTAGCATTACAATAAATACGAGTCCGGCTTTAATTTGGTGCTATCCGAACAAGCGCGTAAAGCCAAAATCATGCTAAACTATTATTATTTGATAATGACGGCAATATTAAATAAATTTTAATAAAAAGAAACATGTAACTAGTGCTAACTTCGAATAGAAAGTATGAACTCGCCTTGCGCAATTGTGAGCACTGACGCATACGGTAACAATGATTCATCTAGCGCGGTAGTGCGCATGCGCAGCCTTGTCAACAGAGGTTAGCGTACGCGAGATACGTGCGATTTCTACAAATTCGGCTCAGCAGATAAGAGGCACGCATGTCGCAACTCAGTTATATTTTATGTTACTGAAGATTATTATTTAATAATTTATGAATAGAAATGTATTTAAAATATGAAGTCCTTATGAAGTGTTTATTTTTATTCGGTTCACAAGTTGAAATAAAAAGGCAATACTATTTCTAAAATTAATAAATAAAAATTCATTGCAGGTATTTATTTTTGTGACAGCATAATTGTGCCCTTTTGGTTTTAATTTGGTTTGCATGGAATTTAATTATATTATATTTTTGTATTTGCATCATGTCATAAAGTGACTGCTTATTAATAAATAAACACAACTAAATAACATTTACTAATAACTGGCTTGTAATGGATTGTGTTGAGAATTACATTTCTACAATATAAATGTGCACAGAATAAAACGTAAAGCTTTCTTAATGTCATTCTAATTGGACAATAATTTATTTTTGTTTGTAAATTGCCTGTTGTTTTATAATACCTTGTTTTATGAATTTTAAAAATTCTGTTGATTAAGTTGTGAGATTAACCCGTTTTCCTATAAGCTAAGTATTTATTGTCCTTTTTTATATGAAGTTTTGCTTTTAAATCCAAGTCTTATCGTGGTGATCTACTTTTTCAAACATATTTTAAGTTTTATAAGCGGCATTATTTCTTTAAATTACATGACACAATGTAAATTATACAGTTACCTAACGTCTTTTACCTGAACAGAATTGCATTGTTCTCACAAGTGCTTGAAATTTACGTTATTTTAATAACAATTTATATTATAAGTTATAAAAAGTGTTATGTTCAGATTAGTAGTATTGGCAAGAGTCTCTATTCAATCTCTTGAATTAATTAAACATGATCTCTATTCTCCTTTTTTTTTATGAAGTTCATTTTATTCTTTATTTGATAACCACAATTTGTTTTTAGAACAGTTTCACGCTGCCCTAGCTTTGAAATTAAAATTCCATTTGAGGCTTTTATCATTAATTAATTGTGATTTTTTTATATATTATCTCTTTTTGTTTTAATATTCAATATTAAAATATATTAATGATAATGCTAATTAATTATTAAAAAATGCTTAAGTCGAATTAAAGTGTTGGGAATTGCATGTATAATTTTAAGCATTATAATTATTATGAAGTTTATAATTACTATTGGAATAAAAATTATTATTTTATTGGGACCATTTTTTAATGAAATTTGTGTATTGATTATATTTCTAACACCAATTGTTTGCCTTTAAGGTTATAAATTACCATATTATATGCCATATTTTATTAATTATATCTTTTTTTTAAATAAAATGTTTTTTCAATCTTTTGTCTTTTCTTGGAATAAAAATAAACATTATAGTACTGCTAAATTTAATTAAATTAATATATTAACATAACAAGGAAAGAATTTAATATTCCTTCTCCCACTCCTCACGTTCCTTCCTCTCCTTCTTGACCTGATCAACAATGGGTGTAAGGTAGAGTTTATCTTCTTCAAATTTAGTCCATTCCTCCTTTGGCAGAATCGTTTTTTGCATGGAAAGTTGAATAGCACGAATCATACGGAAATTACGTTCATCTACTACATGTCCAGGAAGACGGCGCAGTGCCTCTTGCACATCTTCATCCTCATACAAACAGTCATCACGATGCAGACCTGGAATATGAAGGGCAAATATGAGAAGTTACACTTTATGCTTGTTTCCATGCAGATCTTGAAAATATACTAGTTATCAATTCGAATTATTATAATCCTGAAACTAAAAATAAAAAGTATTTAAAAAAGTGGCAAGTTATTTGCAATTCGATAAAATTTATGATCTTGGAGAAATTATAACTATTGAACATTTTACAAATTTAAACGTACCATATTTATTGAATCCTGATAGGTTATAAGCCCATTTACTCAGGCTATCTGAAAATCATTAAAAATGGTTACATAACAGGAAAAAATTAACAAGAAAATGAACACTATCAAGATATAAACACTTACTATAAAGAACGGCAGTAGTCCTTAAAGCCATGATGATGAAATATAATTCGCAATAAGTGTAAGCTCAATAACTTCACAAATAAAATATTTTTCTGCGGACGATGGGCGATTAAAATTGACGTTACAATAGTAGTGTCACTGCGACAATTTCTGACAGTGACAATAATATTGACGTCGAAAAATCAATGTTTCAATTTAAAAAAGCTTCGTGACAAAAAAATTACACAAAATATCTATTTATGTGAAGATTTTTCTTGTAATATTTTTGTCAGATTAGCTGTTGTATAGTTTTTAGGACATTTCAATTTATAATAATTCGCATAGAGCTGAAACATATTGCTTATAGCAGCCATACTCAACCTTTTTCAACAGGGGCCACAAACATGTGATAGTCACGGTATCGCGGGCCACAATCAAAAAATATTTAAGTAATGATTTTTTAGGTTTCGGGATTATGTGTCACATGTGGTCACAAGCAGTTGCTTAATTCAAATGATTTAGGTATTTAATTTTTGTAATAAAAACCCTTGAAATTTAAAAGAGTTGAAAACAAAGTAACAACAGGTGGGTCAAAAACCCGGCGAGCCGCATGTGGCTCACGGCCCGCGGGGCCGCAGTCCCAGTACAACTGGCTTATAGGCATGACCCAATATTTAGGGGTATTTGGAAAAAATCCATTGATTTTTCCTCAAACTATGATAGAGTAGCAGTTCACAATAAATTGAACATGGGCAGCAAATTTTGTACTTTTTTTTAAAGTGGCATATTTCCCTAACTATTTCGGACATTTACTAGATAGTTGGACAGTGGTATTATATATGGTATAGTGGAATTTTTTTTAATAACTGCAAGATCTACAATTTTCGTTGCATCTATTTTTATAGTAACCTTTTACGATGAAAATGCATAAAACCAATACTATTGTTTTTTTTTACAGGCGCGGTTTCGGTTTGGAGTTTTAATAATTTATTAATTGTAATAGCATAAATTAAACCCATACCAATATCCAGCTCTATGCTAATTATTGTAGTTGTTACTGCATAAAAGCAATCAAACAAAACTTACTTCTTGATAATATGTGTGTGTAAATGAAAAATGTTCTGCGAAGTAATTGCTATGCTAAATATAACGTCTATTTGGTTTGGGGCATTTTTGCTATGGAACATATTCTTAATCCGTTAATGTTTAGTGGATGTATTGACGATTTTGTTGTTTTTCTATTTCTTGACAATCTGACACTGACAGTTTCACATCCATCATAACAGTAATGACAGTATCCCTTACAAAAAGAACTATGTTGGAAGTTATATATATTTAATAAACATCATTTCAATTTATAACTACATATATAATACTTATGCAAAAAACGTAAAAAATATTATTTCTTAAACAATTCAGGTGAATATAATCACAACGCTTAAAATTGATTAATTAGAGTAGATTATATAAGTTAACTAGCATTTATACGTTTTTATCAAGAAGACTAGATTTTATATTTATTTTACAGATACTATAATAAAGCGTTTTAATCATGATACGATGTTGCAGATATATACAACGACACGACAACGAATGATAAAACTGTGCTGCTCGTGCCCGATCCGTGTCTCTCTCTTATCAATATATTTGTTTGCTAGTCTTCAAGTGAACTTCGAATGCCCTCGCCCGACCTCCTAGTTCCTTGGCCCGCTTATCAGCATGAATAAAATGAGACGACGGAAGGTAAAGAATTCACACTTTGTTACGCGCTCGTGCTTGACTGTACATTTCGTAGATTTCATTAATTTATAGCCATTTCATTAATTATAATTTCTATATTTTCTTTAATAACATCAAGTTAGTGTTAATTAACTTGTTTGGTGATTTTTTTCTTCATCCTGCATCCAAGAGGAGGAATGCCAAGTGACTGTCGGGACTGTTTGGGGATTCGTTTTCGAATTAACACCCTGCACCAGACCTGGAAGTGGCTTCATCAGACTATCGCCTTACACGAATACCTGATCTCCCTTTCTTCGGCTGATACTGACGCTTGTTGCTCTATGCATTAGTGGACTCATATTTATAGTGTTTTGTGACTTTAATATAGACTTTTAATTTAAGAAATTTAGATTTAAGGCATTGCCTGTCATAGGTTCATAGAAAAAAGTATCCGTTTATCATTACATAATTATAAAAGTAAATATGGCACAATCAATGATGAGGAAGATTGCTTTGAGCAACATGTTTGTCATGGTGGGATTGACAAGAAGAGCTAGCTCTAGAAGCCTAGCCACTGGTAAAAATTTGATGGCGAAGAAGTCCAGCAATGATTTACCACCAGAAGGGGAGATCACAAAGTCGGTATTTATGTCCCAGTCAACGGACATATACACAAACTTGGCTCTAGAGGATTGGATGTACCGTAACATGGACTTTAGTAAGCATCATGTTATGATGGTTTGGCGCAATGAGCCATGTGTTGTTATTGGAAGACACCAGAATCCTTGGCTTGAGGCTAATGTGCCTTTCTTATCTGAGAAGGAAATAGCATTGGCTCGTCGTAATAGTGGAGGTGGCACTGTATATCATGACCGTGGCAACTTGAATATTACTTTCTTTACACCAAGAGAAAGATATGACAGAAAGTACAACTTGGAGCTCATCAAAAGAGCATTATTCAGGGGTTTTGGAATTAAATCTATTATCAACGATCGTCATGACATTATTGTGAGAGATAAATATAAAGTATCCTTTTTGATAATTAAATTGTTAGTATAAATAGTTACTATCATAAAAAATCAGTATTGTGCTACTTTGCTATTTATGTCAATAGTAATTATTCCTGTAGCTGTTTTTTATAATAAAATTATTACTTTATTATAATTATATAGCTGCAACAATTTTTGACCTTTATTAATAATATTATAACAAAGAATATAAAAGTTTTGTACTCTTTTGTACTTAATGTCTGTTTATCTGTGCAAGTATTAAGTAGAAATAACATTTTTATTAATATTGTCAGTATTCCTTTACATGATAATTAATTACGACCAATGTTTATGGTACTAAATTAAAAAGAGCCAAAAAGAAGTTTAATTGAATGACAGATACAGCTTATTACAATAATAATTTGTGACAATTTAACATAGAAGAAATTTTTTATTATAATATATACAAAATTAGCTTCCTTAATAATATTCTAAGATTTCTGGAACGGCTGCAAAATTAGGACGTTTGACAGCATATCATCATTGCACACTTCTAGTCAATGCCAATAAGGCAGATCTCAGCAAAGCACTAGCAAAGAGAGAGGTAAGCTTGCTTGATTTGATATTATTTTTATAAAATCTATCTTTTAACATTGCAGCAACTTTTTAAATCAATAACAATGTTTCGAAATTTGACGATAGTAGTTAACCTAATACCCACACAAGTTTATTTACATTTTCAATTATTCATTGAAGTCAGAGATCATGTTGCTCGAATATGACTCATTTTATTGTCTTCATTAATAGAAGATGCCTTAATAATGTATTATATAGAATTAACATGCAACTTTGTTATGATACTACTTTGTAACTAAGAAACATTACATTAAATTTTCTTTGTTTTTATTAACACTTTCTGTGCTACTAACATTAACACCTGCCTTATTCCTTCCATATACATATGTTAAGAACAGTTAATTCTATTTAGCATGGCATACAGACGAACGCGACCCCCTCCACACCATCACCCGTGGTGAATTTATCGGACATGGACAACAGGGTCACCGTCGAGAGCCTTCAAACCGCAGTTGGCTATGAATACCTCAGGACACCTGCTCTGCAGTTGGAAGATGGTGGTGAACGACAAATCTCAAAACAAAGAGGGTTTCAATTCATAAATCCTACTGAAGACTGGTTTCCAGGTAGAATATAATGTGTTCTAAAATATGAGCTGTGTATTAAATTTGAATTTGGAATTAATTTTATGACAAATATTCAAATTTAATCTGTTTAGAGTACATTTTAGTTACATGCTAAAATTATAAAATCCTTGTATTACATTCAGTCAACTACATTTACATTTAAATTAAGACATTAAGATTATCTGCTTAATTTGAAAATTACATATTAGGAATTTATTAATGGTTAACTTATTTTTATCAGGTCTATCAGAATTGAAGAATGATCTTCAGACATGGGATTGGTCGTTTGGTCGCACTCCTATGTTCACTGTGAGCCGATCATTTCCCGTGCCGGCGGAGCTACTTGCTCCATCCAAGGTCTACTCTGCCACTCAGGAGTTGGTTATCAATATGACAGTGGAGAAGGGTCTCATAAACGATGTCACATTGAACATTCCCCCTGGCCTGGTCGAATCAGGATTCCACGGGGAGGCATCCGTCATCACCCATTTGAAAGGGAAAAGGTTTACGTCTGAAGCCCTTAACGCCCTCCAGGACGCGATGCTCACGCGTCACACAAGTGGAGATGTGAAAAAGTTGGATGACAAGGAACAGTTCGTCGCGAAATGTTTCGATCAAGTCGTTAATACAGTTTAGTTTAAATATATATTAAATCCAGTGGTGCTGTGTTTAGTGTAAGTATTATCGTGGCGTTGTTATTATACATAATGTTATTTTGTTTGTCCACTGGTTGTAAATTTTATCTATGTTGTATGGATATTAAGATATATATGGTACAAAGGTTAAATCGTAAAATGTATATTGGTACTTGTGATTTTGTAACATTGATACAGTTTGATATTGTTATATATTTTTCAAAGCTTCTTCATTCGATTATTTAGTTAATGCTAACATTATCATACTTTCTGTGCTATTGTGTTATTTTAGTTTAGTGTTTTATCATATAATGTGAGAGACTCGTTTTGTATGTTGCATGCGTTATAACCTCGTTTTGTTTCGATTTTATTATTAGAATGATTCATTCGGATTTAACATTTATGCAACATCTTGTCACGTGTCTCTAAGGTCCTGCGTTTCGTACTTTTGAATCGAACGCTACAAGAATGCATCATATCATTTGTTTTAATTAAATTTTAATTTCTTTACCGAATTAATGTACCCAATTTATTTTTACTTTTAGTACATATTGCGTAGCATGTATTTTGTAACGTTTTTATGTCTAGATTTCTATTTAACCTAACCATTTCATCTCTCACCCACATCGTTTCACAAGATCTGCCCGAAACGGGTACTTTTTTATATGGAATGGACATAAGGCACATCTAGTTTATGTAGGTTTTTTTGTGTTAATCTTATCGATAAGGTAATGTAAACTTTTCTATCCAATATTACTTTTGATATTAGACAATTATTTAGGACTAAGTAACAAATTTTATCTCATTGTATTTTATGATGTATTGAAATAAATATAATGGTATTATTGTATTCCTGTTTTTTATTCAAAAATAAATACTACCTATATAATAAGCGAAGCTCATATGATGCGAATTCTTTGTGTATATATTATTATATATACACACATTCGGTATACCCGTCAATTTTATATAATACTAACTGACGTCCCAAGGGGAAGGTCGTTCATCTACACAATATAAGTTGATTACAAAGGATTGCTTAATCCGTTGAAGCCTTATGATCCAAGCTTCGGTAACAAAGTTGCAACAATAAAGCGCCGCGAACAAGTACTGGATTAATGAAAAAATGCGCATTTGTCCTCGCACAATAAAAACTTGCTTGAGGCTTGCTCTTCCTCTCGCTTTCTGAAGAGCCGGGTGGTGGTCGTTGGCCGGCGCATGCGCAGGCAGTCTACGTTCGTTCTCAGTGCGCGCGCACCGTGCGCCATATTGTCTTATCGTGCGTTGTCATGACGACCGCGTATGTAAAGCAATAACATTAATCGCGGGATATTTGAATTTTGTGAAGTGTCTGTTAAATGTATTAAAGCTTATTGATTTAAGTAAGTATGATGGAAGGTTGAAGATATATATATATGTATATATTATTATTATATTAATATAACTATCTATTATCAAAAACAGAAACACTTAGGGGTTTTACATATTTTTTTATAATACTATTGGCATGTTTTTCTCTGTCAAAGACCAGAAGACTGTTCCGCTTTCATCTATAACAATATGTATGCAATATGCTTTTTATTTTAAAACGAGCGATATATATATACGATAACTTAAATATATATATTTAGGCTATATATTTATAAATTTTATATTGTAAAAATACTAAAAATGTTGATGACAATCTGTTAAATTTATGCAAACTCGAAAACAAGAACCATTATTTTAAATAGTTAACCACAAGACTATTTTAAGCATAGTTTTTAGAGTTAATATCCACCATATGCATTTTTAGTCAGAAAAAGATTATTATTTTAAAATGTACTGATTTTTTCAAAAAAGCTTACGGAATTTCTTCTTATACATGAATAATTTACTTTTAAGAAACAGTAAGAATTAGAAGTACAAAAACTTAAATTAAATTAGAAGTTGCGATTCGATGACGATAAAAAAAAAACTAAAGATGAAATAAAATGGATATTTTACAATCAGTTTACAAATTTGTTTTAATTCCAATAATACAAAATAACCTGTTCGTGTATTCTTCGTATTATAGTTTCAATAACATTATTAACATTAACATTATTAACAATAACATTATGAACTTACAATTAGTAAGCTACGCTAAGACTATGGCTTAGTGACTTGGAATCGATGTCGAAACGTATTAGGCACTTATATAAATACTTCTTTTTGTCTCGAAATACTTGTTGAAAAGTTTTCGATCATGAATAGGACCCTAAACAAGTTGTTGACTGATTTTATTATTTAAACGTAAAATCAAAAAAATTATACACTGCATAACAGTATTTACGCAATATATACAATACATTCAAGCCATTTATGTGCTTACATGCAAATTTTAGGTTACAAATCTAGTTGTACAAGGCAGGGTTGACTTTGACGGTTTTTAAAAATAAGGATTATAGGTACGTACTCACGAAACGATAAAACTTTTAAATTATTTTATTTTATTATCCTTAACCTGGATATATACTAATGTTAACAGCTTTTATTTTTACTTATTGTTAAATTGTTGTTTGTGATCTTCACTAAATTAACTTAATATTACTTAATAATCTAAATATCGGATAATAGGTATTACATGTGTGTAATTGATTTTATATAAAGATAATTTGATAGTTCGGTTTGAATTTTGCTTTAAGAAAACGCGTTGAACTCTTATATAAATAACGTACAGTGTGCGAAAATTTATGCGGAATAACATAATTAAAAAAATTATACAGTAGCTATTTCTTGGTCATTAATTATGTTATGTATTGGTAAGATTATGTACCTACTAGTTGCTGAACTTGTGATTTTATTAAAATAATATTATATGTTCCCTGCAGTCAGGCTAGAATTCATTTTAATTTCAGATATTATTTCATAGTAAGTATGAGTGATCAATAATTAAAATTATACTATGTTATTGCGATTTATTCCGTTTTATTTTTTATTTTTAAAAAAGATCAAAGAGTAAAACATCACTACGTTTTAATTAAGATGGTCGAGTTAGTCGGTCTTTTCATTGTAAGTGGTCACTATCGCACATCTGGAATCTGACATTAAAAGAAGTAAAAACCCTTACCACAAACTATTTAAAATAATGGTATTATTATAATATTAAATTGTATTAAAAATTAAATGACCGTGTAAAGGGAATTAAAATTGTAGTTAATCTTGACAAAACGGTTGAAATTTTTAATTAACTTCTTAAAATCATGTTATTAAGTAATACTACGTAAATTTTATTTAAATAAATAGCCGTAGGTTGCATAATCTTAGAACAGGAACGATAATGCGACGCGCAGGGCGCTCGCGCTCTTCAAGTTTGACTACTGGAGAATGCAATCTTGCAACAAATTTTCAAACCTGGTATTTGCAGGACTGCAAATGCTTAGTCATCCGAAATCCAGGTTACGAAATCTCAAAGATAACTAGAATATAATACAATAAGATCAAATATCAGAGAGCTAGCTCACCGATCTGTTCTGGCATCGTCTAATGAATGGGCTTTGTTGAATTGTTATCAATTTTTTGCGATTAATTTAAATCACAATTTCGGGATTAACGGGAATAGTCGTATAAAAACATCCTAGTTTTTCATTCCCTAATCGTTTCTAAAGCTCTCTACCGATTTTATTTTATTTTATTTTGCACGTCCATATATATATTATTAGTAATATTACCTGTATCTTTTTTATAATTGTATAATTTGTATACCTATATTTCGTCGGTAGATCATCGGCGTGACCTTCGCTTCTGGCTCTCAATGTTGTTTACATTGATACAATGTTTACAGATTTAAAATGTTATTTAAGAGAAAGTGGAAATATTTCGATCACAACAAGTCCATGTTTAGATTGCTAGATTTTCTTATCATTAACAGGAAGTAGCACTGACTTGATTTATATAATTACATAATGATAGTAATATTGCTTTCAATAAATTTTGTGTTCCGTCTAGAAATCACACGTCCGGCTGAATCCGCAGCAAATTATCATATCACGCTAACGATGTAGAAACACAGTTCGACTATTTCATTTCATTTCATTTCGGACACGCTCGTCTGAACCTACTTACCTAAAAGGTTCGTGAATGGAATGTAATGATGATTACATTTCGAATTTGAAAAAGTTTTTTAATTTTTATAATACGTCAATTACAATATTGCTTTTGGAAATAGAATATTGCTTATTAAAATATTACAGAGATTTATATGTGACATAATTATTACGTATCTACTATTTATTTTTTATTGAAAAAACAACCAAAACATCTTACTGTAAATTTAATTAAAAAGATGTGTATAAGTTTAAAATATTCCAATATTAATTGCATATTTTTAAAAACCTTAGGAACGAAGTTGATTTTTAAATTTGATTTGTAGAGTATAAATTTACGAAATGTAATTTGTGAACGTTATATAAATATTTTTTAGACCTCGATTAACTCAACATCGATGCAATTTATTTATAGTAAGTCTTCTTTTGTAGTTTAATGAAATAAAAAGTACACGATAAAATCAAATGTATTATGTAAGATTATTTTTACAGCCAAACTTGTTTCTCAATGTTTGAATATTTACATTTTAGTTGAAATTACAAGGTGAAATAAATCTGTTCGTGAGTAGACTACTAATGTTTTCTTGTCTGTGTTACGAACATATATGTAATTGTTTAATTCATCACTTCATAGCGGCCGGTTTTAGTTTCTTCCTGTTGTTGTTGCACAAAGAAAATTATCTCGATATAAACATTTATTCACTGAAGGTGTGCCATAATAAGATTTTACTTAGATAAAATTACATATTGTCTTGCTTTCGCTGTTTAGTTAAAGTTTAAGTTAAGCTATGTGCTACTTAACGATTTTATTAAATAGCTCGTATAAAATATGTTTAAGGAAATTACTAACCGTCGGCATGTTGCAATTTTTTTTTAAAATTAACACCTTTTTACTACATAATTTAACATTTCTTATACATTGAATAACATAAGGAGGCTAATGCTTGGTTATGAAATAACAATTTCGGACATCATTACTTATTCTTAGACCAAAAAGTTAAATTAAGGAAATACCATCAATCCCACCTTTAAATGCATGCACCACCTCTCCATCTTTATGGAGCTTAACTTATTTTTAGTAAAACTTGTAAAGGTCATTAAGAAATTTTACCAATTTTTTTCCGCTAATAGTAAGACGAGACAGTAATTATCCGAATGATATAAATCCGCACTGCTTGTCATTAAAGTTACTTTATATGACTACGAAAAATTACTAAACATTTTATTCGATATATATTGTATATATATGAGATTAAATTTTATTTAATAAATGGATTATTAGTAACATTACTCTAGTTATCTTTTAACAAGAATTAAAGAATAATGAAATGCTAAAAAAACTCATGTCGTCGCTAATAATAATCTAATAAAATCAACCCAGAGAATGTTTTGAAAAAGTTATAAAATTAATCTAATTAATTGACAAATTGTCTTAAACATTAGATACTAATTGCTTAATTATATTCAATTACCCTAACTTTTACTTATAAAATTTTAAAAAGTAAGTAAATATTTAAAAAAAAAGGTTAATTAAAAAAAGTTCTTAGTTTAGATACATTTCTATCATTAAATCAAAAATTAAGCTTATTATTTTTTACGTATCACCGTATTATATTTATGCTATATAATTTACTGTAATCATATATCGATACTCTATCGAATAGTGGAGTTATTTCTTGTAATCACGTTATTTCTTGATTAATCAAATTAGCTGATATGCCTGCGCGACTCTTGCGCAAAAATAGTTGTGAGCGAGCATTTTATGAGTTAAAAATCAATCTAGACATTTCAATTAATATAGCGTCATGTCTGTAGCTAATGAAAATAATCATTGAAAAAAAATGTACATTTTTTTTAATTTTGTAGGTTCTCAATTACGATTTTAACGTCTTAAAGATGTTGGTGCGTATCGTGTCATCATACGGATAAGATTTCATATACAAATAAGTTGGTATATGGGATAAAATTTTAGAAAAAACAATATTTAGACGAGTTTTCTTTTTTGATTGTTGGTCTATTATAGCCTGTTACGTTATACATGTAAGAAAATCATATACGAAAATGTGTCTACGCACATAATGTATTGCGGTGTTTAATTTTGACAATGTTTTTATAAAAAGTTTGTCAAAATATTTATCTAATATAGAAGCGTTATTCTTGCTTATTATTATTGGTAGCGTTTGATTTATAATTACTTGTAAAAGTATAATGGAATAAAAAATATTTTGATTTTATTAAGTGTCAAAAATCGATAAAAAAATGTTGTACTAAGTACAACATACAAATAACTGAGAAGAACCGATGAATAGATTATATTTTTTCTTTGAAAAGATTATAGCGCTAAAAGTTCACTCTGAATTTAATGTTTGACTAAGCTAATGTTTGCTAAATATTTAAGCATTTCTAGTCAATAAGTTTTATTTAAAATGTGTATTAAGATCTTTCACAAAAGGTACAAAAGGTCGCAGGCCAGGTGGCCAGGCCACTTGACTGAAGCAACACATTATGTAGGTCATAAGCGCATAAGAACATCTTACCTATACAACAGCTACTTAGGTAGCTTCAGGTAGAGACTATTTTATATTACTCGGTATCAGGACTCATAAGACACTTTTTATACAAACTGGGTTTTGTGTTTTCCTAAATTTTATTTCCACTACGTAGTTTTAATTATGTAAAAATGGTGATTGAAAATTATGGAAAGATTACAAAATATGTAGTTATTTCAAACATGGTGTATATGATGAACGGCTGCAAGACTTAAACTCCATTATTCTCTTTTAAAGCTTTGAAATAGTGCAAATGTGAAATTAAAAGTTAAAATCTTTATTTAAATTATAAATATATATTTCAATTAGCTTATTGATAATAAATCAATATTCATTAATAATAAGATTAATGTTTTTACTATATAATAGTATCTGTCCTGTATGCGTCCCTTAACTATTCATCTGATTTAGCAAAGGCTCAGGTAAGGAAAGTAAGAGATTTTCGATGTCCTTGAATATTAAAGTTTTATGTAGACCGTTATTCTACCCGTACCAAGCCGGGATGGGTAGCTAGTATATTATATAACAAAGTTAATTATATAATTATTAATTATATAACAAAACTAACAAAGAACATTATGTTACGCTAATCGTATATTAAAAAACAGACATTAGACAATTTAATGGAAGTGGGCTATCCCATTTCAACACAGTTTACGAGTTTATACCACGTAGCTAGAGCTGTTCATAACTCGAAGACGACAAAGCCGAAACGGAAATAGGACGATTATAAATTTGTATTAATATTACTCTTATATTTAAACAAAGTCAGGAAACGCAGTTAGTAATTTATAATATTTTAAGAAGCAGTTCTTATGTCACCACAATTTTTATAAGCCACAGTAATTTTGTGTACTATCATAAATTTTGGATTATAGTAAGCTATAAATTTATATTAATATCATTTATTTTTTAAGCTCTATAATATATTGATACCATAATATTTACTGTATATCGATACTTAGTAATTAAAAAATAGTAGTAGTATATCACATTAGTTCTTGATTTATCAAAATAATATAATTCAATATTAAGTTGCTGATATGCCTGCGCGACTATTGCGCAAAAATAGTTGCGGTTGCGAACATTTTATGGGTTACCAAGCAACCTCCAACATTTAATTAGTATATCGTCACAATGAGCTAATGAAAAGAGTAATTGCAGTAGAATTATGTACGTACAAATTATACTTTTTTGTCTTTTCATAATATTTTTATGATATTATTATTATGCAAAAATGATAACTGTTTGTTTGAATGACCAGATGTTTTTTTTAATGTTTAACGAATTTTAAATTTAGAAATACGAATTGGATATTTATTTAAAATGACATTCGGGGTCATTTTTAACAGTAATATCTACCCTTTACAAGGGTTACATTATATATATTTTTAAATAAAATTAGTTACTGTTACTTTAAAAATGACGATACCATCGCAAACATGTTTTAAGACATTTTGGAGACTAACAAATTTAACAAAGAAAATTTTCATGTACGTAATCACATTCTAAGCAATGGACCATGTCGGTAAAAATTTAATTTTCATATTAACTGTAGGTTTGTTTACCAACTAACTATTTTTAGCTGTAGTAATATTGGTTAAGTTCTTAAAATATAATATAGAGTTAAAATTAACTGTCTAAAATATTGAGCATTGACATACCTATGATGTAAAATATTGACAATACATTATGAGTAACAAATCATCCACGAAGGTGTGTAGTTAGTCTTAAAATCTTGACTTCGTTGTATCTATTTCAACATCCCCATATTGTTTTGACTATAAATATAAATAATATTTGCCAGCCAGCTTGTGAAATTGAAATTAAACGTACTTTTAGCGTAAATATTCTAATGTTTTAATAGGTATTATTTTAATCAAGATGCCAAAATTAATTGACACGATTTTGAATTGTTTCAGGCAAATATCAAACATTACGATAATTACCTAATCTCTTTTTTTCTCTTTTCACAGACTTCAATCTCCGGCACAACACTTCTACGATAATGGAAAAAGAAAAAATTGTATTCAAGGTAAGCTAAAACAAGTATTTGATAACAACTTTTGGTGTTCATTTATTACGTTAAGATTTACAAAAAAACTGACAATAATTCGGTGTTTTTAATCCTATCGATATTTATTCGAGTTTATAAATCTCCCAACCCTAATAAGAGGTATGATAATGACCTTCTATTATTAGTTATAAATCGATAATAGTCGTCGATTAAGAATATTATAGGCCGGTTTTGTCGCGTGGGCGGAGGTAGCATGAGTGGTGGCGGTGGAGTGCAGCGGCGCCAGCGCAGCCTGGCCGTTCGCATTGAACCATTGACACGAATTCGACATTATCGCACGGCCACATTTGTCATCGAAATGCTTAATGTCAATATATGATCGATATCCACTCCCAATACCTAAACTCTTAGTGATAAGATATAAAAAATATATTAAGACAGGACCACCTTGACTGAGTTAGGCATTAAAAATTATATTTGATACTTTAAATGGTTAGCACTAAAACTATGAGAAATTTGTTCAAATATCCAAAAAAATATCAAAGCGTATAACCTGCATAGTTTTGAAATTCTTATATATACAACATATGTTGTACGACTTATAAAGAATTTTCATATAAATAAAGATTATTTTGAATATTTTTATCTAATTCAATATATTACATAATCCTTGTGGTATAGAATGTTTGTAACGATTTCAGTCATATATTACAACAAATATAATCTAAAGTCAAAAGATAAATATATTTATCAAACGTCAAATGTTATGCAGGTATTCGATGTTTGGAATTTGTGTGTTGCGCATTTTTGTAACATCAATCAAGTTCGGCCTTCGTCAGTCGTCAGACCGGCTATAAGATTCTTACGTGGTAACAATAGACTATTTATGTATTATGTCAAATTTGACAACTGTTAATAAATGAAAACTCTGCTCAGTAGATTTTTTAATACGAAGAGTATGTTTTATTAAACCGTTGCTCGTAGATTGGAACGCGTTTATTTATTTAAAAAAAATAACGTATTTTTTTTAATCTAAACGACAAGTTATATATAAGCTTACATCCTATTTATTACATACAAATAAACAATAAAGCTTTTTGTATGATAATTGTAGGTATATCGTATATTGGTCGACAGCCGATTAGTCATTATGTTAATATTATGTATGTAATTTCGTGTCAAGTAGTGCGATATGAACAAGTTATGATATAAAAAGTGTAAGTGAAACCATTATTAACAGATATGGTAATGGTTGGGGACAATATTATTGTACATAATATATCGGTACATTTATGTAACGGGGTTAGGGAACGAAACGCTGGTGTTAATATAATTTTTTTTAAATTATTGTAAGTGAATTAGCAAGCAACTGAACAAAACTGGGGTACACAAAATGTAATACAGGGATGTCATATCATTTCAATATGATTAATAATATACTTATTAAGTCAGCTTTTAGGAGCACTTTTTACTAATAAGAATTAATTATATTAAAGTTTCTGTTTTTAGATTCTACTGACACATGAAATGCCTTTATAGAGAATAGTCTAAACATTTTATTTCCATATTTTTTACATTATGTAATACGCGTGACAAATATTGTATTAAATAAAATAAGGTTTACCTTCTTAATTCTTGGTATTATTATAAACAGACATTCGAATTTGAGAATACAACTTGGGAAGCCTTCACTAAAGGTGTCATAATCGGACCGGATAACGTGAAATCTGAGTAATAATTATAAATATTAATGAAGGTTACCAACTTTGAATTTTGTTTTAAAATCTAGGGACTTTATTTGCTTATAAGTTATCTCATTTATGTGAATACTATATTATACACTTGATGGTATTATACACTTAAACTATATCACTTTAATAAAATATTTTAATGAAGTAGAAGAAGAAGTTAACTTATATTTATCGTGGTTAGTATATTTGGTACACACAATTTGTAGATCTTGCGTAACTGCAGCAGTATTGATGCAATAGTTTTCAGTGTACTGAGGCCAAATCTATTAGCATTACAGTGACATCGTATTGCCAGGCAGAGTGAACAATATAACGGGAAAAAAGCAAATAAGCACAGATTTTTTTTAAAAAAAGCGTAAATATATTTTCTGAAACTGGTTATATTAAATTATTTGATTTTTTTAATAGTACCAATGGCATTTAAACTGATACTTTGAATATATTTTTTTCAAATTAAAAAAGGCAATAAACGTGTCTGAAATATGTTTTTTTTTTTAATTTTTTTATTCCAAAACACAAGTTTTATACTAAAAAATAGCTATATTTTATAATGTATCAAATCTAATCATATAAAATCGAAGTGCACCCAGTTACAGGATTAATATAAAATAATATACTTGCTTATAAAAAGTAACAATAAATATGATTATAAGTAAAGTATAAACTATAAAGACGTTGCTTTGCGGTTAGCAAATATGAGTTATGTGTTGGTTTGTGCAATTCCCTCATTAATCCAACAATAAAATTACAAAATACATTATTGTTACAAAATTCTACTAGTTTCTATTTAGAATACTTTAATATAAAAGAGCAACTACAAATATATATATATATATATATACAGGGTGACTGTTTGAATACTATCAATACTTAAGGACGTGATATTTGACGACCATATATGACCAAAAAAAAATACATATAACATAAATATTAATAAACTTCTAAGTAAAGTTAACCAAAAGTTATGTAATTAATTACGCGTCATGTGGACACCCTAGCTGCGCTGTCGACACAACACAGTTAGGTGTTATATATATAACAGTTTACTATATTATATATATATATAACAGTTTACTATATTATTTTCGAAAAACTCCTATCTTTTCCTGTTATAAGAAGTACCTATTTATTCTACAACTCGAGTATAACAAGTGTATAAGCTAATCTTTAACAATTAAATAATGACACTAAAAATACAGAAATGCTAAAAATTTTGCATAATTTAAACAGAACAAAGACAAAATGAATAATTTATATTTGTGTTCCGGTTTGAAGGGTAAGTGAGCCAATGTTATTACGGGCACAGGGGACATAACATCTTAGTTCCCAAAGTTGGTGGCGCATTGGTGATGTCAGGGATGGTTAACATTTCTTACAGTACCAATGTCCAAGGGCGTTTGGTGACCACTTACCATCAGGTGACCCATATGCTCGTCCGCCTTGCTGTTCTATAAAAAAAAAAGTCTATGGGCGTTGGTGACTACTTACCATCAGGTGGCCCATATGCTCGTCCGCCTACCTATTCTATAAAAAATAAAACATTATCTATACCGATATAGATAATAGTTTTATTTTATGTACTTATAGATATTTATTTGTAAGGCCGACTGGTAGCACTAGGTATTTAGCCTTTTTTGTCATGAGACGAATTTAAGAATGCATCGAACAGTTTCTATATCTTTGCATCTTGTCTAACGTGAAGCGGTATGGTAATGCTTCATTCTAAATATAAATATTAACACACAGCTTTCATAAAATAATAAAATAAAATAAAGTTCAAGTCACGAACACAATACTCACACATGCATTCAAACACGCACACAAACAAATATAACGTGCGCAGCCGCGTACATACCTACCTCATACACAAGGAACACACAATTCGAAATATTGCATCCTAATTTTGTATATTACGAGTATATACGTTCATTGTATAGAAAGAAGTTAGCGCGGTTATTTCAAGATACAGGTTTGATAAAACCTAATACGGGATGACTGTCACTACAATCTCGTGAACTGACGAATAATTTCAATTTCATTATAAGTATTTCATCTTCGATCTTCCAACAGAATAGAAGTGTAAGGTGTCTAGTTATAAACAGAAACATTAATTCTCCAATCCACTTGTCACTCGTTCATTCTAGTTTCCAATGAACCACGAAGAAGATAACTATATAATACAATGTTTCACAATACAGATGCAATCCGTAACAGCCTGTGAATGTCCCACTGCTGGGCAAAAGGCCTCCTCTTCTCTTTTTGAGGAGAAGGTTTGGAGCTTATTCCACCACGCTGCTCCAATGCGGGTTGGTGGAATACACATGTGGCAGAATTTCAGTGAAATTAGACACATGCAGGTTTCCTCACGATGTTTTCCTTCACCGTAAAGCACGAGATGAATTATAATCACAAATTAAGCACATGAAAATTCAGTGGTGCTTGCCCGGGTTTGAACCCACGATCATCGGTTAAGATTCACGCGTTCTTACCACTGGGCCATCTCGGCTCTCAGATGCAATAACATTCCTTAATATTCCGATGACTTGTACCAGCTTGAAGTCTCAATTGAATATCCTTTAAATTTATAATTTCAGTTGCTCATTATACTATGAGATTGATTTGAAAATGCCACTGTAATGCGCAAAGCTGGCGGCGTTATATAAAGTTATTACCTAAAGGTCATCTTCAACGAATACATTAATCTACAAAATTGCTGATTTCACGCTATTCGTTTCAATACAAAGGTTTTTGCTGATAATGATTTTGAATAGGAAATGAATTGGTGGTAAGAAGCTAAACGATTAAAATCAAAGAAAATATGTTATGGTTCCCTTAAGTAAAAAATAAAAAAGATCTAATAGTTTTAGATTTATGGCCATTAATCTTTTGTATAACAAAAATTAATATTCCCAACGTGCGTTAACTAGACTTTAACGAACGGCCAGATTTTGGCCTAAGTATGTTAATGAATACAAAAATAAATAATGTATTCATTCAATCTACTTTATTATACATTTGTTGTTACCGAATATAATTACAAATACGTAATACACGTGTATTTCCGTTTTTATAATTTAAAACCGTGACAACTAATTACATAAATTATATTTTGGCGTGTATCGGAATTATAAAAGAAAAAGAACACGATGAACGTATAAGTGTTATTGATATCGTAAATCATCACTTGTTTTTTTTTTACTTTTGATAGCAGTTAAATAAAATAAAATATTATAAAACAAATTATAGATTTGTTAGCTATTTAAATTACCATGTATATTTATTATTCCTTATCTATATCTATAAGGCAATATATGATGATAGTATTTATCCAACTTATTTCTTGAAATTGATCTGTATTTCGAGTTAAAATTTTAACAATTATCAATATTAATTCCAAATTTTTTATAAAAATATATTTTTGAACCTTATTATGTACGACTTGATAAGACTCTTTTTCTAGATAAGCGCTTACAAATAAACATTAAAAAAAAATAATAAGCCATTAGATCATAAAAAAACTTGAATGTTTTTTTGTACAGTATCAAAGTACGGTTTTTTTTGTACCAACGAGTACTTATTATAGTTAATTATGTACTTAATAGTTTTACTTTAGAAGACCGGGCTAGTGCGAGCAGGTTCTGTTCGAAGTCCTTTCGGTATTAAGTGTGAAGCTGCCCGAGTAATGGAACTGCATATAGAGAAGCTTATAAAAATATAGTTGTTATACTCATAGTTTTAGTTAAAGCTTTAAATGTATGGATGGATGGATGGGTTCATTTTTTTTAATGTAGGTAAGCAATAAAAAAAGAAATATCAATTTAGCAATGAAATTAGAGTAATTCAAAGAAAATATTTTATTTAAGATAGTGTCATACTAATATCTCCGTGAATAATATAGAATATATTATGTACCTATATTTGTTACAGCCAATGAGCACTTGATTTCTCAATTGATTATTCTATGTCTCGGAGTACATCGTGATTCTACGACATTCCACAAACATACTTGCTCATTAGGCTCTAAGGCTTTGTTTCACGTTCCTTTGATCCTTTGATCCGATTCGTATCGCCTTCATGCGTTATTGCCCTAACGTAAACAACCTTCGCCTTTACTATGTGGCTTACCTCAATAAAATCGACGAACAAATGAAGTTGATTTTATTTTACATTAATTAATTTGTCGACTATACATTTACTCTTTACTAGTACTCATATGAGAGAGTACTCTCATGTTTTGTTTCTTTGTTCAGTAGAAGAAACAATTATATTTAATATTGACGAATCAATATTTTTATTATAATACTTTTTGTATTTTTTGTAATGTATAAAATAATGTATAAATATATTTAAAGGACTACACTAGTAATAGTAGTAGTATTGTCGCGAAATCATCTGTTTATCAAAACAATTATTTTGATAAGATTGTGATACATGGTCTCGTTTACGAAATCGATATTTTTTATCTGTACTTTTCTTTATCCCGATGTGGTTTCAAGCGTTCCGAACGCGTAATATCCTTGAATACTGCGATGATAGCCTCATTTAGTGACATACCCAAACGGCTTCGAATTTCGATGTCACGGTTGGCGCAATGGGTCAAGGTCTGTTGGTATACAAGAATTCACAGTTTATATTTAACATATTCATATTATATGTTTAATACATATACCAGCGGGGTCGGCTACCGTATTTCGAAACTACAACGTATTAATGAACGCATTAAACCATATTAATATTCTGAATTATTGGGATTTTAACAAACAAAAGAAGAACCGAACATCGAAATAAATATTTCATTGAATCTTTCGTCTAACTAACTTACTGTACCTATTATTTAATTAATATACCGAAAGTAAGAAACCTTGCTAATATAATTTAAATGAGAGAAAATTTGATATTATATAATAATGTATTATAATAGTTATCAAAAATTATCAAATTGCGTTTGTAAATCCGTAATAAAATATTATTTTAAAAACGGAAGTGAAATTCCATAACAAGAAGTTAGTTACATTAATAGTCTGATGAATAAAACAGTAGTGTAGTTGGGCCACGTAAGATTCGCGTAGATTTACAAAATTACGGAGATTGGTAGCTTATTTAACTTCTTGTATACTGCTACTTTTAAGGAAATAGTTTCAAGAGTCGTCTTTGTACTTTTTAATAGATCAACGACTTAATATTTAGGAGATCAAATATCCACATATTTGAATAAAACATTACAATTTATTGAATTTATGTAGATAGATTATATGTATGTATTAATCAATTTATAAATACTAAAATATAATTTAAAATATAATATTAATGTTAAATATATACATTACACAATATTGGCTATATTATATCAACTACAACTTTCGAATGCCATCTATTTATTATTATTTATTTTTAATAGTATTCATAATTGTTAAAAGCTTACGTATTAAATTATCCGTATAAAGTGTTTCCGGAATTATGTTTTATATGTAGATATTTTATATTTATTAGAATCATCGTGCATCATCGGACAGCTATGTACGGAAAAATTGCTCATAAAACAGTTAGAGTGCTCATTAAAGTCTTTAAAGTATCGGTAGTTGCACATTATATAAAATAAATCACGATATACTTATGAAACGTCATTTTTAAATGTCAGACAATTAAAACAACTAATACGTAAGAGCTAATAAACTGAAAATGAGCCGTAAAATATCATCCGGTTCGAACGTTATTGATCACGACTGAGCTAACCACGGCAAGTATCAAGACGCGTCACGATGAACACGTCTTGTTTTAACATATTAATCTTTTTATGCTTTTCTTTGTCTTAAGTAGAGTATTATTATGTAGATAAAACATTTCGTAATTGAAACGAAATTCGGCTCTAGCGTTCATTGTCTTTACACAAATACGCTTTTCCATGTTTATTAGCTAAAAGACGGATTTACGACTTTTTACTAATTACAGTTTGACTACGAGCTTTGAATTTGAGTAAGGAGATTTCAAAATTGAAATGATTAAGCCAACCGAATCTGCAATTTAGAAAAATCATTTTATTAAAAATGTTTTAATAAAATGATTTTTCTATACAAGAAAACGATTGCAAAGCGCAATCGTTTGCGGCAAAAGGATCGCCTCGGACTGTTGCTTATAAAAAAAAAAATTAACAAAGATTGTCGATAAGGTATTTCAGAGTAAAGTTTTGGTATTCAATATTAATTTTATTGATCCTTATTAATAATTAATTTAAATATACTTAATATAAATTACTTTATTATAAACTAGAATTATATATGTAGGTATGTTGTTGTTCTGTGTTGCGCTGAGCTATCTAACACAAGAATATTTTTACAATCATAGTTATCATGCGATTAGTGCATTAAAATTAAAAAAAAACTTACCCGCTTTATAATATTAGTATAGATACGATACGATGGTTTTAATTTTAACTTGACATACAATCATATAAAAATTGTCACGATCCTGAAACGAATTAATGACAACGCAAGTAGACAGCTGTAATTTATTACAGATCTTGACGATTAAAATTTAGGGATAAATGCATAGTCGAATGCATATTAATTACAGGTTAGGTGTATTACCATCTATTGTATTCTAATTCATTTTGCCTACTCAATAACACGAAGGTTAATTCTGTCACGTTTGCATCTCGGTGACATAATGGTTAATATAGGCATAAATGAAATAGACAGCCAATAAAATATGATATAATAGACCTTGACTTATGATGAATGTCTATTGTTATTTTAATATTAATTGTAACACTTCCGGATTGTGGTGGTACAGACAGATACGAAAAGCGAAGGAACAACGTGCTTTTGTCCGGGGTTTAAACCTAGGAGCTCGCGATCTGTAGCCTTATAAGTTAGCCAAAACACCAACGAAGTAGCCTTATTTACCACCTTAATAATAGTATATTTTATTTTAAAAAAATATATTTAAACTTTAAATTGGATAATTGTGTCAGGGATATTAAATTAATTAATTCGCTTAATGGCGAACCTAATAAAATAAGTAATCACTGAGCCTAAATATAAAATAATTTATATAAAATAATTAATCAACATTTATCATAGCTATGTCATTAATCGACGCTAAATTTCATCTACTTGGCTTTTATAATGTTATTAAGTGTTGCTATGTTGATATGAGCTTCACTAAATTAAACAAAGAGAAGGAAATGTAGAGCGAGTTGCGGAAATACCGTCTTAAGATGAAATATTTCGTACGGGCACAATAAAGATTATTATTATATATTTGTATGAAATAAATGTATTTGTATGTTATAAATAATTATTAGAATATAATCGATATCAATGTCGATATATTCACACGTTGATCTTACTCGACGATTGTGTATGCAAGCTCTGATAAGACCTTTATTTGTGTTTATTAAACATCTCGTGCTCAGAAATATAAGATAAAATGATCGGGACAACTACATCTCCCGAATGAAAATCTGCAACATATATATTAACATGCGTCAGAGTACCATGCTGCTATCGGCTTCAACCCGATTTCTAAAAGGAGAGGAGAGGAGGCCTTGCTCAGCGGCAAGATATTTACAGGCAGTTATTTTACTTTTAACGACTTTACTTATTAACCAACAAAACAAGACCTATAAGTAACTTTATTAGAAATAAATAAAGGTTTTTCCCTATTAAATCGAAATATATTTGTATACTAATAATAATTACCTAAGATATAATAACAATAGCAATCGAATAATAGGTATCTTTCACGAGAATCCGGGAATAAACAAACAATCAATTTATAATACCTATTGTATTTTTTTAAATCAATGAGACAAGACAAGCGTAGGATAAATGGAGCAGACTGATATAAAACACGTGACTCGTTTTATTCGGCTGTATGTTGTTTGAAAATTGTATTATCATTATGTAGATATGAAAATTTGGGGAAAAAATTGAGCGATAAATTAAAAATATAATTGCGTAACCGCTTTTAACATTAACCATTCAATACATATAAACTATACTACATAGTGACCATGAGCAGCTCCTAGATTTTTATTAGTGTGATGATGATTTAATAAAGACCTAAATGTCAAAGCCATATTCGATTCCAAAAGAAAAAAAATGCAAATATGTACGTAGAATATCAATAGTTTTAGACTTATAAACATTTTATGTTTTTAAATACATTTTTTGTAGATGTCTGCGAAGTTCTAACGTACGTACGTCATAGTCAATAAGTTCTACTTTTAAATTTAATTTTAATGAACGTTGTAATAGGACGTATTTCAGTTGTTCTTTGCTACAATTATCTACTATGTTTACGAAAAAAAAAACAATAGAATATGCATATTTTAAAATTCAGAGAAACGGGAATAATTAAATATTATAACACATATAATTCAAAACATGCTCTAGATATTTTGGAATGATGCGATAACGAGGATCACATTCATATTTATGGAGGTTATACGATTTAGCATCTTAATGAGAAGTGATAATTTATTACAACATCAATATTATGTGATTCTGTTTTTATAATTCATATTATTTTGATTTGAAAAAAAATCGCATCCTTGACTTATTATTTTATTGCACTACATTTTCAAGCCTTAAAGATTATAGTTATAATGTAAGTAAATTAAAAAAAATATGGGGTAAGGTTAATGTTAGGTTAAAGGGTTACTTTTAAGTATTTTAGACTTTATCAATCTCAAATCTATCTCTTATTCTCATATTTATACAAGATTTTTATGGATTTATAGATATGGATATATGTAAATTGTTTTTATTATTATAAATGTCGGTATCGCTTTCACGGTTAAATCACTGACCCATTTTTGATGAAATTTGATATGAAGAAAGCTTGAACACACACCAGCTCTTTCTCCCTAATAAGCGGGAGAAAACGCGCGCAAGTGTAGTATAAAAGTATATAACATACTTATGAAATTTAGCTGATGGTAATATAAATTGGAAATTAGACTGCCTTGTTGGTTTAGTGTCTAGATATAAGACCACAGATCCTGAAATCCGGGATTCAAACACCAGTTCGGTTGGTCCGATACAAGGTTACTGTATCTGTATACTTTTTTTTAATCCAAAATTCTCAGTAGTTGCGGAGCGGAGTTTGGAAGTGGAAGTGTGTACACTCCCGTGCCTCGGAGAGTATGTAAAACCGTATATTCTGAACTCTTTCCGGTCGTTTCGAATTGCCGTCAATAGGGAGTGAAGTAATACATAGTAAATTAGGTTTGCGCACACACTTGTGCACTTTAATATGTCCTGCGCAGTTGGCTAATCTCTCTTGAGATTGACCACCGTGGCCGAAATCAGTAAGGAAGACATCGTCAACATTTATACAAAAGTGCCTGTCGGAGCATTTGTGAATAAAGCATATTGTTTAGATTTGATTTAACATTTAAGTTTGATATTAAAAGAAATATATAAATAAAAAGTAATTTAAAATAGATGTACCTAAAGAAAAATGACGCTGTATATCATTAGACGAAAATGTTCGTGTTACAATTGTTACCTTTTATGGATAGGCCGTTTTTTTCTCACAGACGAGCACATACTTTACCAAATTATAAATGTCACGGTCAATCTATGATTTAGTAGAAGGGTGAATGCTGTTAAAAAATACGCCAAGCCATCATCAGTATATAATCACGCTATATATAATAACTAAATCGTGATTTATTTCTGTAACCATGACGTCTGAGGTTTTTTAGTCTTTGTTTTGTTAAAGTTAAAAAGCAATCTACGGATGTTTTGTTTGTTAAAAGTAATTCTTGCTTGGAATTATAATTTAATAAATTATAAAATAATAAAAAAGTAACAATTTTAATTTAATAATGTACCTACTAATAATAAAGGGATTTATTGTAGATTATACAATAATGTATGTATTATAAATAATATATTATTATTTCAAAGTAAACAGTGGTTTTTATTTCTAGTACAAACAGCCAAGGCAACATTGTTTTTATAGTCATTTTCTTATTTATCTTATGTTTTTAGTATCAGAGTATGAGACAGGAAACTCGCCTTATGAACATTGGCGTTTGCGATAATAATTGTTTATATCCTTATTTAGACCAGAACTAATATTAAGCTCTGTAAGTATATATATGGATATAGTTGTAATTCCTTGGCTAATCAAAGGTAGGCCTGTCTTAATTTTGCACCCGTTTTTATAGTAGCATTATTTTACGAGCTTTAAACTTATTATTTCCATTTAATAACTAGTAGCTGATAATTACTATAGGAAATATAATATATTCCTTTAACATCTTCTGTAAACGATTATAACAAAAAAAAATATTATATTGAATGAATTATAAACATATACACAGTACAGCCTTTCGAAGCTGAATATGAATCACATTAGTAGTTATTTCTCTAATTCAGTAAACATCCAATACAATTTACATCTCTATCTATATTAGTACGGTCAATAAGCAATCAAAAGTCTTAGTTTTTGGACATTTTTCAGCTTAACTTGTTAAGTAGTCATGTTGTTTGAAAAGTTTAATATTACTTGAAATATTCGACTGCTGGGTTCCTCTTGTCAGGCATCCTTCTAAAGCTATGGAGCTTTGTCCACCAGGCTGCTTCAATTCTAGTTTGGATACACATGTTGTTGCTTGATTCGATATGTATAGGTTTTTTTCTCGATTTTTTCCTTCACCGGCGAGTATGCGATGCGTTCCCGGGTTTGAAGCCGCAATTACCGATTGATTTGCAATGTACTTACCACTACTTGTGTCGGTTTGAATATTGTGTCAGTATTCATATCTTTACAAAAACACAAACATGTTTACAATTCTTAAATATTTGATAAAGTATGATATATTCGTTAATTGGACTTAAAGCAAATATATTGTTTTGAAAATAAATCAATAATCAATTTTGTTTTCAATTTTTTTATTAATAAAATACCTTATAAAAACAACAAAAGCAAGTGTTAAAATAATAATTATATAATGGTCGTCTAATATATTTAAATTAGGTATTAAATAATAAATTATCATTCTGTGACCTATAGTGTATAAGGTCGGTTGGTCAGATTTATTTTTATAATGTGCTAAAAATTGAAAAGCCTGTTTTTAAATATCAATATTTTTATGCTTCACTCAAGACGAAAAATAATACTTTTAAATAGGCTTTCATTTCAACTTGCATAGTAAGTATATGGTTACTGTGGTGTGTTACTTTTCTATTAAGACTATTTACTTACTTACGTAAGTGTAAAATATTCAAATTCAATTTCGTAACAGCAAAACATATTTAATTAATTCGACTTGGGACTTAAGCTCTGGACTCCATGATTAGCAGCTATCAAGCTAGTGACTAGACCAATGAGGCAGATTATTATTATAAAAATAAATAAATACGATCAAGATTAACATGTACTTTTTCAATGCTTCTAATTAAGCTGAAAATATTTTTTTAAGTTAAGTCCATAATAGGCCTTCTATTTTGTTGTTCTTCGTATCAAAGACTAATAACTTAGAACCAAGATTACCTAGTAAATAGATTATGTGGATTGTAAACAATGTTTAAATTGGGACAAAACAAAAGATTTTAGTGATTAAAATTCATTTCTTGCATAGCGGTGAACGAAATATCGTGAGAAAACCTGCACGTCTTAGGTAAAATCCTGTCACATAAATATATCAATTAACCTTTATTGGAGTGGCGCATCATGATTTTGTCATTTTGTGAGAAAGAAGGCAGCACCACTTGTGTCACTCCTACTATAATTAATACCATTTGTATATTTAATTTATCATTACGAAATATTTTAGATAGAAATAACTTTAATTCGAATCGTATCGTATCGTACTGTAATTCTGTTTCTTAAATATGTAAATGTGATGTTCAGCGCAGGCGAGACCCGGCCTCCTCTGCGGGGTTATCGTAACGATAGCAGAGTCGCGACACGTGACCCGTTTACACTATCATACTCCACCAGCGTCAGTTTTATTTGTACCTACATACTAATTCAACACAACAATCACATCTTCACTGGCGCTATTTCGGGACGATTAATTAACGGTTTATCTGCAATTTTAATACTTAAAAACTTTATGTCGCATGTGATAACATTACTTAAATAAATATAAAGTAGGTAGTAATGTAGGTGTAAATAAACTTAATACGCGTACACTTTGTTAACTACATATTATATTATACAAAACTATAGTAATGCTATTTTTACCGATTGTAAAAAATTCAATGATATATACATAATTATTTGATATATAATATTTTACTACCGTCAGTTTATAGTATAAAGTTAGTTATTTGACAGTCTATGGTAGGTCATAAAGCAATGCCATGTCCATAGACAAACGTATTTATTAGATGACGATTCCTATACCATTTGCTTGTCTTCTTGAAGTCACAATAAATGCTATCTTTAAAAAATGATTTATAACGACACCGGAAATTCTTTTGCAAGACATTGACATTTGAAACATGTAATAATAAGCCGACGTTGATTTCTTTAGTTTTTATTTTCAATTAATATTGCATTTCCTATTAATTAGTAGTGTTTGAACGTATGCCAGAGTATAGGAAGACATTAAATGTACAGTCAGGTAATGTAATTATTTTATAAAGTATATTATATAGCAACGCAATTGCAAAATGAAGTCATTTTAAAGTAAATCGTATGAATAAAGTTATAGATAAAATATTCTTTGGCAGGTAATATTCATAGCGAGTAATGACATCGTTAAATAAAATTATTTCATTCGCGCATTAAAAAACTTAGATAATTAATATTAAAAATCACAGGACCGCTATCACGTAATCTACAACTGTTTTCTTCATAGCTTAATAACGTTCAATAAACTTTGCCACTAATTAAATACTAAATATAAGGTCATTTCAAACGAACTTTGTCAATAAATATGATAAATGAAAAATGTGTGTTTGAAACACAACAGTTTATTACTCAATTAAGCTCGTTCGAGCTGATCTGATTCTTATATTTATAGAAGTCGGTTATGTGGCCATACGATAATATTTCATTTATTTTTAGCAATAATAAAGATGATTATTTTATAGTTACGGTAGATACTAGTACTAGTAACTAAATGAGTACGCGCACTGCAATTTTTCTTCTTTTCTAAATTATGTTTAAAACAAAGTAACGATAGTGGCTGGTAAATTAAAATCTGTTTCATAATTTTTGTAAGCTTACGAAAGACAAAACGTGCTACGTGTGTTTATTAGCTAATCATATTCGACGTTGAATCGCCAAACATCTCCTTGTCGAGTTCCACTGCTAACAAAATCTCGGTGATATAAATACGATGAAAAGATAGAGCTAACTAAAATTTAAAGTTAATTTGATGTCATCATATAATGAATAGTGTCTCGCTGTTTTACAATAATACTAAATAAAAAGTCTTCCTTTACGAAAAGTTTTGTTCGCTTGTTTATAAATCATCAATTACCTTCATATCTTAATGTTGTTATAAATATGTTATTTTTTAGTAATCATTTTTATATATATTCCTAAACATTTCCTTTTTTATTTCTCCGTTGTTCTTATAAATAACCTGTTCTTTTATAAGTGATAATCAGAGAAAAATAATTAGTACATAATTATAAATAATTCTTTCCTATCAGTAGATCAGTAGCGTTAATAAACTTGCTATAAATAATCACATCAAAACATTAATATCAGGTGTTATTTGTGTGCCGATCAGAAATTATAGCATTACGTTATTTCGAAATAAAAAAGTCAATTCATAAATATTTTTTTTTTAATTTAAATAAAAAATAGTTATTTTTTTAATATATAACAATACAGAATTGTCTTTATTATTATTTGCTTATACTTGTTGCAATTACCAAATGTTCATATCTGTTTCCACACTGTTCGACTCTTATTTAGAAAAAAAGATTTTTATTTACACATTCCATCAGTCCTCAATGACATTCCAATGAGCACGCTTGGAAAGGCAAAGGTATTGCACCATACTTGATAAGTTCAATATTTTACCAGACATCTCAGACGAGAGATGTCAAAGGAAAACACAGGAAAATTTAAAACACTTTATTTTATATAACTGGTTTTTTTGTTTAACAATTAATGTTTTTTTCTAAATTTAAAACAATATAATTTCATTTTATGACATCCACTTATCTTTGGACATAATTACTACATATTAGTTCATCATTGCACTTATTACAAATACTGCTTTATCAAATTTTTAATTTAGTAATATTATATTAAATACAATTTATTAAAACACTTATAATATTTTCTATATAGTGCCGAATAACTTTTCCACCTAACAATTTTAAAGAGTTGACTAGAGTCACTTATGTGTTGTGTGTATTTATTAGCTATTTGATATAAAAGTCAGTTTCACGTAAAACTATAATTTTCTAAATAAGTCGAAATGAAGCTTATTTTTATCGTATCATATACGGATGTTGATTTTTCACCCTGACCCCGGCAAGAAGGAAATTGTACTATCAAACTGAATTATTTTAAGACAAAATAGATACTATCTAAGTTAATAACAGTTTCTTATCAATTAGTTGCCATGTGTAATAATTTTAGAAGTATAGTATATTAACGAGTAAATTAAAGCAGATAAAAATATTTGTTGATGTTCATTTGGATATGTTTTTTTTCTGACAAGATAATTTAATCGGAAGGAATACGTTTTGATGAATCTAAATAAGTGAAATTGCTTAAACTAGTTGATATAGGAATCGAAGTGTTTTTTTATTAATTACAACTTTCTGGTATTAGCTATTTGATATAAATGTCTAATTGCAAACCTGATAGTAAAAGTTATCACACGTAAAGTAGATCTCACATATAATATGACCACTCCGATGATCTTACACTGACAACTTGTTATCTTACAAGTTACGGCGAATTTAATTTAATGTTTGCTAATTAGGCAGTGAAATCAACGACGAAAGCTAGGATCTAGTGTTGTAGTGAATTAAGCAGTTTTTTATGCCTTGGAGTGACTTCGAACTGTATTTAGCCAGTCGGGTAATATAGAATACTTCGTGTAATGGTCATGTAAATGTATATGAACGCGTCAAAGATTTAGGGAAAGTAGTTGTAACATACAACATTCAATCACAATATAAATTGTATCAACAATTTAAGTTGTTGATTAACTTCAAATGTCAAATTATAATTGTCTATTAATTATTGTGCCATAAAGTAATAATTTTTTTTTGCACATTAATATTGCAAATAAAAATATTTTATAGAAACATTAAATTATACGAGAAGATCAAAGGAGGTCTTTGTTGAGGAGTGGGTCATTTAAAATACGCCACTTTATTGGTATATAATAATATGGTAAAATATTACTTCAATATGAAGACATATTTTCACAGAAATATTGACAATAACGTACACGATAGTCGGTCTCCGTATTTATCATATCGTACCGACCTCCTTTGCTCCTTTGCTCCAATACGGAAACATTGTAATCCGATAAATCCAGCATAGTTATTATATTTATTTTCAAGTCAGACAAGCAAAATTGCTTTAACTAAAAATCCTTAAGCAAATATTCAAATTGAAGTTGAATTAATTTTATTTGTAAAACTCTAAAACCCGCCCTCGGCTCGCTTTGTAGTAACGCAAAACCATATATGATTGTGTTTTCAGCACGACATTTGAGGTTGTGTGTATTTGTCTTGCTGTGCTAAAAACAAAAAAAAAATTGAACTGGAACTGATATGTTTGGGTTGTTGAAGATTAAGAGGGTCACGCCTATTTACTTCGTAGTACGTCTCTACAAAAGGAAACATATTATATATATATATCAACTCAATATGACTTAGAGTTTAAGCTGTGCGTTCAATCAAATAATGCTTTTATCTAGGTCAGAAAGAACATAGATTATAATTTAATATTGGTCGTAATCTTTAATTTGGCCGGCGAATATCATTTTTTTAAAAAGCCTTCTTTAATTGATTGACGATAGAGCATATTTAAAAAAAAACGTTTTAGAGCAAGCTTCATTTGACATCTATTGAAATTTTAATGAGACTCGCGGAAATAATATATTAACCGATAAATAAGGTAACATACTGAAATGAATATATATATTCATTTCTTACACATGTCTCGTAGCATATAAATCTCGATGTATAGTGAAGTATTTTATAGATGTACGTCAGCTTAGTAGCATATGTTAATAAACTATATATATACATTACCCAGTGGCGTGTGATTAAGTATATTGATTTATTTATTGATTACTACGGTTATGTCAATGCTGTTATACGTGTGATTGTGTATACAATAATAATGCTATATCCTAAAGATTAATATTTTTAAATAATTTATCTCATTATATAAAATTGTGGTAAATTATTTAAATTTAAAATATTTAAATTTTTAAAAAGAAAGCGGTTTTCTGTAGCAGCATTGTATTGCAGGTTAATCATAAATTGTTATTCAAATTATATTTGTTTAATTGTTGTACATTATATATTAATGATTACTTAGTAATTGCGTTTATTTAAATTTATAAAATCCGTGTACAAGCAAGCTATAGGGCTTGTCAATTTTTAATCAGCGCCACTGAAAAGAAAACAAAACACATTAAAAACCTAGTTAATGCCATGTTTAACACAAATTTAACGAATTTAATACCGCGGGCCACAATACGCAATATGTACCTAAGTAGTTCACTTATGCACCGGACAGCTAGTTTAGCTAGTTACGATTATTAAAACAATCTATCATACTGAAATTCTGACGTTAATGCTTAATATCTGATGATATAAGTATAATTATACCTATTTAATATAGCGTGATGTACACGGCTTGGAAATTCTTTAAGTCTGTTTTGACTGTTATAATTAGTTCGCATGGTTAAAAAATAAACGTAGGAGACTAGCATTTTTCTAAAACTTTATCTTCAATAAATTTCTAACAAAAAATCTATATACTCTTTTTCCAAGTCTTATACTCTTATAAGCACTTTTATTTGTTACGTGACATGAATTAAGTTAGTGATAACACTCGTTTAGAATGTAGATTATTTCGAAAATAATCGGCAAGAGACAGTAGTTACTCCATTCCTAAAAGAATATACATGGTATTTAAAATAGACGTATTTATCTCAGAAACTAGCAATCCGATTTGAACAATTCTTTTTTGTTAGATAATATGTTTGTTAAGGAAGTTTATTTGCTATGTTACTTCACTCTACGGGTCGTAGTAGAGCGAAATAGTAAACATGAATGTCAACCAATGTGACGAGTTATTGGGTAATTTCAAAACATGTTAAAAATTTGAGCTTGTACAAAAAATATATATACCCAAGAATTACGTACAAATTAAATTATTAAAAGAGGTTTTATTTGTACATAGATATTGCACTTGGTTTGTTTGCATTATCACTTGATAATGCTTACACTTTACTTGACAAAGTAAAATATTTGTATAGATGTCACAAAAGAAATACATACTAAATATTTTATTATCTGTTTAAATATTATATTCAGTACTTCCGTAATGATTTTATGTTTAATTTTAACATCTTTCTCAACAGTTTTTGCGGTCATTTCGAGTTTCCTTTTTATATAATATATTATTCTTTATGGCACTGTTACGTTATTAAGTATTTTTAGTTTTTTTAATTATAAATTAATTAAAATAATTATACATATGTATATTTTTACATATTTATTCGTCTCATTTAAAACTATGCCCTTTGTACTCTGTGTGATTACTACATATTTAAGTAGTTTCCGATTGAAATGAGCAGGCAGACAAGCGTGATGTACTTTAGTAGTTACACTAAATAACTACCCGTCTCTTTCACGTAATCGGGCCCCATCGGTGAACTTTAAGTGACCCTACTTCTACTTGTATCATCGTTATTGCAAAGCACGCCGCTAGCGTTTTTTTTTCTGTTTGTAATATCAACTGCAAGGTTACGAGTCACGAAATATTGTTAATATAACCTGTTTTGCATTTTAAGTTTTCCTTGTAGTAATAGTGTATAAGGTGTTAGTAATCGACTTTGGATTGAAATGTTCTAATCGTGATATAATAAATAAATCGTTAAGTTTCAATTAAAAATATTTTTTCTCATAAGTAATTTTAGATGATTCTAACGTTACGAATTATGCGTGTTTGTGTTTGCGACAGAAAGCGTCCAACATTCTTGGATCAGCTATTCCCCACAATCATTATTATATGGTATATTTTTGTTTTTTAACATATATTAAATTAATGTAACTCCATTGCTTTCATTATATTTAATATTGCGACAGTCTCTACTCGTCTAATTCAATTAGAGCTATTTATGTTTAATAAGTTAGTCGATAAAAATGTACAGTATGATAAAAAAAAACATTGAATCACATTTTTATTTTTAATTTTTATTTAAACTTCTGCGCTAGCAACGATCTTAGAAAAATATCATGGTTACTCAGAAACAGGAAACGGCCCTGCCTTTTTTTATACTTTATTATATTTATAAGGTATATCTGTATTGTATACAAACATAGACAGACGATTTCGTAAATAATTCTAGGCTTGATAATGAGGTTGCATCATTCCATGACCCGCGCCGCGTTATTAGACTTGATAGTCGAACTGCGTCATTGTGCCACCCTTTCAAATGTTTATTCGCCACGGGGATTAAAGATGACATACGTCACGAAGAGTTCAAATTTATATGACAATGTTAATACATTAAATTCCAGTACATCCTGTTCGCACCAATTTTAGCTTTTTCGTACTGCAGTTTTAGTCCTTACCTACATAATCAATTGTTATAAATAAAAAAAAGTTAAACTATCGCTGCATTGAAGAGTATTAATTATGTACTCATTACATACATACATGACATTTAATAATTTTATCAAAAATAAATCAGTCGTAAATATTTAATAATTAATAAAAAAACTAATATACTCATAAAGCCAGTTATGTGGTTCCCATTTAAAAAGTGAAAGCTATTAATGAGTACTTTCCATGTCAATCAAATAAGTAGTTTTTCCACAATCCAAAAGAAATTAGAAACTAAAAAAAGCGTAGCATTCAATAATGGGCATCCCGCCCCCCCCCATAAAATTTAACAGGACTATTCACTAAACAATTTAAAAAAAGATACCGTAACCGTAACAACCTGTGAATGTCCCACTGCTGGGCTAAAGGCCTCTTCTCCCTTTTTGAGGAGAAGGTTTGGAGCTTATTCCACCACGCTGCTCCAATGCGGGTTGGTGGAATACACATGTGGCTGAATTTCAGTGAAATTAGACACATGCAGGTTTCCTCACGATGTTTTCCTTCACCGTAAAGCACGAGATGAATTATAATCACAAATTAAGCACATTAAAATTCAGTGGTGCTTGCCCGGGTTTGAACCCACGATCATCGGTTAAGATTCACGCGTTCTTACCGCTGGGCCATCTCGGCTCTTATAAAAAAAAGATATATTTTATTAAATAGGAAGCCAACGCTGTATACAATTTGGTTTCTTTTTCTAGACAATATCTTAAATAACTTAAATATAAAAATCGCATACCTCACTTATAGGCTAACTTAACATGCGTAGGAAAAAAAATGTACATTATTTGTTATAAAACTTAAAAAAGAACTAAATTATATTATAAAAACAAAACAAAACATGCAAAAATTATAACAAAAAAACAAGTAAACGTCATTATTGACAATTAAATTAATTAATGTATTTATTTATGTATGACCTCTAACAAGGGCACACCCTTACGCTTAACTCGTGCAATAGTGGTTTAAAACGTATGTGCTGCATAAATTAAAGACCACATTATATAATGACTTAATGTAATTGAAAAAAGTATAAAGTAATTTTTAAGCCTCTCCAATGAGTTTAGAGTATATAACGTACATTGTATGAATACGTCCTCATGACCGATTCCGGCCACGAGTGCCGTATTCTCAACAGACACCACGAACAGACCACTGAGATATTTTTACCAAAAAAAAAATTATACAGGGTGACTGGTGAATTAGTATCAATACTTAAGGACGTGATATTTGACGACCATATACGACCAAAAAAAATACATATAACATAAATATTAATAAACTTCTAAGTAAAGTTAACCAAAAGTTATGTAATTAATTACGCGTCATGTGGACGCCCTAGCTGCGCTGACGACACAACACCGTTAGGTACATTTAGTTATCGCGCGGTACTTTCCCTACGTCCAAACGCCGCCGCGTGTTAACAGGGTAGCAGGCTACCTTTGATAAACAAGCATGATCCAATCCCCCTTCATACTTTAAACCTGGCTTAGAACAGGCAAAAATACCAAAATATTTCACTCGTTTAAGCAACAAATTTGTTGACTAGGTAAATGATATGAACTTGGGACAAAAATTAACTGTTTACCTATCTTGGTATTTCCGGCGTATTTAAAAATTGAATCATACTTATTTACAACGATTGTCAATCATTTAACTACCTATTTACCTACATAACTACACTAACCTTAACAAATGTTCAAAGTGAGCTCCTGCTCGTGTGATACACAGTTCGGCACGTTTACGCATATTGTCTTTCACACGCTTTAACACGAATGGGTCACTTTACTACTCACAGTACTCACATTATTCTGCATTTGTGTATTGATAAGCCATACCTAATTACTAATTACGGGTCACACTCACACACGAAACATTAGGTATACGCGTAAGATCGATCGCTAGGGGCGCGCGCGCGGGAAGATGGACGAACCTTACGGCGGCGCTCGCCCGACTAACCTACTAACCTACTAATACTAATAAGCCGCGGGGCAGGGGTTGCGGGTGGCAAACACAACGCCGCACGCGCCGCGGAAATATGTCCACACTTTATTTATTTAAAGTAAAATTTTTGTAAATTTGGTCAAAAATTAAGTACCTATTTTTTTTACATAGTTCGAATGAGAATCATGTACCGATTATGCTCCTAAAATATTGATCCTAATTCACCAGTCACCCTGTATATATTTTTAATTCGGCTCGGGACTAGAATTCATCTAGCCACCGGGCGAATGAGGCAGTGCCTATAATACATAGAAAGTAATTTTTCACGTTATAAATATTCTTCTAAGACGAAAAAAAAATTAACAGGTACGTAAACTATACGATACGTTTAGCAAATTGACGACGATGACGACACGATGAATTGATACATAAAAAAAACGTATGTATTCAAAGAAATTATTCGAATATTTCAATATATTTGTACGAAATCGATACTTAATAAACCTGTCCTATACGAATGCCAGTTACAAGCTCGACCTATGACTTATTACTGATTTTTTTTCGAAATTACATCGTAACTAGTTCCATCTTCTATAGAATAACGACTTGCAAAATTGCTATTAGAATATTAAGAATTACGACAATGTTTATGAAATCAACACGAAACAGATTAAACGCAGAGGTGAAAAGTTAACACAGGACAACATTTTACTTGAGCAATAAATTCTAATTTAATATATTTTTTATTTGCATAAATGCATATGTAAACTATATCATTGCATACAACGTATTTAAATACTACTTTCTTTTCGTGGTTTTGTCTGCGTTACTTGCGTAATGAAGGCCGCGCCTTCATTTTAAGTACATAATCATTTATTTTTATAACTTAAATGTGCCGTATTTAGTCCAGTATCTTTACTGAGATTTGTTCAATAATCTATTGGCAAATACGCAAAATCTGCCACATGTGTATTCATCAATCCAGTATGGTGGAATAAGCTGCAAAACTTCTTTCTCAAGAAATTTAAATAGAAACACACACGAGTCATTCGAAAATTACACGAAAAAATTAACTAAACTGATGATCTTTTTTTAAGTCGGTTAAATAGTCATGCTTTACTTTTCATTTCACAATATAATTGTTTAATTGATTGTAAGACAATATCAGACCGAGGGTTCATCAAACATAGCTTAGAGATTAGATAAATGTCGTTGTTAGGCTGACGTAGTCTTATGACAGACGATCATTTCATCTGATCGGGGCTATCAGTGAAATGGTATGACCTAAGAATTTTCCGTTCCTCTTACAATGCACGATACTACGTTATCTCGCGACAATTATTTAAAGATATTAGTTACAATGTATTGATGTTAAGCTGTATGTTCATAATCATGAATAAATGAGGTAAATATTTGTATATTTTATCGCATTTTGTACATGTTCCTACTGATTCATTTTTATTGAATAGATTTATTAGATAGTAGCAAATGTCGAAACGCTACGCTGAGCTTTGACCGTGCAAAAACAAATAAAAATATTACGTATGATCTAGAATTTCTAAATAAATCTTTAACCAAACCAGACCAGACTTTAGACCAGAGTCAACTATGACATTTCCTATTCATCCGTCAGCGCTGTAATATGTAACATATGTTATTAATACGAAAGTGAGATTGTTTAATTTATATGCCAATAATTGACTTATGCTGCTTAGTATTCCCCTCCTCTTACGACCCGGGTTCCTTCAAACGAGGCGTGAAGAGGCATCTTGCGGGCCGGCAAGGCGAGGGCGGCTAGTGCAGAACCTTCTTCCCGACTGTACTGGCCGTCCTCGCGTTTGGACTCTACTACCACTTAACATCAGGTGGAGTAGAGTTATTTGCCCTCCCGGCAAATATAAAAAAAAAAGTATCTTAATAAACATCACGGCAGCGGAGCCGGTCATGGGCAGCACAAAATGTGATGTAATGTGCTTCACAAATTATTCATGTAAGAAATATATCCTACCGTCTTAATTGTAAGATCTCGCAGTTATCAAACTGCATAAATTATGACGTATCCTCATCTCTCATTATACATACCAAGAGATACAAATGTTAATAATTGCATTTACATGAAGTTGAAAGGCTTCCTATTATTGTAATTATATCTAAAGCCAGATCTACTTGTGAAAGTCGCCTCAACAATAGTAACGAGACAGCTTATGGTTGAAATGATATATTGTATATTAGAAAAGAGCATCTAGATACAGATAGACGCTATACCGTATTGTGTTGTATTTTGATATGTGGATCGTGGATATGCCTGACAGATCCAGATTGTGGAAGGTCTCATAATATACATTTTCCTTTCATTTATTTTCCTGCATCCACCTTCATCCAGATGGCGTACAATGGCAAAATACTTGAAATAAGAGAGTAATGTGCCATCACCTGGAAATTACGAACAAGCTTTTTTTTCAACTCCTTATTTTTGCTATGACATCAAGTTCTAGCGCTTTTTGTTTATAGTGTAAAAGATGTACTTAGACACGGATATAATGTTGACCACCATAAAATAGTAAGCAGTATCCCTTTCATTTTCCAGTTTGCTTTGATGAACTCAAACATCTGATTAAGTGTAAAGTAATAAGGAACAAAATATAGTTTTAGACCTTTTTGATGATATCTTATCGTTAAGAAGTCATTTACTAGTCCATACTAATAATTTATTAGAATGTCACCCACCTACTACCTACTACCTAATGTTTATTTCATTTTACTTTTAGTATAGAGTCACTATAATAATTACTATATTATTCAAGTATTTCGTATAGAATTTAATAGTGTGCTCGAAGAAGTAACGTTTGCTTGTTTATTGAAAAAAAAACAAATTTGCACCACATTAAATTAAAAATCTGGTTTGGTAAATTCTATATAATGGCAGTGATATATATTTCTATAAACAAAACAACACCTAAGACAAGTGTAGGTTACGTCAAAAGTAAATAGCTACTTGCCAAATGTATTCTTATTTTAAAGGAGTCATTTAAGCGTCACCAATCGATTTTCATGGCGTGGCTTCACCCACGTCATAGCTGAGGTTCCGCATACCTCTGCTATTATGGATAACGTTTTCTCAATTTGCATGCTCTACCGAAGTGGTAGTTCTTCGATAGTATTATAAGGAAGTTATGTAAAGCGGTGGACTATGTTTTAACTATCTCACTTATAAAGTCATAAAATTGATTTGTAAAGAATACATTCAATAATTAAATTGGTATTTTGGTTGAGGACTTTTGTGCTTTTGAGATCCACAAACATTAGTTCTTTAAACTTTTTAAGAAATATATCATTGCAAAATGTGGGATTATGAATATTTATTCCACATAATCATAAAGTGAATATCTTCATTTTGACAAATTCTACTATTATATTATGCTGTCTTCGAAATTGAATTAATTCTGTAACCTCGACTGTACCGATTATATTCATTCGTGGCTCTCGTTCATCTCACATGAAATTGGTTAAATAATGCAAAAATGTAAGCCTATATATTGCTAAAAATCTGACGTTACGGAAAGAAATACCGCAGACCTAAGAAGAACCTTTTTTGTCATTTAGCACATTTTTATTTATTTATAATTTTTGTTAAAGAAGGTAACCTTATAGTATTAAATGATCAAATGTAATTCAGAAGAATTATTTTGTAATATTCGTATAACCTTACCTAAAACTAAGAATCGCACAACCATTCATTACCCATTGAATTGAAGGCATATATTAATGACATACCACAGATACGCCCTTGCTGATGCTAATGTCATGACATTTGTTCTGAGATCGGGGCAGAGACAACATTTGCGACCTTCTATGTATTGTCGTGATATGTCTGATTGAAAATTTGTAAGACCAATATTTTTCATAACCTTTTTATGAAGCGATCACCTTACAATGAAGATCAAGGACTCGAATTATAAAATAGCACTGGTAACTATTATATAGTTGATTGCAATTTGGAATTCTTGTTACAACTTAGTCGATTTATCTGTAGGTATTTTGTCCATTTGGTCAACGTTTGACTGTGATAGTTGCAAAACGAATTATTAGGTGACACTGACTTCTTAAACACAGGATTTTGTCTAGTGTAAAGGACTAATTGTAATTATAAACTGTTCCATAAATAAATGAAGTTTCAATCAAACTAAAACACCAGCATGTATACGCACCACATCCGGGGAGAGGATCCCTTTTCTAGTAAAGAGAAGGATCACGCTGCTTATTTCACTTAGGCAGGATTCCTGTTCTTACCTCTTTATGGACTATGTGAGGAATTATTTGTGCGAAAAAGGCAAAGAAGTCCAATCAACAAAAACAAAGAAGAATGTAAGCGGAAAATAAACGACGCCGACCACAAATAGAATAAGAAGAAATCAATGATGTTTCGCCACATAACTGAGGAAAGTTTTAGTGCTACTTGCCACAATTTGAACCCATAATCTTAAGTAAATATTTACGTGAACTATCCACAGTCTCTTGTTTCACACAAAGTACATGAAATAAACAAAGATTAAGTAAATATTTAGCCATATTTTGTTTAATGTCAAATGTCTAATATAATAAAATAATTAAACCAATAAATGTAAACAATGTACTCATGTCAAAGATTTATCTTAGCGTGTGGGCTGCGATTATAATCATTTCTTTATGTTCTAGAAGACGTATGACAACGGATATTTACAAAACATCTGATAGTGATAATGATAATCAAATAGTGCGTCGTCTTGTGGAAACAAAATCACGCTACGAGCACGAGTCAGTATTTCATTAAATTTTAATGCGACCAGTGACATCAAAATAATTACAAACATTTCACTCAAATATAACCAGGTTAGGAAATATAGTTTGGCAAAAGTTCAACGTTTGCTTTAGTAGGTATCTACCTATTTAGGTGATAAATGACTTTTATGTAATCCTTCTTATATATTAAACATTCAATATATAAACTTTATTTTTCTAATAGAAATTGGTTTAACTTGCTCGCATATTAAATGGCAATAAATCTTCGACCTACATAAATTGGTGAGCAATAAAAAGCACTACGTTTTTGCTTACTTTTTATTTGTCTATTTCAATTACAATTATCTAGGTGACTAGGTTAAGTCGAGCTACGTAGTTATATCAACAATGTAATAAGATACGTCGTCCTATACAATTTCTTATTATATTACAAATAAAACTTTACCAGTCTAGTTGTATTTTATGAAACAAGTTTTATTTTATTTATATGTCTTTAGATACATTTAGGTTAAGCAATCGTTTTTAAAACCTTGTTGTTATGAAAATCTGGTCACAAGTTATTTATGTAACAAAAACGTAATGACGTTTTAATAGAAGAAGATTATATAAAATACAGCTAGCTCCTGCTTGATTCATTGTTGAATTTTTACATTGAGAGACCAATTCCATTAGAAGGATTAAATGAATAATGTTAGATTAGGTATTTGTTTAGTTTGAATAAAGATATTTTATATAACTGTGTTAATATCACATTACCTTTTTAGTCTTCCATCCTCCATCCTTCCATATCCCTAATCTATAGATTTGATTAGGGATATATATATATTATAGATAAGAATAATTAACTGTCTGACTGAAACAAACAACTGGGGATAGATTTTACCACATGAAAAGCTTTCATTTTTGAAGAAAGAGCACTGGAGACTATTACCTATTTGTAAAGCAAAGTTGATGTAAAGTAATTATTGTGGAATTACGACGAGAGCGAAGCCGCGGGCAAAGTGCTAGTGCTCTATATACGTTTTTATTACTTCCTGAAAATCCACCAATCCGGCAACCTACCCACACATAACCTTCTGACGTACTGTCAAATTATATAGTTACTATCAAAGACATTCCATCCCGTGTGTCCCATTATCCCATATTCCTAACAATAGCATAAAGTCCCTTCTCCTCAACATAACATAAGAAGAACCTACTATTGCCGATGTGAATAGGTGATTACCGTCGGGTTTTTAAAATAATTTTGCTTCGAGGTCACAATGAGGTCATTTAAACGACAAAATTGTTTTTTGATTTGACAAAGGGCTTGCAATCGCACTGCAATTAAGTTTACCTAACAATGCACTCAAGATGATGCTTTTGCAAAGTTCGTTGCCTAATTGTTTATTGATGTTGAATAATGGGTAGAGTAATGATTACACACAATTTAACTCACAAAGATTGACATGAAATTAGTTAAGTGCATTATAAAATAAAACAAAATGTATTCGCTTACAAATAAACTCGAGAAAAACTTATTGGTCTTTCAAATTAAAATATATTTGTTTAATTATGTGTGTGAAATATTGTTATTTATTTATATACGTCTGAAAATAATAATCAATGAGTTAAATTACCTATTTTTAATTAGATGGTACACGGTATGTAAGCGCAAGCAAGAGATCAGTTTAACTGCGTTCATATAAATCACGTAATCGCCACGTAATCCAATGCTTTGATGTAACTACAATCATTTGTACTCTATTATTTCGATGGGCAAGCCTTCACATGTGGGGTCAACTATTATTCAACAGCGCGCCGCCATCTTGGTGTTAAGGACACCAGGTTGTCTAGATTTAATTTCTAAGAATCATCGTCTTTTATGTGCCTCGGATACTTGCTTTGTGTATTAATAAAATAAATAATACACGATGAATGAAATAAAATACTTAAATGCTTCGTCAAAGTATTCCATTATGGATTTATATTAATTATACATTTACTAACATCAAATTATTCACATTGAGGCCAAATATAAAACAAAATTAAAAATAGCTGTTATACAAATCATGAACTGGCGTGAAATGGCGTCGAGATCATTAGCGGCATTTCTCTGAGCCGTTGAAACGACCCATTTGTCACTTTATTAACATTCAATATTATAACTGATGTTAAGTTAAAATTCCACAAAAGGAAAATTGTCAAATTTTGTATTGAGCTAAAATATATCATTTCTTAAATTGTGCACATAAATACATATGTATGATAATGTTATACTATGATTTTTGCATTTGTTTACCATGCTGCTACAAAAAAATGAAAGACTGAAAAGATTTTTTTTTTATATTGGTAAACGTAAAAGATCCTTTTGATTATAAAAGTTTATTTTTTTATTATTCATATTTAAAACATTGACATTTTAAAACAAGTTTTGTATTGAATTAAAATTTTAAGCTTTTATATTTTTGTATGGAATATTTTATTTAAATAATGCCCTAAATAATTTCAAAATTAACCTTTGAGAAGATCACCCAGGATCCTTTTTATATTTCCTAAATAACATTACTAGGCGATGGTTAATCACTTTAAATATGTTGTAATCATCATATTTAATAGTGAGATTACTTGTTTGTTAGGCTTTACCACATCCTCAGTACTCAACCGATTATCATAAAATTTTACATACGTTGTTATGGGTACAGAAAAGGACAAAGGATATATAATACTTGGACCTCCTTCTCTCACGCGTGTAACCGTATTTACTCCAATCACAGTCACACAATTAATTTTAAATAAAACAATCTAATGCCGACATAATGTCAAATGTTCTTTAATTAAACATACCTAAGTAAATATTGTTTTGTCACGTTAGTCTGGTACAAGTAGGGCGATGAACTGAGCGGAGATATGAAAAATGCCTCCGCACTTAAGCAAAATAACTATGCGACTTTTGTCACGTAGAAGTTTTTAAGCGCATCTAAAACTATTTACATATAATAAACGCAATGCTATTATAATTCAGGAACAAAAAATGAAACTTGTAATCAGGCGGATTTAAATGTTCAGAGATCGAGGGAAACGAAGAAGAATATTTGGAACTTTAATAAGTAACTTGTTTGTTTTTATCAGCTAAAGGACTAATTACTCAAATTTATACCATCGTATAATTGTGGCTCTGTAACCCATAGAGCCACTACCTGCGTCTTTCCCTAGGAAGTTAAAAGGACACATTTTTATAACTGTCTTTCTTATCTCGCCTAGATCTATGCACATTACATATCATGCATACATCTATGCACACAGAGGTAATTCTGCATATAAACATGATGCAAAGGATAATAAATGAGAATAGTACATGACTCACTCATACAACGAATTTAAGTGCCATTGCTACATCTATTATCCGTGCCGCGAGAGCAGGATTCAATTTACATTCATCACTTCGAGCACGTATTCTATCGATCGCGAATGTGAATGTCGACTGGCAAGATTATCAGGTTGTGAAATATTTGCCATTGTATTGGCATCAGGCGCCACCGCACTCGGTGGCATCCGATCCGCCCCGGCCGTGTTCTATCCTATTCAAATACCAGAAGCCTTGACGTCCATCACACTTCTGATGACTGGTGTTATTGTTCTAAAACATTATACATGCATTCCTGTCATTGTTACATCGCTTTAGATTGTATCGAAAATAAATAACCATTGCGACGGCTATTGCTTCAACATATACTGTTCAATACGAGCTTCTGTTTTACATGTGTTTATAGAAGACTACTTTAAAAGAACATTATTTATTAACAATTTCAATTCTTGTTTACTAGATGTTTTATTTTGTTTTTTAATATGTTTATAGGTTCTCTGCAATATTTACACACACTTAAGGCATCATTTTCTATAAATAACTTCATAGAAAAATCTAGATAAAATCTTCAATAACGCATAAAGTTTTGGTTTTGTCTCTTTTTTATTATTTCTCGTATGATTTATTTATTTTTATTATATATTTAATAAAGACGCAGAATGTTACCAAGCTTTTATGGTTAAGGTGACCTTTAACTTTACGGACCGCACATAAATATTAAAATTTCATGCAAATGTGAAAAAGGTTTAAAAACCTTAGAAAAATGAATTGAATTTGATAAACTTTTTAAATACACGTATGGTTTTCTAGATTTAATATTTATTAATTTATTGATATTTCTACATTTTTATTTAGTTCAATTTGTGCTAAAGAAAGTTAGTACCCTAATTATACGCAAGCACACCAACTTGTCTGTCGAAATTAAGAGCACTATGTATGTATAATAGGTACATACATACACTAAATATTATATATTACTAATAACTTGGAGTCTGCGTCAACATACCCTCGATATTTATCTTTGCGAACGATGACTTTCTAATTAGTATGGTCATAATTAAAGATAGTAGAATTCCATTCCTTCCTTCCTCTTCTCACAATAATTAAAACTATTATTTACAGATTAAAATATCATTTATTTGTTTATTTAAGTAATTTATAATTTTAAAAATATGTTTTCACGGTAGCTTATGAAATTCGCACTCTAACGTAACAATCTATCCGTGAGATACTTTTAACATTTTGAATTTCGGTCTGTTTCAAAATTGTTTGCTCCATAGGTACGTACTTTATAAAAATGGTGTCCTTCTCTATGGCTATTACTATTTTTTTAAATATTATAATGCACTAGCTTATTGTCCCGGCTTCGCACATGTAGATAAGAAGAAAAATTTATTTTGAATAAGTTTTGTGTAAAATCCGTTCTTAGTGAGCGTCTATGTCGAGGAAGGAGTAACTGTGACAAATTTCAAATCAATCGGGATAGTTTAGGAGATCTCGTGATGATTGATATTTCGCTTATATCGCATTTTTTAAATAAGAAATTAATTATTATAACTACGAAATAAATAGTGGAGTACTAGCATCATTTACTTATGCTATTTTAAATATTTTATGAGTGTAATATTTCGTGTTAGTTCTACTCGATAGTATTTTTATTCTGAACTGATAAAAAATGAAAAACATAAAAGTGAACATTTAAAAATGCATAAAAGCTTACTCGAAAAAGTATATATTTATATTGTTAAATGTAAGTAAAATTTATGTTCCGTGGCAATATCACGTGTTTAAAACATGAATTTTTAACTCTATCTCGGTTCAATGGAACTTCTGATAAAATAAATATTCCAAGTAAAATTATATAAATATTATGACAAAAAATTAGGTCTTACTAAAAATAAACGCCACTAAGTAAACATGTATTTCGTGTAATCGTCTGATGAGTTGAGAGCAGTCAAGTGTCGACGTGACAATGTGTTTTTAAGTGTAAACATTGCTAGTTCGCGACATACGAGTATGTGTGGAATAATTTTGTTAGAATTCAACTTAAATTAATAGTTTATGTTAGATTATAATCGATTACAGTTTTTTTTATTATTATTTGTTAAATACAAACACAAGGAATACACCAAACAGCTTATATGTCAGGATTAGCAAGAGGAGGATTGTCAAGGTGACTACTTAGAACTTAGAAACTTACAAGATGTGTAAAGGACGCTTCTTGTAATTTTATATAAAAAAAGTTAAAACTAAAAGCTTATAAAATATTTTTGGTTACGTTAAACAAAATGAGAACAATACGTAATATATAGTTACTGAAAGGTTTAATAATAAAATAGGTTTACTTTGTTTCATCCAAGTTGGTTTAAAATTGACAAAAAAAAAATAAGCCGAATTGATAAACTCATTTTTAACGTCTTCAACATGTAAAACAAGTACGAGAAACGCTTACGAAATTTGTTCTATTCAATTAATCACTTTTTGGAGAGCTTAAATCAGTCTGACTGACGACCATTTTGACCTCGTATTTTTAATAGCATAGGATAATTTATACCTAGTGAAACCAGATCCACTATATGTCTAATAGCTTTAAATTTTTATTATCAATAAAACTTATTTATGGCTATCAAAACAAAAGGGAATACAATTTACAACTCATCATTCATATTGATAAATATCGAGGTATGTCGACACAAACCACTAGTTATTAGTGTTTGTTGCCAAGTCTGTCTGGACAGGCGTCACGAAGAGTTGCCTATGCACCCAAATCGTGCTCCGATTACTATTCTAGAGCATTTAACTGTTGCTATAATTTGAATCAGTCTGTATTTATGTGTTAAGCATGTATTTTATTTGCTAAATTTAGTTTGAAAATTAAATACCTTATTGCAAAATTTAACTTTAAAAACGTTAAATAAAATTGATTTTCAATATTAATATAATAGTTGAAAAATAAATAACGTTAATCTCAACCGTAGATCTCGTAATTAAATCCGACCAATGAATTCTAAGTTTTCATGTGCTTGATTTATGTTTAGAAATAAAATTGTTAATGTAAAATATTTTTATATAAATCACAGGCAGAACACAATGCATCACTTAATTATGTCTTATCTTTTCATTATAACGTCATAATACACTTAAACATACTCTTAAAACAAAATGTCTTCATGAAAAGTATCAACCTGTAAATCTCCTGCTGCTGAACCAAGCCTCCCTCCATTTGAGAAGAAGGTTTAGAGCTTAAGCCACCACGCTGCTTCCATACGGGTTTGTAAGCATAGCTATGGCAGATTTTCATTCATTACTAGCAACTTTCTTCGCGTTGTTTTTTTTCACCTCCGAGGAAGTATGAAAATTCAGAGGAGCTTACCCGGGACTCAATAATAAAACTGTAGTAGTTTTATAAGAAATGTTATGTTTTATTACTTATAATAAGATAAATATATTTAATTAAAGAAAACGAAAACGTTTAATAACAAGAAAAGCTATTCAATGGTCAAACATGAAATCGCTGCCATAGTGAAGGCCGATTTAACGTAGGTAACTTTACTTGTAGTACAATACAAAACTTAAATAATATTAAATTTAATATTTAATAGTAATAGTTACATAATGCATTTTTGTTTAGGCCAAGGCAAATCTCGCTTCCCATTGACTCATCAAAACGCGTAGGCAGTCAATACTCATTGTAGGTTCGAATTTGGCAGGTGTTTCATTACCAAAACACCCATTAGGAGCCTATTCATGTATAATAATACTTATCTTTAATCTGTTGGTAAATGCTATTCTTAAGTTCATGTGTAATATCTCATATTCATTATACGACTAAAGTTATAAATTGCGATTATTATTACGGCTTTATTATGCAGTATTTTCGTGTATGTAATGTATACATATGTGTGCTATATATACATACTTGTTTTATCTCCTCAGGTAACTTCATACTTTTTCTATTTTTAACGTACATGTTATGTAGAACGCTCTCTTTCTCTATGTCTGCATGTATGTGTATATATAATGTCTCTCTCTCTCGTATCGTACTCTTAATGTCAATTTTGAAATCCACTCTGGAAGCTTACTACTGCTTATATTTGTACATACAAATAATTTATGGTTAAGAGGTGAAGAACTCTTAATTCAAGCGATTTCTACAGTCTCACTAGGATGATCACCGAAAGAACCGATGCAAGTTATCCATAAGTGCCTGCACCACCAAGATAATGACCATTTATGAAATGATGTAACGAATTAAGAGAGAAAGAGATATTGACAAGAGATACTTTTAAGTAGTAGTGGAAGTTGACTGTGTTTTACTACCGTGAAGAACATAAGACACCTGACGGCATTTGGTCAAGACACAGTTGCAAATATTTAAGCATTTTATGCTGATTTTACAAGCTTAGTATATTCCTAGGCACACATAGATTAGTTAAAGAAAAACCAACTGTAACGTAATGTTATAAACCTTGTAATTACTTGTTTTAGTCGGTTTCAACTCAGAGGTACATTGCTAAGTAAGGAGCGTCGCGTCTTGACCTAAAGGTCACAGCACTAAGTCGGCTCATTAGTTAGCCTTAAACTGGCAGGTGTGCAATTTTTATAAGATCTGCTTTTAAAACAACAATTAATTAACGTGCATTATATTTTCAAAATAAAATTATAATCGTTTAAATCTTATAAAACAAATACAAATTAACTATCTATTAGTGTTGTGCAGGTCAAATATTGCAACTGAATTTTAAACCAATTCAACCCAACCGATTAAGCTGAAGTTTTGCATACATGGTGCTGGGGACAAAACAAGTTAGTGTACCACCTATTTATAATATATTCGAAATGGTAATTATACATAATAGTATGCTAAATAGAAGCTTGTTTTTGAAAAATATTTTTTTTTTTACTTTAAGGAGTAAGTAAAAATACTTAACGCTTCAGTAATAAATATACCAATTGACGATGAGTAATGCGTTTTAATTAAATATTTCGAACAATAATGATACAGGATATGTAGAAGTTAGAAGGTGTGCAAGTGCTATGTAGGTCTTTCGGAATGTATTGCTCACGCGGCACGCCGATTTGCAGACAATTTGCATGAAATACGCATTGTTGTATTGTTTCACAAGAGTAAAGCTTACCCATATTTGTCTATATTATGATTACATTTGGCCTCTTTTTTAATAATAACTCCTTCGATGTTGTTAAATATTGCATAACCATTCATTTTTTAACGTTAAAATTATATAAACAAAAGCTAATGGATTAAACAATTAAGTTTTTTTTTAATTTTTAAAGTTAGACAGGAAATACATACATTAAGATTTTTTTAAGAATAAGCTATTAGTTCTTGAAATAAATGTCACAATAATTTTATTTAAATTAAAACTGCACATCTATGTATCGCATTGGTGATGATTATATATTTTAAACAACGAACCTAAAATTAACCTAAAATTAAGCCTGTTTATATATGTCACCACTGCTGGGCAACGACCTCATCTTAGGGGTAGAAGCTTTTACGCATCAGCATGGATTAAAAGCTGAGATGGCCCAGTGGTAAGAACGCGTGAATCTTAACCGATGATCGTGGGTTCAAACCCGGGCAAGCACCACTGAATTTTCATGTGCTTAATTTATGATTATAATTCATCTCGTGCTTTACGGCGAAGGAAAACATCGTGAGGAAACCTGCATGTGTCTAATTTCACTGAAATTCGGCCACATGTGTATTCCACCAACCCGCATTGGAGCAGCGTGGTGGAATAAGCTCCAAACCTTTTCCTCAAAAAGAGGAGAGGAGGCCTTTAGCCTAGCAGTGGGACATTTGCAGGCTGTTACGGTTACGGTATATATGTCCCACTGCTGGGCAACGACCTCATCTTAGGGGTTTCCTCATCTCAGAAGCTTTTACGCATCAGCATGGATTAAGGTATTACAGGTATAAATTATAAACGTACATATTGCGCTATTTTTACAAGTAGGTATTTTTTTCTTTAAGTTCAAGCGTTCATAAGCAAAATGTAACATGAATATTGTACAATATACTTGAACTAAAGAAGCGCTCGTCTTCATCTTTAAACAAGTTATACCCAAGGGCGTGAAATCGTGAGTTTTTATTACTCTTATTAAGTAATACAAGCTTATAGTGTTTGATAAATATTAAAGATGTAGGTAAATTTATAAAAAAAATACTAAAACTTTTCGTATTTTATACTGTATTTAAATATTTTTATTTTTACTCGATTATCTGCTTATTGTAATAATTTATTACAGTGGTCTATGCTGTTATAATTGTTAAAAGTATTAATAAGCCAATGATTATTTTGTTTTCATTTTATAGATTTGCTAATTGAGCTTACATTTCATACAAACTAAATTGGTTTATTCCTTGCCTTCTTTAATTTAATTTAGTTTCAACAACTTTTCACTAAAAATATTAACATGAGTTGATACAAGCCAAATAGCTATATTTAAAACATATTAATCAATACTTATTTAACTTTAAGCAACGTTTAGTTCTATTTTTTTATTATATTTCTTAGTCATCAATATTGTATATTGCAAGGTGATCGCCTTGCAATAAAAAGCATTTTATTATTCACAGAAAGTAACCATGGCAAATTGCCACAGATAACCTATATCAGAGTCTTATACATTCAGTTAAATACCTTACAATACTTGTGTTGAACTTGTGTTGAATAAGGAATTCGATGCATTCCTGTGCTTCGTAGGAGATAATACAATTCATACAAGTCAAGATTTTATTTGGCCTTTAACTAACTCATCACATTTGCACAGATAATGTATGAGAAAACTAACATTTTTAAGACATTAAAATTACTACAAGTAGTACTGAACATTGTTAACTTTACTTTTCAATATAGATCTGTATGTACATTTAAAAGTTTTATAAAACAAGTAATATATATATTGTTCTTGGAGTAAACCTACAGTGAACGATTTATTCAAATTTGCAGTTTACACACTATTCAGACTTCTTAATACTTAAAGCCTGACCTTAAGTCTTTGTGTTCACTATTTCATAATCACTAAGCCAATCGTAATCTGTTTGCCATAGAAGTAGCCCAGAACATGGATATATCGATTTTAGGATTTATGTTATTATCATTTGTCAACAAGTCTAACCTGGTTTACACAAATTAACTTATAACGTATTAATAATGAGAGAGGTATCCCATAGACAAAATACTGCATTTTACTGATTTAATAAATTCCTAACAGATTTACAAGAAATACAACCGTAACCGTAACAGCCTGTGAATGTCCCACTGCTGTGCTAAAGGCCTCCTCTCCTCTTTTTGAGGAGAAGGTTTGGAGCTTATTCCACCACGTTGCTCCAATGCGGGTTGGTGGAATACACATGTGGCAGAATTTCAGTGAAATTAGACACATGCAGGTTTCCTCACGATGTTTTCCTTCACCGTAAAGCACAAGATGAATTATAATCACACATAAAGCACATGAAAATTCAGTGGTGCTTGCCCGGGTTTGAACCCACGATCATCGGTTAAGATTCACGCGTTCTTACCACTGGGCCATCTCGGCTTGTAAGAAATACAAGATCTATGAAATTTACGCGAAAGTGTCGCGGTGAACGATTTCATAAACTAAACAAACAGTTTGAGCTGTTTAATTGCGCTAATGATGATGTCAAGCCGGATACATGCGTCGAGCTCCTCGCCACCTACATTATAACACACGATTGCAGTGGTTTCATTTTAATGTTTACTTGGTTCTCGTGACCAGCCACTTGCTATCCAGTAATTGATGTAGCAAAAACAGATCGAACAATCCGATACCACGCACAGAGTGCCATCTAACATTAATTTACGATTGCGTTAGGTACTGACATGTTTCGAGATAAAACAGTTTCAATGAACTTACGCAAACAGAAAGATGAAAAAATATTACAGATTGTATACGGAGATAAAAAATGAATTATAATACAATAACTGTTGCTCATTCTTTATAAATAAAAGGTTCTTATTTTAAATATACTGGAAACACCTTTTTAACACAGATAACTAATATTATATATTAATACATTCTGACGTACTAATATAAATTATGTCAAAGATACTAAATTATAATTCCTAGCAATGTAATAAATTTACCTACATTTATCTACATTTACCATGTATAATATACTCGATCGATGCTATATATAATAATAATAAAACCGATACAAACGTAAAACCATTTCCAAACAAAGCTTCATTGTTTTATAATTAACGAAACATTCTTGTGTAATGACATTTACTATGATATTATCAGTACAAAGCCTTAAACTTAAGCCGTTTCGTTTTCTAAATGTATTTTGATGATCGGGCAACAATGCGGATGGCATTCATAAACTCATATCAAAGTTCAACTTTAACTGACGTACCCCGGCGTTAGCGCTCAAACAAATAAGAAATGTCAAGCAAAGGTCACCAAAATGCTTTGGATGTAGTCTTAAAATGTAGAACACACGCATGTTCATTATACTACTAACCTTGTAATAATAAGTATATGTATGTGGCTTCACTCGCATGTATCCGGCATTAGATATTCATCTGTAAGGTAATATCAATGTTACGTGGCCAATGACTTATAATAGTAAAAAAAGTAACAGCCTGTGAATATCGCATCGCATAGAGAAGGCTTAGACCTTACTACCCACGCTGCTCGAATGCGGCTTGGTGGAGATACACGTGGCAGAATTTCAGTGAAATCAACCCATGTTACGATGTTTTCCTTTACCGCTGAGCACGGGCATAATACAATTTAAGCACATGGAAATTCAGGGGTGCTTGCCTTGAACGCGCGATCATCGGTTTAGATTCACACGTTCTAACCACTGGGCCATCTCGGCTAATTTACAATGAATGCAGAGAAAGACATATGAAAGTTGCATTAAAGTGAGTTTACTGGTTCTAAGTTGACTGACATGGGCATTACAAGAAAGCGAATGGTACGCTACAGAAAGTATACGGCCCCACCTGGTAGCCATTAATGTATAGAACCTTAACATAAGATAAACCCGAATATTTGTATGTTTAGGTACGTGTTCCTAAATCATTCCGATTGTGATGTAACTTTCGAGTTGTTCTGCGTTCGCCTGTGAAGGTTCCTGGCCGAAATAAAAACCAGATTATTTATTTACATATTTTATCTTTTAATATAAGAGATTTATATATACACTTATTCTAGTCGTGCGAATCCAGGAAAGTTAGCCAGGCCAGCCGGGCCAGCCAGCCAGGTACTCTTGAGATTAAGGGTTTGGTCCCTAATAAAAACTGAAAGCTACGTTTCTATTACCTGGTAAACAATGTTGCTCGTTTATATGTTCTAAATAAAGCTTAAACACCTTAATCGCTATCAAACATGACGTCATCAAAGGCTTGATAAATGCTTTACCTACAGCTTTTATATTTATATTACTCGTGGTCGGTGCTTTAATATAATTATTTCATGATAAAATTTATTGGTGCAATAACAACAATTATTAAAATAAGACTCATATTAAACGGGAAAGTTAATACAAAAAAAGTTTTATAATGATACGTTAAGCCGTCTCAAATTTTCATCTATGTACGTAGATAATCAAAAATATATATAATAATGCTTACATCTATGCTCAGATCGTCAGCCTCAAAAATATACAACAAACAACACTGAATGAAATGTGATGAGGATGGTAATGTCTTCTTGACCGATTTCGGCCACGGCGGCGATTCTCAAGAGAGATTAGCTATTTGCGCGGGAGGTACACTATATTCCGTCACTCTTATGAGATGGAATGGGAAATCCAAGCATTACACCCGGCCCGGCTTAAGAAATCAAAATCACCCTCAAATTACAACATAAAAAGGACCACAACTACGTAAGAAGGAATAAGTCATTAATAGCCCGGGTACTGTCCTTTTATCACTTGTATATGTTAGGACTATACCTTTTCAATTCTCGAATTGATGTATAAAATTAAAGCGCGAACGAATTTATCAATGAGAACTGGAATGGTACTAGAAATAGAAATTTTCCTTTAGATTACATAAATCCGGTATACATTTGTTGCATTCTAGTTCATCGAAAGAGTCTCTGACATTTGACATTGTCGTCCATTTAAGAAAAGCTTTTCCGTTACGTCTTTGTTGATATGCGCAGTTTTGTGTCTGCGGATTACCCAATATATTATGTTGTTTCCGTGTCTTATGTCAGTTATTATAATAAAATTTATATATTTAAATTATTAAATATTAATTCCAAACGTCAGGTGGGACTAAATATAAGATGGGTTTATCTGAAATTCGGTGACTTTTTAAATATTGCATAAATTATACACATTGTTTGTCGCATGACGTCACGGCAGAAAAGATGCGCTTTGGGCTATAAATCGTTAATACTTAATTTTTATTGTGGACATTTATTTATATTCTGTGGTTTGATTATGAAGCTCTTTTTCAAAGGTTAATATATTACACGACTTTGAATGTTAATTTTAAGCGATTGTTCTAAGATATTTTAATTAAAATATATTAGTAATATAAGCCGTTTAACATAGCACACCTTCAAGAATTGTTCAGTGTACTCAGCTGTATTTGTGTAATCCTAATGTCTTTCCACAGATAATTCAAGAAATCAAATTCACAAAAAAACTAGTATATATTTCACAATAATATATCATATTAAAAATGACTTGAATTTACTTACAGGTTAAGCAAAGCTCTCGTCTATCCAGTTAGGTAATATAACAGAACCAGTTACTCGCATCACAGATAATAAATGGATGCGCTGCAATGATAAACAGCCTCGTAAGATTAATTGGCGTGAAACTTGATTACACGTTTGTCTTAAACATGAGGTGGTAACGTTCGACAAATTTACGTAATCCTTTGTTTGTCTCTAGTTTCAATTGACTTGCCATTTCATGACGCAAAATTGTAATGATTAATGTTGGCCTTTTTTATAATTATGATATTTAAAAATAAGATAAATTGATAGTTGATATAATTTGAGAAGAAAAAAAAAATCTGATTTGGTCTAATAGAATAGTTGAGAAATAAACGAATGCATATATTATATTATGTAAAAGTTACTTTACTTTACTAGCTCTTCACTTACACCACGTGGTAGAAATGGAGAAGATGATGATGGATGCCTTAACGCATCATATTGCACACATTTAGAGTAAAAGCCTGTAACACCGTACGTTGGAAGTGAAGAGCTTTACTTTACTTTTATATAATATAATAAATGCATTCGTTAAAATCCTCAATTATTCTATTAGGCCAGATCAGATGTAAGTAGAGAGAAGGCTTCACCAAGAAAGCTTGCTCCTGTCCAACATCGTCTTTTACCGGTGAGGTAAATAAATAAATTTTAAACAAAAATTAACCACATGAAAATTTTATGGTATTCACCTGGTTCAACCTGTTATCTAACCGCTTATCGCATCACGATAATATTATATATAAATAGAAATAAGAATGTTGTTCAACGAGATCGAAGTAGCAGACGTACCCAATGATTTAAACTAACTGTTGTCTTCCTGTTGCGTTGAGTGTTTTGTAAATGTCAACTTAATTGAAACTATGAAATAGAGCTAAAACTGAAATCCTCTGTTTACAGTTCTCAACAATTGCACCGATTGCATTATTCTGTTAGCTTGTTGGTAGACCGTTAGTACTCACAAGTGAATGAATGGTTTAGTTGTTTTATAGAAGCGCTACAATAGAAGCGGTGTAAGCATGTGATTAATTCAACGCGTTTTCATATTAAACGACGATACGTATTATACACGTTTTTTACTTTCATCGACATGTTTGTATATGTGTTTTAAAAGTATTGTTTTTATTACTTTATTAGTTAAAATAGAGAAAGAAAAGGATATAAATCATTAAAAAAACTTTTGTAAATAAATATCCTTACTAATATTATAAATGCGAAAGGATTAGTTTGTTTGTTCACGTCTTAACTACCTTCTCAGCCGATTATCATGAAATTTTACAACACGCTGTCAGGGATACAGAAAATCGACATAGGACACACACAAATAGAAATAGGACATAGGATACCTAATACCCCCCCCCTGTACACACGTTTATGTACATATAAATGTGGTATGTGACGCCTTATAACTTGAAAGAAGCAGGATGTTTGCGTTTACCACAAGTTTAACAACTATATGAAAATTCAGTGACATACGAAAATAGAATATTTTAGGTATATCTTTCATTTATCTGTTGGACATATATGGTCAATTAAGCTATGCGTACGTGATAGAATTAGTCACTATTAGTGAAATTATTTAATGTGGTCTTAATCTATTGTAGCCAACACCAGCTATAGTGATCTTAGCAATATTAAACTAATTTTAATACACATTTATTCAAGTAGAAAAATATACCGTATCAAAATATCCTCCTCTGTTCCTATTATATAAACTCGTTTATTTACTTGCAAAATATTTCACCCAAAAGCCGCTAAACACTTTTCAAATTTGGGAAGAAAGATTTATTCTTAAAGAAAAATATAAGCTATAAAAAAATACTTGCCATAAGAGGGTAATCGATTGATTGGAGATGGTTACGTTTTGAATAATTACCAAATAAGTAGCTCATATACTCATCATGACTCGTAACAAAAGTATAAACTAATTTCATACAATAGAAGATTTATTTCGGCTTGGAATGTAAGAAAAAATATATTTCGAAAGCATTAAAAGTATGAAACGTAATCATATATACTTATTATTTATAAGTAAAAATTGAATAACATTAGCAAAAAAAGCCGAGATGGCCTAGTGGTAAGAACACGTGAATCTTAACCGATGATCGTGGGTTCAAGCCCGGGCAAGCACCACTGAATTTTCATGTGCTTAATTTGTGGTTATAATTCATCTCGTGCTTTACGGTGAAGGAAAACATCGTGAGGAAACCTGCATGTGTCTAATTTCACTGAAATTCTGCCACATGTGAATTCCACCAACCCGCATTTACTATTTATTCCTCAAAAAGAGGAGAGGAGGCCTATAGCCCAGCAGTGGGACATTCACAGGCTGTTACGGTAGCAATCCTTGCTTGATTAAGCGAAAAAAAATTAAAGAACAAAATAGTAATTAATATAAATAAGCTGATCCGTCTTTAGCTATCCGGATGGCAACAGTGGACACGCGTAGGTCGCTTACATTATGAGAACTAGAACGCTCTTCGGGTCCGCTCAAGGAAATGAGCATTATGATACGTAGCTACTTTACAATAATTAAGCAATGTTTTTGGTTTTGCAATTACTTTTTACACATCGTTACAATAAAAAAAATAGTAGCGCTTGTAGTAGACAAGGTAATTAAAAAAATATATATTTTTTTATACTTTGACACTAAAACGTGTAATATATTCAAACAAAAAAAATCCGAGCTACGTACTTTAATATTTACGTGATATATAAAACACCAACTGTCATTGTCTGGATGTTTGAAGTCTCAACAAATGCATTTTTACGCCTTATTTCAATTGAACACAGAATGCATTGCAGATAATGAAATCCATTCAGTCCGCTTCTGATGATTGTTAGTTTTCTTTCAATAAATATTATTAATGTTGGTTTCTATATAAAATGAATAATAATAAAATATGTGTATATAATTTACAAAAATCTTATTCATCATAATACTACAAAGCATAATGTATACGTGAATTTAAAATTAAATATTAAACTTTTGAGTAGATATTATATTCCTTTATTTAATTTAATAATTTGTATTATTTTGACCGTAAATCTATGTTTAAAGACGAGGTCAGAGTTTACAGCAATAAAAATGTGGAGGTATGTGAATGTTCAACGATTACAAATCGGTTCACTGAGCGCTGTGAAACAACCAAAATTATCAGTCTTCTGGATATAATGGGTTGCGTAAAATATTCTCAGGGTACCACCGTCGTCGACAATGTGGTGGTGAAACGAACTGTCATCTGGCAGTCGTACGCGCAGCCCCATACTAGCAACTCCTCATGCGATTTCTTTGCTAATTGAGACAGGTGTTGAACTGAAAATTAGCTACGTGTGTGTTGTCGTGTGGGAAATGTGTTAAAAATATCCGTAAATTATTGTGCTGTGTAGTGCTTGTGCGTTTGCTGAATGTGGCTTATTGGTTTTATGTCTAAATTAATTAATGTTAACTGATCTCTTAACTGTAATTGCATTTAATATTATTTAGCATGCTATACAAAAGGATTTTCTTGTTCCTAGTTCCAAGTTTATAAGAATAAGTATAATCATGTAGTTCTTTTAGTAAATGTTCTTTTTATTTATACAATATATCGGTCGTTTCCATATTTAAGTGTTAAGCGCAATAATTAATTTTAAGAGATACACAATCGTAAAAATTTAATCTTTAAAGTTACTTGACCTCGTAAAGTAAACTAACACGATATGCTTATAAGGCCTTTTACGTTATAATTTTTATATAAATACCATCTACAGCTAAAATTAATGCATAATGTTATTTATATTTTGTCGATAAACGACCACGATAACAAGAAAACTCCGGATTCGAATGTGCGACGTATATGATAGCGCGACCATTCTCTCGGCTAAAATAACTGATAATCAAATAAAGTTAAAAAACAATCAATTATTTCGAATATAAAAAATATCAAAAAAATAAAAAAAATATTTATCGATTATTTTAACATACCACAAAATAATTATTTTATAGTTTATACTTAACATAAAACGCATATCGCAAATCGTATTTTTAAATGTTTACTGTATATAAACTGTGCATAAATACTACTTTTAGCCATAAATTTATGTTTCTACTGTTTTCTAGAAATTCGAAATATATGTAACTTTAAATTTAAAATAAAAGTCGTTTAATACACTGATAAATAAATAGCAATAGTAATTATATAATGTTGTACAGTATCTTTTTACAAACTTTAAAGATTAAAAACTAAAATATTCAGATATAAAGTCAATGTAACAATTTTATGAATAATTGTTGAAAGTAAAGTCAACGGCCGATGATTTTCCCCTGAAACCCTAATCACTAACGGTCAGTCGATGCAGGCACTAATGTCACAGTTCAATGCTCTGATAACTCGCTGAATATTAATTAAACCTAACTGCAATTATTATTAACAGCTGTCAGTATGTACAATTTCTTGCTACTATTATTTATTAAAAACTTTAATTTGCAGCTCGCATGTACGTAGTACGGAGTAATTATCGATTGTTTCTCTTCAATTATGACATTAAAATGACTTTTTTATATATTTTTCAGTCTATTTTGTTGTTAAATATTTTGAGATTTAAATAATGTCCAATAAACTACTCATTTGTATAATTAGTTATGAAAGGACTAAAATAAAGCGCTAACACTCCGCTTCGTTTTCGAGGTGTGTAATAAGGAAATCAAAGCAATTGCCTTGAACTGCGAATTCTACAATGAAATCTTTTACATCTTTATCATGTAGGTAAATAAAAAGCAAACAATGTTATCGATAACATATTTAATTCTCAAAATAGTAAACACTATTAACATTTATGAGTGGTCACCGCAAAAGGCCAGTCACCGTATATAGTATTTCGAGCAACATGTCGATCTTGCTACCTTTAACCTATTGCTGCTTGATTCTGTGGGAAAACTGTAGTTTCGTTATGTTGCTAAATATAATTGGTAAAGCGCAAAATACGAACATATTATTGAAGAGAATAACAACATTTAATTTTAATATGAATTTATTTTATTGAAGATTGGCTAAACACTCAAATGTCACTTTGCGTATACTCGTGCAAAAACGTTTGCTCAGTGAAGCGCCGATGGAGTGTGGGGTAAATTGTACTTATTGCAAAATTTAATCGAACATTTCAACCAATACACAAAGTTGTTACCCTAAGTAAGAACTAATTTTAAGCACATCTGGTACTGTGAACTTAGTACGATGTTCTGTAATTTTGTTTGAACTTCGTCTACGCAAACCGGACTGCGCAGTAAAGTCGTTGCCTCTAGTCGGACTCTAACTCACGGTTCCAGTCGGTTTAGATATCAAAATACTACTACATTTTGTCCATGTATGAAATGCATACATGGCAATTTAAGAAACGCAGATAATGTATTAAACTTAGAAAAATCTTTAATTATCTTAGTTGTGACACTTCCATTATGATAAAAAAATTATAAATCATTTCAATTGTTATTCTCTCGTGATGACCGTGGTGATTTTATTCGATATTTAAATTAAGTCATAAAGGAGCAATTAATTTATACAATCGTTAGATAGAATCTGTAAACGCGAGAACAGTCATGTAAATAAATGCTTTTATCTCAATGTATTCATATTGCCGTTATTAATTACAACGAATAACATAACCACTAAGGAAGTGATTCTACTTTACTTACCTGAAGTCCATGAAAAGGTTCGTTCCGTACAATGTTGGATTTTAAAAATCTTTTTAGAAACTAGTTATTTCAAAAAATACTAGCCTCAATGATTATTGGCGAGAATTAATGTAGTTTCTTCGTAACCATTTGGGTAGGTGCCACCCACTATAACATATGCGACTACCGCGAAACAGCATTACTAAATTTTGTTGTTCCAGTTTGATGGGCACAACGGATATAAAATCTTAGTTCCTAAAGTTGGTGGTGCAAAATAAGGGACGGTTACTACTCCTAATTACAGTTGCAATAGGCAGTTGAAAGCAACAGTGATGGCTTATATAAATTTAAAAAAATTAAGGTGCCATAAAAAATCGAAGATCAATATAAAGGTCGCAATAGTAATTTTACTTACATTAATACCTAAGCCTTATTTACTTTAAACAATGTTATTCAGTCAACAATAGTTTGACGTGTGAGTAGATGAAAAGATAAGTACTTACATATTTGTAAGTAGTACTATAAAATACTGTTCAACCTTTAACATAGATTTTACTCGAATGTTCTAAACTTATAATATTAATAAAGTTGTTAAAGTAAAACACCAGTATTATAATTGTAACTGACTTTATTGGTATTGAGATTTATGCGTGCATGCGGCCGCGGTGTCCGTCCGAGCGAAACGATGTTACTGTCTACCGGCTTACCGCTACGCGTTACGATTTTATTTGACGGCAGAGCTCATTACCGTATTAGAATTAGACCGTCAAACTGCAATGTGCGATATGCATTTTGATGCCTTAGCGACTATAATGAGACTTGCCATCATTACTGAGACGTGTATACATACATAATTTTGCAATGATCGTTGACGACTGGTTATCACAGTAGCCATTTTAATTGGTTGTCGCGTCAACATAGTTTGTGAGAACCCCCGATACTGCCTAACAGACTAACAATGGATCACTGAATAACGTTGCTTATTTACTTTTCATCGCTATTTAAATGTATTGAACTGATTATTTTACTGTAGTCATTTTTAAGTAATAACACGCATAGCTTTTTATAGAACATATTATAATTCATAAATGACACTTAATGCTTTGTTATAAATATCAAAATTGTTGTCTAATATGCCATCCAAAAAGGATAAAGATATGAAAATCATGCGTTTGATAAAAATCTAGTAAAAATAATAATTAAGTACTGACAAAGAAAGAACCTTCTAACATATTACTAACTCTATTTACATGTTAAAAGTTCAAATAAAGGCTAAGCAATAGTTGAGTAAAATTTATGTGTGTGCTGTGTAGAAACTAAAGATCTAGCAAGATTACAATACCTGACAGAGATTACTGTAACGTATTCAAAACTTGTACGTTTCCAGTACATGGCTTGAAGCGCAAATGTGCATTCGAATAATATTATAACGTTTGCCAAACACAGCAAGCCTACTGCACACATAGTTCAAGGACTACGTTTGTTATTTCGACCCAACACAATGCAAGCGATTACTTGATTTGTAGGTCTAACGTTTCATAATTATATTAAGGTATTTGAAATTGATTACGTGCCTTACAAGTGCAAAACTATGGTTACTACGTTTGAAACAAATACATCGGTCAAAAGCGACGCGTAGTTAAGTGAAACTTAATGTTGCAAACATTAATGGTTGTACTCGAGGCATCAGCCTTAATTATGGTCTTTATACGCAATTTACATATCATTCCACATTGCCCATAAATTGATGATGTTCAAAGAGAAGATTATCGTAAGGAAATTAACTTTTTATTTTATTATTGTATGCTTTATTGTATATTCGTATAATACATTTCTTATAAGGTGCGAACATTTTCGACAGTTTTTAAGAGTATAACGTATTTCAATTAAGTCATTTATGGTTGTTTGAATAAATCCCATGAAAGAGACTTTGTTGAAACGTGGGAAAAATTTAATTATACAATGTTAGAACACATTTATCCACTTCACCGAATAACGCAAGAATTTTGTACAATATTCGACACAAATGTTTGCGATATTTATTTCAAAAAACTTAACTTTTAGTCCAACAGTAAGACTTATATAATATATGTAGTTAATGTAAGCGCATCCTCAATATAAACATTAATCACGCCGATTGTTATGTAACGCAGGAGTTGATGGGAACAGATTATGATCAGGAAATAGTTAAAGTACAAATGACCTAAGATATCAGATCTGCTGCATCAGTTGCATAAAACGGCCTGGTCGTTGCACAATCGCATCCAATTCACTCTCGTTGCCTGGTAGGCCTCCATTGTCGCGCACGCGCTTTACTGAGAACGTTCCCGCGTAAAGAGGGCAAAAAGCGCGGGAACCGCGTCAAAACAATAATGGTCGACATAACGCTTCGAATGTTATCTATTGAGTACTTGCATTTACAACATTGCGAATGTTCTCATTATTTGTTTCGAAGTACTTCATTTGTTTGCCTATGATCGGTGAGATTTTTTAAAAATACAGAGTAATTATAAAATATGATTTATTAACGAATTGTTATTATATGTATGGCTAAATAAGATATTGTTTTGATAATAACACTAATTATAAAACGAAATATTTTCATAATAAACTTGGAAAAAATCAACTTGGAAATTAACCGTAAGATATTTAATTTTTCGAGAGACGATTTACGTTTGAATGACGATTGAATAATGGTTTACGTTTACTTTTCGCATGTATACTGTTTCAACATTGCACAAATTACTACTTAAGAATTTGCTACATCATTTAAAATCATAACATGATAAAAATAAACAAACAAGCCACATTCGCAAATGGCACTTCATTCATTGCCAGACTTCTTGACCAGGTTTAATCGTGCTAGAGCTTGTGGGAATTTGTATACAACCTACAGCATTTCCGTTAATAATGATATAAGAAAAGATTACTATGGGTTAAAAACAAAAAAATATTCAAGTATTCTATAATTATTGGAAATCGGATAATAAATAATTTTTTGCAACATGGTTAACGGTAATTACGTGTTATATGGGGACAGACCGTCCTCAGATTCAGAGATTGTGAGCGATCACGTTCAAACACGCACGGCAGAAAGAAAAACTAAGAGAAAAGCAAACAAAGCTATATCTGCTAATGAAAGGCATTCACGTAATGTAGCCGAGCTAGACAATGAGACAGATGCCGTTAAATACGAGAAGAAAATAAAGGAACCGAGGCTTTTACGTTACGTTCCAACGACAGATGTTGAAGAAAACTTCGTTACGGAAAAATTCGAAACGTACGATTTGAAGCTCGAAGAACCACCAAAACGGCATGCTTTTACAAAGAAGCCTAAGAACCCAGCCGATGGGTCAGTAAACTACGCGTATTCGCGCTCCAGTAGCAGTTGCAGCTCGCCTAATTTACCAACGATATCTGAGCACGGTGAACAATATGGTACTTATCGGGTCAGATCTCCACAACTTCCGAATGCTAACGATATTGAGGGTTATGATACGAAGCTCGACAAGTACTTCGCGAAGCCGCGTGAAGTGAAGACATTTGCGGCAAAGGTAGGGTACAACGTAACTTGCGTAACATTTATATGTGTCAGCATGACTGTTACACGTTTTCTTAATTTTCTTAGACAATAAATACAGTTTGATACTACATTGTAACTAATGTCCATGCGTTGGACGTGTCCATGTTTCATTTTACATGAACAATAACTCCAAATCATATTAGTTGTGGAAATTAAATTCAATATAGAGTCAAAAAAAATAAGTTTCTTTGACTAACTAGTACATACGGATTAAACTTATCAAAGCGTTACTTTATGTACTGTTTCACATTTTCCACTGCTTCCGTGAAGATGGCTATTGCATCCAATGCAGTAGTTATCATCACGGATGCTTTAGACATATATTATATTACTTATTTTTAATGTAACAGCCTGTGAATATCCCACTGATGGGCTAAAGGCCTCCTCTCCCTTTTTGAGGAGAAGGTTTGAAGCTAATTCCACCACGCTGCTCCAATGCGGGTTGGTGGAATACACACGTGGCAGAATTTCAGTGAAATTAGACACATGTAGGTTTCCTCACGATGTTTTCCTTCACCGTAAAGCAAGCCGAGCCGAGATGAATTATAATCACAAAGTAAGCATATGAAAATTCAGTGATGCCTGCCCGGGTTTGAACTCACGATCATCAGTTAAGATTCACGCGTTCTTACCACTGGGCCATCTCGGCTCAGTAATATACAAAGGCATATTGAATTTAATAAAAACTTTATAATACTAATTAGTTTATTATGCAATACGAGGTATGATGAAATTATTTTAGTGTGTTGTTGTGTTAAGAGTGAGACGATAACGACCTTCAAGTTCACGAACATAATTATATACTAATATAACTATACACAAATACTATATATAGCGTCATATAATCATACAATCATGCACGAAATAAAAGGAACGTAAAAAACAATTAACAAAAGACGACTCTGAGGAACACTGAACGTAGACATTCCTTAGACTAAAATCCCTAGGATTACTATTATAGTCAAATGGTAAGTTAAAATCAATGCAAATACACATTACGTAGTATTATTTAGTTTAATATTAACTGGAGTACATTCATAATTGTATATTCGTAGAAACAATTTGAATTACCTAAAATAATTGACAGTTGAAGTAAGTATTTACTAGAACTAATATTAATTTAGTGCTATTAAATATATATGAGTATCCGGTATATATTGTGTTAAGCTAAATTGATTATGTAAATTAGGTTTAGTTACGACGTATAAACTATAATAAAATGGTCAGAGTCCTTTACAAATATTACGTATCTAGTACGCATAAACTAAATTTTCAATTAGTAATTTCTTAGGATAATTTACCTTCACGCGTGTCTAATATGGAATATTAATAACGAAACTTGTTTAAGATATTTATATATAAGAAGGAAAATATATTGCGTACCACGTGCATATCGATGGTCTATCTATAAATGTAAAACACATACTACATTATTACGCATACACGGATGTAATTAAAGAGTAAGATGTATTATGTGAAATGTCAAACCACCATTGGTACCAGTGGAACTAAAAACAAAACGTTTTGAATGATTTATCTGTATGCGTAACATGAAACTAATGATGGATTTTAATGAAACCCATAACGGTGACTAATGACGTTGTCCTGGGGTCAATTCTACTAATTTATAACGGTTATAATACGTTTCCGATTATAGAAAAAACGGTTAAACGGCAACAATTACGTTTCAATTCGATTGTTGTAAAGCGAAAACTGCGCAGGTTTCCATCATTATCATAGCCAGATTTAACGATTCGGAACTATTTTCGGTTTTTCGGTTTGGTTCGATTAGTTCAGGCCCATGACCAACCCTCTACATATTTCACTGCGTATAAAAAAGATCCAAGAACACCGAAACCAGGATATTCAACACTACCAACTTTATAACTAATATCTATTTACCCAACTCAACATTTAAACTCAAGACTTATTGATCTGGAAAAACGAGGTTAAATCATTATAAAATTAACAAAAAACGAATTGAGAACGTCCTCCATGTTTGAAGTTGATTAAAAGTTTAAAATTATTTTATCCTTTTTTCTAAAAAACTCCTTTCTAACAACTCACCCTGAGTTGCCAGTAATAATTTTATTGTTGTCGAATTACATTCAACACATTAACTCTTAATTAATAATAGAAGAAGATAATTCCATAAACAAATATAATATAGCAGCAATCCATCTCATTAGTTTCAAGATAACCGAAACAAAAATAAAGTAATTTTTTTATCAGTATCGAGATATTTTTTTCATCTTAGTAAGAATGATGTTATAAAACTGTTAATCCAAAAAATGTTGGCACGGATTAAGCTCTACAAATATTACGCCACTAATCTTGGAGATGACAATTATTTCATAAAGTAAAACCTTTAATTGTTAGCAAAACTATCAATACTAAACTATTTAGAATATAAAATATACGTTATGTACTTGCTTTAATATTGAAAAAAATATACGCACAAAACGAAAACAAAGTACAAATCGTTTACAATATTTTCCCATTAAGCCGTAATAAAAAAAAAACTGATATAATCTACTTAATGGCTTGCGATGTCATTAGGTGTTAGTCACGCAAACCTTTATTACTCTCTTTTCGCTGTAGTTGAATTGATTATTTCCACATCATCTACAATACATCGGACTTTTATCGTATATTTATGTGTTCTTTATCAATATGCTAAAAATAATCAAAAACTCTTAAAAACCAGATACGATGAAACTGGGGAGACTTCGTCAGCTTTCTCTAAGGTCAGGGGCCATCCCGTCGATGTGTCATCTCAACCTTAAATCACATACCATTATAGTCTTAAAATCCGAATAAATTATTCCGAGTTCCACTAACTTAATAGCTTTGTTGTGACATAACTACCTTGTCGACGAAAAATATTTATCGAAGTTAATTTAAATTTTATTCTACAGTAAAGAAGTATTGACAGTTTATATCTCTTAAAATATAAATAACAGCCTTTATAATTCATGCAAATAAATAAATATATATATAATAAATTTTCGCTCAATGAAAATATGCAAGCGACCATAACAATCTATTCTGATACCATAACTCTTCATTACGTAACACAATTTGATTAAGACGTTAATAAGATGTTTTAAATAAATACAGTAATTTATATGAATTAGATATTTCACGCTTCTAATGGTAATATCGGTTTGAAGTTAACCGACCAATAATTTAACACCAAGTTTTTATCAAATGAGAACAAATATTTACATTTTCAATATGATACTTGGTTTCTTTTTTTGGAAAAGTTTATAATAAACATTATAAGAAATAGAGATATTACATTTGTAGTAGATCTATGTTTCGTATGTAGATGTATTCAACGAAAGGTACACTGGAAACGATTTTGATTTTTGATATTAAGGAGGGGTCAATCCCTCATTCTTTATAGCACACGTCACACGCATACATAAGACAAACTATAATCAAATATGGTTTTGGAATTAGACAAACTTGTCGCGATAAAACATAAAAATATAATATTATTTTTAATCTTCGGACTTCGGTATAAGTAAATATAATTCGAGCTTATTTGTAAAGTTAACACAAAAATTTACAATATCTTCTTAGCACACAGAAAGAGACTTATATCTATCTTTTTCAGGGCCGATGGTGACAGAAACTTCACAATAATAATTAAAAAAAACAGGGTACTACTACTCACTGTTTATTGAAAAACTAAGAAACAGTGTTATTAAAGAAAATTACTAATTTAAAATGTATATGCTCCTTCCTTCCTTTGACACAAAACTCTATATGTTCAGTATTTTTATTTATTGATTTAACAAAATTGGTTGTATATGTATACGATAAATGTTTGTTGCAGGGTTCGCATCCAGACAGCTTATATCGCGTGGCGAATGACAGCGGCGCCGGCTCAAACCAGCTGGTCCGGGCGTTACGTGTGCTGCGATGGCCGCTCGCGCTCTTCACCGTTTGCATCGCGCTTGCAGTTTTCGTTTATTTCCTCATGCCAGGTAAAATATACATTACGGTTATGTTTATTTTATTCTTATTTTAAGTGATAAATTTTTCACCAGTATATCTATTTTTAACTTAACTTTTTTGGTAGATTATTTTCATTTGTTAGGTACATAACCATTATAAGTTGATTATATTTTATGATGATCTACATTTTTATTAGTTTTATACCTATTAAAATTACTGTTGCAACAAATACTATTAAAATCTTTAATTGTCCACGTCTTATCTTCAACTGTTATACAATTCTATTGTAAATAAAATAGCTTTCAATTACTTTCACCAATTTCATAAACATTTCGGTACATTCGTTATCTTATGTTACAATTTGTCTTTTAATTGTTGTTAAAAATTGCTTTACTATTAAAGAAATACATAATCACAATTGTCAAATCTGTTGATGTAATATTCGATACGAATTATAAATACTACTGGTTTTATAATATTTTTTTTAAATGGCAAACTGGCAAATGGGCTTTCTTATGGTAACTAGTCTCCACCGCCCATACACATGGGCACTGTAAGAAATATTAATCATGCTACTAAGAACTAAGGCGTTATGTCCCTTGTGCCTGTAGTTACACTGTCTCTCTCGCCCTACAACCAAAATGCAACAACACTAATTATTGCTGTTTATCAATAGAATATGTGATTAGTGGTTGGTATCTTCCCAGATGGGCTTATAAAAAACCTACCACCAAATAAATTAAATACTAGGACCTATACATTTGATAACAACAACTTAAAGTTAACATAGCCGTTTCTTAACTTTCAATTGGGTGTTTGATACAATAAAAACAACGAATAAGTACGAGAAAAACATGTATCATATTTTGGTTCCTTATTGTTATATATTTCTTACCGCATCTCGTAGTATTATCGTATTTAAATATTAAAATAAAAGATATACTTAATATCTGCTATAAAATGTTACCGAAAATTATTTGAACGCTTTTGTGCGTCGGTCTGCCAACGTGTGTACCTCAGAGTTCAGGCCTTCTGTAACCTTTGCCAGCTTTTCCATTAAATTCAAGATAATTATCCGTTTTATGTGCTATAACTATTGGTATTTATTACACTGTTAAAAGTAATGATATATACGTGTGAAAGTGTTTCAATAAAATTTTATTTCTTCATGATGTCATACACGTAATACAAAAGACTCATTTATTTAGTAAATCTACAACTCCTAACTTATGTAATTAGAGAGTAGGTAACGCTTATCTTCTAAATTCAACGAGAGTTTTCTTTGCTTTAATGCATTCGAAAAAAAAGCATTATAAAATTATTTTTTTAAATTTCATATTCCATGAAATATTACTATCAAATAAAGAATTTAATCAGCCAACTCGCAAATATAAACCAACCTCATTAAGACACATTAAGAATATAAAAATATGCATTTTGTGACATTTTCAGCGGCATACACATTAACATTGAAAGTAATAAGATAGCCAAAAGCGACCGAGATAATTATTGTCCGTATTATCTTTATCTCCTCTCTTCAGCTATACGCGATGTTTTTGTGAGCATTTAAAACCAATTAGCCGAAAAATTGCCTGCGACATCGTTTATCGGCTAATATAACTGGTAAGATACGATAATTACAGGAGTCCAGCGCGGGATGGTCGTAAATAACTTTCTAACCAATTATAGTCTTTCTCATATGTATACTTTGTTACCTATGGACAATTTACCAAGCCTTTGATCTGTTCATAAATATTCAGAAACTTTCTCGTCCAGCACGCGAAGGGTTAACAGCCAATTTTGAAAGCAACAGCAGAATTATAATCAAAAATATTCGCTTATGGTTCATACGAGATTGCGTACCTGAAATCCACATATCTCCTTAATATGCTTTGAATTGACTCTTTTTGCAATGGATTGTCGAAAATGAAAGTTGACCTCACGACAGCTATTGTGCATCTTTGCAAAACGTGCCTACATAATGCATGAATTTTACACAATAAGCCCTCTGACCCTACTTTCTTTTATACATTTTTTAACAATATTGTAACGACATGTTTTAAAATTACTTAACCGTCTGTGTAATAAAAAAAAAATCAAATATTCTATACGCTCAAATACGCTAAAAAATCATACAAATATTGATAAAAGATTAGATACATACATACTAACAAGTATTTAGATATGACACAGAGAAAATAATTATCGAATTAAACTATTTTCAAGTTATTTTATTTATTATCATCATACCGAGATATATCCAGACTTTGTATCTAACCATTCCGAGTGCTAGTCAGTTTTTCTAATTCTAAACATTAGAAAAACCAATGAGACTACAAGCTGAAGGGATCTTATCTTAACAACCATAAAAGGTTGTTGGAGTTAATGACTGTGTGTATTTGTGTAATGAGTAGCAGTATCTATTGGTAAAAGTGATAACATACCACCGATCGATCGATTTACACGTCATCATTATATTGAAAATGTTCGTACCTAAAATAAAGTAAGATACAGTTAATTTATTAAATTCAAAAATTATCATTAAACATAATTAAATAAAAGTTAAAATTAAATAAAAAAAAGCCACCATATTCGGTGGCTTAATATCATTTCTTAATGATATTAAGCCACCGAAATGATTTATATTTTCATAAATTTTTTTAACTCGGGGATACTATTAAGGCTTTTTTAATCTCGATCTGTTTAAAACATTAAGAAATGATATTAAGCCACCGAATATGGTGGCTTTTTTTTATTTAATTTTAACTTTTATTTGTACGTTCCTTTTTCAAATTTACAAGTTTCATTAAAATTAAATATCTATGCAAACACAACAAGATCGTAATTAACACGTTCCCGAGAAATGGGTGTTTATTTGACCAATTATATAAGGCATAATAATGTTAGTTACGAGTCATTGGAACTCAGCCTTAGGGTGTTTGCAGTTACAGTTACCTACATAGCTTGGAGTAATTAGCTTATTTTCGTCTGACGTCAAAATTACTGACAACGTAATTAGCCTAGTGTCCTATATTATAGTTTTAAAATTTACCTATAATTATATCCCATATATCAGTAATATGGTAATTTTACATACAAGATATAAAAAATAAATATACCTATTGCGAAGATTACTCATTGTAAACCTTTTTGTATGATTAATCCGAACAACACAATCTATACATACAAATAAATAAAATTAAAGTTTCTTTCTGCCCCTTTTCATGTTAATACGGCTCTTAGCGAGTTACCAAAACCAGAGCAACCATTTTTTATAGTTGTCTGTCTGTCTAAAACACATGCGGTACAAATGCAAAACCTAAACAACCATATTTTTATTTTAGTATACCGCTCCTAGCTGATAATTTAAATATTGTATCTCTGGAAAGGTTTTCGTCACAAACTGAATTCAATGCTAGCGAAGCCGCGGGCTGCAAGTCTGTAATCATATTCTAAGTTTCAAATGTCCTCTAGGACTTAGAACATTTGCCAAAACAAAAAAAAAAAAAAATCTTTAAGCATATTGCTTTACAAAAATGATCCGTCGAATTTATATTAGGATAAGAACAATTAGTATACAATTAAAATGACAAGCACGTATTTTAATATGCACTCGTACCATACGGGTAATTGGTTCACACGTGAAGTGTCCGGCCATAAATCGCCATAGCTCTTATGTATAATATTCGCTTAGTTGTACCCTAATTGTGTAGTAGGTCAAGCAAAATAGTATTGCTATTATAACGTTTATATATTTAATATTAATTATATTTGATATTAACTTTCGAACGACCTTTACATAAATATTGTTGAAAACAGAGATTGAAAATAATAAACTTGAATGTTGCACATGCGTTTAAAAATCGAATACGTTTCGTTCTAAAACAGTTGTGTAACTGATAAGGATTAATGATGACTAGGTCGAACTCATCTTGCGTAGCTGCGGGGGCGTGCTAGTGACTTCTTTAACCCCGCTTTCACTGTCTCACGTCCTCATGCTTCCTGTGTAGTTACGTCAATTCGAATACGATTAACTGTTTGCTCTTGAAAAGGTGACACCACAGATATATATTATACATATCTGTGGTGACGCCTAATAAATACTATCTATCAACCGAGAAATTGGCATATTGCTAATAACGAAAGGCACTTCAAGATTTTTTAAAAATTTTCATTTAATTATAAAAAATCTATTTATCGACATTTTTCTACGTTTTTATATACTGAAATGTATATAAATGGCCGTGTATTGTGTTGTTGTGTTGTGTACGTATACAGTCGGTTCATGTGTTTTGCACGACACCTGTTAATATTATCAAAGCAATTATTTCATAACTACAAAAAACAAATTACATGTAGGCGCAACCTAATAAATTTCAAACTTAATATTATAGTATAGGCTTGTTTCCTTCACAAACAAAGAGTATTTAAATAAAAACAATAGGCCGTTACTTGATGATGAAAAAGATCCTTGAGGAGTCAACTTTGCTACACTGCAATTGGAAGATATACATATTTTATTTGTGTCTTGAGATTTTTACAATCTTTTTCTTTATTGCTGATCACGAAAATGAAAATGAAAAAAATTAAGAAATTCATTAACTTAATAGTTTTTGAACTTACGACCTTTAGATTTTTGGACTTCGATTATCAATATCAATTATACAATAAAGTACTCAGTTATATTAAACATTACAAGGCAGATTTTAATTGAACACGCTCTAATTTTACTTCCAAAGGAAATTAACTTCCGAAAGATATGAATTATTTGGTTGGCAGCTTTACATAGCATACTTATTCTATTTAGTAATAATTATTTGCGCTAACTTATTCTAATAACGTATGGTCGCTTAGCCATGACAAAGTTTCAGGTTCTTAACTGGCTCTTGGAGCTATTGGTGTATATTATCCTGAATACCTATTCAGAATATTCGAAGGTATATTAAAAAAAAAACAAGTTGGGTGAATGTACGTATGTTTGAATGTAGAATTTTATGATTCCAGTTAATATGGACGCTGAATCGGATACTGTCAATGCCACATATTGGGAAGAAAGTATTTCAGAGGCGCAATCACACAATAACCGAAACAAACTGGCTATCAAACCAACTTTGCAAACAGGAACAGAAAAGTCGCGACCACCAGGTTTGACATATTTGACTTTTTTTTAATTTAAGCAGCTTATATATAAAATATTGATATAATGTACGTACTCCTTTAAAGCACTTCGCACATATTATATAATTTAACACACATCGTGTCAGACACTAAATCACTCTATTAGTTTTTTTAATGTTTTTGTTAGTTTTCTATGTTTTAATATTTATTCCATTTTTCATTCTATGTTATTTGTTTGTTCTTGTAAAAGTTCACCAATCTTTAAAAATTCAGGTTCAAATCCTCCGGAAATCGACTTTTACGATTCTGACCACAACAACTATGACTTATCTTCTATAGTTGATATAGTAACGGAAACACTCCCGAAAAGAAAACTACCCCTACCACCTGTGTTTCCTACCCACATAGCTCCGGAAGTTCAGTATGGAAATGAAGAAGCAGATTCAGAAAGCTCTCGTTCTCCCAAGCTACTTAAAGTTACTACAACTGTACCTAGCGATTCTACATTAAAACCACACATAACTCAGAAACCAGAAAAACCTCTAGCTGTTTATTTCAAAGATGGAAACGCAATTACTACAACGAGTACAGAAGGTGTACTAATAACAGAGAGCATCACACACGCAGAATCATCCAACGATATAGCTAATTATCTTAAACAACAAGCAAACAAAAATACAATGAAAAATTCAAAACCAGAAATTCAAATTCACCAAGTATTTCCATCTTCTCTGCCTTTACCACAATTTGATACGACAAAAATGAAGCAACTCTACCAACCTAAGCCTGACGTTCCTTCTGAAGTGCAAGAATATTACAGTCGGCCTGCCGTTAACAGTGACGTCAAATTTACCTCAGGTCATTCAAAACTTTTCGGTATTTCAATAGAAGACGCGGAAAATATGAAGTCCACTACTCAAAATTCACTTTATAATACAAGGGTGTCCCCAACTCTTCCAACATGGCGAGACAGAGATGATTCCACCACGAAAAAATATCCTATAAATGGTAATTACGATGGTAAGTTGAAACCTTTTACATTCAGACCAAATGGCTTGCGGTTAAAGGTGAGCCAAAGCTTATTTCCACAGTATTTTCACAGCTTTAAAATGTGTTTGCACTTTTCTTTATATTTATAAAAAATATGTTTTAATTTAAGCGCTACTGCGGGGTTTAATTATAACTATAAAGAAATATTAAAATTATCAGAAAACATTTTATTAAAAAAAATATTCATTGAGAAAAAATTTTTTTTTAAAATACTAATTTGACAGTCATACTAAGTGCTTGATGCTTGCATAATTAACGCTTATATAAATAATATATGATGATAAACTATTATTCGATTATTTACTTTTTCAAGAAGAAATAATTATGTTGTTACCCAAAAAGATCTGTAACTTAAATCATATTTCCTTTATACATTACAGTGCCTCAATGTCGTTCCACTCGCCTACCTCTATGCCGTGGAGTGCTGCCGTATGACTTGGCGGGAGCCCCCGCCACCGTTGGCATGGTGGACGTAACGACCTTGCTACCACAGATACAATATCTTGTCAGCACAAACTGTAGCCAAAGAGTCAGACACTTCGCTTGTTCACTTCTCGAGCCAGAATGCAGTCCACCACCATACGCCCCGAAACTGCCATGCTATAACTTTTGCAAAGGTGTGTGCTTTATTACTCACAGGCTAATTTTAATTGTTTGATTTAATGGAAATTAGTTCTACTTTCTTTATTTAATAATACAAATAAGATTGTGATTTAAAAATAACTGCCTAAGTTAATATAGCTATTTGCGATTTACCAAAACTAAAACAATTTATTTTATTTTATTCTTAGTTCTTCTCCGCTACCTAATAATTTAAATATTTTGTATCATGTATAATTCAAAAAGGCATTAAGTACGTTAAAAATGACAGAATAAATTTTCGTCACAAATTGAATTCGACGCTGCGGGGTTTACTTGTTTTAAAGAAGTTTTTAAAATAAACTTGTCTTATATACATTAGACTAAAATAAATATCATGATTATTTTTTTAAGCCATCGTCGACAGCTGTGATGGAATGATACCAACGGATCTACAACCTATGTTCGCTTGCAATCAGTACTCTAGTAACAACTGTGCAACTGCTCGCGCTCCTTGCTTCTCTCGTGAGCTTGATTGTGGAGACGGTTCCTGTGTGCCAAGAGACTGGATCTGTGATGGAACTAGAGACTGTCCCGGTGGCGAAGACGAGATGCCTTGTTCGGCTTGCGAAAATAACGAATATCGGTAATTATTAAAGAACTGCACTCCATTTAAATTCTCACAAGATTATTTATATATTTATATCGATCAATCGGTCGTCTCACTATCAAATGTTTTTATACCATACCATTTTACAATTAATTTAAAGAATTTTACTATATTACCTCAATTAAGTAGATACCTGTTCAAATCATTTAAAATGATCTAAAATGATTATTTGTTAAGCATAACTACGTTACGGTATGTACATACATTACAGTACATTAAAATCCCATTAATATTTCACTGCAGAACGAAAGCTTGTTTTCCTTTATGGTCTGGAGATTATTCAAACAAGATTCATTGCGATATATTAAAATTACTTTATTATACTTCAGTTTTATCCGACACATCCTGATTTTCTCACATGATCTTCTCAGTGTTATGTTACTAAGCGCATAAAAAAACTTTAGTCAAAATCGTCGTCGTCTACCCACTACTTTTATTTTTATTGAATTCAAATAGGAAGGTAGACTGACAAATGGACCAATTGATGATAATTGGTCAACACCGCCCATAGACATTGGCACTGTAAGAAAAATTAACACTGGCTCCTTCACCTTTTAAACTAGAATAATTTTGAGTTATTATTACTATTTGGCGGTTGCATATGTGATGAGCTTATACCCAGTTGGGCTTACACAAAGCCCTGCCACCAATTAAATCTTAATTTTTAAACTTAAAATAATATTGCTATTTCCAGCTGCAGTTCCGGGCTGTGCATAACTAAACGATGGCTCTGTGATGGGTACGCGGACTGTCCTAGTGGGGAGGATGAGCAAGAGGACTTGTGTCGAGGAAGACTTCGAGCTAAAGGAGGCTACGAAGAGGACGTGGGGGAGCCTGGAGAAGAATTAGCTGGTTCAGCTCCAGCACCGTCGGTTCGCAAACCAAATAGGCTGCATGCTCCACAAAATAGGAACTATGCTAGTCCTCGTAATGGTATACCCATGATAAATTGACTAATTTATATATTCCAGTAACAATATTAATTACAGTTTTCAATAGGTATTATCTGCCCGCTTTGCTAAGCGTAAAAACTCTTAATATCTCTTATGTTCAACAGATAATTGATAAGTTTTACTAATTTTATTAAAATCCATCCAGTCGCTTTAAATTTTAAACGGAGCGAGATTAAATTTTAAACACCCAACACACCTTGTCACATTTATAATATTGGTAAATTTTAATATTAGCACGTTAATTGTTAGCAGGAGATATTGACAGCAGTCAGGAATTACTCATGACTAGTGATAGCAACAATGGTTTAAGGCGTAATTTCACACGGCGCCCTTCGCTGTCACGTTTAACCCCATATAAACGTCCTAAGCCACTTGAAGTCAAACATGATTCAGAAGAAAATAACGAAAACACAAGTGTTAGCCCAGTGAGAAAATATACTACAATTGTACATCAAAACAGAACTGGGCAGTCTAATTCTAAAAATGTAAACGTAAAAGAAAGTAATTTAGACGAATCGCTAGAAAACGTTAACTTGGAAGATCTGGGTCTATTTGGTGATGTTGAGAAAGAGAAAAATGAAGAACAGACCGAGAAAAAGGCACCAAAAAAACAACAATTCAGACCAATGAATCGAGCGACTGAATTATCGGGATCAACTAAGTTAGACAAAACTGTAAATAAACTTGAAAAAGTTATCGATGGCGCTGCTATGTTGAGGGTAAGATTTATATATAGATAGAAAAAGAAAAGCTCTGAAATGATATGAATACTCGATTTGGCACTCGTAAAGTGTTTATTAATACGCTCATACTTTCACATTGATCTTAGTTATTTTATACTTTATTGTACTTGTAATTTAATTATTAGAACATTTCTTTTTGCAAATGAAAATGGAAGATGTAGATCAATAGTAAAGCTCACTTTTTACGCTATTTACGCGTCAAACATGTTGCGTCGTATCTTGCGTCTCTTACTAATAATAATATTACTATGATAAGGTTTTGGTATAATCTATATAAAAATTTACAAATCAAAAATTGATGAAGTCTGTCTATGCTTTCAAATGACCTCGTTTTGAGGTAATATGGCTATTTGCAAGATACCAAAACTAAATCATTATTATTATTTTTTTTTATAATATCTCTGTTACCTAATAATTTAAATACTTATAATTCAAGCAGACATTAGGCACGTTAAAATAGCAAATTTGGAATAATTTTTGTGACAAACTGAATTTGACTCTGGCGCTGGTTTCGCTAGCTTATAAATATAATGCAGCCCCAGACGTTGATACTTTCTAGATTTATATAAATGTAAACTTAAACATAAACAAAATTTAATGCATTTCAGAAAGCGGCACGTGAGAACCACGAAGAAACCGTAGACTCTCCAGAAAGTAATAATACCATGGACATCGCAGGCGACATGCCTGGTGGCTATAACAGCGCTCACGCTTCGCCCTGTCCCAGCGGCGAGCTACGCTGTGTGGACGGTCGGTGTATCACCTTTGCTCAGCTATGTGACGGTACCATCGACTGTTCTGACCACGCTGATGAAGACAACTGCTACACGTGATTGTATTAAAGTTAATTGTATATAGGGTATCGAAGAAGATTATGATTGATATTATTGAAAAGATTATAAGACATGACAAGGACCAAACATGAACCCATAAGGGACCAACCTTACACTTATAAAATATTTCTGGCTGGTAGTAGTGACGTCATCAGGAAAATGCAATGCGTTATGAAAATTACTATGTATGTATGTAATAGGTATATAATTCGATTTATTTGATTGTTTGCAATTCCAAACGATAAAAGCCAACTACAAAAATCATATTTTCTTTACTAATTCGATATTTTTTGTAATAAATATTTTACACAAATTCAAGTAAATAATCAGCAACTTCACAAGAAACAAGATTGATTACTACAGTACTTTTGGAATACACCTTAAAAAACTAACTACGGATTACATTAATATGTGTATTTTTAATATTTTCTCAACAAGATAACTAAAAACTTGAACACGACACTATAGATAAGCAAAACAGGAAGAAAATCAAATATTAATATTGTCCAAAATAATGCAAAGTTAATTAAAAACTTGTATTCAATACCGTTCGAATAAATTACATAGTACTCATAAGTAACTAACTAAATAACGTTGTTAGCACTTTCCTTAGTCGAAATCGTTTTATGATTAAAATCAAGAATACAAATTAAAACAGAATTCTCCGTTATTTTTTTTATTGCTTACTTTAGATTTTTGTCTATGGAACAAGTTTAATCGAATTTAATCATTTAATAAAAAAAAAATAAGTATATTTACGTATAAAGTAGCTTCTTTATATAATTATTGATTAACTTATATAATAAACACTAATTTTATTTGAATGGAATATATTTCATATTTTATAATTTTATACTCTACGCGTATTTAAAAAAGTATTACTGTTTAATTGGAATAAATTAAATATTTTCTTTCGAGATACAATAATAACAATTAATTTCGTCCCCATTCATTTTAAATATTGAAAATAAAATTTACTTATAAGATATATAGATAAGTTTCATTCCGTAAACATATAAATCTTGCAACAAAATTTATCACTTGTTTTAAATTTATTATTATTTTTTGTTTTTCAGTGTTTAGCATGTAATTTATTTTAAGTCTGTATGGTGCTTAAGAATACGAGTATGTGCTATTACTTTTCAATCTTATTGAACTAGTTTTAGATGATATATTGAAAACAAATTATGACTTTCAAATCATGTCATAATTTTTATGGTAATGTTAGAAATATTATTATATTATAATTATAAGCTGTGATAAAGCAATGCATATTATTGGTAGAATAAGTCTACAGTAAATTAAGAGTCGAATCTGTGTATGTATAAATTACTTTAAAATATTGTCGTTTATACATCTTTATTTCAAATAATATTTATAAAACATAAAAAAAAGGTTTCATTAAAGAGGTTTTAAAACTTTAAAATTTTCATAAATATTTAATTTTTTTTCTAAATTAAGTATTATTAAATCTTAGGAGCCTGTTCAATTGATAAAGTTATTAATTATATTTGCAATTCCCTGTTGGATAGTTTAAGATTATTAATTAGATATTCTTTGTAAATATTATTAGCACTACTTATTTATTGCTTGTAGATTGGTGACTTAATTTTTTTTTACTTATGTAAAAGGCATTGTACTTATAATAAAATACCTTCCAAACTTCGTTCTGTATTAAGATCTAGTAAATCACCTATATTATCCTAGAGAATTATTCACATAGGTCAACAGTGACAACCCAGTGAGATTCTAATGGTTTTTCTATACACATTAGTAAAGAAATGTAACTCTTTTAATCTGTCATACCATGTGATGTCATAGTTTGCTTATTGCTTACCGATTACTTCTTTTGGGTTTTATATGAATATATAACTATAAAATAACTTCGAAAAATAAATTTACATTATCTTGTTTCATCATAAAGAGAATCAGAGTTATTATGTTATAAATTTAAGCAGAAAATCCAAAGTAATGTCATAATACCATAATTATAATGCCGTAGGTATAATGCCGTAGGTATAGGCCGTAATTATAAGTTATTATTAAATACTTACATCGAAGAAGGAAATTACATTATGCTTAACAATAGCTGTTAAAATTATTTTATATTGTAAATAGCGATAGGAAGTGTTTATTTGTAATATTGCACTAAGTTTTTTTTTGTAATTTTCATACTAAAATAAATACTTTGCCATGTTTTATTTTGTTTTATTAAATATTCCCATCCCATCCCACACTTCTAACTTCCAGACTCCGGGCTGCTACTGAGAATTTTTTGACATAAAAACTCAATTACTTTTTATTGGCCCGACCTGGGATTTGAACCCAGGGCCTCCGGGTCTGCGGCCTGACATCAAGCCACTAGATCAACGAGGCAGTCAGCTGAAATATACAGATAACATGTAATGATATTATAGATTTAATTATGTGTTTTATTATTTAATGTTATACCAACCAGACAAAACATGCTCTTGTAAGCAAATCATATTAAAAAAGTAACTTTTGCGTAATAAGATCTGCATCTATAAATTTTAACTTTTTTTTATAAATTTGTCGGGAAGGCAAATGACTACTCCGATGGTAAGTGATAGTAGAGTCCAAACGCGACGACGGCCAGTACAGTCGGGAAGGAAGTTCTGCACTAGCCGCCCCTGCTTCTTCACGCCTCGTTTGAAGGAACCCAGGTTGTAAGAGGAGGGTAACACCTGAACTAGTAAAGAATTCAATTTTTTGGAAGTGCGACAAAGAAAGGAGTTGCCAAATTTATTTCTTTGTGAGCGATGGAATTTATATCAGTAAGGCGGTGACATCGAGAGCTACCACAGGTAGACTTATGAAGAAAGGGGGAAGCAGAATTTAGAGATAATAATTCCTCAGAGCACTCGTCGTGATACAGTCAACACATTTTTGATATAATAACCTTCTATAACTTATATCGAGAGCAGGATATTCAGTCAATGATAATGTCTATTGTGGTTCAGCATTGGATCTATGATGTTTCCGAGCGAAGACAAAAACTAGATATTGACGCATATTCATTCCAGCATTTAAACAGAAAAGCATTTAAAAACTCACAAAAAAATAAAATATTGCATGAGATTTTTATGTAGGAAATTTTTATTCCTCTTACATTAACTTGTACTCTTTGTTACAATATGTATCGTTATGATGATTACACAACAACCAGTACGAGTACGACCCACGCTATATTTCCGTGTTTAATCTCAAATGTTTTAACTAACTGCGTAAGACATATTATATATATTATAATGCACTAGCTTGTGCACAAACATAGGCGCATTCTCTATACACTCACTTAATTAAACCAATAGGAACCCAATCTAACCCGAAAGAAGGGCTCATGAGCAGAACTTCTTTACGTGTTTTCCTAGGATCGGGAGTGTAAACACTACCAAACTCCAAGTTCTTAGCAGAAAAACCCAAACATTTTATTGGCACGACCTGGTGTTTGAAATATTTGAACCCAAGACATCGATCTGCAACTGAATAAGCTAGCCACCAGACAAACGAAGTGATCAATGATAGGTACCTTTACTAATCCATACTAATATTATAAACGCAAAGGTAACTGTCTGTGTGTTACGCTTTTACGGCTAATCTACTGAAGAGATTTTGATGAAATATGGTATAAAGCAACCTTGAACCCTAAGGAAGGACATAGGCTACTTTTTCATACTTAACACTTCCCTCACTCTTCTAACACGCAGGCGAAGTCGAGGGTGAAAACTAGTATAAAAATTAAGTCTGAACTTACCTACTAAAATCAAAGAAAACTCTATATAATAAGTACTTAGCAAAACATATCTATTACACACTTATATGTGTATGTCCATTTATTGCAAATATGTACCTACTTATATAAAACCGCTTGCAAAGCAAAGCTCTAATGGCCATTTCAAAATGTATTTCAAAACGGTATCTATCTTATTCATCTCATGATTCATGCTTTTGGTTAAACTAAATATAATTAAGGTGTAATAAATAAGCACTTCCTCAGTATTCTTAAGCATTAAAGCATGTCGTTTACGCTTTGTGATCTGCATTAGAAACGGTGATTCATGTTTCGTATTTATTAGATTTGTCGAATTTCGTTCTTAAGTATCAACAAGATATGCGAAAGTCCTCTTTTAGATTCAATTATACGGCTTGTTTTTCCGCAAAGATTTAAACACCTACGACCTTACGCGGCAAGACTGGAATGTTTTTATAGATATAGATTTTTTCATTCACAGAACCGAGCGATTACCTCATCGGTATCGCCGCTTTGCGAAAACTAAACTCGCTTCGATTACATGTTGATCTCCTTGTTTTTGTTGTTTTTGACAAATTGTACGTGGTTTTGAGGTCGTACCGTTTCCTCTTAGATACAGGTATTTGTAGAATGATTCATAGAATTTACAGCAAATAAAATATTAGTTATCGTGCTCGTATCGAGATCGTAGGCCCCCAGGCACCCTAATTCGAAGCGGTTGGAGTAAACTTATATTATTTTTAAATCGCCGACCCATTTCCCCATTAATTATCCCCTGGGCCAGTAAGCCTAGGGATAAGTCCCGGGCTATTAATATAGACGCTAATTTATTTTATGTCATTGTCATTATATTTCTACGTCTGTGCATTGCTTACTTTTAAATCTTAAATGTAATGATTAAGAGAGAGATTCTCATTTGATAGTTAAACGTAGAAGTGATAAAATTAAAAAAAACATACAATTTTTTGTTTAAATGTTTATATTTTGTTGTATAGAACCAATAACTTTTAAATCGGAACCCGGGTGTCATCGACCGTTCGTTGGTAGAAAGCGGTGAGTCAGAGGCCGTCTTGGCTCCAGGCTACCTTGACGGCATCGCCGGTTGCACCTCGCCGCCTGTAGCTACTAGTGTTAGCCTTATATAGACACGGGATTGCCCGTAAGCAATATTTCAATATTCACTTACAGACGTGAATCGGATGAAATGTGGTATTATTATTTTTCTATTTAAGTATTTTTATTTAGTATGATTTAAAATAAACTTTGAGGACTCCACTGACAGTTTTTGTCATCAATCATTAAATTTTCGCAAAGATATAAGGACATATATAAAATATATTACAATAATAATATTCTTAATAGAATGATATATAGTGTAATGATTTTTACATCTTGTAAACAGTGCCTAATGCTTAGGATAAACAAAATCCGAAACTCTGGAAAACATTAATAAAATTATTTTACGTTTATCAAATCCATAAGTATAAATGTCAATTGGACAAGATATGTCTTACGGGACATTTTTTATCGGGTCAGTTTTAAATATCTACAAAGCCAAGATTTTATTCTGGGTTTCTGACTAGCGTGGAATTCTCAAAAGAGAAATTGGTCATGTATTTTTCTTACTCGGGTGAAAATAAAAAAAATATGATGGATAATTGGGGTTTAATAATTATAGATTAGTTAGGAAACTTTGTTAATCTTTTGTAATTGAGTGCAAATTGTGATAAATAAAGAGAATCCCTTCATTCCCTATTTAAGTCGTCAACTCGTCTACGGGTATCTTCTCTGTCTGGCCATAGCCATGTTAGGCTGTACAGCTTCTCTGCAGACAGGTTACAAGGGTATAATCGAACGAAAGTAAATAAACATTACATTCTCGAGGTAAACAAACCTTAGGACTGGTTTCTTGTATCGTTCGACCGACTAGACGTATTTATGGCTAATACTTTCTAAATACGAGTATCTGCTGACATGTTTAACCAAAATGCATGTAGCACGAAGTTTAGCGATTAGGTACTTCAAAGCGGCAATAAATTAATTATAACTACGTAATCGTTTATGTATAAAATGTCTGAGATCTACTTCCGTTCACTTGCTTTGATAAGTGAGCCCCGGTTTGATATAAAAAGTTCCTTTTCCCCCAAAATTGTTATAAAATAATAATAAAAAAAATATAAGTATATTTACGTTAATTACAAAAACGTATAAAATATAATATTTTATAAACACAAATTCGAATGTAACATAAATTATAAAGCATTATTATGCGCACTGCACAGCAGGTAATTATTTTTATTTCTTAAAATACAATTAAACGAAACCTTAAATTTCAACCTTTACATTACCTTCCTCATGTCAATGAATTTAAAAATAAACAAACAGGAAATTAACAAAAAGACTATCATACAAATTTTTTGTTAAACTGCTTTTGTCGATGTTTGAATTTTCCTACCTTAAGTGGTTTTAACTGGGATTTGATTTCATAAAAAATTAGTTATCGAACATCATAATATTAATATGATGCGTACAGTTTGTGTAACGACTGATTATATGTAGTTTAGAATTGTATAAATGGGTATGAATACATTATAAAATATGAATTGATCTAGCTGTGCAAAAAATTACATTGTTCCTATATGTAGAGGCTTACACTCTATCTATAATAGCGACAATGTAATTTTTTTCAGATTAAGGAGTTATATCAAGTAGATATTTTTTTTGGTAAAAATAGCATTTGTTTCCTAAAAATACAATAATAAATATTGTTAGCCACTTTACCAACCTATTTTACAATATTTTAGAGTGTTTAAAATTTTAACGAATTACTTTAAAAATATGCATTATAGAGTGTTATTTTTTACTTAAATAATTAGGTATTCACTAATTATTGAAGTATATTGAGAAATCAACATTTATCTAGTTTTTGTAAAATACGTATCACATTTAAGATATCAAAACATTATCCATTATATTCCGTTTAATACGTTTATCTGGCTTTACTTACCAGTTACAATAACGACGTTATGGTGTGAGGGAATGCGTACTACTTATGGCATTGCAGAACTGAGTACGCTGGCTGGTGATTCATTTCTCGGAATTGACCTTGCTATGAGTCATTCGCTGTAAGGCAGAGTCGGGGATACCGCGCCTGTCTGCCGGCTGCTTTCTAGACGCTCTCCGTTCACTGTGAACGCTTTTATGTACAAAGCAATTTTGCTTTAAATTTTATATCAATTAAATATTATAAAATGTGTTTCCTAAAAAAACGTAGGAAAAATAAATAGATGATATATCGTGCAATCAGATATTTGTAAATATTTTTGTGAGTTTCCAAAGTTGGATATCATGATAACAACCATGACGTCATTTATATTGTTCAAGGTAAGATTATTTGTAATATATATTAATGCATTAACTAATAAATTTATTTAGCAAATGTAGGCCCATAATTTTAAAGACTAATTCATAAAAAATAATAATCAGTTTCTTATTTGACCTAACTGGATAGTTGACGTTTGACGTTTACATTTCCACTATATAAATAAATGTAATACATAGGCAATCTATCTCTTTTTAACGCATATTCATCATCGTTTCTGTGAAAGAGATGGCGAAACTGAACTAGAATTTAAAACATTCAAGCTATTCAATGCTATGTGCTGTAGGTTAGAAAGAAATAAAAGACAAAAAGTTGATGATCTCTGTGTAGGTAATTTGTAAATCATCTATTTATATGATTGTTATTGTGCAAAATTTTTGATATATGGTTATAATTAAATGAAAACTAAGCGATTTTTAACTAAAATACTCAAGAAGTGATGTGATAAATGTGACAGAGAATTTCGATCATCTGTAGCGTTCAGTTCGTCACTTGATGAACAAGTTTTAATTTTACAGACTAACTCTTTTTTGGTGAGAATGAATAGAGAGGATAATGTAAACTGGTTTCATGGGAAAATATCTCGGGATACTGCAGAAAAACTTTTAAAAGAAGGTAAGGTTTTAACATTTGACAAGTCTCGCATTGTTTGCGATTGTATTGACCATCTCGTTTTACTTTTCAGAGGGCGAAGATGGTGTTTTCTTAGTGCGTGAGAGTAATTCCTCGCCCGGAGATTTCGTTCTTTCAGTTTTACATCAGGTAAATATTTGTAAATAAAGGTCACAGTAAAATTTCATGTCAATTAAAGATGACATGTTTGCTATAAAAAACGTAATTATTACGTTTTTATTTACGTTTTATCTTTGTTACAATTTTTATTTAACTATTCTTGTTAGCAAAAGTAGCGGAAACACAGCTAGATATTTTATATCTATGCCACAATTTATAGTAAGATTTCATATATTTCAATACAAAAACGGACATAAGTATTAAACATGTTTTGCTTTGCATTTTGTTATGCTTAAATTGGCTTACCTTCAAAACAATGTTATTAATGGGTTAAATTAAAATTCAGTAATATTTTTAACATGTATTGGGAAATATATTTATTTAAAAAAAAACTACTTATTACAGGGGGAAGTAGTACACTACCAAATCAGGAGACATGGTGAAGATGCATTTTTTTCAATTGAAGAGCATACAACAGTGCATGGCTTGGATACGCTCATACAGCATTATCGTGGAGACTCCAATGGGCTTGTCACGAGGCTATCTATTGTATGCAAAGGGCAGCCACCTCCACATGAATCTCGAACTCAAGGGACCACTAATCTCTTACACAGGTAATATTGAATAGTATTTCTCTTTTCTTTTTAATATTAACAGATATAATATATTTGTTTTTATACAAAGCCAGCGCATATTGAATTTTTAAAAAAATGAAACACTGCATCATCTTTAAATCATTCATTCCATATTACTATTTTTTACTTTGTGTGTATATCGTAAAAATGAAATAAAAATATTTAGATGCTGGGATATTCCTTTAAAAATTTGTACCTATTAGGTAGTATGGTTAATGTACAAGCATTTTACATAGATTTTCCCAACTTCAAAGAAAGGTTCTCTGATTGCCCTTAAGTCTGTCGGTGTGATTTTTTTCTATTTTAGTTACACTATATACTTTCATAATTTTATCAGAGGTGTAATCTTTATACCAACTCATGGGAAGTACACAAAAAAAAAATACCATAAAAAAGGTTCAAACATTTTTATCCATTGACAAATATAACAATAGAGTTTAAATTAAGTTAAAGTGAGTTTAAGTTAAAATTACAATGACATCTTTTGTTGTAACACAAAATTATGCCTCTACAAAATTAATGATTAAATACTAATTTCTATTATTTGATATTAAAAACCATTTAATATCAAATTTTCTCAAATAATCAAGGATATTACATTAAGTCACTTGTAAAATTTTATTTATTAACAATATGTATGTATATTGTGTGTAAAAACAGGCTTCAGCATTCTTTATAAACAACCACGAAATTGTTTAGTGTGATTGTCAATAACAATAACAGTTGAAGGAGGAAGTCCTATTAAGAAGTGAGCTTCATAAATTGCCCTTAATTTTTCTTATTGTTTTATTGTTCCAATGCATAGACCAGTATGCATTGTTTTATCTTTTATTGTTTAATCTAACCTAAGTGTAAGCCAATATTTTAATTTTTTATTTGATAATGTGGGACAATCTTTTAAAATATATTTTTCTTGTTTATCTATTTGTTAAAAATAAAATAAATTTAAAAATAATTAAGAATTAAGTACTGTTAACATAAGTTTTTATTAAAGTGAAATGAACCTTTGTTTATGTTGTACATACTCCTAGTATCTGCTGTGATTTTCATTTATTTATATACAAGTTGGTGATTTGAGATGATCTGTCAAGGCTAGAGACCAAATGGTCACAGGTATAGGAAATTAGTCTAAACTTTCCTTTTTTCTAGTATAGGAATTTATTTGAGACGTTTGATCATTATAAGAATTTGCATTATATGGCATTAAAAATGTTACATTGGCAATTGTCATTTTTCTAAATGTTGACCTTTTTATCCAAATCTGTGACATGAAATACCTTCAAAATCATTGGACAGTCTCATAGACTATTTGCCTCTATCTATGAACTTTAAGATAGTTAGCCTTGCTTATCTCAAATTTCGACCTAGTATAGGAAAAATTAAAAATAAAGTAAAAAATGTAGTCTCAGATAAATGATAAGGAAAAATCAAATTGAAACTCTAAAGTCAATAGCCTTGTAGTTTTACTCTTATTGCATTAGGTGATGTACTGTAAACAGTGACAAGTTTATTGATAATTTCCTGCTCTGGAGCGAATATGTCCATACAATAAACATTGAGAAGGACACTGACCATCTGACTGATAAGGCCATTGTACTGAATAAATTATGTTTATTTAAAATGTAAGGACTAAAACAATTGACTCTGTCATTCAAATATATTTTATTATTACTTTTTATTCCTAACATCTTATTAATCATTTAGAGTTAATGGAATAGAATTATTTATTATTTATGTAATCATAATAATTAATTGAAATAATACAATTATTATTAGTTATAATTAATATAACTAATCCCACTGCTGGGCTAAGGCCTTCTCTTCTTTTTTGAGAAGAAGGTTTTAGAACTTTTTCTATCACGCTGTGCAAATGCAGGTTGGGAAGGAAGGTTGGTTCCTCACGGTGTTTTCCTTCACCGTCAAGCACAAGATAAATTATAAACACAAATTAGGCAGAGATGACCCAGTGTTTAGAAAGCCCAAGATGACTGATGATTGTGTGATGAATTTTCATGTGCTTGATTTGTGTTTATAAACAATATAATATTAATTATAAAACTTATACAAAGTTCTAGAATATTAACTTTTTATTTTGCAAATATATATTGAAAAATAAAAATGATATTAATAAATATAATTATAAAAAATCAATACTAATTGGCACTAAAGATTATTATCAGTAGTAAGTTCATGATGGTAACAATAAATGGAATAATAATGTTCATAAAATGATTGAAAAGTCCAGTCGTGGTCTATCAACGTTGTAATAAGAATCTATGCAAGGAATGGTAAAAACTGAAATTGAATGAATATATTTGAATTTGAAAAGACAATACTGAAATTGATAGTGTTGAGGATAAATAAATAGTCAGTCACAATCATTGGAAGTGACTGCGAATACAACAAGACGAGAGTAAAAGAAGTTTTTATAGGGATACTAGTTTAAAAAAAGAATATATTTTTTAATTAATCATCATAACAAATAATCGAGTTGCTATGAAGCAACTTTAAGTTCTTTACATTGAATAGAATATACGACTATTATGTTTTATTTGACAAACAGATGTTAATCTAAAGTTTAAACAAAATGTCGTCACCGAGAAGTGTTAATATAATTAATGAATCATTAACATAAATAATGATTCATCGCCAAACACAGATGTATCTCGAATTGTTGTTGCGATAATATTATCATATTAACATTCTCAAGACATGAGTAATATTATTTTGGTATCTTATGTATTATTTGATAATTGTTTATTTAACGTGCTTAAGTAGTTAATGATTTTAGAGTATCAAAGGTTTGGCGAACTTAAGGTAACCGTAGGAAATTGAACATAACGAACAATACAGATGTTAACATTATAAACAATAAATATAGTACAAATTCATGTGTTAGTTTGTCACAAGAAACTGAATCTAGGCATAATAAATTATTTAATTTAAAAAAAATCAAGACTAGGCCACAATACTAATAGACGATTTGATTTTAATTAAAACCGCTATATTATATAATATTCTAAGGACATCGTGTCCAACCTAAATTGGCCTTTGATATCACTCATAAGTGTGTATGTTTTTTGTTGTTGTTTGTCACCACGACAATGGGTTAACTTGGTTGGTTAGGTTGCTGCTTACACTAATAGTTGAACTCAAAAATATTATAAAATGATGTCAGTCCAGTTGACTGCATTTGATTAACTCTTTTGAATAATCTTTTCCTATAGAGACTAAAATATTTGCTGTAACTAAAATGTTTACTGGTGGTAGAGCTTTGTGCAAGCTCGTCTGGGTAGGTACCACCCACTCATCAGATATTCTGCCGCAAAACAGCAGTACTTGGTATTGTTGTGTTCCGGTTTGAAGGGTGAGTGAGCCAGTGTAATTACAGGCACAAGGGACATAAGATCGTAGTTCCCAAGGTTGGTGGCGCATTGGCGATTTAAGCGATGGACAACATTTCTTACAATGCCAATGTCTAAGGGCGTTGGTGTCCACTTACCATCAGGTGGCCCATATGCTCGTCCACCTTCCTTTTCTATAAAAAAAAAAAAAACAATAATTGTAAGAAAAATTGTAATAATAATTATTATTGAGTGTTTTATATTTAGTTTAAATTACTATAAAATGATTATTAAAATCAATTTAGATCTATACATCATGCATATTATTATTTTTCTCAGAGCAACAGAAGCTGGGGACTACAACATCGTCTCTCAGTTGCTGGCGTGCGGCTACCGCAGTCGCGACGCTAAGAATCAAGACGGACAAACGGCAGTACACATAGCCGCTAAAGCGGGCCGTGACAACATCTTAGCTAAGCTGATAGAGAGTGGTGCGACTGTTAACGTTCGGGATTCGTTTGGTTACACGCCTTTGCATGTAAGTTCAATTACTTTGGAGGATACCTGGTGCAGATTTTTTTGATATATATATATATATTTTAATTGTTAATTTTTATTTTTTTCTTACCAATATACCATAGAATAGAAATTATTATATATATTCGCATTGATGATTCCATGTGATGATTAATATTTATTTTTTTGCATTAAAGTACTTTTAAATAATTGATATAATAGCCAATGCATCACATTTCTTGTTCAGTTGTATTATATTAATACTATATATATATTATTTTTAACTTTGCTCGTATCCTTTACAGTACACTTGCCAGAACAACTTGCCGAGTACTACAGAACTGCTAATAACGAAGGGAAATGCAAACTATCAAATGAGACACGCACCTACAGGCAAGGTTCCTCTTCATGATGCCGCACAGAGAGGACACATTGAATGCATACGGGTACATTACTTTTTTATAAAATAATATATATTGAACCTACGTGCATACATATGTAGTACATTTCTCTGTAAGTTTTAATAAACCTGAAGTTGTCTGTAAGAATATCAATTGTAAGGCTGCCTTTGTATTTGTATGTAATTTCTTTTTTTTTATTTTGTATTTGTAAATTTTGTTACTTATGTAGTTGAGGGTAATATTTATATCTTTTGTGTAGTCTAATGTGTATCGTTTTAAATTAACTAAATTTTTTTTTTTTTGTTAGGTCTTGTTAAGGTTGAAAGCTCCGTCCCATCCCAGGACATTAGCCCACGACACACCCGCTCAATTGGCAAAGCATTATGGTCATACTGAATGTTACCAATTACTAAGTAAGTCTATATAATTATAATTTCATCGCATAAAACAGTTTATTTTTTTTACATATTATAAACTTACATATTATAATTGATCTTCAACTCATTTTCTAATTTTGTTATAGAAAATTATAAACCAGAAGTATCAAACACTACAAAAAGCCATTGGTATCATGGTACGCTGAATCGTGATGAAGCAGTTAAAACATTAGAAGAGTACTGCAATCAGCACAACTTGCAGGACAAAGTGACCGACGGTGTGTTTCTCGTGCGATACAGTGAAAGGCACACTGGAGCCTACGTGCTGACGATGCTGAGTGAAAATACGCCCTACAACTTCATTATTAGAAAAGAAGTAATTACCAATTTATAATATCCGTAACAACTTGTGAATGACCCACTGCTGGGCTAAAGGCCTCCTCGCCCGATTGAGGAGAAGGTTTCACCACGCTGCTCCAATGCGTGTTGGTGGAATACACATGTGGCAGAATTTCAGTGAAATTAGACACATGCAGGTTTCCTCACGATGTTTTCCTTCACCGTAAAGCACGAGATGAATTATAATCACAAATTAAGCACATGAAAATTTAGTGGTGCTTGCCCGGGTTTGAACCCACGATCAATTTATAATAAACATTATTAAATTAAAAAAAACATTAATTATTTAATAATTGATTTTATTTCAGAATGAGTGGTTGTTCATAGATGATGGCCCCTATTTAGAGTCATTAGAAAGGTTGATAGAACATTACAGCACAGTGCCTGATGGTTTACCCACAAGACTAACTACTCCTGTGCCTCCCAAGCCTAAGCCTCCCTTGCCAGAGGTGAGTTTATATTTTTAAGTAATGCGTTGTATACTATTTTCGAAGAGCAGAAAAAGTAAAGATAAACAATTGTTACATTTATATTTACCACATAGCATTGCAAAATTATACACTTCAAACAGTGCTTGATTAACATATCTTTATAATAAAAACTGTTCCTGTCAACTACTTATATCCACTTTAGTTTTACTTCAGAAGTTCTGATAACAACTTCGCCCACATTCAAAACGACACAATCATGAGTACCATCGATTATTTCCTCGACCCATGATGTCATGACAATTCAGATTCAAAATTGTTTATTTATTTTTACTCCTTGCTTCTATTGGAATAGTCTATAGTTTGTATATTGTTATTAATTTTGAAGTCCGATTTTCATTGAATTTTTTTATATAGGCAAGTGTGAATTTATATTTCAGTTCTCAACAATGCCACGAACAAAGAAATCTTCACCGAAACGAGCAATTTTGAACCAGTCACTGTCACTCGTAAAGCATGACATTTTGAAAGATGAATCAGCAATAAACAACAATGCTTTCGAACTCCTCACACGAAACTTGTCATTCTCTTCTGATTTCAACAATGATAGTATGAATAACAACGATGATGGACAAGTAGATAATGACACGTACAAAGTACCAGTTAATAACAGTGCAGTTGTCTCTCTTGCTGAAAATTACAATGAAATATCCATAAATTCTGAAGGCCAACTATCTACACTGCAAGGTAATTTTGACGTGAAGATTAACAATACAATTATTATATTATAAATGTTTTAAGCACACTATTGGTATTCACTAACTACGTATAGCATATAATATTTGTTTATAAAAAATCGTAGGACAAAACCTTATTTATTTTCTATGTTAAATTGAAACCTGTTACTCGATTTTTTTTTTGTAGAATAGGAAGGTGGGCGAGCATATGGGCCACCTGATGGTAAGTGGACACCAACGCCCATAGACATTGGCATTGTAAGAAATGTTGCCCATCGCTTAAATCAAATGCGCCACCAACCTTGGGAACTACGATCTTATGTCCCTTGTGCCTGTAATTACACTGGCTCACTCACCCTTCAAACCGGAACACAACAATATAAAGTACTGCTGTTTTGCGGCAGAATGTCTGATGAGTGGGTGGTACCTACCCAGACGAGCTTGCATAAAGCTCTACCACCAATAATAATAATGTTAATTTGACATTTTATTTTTGTATTCCATTTCTTCTTTTAACATATATCAAATAAATCCAAATAAAGTAGTGCTACAGATAAGAATAACAAAGTGTGTGTTTTCAGAATTCATCCCGTTCAGCGAGCTGACGCTGGGCGCCGTGCTGGGCGAGGGCGAGTTCGGCTCCGTGCTGCGCGCCGTGCACTGCGCGCCCGGCCTGCCGCCCGCGCCCGTGGCCGTCAAGACGCTGCACGTGCAGCACACCGACTCCAACAAGAGGGAGTTCCTGTCCGAGGCCAAGCTCATGATGTCGCTGCGCCATCCCTGCATAGTGCGGATCATCGGCGTTTCCTTGGTGAGTGCAGGTCGCCTTCACTTATTCATACATTACCCGTTTCCTGCTGATTATTTACTGTATAATCGTGTAAATTTAAATTTTATATGTGTGCAAGTATGTAAACTCTACTAGATAAATTTTTTCGGGCTCTGCATATGTAAAAAGGTGAACTTTCTTCCTATTTGCAACTTCCTTACAATTATTATGAAAATACGTCTATACAGTCGAGACCGTTATTTTCAATTGTACATTCGCTTATGAGATGTACGTGAGATAATTTCTAAATAAGGTTTCTACAATGATGGCAATTTCGTGTAACAGGGCCCGCCGCTGGCGATGGTTCAGGAGCTGGTCCCGCTGGGCTCGCTGCTGGAGTATCTGCTGCGCACGTCGGAGCGCCCGTCGCCGGGGTACGAGCTGCGGCTGTGGGCGTGGCAAGTGGCGTCCGGCATGTACTACCTCGAGCGGAACCGCTTCGTGCACCGCGACCTGGCCGCCAGGAACATCCTTCTGGCCAGCAGGTACTCTACCATTTCATTTATGCTGCACCTTTACTGTGTTCCGTATCAATATTATCAATAGGGTACAGATACCCGATTGATAAATTAATCGTTGTTTAAAGTTTAACCCTTTAATGTAAAAATAACTATAAATTCTTGATCCTCTAAAAAGTATTTGAAAATAGATCTTAACGTAAATTATATCTAATGGAGGCTTAAAATATAGAATGTAAAATATGAACTGCTTCTATATTTTTATAACATTATGAACGAACGCGTAAAACCGAATTCGTTTAACGCAAATATTTAATAAGACAGATTTACAGAAAACAACTATTATTTAAATAAATTTCTTTTTCATTAGGTGTCAAGCGAAAATAAGCGACTTTGGTCTTTCTCGTGCCCTATCTACCGACAGTTCATATTACAAAGCGAGCCATGGTGGGAAGTGGCCGATCAAGTGGTATGCTCCCGAGTCATATAACTACGGCACCTTCAGTCATAAGAGCGACGTCTGGAGTTACGGCGTTACGTTATGGGAAATGTTCTCGTACGGACAGCAACCATATGGTGAAATGCGAGGAATTGAGGTTAGTTTTCATTAAAATCTTTACAATAAGTAACAATTACAATTTATATGAAGTAAACAATACTTAACTTTTGTTAAAAATGTTATTATCATTTATATTATCATATTCATTTCATCATTCAGTCAGTCATTAACTTTATTTACTATTAAATATACTAAATTACAAAATATTTTTTTACAGGCAATACAAATAGTAGAGAGCGGTCAACGTCTAGAACGACCAGAAGACTGCCCTGATGAAATCTATCAAGTGATGCTTGACTGCTGGGCTTATAGTCCTGACCTCAGGCCAACTTTCAGCAAACTTGTCGATGTTTTTTCCCAGAATCCTGACTATGTAAATATCGGTCAGATTGCAGTTGATAGTGAAGAATTAGGGTTTAAAAATATATGAAGGTAATAATTTCATGATACATATAACATGACATTTTAAACATTATATCTCTTAAGTATTGTATCTACCAATTGCTAAGTCAGCAGAGATAATTTTGAAACTATTGCATTTGATACGGAAAACTGATCAATACATGTGCTAATTTCATTGTGACAATAATTGTGTTAACATAATTTGACATGACTGAAAGTCATCATAAATGCTTATTGTGGTCGTCTATTTTGTCATTAACAATTAGACCAATAACCATTCAGATTAAACTAAAATGAAATCAACTTTGATCAGCGTTACAGAATCTGGAAATAAGCATTGTTATCCATTTTTAACTAATTACACGACGAACAGATAGTTATATTTTTAGTCATACTCAATTTTTTTTACCCAAGAGATTGTGTACAATGAGATCAGCACTGCTGAAGAGATAAATCTTTTTATAGTATCATGTAATGTGTATTGACATATTTTTAGATAAAAGTAAATCATGACATGTGGGTCCAATTTTCATTGGGAATATATTTTAGTTGGGATTACTTGTTTTTAGATTAAGATAATTCAACTACAAATTCCAAGTCAATTCAGTTACTATAGAAGGTTCACATAATTATTGGACTGTGTTTTATACTATGAATTATAATTTTATACAATAAATTACTTGTAAAGTATTTAATTTTTAAGAATAAATTTTATAAATCCTATTGTAATTGGAATATTTTTTATTAGTTATGTATGTATAAAATTATCAGATTAATATTGAAAAAAAATGATTAAAAACCTGCCATAATGTGCCTGATATGAAGTAGATTAAAAATATTCCTCATAATGTTATTATATGTACAAAGTTATATTAGGTTTTTTCAGTGATACAATTAGTGTTTTATAATATCAATAAGCTTTTATATATAGCATACACTTGAAACTCGAATAATGTTAAAATAAAACAGTAATACGTATTATTTAAAATAATTATATAAATCGTAATATATTGATACTATTATTTAAAAAAAATCTTTATAATCATTGGCTGAGGTTTATTCGTTATGAATATTTTTTTTATTGATTAATTTGTACAAAATTGTATGTTTTATACATTCATTTTACAACGATATATTGAAACTTTTTTTGTAATAAGTATAGTCATATTACATTAATTTTCGTTCCTTTAGCCCTAAAATAGATCAAATTTAATATAAATGTTATAAAATTAATATTCAAAGATATTTTCAATTTGATATCATTTCTACATTCCTTTTTACATTTCAAATGACTTAGATAAATAAGATTTTATATTTAAAATGACAATGGATTTGTAAAGTATTTTTTTTTAATATAAATGATAATTTCTTTAGTTTATTATAATTTTAGTAACCTGCAGTGGTGATTTTTATATAATGCCATGAAAATGCCATAAAGTATTTTGATGCAATTATTGCCATGAGGTTGTGTTATATCATGTACAAAAAAATGTATGTAGTTACCCATTTAATTTGATTAGTTTATAAAGAATTTATATTAAATTCTATTGTACGAGTCTGACTAAGCATATAATTTTATATTAATTTAAAATCATATATAAGAAAAATGTGATAACGGTATTTATGAAGTAAATAAAATGTTCTATATTTTTGCTTCTTTTTTTATTTGTTTTATTTTTCCTATAACTTAAATATAAAAGCGTTATACTATGTCGATTAATTTTTACAGTAAATCTAAATTATAATTAAGATTGAAGTAACTAAAAATATTCACACAAACGATGAATCTATTTATTAATAATTACTAAATAGGAATTCTTACAGTCTCTTAATCACATAAGTTATCATATACATAAATTAGAAAATAGGTTTAAGGTCTTTTAGTTAAAAGAACGCAGCACCGCTTGTCCCTGTATTAGGAAGAGAGTTCAATTACGACAACTCCATTACACGCCAATTCATTTGAATTCTGACCTGAACACAGAATTGATCTCAGACATTTATATCAGACGTGGATTACAATATTTTTTTTAAAGTGATATTACAGAAATAATTTTAACTGATCGTGTAATCAATATTACTAAAGACATATTTATACGCGAGATAAATATGAAATATTTATAAAAGATGTATTTGTAGTAACATTATTTTTGCTATGTCGAGCAATAAACATAAAAAAAGTAAGAGATGAAAATTTTACGAAATTCGCAAGAGTACAAATTACTAAACGCGTTATGTGATTTATTTTTGCCTAATGTATGTAATTTTATTAACGGCATATATAAACGATTGATGGTTGCATCTGCGTGTCGTAAAAATCAAGTTATCCCGAAATATATCACTGTATTCAATGCAAATATAAGTCATCGCATTAGACGGTAGGTTATCAATCAAAGCTAATCAGACGGCAAAACCTATCATCTTATGGAAGATCATATCGAAGATTTTCTAATGTCGAATTTCCGATGCAATTGCAACAGAACTTCTTATCTATGTTACACATATTCTATAATTGCTGCGATTCGTCATAATTAGTAGGTATCAAAACGATTGAAGTTGCCAGCACAAAATTATTGTAATAAAATATGTTTTTTTTCTGCGTTTAAAACAAGTGATTATATATTTAAACGACATTCGTTATAAGGAGGTGGAGGCGTTTCTGCCCTATGTACACGTATTGCGTCAACCTGTAAGCCGGCTATGTTAACTGCAGGAAAGAGTGGGCTTCGATCCGGTAATGATAATTGTCTTCGAATAAGTGGTGGAGTTTCTAAATCAGGGTTTGTAACATTATTCCAAAGTAAGTTAGCTCTCATGTCCCCGTCAATTCTTTGTATCCTACGCTGTCGTCGTGTTTGGGGCCTGCGGCAAAAGATTGACTTGCAACTACAAAATTTAACCAACCAAATATAAGTAAAGACTACACCGATTGCCAGGCCTATTTCGAGGCCGATAACAAAGGCTTGGACAGCTGAAAAATCTCGGTCAAACTTTTCAAAAGGCGTCATCGGTTTCGTTTTGTTTGGTTCAACTTCTATGCGTGAATTATTTTTTTCGACTGTCACGTTCCATACTTTATTAACATCGACGGATTCTCTTTCAACAACCAATGAAATCATCTTTTCAGACATTTTAGGGACTTTTTTAGTACATTGTTTTTCGTATTTGATATGGTGCGAAGTAATCCACGTTTCGACCGCAATGAAATCTGGATTGCATTGCCAATATTCATTTCTTAATTTTATTCTCTCTAGTTTTCTTAACGGTCGTAGCACGTCTAAATTTAGGGTGACGACGTAGTTCTCACTGAGATCTATCTGTCTCAAATTAGGCAGTCTGTTAAACAGGCGCTCTGGTAAAAATTTAATTCGGCAATTGTTGAGATTTAACACCTAAAACAGAAGACACTTTACTCTTAATACAAAATAATACGATATAATAAAGCATGTTTTGAAGAAATGTTATAAAATATATTAACATACATACTTGCAACTTTGTGTGTATTATAAACGGTTCATTATTCAAATGTTCAAAAACGTTTGATGACAAGTCTAATATTTGAAGTTGTGGCGTGTCCCAAAACAGGTCTGAAGGTATAAACCTCAGTCTATTGTTACTAAGATCCAAGTTCGTTAACTTATCTAAGCCGGAAAATGCATGTAATCCAATCCAAAATATAAGGTTGTACGATAAATCCAATATTCTAAGATTTGTATAACCAACCTCCTGAAATAAATTTTTAAACCACATAAGTAATTAGTTATAATACGACTGTATATAATTTGATTATATCGAATGGATGTGTCGATAAAAACATTTAAAAATTACCGTACTTTTAATTAGGTAGCATAAAGGATTGTAGTGTTTATAGGCAGGAGGTGTTTGTATCTTTGTACCTGTCCGGTATAAGTGATATAAAATATGGGCACGCGACCCCGCCTTCCCCGAGCTACTTATGCTACACCCTGTGTCTTCCGTGGCATAAGTATCCTTATACCTTGAATTCCCACCAAATTTCCTCAACATGCCTCTATCCTGAACTGGTTCCCTACTCTAGGTTGGGGAGGTCAGACGGCAGTCGCTCCTTATAAAACCAGTACCCGCCATTTACAATCGAAAAGGAAAACGGAATTTTAGGTACAATGGCTAGGGCGTCGTCGCAAAACGACGCGCAGGCACATCGCCCTAAACCTGCGACAAGTGGGAAAGGGCTACCATGTCTAGTACGGGCACGGCTAAAGAAGCAAGTACCTAAAAAGAAGCTCCGCTTTGCCACCTGGAACATCGGCTTTCTCACAGGTCGCTCCCTAGAACTGGCTGACGTACTGACGAAGTGCAGGGTTCACGTTGCATTCTTGCAAGAAACTCGTTGGAAGGGCAACAAGTCCTGTGATATTGGACTGGGTTACAAGTTGATCTACTCCGGCTCCCCCTCAGGGAAGAACGGTGTGGCTGTAGTACTATCTGAGGCACTCCAGAACGGTATTCTAGAAGTCGATAGACTGAGCGACCGACTTCTCCGGGTGAAGCTACTGATAGAAGGAGTAATTACTCATCTCATCAGCGCCTACAATCCACAGGTCGGTGGCTCTGCATCGGAGAAAGAAGCCTTTTGGAATGACTTGGAAGACATGCTCCGCTGCATTCCAAACACCGAGAGCATCGTGATTGGTGGAGATTTGAACGGCCATGTTGGTGAGGAGTCACGTGAATATGGACGTGTACATGGCGGCTATGGTCGTGAGAATGCAGAGGGGAAGTCAATTCTCAGCACCTGCTTATTATCAGACCTTGCTATTGTTAACACTTTCTTCCAAAAGAAACCCGAGCACCTCATAACCTATAAAAGTGCATCACCCAGATCGACTACTTGCTCATAAGAAGAAGCCAAATTGGTAGAGTGACTAACTGCAAAGTAATTCCTAGGGAATGCCTCACAACACAACACCGCATCCTTGTCATGGACATGCTGGTAGTAACAAGTAAAAAAGTGCCTGAACGAAGCAGACCTAAAACTAAATGGTGGCTGTTGAATGGACCAAAACAGCATGAATTCTGTAAAGTCGTAGCTAGCTCCAAGTTAAGCATAGACACAGAGCAATCAGTCGATAGTCAATGGTCTAGGATCCAGTCAACAGTGAACACCATTGGAAAACAGGTGCTTGGCACTTCGAAGGGAGGCCGCGTCATCGACAAGGAGACGTGGTGGTGGAACGGCTCAGTACAGGAGGCAGTTCGAGAGAAAAATACACAGTTTAAGAAGTGGCAAGAGACCAAATCTCCTGAAGACCGGGACGCGTATAAAGCAGTTAAATGTGCCACCAAACGAGCAGTTGTCAAAGCCCGTTACCAGACGCTGTCACCTCTGTATGACTTGCTCGAGACAAACGAGGGCCAAAAGACTATCTTCCGTTTGGCAAAGGCTCGGGAGAAAGCGACCCAAGACATAACAAAATGTCTTTGTGTCAAAGACTCTAATGGCACTTTGGTTTGCGATGCAATTACGGTGAAGGAGAGGTGGCGCGGCTACTTTAACGTGTTGCTTAACACACAACACGCTAATGTGTCTCCTCCAGAACTGCCTCCTAATCTCGGACTTGTTGCACCGGTAACACTTGACGAGGTACTCAAATGTCTTCGTACAATGAAGAACCGAAAAGCCGTAGGCCCTGACGACTTGCCGATTGAAGCGTGGAAAGCGATGGGTTCTCATGGTGTGAACCTACTTACTGACCTTTTTAACCGAATACTTACTAGCCGGAAGATGCCCAACTCTTGGAGACTGAGTATCATTACTCCAGTATATAAAGGCAAAGGTAGTGTACAGGACTGCGAAAGCTACCGCGGTATTAAGGTTATGTGCCACACCATGAAACTCTTCGAACGCGTAATCGATTCAAGGCTTCGGCAAGAATGTACCATCTCGGAATGTCAATATGGGTTTCGCCCAGGCTGTGGAACCATAGACCCCATCTTCGCCCTAAGAATACTGACCGAGACCCACAGAGAAATGAAGAAGCCACTGTACATGGCGTTTCTAGATCTGCAGAAGGCATTTGACTGCGTCCCACGCCAAATTATCTGGTGAGCTTTGAAGATGAAGAATGTGCCACAAATCTATATTGACATTATCCCAGACATGTACCATCATTCGGAATCAATAGTAAGGACCGCCATTGGCGACACACACCCTTTCCCGATCACAAAAGAGAATCACCGATCACGAAAGCCCATGAGCCGTCTCCCTGGCTCATGATGTATGCTGATGACATTGCACTGGTAGATGAGGACAAGCAGGTATTGGAGCAAAAGGTGAACCAGTGGAAGGGTGTGCTAGCGAGGGGTGGTCTGATGCTAAATGTTGCGAAGACCGAGTATATGGCCTGTGGCAGTAAGGACCCCGAACCCATAAAGATAGGCGGAGAATCCTTTATCAAGACGGAAAAGTTTAAATATCTCGGGTCCGTACTGCACGAGTTTGGTACGATCGACCACGACGTCAGAGCTCGAATAAACGCAGCTTGGGCCAAATGGCGGGAAGTCACTGGGGTAATCTGTGATCGCAGGATACCGGTGAAATTAAAGGGCCTTGTGTACAAGTGCATCATCCGACCAGTGTTATTGTACGGCAGCGAGACGTGGCCAGCTCACGCGAGACATGTTCAGCAACTTCACGTCGCAGAAATGGAGATGCTGCGGTGGATGTGTGGCGTTACGCGACTAGATCGTATTCGTAACGAGCACATCCGTGGTAGCCTTGGCGTTTGCGATGTAGCGGATAAGTTGCAGGAAAGCCGTCTCCGTTGGTTTGGCCACATTAGCCGCAGACCTACTACAGACTATGTTGGGAACCGATGCCTCGACTTTATTGTCGAAAGCCCTAGATCCCGCGGCAGGCCCAAGAAGCGCTGGCTCGATGTTGTGAGGGACGATATGAGAGAGCACGATCTCACTAAAGACGACGCTTTAGATCGGGCAAAGTGGAGGCAAAGATGTATGAAAGCGGACCCGGGCATTTCTAGGCCGGGAAAACGCTAGGAAGAAGAAGAAGCATAAAGGATTGTCACAAATTGTCACCTTCTATTTATGTCATGTTTGATTTATATTACCATACCTTAAAACAAAAGTTTTCCAGCTCACTTATAACATTGCGGTTTAAACTATAAACTTGTACCTCTTTGGGCACACCCACATCCACACTAACAATGTTTTGGTCCACACACGTAGCTCTGTTTAATCCATTGTCCATATCACAGTCACATTGTTTCGGACAAAGAGTTCCAACACATGTGTTAAACGTAGTCAATATTGCGAAACAAACTAAGACCAACATTGTTTATTAATACTAAAGAGAAACATTGCATTCTGAATGAATATCTCATAACACAACTGGCGCATTTCTATAGAAATGGAGCAGTGTTGGTCTTACTGATAAATGCGATAAGGTTTATATACTGATAAGATAATATTTGTCTCTTATTAAAAGGTAAGTATCGGCAGTGAAATGAAAGTTAAAACATGTTTTTAAATGAGTTTTATTTCTAATACATCATGATTCTTATATTAATAGAGATCAAGGTAAAACTGTATACTATTGTAGGCACGAATAATTCATTAAAAATAAACATTTCAAGATATATAATAAAATATATTATTATAGCATGTGAAGGGTCAACTGCAATAATGAATAGTATTTATAGTATTTTAATTTTATAAAATAATAGTTTCCGGACGGCTTAAGCAAGTGATACACGAGCCGTATTCCGCGGTTTTACTCGCGGCTCAAGAGCAAAAAACAAATGGCAACTTAACGTCAGAAAAACAAGGATCAACAATCACTTGTGGAATATGTAACAATTAATTTATCCAAACAGATGTGAGTAAACAGGACAATCCTTACTGATCAGTAACTGCCCCACACTCTCGAGTCAGAAAATATAGTCGCCGGTCCATATATGGCACACTCACCAGTACAGATTTATACAACTACGATATTTATACAATGCATTTTTTAAATTCCGTAGCAAAAATAAATACTATTTTCATTTCTTCGATTCTGAGTATTCTTTCACCATTTATAAAATAAAAAATATATTATCAAAAGTATAGAAAAATCCTACCCGTATTGCAGTGACCTATTATTGTTTTTTTTTAGATATACACTCGTTCGTCTGTGTCTAGGGTAGGCAACTTGATGCCTGTGTTATAAGGTAACAGGACGTTTCAAACGTCCAGACCCAGGTCTGGGTGTATCATATGTAATGTATGTCCATCAATATCATATCATGTCATCAATCAACAAAAAAAAAACGTACACTCATATATTTCTATCTCACAAACATAGATAATATCATTAACTAAAGAGATTCGTGTTTTGTCTGTGTTGTGGTTGAGTCGTTGAAAAACATCTTTTCATTGTGTAGTCAATACTTATAATGGCATTCCTTACTTCAAATGCTGAAGCATTTATTGTCTCAAATGTACCAGCTAGTTTATCAACAGCTAAGGCCTGCAAACAAAACTAAATTAAGTAATCATCCTGCTTAACGTTAAACTAAGTAATAACTGCTTACAATTAAAGTTGTTTCTTTAATAATAATTGAACTAGACATAACGAATACTATAAAGCAATGCGAAAATATTAGCCCAATTTTTTTATTGCTTAATTATTTGGAAAAAAAAACTGACTTGTTTAAATATTTTTCTTAAAATAAAAACAAAATAACAAACAAACAAGTACTTTTATTCCTCTAAAATTATAAAAATGTATTTTGGTGGATTTACTTTATTCATGCTAAACAGCGAACTTGTGAGTGTTAAGGAAATATAACAGAATTCAGTTATGAATCAAAAAATTAGAAGCAAGTTTAAGTCTAGGCTAGACATAAAGAAATAATAAACAGTTAGAATTATAAAAAGTTTAAAATTATAAACAGTTATTACTATAAATCCTTAATCGAAGATCGAATTAAATATAGAAGTTATTGAAGGTTACACCAAATTAAATATACACCTAGTAGAATATTTACAAAAATACCAAGCCTTTGTTAATGCAACAATACTGGAAACATTTCCTCATTGTATAAATATTTGAAAATATATAATATATTCCCCAAACATAGAAGTTTATTGATTATTAAAATGTTATATTGATTTCCATGCAAGATAAATAATAATTCTATTGTATAAACTGCTGACATTTTTGCCAGTCATCTACAGTTCATCATTGGTGGAATCTACCCGTGGTGACTTAAATTTAATTTAATCTTGTGACCTACTTGAGAGAAACATATATACAATTGCAAATTGCTATTCTAACATAACATACCTGCTTATGGGATGCTTCTGCTATTCGTTCCATGGCTTTCGAATTGTTAAGAGTAGCCTTTGCCATCTGCATCATTGCAGATGCTTGCTGATCCATAACTTCCACCTGTAGATATACAAAGGTAAAAATCTCAAAAATAAAACTAGTAGTAGTTTTTTTTTTAAATTAGGACCAATGTAGATGTAGACATGGCCTAATATAATATAAATATCAAATAAATTTAAAAAATAGTTACGACGTAACTTGCCATTTTCTCCATAATGTTCATCTGGCGTTCATCAGTTTCAGTGGGCACTAGCCTCCTTGTATCTTGAAATTCCAAGTCACTTTCATCTTTACTAAATATACCGTCTGTAGAACCATTATCACCATTACATGGTTCTTTTTTTACTGCTTTACTTCTTTCTGTAAAGATGCATTAAAGTTAAATCATCTGCAAGTGTGTAAACAACCAGAGCATGGTAGAAAATATATATATTTTTTAAAAAGTATAACACAATTCAAAAATTTATAAATAGCACCATATTAACTTAATTATGGAATAATAATGTTAGTATGCCATAGATTTTTTTATCAATTACTGTTTTCATGCAGCTACCTATAGACTAAAAAGTAATAAGATTTTATATTTGAAATATTTGATAAGATAATAGGTGCAATACATTAGATGGTTTAATCTGATTACTGTTTAAGCTGAATAAGTTTAAACATACTGTAATGTATACTAAATTAAAAAAAAAAAAAACTCAACAATATTAATCAATTTATTTTACATAATAGTTTTAATTTTTTTAATGATGATAATTAATATTTACTTACTCCCAGGTTTTCCAATAAAACAGATATTCAATATCTTCTGCTCTAAAGGTGTAAGTTTGTCTTGGGTTTTTCCATTATTAAAATGTTTTTGTTTCAACATAACACTTCTTCGTTTATCTGACCAGAACTAGTAAAATAAAATGGTAAATTGTTATTATATTTTAGTTATGTAGTTTTTAAAATATTATAATTATATTATTCTTAAATAGTGCTATAAAAGTTGATAACATAAAATAAATTTTATTTTATTGATGCCTACTACACTACTAGGGTATTTAATTTCACTGTGAATAATGCTCAGACCTACCTTAATCCAGCCTTTAGTAGACTTCATTGCTCCTTTCATAGAATTGGCAATGTTGGAAAGCTCTATCCATAGTTTCTTAAACTTTTCATGACTCATTCCATACCTTAGCTTTCTGTGAGCCAGATCAGGATGTTTTTGCATAAAATCTATCACAGCCTTCACTTGCGCCAAGGAAGGTCTTGTAGGCTTAAACAAATATTAAAATTACATACTTAATAAATTTGAACAGAACTCTATTAGCAATTAAAATTATATTCCATAATACTTACACGTTCATTGCTCTCAGAATTTTCGGAGTCTGAGAGTATTTCAGCCATAACCTTTTTTTGTTTATATTTTATATTATTGTTCACATAACATTTAGGCGGATTTTCATCACGTTACAGTCTTCGGAAAGAGTAACATTTGTTCTTAATTTTTTTTTAATTCAACACTAAAGTTCAAGATATTAGTGATTAACGGATTAAATTAACGGAAATAATTATATTTAATAAAATATTATATTAGCTTTAGCATCCACGGCTTGAATATTAAAGTAGGTAGGTAGGTAAATAATTAAAAATTTGATCGACAGTCGACACTCGATATTGACAACTGACAGATTATAATTTGACAATATATGTTTGTAAATATAAACAAACACACTGTGTTTGTTATTTCCGTGAGCTTATTATTAATATTTATCTAAATTAATAAATATCTTCACATTAATAGCGTAACATGAATATAATAAACTTTGAAATTACAACTGAAGAACAAAGAAACAAATAACATTTTGAGACAAATGATATTTTTTAGAACTCTTTATAATACTTAGTCTTTTCGTATTATCATATTTACGCCTCGAGATTTTGTGCGTAACATTTATATGTTTTTTAATTATTTACTGTATCCGCCTACCCGCAAACCGGTAATTCCTAATTTTTATACGGTTATATAGTCTACAAAATGCGAAATTTGACATTTGAGATTATGTCGTTTACTTTGAGTTTGTGTGAGTGTGACGTACAAATAACTATAAAAATCCATGCAGTGCATGCAATGTGTACCTACACAATTATTTAATATTTCATTTAAACTTTTTTATATTTATTGAATATGGCGGACGTAAATAGTTTATTTGATTGTTTTGACGATCCAATACTAAGTGAAGCTACTTCACAATTACCTAATCTAGAAAGCAAGGAAAAAACGTAAGAAGCATTCTAACCTTTGTTAATGTACAAATACTTTTATTTTTTATTAATAACTATGATATCGTATATTGTTTTCATGCAATGCAAGTAACTTGCTGTAATATTTTTTTGTAGGACAAATGATGAAAATGCGTCTTCTAGTATTAAACGTCCACACGAAGAAGTTGAATATGCGGACACCAAAAAACCAAAACAAGAGGAGGCTGAAGAAGATCTAATGAGTGATATAAAGTAAGGTTATGCGATATATATCGTTTGTGACTTGCTTTGTAAAAACTTTATTTACAAATATACTAGGATAACATTTTTAGAATACATCAAAAAAACTTGTAACAACAACAACAATGTAACATTCTAAATTTAAAATATTAATTTAGAATTTCACATTGTTACTGTCTGGTGAAACAACTATTACTTTATTTACAACATCTTTTACCTAAAATAATCTTATACTAAAATAGTACTTTTTCCGTTCAGCACACAGGGTTTTCTTATTTCAAACTGATGGTGTCCCTATACACAGTGTATACACATCAAAAGTGTACATGTAGTACAAATAGATACATTTCATTTACAAGGGATTATTTACATTTATAATTCATATTCAAAAGAAAATAAATATTATTTATTTACATACTTTATTGCACATCATAATTAAATTGGTAAAACAAGGTTAGTAGGTGTGAATAAAAATTATATATATATATATATATATACATATTATAGTAACATGTAAATAAAAATACTATATTAGAAATATATAAAACTATTTTACTCATCTAATTATATTCAAATTCTAAAAATAAGTTGGACCAAAAGACAGACTTAGTACTTTAAGGTTTTATTTATCAGTCAACCTGTAGGAAAATCAGAAATATATGAAATAAACAAACAATCAAACAAACAGTTATTACAACTATTTATTGTAATCACAATTTTTACATATATATTTATTTAAGTCCTGTAAGAACCATTCTTATTGCATTTTCAAGTTTACTTGTTGTTTTATCCTTATAAATATTGTTCATAACATTGAATACCTCATAACGTTAACTAAATGGGAGTGTTATATTTTCAGTGTGGAGATGTTAAGCTCAAGAATTGTAATACACACTCTAGAGACTCATGAAGGTTGTACACATGAAGTAGCTATACCCCCCAATCATCAGTATGCGCCTTTAGCACAACCCGCAAGTGAGCCTGCTAAGCAATATAGCTTTATTCTTGATCCTTTCCAAAAGGAAGCAATTTTGTGTATTGACAATTTACAATCTGTCTTGGTGTCAGCTCATACATCTGCTGGAAAAACTGTTGTTGCAGAGTGAGTAGCATTTTAGTAGTACTAAATTAATCTTACATTCAATAAAAAAAAAATCAGAAACCATTAAATTTAATATTAATCTAAATAAAAGTTACTATGGTTTTCAGTACTTTATGATTCATTATTTGCTTGCTTATATATTCTTATTTGCTAGTAAACAACATTGACAGACCTCAGTGTGTTGTAATATTTTCTGAGATATTATTTCTCTAGCTAAAAGTAATGGAATATAATTGTGTTAATCATTGTCCTTATCAAAAGAAATATCTTTGACCAACAGTTAACTCTTTAAATATTTGTATCATTTTGACATTTATTATCACTCAATATTTAATATTTTTTATCCAGGTATGCAATTGCGTTATCATTAAAAAATAAACAAAGAGTGATATACACAACACCAATTAAGGCTCTCTCCAATCAGAAGTACCGAGAGTTTTCAGAGGAATTCCATGATGTTGGTCTAATAACTGGAGATGTCACTATCAATCCATCTGCATCGTGTCTCATTATGACCACAGAGGTAAAAATATATGAAGAATGTTTTAATGTAAAAGTATTTAATAAAATCTATGTGTGACTTTTATTGATATAATTTAAATAATGTCATTGATATCTTAGAATGCTTTGAATTTGTTTATATAATTTCCCTTGCAGATTTTAAGAAATATGTTGTACAGAGGATCAGAAATTATGCGCGAAGTTGGTTGGGTGGTGTTTGATGAGATTCATTATATGAGAGACAAAGAGAGAGGTGTTGTATGGGAAGGTAGGATTAATATAAAGTAAACTTAATTAATTATGAAGTATTCAATACTCAATACCTTCATTTATATTTCATCTTAATCTTTCTTTTCAGAAACTCTAATTTTGTTACCTGATAATGTTCACTACGTGTTTTTGTCGGCTACAATCCCCAATGCGAGGCAATTTGCCGAGTGGGTGTGTCGCTTGCATTCTCAACCGTGTCACGTGGTTTACACCGAGTACAGACCGACTCCGCTTCAACACTATATATTCCCAGCGGGAGGGGACGGTATACATCTTGTTGTGGATGAAAAAGTATGAACATAAAATATCCCTATGGATGTAGATTAAAATAAATTTATTTAGTGCTCAGATCGTAGTTCATTTCTGATTAATTTTCTATATATGATTAAAAGTATCATTCATGTCTGGATTGAAAGGGTATGTTCAAAGAAGACAACTTCAACACCGCCATGACAGTGCTCAGCAACGCGGGCGAAGCGGGCAAGGGCGACCAGCGCGGACGGAAAGGCGGCCTAAGGGGGAACAGCAACACCAACATATTTAACATAGTCAAGATGATCATGGAGAGGAACTTTGCTCCCGTCATTATATTCAGTTTCAGTAAAAAGGACTGTGAGCTGTACGCCATGCAGATGGCAAAATTGGATTTTAATACAAGTGAGTAAATAATTTATGATTTAAGATGCCGTTTTATTGTACATATTGTTATTTGAGTAACAATCGGCCATTACACTGGCCGTAAATTAAATTTTAGTAACTGAAAAAAACAAAGTTTTTCTTCTTTTTTATTCATACCATGTATTCAAATGGTATCAATGACGTCACAGTGCAATAGACAAAAATATTATATATTAATTTTAAAAAAAGATTAAAATTGCCCAGTGGTTATGTTTAGTACATAGCTTGCTTGTTATAAGACTGCAAAATACGAGGACCTGGATTTGAATCCAGGTCCCGACCATTATTGAGCATTTCTGTCAAGAAATTCTCAGTAGCAGCACTAGAGGATTGGAAGTTGGCAGTGTTGCCACGCCTTTACCACAAGCTTTGCCTCAGAAAGTTCGTTGATTCACCGTCTGAACTCTTTCCGGTCGTGTCGAATTCCTGTCGGAGTATGAGAATAATGAGCGAACCTGTGTTTACGCACACACTTGTGAACTATAATATCTCCTGAGGAGTTTGCTAGTCTCCGTTTAGAATGGTCGCTGTGGACAAAACATGTCAAGAAGACATCGTTAGTAAGATTACGAAGAATAACCTCATATTAAAATTTCCTTTTCCAAAGAAGATATTCAGATTTTTTTTTTTTATTTAAGTCGAAGAAAAAAAACTAGTTGACGAAGTATTCAACAATGCGATGGACGTGCTGTCGGAGGAGGATCGCAAACTGCCGCAAGTAGAGAACGTCATACCGTTGCTAAGGCGCGGCATTGGCATACATCATGGCGGTCTGCTGCCGATACTGAAGGAAACTATTGAGATATTATTCGGCTTAGGGCTCATTAAGGTATATTAAAAGTTTAACTATTTTCTTTCCTTGTTTCTTTCTTCAAATTTTGTGTATATTCATTATTTATTTTAAAAATTATATACAGAAATAAATTATGCGAAGTAAAGTATGCAAAGTTTTTGTATCAACATATTTTATCCGGGTTTTATGTACGACTTTATGTACTCAATAACTCGACTATATAACGTGTACGTACTTAATAGCTCGACGATATAATCTGTTGTATTTACTCAATAGTTCGACTATATAACGTACTGTACGTAATCAATAGTTCGATTATACAACCGTTGCAATTTAAGGTATATTTACGCTAGTTTATTTGCACTGGGTACGCAAAATAGCGAAATAATAAAGTCACTTTAAATGTCTGCTACTGACAATATCAGCCATATTGTATTTTTATTCAATTTATTTTTAATTTTGAAGTTTGAGTATAAAGCGTAAATTTTAAATTCACTACTTTTTGGGCATATTTTTCAATGAATCATTCTTTCAGGCGTTGTTTGCAACGGAAACATTTGCCATGGGATTAAACATGCCTGCTAGAACAGTCGTCTTTACAAATTGTCAAAAGTTTGATGGCAAGGACTTTCGATTTGTGAGTATATTTGATTAAAGTAGTCATGTGTCACCTTATTTATGATTAGAAAGTGTTTTAGGAAACCTAACAAATATATAAATTATTTTTTTTATATTATCTTCCATCAGATAACGTCGGGAGAGTATATTCAGATGTCCGGTCGCGCAGGTCGACGTGGTCTGGACGACAAGGGCATCGTGATCCTGATGATCGACCAGAAGGTCACACCCAGCATCGTCAAGTCAATGGTGCAGGGCAAGGCAGACCCCATCAACTCCGCCTTCCATCTTACTTACAACATGGTCTGGCTCCGATAAACATTATATTTTAATATCAGGATCATTGTATTTATGTTTCGTTGAATATTATTATTAATTATAAACATCGAATGCAAACATAGAGCCTAATTTTTTATAACACAATTTTGCAAGTTTATAAATATCATCCTCATTATCATTTATTACTCGGTATGATATTCAAAAGTAATTATGTACGTACAAACTAGACAAACTCTATTTACTCATCAGGTCTTGAACTTACTGCGTGTGGAAGAAATCAATCCGGAATATATGTTGGAGAGAAGTTTCTTCCAATTTCAAAATCAAGCAGCGATTCCAGATTTAATAGATAGTAAGATATAGTGATTTCTTATATTTTTTTATTTAATAGTTTGCACCTTGCGCCTTGGGGACAATGGTAGGCATTGCAGTCGGCAATGTCTACAGACGACACTTTATACTAATTAGGCAGCCTATTTTCTCGCCATTCGTAGATGAATAGAATAAACAAGTGTGTAAAGCTGGTAGTGGCCCGCAGAGATGAAGGCGAAGCAGAAGGAGCTGGACCGCGTGTCGGTGTCGGACGAGCACGCGGTGGCGGCGTACTGCGCCACGCGCGCGCAGCTCGAGCTGCTGGGCGCGCAGTTCCGCTCCTTCATCACGCGCCCCGACTACCTCAAGCCCTTCCTGCAGCCCGGCCGCCTCGTCAAGGTGACCGCGGGTCGACTCGCATTCTGTTGGAAACCCTAATTTTAAATCACTACACAAGTATTTATAAATAAATTGATGTGTACAAAATATCACTTGACTGATAAATGCGCCCCCGTATACTCATAAATTTTAATATGCTTATGGAATCTTATTGGTCTGTCGCAGTGACGTCACATATAGTATGTGACGTCACAATGTTAATTTTACCATTTCATTTGCAAAGAGACAGCTTATTGAAAAAAGAAACATGTTTTATTAAAAGTTGTTATAAGTTATAACATTAGCAGTTATAGCATTACTTATTTATTTTTTAGGTGAAAACAGAAAAATACGAATACGATTGGGGTATCATCGTAAACTTTAGACATAAAACGGGCAAGGGTAAGAAGCCACAAGACGAGAACCCGCTGACAGCGGATACAGTTATCATAGTGGACATTTTGCTTCACGTGAAAAAAAGCAAACCGGACGATACCGACACAAATATGCCTTGTCCGCCGGGGGAGGTAACTACACGAAGTTTTTATCATCTCGACCATCGTTTTCTCATATTTGTCTGTACTGGCTTAACTCAGTTGGTTATATACTTTCCCTTCGTGTCACACTTTTTTTTTCATATCGTGTTATTGAAGCAATTTAATAAACATTAAGAACGTAATTTAATTTAATTCTAAAATAATAATGAAAAACGTCTCTCTCTGACGAGGTTATGATGAGGTTATTTAAAGGCCGACAATGCACCTGCAAGCCCTCGGGTGTTGCAGGTGTCCATAAGCAGTGGTAGTCACTTTTCATCAGGTCAGCCTCCTGCTCCTTTGCCCCCTTTCTTTCTTTCTTACAAAAGAAAGATCAATCTTCTTAACATATATTTATATGTTACGTTAAAAGATAAGCCCTTCATTTAAAATTCACAGCTGGGCATCTTGTATTTGTGTAATGAATTTGTTGCCTTAGTTGATTGCCAAAACTCTCGTATTCTGTGATGATGGACTTGTTGAACTTCTTCCCGTTTGATGAGCAATACTATTCACCAGAGATTACTGACATAATTCCAACTGGTTATCTTTTAGCAGGGTTATATTTTGATCTTTGCTTTAAGTGACAAAAGTTTCAACTCTTGAGTTAACTTAAAGAGTTAACTTGAGTATTTACTATGAGTATTAACTCATGTTAACTGTTCTTTTTTATTATATTCTAATTATCATATTATTCTTCGAGACAGGAGACGTAGAAGTAGTGCCGGTTCTACACACACTTATATACCAGATTAGTTCTCTCCGCGTCTACTACCCCAAGGACCTTCGACCTCCAGACAATAGGAAATCGGTTCTCAAGACGATAGGTGAAGTGAAGAAACGCTTCCCAGAAGGGCCTCCATTGCTTAATCCTATAAAGGATATGAAAATTGAAGACCCCGTGTTTAAAGAATGTGTGGATAGAATTAAAATTTTAGAAGAAAGGTAAAAATTTATTAAATTATTTACTTGCTGTAAAATAAAACCACTGGGCCATCTCGGCTTTAAGGCGAGAAGAGCGTGTGAATCTTAACCGATGTTCGTGGGTTCAAACCCGGGCAAGCACCACTGAATTTTTATGTGCTTAATTTGTGATTATAATTCATCTTGTGCTTAACGGTGAAGGAAAACATCGTGAGGAAACCTGCATGTTTCTAATTTCACTGAAATAACTGCCTCATGTGTATTCCACCAACCCGCATTGGAGCAGCGTGGTGGAATAAGCTCCAAAATCTTCTCCTCAAAAAGGGAGAGGAGGCCTTAGCCCAGCAGTGGGACATTCACAGGCTGTTACTACTACTACTACTATTTGCTGTTAGATAATGAAAATGGTTTAAGTTACAAGTCAAGTTAGGTTAAGAGCTGCCGTATTTAAATCGTTCAGGAAGTTAATGTCATATAATAATAATTAATTCCTTTTATGTGTTTTGTAGACTGTACTCACATCCCTTACATAAGGACAAGAATCGTGGAGCATTAACCGCAGCCTATGAGAACAAACAGGAGATATACGAAGAACTGATGTCAGTTAAGTCCGAACTGACTAAAGCAAAAAGTATATTACAAATGGATGAACTGAAAAAAAGGAAACGAGTGCTCAGGAGATTAGGATATTGTACGCTATCCGATGTTATAGAATTAAAAGGCAGGATAGCCTGTGAATTGAGCAGGTAACTGATAGTTATTCAATAATAAAACTAATTAAAATCTATACCATACTTTGGACTACATATTAAACAGTTCTTCTCGGTGATTACATTGCGCACCTGAACCTCAACACCCGTAACGCCCCCCCCCCCTTATCCCGCAGCGCGGACGAGCTGCTGCTGACGGAGCTGATCTTCAACGGCGTGTTCAACTCGCTGAGCGCGGCGCAGAGCGCGGCGCTGGTGAGCTGCTTCGTGTGCGACGAGTCGGCCGCGCAGGCCGCCGCCGCCGCCGACGAGCTGCGCGCCGTGCTGCGCCAGCTGCAGGTGACGCCGCGCTCCTGCACTCCGCTTTTCAAAAATTATCTATTTATCATCAAGTCTAAGAACTCACGGAGCGATTTTCTGTACACGCATCGCCCGCAAAGTAATCGCAAAACGAGTGGGCGAATCCCGCCGTAGTTGTCCGCCGGTGTATCGGGACTCGCAAACAATCGCATACTTTACGGGCGTTAAACGCCTCGCGAAATATATTCAATTTTTTACATAAATATGTACATTGTACAGCCGCGGGCCATCGAAACCGCGATGCCTAAAGCGGAAGATATTTCAAAAACTCAGGTCAGGGGGTGGATTCGAATCCACGAAATATGTAACCGCTAAAGCTTAGACAACCAATTCTGTAACGAGTTCTCGGACTCGATGATATGCAATAGGACAGCCTTTTTAACCTTGGCTGTTTTTAATATTATATGATGTTTTAATAATCATGATGCTGTCGGCATTGACGAAGATTGAAAGTAAAATTATCGGATTAAAAATAGACGATGTCTCAATAAAGCACTCTTTGTAAACATCGGTTCTCATGTCGTCAGGAATACGCGCGTCGCATAGCCAAGGTGTCGATCGAGGCTAAGATGGACCTGGACGAGGACGAGTACGTGGGCAAGTTCAAGTGCACGCTCATGGACGTGGTGCTCGCGTGGGCTAACGGAGCCTCCTTCCTGCAGATCTGCAAGATGACCGACGTCTTCGAAGGTAGTTATCACTTTGACTCGACACTATGGACCCGTGGCAGTTGTTCAATGGCTCCGGTTTGATTAATAATTAATCAAATATCTTCATGCCTCTGTCATCGACGCCCATACTAATCCATATTTTTTTAAACAACAATACTTTTGAAGGCAAAATACTGTATTTTATTTTCGAAGCAAAGACAGTGTAAATATTTAGTATGTAATATAATTAAAATAATAATTTGTTATAATAATGAAAAATAAGATATAAATACAGTAGATATTATATTTAATTAAAATCAATTTAAATTTGGAAGATAAAAAGTTAATGTTAATGTATTTACATTCCCTTGTATATGAAGTAAATGACGTGTTCAGGTTCAATAATCCGCTGCATGCGTCGCTTGGAGGAGGTGCTCCGCCAGCTGTGCCAGGCCGCCAAGAACATCGGCAACACCGACCTGGAGAACAAGTTCAGCGACGCCATCAAGATGCTCAAACGAGACATCGTGTTCGCCGCCAGCTTGTACATGTGAAACTACTTGAACCAGTAAAATTATTTTTTACTTATACTATATTGTTTTTTTTCTAATATTTCTTATTTTTAACAAGGTCGCATAAGCTTTCTGGTGGTAGGGTTTTGTGCAAGCTCGTCTGGGTAGGTATTCATCAGATAATCTATATCAAAACAGCAGTTCTTGATATTGTTGTATTTCGGTTTGAAGGGTGAGTGAGCTAGTTAGTGTAACTCTTACACAGTTTACAGGCACATAAAATCTTAGTTTTCATGGTTGATGGCGCATTGGCTATGTAAACGATGGCTGACATTTCTTACAATGCCAATGTCTAAGGGCGTTCGTGACCAGTTACCATCAGGTGGCCTATATGCTCGTCCATCTTCCTATTCTATAAAAAAAAGCATAACATTATAGTCAATCGTAGTGATGTTTTGTAACAACAATATTTGTTTATCAATAATCTTGATGGGTGCTAATTAAACGTGTTTCTTGTTGTCTGTGTGTCGTTCAATGATATCATTATGTATTTGTAAAGTAGTAATATTTTACACGAGAATTTTGATAACAATAAACGCCAAATTTTATTTTTCACTAAAGGTTTTTATCATTTCAAACAAATCGAATTGACTCTTATATAATCACAATTATGTTAAATGAATAGTGACCCGACTTGTAGTTATAGTGATGATATAAATCTATATTTCTTTATAATTTTATAATAATTTATTCTATAAAATTCACTAACTTCGTCATTAAATATGACATTTTTATATATATTTGTCTTATATTCATTATTTATTTGTAAGAACGATGTTAAACTTATCTCTTTATAATCATATCTAACCTGTCTAAATCTGATTAAGGCTGAAATAGCCGATTGCAGATATAATGTAAATAAATAAATTATTTTAATAATTGGTTCATAATTCGGGAGAATTTTCATTGTTTATCATACATATAATATAAATATTGAAAACTAGTAATCGCCCTCGGTTTCGCCCGCATGTCACGGGGAAAGGAACAGGTGTTAGTTAAAAAAAGCTTGCTTCGTACCAAATTTTATCAAAATCGGTTCAGTGGTTTGGCCTTGAAAGCGTAACAGACAGATAACAGTAACTTTTGAATTTATAATATTAGTGTAATATTGCGCATGCAAAGTTCGTGTGAAAGGAATAACTGCTCTCTCTTTCTCCCTCTCTTTCTCTCGTCTTGGTTGCGAGGCGGACCTTTGAAATTCGTATCACATCGTGATGCGAAGCCCCCTTATTGGTTACTTCTATTTTAGGGCCATGATTTGTTGTTTTAAATTTTAACTATCTTAGGAATAAATTTTATCCACATAAAAGCCATAAACACATGCACTCAGTAAGCGGACCGAGGGGTAGAAGAGTGAATGTTGGAACGCTGTCTCCTTCCTGGAGGTGGGCGTTGATAGCTGTGACTTAGTCTATGTCTTTTTTTTTATAGAATAGGAAGGCGGACGAGCATATGGGCCACCTGATGGTAAGTGGTCACCAAACGCTCTTAGACATTGGCTCTGCAAGAAATGTTACCCATCGCTTACATCGCCAATGCGCCACCAACCTTGGGAACTAAGATGTTATGTCCCTTGTGCCTGTAATTACACTGGCTCACTCATCCTTCAAACCGGAACACACCAATATCAAGTACTGCTATTTTGCGGTAGAATATCTGATGAGTGGGTGGTAACTACCCAGACGAGCTTGCACAAAGCTCTACCACCAGTAAAATTAGACTAATTTAGCTGTTAACAATCACATATGTAAATGTTAACTTTTTTTGTTCCAATAAATTAAAAAAAATCATGAATCCATAATAATTACCATACCATAGATTATTTTAGATCTCGACCAATTGTATCCTTTCAATTCAAGGTCCAAATTGTTTATTTCCAGTCATTGGAATATATTGTATTTCCAATGGAAGCTGGAATGGTTAGTAAACGGGAAACCTGTAGGTGTTCGGTAAATATAAAGTTAAAATAATGATCCACAATGTTATAAGAGAACTTTATTTTTGTAATTACGGTTTATCTATAGCATGAACGGGCAAGTAACAAAATGAAAATGTATTCGACTATAATTACTCTAGAGAACCATGTTTACAGTCGGCCGTGCCCAAGTACACTATATTAAAAGTATATCTATATCATAATTAGTTTTATTATATTATATTAAAAATATATTGAAACTAATTTTGATAAACGATAATTAAAAAACAGCAAACGTCGAATATTACTTCAGAAATGTATTTTCAGTAAAATTTTGAATATTACCTAATATCTAAAAGCGTTAACAAGGGAATGAGTGATTATACATGAAACAGTTTAAGAAATGAACAAGTACATGTTTCGTAGAAAATTGTACACAGATAATTGAACGTGGCATAAATTTAGAAGTCACTGTTTCTTACATAAAATTTATTGCACATACGAACCTTAGAATAAGTTACATAGAGACCTCCTCACATTTATACGTCTGATGCCAATCTCAAATCAACTACACGCGATCCACGCACGGTACTCTGAATATCGGTTTTCATTTAATAAAATACTATTTCATCTATTTTTTTTTTATATTAAAGAAGGCATCGGTCATGAAAGAGATCTCTACAAAACTCCGAATAATATAACAATTGAAAATATTCAAAAAATCGCTTACGCTATAGTCTCATTTGGTGCCTGAATTGATATGTCCAATAACTAAACGCGAAATGAACTCTAAATTCCTTCTAGCTATTATTGCGTAACTAAACGAGGTAATTGTTTCGTGTACATAAACCCGCCGCGAGTCCGCCTACGCTATGTTAAGTATAATCTATTATTATCGTTTAATACTTAGTTACAGTAAACACTCGCTCCGCGTCCGACTGCTATGGAAGACTCGACGCTTACAAGAAGCACTTTCAATACATTACCAGTCGTCCGCCACTCACCAGTTGAAACTATTACGTCACATCGACTCCTTACTGTATTTATATTTATACAAAATGTACAACATCTCAAAAGCGTCCTCACAATCATTAACGCCGTGAGAGAGCGCGGTACAATAAATATTTTTGATAATGTCGGAACTATATATTAGTGAATCGATCACAGTAAACTACAACACATTCTCTTGTATTTATACATAAGGTAAATAAAATTGTTTCAACGTAATAATGGTATGTTAAATATAGTATGGAATATAATTCGAAACAAGATGTGTTTAATTTATTTTTATATTTTAAGCTAATTGTAAGTTTATTAAGAAGAGAGTTATGAGAGTACTGTGATAAATCCTTCGGACCCTCGAGCATGCTATTGTCCTTTTTTTTCTCAAGTGTCGGTCCCGTTTAATAAAATCGGTAAATTACGAAACTTGGCTGTGGTTTGGCACACAATGCGAGCTATTACGTAATATATATAACTTTGTACTATTTCAGATTATTGTTTCAGTAAAAATGTTTATTCGGAATGGACAACAGCAAGCTCCATCTTTAACGCTTATACGATCTGGTATTATAATATAGTCTATACGTTAAGTTAATATGAATCTGATTTAAATTTATGAACAACGTTTATGATACGTACAAACAGATTACTCGATTCAATTTTATTAGATGTTTTACTTATACATTAAATGTTATATATCTAGGCCGTGTATATAGCGCAATGAGATCTCGTATATTATGAATAATGTAGACATTTAAAATGGAAATAACTCTGTGAGTACGACATGATTTGATATTAATGTACGACAGAAGAAGTCGAATTCGAACTATAAACATAGCAACACACATTAATATATAGTAGGCCTTCGAAGATATATATTTACAAGATGAGACTCCGCAATATCTCATATAAATATGTACGTTATTCGAAGATTAGGCAAGAGTTTCGCTAACGTCTAGATGAATGGGAGTCGGCCGAGAGAACACCGTGACAAATTTCGGAGCAAATGTGATTTTTATTCAATAACACTAATCGAATAATTAAAATTGTTCATTATTATATAATAAGAATAAAGATGCCAGATCTAATACAACCCTGTACAGCAATATTTTAAAATATCTAATTTACAATAAATCGAAATTATATTGATTTGACGAATATAAAAACTTTGGACTATTTAATATATATTTATTGTTAATAACATTAAGTTTTATAGCAATTGAAGTACATTTAAAGTTTCACTCCCATTCCGCTCCTTATACGTTATTAGAAATTGAATTTAGAGTTGAGATTAATCGATCAACTCTACGATGCTTACTCGTCGACTCGTTACGTTATAATATCGATAATAATTATACACATAAACGTTGCAACGTAATTGCCTACAAACAAAACATCTCTTATTTACAATAAAAACACAATAAATCTATGCAACTATATAATATTATTTAGCAATTATATTGTTGAAAATAAATAAAGAAATAAATCATGTTAGGATCAACATAGGTAAATTTTTCTAAAACAGTTTTTAAACGATATCATTATTTTACATTTATTATATTTAAATATCTATTAACATTAGCTATAATTTATAAGTTCTTCAAGTTTGTGATAATCCTCAATTAAATTTAACAAGATATTAGTTACCTACCTATAATGTATGCGACCGCATCATAGTTACAATATCGAGAATGTCAACTTAACAGAGGAGAAAATATTTTAAACGTTATCTTAACCTAGTTCGAATCGATAATCCTGTCTCAAAACAAGATCAAAAGTTCACTTGGTCGGACCAAAACTTCAGTCTGTAAAATCGTCAAAACATTAAACATCTCGCAAACACCTACAAAATGGGCCGAGGGAAGGCACCCGCTCAGAAAGCTGGAGCGCTCCGATCGTTACTCTAACTATATCAACACACCGACTCGTCTCCGGCGAGCGCCCTCGCGAACTCACACAGAGGTCCATACAAACAGTCCATTCACACTAAAACCATGCGAACACTGAGGTACGGTGACGGGCGATGCTTTCAGATTGAAAACTTCACGAAACGGCGATTCAGTAAAATTATTCTTATTTTTGATATGGAACTCGATATGGTTTTGTAGAAAGCTTCAGACGGTCTGGAGACCTGCGGTCGGTTAAATGGTGGTACGTTTAGATATTGGACAGTCACGTTGCAAGAGTCAAAAACAGCCGCAGCACGAGCGAAGCGAACATGGCGGAGAGCGGACGAGCGATAGCGCCGCGACCGCACGATAGGATCTCAATTTCCTGCAATAAAGAAACATCTCTATATTAATAAGGCAATCTAATGACTAAATTAATATTAAGTAAAATTCTAGTCCAGGCGGAATCGAATGTTTAAATTAAATTATAAACATAGCGTTCGTGCGCTCGGACGGCCGTAGAGACCTCTGGGTGGTAGGACACGCAGGCGGGCGGGCGGCGGCGCGGCAGGGCGCGCGGGGGGCGGCGGCACGCGCTGCGGGCGGGCGCCTCGCGCGCGCGCACGTCCAGGCGCTTGGCGCCGCACGGGCACAGCGTGTCCACCACCAGCAGGATCAGGTTGCTGTGCGGGATCTTCTGCACGCTGAACGGCCTGGGGATCGATCGGGTCGAGATTATTTACGTCAAATTTCGGTCGTCCCAAAACGAGTGGCGTAGATTTAACTCGAGTAGATCACCTCTCGCATCCGGAGTTGTGGCAGTTGGTGAGCTTCCCCTTGAGCGGCTGCGCGGCGTTGAGGCGCGTGGACTGCAGCGTGAAGAGCTCGGCGCTGGTGTCGCAGGGGCGCACGGCGGCGGAGCGCGCGGCGCCGCGCGGCGGCTCGCGCGGCGGGCCCGGGCTCACGGGCTGCGCGCCGCCCGCCGCCTCCGCCGCGCCCAGCCCGTCGATGATGATCTCGTACGTGCCGCGGTCCCGGTCCATGTCGTCCTCGTGTTCCATTTCCTCGTTTTCGTAATCTTCGTAATCTGAAAAAAGGTTACCAATTTCGTTTCTATTATTTACTGCGTTTTTTATTCGTGTCCGAATAATTCATTAACCGAATAATTTTTAAAGTAATGTTTCAGTATGTCTCGAACATACCCAATTCCTCTTCCGGATGAGCGTGAGGTCGGGCCTGTACGGTCTCCCACAGCGGGTACCAAACAGCGAGCAAGTTAGCCACGTATCCGCCTAGCCAGGACAGCGGCTTCATGGGGGTCAGCTTGTTACTGTCGCCACTGAATGTGTTTCTTGAATCCGGGCATCGACCCTGGTGGTCGTGTACGGTAACTTTCTTGTAGATTCTATCTTGTACGAGCGAGTCCATTATCGTCCCGTCCACCTGTCCGAAGAACCGTCCGGTCTGCGAAGCGTCTTCAGATAATATTATAAAACCGTTGTCATCTAGGATGTAGCAGTCCAGTTCGTCGCCAGCACATGTTTTTTTGCAAATACTTCCCGCTGTACACTGTTAACATGAAACAATATTTATATAATTCAAAAATCTATATCGCAGTCAAATCCGTAGCATTAAATATCGAACTCTTTATTATATGTATACCAGAAAAAAAGAACATTCAGATATAATAGAAGACACGCTTATAAGAAAAAAATATTTTCCATACCAAGTATTAAATCTAAATTACAATGTACAATAAGAAAATAATATATTTATAAGAATATATGAAGTATTTTATTTCTGAGTTATTTTTTTAATATTTAATATCAGCAAATCTTAAAATAAAAAATGTCGTCTCAACACAAAACGTACCGTAGACGTAACGTTCAAGAAATGTTTCGCAAGCGAATCTAGCTGGAAATGTAATCCGACGACGGCGGCCGGGGCGCGATGTCCTCTCGATTCCACGAACACGGCGTGAGTGGCCAGCACTAGAGGAGGTTTTCCATTAAAATCTTCTGGTTCGGAACCATCTCGAAATGGGACAGAGAAGACAAAACTTTCAGGCTCAATGGAATGATGCTCTACTGCGCGTCGATACCATTCCGAGTCATAAGCACGTGCATATTTTTCGCTGAAATGCCTGAAAACATAAAAAAATAACTACATTTAAAATTTTAATAAAAAAAAATATATAGGCAAAACAGTGGTTATAACACGTCGAATTTAATCAGAATTGCGGGTACAAAACTCGGCATTGAATGTAATGTACTTATATCGTATTAATAATAATATTTTTTCTTTTACTTGACGATGAAGAAAAAATCATGAGGAAGTAGTGTCTCCGTATCGAGCAATGTTGTAGAATAATTTGCAAACTCATCTCATCGAAGGCGATGAGGCATTCGCGCAGCTGTGAGACAGTTTACTTTGTGATAAAATACATACGGTTCAGAGGAATCAGCTGATCTTGAAGTGTTAATGTTTTCTGTCCACTTCAATAGGCCGCTCCTAGTTGCGATGAACGACAGAGTCACCACGAACTTGTGAAAGCGTCCTTGTCTGTAAAGATAGTCATTACTAATCATATATCGTACCTTGGTTCTGTTTTAAATATAAAATTACACATGACATTAATCAAATTAGGTAAATCACATTTACCTAAATTTAGGTAAATTACGTAAATCACATTAATATATGTAATATTACCGTCCCCGTTAAGCGAAAGCTACGTAACTGACATATGTTAACTATTGAGCTACGGGTCAATATAATGATGTTAGAAACTTACGTTTTCAAACGTAAGAAACATTGGTGATTTAATGGAAAAATTGCCATTTATAAGTCAGTTTTATGTTTTATCGTGTAAAATGATTAAACAAGATTAAAGAGCCTACTTAAAATATTTTGTTTTTTTTTTTCACTTAATATGTTACATAAGTAGTTAATTTTCGCTTAATGAGGATGATATTTTATTGAAACAATGTTCTTGTCGTAAATAAAATCGCTTATACACAGTATCATAATTCAGTAATAATAGAAGGTACGTAGAATTTTCATTTAATCAAAATAAAATCATCATCAATATAAGGTGTACCATTGCTGTACCTACATAATTTACTCTCTCAATAGCATTTTTTGAACTTATTACAGATTAAATAATACAATTATAGAATCTGTTTTATATATATTTGTGTAACAACATATATAACTATTAGCTAATCGCAAGGAATCTGTCGATCGGTAAAATCGGTAGATCTATATAACGTTATTATGGTAAATGGTAATAATAATATGGTAAATATTGTAATATTTGTATAATTGTTACTATTTGGCTTTGGTCGTTGTTTATTTTACTATACACTATTTGTTACTACGTGTTTATTGTCATTGGGATGATACCATAGACAATTTAGTATTTTTTAAACATTTGACATATTCCTAACAGTATTAACCAATTAGGTATATCAATTATTCTATCAAAGTCTGTATATACATCATTTAATTGAAATTCATGGTACACCTTACGATGTCATAAACAAAGGCACAGTTATTAAAATATTATTTATATAAGAAAATCCAAACTCCAAGCAAGCTAGAAAACCTGTTAAAAAATTAAACAGTATTATGATTATTTATAAATTACCTGAGTCCTCGATAGCTTTTACAAACTTAAAAGCAATTGCATTTGTTCTACCCAAGCCTCCAAGTCGTTTCCGATTTAGGGCTGAATGTTATATAAATATTATTTGTATAGATTTACGGACCCAAATGTTAGCACTGCACAAATTACCATCAGCACTAAACCGAAAAAGGTGTTTGTTGTGGAGGTTTTTGTATGGCTGAACAACAAAATTGGCACCTCGTAATTAAAAAAAGTTGTTTTGCAGTTGTTTATATTTCTTAATCATTTTAATTATTCCAATAATAATACGATAATACTTATTTTAATTTTAGCGCCTGTATTTAGGTGATTATAATAAAAAAAAAGTGTGCTAAAACTACAATTGAGTCAATTTGTTTTTTTTAATTTATAAAAAAATAATCTGTTAATAGATAATAAGATTAACTAATGTAATCAGTGATATTAGTAATTTATAACATCCTTAAGTGCCAATAATTTAGTCTGTCATCCTATGTAATCGTATGTTTGACTTTTTTATGCGAATCCCTTTTTATAATAAGGCATAAGACACAACTGTAATACATTTATTTAAATAGCGCTACTTTTCACACCAGTTACATTGTCTCAATTGGCTGTCGTGCTAGCACATAACGAATTGATAAACAAATATATAATCTGAGTATTGTCTTCGTTGTGTAGGCACCTAAAGTTATGTCTAGTACATAGTACTGCTATTAATTTGCAATGAAAAAAACACACTTTATCTATGAAATTAAGAGCAAAAACAGAATAATTTACGCTAATGTAACTTCCTTGTTACACCTATCTATACAAATACCAAACGATAGGAAGGGGATCAACTTAAGCCTACGACGCAAGAGAAATCCTTGTTCATCACACAAAATAATTGGAAAAAAATCTAAGGATTTGCAATCATCACACATTTCTTCTAATCTACAGTTTGTTCTCAATTATGTAGGTGTTATTTCTAGTTGGCGTCGATTATCTAAACTTTATCTATGCGAAACATTAGAATGGAGATATCTTTGTTACGTTACCTTGTTAGTAGTGCCATTAATGTCGCTATCGGGCTATTCGTGTAACACATAGAAATTAGTGATCAAAATAAAATTAAAATAAAGTGCATAGTGGTTTTAATTAATATCTATATGTGCAAGAATTGCATGCGAAATTTAAATAATTCCGTCGAACACAATCTGAATTTGAACATTTTCTGAACAATATTTTTGAGACTTCACTGGTTCAGTGGTTTTGTAAGTTGATTTTGTCATATCCATGTTTTAAAGCTAATAAACATGCAATATATCTCCGTTTTACTTACTGAGAGTGATGGCTCGCGTGTCCAGTGTGAGCGTCCAACTCTTTTATTACCATTGCATCACGTACTAAGGATTGCATTAAAGTTTTATCACCTGTAAAAAAAAGTATGAAATTATTATGAGATATTCCTTAGAAAAAAAATTACGTGTCAGATTTCAGGATTTTCAACTGTAGTTTTATTCGATCGCAAGATAACTGTAGAAGCTCGGAAGGCTACTGGCGTTTGCAATGGGCTAGCCCACCAGGGTAGGTACAACCTACCTACTCATCAGTAGTTTTATCGCCAAATACTTAACACTATTGTGATCAAGTTTGAGGGTGAATTAGTGTAACTATAGGCTAGTCATTTTAATCTCATGGTGGCTGACGCATAGCCAGCGTAAGAAATATTTATAAATAAGAGAAGGCAAGTAAAGCTCACAGTAGTAGGAGTCCCGGTCCTGCTTCTTGTGCGCGTTGTGCAGCGTGAGCGCGCGCGGGCGCAGCGACATCCACTTCCAGCCCGGCCGGCCCGCGCGCGTCAGGAAGTGCACGAGCTGCTCCTCCGGCGACGAGAACGACTGCTCCGACGTCGACGCGTACTCGCAGTATACCCTGCGGCCAGTCGCCGGTTTGCGTGATTCGTCCTCTCAGTTGTGAGGAATATTATAAGCACATTATCTTACCACTCGGGATGAACTTTCCAGTTGTCGCCCTTAAAGTATTCTGTTACTGTATGAGAAAAAATATATATAAATATATCTACTATAGATGAGTAAATAATATTACGGTTAAAATATTTGAGAACAATTCAATCTTTTCACTATTTGAAGTTATGTAACGCTGTCGTAAGTATTGGCTGTATTTCCTTGTTATTGATTTTTATCCGTCAATTACCATTTATAGGACTATGTTTGATCTCCTGTTCAGCTTGCAGCTCGTACATGCCGTATCCGTCGGGCAGTACGGCGGCCAGCGAGTACGGCGTGCCGTCCACTGGGCTGTAGAAGTAGCGCTGTCTTCGCGTTGCGACTCTTCGCATTCCTTCGTACTGCACCTTAACACCCATCTCAGTTTCGCCCTCCCGCTGCTCTATCATGTCATGTCGCAGCTGTGGGTGAGGTAAAATGTTTTGCGTCCATATGATAGTTCTCAATTTTAGACATATAATATTAATATTTATTAATTTTGATTTATTTTTATGTATTTTATTTTGCATCATATACTCAAGTGTAAATGTTAACTATTCCATTAAAATCAAAATTAATTTATACACATTGGCATTGGTTATTTTATAATAATAGTTAAAAAACATAATTTATAACTCACGTCAAGAAGTAGAGAAGTGAGATTGACTCGCGAATTCTCATCGGAATCAACAAGAAGTTCGACATCTGTGATGTCGACGCTGGAGTAAAGAGGTCGTAGTGTTTCCGTGTACTGTAGCGAAAACAACGCTTTAAAAACTAAAAATATTGTCTAAACTAGATACGTGATAAAACCATTTAAAAACGTATTTAATTTGCTATAAATACGACTAATTCCTTTTTCTTACCTCCTCGTTAGTGTGCTAAAACAATAAAATATTTTTTTTTATTAGTTAGAACAGATTTCTTTAAGCACAATATAGAAATATATATGTCTTACCAAAGGTCGTAGATCTGGGTGATACAAAACGTGCCCGTTGTTATCCACCATAAACGAGTAACCGTTAACTCCTAACTGTTAATGAGGGAAAAAAAACTTTTTAAATAGTTTGGTTTATTAGAATTCATTTTTAAATTAGGAATACTGAATAAAATATCTATACATAAAATATCGCTAGATCTATAATCAACGTGTTGACGTTAATAGTGATGCCATTATTATATAAATAAAATTGCAATTAAAATTCGATCGATCGAATATTACATTAAATCTATTTATTTTAAAATAGTTTTTATAACCTTAACTGCTTAAGTGGATTGTTTGGGAGATGTTACCTTATATGGTGGCACGAGCTTCTTTATTTGATCGACAGGAACATCAGTACCAACTACTCCCAGTAAGTTGGCTTCTCTTTGCTGTAAAAAGAAAAACTATGATCAGCGATTCCGATTCTGGTCAGAAACAGAACGACTGATGTGATGCGTGATTGCAAACAAAATAATGAGAAAAACATTATGAATATGATGTCATTTTTTTTATAAAATCCAAATTGAAATGAACTTTATCCATGTAGGCTATTTAGAAACAAAAGTGCTGATCAATTTTGTTTTATATTACAATTTACAATTTTGCAGTATTTTGCAGTAAAGTATCCACTCAGAAAATCCGACAGCAAACTCATTAAATAACTCTTTCGTACTGAATACAGCAGACATATATAGGTATATATATATTATTTTACATGTTGTAAATCCTATATAATCAGGTGGTGGCTATGATCCCGTTTGGTTGGATACCACTTACTCACTGCTAAAAATCAACACAAAATCGATTTTTATATCGTTGTGTTCCAGTCTTACTTTCTAATATATATAATACATTAATTTTAAATCATTTGTTATTCGATTATTAGAAAATTAGTAATATACAAGAATAATAAAAGTATATGTACCGTACGGTTTCTCCTGTCGAAAATAGGAACTGTGACTGACGTCATCAGTTGACCCATCCCGTCGTCATCCAGGCTGCTACTCTGTATTGTGGATTAAAATAATTAATCTAATCAGATTTCAACGCTAATATCTCAGAAAGACAGAAACACGTTAAATTAGAAGAAGCTGAAATATCTTATTAAAAATATATAACGGGTAAGAAAAGCTCGTCTAAAAGAATTCGCATTGAAAACCGATGTAGAAAACACATTATATAAAAAAAACTTGATATATATTTTAGTTAAATACTGATTTTTATTTATTAGTCATCATTGTTTCGACCCCGGTCCTTTATAGGCCTAGGTATAAATCCGGGTCTGCCTCTATAGGAAATCCGTAAATTATATTATAATTATCATTGTCAATGGGACATTTTCATCATTACTTTCTGACATTTCACAATCGTGTTATGCGGTGGGTTTCGAGTTTTTTCGTACAGAATAATTATTGTTCATATTGATTTATTAACAACAAACCAAGTGAAAGAAGTTTTAAAAGGCTTTTTAATAATAAAGTAAGACACAGCATTTCTTACCCTGCCTCCAACGTAGACGGGACTCCAGTGCACTGGGTGTATCGTCTGGTACATCACCATGGGGCGTGCTAGCACCTCCACAAAGTGCAGGACTTTACGACGAACCTCTCCATGATCGTTTATCGTCACATGGAAACCTAATGATAAAAATGAAATATATACTTATTAATTTATTCATCGAATAGATATATATGTGTAGTTCTAACTTGAAGTAAAATAAATCACAATTTATTTTGACGTACTAATATCCAAATAACAAGAAAGATATTGTAAAACATTATTTCGTATTTGTGTCTATAACTATAATAATATTAATAAAACAAAATGTAATTTTTCTTGCGTTAAAATTGTTTGTCGGTGAAACTTAACCGGAAGGAATGAGACGAGTAAGCGAGGTTTCAAGTGCTTAATGTATGTTAATCTCATGTTAATTGGTGAAAGAAAAAACGTCGTCTGGAAATATGTGTCGGATGAAATACCGACACTGGAGCAGCATCGTGGAATAAACTCCAACCCTTCTTGAGAGGAGAGCCCATTTCTCAATAGTAACATATTTATGGTGACATTAACATTGTTACTTTTAACTACCATACATCTTACTCACCTTTGTTAGTGCAAGCCATATCCTTCATATTATGACCAGAGGCAGCGTCTCCTCCTACTCGGTAAGTAAAGATGCGCACCGGCATATGCGGCCAGTTCCAAGTACGGAACACGGCCTTTACTCCGCCTGCTCCTCCGCCTGCACCCACCACAGCAATCGCCTGGTTGCATTGGCAACCTTGTCCAGTACGATTATACTGTATATAAAAATATTGATAGTTAACGTTCTATTTCACTCATTAAATTAAACACTTTAAAATTTGTATTTGTGATTCATTGCGGTTGTATAGTTTCACAATGTTTTGTCTTATTTTTTCGAATAATAAATTGCTCTTGATAGAAAGAAGATACCTGCTTATTTGTCAATAAATCAAAATCAAATTGATTGAATAAAAAAAAACATATTAAACGGCAATTTAAAAATAATTTTTTTTTTACGAATATTGCTAATTAATTTTGTAACCTTTTGTTCTCATTTGTCTATTTTTAATTTGATAACAATATGTCTTTCTAGATTACAGAGCGCCGACAATAGGAGGTCAACAAGTCGAACAGGCAACAGTCCGTACAAAAGCAATTCTTATACCCGATGGAGTATCTCAAAGGCCGTGGTAAGAGCGCCGGTCAGATTGGCTGCGCCGCCCGACGCCTCCGAGGCCCACGTTGCGCTTTTCAACTCTCGTATTGTTTCAGGTACCGCCTGAAACACGTGCTTTTACATTAATATTCTTGTATTGGAACTATACATTATATTTATAATAAATAAAAGGTATAAATAAAATGTAATACAAATATTTTTTAAATACTATAAAACGTGTATATTTCTATATGACTTCTAATTTCGATAAATAAAGGACCGATTATGATTTCGTTTCATTATGACACACACATATGATAATGAAAAACAAAAAATGTATCCTTATATTGAACGCTATTAAACACTATTTCTTTCTATATAGGGAGGGAGTTTTATTTTTCTATATAGGGACATCAGTACGTATAAGTAAATATGCCTTCGATACGCTACATTTTAAGTAAACTACCGTTTCCATTGCTAACGTAAAAGGCTAAGGTGAGTTTGCTGGAGCTAGAGAGCTTCTATAATAGCTGAGAGCTAGTCACTTACTTCTGGCCTTTAAACCTTGAGAGGGTCAAGGATTTATGTCATGAATCCATTTAGATACGTATTGCGGCGGGCGTGGTCATAGACGCTTTTTAAACTACATGTCGTGTGCGGTAAATGTTGAAAACAACTTTGAAATATTATTCCATTAGCACATGTTTTAAGCAGTAACTGCAATGAGCTTAAATTTAGAGTAGCGTGATGGTTTTTTGGAAACAACATTCCAACAGCTTACTTCACTGTTGGTAATGTGTTAGTTACTATGTTTCCGACATATTTTCACAACGATGATGACGATGGAGACTAGAAAACTGTGCACAAAATATAATACACAAGTATGTGCGCAAACACATATAAACTTCCTATTCAGTCAGCTCTTATAGCTCCTTCCAAAGACATGAGCGGAGAGATTTCAAGCGCAAGGGCAAGTCTTCTAGCAGTTGGAAATTTACAAGTTCACTTTATACTAAGGACTATTAACGGAATCGGTTTGCTGACTTATGTGCGCACAATGTGAGAAAAATTATAAGGTCGAATTGCAAAGTTATATGTTCTGTTTTCGTAAAACAATAATTCCGTGCCCTGTATGTGTTTTAATTTTATATATCTTAATAGCAAATCAGCTATTTGCTATTGCTCATGCGTTGCTCCTATAAACAATATACTACGGATACTGTTTACAAAACTTCATCAAGCGTCAACAAGACACAGTTAAGACTTTACAAAGTTTTAACACAATAGTCTAAATGGTATAGGAACGCATACGGGACAAACACAGAAAGAAACGTTCACAATTATCTGTAAGTATTCAAAACCTATTCTCGTTTTGTTTTAAGTCAACTACAACAATAACATTTAATAAAAAAGAAGCTATAGGAATAACGTTAATCGTTTAACATTAGATAAAATAAATAACAATGCATATAAAATAAACATTACTTCTTTTTTTTCAATTTAATTATTTATTTTACCAGTTTTTGAGACCTTATAATTAAATGTTCCATTTAGTTGTTTGTTTTGATATCGCAAAATGTATTTTTAAATTTGTTTTAAGTATTTATAAAACATAAAACATCAAAAATTCAAAAAGCTTTTGTGAACAGAAAATAATATATGTTTTAAATGAAATCTACGTGCTGGTAATAACATCAACACACAACTAAGTTAAATATGTTATCGCTTATTATCATAATAAATATACATAAAAAATTGCTAGGCATAAAGGACATTGTATATATAGTAATACTTTTAAAATTGCATAATAAATTCGAAATTACTTAACGTTAAACTTATATAAATATGAAGTACAAAATTAATATATAAGAATTGATAAAACTGTATGTAATATTCCATAATATTTCAGTTCGGTAATTCCAATCTTGCGACAAGTCGAACTTGTCATTTCGAATAGGCGGCGTACGTGGAAGTCGAATGGAACTTTACAACTCGGCTGATAAGTGTGCGGCCTCACCTCGCCTGTCACGAGCTAGCCGACTCTTCTACGTAGCGTAGATCTTATCTCGAAACTTTCCAATCTTATGAGACGTGTAGTGAACACGAACACAATCATCTATACATGGGATATACCACAATTGCAACGCTTTATTAATATAATACCTATAATTAATTTATTATTTGAGAGAATATTGAGGACACGTCTTAATGTAGAGTATAGTTTTTGTACATTTTTAAGACTTCGTTTAAGTAAAAACAACCATCAATTTTGTCAAGGATCGTAAACTTTTCACTTAAGAAAAGTGATGTCTTATTGGTTTTCAAATTCCACCACTGAGGTGCGTGAAGAGACTGAACAATTGATGAATTTCATGAGATGTTTTGTTACGACATTTAGGACATACATTTGTATTCATAGGACGTATTCTATTGAAAATATTCATTTAGTTACTGTAAGTAATAAATTATTAATAGCAGTGTCTCGTTTTGACAGAGGATCCTGTGCTAAAATTTGCATTCATGACCACACTATTTCGATTATTACTTACATTAAAAAAAACTATAGTGATGATTTTGGACCAATAAACATAATTTATAGATTTATATCACTTTTGCTATAGTAGAAAAGATACAATCTCGCTCACCCCACTATAGTCGCATACAATCTAGTACGCGGTACTTGAGTTTACACAGGATAAACTAATTGGGAACGACTGCTCTACGGCACTAAACTCTCCAGATTTTTAATAAAAGTATATTTTCAATTTATGTTGATAATAATGTAAAAACGCCTTTGAAATCTGAAAAAAGCGTAAGTATTTTTGACACGCTTTTGAAGCCTTCAAAACATGGTATTTGTGAAGTACTTACTGTAAGAAGATAGAAACGGGAAAAGTCTTACGTTTAAAATTGAAAGAAAATGGTGATAATGTAATATATTTTTGTGGTAAAGGAATTTTTGGTATTTGAATTCAAATCGCTATAAATATAATGACAATTGACAAAAAAAATCGTGACGTAACGTAAAGTATTTTATTCTGATAACAACATTTCAGTAATTCATTTTATGTAAAGGAATTGAAAATCTTGTGACACGCCACAAGGAACGACATTTCATTTGTCAAAACTCTGTCAGGAAGTTAAAGCTTTGTGAGGAAACAGATAAATATAATTGTATTACGTGCTACTTAATGAATTTATAACACATTTGATGGCTTTACTCGATTTTTTAAGAAGAAAGTTTTGTCTCATTTGAACAACATTTTATATCTCTTGGTATGAATTTCGTAACATTGACATAATACATATTACGTGAGTTGTTCAAAAGAGATTAATAATGTAATTTCTCTCGTCCTGGCAGAATTAGTTGTATTGTAGTCATATTTTACAATAATGTCCCTCCAGACCGATTTCGGCCACGGCGGCCAAATCTTAAGAGAGATTAGCCAACTACGCAGGAGATATTATAGTTCACAAGTGTGTACGCAAACACAGGTGCACTCTCTATTCCCTAACTCTCATAATACGATAGGATGGTAATCCGACACGACCGGAAAGAGTTCAGGCGCAGGACCAACGGCTTTACGTGCTTTCCGAGGCACGGGAGTATACACACTTCCAGATTCCGGGCTGCTACTGAGAAATTTCATACAGAAAAACTCAATTACTTTTTATTGGCTCGACCTGGGAATTGAACCCCAGACTTCCAGGTCTGCAGCCCTACATCAAGCCACTGGCCAACGAGGCAGTCAGTCAGTCAGTCTTTTACAATACATGCCGAGTCTAAGTGTTCTAATGACTACGACTTTGCGTTTACTTTCAGTGTACATACTTAAAATACATTTTAATCTTTATGAAATTAAATTTAGGGCAGAGACTTTCTATTAAGTATTAAAAACTCGTATCAGAAGGCCTCGCTCTGCCTGTATCACGTGTATGATTCCGCTTATTTGTTGTTCTGTACACAACTTTATCTATCTTTATATTTGAAATAAATAAATAAATAATTACACCCGTTTCTAAGTCGTAATTAAGATTAGCATTTTACTCATAACCCAGTGACATCGTTGCCGAATGTCAAAGCCACGCTTATAAGTAGTTATTCTGTTTCAATTTTAATGGATATCTGCATTATAGAGCCTTTGATAGAGTCCATTAGAGTGAATTCACACCGCTGGCGCTGCTAGATGTATATCTACAATCAAGGCACGCGATACGTGCATTTGCCACTAATTTTACTAAAATATAGTCAAATATATAATACAGTTGCGTTTTTGGACACGAAAAATTCCGACCGTATAAAGAATATCAAATCGATTTGCATATTAAAGCAATGAACTTTAAATGTATACATAGTTCAATGAAAGGTAACAAACAACAACCTGTTCACTCGACGAAGAAAAAACTAAGAAATATAAAATGTATTTAGAATACGTTATATTTAAAATCTCCATAAAATTTTAATATGCCTTTACAAATTTCTTAGCGAAAAATTCAGATAAGTTTTATTTAAAAGGACATCAAAGACGAGCTTTTCTTTAACGTACCTACGTGTATAACCCGTCCTTCGCATTGATGAATTCCACATGTATGTAAATTATTATTCTTGGTTTTATCCCACACGAATACGTTTGCGTAAGCAATTTTATTTCGTCTCTCGATTGATTATATGGGATATTTTACATAAATGTTATATTAATATATGTTACTGTTGTTTTCATATATATGTTTAAGGATAAATAATTTATTGATTGTTGATGGTCTAGTTCGAATCGAGGCAATAAAAGCGATTAGGATTCTGTCAAGAAATTCTCAATAGCAACTGGGAGTTGCGATGATGGCGATGTTACACTCCCGTGTCTCAGAGTGTATGTAAAGCCGTTAGCCCTGCTCTTGATATCTCCGGCCGTCTTATCAAAATATGAAAGCAAGGCGTTGAAAATGCACGCTTATTTGCTCACGCATGTACTGCAGTTGGTTAGTCAAGAAGGACTTTACCAAATTTTTTATACGTCTTGTATATGTCTGTATGTGTGTATCTAATGTTTCGGATTAGTTTATTCTAATAAGTACCCTTGAGTATTGCTTGAATTTACTTATTAAAATACATACCTGAGCCAAGATTTTCGTATAACAGGTGTGTAGCTCTGACACGGTGTCACTGTATCTGTATACATTGACGAAGTCGTTTGGACCGAGAGTGTCGAGGAGGGCGGACACGGTAGCCTTCGCGAGACGGCGGTAAGACGAACCGAGGTCATCAGAGTCGTCTAATAGGATCACGAGGTCTTTTGGCGAGGTTGCGGCTTCGACAAACCAATTCGATGACCTGAAGTCGTAGAAATCGCGCGCGTGGTGCGAATAGCCGTCCTCAGGTGGCCAAGACATTGCTAATAGGAAAAATATAAATTATTATTTATGATGACTACAAGAAATTAGAAGAGATTACGTTCGTTCTTTTCTTAAGTTAAATGAAAGTGTATTTCTGTAACGTTACCAGGTTTAAACGTACATACCTGGGTATCGCCTCATGAAACCTGAAGATGAGGCATAGTACTGCCACGACAGTGTTGGATCAATTTCATAATTATTCACAAAGAGAGGATCCAAATGCTCTGACCACGCTATCTGATTTTGTACCTCTTCATCTGTTAAAGGAAATCACATAAATATAAAAACAGTCGAATACTTAATATTAATGTCGTAGCTTTTAAAAAAATTAGTGTAACATATACTGGGCGGTAAGCCCGTCTGGGCAGATACCACCCAATCATAAGAAGGATTTGTATGTAAATAGCAGCTATTTTTAATTTTATTTTGTATATACTTATTTAAGTCCTCAGTGTAAGTGATTCTTATCTAAGTTTAATTTATATATTAAAGATTTTATTTATCATTCAAAAACAAATTGTCGCATATTATAAAATGAAAATACAATTCAGAAGAGAGTTAATATTTAAACAATACAAGCGGTTAAAACAAAACTATAAAAACAAATTAATCTTCCATTAGCATCGGAAAATATTTTTTACATAACGACTATGGCTTACAACCGAAACCATCGCTATATTGAATTGATGACCTACTTTCGGAACTGGCGTTTTTATATATTATGTAAAAAGGAAAACATTCATTTATAGAATCAAAACCTATTTATCTAATTTTGCGTGAAATTGTAGACGCAATTTGTACGAAACTGTTAATTTTATATCTACAAAAATGACCAGCTGCCCAGGAAAACAGGAATTGCATTAATAAATTTTTATTTATACATTAAAACTTTTTAAATATTATCCGCAATGCCAATCTTTAAGGAATTATTAATATTTCTATTTACCCCTCTATTAAGTGTACAGCTTGTGTTAGGAGTTGGGACGACAATAGCCGAAGGGGTTAGGATCGATTCTGCGACTTTTACATTGCTAGGCGGTCCGTAAACCATCGCGCTAATTGTTGCCTCTTTATCCATACTTATAGAACTGTATTTCAATGAAGTAATAAGATATATATTGTTATTACATTATTGACAACTTTTTATGCCATTTTATCTGTTTGAGCCGAATCTCGCAAATGAATTTAAAACTCTAGTACATATTCTTGGTGCAGATAAATATATAAGTACTCTAGTAAACTAAATATTGTAATTTATTCAAAATGTCCTCTAAATATAAGGTTGATTTCTCCTAAAATCTGTTCAAAGTCTAGCTCAGCGGTATTAAAAAGTATAGCAAATCTTTTTTGTCCGCAAATTCGTTGTGTCATTTCGTAAGAACGAAATCAAATTACTCAATCACATAACATAACAAAAGATATTGCACCAGAGTGTAAGTTATGACGAGGTAGGGAGTTAGTCTCAAACCGCAAGGAACACTCAGATCTCGACAGGCCGCAAGAAAGAATAACTTTTAAAAAACCCTTCGACAAAAAAAATTTCAAGCCCCATGGCTCGTAAGGTACGCCCTACATGACATATTATTTTAGAAAAGTTATTATATATAGCAAAATTAGCACTACTAATTAAATATTCGTGTAGTGTAGTAAGTATATATTCGACTTACTAGATTAATTGTATATTATTTGTATACATAGTATTGTTGTATTTGTATTTAATTTGGGATATTTATAAGGTTATGTTTAAAAAAATTCTAACATCAAATTCAATTATTATATTAGATTATTATTATTATTATTAGATATATTTAATTATTATATTAGAAGATATTATTTAACTCAGCTCTTAATTATTATGAAATGATCCTTGTTTTGTATTTATCCAAAAAGTAGGCGGTAAAATTTAAATACCTAGTTAACTTAAGTTTAAGTTGAAGGCTCAAAATAAAATTTAAATAAACAAAGTAATATGCATTGGAATTAGTTCGAATAATTGTTGACGTATGCACCAGTGGAAACCGAATAAAATTACGAGAATCGAGTTTCATTGATTGCGCTGGTTAAGAAAACTTTCCTCACTAGCAGCTCAAATTCAATGTAGGTTAATTGAGTTCTCGACTAAAGGTTTGGTTTAGAGCTCACTTCTAACAGCTTACAGCCGCAGTATTGAGAGCCTATTATACTGAAATATCTATTTATAATGTATCAATTCACTATATATTTATTTTAATAACTTTCTTGCAAAAATAAAATGTCACGTTTTTTTAAATCAATTTTGGATTTTCGTAATAGAAATTTGAAAAAATCTAATTAATATTATATTATGGTATACAATTTATTTCTTTTCAATTACTACCTCCGACCTTGCAATAGTATTTTGTAACTATTTTCAATACCCATTTGTACATTTTCAACTTCTAAATTAAAGAACTTGCATATAACCCTTCATCCCCAACTTTACCCTTTTGAAGGGTGAATTAAAATAAAAGCAGCATGTCCGGAAAGCTTGCTTCGTACTAAATTTAATGAAATGAATATTCCAAATCGATTTAATTTAAATTTACATTAAATAAAGTAGAAAGTTTATTATAATTCATCTTTATGAACCAATTTCTTTGAACAGTAACTATTATTGATTTTAGAGAAAATTAAGTTCAGTAATTGTGATAGTTTAGTAAATGTCGTCGAGTTGGAGTTGAAAGCAAAAATAGGTAAGTCCATTTGTTAATAAATCATTTCACCCGGTCATCCGGCCACCACCCACCCTAAGCCCGCGCATATCAACAATATACCGTGTCGTTATTTAAGGGTACAAGCAATGTCACGATGACACGTAGCGATACTATAAGTAACTAGTAATATCAGAAATTATCATGGATCTTAATCAATTCGATTTCCTCGTATTTTATAAATGATGATAGATAAATTATTTAATATAATTCCTTATATTTACCTACTTTTGAATTTGTGTCTATCGAATATGCGAGGGAATAAATACAATGTAGGTATTAAATATATATAAATATATAATACCACACAATACAATCACCAAAAGTTGCGGATATGACTCTAAATTTTTATGTACTTAATTTGTTTTTGTAATTCATCACGTGCCTGACGGTGAATGAAAACGTCGTAAGGAGACCTACATTTGTCGCATGATTTGTTTGTGTATCCAGTAAGTTGTATTTGGAGCATCGTGGTGGAATAAGCTCCAAGCCCGAAGAGGAGACAGCTCAGCAGTGGAATATTATTAGGCTGTTAGTTTACTTTTATGTGTTTCTAAAAAATAACAGACAATATTTTAATTTTTCAAAAACACTCTTTTCAAATTTAACAACGCTTTCATTTTAATAATTTATTCGTTACAAATATAAAAGTTGGTTATTTAAATTAAATGATTTGCAAAACTCTGATTAAGATTCATTCTATTATGCTTAGCTGCAATTTAGGTTCTATTCATTAGAGAAACCGGACGTCATTTGGAGATCTCGAGGTTTGCCAATGCTTCAACTAATTGGATTAAGACTAAGGTTATTCTATTCGATCAAGTCTGACTTGTCTTTATAATTGCTGAGCTCAAATGAATAGTCGAAAACAGAATTCAAAAGAATGAATTCCTAACAAGATTTCTATGGAACTAATTCTATCTATACTTGTTTTGAAATATACTTTTACGAATTCTTCCTTCCAACTTAAGATAATCAAATGTACTCTGCCATGTAACTGAATAATACTACTTAATAGTAATGGTTTTTATATATAAAATAATTTATTTTATCAATAAAATCGAAAGTTAAGTAAATTAACAGTTTTTAAATAACTCACAGGTGGACTTAGTTTCTCCTTTTGAGGAGCAAGAAAGTTTATGCCATCACTCTGCTCTATTTTAAGTTGGTGAATATATGTATGTATATATGGCATTTTCAATCAATATATGTAGCGGCTAATATGAAATGATTTAGAAATATCCCATACATAGAAATCGATATGTTGTATACCAGCTTATGGTTTATGATTTAGGAATTTATTTCTCAAAAAAAAAATACAATTCACTTTAAATATTTTTGAGAAAACAAGATTAACATACTTAAATATTATATATACAACATAGAGCTTAATATCAAGAAATCTCGCCCGTAATACATATACACAAACATATATATTACCGAACGCCCTGCGTCTTTCAATTATTTATAGCATTAATTTTAAATTTTCTTCAAGCTTAATTTGCCCAATTCTATGATGAAACTAAGCTCATACAATAATTCCGCTGACCGATGAACTTTCTTCGGTGATATTTCTTAAGCACACAATTTTATATGATGAGCACAAAAATCTCATGACCTAATGTTATATTTCTTTTGCGTTTAATTACATTTGCTGACTTGTCTTTTAATTAAACTAGAATACAGCACTATAAAATCTTTGTCTCGTGTTATAATGGTTGACGTGTGGACTGTACTTCCAGAGGCGGGTCTGCTCAAAGCCCTACTACCATCGTGTAATCACATTTTTATATAGGACATATAAATTAAATATTTTATTAACTAACGTACCCTCAGTGTTGATGTAAGGCGGCATCAGCACTGCGCTGTAGCTGGTGTTGACAGCAATGTGATCGAAATGTCTGCTGGGTGACAAGAGAAGGCGACGTGCACGCGCCGCTAAAGTTCCGTCATCTGCGTGTACGTTTAACCAACGTGCATCGTAGTAGGAGCCAGGTGAACCGTCAGTGCTGCTGCTGCCGGCTGAGAGAGCAGCCGCCTCCGCCGAATCCATGATACGCTGAAAAAAATCTTCATTTAAGCAAAAATATATTGTACAAACTATTCCAATTATAAGAAGAGACAAGATAAATAAACATATTCGAAAATGAATTGACGTGAGATCGGTCCTGAATAATACTAGAATAGACACTACTATTGACATAGATTATTCAAGACCGATCAATAACTAGTAGTTAAGTTCTGAAATGACAATTAAAGTTGTTTTTTTTATATAGAATAGGAAGGTGGGCGAGCATATGGGCCACATGATGGCATTGTAAGAAATGACAACCATCGCTTACATAGCCAATGCGCCACCAACCTTGGGAACTAAGATTTTATGTCCCTTGCGCCTGTAATTACACTGGCTCACTCATCCTTCAAACCGGAACACAACGATATCAAGTACTACTCTTTTGCAATTGATTGAATTTGAATATCTGATGAGTGTGGGTTGTACCTACTCAGACGATCTTGCACAAAGCCCAACCTACCGTAACTTACGTTATGGTATACGTTTCCCAATGAAACTAAAATTTTTGGTTAACCGATGGATAAATAAACTTTTGTAATGAAAACGTAGTACAGTTACCAAGCCAATTAGCTAGCCGCCAGCGAACATGTTTACAGATTTTACTAGAAAGAAAATGACATAACAACTAACTTATAATGTTATATAATAACTTACAAACAACATAACCTACATACAAGCTTTCAGCACTTTTTAAAACTCTGCAACGCATACCTATATAATGTATTTTTTCAAACTTTCATACTTTTATTTCTTGTAATGTCTTGTATGTAAGTTTACTCGTAGTCTGTATGTATAAATTTTAAGCTTCTAGTTTCGGCTAAGCGATAATACCTCGATCGATACTTTCATACTCGGTCCTTCTGTTAAAATTATATTTTAATTATAATTTTTTAAATGAAAATGAATGAATATTATATATAAGGCACAATTACGATAAATTGCTCATCTATGAAATTATTTAGATATTATCTACAATCATAGTAATTTTACATATAAAATAGATAGTAGTTTACGTAAATAAGGGCTGTTAGGAACACGCGAGGCTTTTATCAAAGGCATTAGATCAGAGTGCAGGATGTTTGGTAGAACATTACAAATACTGTTGCGTGTTGTTGATATTATTGCACTATATATATTATTATATATTTTTTTCATAAATACTACAAATAATATAGACATTATCTATGCTGTGTACTTTCTAAGACGGTATATAGTTAGAATAAAGTAAGCTAAGATATTTTCTAATATAAAATATCTTTTGAATAATTTGTTTTTATAATACATTACTAAGATTAAATATTTTCTTCAATAAAAAGTGGTTGTTTTTAATTTAATTAAATGTTTCCTTTTTATTTTTATACTATTTAATAATACGGATTTTTAGTTATGAATCGTTAACATATTGAACATCGGAAAGGAAGAAAACGTATTTTCATTTCAAATAGTCCACATATGATATTTGTTGAAACTTTTGTTGGTCTTTAAGGTCATTGGAAGAACCTGTACAGCCTTCTTCAATGATGAGCATGATTGTCTCCGACATATTCCGGTCACAGCGGGTATTAGCTACCTACGATTTATAAATAATGCTCAGGTGAGTGCACAAACACAGGGCCACTCACTATTCAACTTCTTCAATAAACGGTTTAAAAGATGCTAAAATATTTTGTTTGAAACGGTCTTGTAGTGTCTAATTAATGTGTTCAACCGTACAAGTCTCCAGCTTTATAATAATGGCACAGATTAATTATGGAGAGTTTTCAATTGCCATCAATATACAGATAGGTTAATTTTGAATCACATTTCTTATTTTGCTACGGCTTCGCATAATATTAATATGTAAAAGACAGAATGGAAATAAGTTTAAGTCTTAAAACACACCTGCGTTTCTATAAATAAGTAAAGATAAAATCCGATTTAATTCGATTTTCCTTACGATATATAATCATTTTTGGAATAATGTTTCGAATTTGTAACTAGTATAGTTGTTTGTTTGAATTAAAAAGTCAAAATCTTTATTCAATATAGAAACAATACTTATTTATTGATTGTAAAAAATGTAGCACTAGTTCGAAAAGAAACTCATACTTGAGAGAAACTGGCAAAAGAAACTCCGTTTTTTTTTTCAACAATTGTTATACAAGTACTATGACAGTAAGAATATTAATATACGTTCATTTAAAAAGTGTATTATTCCTATTTCAAAAGAGTTTCTCAAAGACGATGTTGAAACGCTGTTGATGCGTAAAAATGCAATTATATTCTTCATTCTACTTTGGATTGCTGCTACAAAATTCCATAGCATAAAGAGCAAAAGACTGCGTAATTTTCTCTGTTCATACTTACATCAAACTTAACTGGAGCACATTTTTTTCTTTAAAGGAAAAAACCAAGTTTAAATGGAATGACCTGCAGCAATGTAGTAAATGTATTTAAAAAAAATCTCTATTGCCTGTAATTTTTTTCTAAGAAAGTTATTAATTAAGAAATAAATATATATAAAAAAACTAGACTTTATACATGAGAAAATAACTATAATAATGCTTATTATTATAACAAATTCACTTTTTCCATGACAATAAGTACGAACCGAAATGAGCTAGTGGATAAAACAGATACTGAAGAATGCAGACTTAAATTAATCCTTGAGCCGGGTAAGCATTGAATTTTTCACATGTTTAATTTGTATTTATAATGCAACATGTACGCGGCGTGAGAAAACTGGCATGTGTCGGATGAAATCCTTCAACATGTATGTCCACCAGCCTGCAAAAGAGCAGCGTGATGAAATAAGCTTCAAACCTTAATAGTATATGAGGCTTTTGTGGAGGCTTAAATGTACAGGCTGTTACAATAGTGTATTCCATCATATTATACGCATATATATAAAACAATTAAACATTTTATGTTTATTAAAAGAAATCGTAGATAGGATATTCAGAATTAAGTTATATTTCGTTAATTTTACGTCGTAATTACGTAATAACCAAGTCGCGATATAAAACGTTAACAAGTTAGCTAAAAGATCCTGAAAACAGTTTATAAATGAGAGTTTTTAGTTCTGAGGGAACAGTCCCATCGGAGGAACAAGCTCGAAGTAGAGGCGAAGTAATTAAAACTTGCGCCCCACCGCCCCGTTATAGCGTTTGTCGAGCTGGACGCGCACTTACTAAGAGTTTAATACAATTAAAAATCGGAGTAATCTCGAACCAACTGGGCAATGTAAAATAAAATTGCAGACATTATATTACAGTCTTATAATAAGTAAAATAATAATTTAAAATATCTTGATTGAATTGAAGAGTAAGTCATAAGTTATTCTTAGCTGTATGTATGGAATAAATTAATGATAAAGATCGAAATAGACTTGTAATTTTTAAGTTCTCAATATAATTGTTACGAACTTTTATAAATACTTCTCCTAACAAACAAGGGCTATTTTATTTGCTGATTCGTACTATAAATCTTGTATCGTTCACAACAAGAACTTAGCACACGCGGGCTCTCATGTTTGACCCGTATTCTGCGGCTAAGGTGCTCTATCCAGACACCGCAGGATGTACTAAAGTGTTATTTTTTCTATTTCTTGTTATATTTTCTCTCAGCGAAACTTGGCATTGATTAAATATAAAAGACGTCTGCAGCACCTCAAATATTTTAATGTAGCCATTAAGATCCGCAATGAAAGGCTCCTTATTCCTGAAACAATACTTACTGCTCTGTAAATGCGGAATTCCTTTATTTTGTTTCAGCTACAGTTTCATTAAGTGCGAAATGTTGGCGTCGTTTTTTCTTGGCGACGCCCGCAGCGCAATCCGCCGATTTTTCAACTTTATTGTCGAGCTAAGTTCTAGGTGCTTTGGCTCGAGCCTTGTTCGCAACTTATTATGATACCGCCTATTCGTACTTCCACGCCTCCTTTTTAAATACGTATTCCTTGCGTTAACAATAATGCACCTAGCTAAGCAAGATGATGTTTTTTCTTAATAGCCAAGCATTTATACTTAAGAAAAAAACATAAGTTAAGTAAGGTATATAAAAAAAGCTACAGCTGTGTCATATTTATGGTGTCATATTTTAATGTGCTACAGTGTATTCAATTAATTTATAAATGGAATGATTTTTTTCTTCCAATTTTTTCTAATGCTAAATGCCACCTTATGCGTCACTAAAATCACCACTAAAACAATAGCTAATTTCATAAATTTACGTAACCAAAGCTTAGGTATAAGATTTATCTTAAATACAGAGAAATTTTCAATGTTGAGAGCAATAATTAAAGAATGTATACAATTTTTCATTAGTAGGCTATAAAACAAGAAACGGTCAATAATTAAAAAAAAATTAAGTTAATACTAAAATGATATTTTATTGCAGGCACAAAAAAATAGGTTTTAAACAATGCACCACCAATCTTAGGAACTGATTTTATATGTCCGTGTGCCACGTACACTAACTCACTCACCCTTGCAACCGGAACACGAAAATACTATGTTTTGCTGTTTGGCATTTCAATATAGTCTGATTGGGTGGTACGTGGTGGGCTTGCACGAAGTTCTACCACCAAAAGCGTATGCTTTTACAACAGGATCCCGGAAAACGTTCAAAATTTTTCAATGCAATCAATGAAGCTTCCGTCTCCATTTTCAGTAAATACACAAATATTTATAGAATATTGAGCTGTTTTAATTTTACATATTCGTGTTTTTACATTCATAAAGAATTTGAGGAGTGCTATAACGAGATTACATGGTATTACGCGTCAACGACAGACCCCCACCGCACACTCGTCAAGGCAGACATATTGCATTATGTCAACGCTCCCGACCACGACGCCTTCGTCTAAACACTTAAAACACTTAGCTAATTTAGCCTCAACACATACTCGACTCATCTCGCACGGGTTCATGTTTATAAAATACTAGAAAGTCTCTTAAATATACTTTCGTAAGCTGAAGTCAGAGCAGACTAAAGTATTTCATTTAGCTGTTATTTGTTTTGTGAGGAGAATAAAATAAAGATCTTTCATTAATATACGTTTGAATGGATCATAATAAGACTTTAGAAGTATCGTTTATTGAAATCTAATTTGTATGTACTAATATTATATAATAATTGGCAACGAAAAGAGTCTAGACTTTGTAGATCGTGTAAATGGATCGGACAACAATTCTTGAAAAACTGTCCAACTTTTCGTTCTGTTGGATAGATTATTATTCAATCGGCCCCATAATTTTCTTCTTGTCTACAATCGAAGAAGGAGATGAAGAAGAGTTTTATCATTACAAATATTTAACCTGTGACGTGTGACGTTACATATTATGTTATATAATTCTTTAAATGGAACCTTAATAATGTATATTAAGGTATTAATAATACCCTGGGACCGTTTTTCATTTTATACTATTTTTAACATACATTAAAAAAAAACATAATAGCCGTTTTATTTCAAACAGGCATCTCATTATTTATAATACTCCTCGACGAGCTTCTCCTTGAAATTACTTTACACTTAGTACTTAAAAATGCTCTGCGATTTTAAAGTACACTAGCAGCTCTCGTGTTTCATACAGATTACGTTAATAAGGTACAAGAAAATAACTTTGTAAAATACTCCTCATAAACTCATCCACTCTTCAGTTACTGCTGTCACTATATATACTTTACTATACTATACATTCTATACTCTGTGACAGCTTAATATCCACCTTTATTATTTCAATTTTGTTTAGTTACATTTACATATTATTGGTTACAAGTTTTGATATATTGATTATATTATATTTTGATATATTCATGCAATAAACCAGTAATAAACTATTACTGGAAATTATTTTTATATTATAATATTTTTAGAGCTGTATAGTTAGTTGGGTTTCCATATATGTACTTTTACAGATATTTCCTGTTTTTTTATTTAAAAAACCTTGTCGTTTTTATTGCACCTTATGGAATTTTTTTATGGGAAAAATACGTTACTCTACTACTACTACACTACTCGAGCTACTCGTTATTACGTCAAATTTCATAGGTGTTATTCATGTTGCAGTGAATTGCGACAAATTATAGTTATACTAATAGATCAAATTAAACAAGAGACAATACTTGACCGAAACTTTAGAACAAGCAATATTTGATTTGTAAACAGTAATATGGCTTAACAGTAAATACATTTGTTAATGAACCCATTAAATAAATATAACTATGGTATTAAGCATGATAATATTACCGCAATAACCACGTATGCTAATAACTGAATTTATTTTAATAATTAAAACAGTAACGGTTTATGTTAAAATGTTATATTATATTTTCATGTTTATATGTATAAAGTATGTCGATATATAATTTAATGCTGCTACTAAAAATTAATTATACAACAATATGGTAATTATTTCATAAATCGATGTTGTTATAATATATGATAAACACTTAAAAACACATAAACAAAAAACTTAGTTTTTATGAAAAATTTGAGTTTTGTATTTACTGGATTAATACAAAGGCGCGTTTATTTATTTATATGTTTAACCGTTTATTATATGTAATAGGAAAAAAATAAAATTTAAAAAATGCCAATCGGTTAAATGTAACAAGTATGGTTGTCCATTGAAAATATTTCTTCCAACACATCTTAAAAAATAATTTCTATAGATAAATAAGAGGAAAACTCGTACATTAAAACAAAAACGAAATAAATTAACAATTTTCAAAAGATTCAAGCAAAGGATTAAGAATGATAAAAACATTTTTGAATCAATGTTAATAGAAAATGTTTTGCTTATCCTTGTATACAATTCACTAAGACAAATCTATAAATCAAGTAATTTCTACTCCAGAAACACAATAAAACATTTTCGGTTGCTTGTTTATCGCGTACATATGTTGGAACATAGCCGCAATTCTGTCGTCTCCAGCTCGTAATAGGAATCGTATTAGTGGAATGGTGCCAACGGCTACAGTTCTTTGTCGTGCATTGTGTCTGTATGGGACCTGGATTTCAAATCATATTGAGATTTAATTTGATTTTAGTTTAAATAGTGATCGACGTTTTTCAAGGCTTCGTAATTAGCATCGATTTTATAAATTTGTCATCTTCAATTCATGTAATGGGTTTGGTTGGCTTCATCCTTACTAATAAATGAGAAAGAGAGTTTTTTTTCTTGTTTATTACGCTTTCATGTCTTAACTATTCAATTAATCATTATGAACATTCTTACAGACATAGGGTAACCCACCCACACACACGCAAACGATTTTTTTAAACGTTTAAATAAAAACATTGTAACATGTTTCATTTTGTCATTTCATCGTTTAAGATCATATCGAAGTCATTGTTTGGTTATATACAAATAACATTTTAAGCGGATAGACAATTAAACATTGAATTCGACCGTAAAAATATCAATAGTAAAGTCAAGTAGAAAAGGAACAGCGGTAGCCGATCTGAGAGTTGACTCTAATATTCAGAATAGGTTCTATGCACTGATATTATATATGAATAGGCGAATACAAAATAGTTTATTAACTTTTTCTCCCGTGTTGATAAAACGATTGTTTTTTCTTTGTTGGCCTTTGACAAGCTTTTACCGGTGGTAGGGTTTTGTTCAAGCTCGTCTGGGTAGGTACCACTCACTCATCAGATTCTACCACAAAACAGCAGTACTTGGTTTTGTTGTGTTTCGGTTTGAAGGGTGAGTGAGCCAGTGTAATTACAGGCACAAGGGACATAAAATCTTAGGTCCCAAGGTTGGTGGCACATTGGCGATGCAAGCGATGGTTAACATTTCTTACAGTGCCAATGTCTAAGGGAGTTTGGTGACCACTTACCATCAGGTAGCCCATATGCTCGTCCACCTTCCTATTTTATAAAAAAAAAAGAAAAGCTAAAGCAGGTTATCAATAAAAAATGGAAATAAAAGTAGGAAAATAATTTTCGAAACATACAAGTTCATATGTTTTCCTATTTTTTTTCTGTTTTGTATAAATTTTAATAACCATTCCAATATTCCAATTATAACAGATAAGTGTAACAAAGTAATTACGTCATAAAACAGTCCTTAGTTCTTATTAAGGATTATATCAATGCAATGGTGCCGCGGATTGCTCTGAATTCATTGTTGCGTGCTTTCAACGCGTTCACTCGACTTTGCAGTGCGAACAATTGCAATGTGTTCAATAAAATCGTAAAATCATATGTCTCAGTATACGATTTATTTAATTTGATTACTGTTACTAAAGCTTAAATAAGTATTTATGTTTTGTATATTTGAACATGTAAAAATATCATTAACTTAAAACTGTTAATAAGAATCGTTGTAATCAATACAGTGATAGAAAAAAAAGATAATTCATTGTTATTATAAAACGAAGATAATAAATTTTGAATATAAGCAATATTTTATTTTACTGGAAATCAACGACGTATGTAAAAGTAAAATAAAATAACAGCCTGTTAAGTGGTGTTAATGTCCTACTGCAGGGCTAAGGCCTCCTCTACTTGTCTTCAAAAGTAACCTTCTTGTAACCGACGTAAGAAGTTTAATTTAAAGAATAGTCCAACAATATTGAAAAGTATAAAACTTATTTTAAAACGTAATTAAATTATTGGTATTAGTTAGTAGTAGTAGTTTATCTTTTAATATAAGGGTCAACGAAAGGTACTACGTTGCGGCAGGTCGTCGACCCGCGCCCTTTGCGTCACCGGTCGCCCACGCGCTACGCTGATGCTACGCAGGGCTTCCCTAACGTAGCCGATTACCTTTGTGTGATATGTTTGCACTATAGTCTACTATATTCTATAATTATTGATTTGTTATCAATTATTTAAAAATATAAAAGTATAAAGTATAGTAATACTGATATCTACATATATTTTAAAGTAATTGCCTTGAATGTTATTATCAAATTACAAAGTTTCATAGAACAATTATTATACGTTTTATAACAAAGATTTACTTTTTAAGCACTAGATATTTTAAGTAAAAATAAGAATAACTATTCTATTAAGTGAATTTGTAATTATAATATCGATTATACAACTATCATCTCAACACACAACTACTTTAACGTCGAACGAGTGGAAATGTTCATGAAAGTGCGTGTTACTTAGGCTTTAGTGCAGGCGTCCCGTGGCTTCGGAATATTGAGTAAGTAGCCTGCGGGCCCGCTTGCATCCTCGAGAGCGAGCGAGACAAAACACCGTCTCAAGACTGCGAATCAATAAAGTCCACTCGTATAAGTCGGGTGCAGTGGATGTGGGTCACGGTGTACCCGCGAGATGGTATTTAATATCCCGCCTTACACCAGACAGTTATTACTCGATCCCTCCGATGTTTACACGAGGAATTCAAACGATTTCAATGGTTAAGTGTTCCGTCATAAGCCCTGGAATGGCATCCGTTAGCTATTGGGGTGCTTCGTAATGTATATTTGTGAACAACCAATGTTAATGCGGAAATCATGATTATGCTATAAGTTAATATTTTAAAAATAAGCTCTTGACTTTAATATAAATCCTGGTTACATAGTAATTCAATATTTCCTTTATGTTTTTATTTTCACAAACGTCAAATACACGTTTTAAGAAATAACTGGATTAGTAATTTAGAATAATAGTATGCATTATGCAATTTATTCTATATAAATCACTTTTGTTTTCTTTGTCTGTTTAATTACTATTGTTAAGATGTGAAATTGAAGAAGAAAAGAATGAAGAAAATAAGGATTATTATTATTTTTTTTTTAATTTAATATAATTATAAATAGTTGCACCAGATATCATCTTTATTAAATTAGTTAAATAATGTTCTATTTCCACGTTTCTATATGTAGCTATTCCATATTCTCACTCGAAAACGATTGTAATGATTTTATTTAACTTAACATTATGTGCTATTTAGATAAAGTTTCGCCTTTTAAGCCTTTCTATATACATATGTATCTTCCCAAAAATTGAAATTTTTACAATCATTTTTTATTATTATTATTAGATAAATCATTTTTATTTTTATTCTTATCATTAGATAAAGACATAAATTATTCAAACGAAGCTCGGTCGCCCTGGCATACTGATATTATTATACGAGATGAGAAGTAATATCAACATACATTATTTTTAACTATTTATACTTATAATGTGCATAAAGAATAAACAGATACTAATATTTGTTCAGAACTAGGCCTAAATATAGCTCAATATTTTACATACCTTTTTTCAGATTTTATTCAGGTTTCAAAGGACGATTTTCCGTTTTTTGTTTAAAAATAGAAATAGTTACAGAAACTGTGTAAATAATCACGAATAGAGCGGGTGTATTTTTCGCAAACAAAAGACTTTTTGACTGCGTTTTGGTGATACGTCATACATCGCCTCTAATGAAATCGTACTACCAAATAACATATATTTTACATGTCCGTAAATATTAAGCCTTTGAGTGAAGGTTAATAAATTTCACACGAATAAAAACAACCTGTTCATACTTATATTTTAAATATTATATTATGCATGTCACTAATGTCTGCCACAAAGCGATGGCTAGAATTATGTCAGGGATTTCTTGTCACCAGCAGATGGTTCGCAATTTGCTGATGGCGGCATTAAGGTCGAGATGCAGCGAACTTGCAGGGCCTCTCCCCCTGCACCCTGCACCCTCTGGTATGCCTCTGGAATTTGGCGGTGCGCCTTGCATGTGTATACATATACCTAAACTCGTAAGATGCGCTCGCTTTTCAAGGTTCACCTTGCTGAATATTGACATAAATATTTCCTTAGGATTGTTTTAAATAGCTAAATGAACGTGAACGACATTTATTTTCATACAAAAAAATAATGGAAAATATAAAGTTCAATGTAAGTAAATAAAACGGCCTACACGTAATCAGATTGACGCGATATTGATATTTTAATACGTGACCCTATTGTGAGTGTGTGCGTTTCGTTATTAGTTATAATTACGTATATGTTGAATAGCTATTAGCGAATTGGGAACTAGGCCGTGTTTTGTGCCAGTATTGCCGGTTCATTGCTCCTAAATATCAGATACGTGGATTTAACGCAAATATGTCACATTGAGCTATTGTTTGTGGCATTTAATTAGGCACGTTTAGATGTGTTCGAAACGTGAACTAAAGTAGGCGTTAATTGAAATCGATTATTTCCAGCGGATCCTAATATATAAATACTTGAAGAGAACCTTTATACATATTACAAACATGATCAACTATTCGCATCTATTTCCAATAAACCAATTCCTATTGTTTAACTTGCTAGTGATTTATGTTAATAAAATAAAATAAAATAAAAAACATTTTCGTAGGTTTTTTTTAATGCTTTTACTCGTATTGTTACCGAATAAAATGAAAATACATATGTGCCAGTATTTTGACACATATAGAATCATATCAATTATAATACGCTTACTTTATAGTGCAAGTTCAGTTTAAGAAGATAGATTTCAATAGTACATTTATCATTTTATTTCAAGATTGGTTGATCTTTTTTGTGAAATTATAAATAAATATTCAAATAAAAATTTAGTACTGTGACGTATTTATAATTATTTCGTTTAAAAACTATTATAATGCAAACGAATTTAACGCTTTTGTTTATTTATTATTGTATGTTGTCTGTCAGTGGTTTCATTGCGGTAAGGTTATTAATATTATCGGTTTTAATTTGTCAACGTTGCTTGACATTTTTTGTCTCGTTAAATGAAGCATTGTTTGGAAAGCGGGTGGGGAGGCCGAGGTTAGAGGGAGGCGTCCTGTTTACATTATAGCTAGCTATTATAATATTATGATTTATTGCTCAATCGGTGCTCCGCCAGGCAAAGCGGCTTCGTAATTTCACCTGAATTCTGTTCACGTTCGCGCACTTAGACTTAGGAATTTAAACTACGCTTTAACATGTAAAGGAAAGCTTTTGATATGGATTATTCACGATTAAATGAGGTTGCAATATATTAAATAGGGTTTATATTTTATTTTTGATAAATCATTTTATAAATATACTTGGCTTATGGTGGAAAGAGATGTTTTAGTTCTTGAAACTATTCACTTTGATCATGATTCACCTTTGTAGGTAGAGCGAGTATTAAGATTTTGCGTCTACTTTGAATGCTCAAGTCTCGACATAAAATATGTTAAATGCATTCCAGTCTCAATTTCGTGCGCTTGTCGGAGCATAATATCTCGTATAAATTTGATAATCAACTTTTACTTGAATTTATATTGAATATTTCTCTAAAATAATTAATTTTATAATAAGTTTATTTTGTATTTTAATTTGGCAACAATTATTTTTTTTTAATTAATTGTATTTTAATTAAAACTTCAGTTGCATTTTTCTAATGGAATTAAAATATAAAGTATAATATTTCATACATTTGTGATAGCTGAGTTATTATCTTAAAATCTGTTAAACCTTATATTTTATTTTTTTACAACAGAATCGATTTCTAATAAATGCGTTATTTATCAAACAATTAAGATTATTATTTGTTTAGAAACGTTTTTTTATAGAATAGGAAGGCGGACGAGCATATGGGCTACCTGATGGTAAGTGGTCACCAACGTCCATAGACATTGGCATTGTAAGAAATGTTAACCATCGTTTACATCGCCAATGCGCCTCCAACCTTGGGAACTAAGATGATATGTCCCTTGTGCCTGTAATTACACTAGCTCACTGACCCTTCTAACCGGAACACAACAATACCAAGTACTGCTGTTTTGCGGTAGAATATCACAATATATGGACAAAAATTTTAAAGTTATTCTACAGCTAAAGGTCATCGTATTAATCCATCTGTTTTATATTAGTATCCCTTTAATAAATTACTACTGTGATGCTGGTTATAAAACTTTTTAATATTAAGCGGTGCATGTAATTGAACCACATTAAATACGTCAAATAAAAGTGCTGCTTTAGAAGCAAATACAGAGACAGACGGTGAATTTAGTGAGATTCTCGACAGCGAGTTTCCCTTTGAAACATTCGTAAAAGCGGGCTCTGCAACGGCTATACATACTGGCTATAAATATATATGTATATTTATATAATCCTACATGACAAACATATTTTAAGCGATTTTAAATTCGTTGTTTATTAAAGTGACAACCTATGAATATCCCAATGCTGAACTGACGCCGTCTCTCCTTTTTAAAGAGAAGGTTCGGATTACATTTCTAATCAGAACTTTACCCGACACGTACGTGTATTTACGTGTTTTGTGCATGTTTTCCTTGCTATGTTTTTCATCCCCCCATGAGATGATAAATACAAATTAAACACATGAAAACATAGGAATGTATGCCCAGATTTGAATACGCAATGTACATTTGATATCCACGAGTTTTATTCACCGGGCCATCTCGTCTTTTTCGATATCTGTAACTTTTTTTTAAATAAAGATATGATTGTATTTGTTAGTACAAATTCAAAAGATAACGTCTGAAGGGACCATGGAAAGTTTCGTGACGGTATAATTTCTAGTCCACGGGGCATTGAATTGAAACAGGCCGATGGAATTACGTATCGGGGTACAAATCACGAAACATTCCAATCTCCCCGGTTAATAGAATGCTGTAGGCCTTCATTATGTCGGGTGGGGGATGAATTGACAAAAAAGGAACTTTTATAGAAGGGCGATGTCGGATGAAGGAGTTGGAAACAAAAAACCGCAAATGGTATTCGGGAGGTTCGGATGGAATAATTACATCCCCATGGTTCATTCCCAAACTTAGCTTTTATACAACAAACATTGTCGCTCCTTCATAAATCTTTGTGTTCAACTCAACTGAGGTTGGGTATTAAATGTTTACCAAAACACTTAAGTATGTTCTTAACAAACTTTGGCAGAATAAAAGATGTCTCTGCGTATTTCCTCTTTAAACAAGAACCATCATTTTAATTATAACCTTTTTCTTATTTAATTTAAATGTAATGTTATTTCTTTATATGCAAAAGATATGTTAAATAGTTTTAAGATATTTTTTATATAATATTTTATAATTACTATCAACATAAAATAATTACATCAAGTATATAGTATATATAGTACTATATTTTTTAAATGCTACTTTAAAATACTTAACACTGTTTTTAATATTCAATTCTTTAGGAATTTTATATTTATTACCACTTACATAACATAAATTAATATCAATCATTCTTATTTTTTTAATGAAATTGTAATAAATCCTTATATTTAATTCGATTTAAATTTCAATAGAATAAACAAAAAATAGATAAAAGTAAATCCGATGATCGGCAGAGAGTTCATGAAACTTTGAATTGGAAATTGAGACGGATAACAGACGTTGTCAGGATTGACAAGAATTTCAATATAGGGGTGCGGGTTCAGGAGCGACTCGGGCGGCCATTGTAGAATATGGAAATGCAGTTGAAATAGGTACGTGCAAATTTTCTGTGCCTTATTTACGTATTGTTTCGAACGATTCGTTATCTCATTTTTGTCTTTAGAATTAGCAGCGAGGCAGTAGCACTCACATCATTGGACGTATTTGTAATTGGTACATTTTGTATATTAGATAGTATCAATTGAGAAAATAGAAGTATAATGTTTTGATAGAATATAAATAAACTGAATTAATAGCCAAAGTGCAGGACATTTCTATGAAATAGAAATAGATGAACTTATCTAGTAACGATACATAAAAAGTAATATGGTGAAAAAACCAAGATAGTAAAGAACAGTCCTATAAAGAAAATATTTTTTAATTTAAAATATTTGTATCGAACGAATAAAAATGTAAATTGAATAACCCTCGACTCTCGACGCTGAACATCACCACTGTATCGGACGGTCGTATACAAATGTTCACTAAAAATTTCGAAAGGTCGAAGCCTTACAAATTGGTTTCACGTAAAATTAAGGTCCGTTCACCTCTTTAAATAAAAACAAACAAGATTTATACCAAGTATGTTTAAAACATACTCGTATATTATGTAAAGACATTTTCACATACAGCATACTTGTTCGTTAGCACTCACAAGCAAGAATAGTTCTGTGCATACTTGTATTTAGGTATTTCTATTATCATATGGTTTTCAGTTTTATCCGGCTAGAGGGACCAAATAGTACTCTCACGATCCGTTGACGTTGATTACTGAATATTGCCGTAATTAAAATAAAACAAAATGTCTGAAAATTAATAATTATAAAAGTTTAAACATGCCTATATAAATTAACATGTACGAATCATATAACAAATATGTAACTAATTATTAAATTAATTGAAACATAAACGATTTTACTTGACAATGACTACACGGGTTTTCATTTAATTAAAAAAACTCGGTAAATTTTTTTCCTATATAATATATTGAAACTTTCTTTTATGTTTATCCAATGTAGAAAAAAACGAGTGTACCGTAATAAACTTAAAAAGTAAGTAACTTTATGAGAGCCGAGTATATTAATAAGGAAAAATATTGACTGTTTATTATATTTATTATAAGGAATGTTCTCGAACACGTTTTATATGAAATATTATATATTTACTTGTTATACTTTGTTGGCGGTAATAACAAAGACGTTTATGTTATTTAACTTATTTTTCTTTTAATGTTTAAACTGATTTAAAGTTTAGCCATTTGAACATACCAACCTTTACGGTTAACCATAAACTATTACATTAAAACTACAAGAATTTTAGAATTAAGCGTGATCTATTATTAGAATAGGAGCCAGACGACGTTATGTCTTCTTATCATGAGCACAACAACCCGACCCAAGCTAATATGTGTATAATAAAATGCAGATATGCATTTAAGGTTATCGATGTCAATGAACTAGACAGGTTATTTTGTATAATTTTTCATAAGTTATTTTTTGACAGAGTAGAAAAACGCCCTTTCAGCCGGGGGTGTCGTTAGAGCCCTAATAGAACTCCAGAATATAGGAAATTTGTGTTAAAGAGTTAAATATTTCTGTGACAGCAATCACTCAAATGCCAGATGATAGCTGTGAAGCAATTTTCAATATAACTAATCATAAATTCGGGCATGCTGCATGAATACGTGTAGGTTTATGTTTGAGGTATAGTTTTAAATATAAGGATATTAATATTAAAATAAGCAATTTACTATTAAGTGATAGTAATTGCATAATTAATTTGATGAAGCGTTTTATTATATAAAGAATGTTAAGCGTATCTCATATAACGCAGCCATTGCATATAATGCAACTTTATTTGATGCTTACCTGGCGGGAGGCAGAGCAATACACATAGAATAGAAATTTGAACCTACATTCGTTTATATAAGTCTTATGTATAATGCAAATATATGCAGTATTTGAATTTCATATAAATATGGTTAAGATCCATATGTACATCGTAATTTAATTTAAATTCAATCATACTTTTGCCAATATTTGTCGGAACATTATTACGAATATATATCGAATGTCCATTTCATAAAGATTAGTGATCATCCTGAAGATCTATTACTACGCTACTCTACTGTGGGTTGGTAGGAAATTTCAGAATTATTTAAAAAAAATAAATTATTTATTTAATTAAAACTTAATCAGGTATAACTTCTAATCTTCAATTGAAAATACATATTTTTATTAATTTTGTTTGTTGCCATCTCATTACGTTCTATTTAAGATTTTCAACAGGAAAAATTACTGAAATTTCTTTTTATTCGTATTTTAATCATATTAATTATTGTTTCATTTATAATTCAAGATATTCTCAATTTCGATGAAGCGCTTATTAAAGAGCTTTCCTCGAAATTGTATTCTATAAGATAGTAAACAAAGGTAAAGCGGTTTTTTTTCCGAATTATATTATAATTATTTAAGTTTAAATTCATTTTATATACCAAACTTAAAACATTTATCATTATTTTCGTTGTTGTTCTTTGTGTATTCATTTTACTCATTCACTTTGTTACTTAAATACGAATATTTAATGAAGCGCTTTTATCTTAATATTAAAAACCCGGCCAAGTACAAGTAGAACTTGAAGTCAGATAATGATAGTAGAAATATATCCATATTATATAATTTAATAAATGGATTCCGAAATTATTATTATATAAAAATATATTGCACATAAACTTTTCCAACCCCACACGGTAAAAGCATATTTAATAGTAAAATTGAAATTTTAACTTTCAATATTGATTTTATTAATATTAACAAAAACAATAGTGTTTTGTGGGCTTACAAAAAAATATGTGATCGTAATTTTCTACTGATGCCAAAGCGATAATTTTATTTCAAGTAAAGTTTTTTAACTAATTTTCTTTAAAAGAAATATTGCATTATATAGATAGCTTTATTCTACAAGAGGAGCTTTCTTACTTGATTTATTTCTTTTACAAAATGAACAGTCGACTTGAAAGGCTTGTTTTTTTTTGAGTTGGCGTGGAACGACTAATTTATTTTATTTTACCTCAAACAATACTTTATTTCTATTGGAAACAATTATAAATAATTTACGAATTGAGAAAACAAATGTTAAATATAAGTTTGTTTCAATTAATTGAAAGTTAAATATTTTAATTGCTGTCATAAAATTTGTCGATCGACTTTTTTTTGCATGATAACTGTTAGTCGGTTGAGATACAGAATTTTAATTGGCTTTTGTACATTGTGCTTGAAATTTTTGAATTAATGCAAATTGAACACAGCTTCATATTGCCTAGCAGTTAATTTTTCTGTGGTAAGCTGGTGATGATTTAGAATTCGTAAAAATAATTACATAATTTTTAATTACTACAGTCCTAGATGTCTACGTTTTAGATTTTCTTTGTTTTCAGATGAAATTCACATCAACCTCAGAGGTCATAATCAAAACATTATTACCAGTGTAATAAAAATAAAAAATAAAATAAAATTTTGTTCTCTTGTCGAGTGAGTATTAAAAAAACATTAAAAAACATAACTTTAAATAATTGAATAAGAATTATCGTGATTTTAAAACTTAATTAAATTAATTTCGTAAACACTACGAAAATGATCACGTAAATAAGTATCGAAAACGATCACATTACCTACATACGAATTTAAAACGCTCCTAGGTAGCGTTAATATTGACAACGCAGCAGCACTGTAGCGACTAAACCGATCCTTTATATGTATCAAAGTATAATTATCACTATTAATAAGGTCTGCGACATAAGCGAATCATACAAAAATTTTGCTCGCCAACCCCATTTAGTTAATGAAAAAAATATATCTATGAAATCGGAAAATCATGAAACCTTTTTGGTTATTGAAATTATTATTCTTAATCATCAGAAGAAATATAAAGAAAATGTATTCTAGTTCTACTCAATGTATAAAATAAATTACAATGAATAACCTAATTTTATATAAGGTTTCCAACATAAGATACGAAAGGCACTAATGAGCTTAGCTTATGTAATGTGATTAACAGATAGCTCAGATCGAAATTAATACATTAAGCTTTTATTTACTTCGATTAAAAGCCGAGAAGACGTGAATCTTAAAATTATATTGTCGGCCCGAATCAAGTATGTCTGACTTTTCTATTTGAATTTATTATTAATTTAAAAAATATATTTAAAAAAAAGTATGTCTATGTCATTTAAATACAGTGATTTTTAGAACTACATTTCTCGTTTAAGCCACTTTCACACGTGACGATTTTAGTCGAGTTCATATTAAGTTATATTTTTTATTTTGTATATTTGGTTTTTTTTTTATTCATAGTGAAATGTTGATCAACAAAAATAGAACCGCGTAACACGACATTGTACAATATCAACTATATATTTAAAAATCTAAATAGTTCGAAATTACTAATTGAAAACAAAATATGTTACTTACCATAACAGCGTTGATTTTAAAATCCATATGGTTCTTTACTTCAGCAGCGAGCTCTCGAACCAATAGCAGGCCGTCTTTTCGGATCACCTCAACGTTGTACTCATGGTATTTCTGAATAACAAAAATGTACATGTATAAGTAATATCAGAATATCCATACGTATTACAGATTTTATTAAGGCATACAATCATATGTAGCTGGTAGTTAAAATCGAGGCCAGCACAACTGAGCTTTAACGTTATGATATTACAGGAAAGGTCTTTGCTAGTGCTTAACTAGTGCCTAATACACAGATAAAATAAAAAGTGGATAAGCTGCACAACTGTTTTCAGTGCCTAAGATGAGATGGAGAAATATTATATACCGATTTATTTAACTCCAATAAACAACAAACATTTTAAATAAATTGAAGTTTTACAAGTAACATAATATAATTGTCTACATCAAACATTACTTGATGTACACATGACTAGCCGTCGGCGTAATTGGGGTAAAAGAATAATTTCCGTTCTTTTTTTAATCAATGAGATTTAAGCATTCGTCAACCAATCCATTCGCCCGTACAATGCTAAGGCATCGAATAACACGCCCTGCGTATTTGTTCATGTGTTTCATGTGTCATTTAAATATTTCTAAATTTAGTCAATTTTGTGTCAGTTAAACTAATTTTTATATATTTTTTTCAATACATAAATACATAATTTAACGTAGTTAAATATCATCATCCCTTCTACTAATTTTTATATACACTTGTATATAAATAATGAAATGTAAATATCTGGAATAATGAAATTTAATTTTAAATGGTTAAAGAATTTTCAAATAGGTGACGTGTTACTTTCCGCATATGCACAAACTCAGAAAAATCGCGATCTCTCGAGTTAAGCGATATAGAAGCTTGCTTTAAATGTATAAAAAACTCAAATACAGTCTGAACTACCGCCCACGCATCGCCTGTGTTTAATTATAGGTTTAGTTAACTGTTATAACAATTGTAGTTCAGGGCATTATTTCAACAAATAGAGCACTAGTAATATCGGCTCCGAGCAGGCGCGTAATTTAATGCTTTCATGAGGGCTGATAAACATCCAGAGAAGTATAGCGCTCGCATTATTTGCGAAAATGACAACAATCGCGTCGCATTCGCGCTACATTACGCGCTGAGTTATTGGGCCCAACATGGCGGCTCAGACCTGTCAAATTTAAAAATGGAACGAACACGTCCGGAATTTGGCGTATGCTAGCTGCCAAATTATTGTTATTCGGCAGAGGCACCCGTCCCGCGAGCGTTGTTATTGAATTTCGGATTGTACCCGATGTTGCCTTTGTTATGGTATCAAATCTAATGAGATATATTCCTCCATTTTACATAGGTATATCTTATATTAATTATAACTATAAAGCTTCGAACTCAAAAAAGATAAATCGTAACATTTTTCTTATTTCACATTTTAATTAAAATTAGTAATTGCCTTGTTATAATGCCTTTGTTAATTTAAGAACCAAAAAAAAAAAGTTAATTCAAACTTTTTCATTTCATGCCTCAGTCGAATTTGTAACAAATTAATGGCTGCGAGTTTAGGTAAACCATATAAAGATAATGGGAATTGGAAATTAAATGAGGCCTTATACAAAGGCAATAAACCTTTTTACTGTAAAACAGTCGCCGCTCACCCAATAAAGTTCATTTTAAGGATGCCTCCCAACTCAGTATAAAAATGGCGTACATTGAAATTTCATTGCGTAACTAATTATTATAACGATAAATTGATTTTCTATTATATAGACTGGACCAGATATTATTTTGTTATATTTCATTTCCTTTAAATATTATAATTTATTCACGATGAGATACTACTGAAGAGATATGTTACTAATGAGAAATAAAAATGAAATATCAGTAAAAAACAACACAAATTTTAACTTTATATTCATATGAAACTAAATTTTTCGTCGCTCTGCGCCAAAACACTTCATATTCTAATGAGATGCTTTAATGTTTCTCTTCAAAGACGGGTCAAGTAATGTTAAATTTATATGAAAAATTAATATTTATAACTGAAAACCTACATACATTTTTAACTATTTAATTGAATTATGACATCAAAGCCAAAGATGGTATTTTATTCAGTTTACACATATCAAAAGTCCATTTTACGAATCCTTTTAAAATATGCTAATACGCATATCCGACCGCTATGAGGTGATATAGAAAATATAAACTAACATTTAATTTTCCGGAATATTTAATGAAGTGGGTGAATATTGCAGCGGGAGCGACCCTCGGGGACACATTGGCCGACAAGGAAACTGAATTCAATTAAGGCCGTTAATTTAATCCGCTCTCTAGTCTTGCCATCCTTACACCCGCTGATTGGATGATGTTTCATATGAATAATAGTTTTACGATGAGTAAATGAAATACTGATGCGATAGTTTACGTATCTATTACTGTAACCCTAGGCTTGCACGATGTTTTTTTTTCTAATATTAAACAACTATTATACTAAGATTAATATATAAATCCTAAAATTGAGTGTTCAACAAAAAGTATTCAATAGCACAATTATAGGTAAGTAATACAAATTTGGCTGACAAAATGCTATAGTCCGCATTGACTACAAACTGTGAATTTTGTATTAAACGAAAGAGGTTCGCTCAGTGGAAGTACATTATATAATATCATTGCATAACCTCTTTCGACCTCTACCCATTGTTAGACATTGGAAATGCCGCAATGTTTTACTGAGTTAGGTCAAATTTAAGAATTTAGTATTGCTCAACAATTTTTACCACGCTGGTGAATTCTGTGCTCTTTATCAAAATGTTAATATCGATGACGTAATATTAATACATTTTATTGCACATCAAGATAGAACAATTACAGTAAAAAAAAAACAATAAATGATATTACAAAAGGCGACCTTATCGCTAAAGAACAACCAGGCAACCTTAGAGCAGAGGAAACTAGTGTCACTAGTGAGTAGCGACGGTATAGCTTTACAAGTTTTTTATATACATACATATATAAAACCGGGCTATGATTTCAAAAATAGAAACTGTGTAAATAATATCTGTATCAATTACATCCGCAATATCGTTAGTTTGTTATCGATTACCAATAGGACAGAAACTAAATTTTATCCAAACCTGATTTGAACCTATTTTTCGCTCCATTTACTGTCTATACACGGCCTCAAAAACGAATTCTCTACGTTTTATTTAGAAACGTTATCGTAAATACTAAAAAGGTAAATACGCTTAGTCACGATACGCTGATGTAAGCTCAAACGATGGACCGGCGGGTTCCTTGCCGTCGAACAGGACTTTCCACTTGGGCCGCATTTGTGCGTACCACACACAAGAGAACTCCATTTGCCCGCAAAAAAACTGTCTACGGAATAGGGTTAGCCTTTGCGATAACATCGCAATTTGATAGCGTTTTGTAGAGATAAAATCTAATAGATCGACCCAACTACGTCGAGGCTGGCTGTTATCAGTTTAATTATATGAAAGCATGCGGTCACCTGAGCGTCTATGTAGGTGCAATTTGCGGTTCCTACTCGACCGCATTCAATTCAATAGATGTGTCTCACACATAATTGTGTTATATGTTATCGTATTGTACTTTCAAATTATAGACTACTGATTACTTTTACCGCTTCATCGGATATATAAATACTTCTTACTGAGGTGAAACGAATATTCGGTTACTTTTTGGTATTCTATCAAGCTAGACATTGCCATAGTCTAGCACAAATGAAGAGAATTCTTAATTAAGAAATTACTCTGAAAAACCATACTTGCCTCCCATCTGCTCATAGTTGACTGACTGGTTGCAGATCAAATAAGAAAACATAACAAAAAACTATTTGTTGTATTTTTTATCAGAGATTTAATATTCGGTATTCGGTCGAATATATCAAAAAAATTGGGCACCAAATTTTTTATTATTAATTACATTAATATTTTTAGATCATTGTATGTGCAATTAAGATTGTATACAACATAGTAGTCTTCTTCTTCTTCTTCTTCCTAGCGTTTTCCCGGCCTAGAAATGCCAGGGTCCGCTTTCCTACATCTTTGACTCCACTTTGCCCGATCGAAAGCGTCGTCTTTAGTGAGATCGTGCTCTCTCATATCGTCCCTCACAACATCGAGCCAGCGCTTCTTGGGCCTGCCACGGGATCTAGGGCCTTCGACAACAAAGTCCAGGCATCGGTTTCCAACATAGTCTGGCGGTCTGCGACTAATGTGACCAAACCAACGGAGACGGCTTTCCTGCAACTTATCCGCTACATCGCAAACGCCAAGGCTACCACGGATGTGCTCGTTACGAATACGATCTAGTCGCGTAACGCCACACATCCACCGCAGCATCTTCATTTCCGCGACGTGAAGTTGCTGAACATGTCTCGCGAGGGCTGGCCACGTCTCGCTGCCGTACAATAACACTGGTCGGATAATGCACTTGTACACAAGGCCCTTTAATTTCACCGGTATCCTGCGATCACAGATTACCCCGGTGACTTCCCGCCATTTGGCCCAAGCTGCGTTTATTCGAGCTCTGACGTCGTGGTCGATCGTACCAGACTCGTGCAGTACGGACCCGAGGTATTTAAATTTTTCCGTCTTGATAACGGATTCTCCGCCTATCTTTATGGGTTCGGGGTCCGTACTGCCACAGGCCATATACTCGGTCTTCGCAACATTTAGCATCAGACCACCCCTCGCTAGCACACCCTTCCACTGGTTCACCTTTTGCTCCAATATCTGCTTGTCCTCATCTACCAGTGCAATGTCATCAGCATACATCATGAGCCAGGGAGACGGCTCATGGGCTTTCGCTGTGACAACGTCAAGCACTACACTGAACAGAAAAGAACTCAGGGCCGAGCCTTGGTGGACACCAACTGTGATCGGGAAAGGGTGCGTGTCGCCAACGGCGGTCCTTACTATTGATTCCGAATTATGGTACATGTCTCGGATAATATCAATATAGATTTGTGGCACATTCTTCATCTACAAAGCCCACCAGATTATTTGGCGTGGGACGCAGTCAAATGCCTTCTGCAGGTCTAGATGCCATGTATAGTACGCCATGTACAGCGGCTTCTTCTTTTCTCTGTGGGCCTCGGCTAGTATTCTTAGGGCGAAGATGGGGTCTATGGTTCCACAGCCTGGGCGAAACCCATACTGACATTCCGAGACGGTACATTCTTGCCGAAGCCTTGAATCGATTACGCTTTCGAAGAGTTTCATGGTGTGGCACATAACCTTAATACCGCGGTAGCTTTCGCAGTCCTGTACACTACCTTTGCCTTTATAAACTGGAGTAATGATACTCAATCTCCAAGAGTTGGGCATCTTCCGGCTAGTAAGTATTCGGTTAAAAAATTCAGTAAGTAGGTTCACACCATGAGAACCCATCGCTTTCCACGCTTCAATCGGCAGGTCGTCAGGGCCTACGGCTTTTCGGTTCTTCATTGTACGAAGACATTTGAGTACCTCGTCAGGTGTTACCGGTGCAACAAGTCCGAGATTAGGAGGCAGCTCTGGAGGAGACACATTAGCGTGTTGTGTGTTAAGCAACACGTTAAAGTAGCCGCGCCACCTCTCCTTCACCTTAATTGCATCGCAAACCAAAGTGCCATTAGAGTCTTTGACACAAAGACATTTTGTTATGTCTTGTGTCGCTTTCTCCCGAGCCTTTGCCAAACGGAAGATAGTCTTTTGGCCCTCGTTTGTCTGGAGCGTGTCATACAGAGGTGACAGCGTCTGGTAACGGGCTTTGGCAACTGCTCGTTTGGTGGCACATTTAGCTGCTTTATACGCGTCCCGGTCTTCAGGAGATTTGGTCTCTTGCCACTTCTTAAACTGTGTCTTTTTCTCTCGAACTGCCTCCTGTACTGAGCCATTCCACCACGACGTCTCCTTGTCGATGACGCGGCTTCCCTTCGAAGTGCCAAGCACCTGTTTTCCAATGGTATTCACTGTTGACTGGATCCTAGACCATTGACTATCTACTGATTCTTCTGTGTCTGTGCTTAACTTGGAGCTAGCTACGAATTTACAGAATTCATGCTGTTTTGGTCCATTCAACAGCCACCATTTAGTTTTAGGTCTGCTTCGTTCAGGCACTTTTTTACTTGGTACTACCAGCATGTCCATGACAAGGATGCGGTGTTGTGTTGTGAGGCACGTGAGGTGAGTAAAAAGTAAAAAAATATCTTAAGAATAGAATTTAAGAAATAATGTTATATAATCAAATAAGTTATAAATAATAAATTTTAACGATTTATAAAGGTATCAATCACATATTAACGAATATTTAATGTCGAAGTATATTACATAATGTAACTATGTATGTTATATATAATTATTAAATAAAGTTAAAACTAAATTTTATAGTTCATAAAGTATTTTTTAATTAAAACTTACGTATAAATATATATTTGGAATAGAATGTAAGAGATAAAATTAAAGTTTTTGAAGCGCAAAGTAGTGAACAAAGCTTCTTGGAATTTTCAATCCGTTCAAATGTTCGATCCTTGCTAGATATTAATATTGAACATTTCGCTCAAGTCCGTCACAGGATTATTTTCATGTTTTATACAACTATTTGTTAATTTTGAACAGATATATATTATTCTATATCTGGATGTTAAATGAACAATATTTTTTTAGTGCCATACATACGTATTAAAAATGTATAACATTAAAAAAAAGCTTTTCTTTATGAAGTAAACATATCGCATATAAAATAAAGTAATTGACACAATAAAAAAATATTAATAATCTTTGTTATAATGAATATAAAAACTTTTCAAAGATCTTCGAAGGTATTTCAGAAAGCGCATGTTCGACATCGACGTCACCTACCAGTCTACCTTGCTCCACTTTTCCACGAGAAAGTGACCTGAGCCCGTACAGAAGGCCTTTATAAAATTCTAGTGAAATTAGGTTAAACTCTATCTACTTCGAGCCACGGTGAGAACATCCGACTCAGAGACGAACGCATTTCAAAAGATATATATATAGGGTAAAGATGAAATCGACGCCACTTTCACAAATCGTTTACAATTATTTTACTTTGACATTTGTATACCATAATAATTTATTATAACCGAAATAATTCTTAATATAAAAAGCTTGGTTTTAGGACAGTGGTTTTGGTCGATATACGAGTATAGATAATATGGGTGGGTACCATCCACCCATCTGATGTTTTGTCACTAAGCAGCAATACTTAGTATTGTTGCGTTCCGGTTTGAAGGGTGAGTTAGCCAGTGTAACTACAAGCACAAGGGACATAACGTCTCAGTTCCCAGGGTTGTTGGCGCATTGGCGATGTAAGGAATACTTATTATTTTTTAGATAGTCAATGTATATGGACGGCAGTGACCACTTACCATCAGGTGTACCATTTGCTCGTCCAGAAAAAGGAATCTTCAGTTAAGATTCCCGTATGTCACATTTTTCTACTTTTGTTAAAATAATAGGAAAGAATGATTTTTGGTGTATTTCAGTGTGATCAATGGTATAAAGTTACAGTCAAAATTTAATGTAATCAATACTATGATCTTCTAATTGAGTTATTGAGTAAAGTAAATACGAGTACATATAAATGATTTACCGCGGTGATATCGCGTAGGTAGTTGGCGCTAGAAGGCGCTAATATTGAATAAGTTCCGATGGCAAAGTTTCTCTTTCGAAACATTATATTACTTTCAGGACCGCGATCTCGGGCTGAATTTTGATTGTTTTATCACAGCAGCGGACATGCTAATGAAATATTTTGCCGATTCTAATAAGGAATTAAGATTTCATTAAAATTAAATAATTATGTTTTTTTTACCTTTTATGCGACGTTCGATATTTAAATTTTAATATTTAAATTTCGTTAAACAATATTTATGACGTTAACATTGGACATATTCAATGTTCCACGGAAATCAAAAATTAACCTTATTATTTTCTACTTCAATAAATAATTTGAACGTTAATTTATAAGAGTTAAATTTTCACTTTATTAATTAAAGCTTAAAAAGTTCCTATCTACTATATTTATTATTCTTTAAAGATTATGTAATATATCAAATGGTTCATCGAAATCTTATTGTAATGAGTACCGTGTGTACTATTTATCGCGTCTCGAATAAAAACCACTAATATAATTGTCTCTATCAATCGAACGCCACGCTTAATTATCGTAGTGGTAAGAGTACGGCGAGTGTATTTCAGCAGTATCTGATACTTCCCCAACCCCTGGTGTCGTAACTGGGTCGCGAGGAGGAGAGGCCCGGCGGGAGTGGCAGGGGGGTGTGAACTCTCTCGTTGCGTTTTTGTAGCAGCGCGTCCGACCGATCGGCCCAGTGTTGCCCCTCGCTTCACTTCTAAAGCGAAAAGAATACCACACACTTCTCTCGAATGCCGCTGTAAAGATGCGTTTACTCACGTTCTGTATTTGATTCATTTTCGTGAAGTGCCGTCCGAACTCCCACAGGTCGACGCCGAATTTCAGTGCCCAATTCTTGACTCTGCAACAAAAAACGTAATATATATTCACACGTGGACTCGTACTTCTTGCGTACTGGTACGACGCATCATTTGTCACGACGTTTAATTAAGTGTGTTGGTGGATCTATGGCCTTGTCCCGCTTGCATTAGAAAACTTATCTCATCATTTCAAAGAAATTCAAAGAACGAACCAGCTATGATATCATTGTATATGTTATATACTTATGCAATTTTCTCTTCGATATATCCGCTATTATATACTTCGCGCTTCTGAAATCGATTTATGGTTTGAGAAATTATTATATTTTTGTTAGATTAAAATGATTAAACTTAGACTATATTAGTAGTACAATATATATACATATTGTATATAAGCAAATTTCGAAAAAATAATCTGATGGATCGTTATTAAGTTTTATTTATAATATCATTTCGTTACGGAATGTTCTGTTTCAACACAATACACACCCTTGTGTAGGATACATGCGCAGAAACTAATTACAGCACAATACAGCCTGTGATGGTAGTCATTGTTTGATTAAGCAATGAGTAATATTTATTTATATATAAAACATGCATGTAGTTACAGCCAACGATCATATTTCAATTATAAAAGAAAATAAAGAGAATAAAAAATAAACAATTAAATGCAGCGTCCGTTTAAAGTTGAAATCACAAATAATATACTCGTATATGATAAAATAAAAGTTAATAATTAAATACTTATAGCTTCAGTATCGGTAATTTAAATATAGAATAAAATAAAATAATTTAATTTCATAGCTAACGATAAATAAATAAATTTTAATACGGGATTGAAAAAATTATATCAAAGTGAAACATAAATAACCTAAAAATCTAATAAACATCAAGCTTATGAGTATTAATATTATACGATACATTTCAATAATTTTATAAAATTTAACTTCATTTCAATTCCCGCAAAAAAATCGCTTTTTGTTATGTTAACGTATGTTTAATACTTGGATATAAAATCTTTAAGAACATACTTCAAGTGTGGCGTTTAATATTTTTTCTATCCTATCGTTTGACTTATAAAACAATATACCAGTATCTTATGTGAGACGTGATTATCATAAAAACCAAAATACTTCCGACGTGAGAAGTAAATGTCATTGAAGGAAAGCGGATTAGGCATTTTTTCCACTCAGTAGATCACCCTTGTAACAAGAAAATAAGTATATTATTATTTGAGGTTACAGTCGCGTTCATTTTATCGCAATTGAGAGATGCGAGCTGTCATCACGATGAGAGGATCAATTTAAAAAACAAGTGTAACGAGCCTTGCAGAGAACAGGTACTGGGACGGCTGGTTCACGATTTAAATTATTTTCAAAACATCCATTTTTATCGTTATAATGAAATGCTAGTTTTAATTGTTTTTATTTTAACAATAAAAATAACAATTATGAAGTGTCAGTATTAAAGAGGCGCTGGAAACACTGAAAGGGCATAAATGGCGACTACCAAGGAGATAATGAGTTACATTATTAAGCACCGCATCCCTTGGTTCCAGTCAGTTTCTGGAAAACCACGACGCCTATATTCTTAAGGGTCACTTTGATGTTATGACCCCTTGATGTTATGATATTACTAGTTGGTCAACTATGCCAACATCCCCGTTGGTGTAATGGGTAACGAGCAACTTAAGATCTTGGGTCAGGCCATTAAAAATAAGGTTTTTCTGTCAATAATTGTTCTGTCTGTATTAGTAGCGCGGGGTTTGAAATTTTGCAAATCACGTAATACGTTGTATCGGCACCTGAATTATCTCCATCCGTTTCAGATTGTCATCTCTTTCGATTATGAAATTGAGTGTATAGTGAACTCTTCCACTAGAATATCATATGCGCTATCGGCTAGTCTTCATTAGAAACGGACGTCATAAACGAAAATGGCCAGGTGAACGTCATCATGTTCAACAAATAATTTAAAATAAGAATAAAGTAATGGAAGTCACTTGATTTGCTTTCAAAAATAACGGTAATTACAAAATAATTACATACTTAATGCTATGAAGCACTTTACAGGAAAACAAATAAATGTATATGACTTGTTAGTATACACGCAATTAGAAAATTATATAATGAAGGTTGTGATATTTATCTAGACGTATTTTATTATTATAGACTATAGTTATCTATAGTTTTGCGATATATATACTAAGTACTATTTCCATAATTATTTAGTTCCACTTAGATAGCCATAATGGGTTTCTACGGAGACATTAATTAAATACAAGAAAAATTATAAACATCTATCTAATTCTTGTTTACAAATATATATTTTTTAAAGTATTATCACTTCTTCATAGTCAAATTAAAAACCCAGTAGAAAATAAACCAGTTAAGACTGTATATATTTGCCTTTGCTTCGTATTTTAAAACGTTCGAAGTTTAATTAATCGAGAAGAATCTAAATAAGTTTTACTATAGTCTATTTTTGTTCAGCCGCTACATATGAATATAACGTACGCTTTAACTAACAAACTATTTTTATGCTTAACTTGCGATAGAGATTTAATAACTCTAGAAATAAATTAAATGGAACACTTACTTTACAAGTATATTATTATGGATGAATTAAGTAATAAGGCTATATAAGTTAAAGTATTTTGAGAATAACAAAATAACTTCCAACTTAATCGAATTTCATGTCTATTTTTATTTAATATACAACAAAAGAAACTTGAACGAATTAGATACAAGAACTTTTGAGTGGTCATTTTACAATACTTATATATTAATTAAATTACAAGCTATCGTTGATTCGAAATATAAATTATATAGCGAATAATTGGCAAAAACTCAGACTTTAATATTTAATATAAATTACGCAACAAACGTTTAATATTTTTTAGAAATTAATTTATACTTTCATAACTAAACCATATTTAGCTTCATGAAATTATAATTTACTTTAAGATGATAAACATATTACAGTGCTTTTACGTAGATATGTGTTTTAATATATGAAAACAGTATTTCATACTTTAAATAGATTTAGTAGATCCTTGCAACGTCAAAGAACCCTTTGAGATTTCGAAATATGCAGTAAATCATAGCAAGCGAACAGATATTAAAAACGTAAGGAAGTTTGAATTATGTAGATTCGATTAATCCAATTCTTTGAAATGTTTCATGTTACATACTTGAACTTCTAAATGCAGATAATCAAAACTATGAATTAGATATATATGTCATAATACATAGGATATAAAGGTTAGTTCATATATCTTACAATACCAGGACGGTGGTAACCACTTACTATCAGGTGGCCAATTCGCCAGTGCGAAGTAAAAAAGTATAATATGAGATAATATTATATCAAGCAAAAAGAATTTAAGGTAAGTATTATTTTGATACCATAGACATAGACAAGTTTGAACTATTTATTATTCTTTAAATCTGTCCGTAAAATATTCTCATTAGCAATCAGGGATGTTCGCGGTCATTGTACCCACAAGTTCGGCCGTCAACGACAGAAGTTGCAAATTTTAAATAATTTAAAACGTTCTACGGATACCCGCTGCCTGCACCGCCAGGTGTTCGCAAGCGTTTCTTGGGGACTGAAAATACGATCTACCAAATGAAATACTGAAAACGATCCTTTAAGATTTCTGCCGTCGTCGAAATATTTTCTTTAATTTTCTACCCGTGGACTATTTTTTAATGAACTATAAGAATATTTAGATTTTGATAGTTAATTAAAATTTCGTTTTTTTTATCAAGAAATACCACTCATTGACATTGCAATTATTGTTAATTAAAACAATCGTCAGGAAATAAATATGTTGAAATCGCTCTACAGACGAAGTAATATTTGTAGTAAAATGTTAAAGATATTTATAATATATTTGAAACCATCACATATCTTTTCGATCCATATAAATAATCTAAATTTTTATAAAGGGAGTATTTTGACTTTCAGAAGTAATATTGTACAATTTTATATTTATATTAAATTGTCTGTAGATTAAATACAAATATTTTATTAATAGAAGCTACGTGAAAGTTCGTTTTTTAGCACCATGTTTATCTTTATAGCAAAAATTCTGAATAAAGCCTTTAATAAAAAAGCGCTTCAAACCCATAAGGAAGCTGCGGGCGTGAACGCGTACACTATAAAAAGAAACTTTAAACACAATCTTTCGGAGTGTAAAAGTTTTGAAAGTCCACAACAAAAAAAGGCTAAAAGCCCGTCGTTCGTCCGTAAGTCCTAAAATAAATCTGGATTGCGTTAAAAAACAAAGAGTCAAGGATTAGCACTGCAAAAATTCGCTTTAAATATCTTGTAACTGTAATCTATTTAACTCTTGGTCCTGGGGCGACTCCGGCAAACTCAGGCTCCGAGTAACTAACCCGATTTGACTCTCACCTAATTTAATACAAGCGAAATTGTCTACCTACTTCAGAGATCCAATAAATATATTTTTTAGTTCAACATAAGCCTCATAACATCGCACTTACATAGCTTTATACTATTCACATTTCATACATAAATTTATCGGATCACATTGTAATAATATTTGTTTAATAAAATACAATTCCATTTCACGTTTAAAATCGGATTAGAATGAAATGTTTAATTCGATAGAATTGCAACTCAAGACAGCGGACAATCGTATCTCGCGTTGAAAGTTAGTTCATTAAAGATTGTAAATGTTGATACCTGGTTGCATTCGATAGTTGTTTTATTAATCAGTGTCGTCGTAGCAGACGGGGTGTCAGACGCGGGCCCTTACGTAAGCCAGCCTCCGTAGTACGCCGCCGCCCGGGCCCGCCCCTCGCCCCTCTCTAGATCAATACCCGAGCCGGTCGCCTTTGACATGTGCCCCGCGTGCCGCTCCGCAAATATTTACGTTGTGGAAACAGATCATAACTAGTTTCATTTGCCTGTTTGTACGCCGACCCGCGCAATAAAAATATTTTAACTGATGAGGATTAAGACTCAATCTCTTAATAAAATTGATGATATTTAAGTGTTTTAAGATTTTGATTTGAATATGGAAAGTATTTCACTTTTATTTTATCGATATAAAAAATAATTGATTGTCTTGTAAAAATAAGTCAAATGGATTAATTAATTCCATTTTTATCGTTCTATTGAATTAACTTAATTTTTGTCTTAACTTAACTTGTCATAAAATGCAATTGATGTTTTAATTATTTTTTTATATATTAAAATAAGAAAAATACTTTTAAGATATAAATATTACCATATGCGTGAAAAGACAAATTAGCTATCATTGAAAAGGTCCTCCTTTCGAGTTGTGACTTTTAGAGGTAATTTTTTTCTTTGCCGCCCCAACTTCCGGTTCGGAAGTTAACAATAATTCTTTACGATAACTTCGTAAAACCAATACATATTTTTATACAAGTGTTTATTTATTTGTATGTTACTATTAATCCTAAAACTAGTAGATCTATTTTGAAGGAACTTTGGACTTGAGTATGTTACTTCGATTTTAAGCAGTAAAAAATTGAATACGGCCATTTACATTTTTTTATAGAATAAGAAGGCAGATGAGCATATAGGCTACCTGATGGTCACCAACGCCCATATACATTAATTGGCATTATAAGATATGTCAACAAATTGCTTACATTGCCAATGCACCATCAACCTTGGGAACTAAAATGTTATGTCTCTTGTGACTGTTATTATACTGGCTCACTAACCCTTCAAACACGAACACAACTATACCTGATGAGTGGGATGTACCAACCCAGACAAGCTTGCACAAAGCCCTACCACCAGTGTTACGTATACAAATATTGTACGCCAAGAGTCGTAGTTCAAATATAGCGTACTCATTGCTGTTTATATGTACATAATAATGCTTGCAATTTTTATATATTCTAAGCTTATCTCTTAATATATCTGAAACTATTAAACAAGATCAAGAAATTAAAATGTGTTATTATTATGTTATTATGGTGTTATATTGTAACGGACTTCTTTGTATGTATTTTCAAGATCTACAAATCTCTAACGAAGAAAATAATAAAAAAATCATATAATATCCAATATACTTTGAAAAAAAAAGAAACAAATTATAAACCATTGAACACAAAAAAATATAAAAAAGAAGAAATTATAAACCATTTAACCATGCAAGATCGGAGCAATACGAATTACTATTGTGGAATAAATAGCGGTGCGTTTATTGGAACTAATGAAACGGAAACGTATAGCTACGGGCTACGAAGCTACGAACCGCTCCAACGCTACGCGGTAAATAATCGAAAAAAGTTTCTGACCTAATTTTATCGGCAACAAGAGAATTATAATTTGTTATCATGGTTTGTATAATGTTTTTTTATATTGATGAAATCGTTTTATATAGATATTTTATACAAAATCAACAATAATGTTTATGAAAAAAAAAATATTCCTCAGGTACCTTTTAGAAGCTACACATTATATATAAGAAAATTTGTAATCGGGATCATCTCGGTACCTCAAAATGTTTTAAAAATTGTTGACAAAGACGCAAGTTATTACTAGTGTAAACTCGTATAATGTATTGCTATGCATCACACACTAATTAATTTCAAAGATGCTTGGTGATAATTTATATACATCTTAATGTAGAAACTAACTAAATTAAAAATGCCTATAAAACCCGAGTAGACACAAATGACGTTTTCACGTGCTTAATTTGAGTAATTTTATTATCTGCCTACTTATTACATAAATATCTCGTTGGTCTAATGACTATACATATGTATGTAAGGACGCAGACTCGGAGGTCCTGGGTTCAATTCCCAGGTCGGGCCAATAAAAAGTTATTGGGGTTTTCTGTCAGGAGTCTGAAAGTTGGAAGTGTGTACACTCCCGTACCTCTGAAAGGCGTAAAGCCGTTGGTGCTTCGCCTGAACTCTTTCCGGTCGTGTCGGATTGCCGTCCCATCGGATTACGAGAGTCAGGGAAAAGAGAGTGAACCTGTGTTTGTGCACACACTTGTGCACTATAATACCTCCTGCACAGTTGGCTAATCTCTTTTGAGATTAGCCAACCGCCGCCTCCGCTGTGGCCGAAATCGATCTGGAGGACATTATTACATAAATATATAAAGACATAGTAGGCACTGTGTTGGCGTTATGTAGATACTCGTATTTACTTTATTAACTTCTTATAATAGATGACCTTTTGATATTAATTATTAGAAGTCCGCCTACTGCTTCTCCTTGGAAATACATGTATTTGATAATATATTATAAGTCTACATGGAGTTCTACGATAGGATTTTAATGTATAAATAAATAAATTATAATTGTTATAAATGATAGTCGATTAACATCTCTTCTCCTTATACTTTTATTTAATTAAATAAATTTTATTATTTTATACGTGTACTTTTAATGCCTTAACCGCCTTGTCGACGCAATGGCTATTTTACAAGGCTACACAGATATTAGGGTTCCGAGTTTGAATTCCGGGTTTTCTGTGAATGAATTCTTGTAGCCCAAATTTAGTGCTATTATTCCACTACGCTACGCATGACCTCTTTTAAGTCGTGTCGGACAAAAGGGAAATAAAGGAATAAATTGCACCTATGTTTGAATTAAGTAATACACAAGTGCTTGCCATTTCCTTCAATATATCCTGCGAAGTCTTTTGTGATTATTAGCCGTGGCCCAAATGATTACATTATTATTAAAATGGACATTTTCAGAATCAAATAAGTTTATACGAATATAAAGGGGATTATATCATTTATTCAATAATTAAGTGGATTATTAAATTAATGGACCCTTGTAATAGGATTTATTTACACGATACAGATAATTCCTTTGAAATTCACCGTACCATAAATAACGGTAAAATTTAATATCTCATAATCTGTAACAATCATTTCTGAATCAATAAACCTAAACAAAATAATAACGATTTGAAGAAGGTAATTTGTGTGTGTGTGGGTACAAACACCAATAGAGTGTATTAAGAATCCGTAATGTAGTATTCTATTACCAAGACATATCTTCCAACTAAAAATTTTTCGCGCAATCTTCTTTTGTAAGTTGCAGGAGTAGATAAATTTTTAAAAATTAGCGGCGTTCGCTTCTCCATTTCGATAATTTATTTGCTTAAATGGTTTTTATGTAAAGCGTCATTGGTTGCATTAAGAGTTAAATTAGAAGGCCAAAATACATTATAACAAGTCTATAAGTAATGTATGGTCAAGCGTTTCTAACGCCAAAAGGTATCTTATGTCATTGTGCTTTGCTAGCGCTTCAGCGCTTTAATAATTTGTAATTTGGTAATGTTGAGATTAAGTTCCAAATTAAAATGACTCAGGTCAGTCACACTAGGGACCCGTAACATACAATTTACTCATCGTATAAGTCTCCCGAGTTCCTCTAAATTAGTTCAGAGTGACTCTATCTCTGAGTCTGACATACTTAGTTTACTTATCCAACTTATCGGCATAAACTATTCAGAATTACAACAAGCTCGTAGTATCCATTTTTTCATTGGGGGGGGGGGGATATTGTGAATAATTTCCATTCCAATTTCAATTTTAAAATAATTTGAGTTTTATAATTTAAACTTCTATTATCTTAAACAACTAATTAATATATACAGTTGTTATATCCAACCCAAAATTCAGAAAACATAATAATACAGGTAATTTTAGAAGACAAAAATATTTTAATTTGTATTTGAAATAAACCTCAAAAATATTTTGTAACAATAATAAGTGAGCGAGTGTAACAGGCACAAGGAGTATAAAATGTTGGCACTAAGGAAGGGAGTTAACATTTTTCAGTATATGTGTCTTTTGGCGAACCATCAATAACATCAAAAGGCTCGTTCGTCTGCTTTTATAATTTACTAAAAAAACATTATTTGCTTAAATTACTTTAATAGACATAGATTTTTTTACTAATTCATGAAACAATATAAGTCTTGTTACATTATATTTACTTACAAATGTATGTATATATGCATATATAAATTAGGATAAAGCAATATTAATTTTATGTATTATATTATAATGTATATAAAAATTCTACTTCTATATATGATACAAGTAAATGCTTATGGTCGTCTAACATAAAACCGTGCTATCGTAAAATATCCTTCCGTGTTCATATTGTTTATACGTTACCGTTCAGCAACACTGTGTGTTTGGCACAAAGCCGGCTGAAATAAACGCCTTACAGTCCCAGCTGCACATGAACCCTTAACATGAAATGAAAACACTCGTGCACGACAGCTAATGTCGCCTCCCCGACGTTGGACGACGTTGAAATTATAGCGTCAGTAATGATCAATGTTCTCAATGTAAAAACTAAGATTAAATTAAATTACTTTGTAAGACGATGTGTCAATAAAATATCTAAGGTACTATAAGTTATTGTTCAAGGTTGCCCTCGCGTTTTACATGCCCTAATTGTAAATTTCTAAAAGATCCTTTAAAATGATTAAACAGCATGTTTGATTAACTTCCAAATAAACTAATTAAGTTGGAAAATATCGTTAGAAATATTACTGGATTCAGTAAGCTGATGTGATTAGTAGACAATGAAATACATGCCTTCATTCTTCATTATTCATATTTTATTCAAAAATATTTCCTACAAACTGTATACCTCCTTATACTATACGCGTTTAAAAGATGCAGCCATTCAGGCAGTTTTTATCGAACTCCGAGAGAGATTAAATAGTCATAATCATTTTAGATTAAAGCCTTAAATAAATACAAAATAAATATAAAAATAGTTACTATACAAATCATGACCGCGTGGAATGGTGGCAAGAATGCTAGCAGCGTTTCCCCTTTTAATCGCAATTCATAATTATAATTATTTCTTACTGTCCTATAATTATTTGTTTTTACTAATGTATTTTATTTGTGTCAGCAGGGCACAGATTAAGTATAATTTATAAGTAAAGAATTTTTCATATGCATTGTGCAAGCACTTTTCTAAAAAAGTAATGTGCAAGCTAAACGGAAATAAAAAATAAAATAAAATTTAATAGTCATAATATATAAAATCCGAGCATTTTTTTATGAGATATGATGATGTTAATGATGATAAGCTGAAGGTGTCTTTTTATAAGAAGTAAAAGCCAAGTGGGGTAAAAACTATACATGAAAAGCTGAAAATCATTTATGTGGTTACTTACTCATTGTGTGGAATGTCTTCGAGCTGGTTAGCGAGCGCAGCCGCCAGCAAGGCGAGAAGCAATAGTGGGCGCTGAGTCATGGTTCCTAACGCCATCGCACTCCCCACATGACAAGAGAAACACCACACCACTGGCTCTCCTACATGTAATTACACCACCGTTCGCACTGCACTGCAATGTAACTAGGACTGAGTCATCGGACTGTGCGGCGGGCTAGGTCGAGTGGACGTGAGGCGGGCGGGCCGCAGGGCAACAGAGTGTCGCGCGAGAAAGAGCCGCGCCGCCGCGCGCCCCCGCCCCGCCCAGCCGCAGTGACGCTGCGCGCGAATCATACGCCCAATAACGCAGCCTTATTATTGAGATTTATTTGATCATGCATAGGGTTGATGGTCAGCGACGGCCGACCCTATTATTACGCCCTAATCGAGAATAAGGACCCCACGCTTTTGTTTGTCACATGTGACGAAATATGATTTTTATTAACATGCTAGTCATTTTATCATAATGAAAGTTTTTTGGGAACAGATTATAGAAACGAAGGATGTCGGAGAAGCGATGGATGAGGTTCAGGGCCTCAGGCGCCACGCACATGCGTGGGCACGCCGCCAGGAAATCCTTTATTGATTCCCGCGCTCCCGCTTTCTAAGGAATGTCGCAGGCGTTGTTGCCGCCAAAATTCCATTCGTCCTCGATTACAATTCGGACTAAGGATCACCACACGCGACGCAGATTGCTTTAATTTAATTGAGCAATAACAGATAAGCGACCTCCCATGAGTTTCATTTTTTGCCTTTTGTTTTGTTTCAACTTGTTTATAAAAAGCTTTATTATTTAAACGTATTTAATTTAACTTTATAAGTGAAACATCATTTTTTAATAAAATAATATTATGCAGATACTTAAAATAAAATTGATCAGTCCATTTTAATATAAAGTACCTACTATTATGAATAATATTGATTTTATTTTTTAATATTTTCTTAGTCTAATAAAATAAATTGGATGTATGTGGCGTTGCACATGTTAAATTAATAAACATTTTTTTACTATAAAAAAAAAAAATCTTTGAATGAATCAATGAATTTATAGCCAGTGTTAATCGGGATGATTTTGGCGATAATACCTCGGGATCCAAATCTGTTTAGGTATTTAAAAGTTGTGGTGGAATAAAGAAACTCACATAAATACATAACATGAAAACGTTACACTTATTTTTGGGCAGTCGTGTAATAAAGCCGTTTATATTTTTGGTGAGTGGTTACGCTGTTGTATAAAGGCTTAAATGAATTGAAACAATCGCTTCACGTCCTTGGGGATCATAAGGCGTTTAGAGTGTAATGACTTAGGTCATTATTTCTTCCAGGTCAACGACGTTAAACAAGCGGACTTGGCTCAGTTTCTATGAAAAATATATAGATAGATATTTGCTTTTGGAATGATAACATCCATTTTTTTTTTAGAATTAAAACAACGTATTTTACATTACGAAAATTTTATTTTAAACAGAAAGTTTAATGTGAAGATAATTTTCCGTTAAACGAGATTAATTCCAGCACATTTACAATTCACTTATTACAAAATTGTATGTTTTAAACAAAAACCATTAACCGTCCATTTACGCTCTAATACATTTTTATCTTAATTTAAATTTTATGATTGATTACTTGAAATTTCATTACTATAATGAAAAAATTGTTCTAAAAAAATTCATAACAATTATTTATATAAATGAATTATATAAATGTATAAATCTTGCCTTAATTTCTTGACAAAAAACTCTTCTGAAATTTCGTGTTTTTGTCTAATATTATTTTGATATTATTAAGAAATTTTGATTTAAATATAATAAATCCAACTTCAACAACTTTAATATAATTACGGTTTTTCGACAATACGTCATTTAAAATTGTATAAAAATATACGATACAAAGGTAAAAATATTTTTTTCGTTGTGCGTTGTCGTTACGTCCTATCCTAACACTTACATTATTTACTTCTATATTTACACAAAATTAACTTACATTAGCATAAATTAATATAAACTAGTAAGTACTCTGCACGAAATGTCACATCACTAATCACTAATTTCATTAACTGAGGTCAGTTGATTCTTAGCTCAGATCTTGATATATTGGATCACAGATTTTCAGACGTTATTATTTAACTTTTCATAATAATATAAATAAGAATATTATTAATTACAGAGAATGAAATAATTGAAGTACGTTTTAAGTCAAGAGTTTTAAATGTCCACCTGTGATCTTTGGTTGATTCTCCTGAATTGTCGCTAAGCTTTCGAGTTTTCGAACGTTTAATGCAGTCTTCTTCGTTAAAGTAGTGACCGTAATCAATGATCACGAAAATACAATAAGGTATATAAAATTCTAAGTAATCTCATAAATAAATGCCTTATCTAATATACAATCTACTTAAATAATTTGTACAATAAATCTGATTGATTTCACAGATTCTTCTGGTGAGATTTATAATTATTATAGACATAGTATCATTATAATAATTATAGACACAAAATAAATAATATGATAAATTATTAAAAAATATTCGACCACAGTCTTTAGACGTGAAATTGTAACAAAAAAAAAAATATATTGAAAAGACAATATAAGAAGAACGTCTTTAAAATAGGAACACGCGAGATATACGATATACGATGGTTTTTTTAATTGATATTTGGTCTATACATTAATAATAATAAAAACTGTACTTTTCTACAATGAATCACAATATAGAAGCACTAGTGTCACTCTATGGAATGATTTCAGTATCATTTCGTACTTATATAATACACTTCAGATACTAGCACTTCTAACACGCACGAAGTTAGCCTCAAGCCTCACTAATAACCACAATCTATTGACAAATCTTAAACTTACTATTCACGTAATACTTTTTTAGGGTCTTTACGAAGTCCAGTAGTGTGAATCTAAAAACATGTTTACATATCGAATAACAAGCGATATACAAAGCTTCGAGCTATTTGTTATATCTCAGATTTTTCGATAATGCAGCAACCCGACATTCGTTTGCTTTTCGTGTCACAACGTGTCATTGCTGGCAAGATTGATATTTCATTACATCCGTTAATGACGTGATGAATCACTTTCATGTCCAGAGTCTCTTCCGTTTTCTCTCGGGGAAGCGCGGTGCTCTCTTTCGTCTCTAAAACGATCCCTACGGTCTCGCTCTCGGGATCTTTCTCTATCTCTATCTCTGTCCCGGTCGCGATCCCTGTCACGATCTCTATCCCTATCCCTGTCACGATCTCGATCTCTATCATCATCGCGATCCCTTCGACGATCGTAGTAGTGGTAGGAACGGCGTGACTTTCTGTCGCTCGGAGTTACCACTTCCACCTTAATATTTGCTGTGGCGGTTACCTAAAAAGAAAAGAAGATATTTGTTATTATTTATTTATTTATCTAAATATGACATTATCACAGTTTTTAGAAACAAAATTAATAAGTATAATAAAAAATAAAAATAAACGAACCTTAGTTGTAATAGCACCACCATGCGATGACTTCGTAGGTGTCGATCGTCCCGAAGCAGAATCACTACCATTGTACGTTGTAGTTTCGACCACTACCTCTGGTTGAACCACTATTGACTGCATGGAAGATTGTACGGAATGGGCGGAACTATGCCAACTCGAGGGTTCTTCGGTAATGGTGGTGAGCGATGGAGCGCAGGGTCTCGGTGCAGATTTGCTATTGCGGCTTGACTTATCACCACCGCCTGAGCCAGAGCTCGATTTACGAGGATGAATAGGAGAGGATTTTGGTGATGGAGTTGATAGACGCTCTGGATGCTCTAGCGGCCGTACCTGTAATACAATCGTATTTTAATAACTTGTACATTTTGATTCAAGAAACATATCCCTCAATACAATTATATAGATGTAAATATGTCTGTACATTAAGTAATCATAATTAAACAACCATTAAGAGATTAACAAACCTCGGCAGCAGGTCCCAAGATGGACAAAACAATAGGGAAGAAAAGCAGCCCATCCACGAGTCCCAATAGCACGAGCGCCAGCAATAATCTCAGAAATAGTCTGGCGACGAAACCGAACTCGCTGGCGGCCAGCATGGAGGCGGCCAGCGCCGCCGCCAGCGCGCCGTGCACCACCGGCGCCAACACTGACTCCACCGCTAGTGACGCGCGACGACGCTTGCAGCCTATCGATGTAACGAATGCCTGAGGACAATGGAATAAAAATTATCAGTGTGATTGTTTTACAAATATACAAAAAATAATAATAGGCATATAACAACACAATTTATAAACAATAAAATAATTACACTTACCAAGCATAAGTGAACGGTGAAATGCACGCCACGACCTACAGCCAATACAAGAAGTACAGCTGGCATCGCTGAGAGCTTCACGCCTAGTAGGGCCATTATGCCTAGCAGTTGCAGCACCAACGTTGCCAGTGATAATGTAACCAAAACTGCGGCCCATGCGTTCAACAATAGCACCATTACCGCCTAAAAATATTCAAAGAGATACTTTAGTGTACCTGGTTAAATACACCTACAATAATTATGAAAAACTGTTTTTCGTAATGAAATATAAAATTTTAAAGCACAATATGAATTAATACTTACAATAAAAACAGCAGCCAAAGCACACGCCAAAGCCAGTAGCAAAGATGTCCTCAAATACAAATACTGTTCCCAAAAAAGGAATGGTATGCCCGAGGGGAAGTTTGGTAATCCTTTCGCTTCATATTTCAAACATAAATCTCGCACCGATCTTATCAACGCTTTAATGCTGTCAGTGTCACTCAGGCCGGACAGGTAGAACGGCAACTGTGTGTAAATTAACGGCGATGACTTCTTTATTTCTAAATGTACATCCTCTGGAGAATGGATCCACCTTTGCGGTTGAGGTTTTAGGTTCCCTTGTGAAGCTCCGTAAGCCAACGCATCATTTGTAGCCCAAGCAGATAGGTAATTATAAAATGCCTTTGGATTTATAATTCCATCTTTGTCAACTAATCTGTGTCCCGCTGTAATGAGGGACTTATCGATCGGATTGTCGACATGACCAGTCTGTACCATAAGTTTATAAGCCAATATTCCTTCATCGCTCGCGTTCTTGCACCAATACTCTTGTGTTATACAACCATTGGCAACTTCTTTATCGAAAGCAACTTGTAAGTCTAATAACCAATCACGGAATAAACCCAACCAAAATTTTGTAAGACCGCCATTATCATTTTTAATTATATTAGGTATTCTGACAAATTGATCGTGATACTCGTATAATAGCTTCTGATTCGTAGGATATTCAAAATCACCCTGTGTAACAGCGTACATGTTATAAAAGCCGAAAAATTTTTCCTGGCGAGATAGAAATTCGTGTTCATCCGTGTTTTCCGGTACAATATCCGTCAAATCCAAACCATCCTTAACTTTAGTGGCCCCCCAAACACTAGTTAGGATTACTGCTATTAATGCTAACATAGAAGTGACCTGAAAGAAATAGGTATGATTAGAAATTTTAAGACATGATATGACTCTTGGCAAAAAATAGAGATGTCAAAGATGAAAAGGGTTTTTGGGTCTTGAAAGAATAGTACCTTAACAGCGGGGCGCATGATAAATGGCGCGTACTGGTTTTTAGCCCACTTGGTGAGCGAGACGCTCAAGCAGCACGTTTTGGTCACGTCGCCGGTCACATCTGGATCAAGAGGCTGTCTCGTAGTGTCTACCCTATGATTCTAGAAGTGAATAAAATAATTTTATTATGCTTGAATCTTGAACACACAAGTTATCAAAAATTTGTGATAATCTATTCTAATAGTAAGGTATTATTCAAAAAAGATATTTTTTTTATTATAGGGTTTTGTTTTTAGTATAAGTTAAGTTACCTTCTCGTTTTTTCTAATCTTTGATTTATTTCGGTCTGGAACTTTATTCCTCGGTAGTGGGCTTTCAGGCATCAAACAGCATAATAGATCAGCCCTTGCAGCTGATCTACGTCGAAGGTCTAATGATATCATGGCAGGAAAAACCAGTAACATTGATCCCAAGTTGAAGAGCAGAAGTATTGCCGCCTAAAACATAAAGTTTTAGTTAAACCAAATAATTTATCATAATACTTTCCTAAATAAACATGATAGCGATATTTAAAAAAAATTAATTAGATTATTAGATATTACCTGTAGACAAAACACTCGGAAGGCTGGAATAGGCAAAAGGGCTGCAGCCAAAAATGCCATCACATTGCACAAAGATGCCAAAAGAACACTCAGGCCACTCTTTTTTAACACGAGTCCAGTCCTTTCCTCCCGAGGTACATCTCCCGCTTGCTCCACATATGTATGAGTGAGAAGGAACATATCTTGTACTCCTAACCCGAGTGCTAAAAATGGTACTATCTGAGTACTTGATGCGTTGAATGGTATTCCTGCAAAATAATTAAATTATCATTAATTTTTTTATATCGTAGTTGTAATATATAATATAATTTTTCTTTTTTAATTATATAAAAAAAATATATTAAAAAAAATCACCTAATAAAGCACAAAATCCTAATCCAGCGGCAACAGTGATGGACAGAAGCAGAACGCCGGCAATACCAACGCCTGCTTGTGAACGAATTGGATCCCGCCATTGTATTAACGTAACGGCAACATAAATTAACTGAAAATAAAACTCAAATAAAAATAAAATCGAAAACAAATAATCTAAGTATTATTAAGTGTTGGAGAAAAAAATATTTACCATAAACATATAGCCTAATATAATGTTCTTCAGCGACACTTCAGAGAATTTCCCAAGGATATCATTGAGTGTCGACGTGGAGAATGGATAGAAACTATAAGCCGATGATACTGATCCTGAGGTAGTCATTTTTCTCACTTCCTAGAAAAATATGAATAACCGTCATTACTATGTAAGTAAGCCTATTAGCTTCTCTCGAATTGTACAAAAATGGAAGTCATTAAAGAGGCATTAAACCAAAAGTTGAAAAGATACTTACAGCCGCAAACTTTCTCTGCCAGGCATCCAGTACAGCGGCTGCCTTCTCTTGATTCCAGCCAATTTGATGTACTTTATAATGATCGGCCCAGTACTCGTACATCTCTCTCTCGCCCATTAGCTGTACTACAGTCTGTAAGGCGCGTGCGCTTCGGAGAGCCGACGTCGAGTTTCTTGTAGCTCCTCCCACGATTAATTGTTCCGGCCAATGCATGTAAGCTGCCGCGAAGCCGTAACATCCGTGGGATAGCTCTGCCGCTACATCTGGAATCTATAAAAGACGGTTACTTGAATAAAAATGTTACAGGTCTCCAAACAGGTACAATTCAATTCCAACAATTCGAGGACAAAGCGTAACACAAATTTTACGATTACGTGGAACTTTTCATTTGTATGAGTATTATTGATATAAAAGTGTCATTGTGACGGATGGAGCCGGCAAACGAGGTCTATTGAAGCGTGCATAATGCGCCCGTATAATACGGAGGTCCGACCGCGCGGGCGCAGGAACAATGCGCGAGCGTTCGGAGCCGCAGTCCTTCGCCGAACGTGGGTGGCACCGCCTTGCCTCGTGCACAAAAACGCACCCTACCCACTCGACCAGGCTCTGAATGCACTATTCGTTTAACGCAGTGACCGAAATGTTTCAATATTTTAAGGACAAACGAGTTTTTATATTTGTAGCCGTCCAAAATATATGGTCAATAAAAATACTAATTACTAAAATGTCTCTTTGCGATAAGTGTATGTTTTTAGGCGTTAAATTATTACAGAAATTGAAATGTTCCGTAGAGAACTTTCTCGAAGCCGAACGCGCAGGCCGCGTCGTCCGAGGCAGGTAGTCGCACCATCTGTCGGGCGGCGACCGCTTTCATCCTGCCTTATTACAGTTTCCAAAAATATTTTATTATAATGTAGAGTATTTAAACATTATGCAGTCGCCACGATAAAGTTGCTTTAGTTGTCGCGATAGGATACGGATTTTATTTATACGCCAGTAAAACAGCCGTAAATTGAAGTCTTCATAAAAGAACCGGGAGTTTTAATGTGTCCCTAATGTGAGTCTCACGCAACCGTAACTAATGAATTGTACATCTCAATCATTATTTTTTGTAAAAAAATGTCGGTAATTTATGACCTCTAAGGTAATGGCAAACTTAAAGCTACTTTAATTTTACTTGAAAAAAGTACAATATAATGTTCTATTACTGTTAAACATCTTATGAATTTCATCTTATTTTTATTTTAAGCACTGGTATCTAAATATTTCCTCTTCGTCGTATCATAAATATATTAAATTGATTTAATATGTTATATTATATATATTAAAATAAATTACTTACGTGACCAGACTTTTTGTTGGGGGCCGTGGATGGACAATGTGGGTCGGTGGGATCTAGGCACGGCTTCTTCATGTAGGCGGAAGTGATGCCGGCTCTCTTCATGTACGCCTCCATTGTGCTCAGAGGAAATTGAAACTTTAATTTTTTCACTTCTTCTAAAACTTCCAACGGATTTAAATGTGTCCATTGTAGTCTGTGTTTAAGATGTCTGAAAAGATATAAGTAACTTATTACATAGTGTCCATTACCCCGTAGGTATATGAAATGTATATTCAGGTTACAACTTCGTCTCACAATAAACAATTGGCCGAGTAAATGGCCGGTTTAATTATATTATAAAAACAATTTCCAAGTAAATATAAAAATGTACATTAATTATACAAATATTGTTAGTCATAATAAAGTACTTACGGCACAAAAATAGGATAATCCGGACCAAGTAACTTGGAACCCTCCCAGAAACAATCAAGGGGTGTGATAATTGCGCAAGGAATGACGTTGTCGATGATCGACTCTATGTGGTGATAACCTTCGAAATCTGGTATGCTTGGACTATAACAGAGGTCTTTGAGGCGCCACTCGATATCGTACATGTGAACTGTCACCCGAGTCGCAGCGTGTACCACCTGAGATAAAAAGAATACTAATAATAAAATACAAATTCGACTGAAAAAAATACTGTTGTATGAATATTCATATCCATTTTGCTTAAGTTGAAGCCATTAAGAAACTTAAAAATGTTAATAAAAATGAATCAATTTAGTCATACGTAATGCCTCAAAGTTATAACATATTTTTCTATTCAACTTCGTACCGTACAATCTGATAGCAAGTTCTAAAGCACGATATAACATTCAAAATTCTTTTAATAAACATACAAAACTTGGCAAATATTACAAACCTTCAGGTGTTCAAGTAACGCGCCTGCGTGTAGCAACGATACGTCCGGATCTTTGGCAGTTTGTATTACAAGCTGATGCGTTGATGAATCCGCCTCCCCCAGAGCTTGTGCTGTATACTTCAATTCCGCTTCCAACCTTCCACCCTCTGAAACATTAAAATAGCTTAGACATATTTATCTTAAAACATAATCATGTTTAAATATCAAGATAAACTGTCATCGAACTGTCTTGACCTCAAAAGAATCGTCTATCTAGCCAATTTATCTAAGATTTTTCATGAGAGATCCCATTTATTTATGTATCAATGGTCAAATGGTTTAATGGTTAGGGTCAACGACACTGGAAACACTAAAACAAGTAGATGTCACAGCGCCGTCAAACCTATAAAATTTTAATGCCTCAGTAAATATTTACGGACCGTCTTGTCTTAAATAGAGACATCAGATATATCGATGAATAAATATCGAATTAAAAACAAAAAACATTCCCATGTATTTATTTACTTTTTAATGAAAATGCCAAAATAAAAAATAACAATGCGATAGACATCAATATCAATAAAATAAAATTAAATAATATATTTGTATAATTTCAATACAATCAGTAAATAACAATTAGAATAAGCTTTGCTTTCATAATCATGCAGCTTTCATAAGAATGAAGACTGATTCTGTTTCAAAAAATCTTTTGTGACGATATTTTTATCGCCGCCATTATCCAGTGAGATTAAACACAAAGCCAAAAAAGCACTTAAACAAACCACATTGATGATTGCACGGTTTTCAATCCGTGAACTGTGATTAAGATATATAATATGAGCCTCGTGATAATATTCTACAAATATTTATCATATCAACGGGCTGTGATTATTCGTATTTAACTTCAACAATTGTAATGTACGAATTAAATTAATCCACGTTTTTTTTTCAGCAGATGCCGAGCAGCCGTTCACATTGGTTCATTAAATTGTCACTTAATGCGTTTCTCGTTACACACGGACATCTTAATTTATTTATTCATGCTTCTTACTCCTTACGTATCAGATAATGACCGAGGATGACTTTAATTAACATATACGTGAATAGAAATCTTTTTATGCATCTGAAGCTTTGGTGTAAGTAATTCAATATGCACAGTTACACCTTATTTAAGATGCTTTTAAATATCCTGTGAAGTTAAGTTGTATTGAGCATCGATATATTGTAAAGTTGGTCTTTATATCAATTTATAGAAAAATATATGCGAAGTTTGTGAATTCGGTATGTTAAAGACGTCGATTTCATTTAAAGAATAGAACGCTAGGTATATTATCATTATTATTCGTAAAAATACATCACTAAAATATATTGCGAGAGGATACGAGCCAGTTATAAAAAAATACGAAAAGATAAAAGAACATATTGACAAAAAATGCTTTCTAATTTTAACATATCCCATCAACACCTTGAGCCTAACAGAGTGTCGACACATTTGTTATAGGGGGCGGGGAAGAGATGTGATAGTTAACACGACTGATTTATCGAAAACGAAACAGGGTCTCGTAAGTAACCATTGGCTGAATGCCAACTCATTAAAAATATGTGAAAATACGAAGTCACTTAATTATGTATACGTATATAAACACGTAACACTAACATTATCGTGTCTTACCTCGATACCTAATAAGCCAAAATCACAAAATATACAAACCTAATATCCGATCGAAGTTTTTTCTTAAAATCTATTAATCATAATACTTTTTATTTATCAAACAGACACAACTACCTCTGTCAACGGTTCACTGTACTTTATCAAAGGACGTCACAAGGATGGACTCCAATTAACACCCGGCCACACAGAACTGATTTATAATACGGCTTGCAGCGTTTTTTTGCTTTAAATGAGACACGCAAGGTGTTAGAATAAATATATACACTATTTCTATCACGTTCTTAAAATGGAACTTGGATTTAATTATTCCATTTGCATTTGATTTTGCCTTTACACGATATTGAATTATTTTTAACTAACATAACTCTGTCATTTATGAACCAATTTTAAAAAATATTTTTTTCGTTTCGTACGGTATCCTTTCAATTCAGTCCTATTTAAATATGAAGAAAAAATACCACTCTTAAGAGTAAAAAATGGGAGATATTTTTTTTTTCTGGGCTCAAATTTTATTTGATGTCGATTTCATTTAATTTATTAGCATATCTTTAGTTTAGAAAATATATTAATACTATATTACACATTTCTTACCCGCTAAACAAGACATATTGAATATAGAACAAAAACACATTGTAAAACAAGGCCGGTTCAACTTTGTAATATATTTTCTCCCCTCGAGTGCTTACGGAGTTCGTTCTACGCTAAGTGTGTTTAAAAATGTTTTACTAGGAATGAACATTTGTGTGCATTTGTTAGAGACATGTATTCTGTCTCACGAATGTTCTACGTGTAACGGAGGCAGTTAACGCCTTCACACTGCACACAACGAATACCATTTATTTTGGTCGCTAATTTATTGCAGAGCTGTCGACGAGAATCCTTGTGAATTAAATTAAAAAAAGAATAAGTAAACATCAACGTTCGTTTCGTTTACACGATAACGTGAGTGAGCCCTATATAAATATTCTACCAATATTTTTAATGTATATTAAAATAAAACTTGGTATTTAGGCCGAGAATACTCTTTAAAAAATATATTACTATACGTTTTATTCAACGCTTAGCGGGGTGATCTTAAAAAAACAAAGAAACAGAACTACCACTTGCGACGTTAAAAAAACTAATTGCCATAAAAATGTGTGTCAAATATAATTAAAGAAGTCTTAGCTAAATATGTTAATCCCATTGTAATTCGCAGAACACTCTATATGTAAATTAACCAAAAGCACTGAGGGATAAAAAAATGATTGACGCTTCCAAACTTTTTGTGGGCTATGTGCAAATGGGAATAAAAAAATGACAATTTTTAATCGTACGGAACGCATGGTGAGCATTGTGGTATTAAATAAACTATAATAAGATTATTCGAAAGCCACTTAAATAGTATTTAGATGAAAGCCTAGTCGTTCAAGCTAAACATAGATGACTCCAAGACTCCCGGATATTAGGGATTATCATAAAGCAAGTAGAATGAAATCGGGCGTGTAGCGCCCGCACAAGGCGTCTCTATTTTAACACCTACCGAGCCGTGGGCGCGATTTACAACACGCATGCCACTCCAAGGTATTGACATTATATCATTATATAACGATGGACATAAATGCCTAATTTGATAGGTAATAAGTTTTATGCCTATAATTCTGTATTTAATACGAAACTAAAAACTGTACAAAATTCAATCAACTTTGCTGCTGTAAGTTGCTTGTTTAAAGTATCTGTTTTCTTTCCTAGATAAGCATTATATATGTTTCTCCAGGCCACAAGCGTGATAAGTGACAGAATTTTACACTGGCCGTCACACATAGGTATGTAAAACATAATACATGCTATAATCTATATCTTAACAGTATGCATCCCGAGATCTAGTGTCTAGTTAATGTGTAATAAAATAATAACAAAACTTGTGGCTGAACACAATGTGTTGCAATTCCTGTAATACTAACTAAATCTTTAAATGTATTCTGGCCACAGTCAATGCGAATGTCAGATCTTTCATTACATTCTCAGTGCGTGCGCGCCGATAATGACAACATTTCTACTCGATGCGGTAGCGAACGATCAGCGCGGTCGATCGCAATGAATGACGTCCCGGCGGAGTGCGGGGTGCGGGAGGGAGCGGTACGTGCGCTCGCGCATGTGGTTGTGGCCACCCGCGCGCGCTGCGCGTAGCCCGTGTGGTCCTCCTCCCTCCCGCGCAGCCCCGCCGAGCCCTCTATGCAAATTAGCCAGTGTAGACAACAGATGGATAGCGGAATAAACAACCGTGTCCTTTTCAGTGGATTGCGGCCAGTAAACAAGCATGAAAATAGAAAAATATTGCAAGAATTACTTCTAAATCATATTTTCAAGTATCGAGTTTCTTAAAAATTGAAAATTTTAAATATGTCTAAAACGAGTTTCACTGAATAAAATTACTCTAATTTTCTTGATAAAATACGTGTACTATATAAACTCCTATATAAACTCCGATAACGGCTACAATCAAGTTTATAAATAAAAAACATGAACGTTTTATTCGTCGTAATTCCCAAAGTTGATCGTAAACGTGTTGTGTAATAACTAATTTTTTTAACCAATAACCTTTAAGGTTTGCCTTCGACGTTAATTGATATATTATATTTTATATTAAAGATAAATAAATACATTTACTCACTTATTATTTATGTATTTCGAAAAGCGATCTCTATATAACGAATCAAATTGATTACATCTTTAAAGTAACCTTAAATTTTAAACCTTTATTTTCATTATAAGCTTATGTCCCTACTTAAAGTTGAATTTTCGACTGGTCGTTGTAAAAATTGAAAGGGACCAGCCAGTATAAGATGATCCGTGTCATGGTTTATATTCGTCGAAGGGGAAGAGACGTCTCAATCTCGTGGGGGTTCAACAACTGCTGTAACTTTCGACCGTTGTATCGTTCGAGACGCAGCACGACGTCTCCACACAAAAGCGAGTCGGACAATCAAATCTCCATTTTTTGTGACTCGATAGATGTGTTATACATTTTTTGTTTTATTGGTCGTAATTTCACGTGGAGATATTTATGAGCGGCCGCGGGCCACCTAATTAAGTTGTTATGTGACTTCAGGACCTTTAGTATTGTTTAACACAACATGCGGCTTTGACGTCGATAAGGCTTTGTGAGACCGTTAGCAATGTTTGTTATTTGGACGGTAGCCGATAATATCGTACACCTTAAATTGGTTTATTTATATTGTGAGAAATATTTCATTCGTTTATTTCTTCGTTACTTTGTTCAATTCAAACAAAATACCATAAATAGCACTATAAGTTTACCAATTATTTTTATGTTTTAAACCAGATTGTGTTGCCTTCTTTTAGACAGATAATATTCTGACTCTGTGGTTTTTACAGAAACATTAGCAGTTATAAAACATTTAAGTTGCTATTTCGCTTTCAAGAAACATCGAAGAGTTCGAACGCGACAGGTGCGTCAATAAATTCGCCAACATCCTTTAGCAAGTATGCATTTTTTGCGTGTGAGTGAAATTTTAATGGAAACATTACTTTTAATGATATCGGAGCAAAATATAAGCGATAAATTACAGATTTCAACATTTCAATTTGTTTCACAAATAAATCACGTTTTCATAATTATATTTAAGTTCCTCGTGTTTATTAAAGGAAACGGTTATAATTTTGTCGGTGATTAAGTCCGCAAAATAAAAATTAATCAAGTCCATTTGTGATCGAAACATAAAAATGTTTTTAATATATTATCATAACAGTGGACACGACCACACCACCACCACAACCATAACGTAACAACAATACGATATGTATATGATATACACAGCAGTAATGTCACTTGACCGATAAATCAGATCACACGTTAGTCTAAATAAATCAGGTAGATACCGTAATATATTGCTTTTGGCCACCAATGCTCAATCGAATGTTAATTGTATCTTATTTTAACAGTCATGTGATCAAGGCCTGCCTTGCATGGAATACAATGGGCGAGGAGGCGAGCGAATAAAATTTTACAACACATTATTTTATCTGAAGTGATAAAACCGGCTCGTTACAACAACCCTTTAGTATCTCGTACCAGATACATGTTAATGTAAAACGATATAAATACTGAGTATTTGTAAATTCTTAAAAGTGAGATCTACAATAATTATCTGCTGTGGCGGAGGTTCGCCTTATATTATTAAAGGTACAGTCATCTATTCTAATATTATAAACGCGAAGATAACTCCGGCTGTCTGTTACGCTTTGAAGAATAAACAATTGAACCGTTTTTGATAAAATTTGATATGAAGTAAGCTTGAACCTCAAGTAAAAGTCTATGTCCTTCGACATCGTTGTGGACGAAAACTAGTATTAAATACTTCCTTACTAAAAAAATTATATCGATGAAATAATAATAATAACAAATTTAATTATAGAAATTTACATTTATTTTTTATTATTTTAATAATTGTTAGGTAAGCTAAACTATACTATAACACCACTTCATTAAAATAATTTTATTAAACGGTAGTGTCTATTGTTTACTACATGCTAACTATTACTTTATGCTAAAGCACTACGCGTCACATATGTATCTACACGTTATTTGCAAACGACTACGTCATTGACTTGTGTGACGTAATACCCGCATAGGATGTGCATCCTCTTTGAAAGACTAAAGTTCCGGGATTTACGGATATACATGTTCTTAATTAAATAACTATCCTGGGAGCTTCCGTTTAGAAAAAAAAATCACAATAGTGTTTTGTTATTATAATTACTACTTCGTCATAACTGCCGTTTTGTTTGCCTTTCGATAACTATTTACGTATAACCCGGAGACCGGTTAGATAAGACAAATATAAAGGCACGGATACCTGTCCAAACTATTTATGAGAGAACTTTACGAGTTGACAGCCGACCACCCAATGAACTCAATAAACAACGCACGGCCAGCAATAAATTGCCAATAAAACGTTAGAAAGATATTGTAAATCCATTTCGCAAACCGAACAAGATAATTACAAAGTTTCATCATAGTTACACAATCGCATCAACTATAAACATGAAATGAATTACCGTTACTTGATTATTCCTAAAACGTAATTTATAAATAATATTAATAAAAAATTAAATTAACTTTAAATTAATTAAATTCATTATAAGAAATTGAAACGATGATTCATTCACTAAATTAAAATATAGTCATCATCATACTTTTGGTCGTCTACTGCAGTACATAGGCCTCTCCAATGACACGTCACTGAGCTCGATCTTAAGCTCTCAGTCTCAAATAATAATATATACATCCTAAATTCTACAACACTTTTTAAATGCTAATTACATAATTACTTGATGATTTGAACGTCCCAAGCATCCTGTTCATGTGTATCAAAGACGTCCCGTGCAGCCGGCTACACACGTTTCGACCATTAAATAGCTACTACCTACAATTATACGTTTGGTCGAGCTATACTCGGTGCAATAAAGATAAATTTCAAATACAATGACAACACCGAATGAACCGGACACATGTAGCCATTAAATAAATGTTTGAAGAATTTAAATTTGCCATGTTTGTCGTATATGGGGTCTAATGTAGCGCGGCTCGCTCTGTAGTCGCGGTCAAATGCCGCGCACGTCCGCGAGAGACGGAAGCGGCTCGGCTCAGACATGCCCTTAGCCCGCTGCTCGTAGCCGTTGCATTGGTATTCATAGAGATGCGCAACGTGCTACAATGTGTTTATCTGATGTACTTTTACGGTTTTTAGATCGTTGGCAGACGATAATGGCGTAGAGTCGGTCAAGAGTTGAATAATTACAATCTACATTTAACGTACCTTGAACCCAAAGTTGATCGACTCTCGTGTGTATTTGAGCAGACTTGAGACCGACGCAGAATGTAGAAAGAACGAGTATGGCAACAAAGAGGACTTTTCCTGCGTCCCCTTGAAGGAAGCAACCCAAAATAAACAATTGCTCTTGAAGCCACGCTCGAATCCACAGTGAGGTCCTTCCTCCTTCGATGTTACCCTGCAAAGCAAGAAACAATATTATTAACTTTTTAAATTTATCTTGTAAACTAAATGTTCAATCATTTCAATTTTAAAACAAAATGTTACAAAGTGCTAATGTTATTATCCAATATGGATAGATTTAGTAACACGTACATTTTTATGACTCGCTCATTTAAACGGTAGCTCATATTTTTATCACTAAAATCAACATTTGGAGTCAATGATTACACGGATAGCTTTGGCGGAAGATATAATGGCAGCCAAGTTTTTAACCATCGAAATAATTTCTCAGTTGATTGTGATTAATGAGAGATGCGGGCGGGCCCCGGCGGCGAATACGTGGCGCCACGAAGCGGTCATGCCGACCACGAGACTACTTAGGCGCTACACACATGAGACTAAAAATTACAATATAAAACATTAAACTTGATATTGAAATTAAATCCTGCTGTTATTGAAAGTAAAGCCACATAATAATCAAAATACATGTAAACGATGGTAAAATATAAACTAAAAGTATGTCTCTTTATTTTTATTTCGAGAAATTAATCTTAAAATATCTGCATAATTATTATTAACGATAATCAATTATTTATAATTCGTTTTAATGCACATGTTTTTAATTGAAAAATTTAAAGAAATGATAAATATTTAACTAATTTATCTCCTTTTTTTTCAAACTTTACGATATGAAAATGCGACATTTAATTTATACAATATATAAAGACTTTTTTATAGTCTAATAGTTAAATTATCTTTTTGAATATTATTTAACATTAATTTGTGATTATATTATCTGTGTAGTCTACCTTACATATTACAAACTAGCGGGTTTTGTAATATGAAACATGACATAAACGATTATCGATTGGTGAACATAACGCATTCCATTCCTTAAGAAAAAATAACTTATTAGATAATATTAAAAATAAGACTGCCTTTATTAGTACTTAAACTAACTTGATAAGAGTACTTCTATAATTTTTATAATGATTTCACAATCATAGTGATCACAAAACTTAATGCCCGCCTCCTTACAATTAGTAAATCGTGTTAAATAAAGCTTTCGTTGCAAGTGATACAAATATGGACATTATATTTAGTACTACTAAAACTGAGGTAAACAATTTTATTGTAATATTATGCAGAACAAAATGGAGATCACAGAGGGGATAATTTGAATATAAGTATGTCCAAGTATTCTTATTTTATTTTGGCTATAAATTAAGCAATTAAGTAGGTTAGTGTAAATTTATGGAGGCATGATGTTTGCCAGGTAACTGTTAAAAAAAAGATAAGACTCGTCCGGCAACTTCAGAAAAACGTGCGTAAAATATTTATGTCTTAAAATTTTGACGATAAAAAATTGTCTACGTATATTATTATTTTATTAACGAAATCCTTCATTACAATTAACATAAGCGTGTAGTTGAAAATAGTGAAATATCAAATCGAAAGTGGGCAAAAATAGAATAATTAATTATTATTCTTTATCTTAGCGATATTTTTTTTGTGTTATCTTTTATTATTTATTTAATTTCTAGTTCATTATTTATTAGCCGTACATTGATAAATTTTCTAATTATAACAGTTCAGAATGATTCCGCATTATGTTTTGACATGAGGTTACTATTTTTGACTATCTGAAACGTTTTCATTTTTCGATTGTGTACGAGTTGAATATACAAACAAGAAATGTAGACGAAAAGTAAATAACTTATATAATTAAGTCATTTTACAAGTATTTACGTATTTTTTTCGTCATTTGCAATCTTTTGTTATTTTTGCTATTCTACTAAGAACAACCTCGAAAATAAGAAATAAAAGAAATTATTTTGGACGTATTTCTTAGGATGAATGAAGAATAAATCAGACAAGTCACAGTGGGTGGGCGTGACGTCACAGGCGGAATGCGCCCGCGCTGCCCGCACCGCGGCCCACGTGGAGTAAGCAATAGTATCGCTATCGCCATCCACTAATCTTTAAAACAATATTATAACGTGATTATACCCTTTGTTCCACCGTATATACTCGTACATACATATTTTTAAATGTAAATTTAACTTCATAAAATAATGAATATTCCGGCTATTGTCTTTATAAATATGTGATTATATTTAACAATACTTCAAATTATGAGTTAACTTTCTTATGAAATTCGAATTGGATTTCTTTATTATAATTAGAATTATATATTTCCTTTTTTCATTAGAATGAAAAAAGAAAATATATATTTCAACCACTAATATAGATATTCGCAACAACTTGTCCTTTCGGCGAGAGCCTTGTCCAGAAAAAAATCTACGAGATCACTGAAATTAATTTAAAATAACTTTCCTAATCGTATAATATAACTTGAATTTGAATAAGTTTTGTTTTTGATGAATTTATCCGGTAATATCTACGCTGACGTAAGCGCTACGACACCAGTTCATGTTTGCGATCTGCAATACAGTCGCGCCGGAGACACTTCCTGTAGATAACAGATCAGGCCATCGTAAGCACGTTCTCACGTCTGCCGGCGCCCGAGCCGTCGCTCTGATAAATCTCTCTTAACATTGAAACCTCTCTCACAACAAAACATGTAAATACACAAGATAAGACGTAACGACGTGTTTCCGGCAATTGTGCCCGAGTATACCCTCTCGTTCTCTGTTCTCGAATGATTGAATATCAACATGTAGGATTTTCTGTATATTACGCTGACCATTAATAAACAATTGATGCAAACAGTATTTTATCATATCACAGGAAACGGTTAGAGATAAATTTAGACTACATCCTGACATGCTGCCCGCCGGCCGTCTTTGCCTCTTATCATGGGTCGAGCTCATTCTTACTATCTATTTGATACTACCGAGTAAGACGCCTGGTAATTGTTGTTATAATTTATATAAGGCATTATCTCCGTCTGCTTCTAGTCGGCACTTAAATATATCTTTATGACATTTAAAAAGTATAATTAAATATTGACTCACTTGTCGTTAAACTCTCACCGATGACAGTACGTCATTTGACCAATCTTGGAATCAGGGTCTAGTCCCAAGATTAGTGGTTATAAAATGGTTAACAAGAAAAAAGAAACTTATAAGACTTTGCCGATAGGAAATTAATATGATTAACTTATTTGAAAAACATTTTAAAATTTTAATTTCAATTTATATCAAAAAAGTTGATGGGCGAAATGTCATTACCGTTATTTAATGTCATCGCCGAATTTATAGCAATGCTTCATAACAGAGAGTTATTAAATAATTTTTAATCTGTCTAAGAAATAACATAAAATTATAAATAATAAACGTAAAGGATATGATTAATTAAATTGTTTTACATATCGTAATGAAATAAACACGAACAAGGACTTGGAGTCGTCAATTGGCCAGTCGGCCACGGGCATCCTACCGTTTTGAATGTCAATGACATGTTCATAACTTGTAATTTTAGGTTATTTTTACGGTCGATAATGTTGAAGTCATCGACACATATTCGAGTAATAAAACATTGCAATTCTAATTTTAACTTAACAATGACACGCAATGTTCTTTTATGATACTTAAGAAGAAATATCTTTTAGAAATAATAATTAAAAAGCATGCTTTTTAAACTTAGTTCTTTTAACTTTTTTGTATTATATATAAAATACAAACAAACTAAACGAAATTACTCTAAAAGCTTTGATAGCATAATGATATTACCATTAGAACAATTTATAATAAAAAAGTTTTTATTCGCAAGAAGGCTGACTTCTTGATCTTGTTTAGACTAGCACTGTAAGACGTTTTAACCGTTCCTTACGCAAACCATAGAGTATAAGACGAAATTTCAGATAGAAAAACAATTAGTAAATATGCAAGATATTTTAACGAGAAAAATTCAAGTCATTATCAAGGAAGTCATTATTTCAGGTTTCATACCTTTAAATGACTAAAAGGTATGAAACCTGAAATAATGCTTTGAACTATAAGCAAGATGTTGATGACGAGTAAAATGAAAAAGGCATTTCATGTCGGGTGTAATTTTATCTAAAAGAATGGAGAGCCTATAAAGGCGTAATGTAAGCTTATAAATCGTACTAACGTTCTTTTAAATCCAAGTAAGCAATTCTATATCTTTATTGTATTACCAATTTTAAAACAAATTAAGGAAAAATTTTGTAGCAGAAAAAGTTAGCATAATTGAAAAAAAAACTGATTTGAATAATTTTGTACTTAATATAAACAAGTTAATTTAAAATCAATAGGGTTGTTATTTGTGATGTAAATTGCTACTTACTTTAAATGAGTCCATAAAAAACATTAAGGTACCTCCAACATTGGACGATGGAAATATCAATTCCTAAGCGGAAATGTTATAATCAATAAAATCGAGAAAGTTATCCGTTCCAACTTAGGTGAAGCGAAACCGGTCCAAACGGCCATATGACGTTCGTTTTACCGGTAAAGCACTAGGTTACTAGAAAACGTTTTAATAAAAACACGCGGCCATTTTAAATTTAGCTTTATTGTTTACATTAAAATACAAACTTTACGGTACGTTGTTTACTATTTATTTCAAAGTTAATATTATATATTTGTGTAGAAACGATCGATACATTAATTTATTACTGACTACCACGAACCAATAAATTACATAATTATCTAATATCTTTCGAAAAATATAAAATACAAAAAATGCCTTTAAATGGATTTTAAGAGAATAAAGTCAAGATAAAAATTTAGTAAAGTGTAAGTTTCGTTTAGGAAAAGTGATAATATAAGCTTACGTAATATTTTAAACAAGAATAACTAAAATATGTTTGACGGTTAACGAAGCAGAGCATAAACAGAAGTATTTTAAGGACTAGATTTTCAACAAACCTGCTTAAATAGCATTTAGCCTCTATTATATATTGTGGTAAGATAACGTGTGAGCCTTTAATAGAAACACTACTAATGTGTAAAGGAGTCGCGATGACAATGTGTGCATTTACCACGTAAACATTTTCTGTAATACATACATTTCAATCAGACATTTTATATGAATGCACTTTTACTACAATTAGTTGACTAACAGTCCATAATTATTTATGAACATGGTAACTGTTCATAAAAAATTAAGTAATATATAATTAATAGGTTATTTTTCAAAATAACGATGAATAGTTCGACAACAGCTATCAAGGCAGAGGAATGGACATATGGCGAATTACTCGATCGGAAGCAAGGGGTAATGATAGGGAAAAATGACAATGTTCAGTCATCTGTACAAGCCACGTGTTGCGTTCACTGAACACTGAGCTGGTAATCACCAAAATGAATCGCCGCTGTAATTCAACACTTGCGGTGGACGCAAATTGTTCGAATTCCTTGCGGTTTGTCCTGATTTCATAAATAATGAAATTACGCGCGCAAATGGAATACCATCTCAACTCTGAGGAAACATCTGGCAACTTTCCCCGAAGTTAATTATATATGGTTTTGAATCCGTTTGATCGTCAATCTTACGTACGCAGTCCACAGTTGTAAATTTTATTGAATATCACTGAAACATCGTTTACACATTCAAGTGATTACTTATTTAGGCAGACGTGCTCTTATATCATAATCAATAATCAATTCCATAGAGACAGTATAGTCAATTAACTATTCTATTCTTAAAGAAAATACCCAGAAGGCCGATGCACATTTGAAAATCGTGGGTGTTGTAACAATCATTTATAGGTTTCCAGCGCAGCTGCCGACCGCCGGTGCACGCAATGTTTGGAGAAAGATAAAATATATAAAATTGTTTAAGTTGAAAAGAGATGAAAGACAACTTTTAAAGAAAAGGAAAGCAACACGTCTTTTGTCGAGTAAGAAAGGGATGCGTGATCGGAAACCACAAGATGTCTCAATTCCACGAGCCGAACGCTGTGCGGTCCCACCAGATATACATTTTTTTAGAAGTGCATTCTTTATTTTAAAAAGTGAACAAGAAATTGGTAAATATTATAAAAATAGTAATGTTTAAAATGTTGTAAGGTTTTACTTATAAAGTTGTTACATCAAAACCACAAAGTATAAAAGTAAAATGTTATTTTTATGAGACTTTTTATATAACTTTATATAAAACATAACACATATTACGGTCAAAATAGTACTTTTAAAAATAATATAATATTTTAAAACAATATTAAATGTGTAGACAACGAATACACAAATTATATAAAAAAAACTTAATGTTTTAAATGCCTATATTATCTCTCCTAACAGAGTGATCAGTGAGCGGCATTCTCCGCGTTGATGTCTCTATCGGCGCCGCTGGCTGCGCGTGCGCAGTCCCGCGCCTTTCCTGCTGTGCCTTAATTGCTTCATCTCGCATACAACCGATTTACATTATACCTACCCATATTATTATACACTACATTATCATTATATGTACAGCTGTTTTGGCTGTTCAATCTGATACTATATTTCTTTAAAGTTTTTTATAAAGTTTTTACAGTTAAACTGTATAAGAACTGGTTATTATTAAATATAGCATACAATAATATATAATATAGTCTATTGAAAATACAATCCAAAAAAATATATTCATATAACTATTGCACGGAACTGATAGAACGAAGACCCCCCAGAAACTCGAGGCCTTCTAAGAAAACACTACCTCCATCGTAACTGTCGCTCTGTATATGAGCCATCAACTACTAATTTGAACTATACACTAATTTTATTTTGTGTCTTTAGTTGTTGATTCTATAATATTATGTTTATCGTCTTAAATGTGTTATTTATTTCATAAGTATTGTTATCTAATTTCAAAATTGCCAAAAAGTTGTTTTCGCTATGTTTTGCAAGTTTAGTAACTACATGATACCGATAAGGTTATGCTATAATTTACTATAAAGATAAAATAATTCCTCTAAAATTTATGTTTGTTATCAATGACATTTCTTTGCGTAAAGGCCTTTAAAGTAAGCGCGGCCTTGATAGTACGCACGATTATCACTAGCCGGCGCCACAGCACCGCGCTGCCGCGTTCTTAAACGAATTGACATTCGGAGAAAAACAATCACACGTGCAATATGACAATCGTAATTTGACACTCATACTTTCAGATAAGTAGTGAACACTTCACCTTTTCGAGTTCAGAGAGAGCTAGTGCAGCATCCACCCAACTGGTTCGTATGTAAAGATCAGCACTGTGGCGCGCCTCGGTGGCGCAGGGGCTCTCGTGTGCAGCCGTTATCCGAGGATTCGAAGGAGCCTCGGAATCGGGAGCCACCATGATCTCGGGGCCAGACTTGTCACCAATATCCTCATGAAGACGGCTGGAATCCGTCTGGCGGCGCACGCTGTCATATCACTCGCCGCCACATAACCACACACTTGTACACCCAAATTCTTCACTTCTGTTTATCACTAACCGAATGAAACACGGAAAAATATAGTTTCGATAACTTTGTGATACCGTAACAACGTCTCGACACTGGCGCGACCCGAGCAGCACTGAATCAAGCGCTAGCTTGATACATGTACTGAATGTTTGTTGAGCCGCCATCATTATTTGGGCGATTATGTTGCCTCTCTTGGGTACGGAACCGACCGATCGTCGCCGAGAACAACCGAAGCTCTAGCCAGAAGACCACACACGTAAATACGTCTTTCTCGCTTTACTTGTGAGAGGAGGGGATGTGACGCAGTAAAATAAAAGCATTGAATGAAACTGCATGCGAGAGCTTCACGATAACTTACGTTTAGTACGTTACACATATTACTATATTATACAAACACTAGGCGTCGTATAATCCATTAAAATATAAAATTAGATTATTTGCAAATTAAAACAATACCTTTCATAGTATGTTTACTCTTAGCAATTTAAATCGTCAAATCCTTACAATTACCACGAAGAGTGGGCGTTTGCTAGTTAAATATTTCCTATGTGTACAAATAATAAAGGCGGATCAAACATTTTGGGCGCAACATATTATTTTGTTTACTGAGTTTTCTTAGTAAAAAGTCGAACGATCGCGCCCCTGGCAGGGCGGCGGACTGGTCCTTTGAAGTTACCGACATAAAACGCCGCCGGCGGTGATTTAACTAATGAATTTATTTAGCGGGCGTGCCGAGAGAGTGCCGCCGAGTCAACCTGCAGGACCATCCATAGAAAACTACAAATCCATACTGTAAAACTATTATCTCAATGTCTATCAAAAATGGTCCTTCGAGCCAGAAAGGATTACCTCGTAGCATGTTCGTGAATTCAGCCGATCGATCAAAATTAACGACAGGCAACAAAACCTCTCTTGTCTTTTCTCTAGTAACGTAAAGCGACAATGAAAGATACGCAGTATAAAAAAGATTTTATACATATAATACAATAAATCTTTGTCAAACGACAAAGTATTATGTATTATAGAACAGATACTATTGAAGCTCCACAATACTGAAGATAAATACGAAAATCGTAATAAAACTTTACTAAGTTGAAACGGGCTTACCATTTTAGTGTTAATACCAGTATAAATGTTATGTAAATTGATATAACCAATCTGTTCCCTTTGATAATGTTAAACATAAAATTTGAACACTCCAATTTTATTATTCTTCTTGTCTTTTCATACCGTTTTTACTTAAAGCTATATCTAAGGCGGTATCCTATTATTTTTATCGCAGGTTAATTTCTACGGTTTTATAGTTTATTGTCATATTTTATCATGTCAATAAATAAAATGGGTTAGTTTAATCTTAATTCTTTAAAAGTGGCTTTATAGCCTTTAGTTGTATATTAAGATCATATATTATACATCTTAAACTGTATCGTTGGTCTAGTTGGTTTATTATTAGGCTGCAAGTATTCAGGTCCTAGGGTGAAGTCCAATAAAAATTATTGGGTTTTTCTGTGAATAAATTTTCAGTAGCAATCCGTCAAAGTCCACAGTCCGTGGAAGTTGGCAGTTAAGTGTCATTATTCCTGCGTCTGAACACTTACCAGTCGTTTCAGATTTGCCGTCCCATCGAATTAAGAGGATGATGTAATAGAGGGTGCACTTGTGCTTGCACAGAAACTGTGCGCTAGTATGCACTAGTCTCTCTTGACAATAGCCTTGTCTTAACTCGGTCAGAAGAACATCCTGATTATAAATCTTAAGTATTATATTGTATTAACGATTTGTCAAAATAAAGTCAACATATTTTTTATTTAACAGAATTATGTAACACATGAACATTGAAAATTATCGAAAATACCTAATAGTTTACTTTCGAGGTTATTTTTATCTATACATCGAAAAAAGGCTATCTGTAAAAAACAATGAAGTACATTAATAATCTTTATAAAAAGGATTTTTTTCATAAACTGCCATATTGATTCATAAAAGAAAATATAAAAACATGAAGAAAAAAACCTACTATAACATGTCATGCAAATAAATAAAAATCAGAGTTACAGTGCAATTCTGTAAAAAGACACTTCGTATCTCATTCGTGTACGAATGAAATTGTTTTAACACACACACTTGCACATTTGCAACACACGATTGAAAAAAATAGTAGAGCGCGTCATCGTGGCTTGACTAAATTATGTGTGTTTAATATGATAATGTCATTGTTCTTATATACAGTTAATGTCATATGTCACTTTTTTAATTTTTAACGAGCGAATTCTGCCATAAGTTGCTAGTTTGTCATCACAAAATAAAAAATTCAATCAACAATAAGTTATCTTGTTAGTAAAAGTCGATACTAAAACGTTGATGACAAACATGTCGATGAGTAAGCGACGGCTAAGGAGCAACTGATCCCCTGTATTATAATTAATTTATAATATGTATAAGTAATTTTTTATGCAATATTTAGGATGGGGAAATAGGCCAAAAGTTCAAAAAATAATGAAAAATACAAAATTGCAGAAATAAAGTTTTATTAAACAGTATAGCGAATACCTAACGGCGGAAAAATGGCGTAGATGTATAGCCAATGTCATCAATATTGAAAATAAAATGATAAATAGAGTCGGCATCGTTGACAGCACCAGTTGCGGGGTTTTAGAGGTATTTATATTAGACATTTCTAAAGATCCCAGCTGTCATGATGATGATAAATTATTTTAAATGTGCTTATTGTAGCCGAGATGTCCCAGTAGAACACGTCAAACATGAACGCAGATATCGAGTTCGAACCGGGGCCGGCACCACTGAGTTTTGTTTTGTAATGTTTAATTTTTGTTAATAATTAATTCAATGCTCAGTGATTAAGGCAATGATTCTACATGTGTATTTACCAACTCGTACTGGAGCAGCGTTGTATGTAAATGTCTAAAAGCTTCTACTCAAGAGGGGAGAAGCTTTTGTTCAGCAGTGACAGATTTATAGACTGGTATCTTGAATTGTTCTTTGTTTTAATATATTTTACTATCTTCCTAATATTAGTAATTCACTTCGCTAGACCTCATCTTTAATGGGTACAAGGTATTCATGTCAAGATTCCGATATATAATTACGCCAGCCATCTTATGTTATATAATATCTTGTGAGATATCTTAAGTATTTTATATAATACATACAAAAATATTTTTAATAACAGTCAAATCTATTTTTGATTTATATTTTTAATCTATTTTTGTATGTTATTAGAACAAAAACCTCGAGCTTTATAATAACTGCCAAAAGCTATAATTATAATAACTACAAAATACATTAACAGATACTTTTGTAATAAATTATCACATACTTATTCCAAATATCTAAATACAAATGATAATTAAAAGTACACTGAATTTCTAATAAATAAAAAGCTCATTAATACTCAGCGATCACAAGCCGCGCTGTTAAGTACATATCAATGGCATTTAATATTATTCTTCCCACCTATCAACTGGTCATTAATATGTCTATTTGACAAATGTTCCGACATAAAGCAAAACGCCGCGCTATACACCGTCTGAATCTACGATCGCTGGCTGCGCAATTTAGGATACAGCATGCGTTTGCAAAATTCACTGTAATTTAAACGCACATATCTACCTATTGTTATTAATTACGCTAATATTTTGACAGAAATGGCTCAGTTGATTGAGCATTTGAATCTTAAAATAAGATCGCGAGTTCAAACCTGGGCAAACATCAGTGAGCTTTTATGTGCATAATTTGTGTTTATAATTAATCCCCTTCTAGACGATGAAAATAATCGTGAAGGAACCACAACGTGCAGTTTTGGATTAATTTCTGTCACATGTTTATCAATCTGCATTGGAGTTGCATGGAATGAGTACCAAGCCTACCTTAAGAGGAGAAGATTCTTTGGTACATTTATAGGCTATTACTTATTTTCTTTTTATATATATTTTAATAGAATGCGGACGCGTCAACGCATTAATGTTCACGTGATAAAAGTTAAAGTGTGATTATGTACCGAATATCTAATTTTGCGATTATAGACGGTTAGTTGGACACAATCCCTTAACTAAATACATTTGATAACACGAAAAATGTTTTATGTGACATCCTAAAAATGTTAGAAAGGAAAGAGATACATACAACACTATAATTTGTACATTCTCAATGTCAACTATTTACTTTAATTAGCAGATTAGATTTGTCGTATAAAGTATTCCTTTAGTATGACGTCACTTGCATTTTAAACCACGTTAAGGTTTCTCGTTACCGAACCGCATTCATTATCGTGTCGAGATTGCATTATAATTAGTTTTTAATTATTATAATTCACTTGTTATATATTAATAGCTTATTTTTATATCTTTATATTGGTTATATCAAAGGATAATCATTTAGGTATACATTTCTGTAACTACCTTTAATTTAAATTCTTTACAAGTGCCTCCAATTATGCGTTAGTTGTTTTGTTATGCGTAGGCTCAAAGTAATCAATCTGAAGTATTATTTAAATAACCGTCAACTATTTAAAACCTCTTTTGTAATAAATGTTATTAAATTGAATAAGTATTAGTTGCTTATGTATAAATACTAACTTTCCGTACCGAGTGCAAACAGCGGACATATGTAATAGTTAAACAATAACCATGACTCATGTGTGGACAGAAAAATGGTTAAAGTTGATAAATATGAAACGTTTACCCTACTATGGAATGTATATGATTTTAGCCCATGCATGTAATCCATGTATGTTCATCTGTTTCTGCATAACTTCTAAACTACTTATCATAATTCGACAAATGAGGTATTTTTAGAAGCAAACTCATAGCTCAATCAAGCAACTTAAATTAACAGAAAATCGAAATATGTGGTGTTATTAAGTTCGCTTAGAAAATTCCTGGATCGACTATTTTTTATAGTCCATGTTCGTTCTGAAACTATAAACTAAAACAATATGACATAAAGATTCGAATCATTATTAGTTAAACCGCCAAAATAGTGTAAAAATTTTTAACATTTAACATTCAATTATAACATTAAATCAATGAAACGCGCATTTGCGGTAAAATATATTTATACTTAACTATGAATATAAATAACACAAAGCAAACTTAAAGCGCTGATAATTTTATTCTAATTATTCAGTAAAATTCAGGGTGAGTTTTACTATTATCTACATTTAATTAATTGCCATAAGGCAACCATTAAAATACTTTTACTTACATATAAATCGTTTAAGCTTAAAGTAATATGAAAATTACAAATAAAATATCACCTTTTCTAAACACTTCTTTATTATTACTTTGTCCTGATACATGATACGTAATATGCGGTAGTCGATGATACAATCATACGTTACTGACTCATAATGGTCCAGAATCGTATCCGATTACCAGGATAATAAATCGACTTAAAGGTTCAGTCAACTAAGTTACACGAGCGAATTAATACTACAGCTACACCTGACGACAACGCGATTTCACAACAACCTTCCAAGAATTTCTGGGAGCGTAAATGTTTGATTCAAACTTACTGGGAGTCAAGAATGCAACGAGATCTATCCAGTGATATTAAGCACCGCAAATATACGTCGGCACGCAAACTATGTTATTCGGTAGAACTCGCCTTATTACTAAGGCATTAAGGATCATTTTAAATTGAATTAATGAAATTAAGAAATAAAGTTTTATGGTCCCTTCGGGGTGGCTTACCTCGGACATTTTGACACTTTGGGCGAAAACGCAGCGGGACGCCTCTCTATGCATCTTCTAGGAACGTCGTGAGGGACGAGATTGAGACCACTATGTTAAACATTTCAATTATAAGAATTGAAGACGATACCTTTACTATTCAAGTTAATAATACAGTTATCTAGTTCAGTGATTTCTATAAAATATACAAATCTATAGCTATCGCGTGTGGTTCTGCGATGCGAGATTGCGAGAATTACACCTAATAGTTAAAATAATAATAATAATTGAATACAAAATTCTACTTATGTTTTATTATTTGATGAAATTATCTCTGAAATAAGAAAACGTAACGTATTATCGCGAAAAACCTCATTTACGCGTTTTCTCCACATAAAGTGGGGTGTATGTGGGACTCTAATGCGGCAAACGCGCTGCAATACCCACTAAAAACCAACGGTACCCACTCCATCTATTGGGTGGGGCAAAATAGACAGTACCTGAGCAACTTGGTTTTTGTAAATGTTATGTTTTTCTAATAGATAATTAATTATGTAGAGCCACAATTTTTGGTCTATTTTTTTGAAGATTTTAGTCATTGTGGCCGTTTCGAGGGTTGGAGGGGACTGATATATATATAGTATATACAAAAGAGATTCATATTATCAACCGATTCCAACTGCAACTTCATCCCAACTGAATTCGTTACTGATTTAAAGCAGATTTAATACCAAATATTACATAAGTATCGCAAAAAAAAAAACAAATATATAAATATATTTGAATATTGAATTACTTGATTTGAATATATAAAATACTAACTTTATAAGTCCTTTACAAATATGTTTTCTTAAAGGAAAACAGTATATATCCATTACAAAAATATATATTCTCGTCCAACCACTAAAAAGATACAGCCACAAACATTGCTTAATGTAATTACATGAATATAAAAAACCTATTAGTATTCTAATAATTATTTATTTTAGATTTCTCATCTATATGTCAACGCTTAAGTTGTAACAATTGGGCGTTTAAATAGGTACATATGTTCAGTATTCAGTTCAAAATTGTTTTGTAATTCCGGTCACTCACCAGGGTCTGTTTAGTAAATTTGTTGAGTACGTCTAGACTCAACAGACATTGACGAATTTATAGGCGTGTTCCATCATGCTGACTTGAATTTTAGCCAATGCTTTTGAATTTAGGTTCGCCATTATTTTTCGTTTCTACGGACTATGTGTTCTTAACCGAAAAATAGGAATAAAATTATATAAGTTTTTTTTTTATAAAGAAATGTAATACGATTATTATCATTAAATAAGAATTATGTTTTATATCTTCGTAGAGCTTAATATTGTATCAATATATCAATATAATTATATTTATTAACGAATTATAAAGTATATATCTAAAAAGTATATATGATACAATTAAAGAAAAGTAAAAACTTGTTTTATATAACATTCATCATTAATTGCAAATCATTTTATAATAAGACTAATAGTTAATATTTGTATCGTCAACGTAAACGTTAAATATGAAGATGGCCAGTATGAAACTGTTTAAAATAGTTTTTTGTCATATATATATATACCTACATATTAACACGAAATGTTTCAAGTTTGTCCCTCTGACACCAGCAAGATCGTAAACGTAAAATCGAAACATGATCAGAATTATATTGTACGTTATTATATACAGCAATATAAAACTTACAATGTGTAATGTTTGCCAATAATGTTTCAGAATAAATGATTATGTGAAATCGCGTGACTGCTTACAACATACGCAGACGGTATCTCATAAAATCCATAGCATATACGCGACACAGTCGTAAAACCTGCCAAATACTGCGAACAGAGGAAACAATAAAACGTATCGTATCTTTACCTACAGACGGCAAGACAAACATGTTTGTACGTATAAAAATCATACAATACTCGATCACTCATTTTAAAATAAATTCGTTTACTAAGGACGTCTTCAAAGCTCTTCAAAGCCAAGTTATTGTCGCAGGTTGATGCCTTTTTTAATATATATATTAAATACACAGGCGGAGCTGCGATAATCTGCTAGTTACTTATAAATGGTAACGTCCTTTTATGGTTTCAATTAAAAATGTTTCTCACATAGATCTGATCCTTATAAGGCTTGTACCTTCTATAGTTACGTTTTTAATACGAACGTCATCAAGCAACGTTTTACTTGGACTATTAACGGTCAGGTTCTTCGTAATAATTGAAGAGACTATTAAAAATGTAACAACGGACTTACCTTTTTCATCGCGTCAAAATAAACACAGAAAATAACGAGAAAATCAATGACAAGAAAATTCTTCAGTCTGCATAATAATAAAAATTTGATAGTTTTCGTATTTAAAAACAATGAGAACGAGTAATAAGATTTATTAAAAAAAAATTGATAGTGCACAGACGGTGCGGATTATTTAAAATAAGGCATTTATTTTCTTTTTACTTGATTATTGAAGTAAAAACTTTCTCACGCTTATTTATTAATATTTCATTCGTTAGTCTCTAAAGAAAGCAAAATGTCACAAATTAAAGTTTAAATAACATTTCAAACATGAAAAAAAAGAAAAAATTAAAATCTATTTAATTCAGCTTAAAAAATACAAATGTATTTACAAAGAATGTATATTTTTCGCAAATACCTCGTTGTCTAAGAATTTGGGTTTAAGCCCGAGTCGGCCAAATAAAAAAATATTGGGTTTTTTCGTGGAGAAATCTTTAGCCAGGCCAGAAAATGGCGGTGTTTACATCCCCGGTTACACCCTCGTAAAGCACGGAAGTCTCACCTAAGCCCACTAGGTATATAGTACGCCTGCGACTCTTTCCGGTCATCGTTGCGGCCAATCCCGGTGGTCACGGGTCAAATTTGCCGTCCCAATTTCCGAGATTAATGGAATAGAGAGAGATTTGCGAGAACACTTATGCACCATAACAATTCCTGCAAAGATAGCTAGGCACTAAAATAAGCCTTGGCAGTCAGCAGGACAACATCATCTTCATCTTCAATTGTTTTTAAAACGAATGAAATAAATTGATTCCGTGATTATTCTAATGGTTACATATATAATTTACAAAAAACAAATCACTTCAATTGTTTCGTTTCTACGCTCAGACGAAAATCAATTTCAATCAATTCATTCATTGATAAGGAAGAAATATATTCGATAAAATCACTTTCATGACTTGGCTTGAATTTGAAGCGCATGATTCGAATTGAGCGTTACTTTGACAATGATGCAACTCTAGTGCCCACAGTTAACATCCATAATAATGTATATATAGCTCTCAAAAATTTACGAAAACGAAACATTAAACGAAAATCTAAAAGAAAGGCAAAATTATTATTTCAATTATTTAACACAAAAAACGAATCTTGCTAATAACTGGTTTAAGTTCTTTATAAATAGCTTACTTAGCAAATCACTGCTTTCTTAACGATATATATAAATTAAACATCAAAAGCTACTAATCCATTAAAAGTCTTAACTTCAATCCACAGACGAGAAATTACCCTCAAACACGCTCTCATTCCGGTCTTAAATCGGTTGCCGTCCAAAATAAAGGCAAGTAAATAAATTATAATTTAGCTTTAATAGCCCCGCTTCGTGGGTGGTCGGAGAGCGGGACACCTAATTGGATAAATTGCTCAGTTAGATACGATAAGCAGTATTAAACAAATTGTTGCTTACTCGCATTGTGTAACGTGTAACGACCGCGCGCCTAAGTTGCGAACTCGACCGATTATCTACAGAGATATTGAATATTGCTCCGTTTTCGTCCAGTAATAGTGAATGAGAATTAATATAATCTTTGCTATATTTACATAAATAAATTTAGATTAAAATAGAGCACTACCACGACGCTTCGCTTTGAGGTGTTCAATGTTAGTTCTGTATAATATATCAAAATATAAAGTATGGTTGCAAATAGGCTCTTAGTACTTATGAACCAAATGAAAAGTCAAATTATGAAGAAAAAATTGGCAAGCCATAGTCTCTTCCGCCACAACTCACACACACCGCCATACACCATATACGTATGCTGTGTATATAAAATTACATTTGAATATCGTTTCTGTACATTATTATAACTTGTGTTTATAAAATTGTCACCAAAATTGTCACTAAGATAATATTAGTAATGTATTTTTTTATTAAGTACTGGTGGTACTATTTTTTGATGACTTTTTTTTTCTTAAGCTTATGAAGGAGTACAAATTACAAAGATTTTTTTTATAATTCAACTCATCGGACAAACTATTACGTGATAGCTGACATTTTAATATATATGATGCAAAAAACCGTTAATTTTTTACCTACATATAATATTAATGCTACGAACTTGAATATTATTCCCATACGGTTTTTATTTCAATAAAAGAGCTGCGTGATGCGTTCAATCGTTTCTATATAACCCATCGATTACAATGTATCATAGTTGGTAGCTGCCCGTTGGGTGGTCCAATTGACGTCTCTATACGCTGTCCTGGCCTGAACACGCATCTAAATGTCCTTATAATTCACTACATCTGCCACTTTGCTAACTAGGGTAACCATGTTTCTTGACACTTGTAGACATACACGATAATAGTAAGTACTTTCGCTAATTATTAATAATTTCGATAATTTGTAAGTTCATAAATAAACATTAAATCAATTTCACGATGAAAATCTTCACTCTTCTGTCTGAGACTCGTGGTGGTTGAGGCCAAGGCCCAAAATAGCACAACCTCGTGCTATTTTATTTTACTTTCTAAAATGACCCAAACTAAATAATTAAGAGCATGGCTGCCATGGCTTATGACGGGTCTAATGTTATCTCATAACTAGCTGTGCTCCGCCATTTGACCTACGTTATTGTGGATAATGCATATCTTTTTCATTGCCGTATCAGTTGAACTTTATGACTATCGCTTCGCTCCTTAAGGCTGTACTGTGACATTATACAGCTGAGCATCAATAAACGGATTTTTTAATGCAAATATAAATTTTGAATAGAACTGGTAATTCCTAAGATTAACTTTCCAGTATTATAATGTTGTTATGACGATTATTATTATTTAGTTCATATTTATTGATATCAGAAACACCATCGGCATATTCACAAAATTAACAATTAAAAATTACGGCAATATTAGGCTAGTACGTTGTGATACATATAGGCGTTAACAACAATACAATTGAATGCACTACACTTATAGAACAAACAATGTAATTATAATGTTCATACACATTACAGACAAATTAAATAAGGTAGACATAACAAAAAAAAAATCTTAAAAAAAAATATTTTTTTTTTAAATTATTGAGGCTATGTCAAGAATGTTACAAATACAAAAAAAAATATTTTTTTAAAAACCTAAATATAATTTATGGTCACAGTAGGCAACTGTATCCATAATTACTGATATTACCCATCGATGGTGGATGTTCTATTTTTTGCCACAAAACTAATTAGCACTTAAATGCGCGTTGAAAGCTCGCTTAGCCGCTTAAGTTGTCTCTGCGGATTCACTTATGCTTCTACTTTATTATGTCTGCACGATTATGAATAAGGATTACCTACACGTAAGTTTAAATATTTATAAACGATTCATAAATCTTTAATTTATGTTAATTGTTCCTAAGGAATGTTTTGCCTTGTCTTTAATACCATATGAATAAATGATGTATTTTGCAATATTAACGCATACGTAATTTCGTGAAATTAGTACCTCATCAGTATTATAAATTCACTGATTTTATTACTGACATATAACACAAAAACCGTGAATGTACAAATGTTTAAAACGCGAATACTCTCGGAAGGTTGTCCGTGAACAAAAAGCCCTTATAAATAAAAACGTAAATAGCCATATGAAGCAATAAATTTGTTTATTGTATAATAAAATAATATAGCGAGTCGTGTTGGGTGGTCCACAGTGCGGCACAAAAAGCGGGCGAGATGGTCGGCAACCCGTTACCGTAGACACGTGACGTCCTCGCTGCGCTACACCACCACCAGTGTTGTTACATTTACACTTTGGGTGTATTATAAAAAAAGTTATAATATATGAATATTAAAATTAACATAAACCAGTGTATACAATTTTACATTGTAAGGTCAAAGAATTTTGGCACATTTACATACAAAACGTCATATTGACATATCATATTGACATTGACAGTGACTTAAATTTAAGTAATTTTAATGGAATGAAAAATTCTACTGTTACATCACATCCTTAATCATATTGTTGTCGATAAAATCAACTTTCACACACCGGAAGTGCCACACTGTTGGCCAATTTTGTTTGATTTATCACAAAATGTTTGTCAGCGTGTAAATTTTTTATTTCGAACCAGAAAAAAATATGGGATAAATGCTGACAACTTAAAGTTTTTTGAAGTAGAGGTCTGTAACTTTAATCATATTGAGATTGAGCACGTTTACTGCAGTTTCCCTAATGCATGTTATAAGTTGATGGTGTCTTGTCCATGGACGGGAAGTGGTTACACTTGATTTGAGACGACACTACCAAACTCAGTTATCCACTTTAATAAAAGAGAAACTATTTTCGCTTTTGAATGTTGCATCACATTTTTATTTGCCGAAAATTAATATATGTTATCGAAAATATTTTTAGGAAATTCATATTTCGAATGAAAATTACTGCTTAACGCGAAATATTACGCTATGGTGGGATTAGATTCTCATTTGTCAAACCGGGAGAGAAGAACTTTACCGAGTAAGACAGACATATACGAGCTCTTATTAACATTAAAACATTAAATTTAATTTTGTAATAAAACACTGTGAGACGTTAAAATAATATTGTTGCCTTATTAAGAGTAACTACACTCGCTTCTTGTGAATAATTTTTTTGAGCATTGCCTACCTTATGAGCGATACAAAAATGTATTAAGTAAAAACTTTACTTCGAAACAGATAACATTAATCTTTTGATAAATATAATTCTAAGAAATATGATGGTATTTGTTTGAACCGTCCGTCAGAAGCGCCAGCTATGCGAATACCTCTTATTAATGCTGGCGCCGGCATCCAACTGTCCCAATATCGCATATCTTAATAACATGATAAACAAAAACAGGACGAAATAATTAGTGCATTTACAAATAAACCTTTTTGTAACTTATGTCCTTCGTAAAAAGGCTTAATTCGCTTGGCTTGTTTTGCTTTGAAACATTACCATGAGAGCGCCGTATCTACGAGAGGTGGTCACTCATTTGTCAAGAAACGAAAAGCTATTCCAGAAAAAAATATATAAATATCGGTCTCAATCAGGCAACAGGATGTTCCCACCAAAATTATTTGTAGCGACGATTGAGATATTAATTATATGTCTGTTAAAACCTTTTTTACTTTAACAATTTCGAATATTTTATCTCTTGCTATATTAATCACGAATGACTTCATAAAGCCTTTCTGAGAACGATAATGTGTTCTTTAGTTCTCAAAAAGTAAATAAAAATTAGCAAACTATACATAAATTCATTATAGAATATATGTACAATTTTTATAACATATTATTATTTATATTTTAAGCCAGTATCAGCCAAAAGATTGAGCTGAAAATTTGTGCTGCAGGTAATAATACAGTTTGCAGTGCCAAAATGTATCCGTTTCATACATCTTTTTTACGTAAGTATTTTTTTCTTTTAATTAAATTTGTCTTTCTCTTTATAATATTATACCTAGCTCGAACATAAATATTATGCCATTGCGTCCACAAATAAAATTGGAAAATTGTGGTACCGTTGATTTAAAGTTATTTGACCTAGCTAAGCCGAATTATAAAATTATGTTTTATTCAATTTTGTCTTTAATTATATAAACTCCTTAACTTGATAAAAATCTTAGTTTAAATACTCGAAGGCACTCAAAGAGGCCGACGAAATCTGACCCTTATATAGGTCGTTATATTACACACAAACGCTCTTACAATCACTTGCAGAAACATTTTGCATATATTTTAATATTAATTACGGGGGCTGTATAATATATTTTAATATTAATTTGTACGCTACATTTTAAACATATTTAAAATAACTATCTAAGTTAATTAATTATTATTATATATTTTTCTTTTTTTGTCGCGGGTACATGCGTAAACTATTCAGCCATGTTTTCAAATTTTTAAAATGTTTATTGTTATAAAAAAATCCCTTGACTCTGAAGTAAAAAAAAAACAATTGAAAAAATATTTTTTCTACATTCTACATACTATTTTTTACGAAACTTAGCATTGTAAAAGGTGTGGGTAAGCTAAATGTAGAACAAACCTTCTTTACATATTTCATAATTAATTAAGATTCCCAGTAAATAGGAGAGTTTTATTCCAAAAAAATAAAAACATTAATAAGTTTTCGAAATAAAATCGTTACCTATTCATCATTTCTTAGTATCAAAAGCTAACTATGGACCGTATATAATATTATCTAGGTATAGTTTTTTAAACTTTAATAATAAAGTATTTCTAAGGGGTGACTTCATGATAACTCTAATTTCATATAGATAATTCTAATTTCATTTCATCTCTTGATACGTTAGCGTGAAGCTGTGACGTAATTTCAAGAATTATTATACTCGCAAAGTCATTCTGCGTTGGCGCCTGAGACAACGTTGGCGAAATTCGGCAGCGCTATGCGCACGCGCCGCTTCGCCAGGTGTTATGCACCTTTCGTTCAACGCTTTTTTCAAATATATTTAAATCTCTCTAAAAATGAAATGATATATGATTACCATTAGTGATCGAAACAATAAAAATCGAGATTATTTATTTTTCTTGAAAATATAACAAAAAATTAAGTATTATGACAATTCCTTGATAACTTTGTTGCAGTGCTTAACGAAGCATTTATATTCATTATGGCACTTAAACAAGAATAATGTAGGCTCGTGGAAATATGTCACACAACACTGTCTTCTTGACCTTTTGCACGTCCATAAATAACCAACTCTATATGGTTATCTACCTCCAAGTGCTTGCCACAGTTATAAGTGCAGTTCTGAGATAACGAAAATGTAATTGGCCCTACTGCTCTATAACGGTTTCCTAGTATAATATAATTTAACGTACATATTGCATGAAATTTGTTTTAAAATGAAAATGATTACTTTTAATCCGAACTCAATTACAAAGAAAAGAAATTCTCGGGAAGTAAGCATCCAATAAAATAAAATATTATTCGTTTGGTTATGCAATATGGAAGTGATTCATATACGCAGCACACAAGTGCATACTTATCAGACAAATCAGATTTCAATTGGAGGGCCGTATGGCCGTAGTGGCGTACGTCAATCAGGGCATATCGATGTCCAGCGCCGGTAGCGGTTTGGCAGAAGAGCGATAGTGAGTGCGGGCCGCGGCTCGGCGCCCCTGCCACGTGGGTGGGCGCCGCGTGTGGCCGCGCGCTGGGTGGCCCATCGCGCTCATGCACACACACACGCCGCACCAACACATGCCACGCGCAAATAAACACAATAATCAACTAACGATACTTTACTCCGTCACCGGATAGAGTAATCGCTCGGGGATGTTATTGCAGCAATTGCGTCGAGTGACACGCTCAGCGTCTGCGTTCAACTTTTCTTCCGTGCCAATTTCATCTTTTAAAACGTCTACCAATTTCGTAGATAGCAGAGAAACCATACAATACGCAAGTGAAATTGCTGTGTCAACAACTGCAAATCGATTTAATATTCGACACGAGTCTAGTTTTAATCTAGGTTGCCTAAACTAATATGATCAGTGAGAGCTGACAATATCACATCCTTCTAAGAATCGAAAAATAATATTAAAACAAATAATAATATATTGAAGAAGAATTATAATACATACTTTTGAGAGCTTGTACATTTTATTCTCATAAATAAATAAAAAAAGGATTAGAAGAAGGCAGAAGTTACAGTAGCAGTAGGTATAAGTAAATTCTTTATTATAATTTTGCCTAAATACTTTCTTCTTTTCGGCCATACATTGTTTTACTTCCTTTTCAAGCAGCAAAATATATGTTTGCGTATTCAACATTCTCGATAAATAATAATTGAAATGAAACTATAAATTAAGAGGACTACACAATCTTTAATGAATTTTAAATAATTTAAAATCGATGTAAAATATTATAGATCAACATCAGACAGATAGATAGCAAGAGATTAGTTAAACAATGGTATATGTTCTTCTTTCGAATATTAAATCAATAATGACTGTAAGGAAGAACGCAAGGTAATTTAAAGGTAATTTACTCATCATTTGTATGTTTATATCAGTATTGTGATTCATAATTAACAACTAAACAAAATCTTGTACAAATTTATGTCTTACCCACATTTTTGTATTTGTTTAATACTAATATATACACAATGTATATGTGCTTTAAGGGCAGTTATCGGCTCGAAAATGACACTGCATTATCGATAAACAATAAAATTGCATTGTGCAAACAAGGCAATCTTGGGTATTGGGGATCTTAGGTATTATATTTTAGAATCATAATTTTTTCAATATCAAGTACTAATAATGTCTTCCAGACCGATTTCACAGCGGTCAATCTCAAGAGAGATTAGCCAACCGCGCAGGACATATTAAAGCGTACAAGTGTGTACCCAAACATAGGTGCTCTCTCTCTATTCTCTAACTCTCATAATCCGATTGGACGGCAAGCCAACACAACCGGAAAGAGTTCAGGCGCAGGGCCAACGGCTTTACTTGCTTTCCGACTTCCAGACTCCGGGCTGCTACTGAGAATTTTCGACAGCAAAACCCAGTAACTTTTTATAAGCCCTACCTGGGATTTGAACAAGGGATCTTAGAGTCTGCGGCCTCATATCTAGCCATTAGACCAACGAGGCAGTTTTAAGTACTACCTGTTATTCATGTAATAGTATCGAATGTGACTGTGACCATTGGTGCTGTTATATAAATGGTTGTCTAGTGGTTATGTACTCTGTAGCTTTATCGTTGTTCTACTGATGTTTTTCATTTAAATCGAACTTTAAGGTAGCTAGGCATCACAATCGAAATTTAAGCAAACCATTTTATTTTTAATTTTTATATTACAGTCGTAACGTCATTTTAATATTGTAATTTCTTTTTACAGTTTTTATTTGAGAGACTTTTATTCAGTTAAAAAAAATCCAAATTAGAAAAAAAACATGTGCAGTAAACTATTTTACACAAAAATGGTGTCTTAACTTTTTACTTCTTTATAAAAGACTTATTAAAAAGTATTAAAAAGTACATAATATTTGGTTTCATTTTTTAACTCCTTAAAAATAAATTTGATAAATATATTTGGCCGCCTCAATCTGAGTTATATCAAAAATTATATCATATAACTAAAATTTCTATATAAATGCTCGTTTGTCTGAATTATTAAGTTGATGTTCATCATTAATTCTATCGTCACATAAACGTCAATAAGATATTTTCGTTTCAAGTAACTATTAATTTTTTGTTACCATTCTTTAAAATTCCATGTATGCATTACCAGTAGTCATCAATGAGCATAAAACAAAGAATTACCGCTAAAAAAATATTAAATCCTCCGAATCACATCCTGCTGTTATGGATGTAAGCTTCGTGCTTTGGACGGCTTCGAATATTTCGTCAAGGTATATGGCATGACATTTTAAGGTAGCATTGTAAATTGTGATTTGCTTACAATAACAGAAAACAAAGTAGCGAGCATCGGGTAACAATATTAATAACACTTTTATTGTACACACTTTTCTTTATGAAAGTTTACAGACAAAACACAAGGCGAAATAAATTCTTCTCTTTATTTTATATTTTTACTTTTTTTTTATTAGATACTTACATAGACCGGCAATTGAACTGCCTGTATTTACACTGGCATTAGATGTTTATGATTCCTTATGTTAATAACGGCCACCTTTACATGCTTTATATTGTATGGTTTATTAACCTAAAAATATTTGTAGCATACGTTTTATGTAAGCAATAATTAATATATAGAAAAATCAACAAAGCAAATTTTGTATTTTTATAGTATTTTAAATAAAATTCAATAAACAAACCTAAAAATAAAATAAATATAATATGTCTACTCAATATTATATTAAAAATATGTAAGAGAATTTCGTCGATCGAGTTGTATTATTAATTAACACGTATGCATATAAATTTAATGTTGCTATTTATCAAAAATAAAACTATTACGTAATAACCGCTAAGTAACACCAGTTGTTATTTTTAATTTTTTGTTCGCACTCAACACAATGTAATTTATACATTCAAATACAAACAATAGCCAGTTGCGACATTTTAAAGGAATTTTAAACGGATTAATTTCATAGCATTCTTAATACACATTACGAACATTTACGAATATTTAATGAGTCATTATGGTCAATTAAAATGCCATAGACAAATCAACGTCAGTAATGTAATGATAGACCACCTGCAATAGAGTTACAAAACTAATAATTCAAAGCTCAAAAAACAAGCGCTCATAAAAACAATTAGGTTTGGCCGCTTTACCATAAAAGAGAGTAACACGACCAATTTCAGAGCAATTAAGGATTCTAATGGCAGGAAAGGATAGTAACGTACGTGAGCGGCCATTACCAAGGTGGTATCACCATAATATTTATTCTATGAACTTGGAACTAATAGTTTTTTAACAAATAAAATTGAAGTTAATGTGTTTTTTTGACAACTATTCGTGGACACATTATTTTCTAAATCGTACTTTTTTTTTGTTCTTAAATTTTTAATAAATAAAATTTAATTTATATTGTTTTAAAATAGAAAATTAAAATTGTTTTATATATTTTTAATTTTAACTAAATAATAGTCAATTTATTTTAAGACTATATTTTTTATAGTATTACATTATTTTATGTCTAATTATATATTACGTTAAGTAAATTGTATTTCAACATACTCACACAGACACACATACCAGTCGCACGCACAAACAAAAAGACTACATAGCAACAGTTATGTAATGATTTACATTATAATAAGAATAATAATTGGCAGGAAGTCCCAAGAGACGACTATTATAAAATTGGAAACAAATACCTTCTATAACAGAATACGCACCAACTTTATGCTCGCAGTAAACCAATAAAAGTGTCAGACTTCATAAGGAATGTTAAATTTTCAAATTAGTCTTATAAAAACATAAAATCTTTACTGGTGTTGTCATAATGTAACATATATCTTTATATATTGTGACACTTTTACGACACCGCCGGTAGCGGTATGTATGTAATGAACAAGTTTACCTATTATCTGAGCTTTGCAAAGAAATTAATCTGAAAAAAAACAACCTTACATCAATAAGGTGTGCAAAATAAAAAGAAAATTTTACAAACCATGATAAACGAAATTTAGTTTTTATACTTTAATATACATATTACAGCTTCCAAAAATTGTGTGTTCTTGACTTTGAATACAGAATAGTAAATACTATTACTTACTACTTACTGTACTTATTACCTAATTTATACTGACTCTTCTTGCAGCCTATATATTTGTCTATTCAATAAAAAACAATGGTATTAAATAAAAACAACTATTACGCATACTTCTATGCATGAATTTCACTTAATAATTAATATAATAGGCTTTTTTTACCTAACAGTTTAACTGTAATAATCTTGTATGCATATTATTGTCATAGTCCTAATTTAATAATACGTAGGTAATTACGTATTTCTGCACAATTAATACTTGTTAAATCCATCTATCTACCTGTTCATGGTTCCTATAAGTTAATGAGTAATTCATTTTATCAAATTACATATAATAACTAGCAAAATAATAATAACTAGTTCGCTCTATTAAAATAATATCTACAAAGTAACATAGAAGATATGCGTCGCTTGATTATTATTCTTATCTTTACTTTTAAAACTCATTAAAATTTATTGAACTTATGAAAGAACTGCGATGTGTAAATGATCATTAAACGTCATTAATGACAAAGTTATCGTTTATTTACTAATAAACATTTGTATTCGTTATGAAGGAATTCGTGCATAAAATATAATATATGTTTACATGTACTAAAATACAATATAATTCATACGTTTAAAAAAAAAAAAAATTTATTAATGAAAGTAAATAAATACGATTATTGTTAAATTTATTAATTTTTGATTATTTTTATTTTTATTAAAACTATAAAGTTATCATTATGTTATATAGAATTTCGGCAAACAGCTTCATTAAAGTCTACGTGGGTGGTCGGTGTCATTTAGAAGTTGTATCATAATCAATTTTTACGCCTAACTCTACACAAGAGTACCCCAACCGTCGCAATATTGCAAATAAATCGGTGTTTCGATACGCATCCTCTCTGCATTTAATATTTTTTCTCTAAGCTATTCTTGACTCGTGTTTTGATTTTAACATTTATCAATTAATATAACTTCAGTGTAAATTATCATGACTATAACATTAATAAACATTAAAAGAACTTAAGTAAATTACGTTTACGGTAGCCGGAGGATTTGAGAAAAACCAAAGTTTCTATTAACACTTTAATTAATTTCTAAATCTTACATATAACTTAATCCTAAGACACAATACTGCTCGATGCTAGATGCAGATATTGAGTGATAGTGAGTACATATAATTATTCTGTCCTAATTTATAGTGCTAGAATGCTGATCTATTAGATTAATTAGGTGGTACGTGCAGAGCTGACTCGCGGCCGCGATTTCGCGGCTACGTGCTTTTAGGGGCTGTACGTGACAAATATGTAATCTGTTAAAGTATTGATCTCTTAACTGGGTCGCGGCGGCGACTGTGCGGCTAGGTGCTGCGTCGGCGATTCTCCCTGAGGTGCTATATGTAACACCTCCACCCCCAGAGCAGCAACTATTGGAGTACTTTCAACGAGAATGTTGCTGGTACTCCTTCCTGGGTCTTGGATCCTTCGGGGCCGGTTTCATCTCCTGGTTCTTCCCCTGGTGTTGTAGGTTTGCTTCTGCGCTGTGTGTGACGTCGTATGATTAACGTTAGGGCGAGCGCAGCTATACCTAATACAACCGTATATAAGGGTATCGTTGTATGGTATAGTGAAGTATCTATATGGTTCAAGTTTATAGGGTTCTGAAGGAGTATTCTATCTTCCAGATGTTGCAGGCTCTTGAGGTTAATTGAGTTCAGAGTTATGTGAGGAATCTTGTCTTCTTCTATCTGGTCAAATTTGGTGGGAATTTCAGTAATTTTTACCGGCTGCCCTTTAACCTCATCGTTGATGTTGGTTATAGTGAGCGTATCCGTGCGAAGAGAGCATTCGGGTGGAATGGTAGCGAGGTAGCTTCCAGAGAGTGACACGTACTCTTGACGACCACATTGTAGCTTAACTTTTGTGGGTCGCGGGAATACTAGAGTGTAATGGCGATCGTCTAATTGTTCCATTGCTTCTCGATTGAAACTGATCTTCGTTGGCTGACATGACTTTACCAGTGATTGATGGATGACGATACTCTGGATACAATCAGGCTGCTCCCGTGGCTGATGATTTATAGTTTCTTCGCAGAGACGGTAATGTCCAAGCTTCGGGCATTCAGCCTCCATGTACATGAACAATTTCCCATCGGTTGCCATAAAGGGATACGGGGGTATAAAGGTTTGTTGTAGTTTATTGGGGACAATTGAAAAGCGGTAAAGTTCAAAATTATCAGGAGATATAACGGGGAATTTGAAAATTATTACTATACGTTTATCAGTAAAATAACTACCAGGTTTAATTATGCTATAGTAGTCTCTAAGATCAGCATCTAATATTTCTTTTTTATTATAAATGGTTCTAAGTCTAATTATCATTTTTTCTAGTTCATAGGTACTTAACATGCTATGATGAGTGCTCGATGCACGAATAAAAGCTAAAATATTCTCTAATCTAATTACTTCTAGGTATAAGTCATCAGTATTCTCACTAATGATAGCCAAGAGTTGCGCAAACTTAGCGAACTTGACTTCGGAAAAGTTGTGATTATCTAAAATTTGTGATAAGGTCTCGTTCATCATCTGTTGGTTTTCTATTATGTTAGTTAAAATTTGAGTGTACTGAGACATCCACGCTTTGTTAAGACTGACATGGTTATTAAGTTCGGATAATAATTTTTCCTCATTACTCTCTAAGATTTTAATAGCGTTATTATAACTTTCAGCATCGGAATGATCCAGGTTGCCAGTTATGCCTTTAATAAAAGATCCTAGTCCATCAATTAATCCCCTTTTTACACGGTTAGGTTCTAGACTTTTTAGCTGGGTGGTTATCTTAATAAGTTTGGAGGCCAGGTAATCTATCTGTAGTTCGAATATGGGTAATGTTTTATTATCTAGTTTCATCCTAAAATAATTTAATTGGTTGTTAATGGAATTGAGTTGGTTTTCTAAGTCGGCGAGTTCGATGTATTGTATAAAGGAATGGTAGTGCGTTATAAGCTTGGTTGGGCCAAGTTGGAAGGGTAGGAGTCCAGGTCCATTGTCAAGTTGCTCAAGTCGTATGTCCATTGCCACCGTCAGGTGGATGAATAATGTTAGTAGAAACCTGAAACAATGTTTAGGTCTTAGTTGCACGCTTAAGTCGCGATTTAGCTATAGGTCCTTTCTTTTTGGACGTATATATGTGGATGGGGAGATCGGCTAGAACTGTATCCTGTGTGTAGCGTGGGGCTAACTTCTGTCGACTGGCTACAGGGTTTTTAATAAAAACTTGCTGGTCTGGTTGGTATTCTACTTCGGGCTCACGATTTTTGTTTCTTTTAGTCATTAGGTTTGTCCTTTCTGTTGTGGTGGTTTCGTTTATAATTTCGTACACAGTTTTCATCTGGTCGCGATGGGTGAGGATGTACTGTTGCATCAGGTGTTCAGTCAGGTCAATGTCTAAAGGGTCTCTAGGGTCAAAGTGTCCTCTTATAATGTCGTGAGGTCTACACTTGGTGAAACTATGTACAGAGCTGTTGTAACCTAGTACTGCGTAGGGCATTTGGTTAATGGTTGTTTCGTCTTTTTGTTTAAGTCGGAGTATGCGTAAGTGTTCTAATAAAGTCGAATGAAATCTTTCTATAATCCCGTTGTCATTAGGTGAGTTAGGTAAAGTTCTGTGGTGGTTAATTTTATGAAGTCTTATAAATTCAGCGAATAATTGGTTTGTGAATTCGGTCCCATTGTCGGTTACTATGGTCAAGGGTAATCCGTGGTGCGTACAGAAGGTTAATAGTCCCTGTAAAATACTAACTGCTGTACCGTCACGTAGATGGTAAGCCTGTCCATACTTCGAGAAAGAGTCTACAAAGGTCAAGTACTTTTCATTCTGTGCAGTGAATAAGTCCATGTGAACTATCTCAAAGGGTTTGGTGGCTGGTGGTACAATGCTGAACTGAGGTCTAATGGGATTCCTGTCGTATTTGGTCTGTCCACATACAGTGCATCCATTTATGTATTTGGTTATCTCTTCCCTCATTTTGGGCCAATAATAGCGGCGGGATAGAGCTAAATAACATTCATTACTGCCTCTGTGGTTTGTCTTGCCTTCGTGGTAATGCTTAATTATCTCTTGCTGTCTTAAGTACTCCTTTACATCTTCTAATTCAGTTTTTGCTAAAACTAGGTTCATGGAGGAGGGCTTAAAGTTTCTTTGAAGAATTGGTACAATGGAGTACATGCCCAATGGTGGTGTAATTTTAAGGGCGGTTTTTATTTTTGGGTTGACATACTCTTTAATAGCATTAATTACGTCTTGTTCTAATGTGGATTCTGAAACTTGTATGTGTGTCCTTGTGTGAGTGTCAAAGGGTTTCGTCGCTATTGCACGTCGCTTAATGTCACCTACGATAGTGAAACAGATTTGTCTATGGAATTTATTAAGAGGTTCGTCAGTAATAGGTATCTCAAGGATGGGGTCTTCGGCGGATGTTTGTATGGTGACGGTTGAGGAGCCTGGGGGTTCAGGTCTAACAGATAGATTGACTCCACATTCTTTACGAAGGGATTCTGTTTCCTCGTTATTCAACTGAACTCGTGACAAAGCGTCTGCGTTAGTGTTGTACCTCCCTTTTTTATAAATGATAGTATAGTCGTATTCGCTTAGCTTAAGTCGCCATCGAGTTAATCTAGAGTTGGGTTCTTTTAAATTCATGATCCATTGGAGAGGCCTGTGATCAGTATAGATTTTAAATTTACGACCAAATAAATAAGGTCGAAAATACTTGGTTGCCCACACTATAGCTAAAAGTTCTTTCTCAATTGTGCTGTAGTTAAGTTCACTATCATTCAGGGTTCTGGAGGCATAGCAGATAGGTTTGTCGGAACCTATTGAGCCTTGTGAGAGAACGGCGCCTATAGCCACGTTGGAGGCGTCTGTTGTAAGTTTGAACTCCTTCGTAAAGTCAGGATATTGTAATATAGGGTCGTTAGTTAGTAAGGTCTTGCATCTCTCAAAACAGTTAATATACTCCGAGTCTAGGATAATCTTGTTTGATTTCTTAAGGCATTTAGTCATAGGTTTAGTCACGCGTGCAAAGTCGGGTATAAATTTTCTGTAGTAGCCTAGAAGTCCTAGGAATTGCTTAATTTCCTTGGGAGTTTTAGGCAGCGGATAGTTTTCAATAGCTTTTATCTTATCGGGATTTGGTTTTATACCGTCCTTACTAATGATGTGGCCAAGATATGCGGTTTCTTGCTTAAGGAACTCCGACTTATCCATTTGTATTTTAAAATTAGAGTCTCTAAGTCTATTAAAAACCTTCTTGAGGTTTATCATATGTTCTTGGAGCGATGTACTGAACACGATGATATCGTCAAGATAAACTAGGCATATCTCATTTTGAAGGCCTCTAAGTACATTGTCCATAACTCGTTGGAACGTGGACGGGGATCCTTTCAAACCCATGGGCATACGGGTAAACTCAAAGTGACCATTTTCTACATTAAACGCGGTCTTCGGAATGTCGTCGGGGTTCATTTCGACTTGGTAAAAGCCGGAAGCCAAGTCTAAGGTGGTGAAATATTGGCATCGACCAAGTTTATCCAAAACGTCTGATATGTTGGGGATAGGGTACTTGTCATCAATGGTCTTGTCGTTAAGTTTTCGAAAGTCAACTACCAGTCTCCACTTCTGTCTACCGGAAGCATCTGCCTTCTTAGGGACCACCCAGATGGGTGAGCTCCACGCTGAGACCGATGGTCTTATGATTCCCTGTTCAAGCATTTTAGATATTTGATTTCGGACTTCTTCCCGGTGTATATGGGGATAGCGATAGCTTTTGGTATAGACTGGATTTTCGTCGTGGGTCCTAATGTGGTGTTTAATTTTATTTGTAAAGGTCAAGGGCTCCCCTTCAATGTAAAACACATCGGCGTACTGCGCGCACAATTTTTGGATATTGACTCTTTCTTCAACGTTCAGATGATCTGTGCGAAGTCGTGATAGTACGTCATTGACACGGTCGGAATTCTGTTTAGTACGTGTGCACTCGGCATTAAACAAGTCTATTTGAAATGGTCGGTTAAGTGATAGACCCACGTCCCTATCTGTCGGGTTATGAATTTCTACTATACCAGTCCTGTCTGTCACGGTCGTAACACAGTCATGGATAACACAGTTACATACAAATTGTTTCGGTATGAATACGTCACTGTCGGGATAATGGATAGGTATGCTAGTTAATCGAGAGGAATTAGCGGGGATGAGTACCTCAGAGCTGGATTTCCTACATTTATATCGTAATAACCGTATGCCTGCATTCTCAGTGAACAATATGTTATGTTTCAGATCTATTTTGCAGTTTTCTAATAAATCTAAGCCAATCAGCCCGTCAAAATAGTTATGGAATTTATATATAAATAGTTTCAAATCTTTTTCAACATTAAATTCGGGAAAACTGGGTATGGTAATGGAATATTCATGTACACTGGTTATTCGTGAATTGGTTACTTCAAAGGGATCAAAATCTTTGGTTATATGCGAGTAAAATTTTTCAACGGCTTCGGGGCTTATAAAAGACCGATTTGCACCTGTATCTATGAGGAGTCTAAGAGGTGGATTTTGTATCTGTATAAAAGGTAGCTCTTTCTTTGAGTGTAAATTTAATTCTATTCTGGCTCTGGGTTGATACAGCTCTTGGTAAAATCCTGCTCTTTTTGGCTAGTGGCTGGTTGTGGGGGTTCCGTAACATGATCAAAAGATGGATCGTGGTATTGGGGGTCAATCTCGTAAGGGTGCTCATAGGACATATGAGTGTTATGTTGGTACTCATAAGGGTTATAATAGTCGGTATATTCATATTGGTCATAGTAGTGCCCTGGGTAATACTCACAGTCTTCGTACGTCTCATTGAAGTTAATTTCCTTGGGTTTAAAGTAATTAGAAGGAGGGGGATTGCCAAATCTTTGCCAGTCATGTCCAGGAATTCTTGGTGATAATGGCTTAGGCACAAAATGACTAACTCCGCTCATAGGCTTAGGGCCAATATGCTGGGGCGGTGCATTTCTAGAAGGGATTCTAAAACCACTATTATTATAATTAGGAGGAGGAGCTCTGAACATTTGCTGTGTACGTGTATTCTGGTTATGATTACGATGTGGGGCCTGGTGAGATGAAAAGGTAGGGCGCCAATGCTGAGGAGAGTGAACAGGTGCGTTAGAGGGTCTTTGCCAGCTGGGACTAGGTGAAGGAATATTACTCTCGCAGGCTAGGTACCTAGGGGTTGACTGCATAAGGCCTGGTGGACGTCGATCTGAAAGTGACTCGTTTCTACGCTGCATGTACATGACATTCGACTCTTCTTGGACAAATTCCAGAGCCTTCTCTATAGTGTCGGGTCTCATACACCGGATACGAGACCCGAGAGGTTCCTTCAAACCCCTAACATACGCTTGCATTGTTAACTTACGATACAAATCTCGTTTGGCTTCCACGGTTGTAGCCACAGTCTCATGCAATGTTACGTATGTCATGATGGTACTAAAAAGGTTCTGACATTTGTCATAAAACTGTTGCGGGGTGTCGTTGCCTTGAGTGATTATAGATAAGTCATTATACAATGCAGTTTCGTCCCTTTGGTCCGCAAAGTTATTTATTAGTGCGTTCCTAATGCCTAACCAGCTTTCTGGAATACCATTGGAATTAATAGTCCTAGCTGCGGGGCCAGTGATTTTATTTAGGATCCCATTAATAAGGCATAAATTGCTTAACTCATAACCTGTTTCATTCTTGAGGTAAGTTAAAACTATCTGATCACAAATCCTAATAAAGCGTGTAAGAACATTAGGGTTCCCGTCAAACTCAGGAACTGGACGGAGGGCCTTAATTATTGTGTCTGGGTCCATAGTAAAATTATTTTCTAATCCTAACGAACTATTTAAATTTATATTAGAGCAATCTAAGTTTGATTCGTCTAAATTCCTATGAATATCTATCGTATTGCTTCTACTCATCTGCCTTGAAGAGGCAGCCTCTTCCCCGGTTTTTCTTGGGTGGAAAATGGTGGGAAAAGATAGGCAACACGAAGTAGGAAAAGTTCAAAGTACTTACATGTGTCGTCTCTGGTTTTTCACTGCACTGATTTTTAAGTGCGTCCTCGGCTGCGTGCACGTAGATTCTAATACTTGATTAAACACTTGGGAGTGTAAGCAGCTCAATTGGGTCTTCCTGGAGCCGATTCTTGGTTCTGGATGTATCCCGGCTGCTTCAAGTATCCTACCGACTGCGCCAATTACGTTTACGGTAGCCGGAGGATTTGAGAAAAACCAAAGTTTCTATTAACACTTTAATTAATTTCTAAATCTTACATATAACTTAATCCTAAGACACAATACTGCTCGATGCTAGATGCAGATATTGAGTGATAGTGAGTACATATAATTATTCTGTCCTAATTTATAGTGCTAGAATGCTGATCTATTAGATTAATTAGGTGGTACGTGCAGAGCTGACTCGCGGCCGCGATTTCGCGGCTACGTGCTTTTAGGGGCTGTACGTGACAAATATGTAATCTGTTAAAGTATTGATCTCTTAACTGGGTCGCGGCGGCGACTGTGCGGCTAGGTGCTGCGTCGGCGATTCTCCCTGAGGTGCTATATGTAACAAGTATAATAACAAATAAATACGTACCATCAAATTTATTACAAGTCTTAAATGTAGAATAGAATGCTATTGTTGCTATATCTAACTTATAAACGGTTATCAAGAATATCTTGCAAAAGTTTATCTTTTTATTGATATTCGATGAAGAAAATGATAAATATTATTAAAATGGAATGCGAATAAGACCACCCACATTGGCCGACTCTAGCGGGTTAGTTAAGGCAAAGTTTTGCAAACAATGCAGGCTCTGGTGTGGGATGACTCAATTAGTAGGATTCAGGAGATAATAGGATACACAATGGGCCGTAAATAGCTCCAGACGCCACTAGAAGTCTTAGACATGTCTATGCTGAAAGGTTTATTCACAATTTGTTTTCTTTGATGGGGCCCTTGTTAGATTTATGAAAGCCTTGTGGAAAAAGAGAAAATCTTTTTTATAACATTTGTTATTTAAAATTTTGGCATTATTTTCGATTTAATATTGACAAAAGCTGTCTCCATCAACTAGATAATAAAATATAATACAAAAGAAACAAAAGTCAGTTACTATTTCTTGTTTCACGGTAAGAAGAAATCATAGCGTTATAAAATTAAGAGTAAACAGAATAATCAATCATTAACGCTTAAACGAAATTAAAAAACTGAAAGTTCTTTAATATTGCTACAGGATGTCTTCGGTTCCCAGATAATTTTGGTGTTTTTTCTGATTTCGTCAAGGTGGCATTCGGCGACTGAACAAACTCAGCCTCGAGCGCAACATCGATAATTCACTCTTCAATCTGTACAGACATCGGCTCCGTTTCCATTTTGCTTATAATATAAAAAATATTTCTGTAAAATAAAATGCAACTTAATTGTTGTATAACATTTCGACAAATTAGGTTTTTTCGAACCGAAAATAGTGATGAATCTTTTTCAATTTGAGCATTTTTTATTTACCTTATCATTGTTTATTTGGCACAATAAACCAAGATTAGCTAAACCAACCTTCCTTTTTCACAAGTATTAATAAAAATAAACATATAAAAGTAACGAAAATAAATCTGTCTTCCTAAATGCAATAAAACTGCGAAAAATTTACATGCTGTACGCAATATGCTTACGTTAATTTGCTACGACAAAAACAGTTTATTGATAAAATCAATAATTACCGTAGAATTAATGTGTAAAATAAAACGTTGTTTTCATATTTTTGGTTTAGATAAAAGTAATGGAAACAAACAGTAGATGACAGATATCCGTTACGGTACTGACCGTGCTTCCTGATTCAATATCATGGAGCCTCGTGGATAATCTTCGTGCGATTGTTTACATTATTCCGTCCCGGTATCTCTTGCCTATAAAAACCATTCCCAGGACTAATTTAAAATTTTAAGAAAACATTTTGTACTCTTTTTTTAGGCCGTATAAATAGGACATTTTCATTTTTTATTACAACCTGTTTCGTTTTTATACAATTATTGTAATATTATTGGTATATTGTATTACTATTGGTATCGTAAAACAAATAAAAAATTAAAAGTATTTTTATGTTGCTAAGATCAAGAAAGTTTTAAAATGCCTAGTTGATATACATTACTTTAGCAAAAAAATAAAAGCCGATGATCCTAACTAACTTTAATCCCAGTTACCATTTCTGAATGCCAACAAAAAAACAAGAACAATATTACATTCAAGTCGAGCAAAGATTAAGTCAACTTAAGACAAAAAACACGAGTTAAATACGATCTTCTACGAATAAAAAAGCTACTTGTTATCTCATAATTTTGCATTTTTTTCTTTAATGCGCTTGCGACGGCGAGCTGTCATCGGTTTCGAGAAGTGTAAAAAATGTCAAGAAGTGTGGGACAGAGGTGTGTTTGCACAGCCAGTTATCGGGCGCTTGTTACTTCGAGTGGCAACGAATAAACAACCACCTCAATTCCACAACAGAATCGCTGGACTGTCTGTGTTTTGCATTGTCTGTAGGATGTACGTAACTCGCTTTTAAGTCGGGACTTATTACAATATTATACATTTATATTATATTATAGCCATTTGGATTTCACAAGATTATTCAATACAATTTTCATTGAATATTATGTCATTTATTCGTAAATTACTTTTTAATTATTCTAAAAATAATTAACTTAAGAATTCAGTCCAAGTGAGTAAAAACTAAATACGTAAATATGTATGTTCTACAATATGCCGTGCTCTGTCCACGTATTTGCATTAAATAATATAGAGATTTTTTCATCATTCATCATTTTTTGGCATCCTTGAGGAAATATTTAATTATACGAGTATATGCTTACTCAGGGCAGGGTAAGCATATTAGGATCTTACTCATTTGGATAAATTTCCGTAGCATGCCTAGATAGGTAATACTTCTCACATTTTAGTTGTTGTGTAATGTTAGTCACGAAAGGGTTACGTCACATACGGCCTCGTAACATTTTATTATACATATCTACGTCTAAAAAGTTTGGTCCGCATAGTGGTAGCATTACAAGTCACTACTTGTAATGTCTAAGTAAGAAGAGCAGTGTTGTGTACTCAGGACGCACAGTAGCTGTTTACGCTACCTGTGCTACGCGCTACCTGCCTACCTCCCGTCTCGACCCTTTAAACAACGCAAACAATCCTTATCATACCATAAAAATACTAAGCCCTCAGGTAACAGACGGATTCAAAATATAAACATACCAGCCGTTAAAAAACGAGATAAAATATTTGATTCAATCCGACTCATTTTAATTAAAGTTTACATTTTTACTTTACACGACCGCAAGTTTATGTCGAAGAAAGAACCAAATCATAAATCTTACTTCTGAGACATGTTTAAAGTGAAAAAAGTAACACATGTCCCGAGTCGTGTTATAGAGGGACTAATTCTCTTTAGGGATTATATTTTTTTTACGTTTTTAAGGAACAAAAGCGAATTGCCACCCACGACGATTGCAAGACGACGACATTATATGAAAGGGAAGATAATATCATCAAGCATTAGTTTGAATGGCCCATTCAATGTACTTGTTTGTATGTACACACATATATCGAGTCTAATGCAAGCCTTTGTATGTATTTGTTGCGTATATTTTGATAGACTCTTGTGCCTGCAGGTACGATTGAAATATTATAAAGAACATAATTTTACAAAGTTAATTTTAAATAATGTCATATATATGCACATACACGTGTCTATATACTATACTATTTTGAACGTGGAAAATCCTTAGGTAGGTACTATTTTAAACTTTTATTTCTTAAGAGATTACTCTCATTAAGTTTTTTTAAATTTTATTATTGTTCTTATATTATTATCGGTTTATCTTATATAAGTATTGGTTCGTTCTTTTCTTTTGCTTTTGTTTTTTAAAGAAAAATGTTGTTGTCTTAAGTATCAATAAATCTACTTGTAAATATTATGAAATAGTAAATAATAAGCGTTATTTATTATATATATTCATGAAATTGCCAGTACGCCTTTAGTCTCTACCCACTCTCTAGGATATATATTATAACAGCTTAGAATATAATTGTGTAGTTTAATTATTACATTCGTATAATAATTCGTATTAAATAATTTAATATTAACATACAATTAAAGCTTTATGTTCAGTAAATAAATATTTACCAACAAAATTATAAATAAAAACATTTCAACCGTCGTAATTTATACCATTACTCTCACAGTCTCACTTAAAGATCATGTTTAAATTACTGACTAAAATTATATTATAACCATAATTATATGTAAAATGTTTAACCGTGTAATCTCCTAAAAAGGTCATTTTGGTTCAGTTAATGGTAGAGGTTAATGTCGATTACGTAAAATTACAAAAAATTGAGAACGTTTTACCAAAAATATCATATATTTCATACTATGAGGTTTGGCCGCTTGACATAATGACCGCAGCCAGCAATTCCCTTCAACCAGACGTCTTGAAATATGAGGGTCGCGAGAAAAGCGAATAATAAAAATCAAACCACTTTATTATTGAACCAAAAGAACGACCTAAAGAATACCTACCTAACATGTGTCAATTTTATCGTAAATTATTTCGGGATAAAAGAAAAAAGATCGATATGGATGGAAAACTTTAATCTTATCCAATGATTGCGAGTTTAAGCCCAGCCAAGCGCAAATGAATTTCTATGTGCTTCATTTGTGTTTATAGTTCATCTCGTGCTTGATGTGGAAGAAAAATATCGTGATAAATCCTCCTAAATCGTAAAAAAACCTCATCGTGTCGGATGAACCTGCCACATGTGTATCATCGCTTTGGGGCAGAGTGGAATAAACACTTAACCTTCTCCTCAAAAGGAAAGTAACAGCAATGAGACTTTTACAAATTGTAACTTTACATTTTTATAATTTTATTAGAGAACCATTTACAATACGCGCTCAATCTTAAAAGCATAAAAAAGAGATAAAAAAAAACAAAACAAAATTCTGCAAGTAATTTATGGGTGACTTTTATAATTCATTGTAATAAATGACACGATAATCAGATTCCATCATGATCGGTATATCGGTTCGTAAAACGAATAAAAGCTTGGATTGCGTTCCGTCGCCGACGTTATATCGTCCATGTAGATATACCTAAATAATAAACATAGACGCCTTATATGTGTTTAGGAGTGGTAGTCGACTTGGGTGGTCTGTCGTGGGCTGTTGGCTGGCAGACAGAATAAGGCCGAGATTTGTACGATATTGCGTTCGCTCCAATAATAATGAAATAGATAGCGAGTATTTATCTCGCGTCATATCGGATCTAGTGCAGCGGTGCGTCTAGATGCGTCACCTCGGGACATTTTCAACGTCATGAACCTCATGTTCCGTTGTTACGAGCCCATTAAGTGACATAACATTATATTATCATTGCATTCATTGAATCTACATTTAATAATAGTAGTTTTACTAATACATCTCAGTTATTTAATTTAAAATGCCAACATTTATTATACTAATTAAGTGACAAAAAAAAAACAATTAAAGTAAGTTAGTATATTTGTTACATTCTCTCTTAAGCACTCAACCGATTATCACGACATTTTGCATATTTCCTAACATCTAATATCAGGCACCCAGGCGAAGCCGCGAACGTAAATTAGTAAAAAACAAAAGTATCATTATATTATTTTACTTACACAACTGTGCTGTATCTCTAACTCATTGCATATTAACTTTTGAATAGAATCCTGTCACTACTTATGATTATTACATATAATGCACATTTATAATTCTATTTAGCTCTAACAGAATTTATAGAATACAACCATTGACACAACACAAATTTTCAAAAGCTCGTACAAGAGTATACTGCGACCATAAAATATGCATACAATATCCATGATCACTTTAACCCGCCAGTTTCGCCCACTCGAAATGTTTACACGCACCAAATCGTATCATTAAGTAAACCGAAACCGCTTCCGATACATAATAAAACGTATTAGCCCATTTAACGAAACAAAAAGCTTTGCATTTAAATATATATTATCCTTATTTAATTTAACTGCCAAATATAATGCTATAATAAAATAACTGCTAAATATAATGTTAATATAAAAAGGTAAAATAAAGAAATCGTAATGTTATTTTGTTTAGTAAACGCCGTATTGGAAACCAATGATTAGTTTCCGTGAGTATCCAATCTATTTCCTTATTCATCTAACAGACAAGTAAGTTACCTATAATTATAGGCTTAGAGTAGTTTTACGAGCTAATAGACTAAGGTTTTACTGCACAAAGCCTACGCCGATGACCTTCCAAGAAATGGCATGCCCCGACAATGTTAGCCAATGACCACCCTCGAAGCCGATTGTTAAGGTGACGTGCTTTGTTAAAGACACTTGACGCCTTTATTTCGTCTCAACAATGCAAATTAAGACGTTTTGTATCATAAATAATTTCAAAGAAGACATGAATGTTTGAGAGTTTAGACACGCATGAAATCCGACTTCATTGTTATAGTTTCGAATTTCAATGGAAATGCGACAATTGTAAATTTAACTTTTTTACTTTTAGAGATATTTCATATCATTTATTGTAATCAACAGAGAACTGAAGGTATTATTACCAATAGTAGGTATAATTTGCTATAAAATCAAGTCACGATAGGGCACTTAAAAATCAAATCATTGACCCGCGCCGATAATGAGCGTCATATATCTTCTATTCAGTTGTCGTATTGTGATGTCCATTAAGTTTCCAAGGAAGATTGCAGTATTTGCAGTTTGGCGAACAATGTTGCAAATTAATAAGCAAGCCGAATTGGTAAGACAATCGTCACGGACGCGCGTGCCTGCGTGAACATCATTTAAAGTGAGGTTCGTAGTATCTTCCTTTAAAATTATTAAATCGGATAACCCGGGTGCATCAGTCACATTGTAAGCAACGTTTAATACGTACCTACATACGTAATACGTTGAAACCGCAAAACAGTGCAAGAATATTAATAATGTTAATATAATTCTTGTCTTTAATATTATTAGTTAGGTTTTTGTTAGTAACTATTAATTAGCCACTTCGTTGAAGCGTCTCCGTCCGTGACTTTATGCCTGAGAACCGAAGAGTTCGAGTAAAAAGGTATCTCACATATAACGAGACGCATGCAAATATATTATAATAATAATTTCCAAAACCAAAAAGACATATCTGTAATAACGTACTTCTCGATGACTCTTCAAAATCATTTTATGAATAGACATAGCAGTTTTATTGTTATATTTAAATATATTAAAGACTTTTTATAAACCTCAATAGAAACTGCAAAAGAAACGGGTCAAGGGGTTCGATTATTTAAATTCACGAGTCATTCTTTTCTAAAGGGAGCATTCAATCATTGCAGAGGTTACCTTACAGCTTAAGCTAAACAACTCTTATAGTATTTATTATGATGGAGTCATTTGATTCACATTACGGCTGACAGGCAATCGTTTAATCCTTTCATTGGTATTGAACTGAATCGACTACGCGAGCGCGGTGGCCTGCTATAAGAATGACTCACACTGTAAACCGTCAGCTTATACTCAATAAAATATTATCCAAAAAAATACATACGTATAAAGTTTATAAAGCTATCTTTAGATATAAAATATATTTTTAAAACAATTCCAGTGCAACGTAAATTTAAAATGAAAATCTTTCTTTAATAAGTTATAGCAGCCAACGAGGCGATAATATATTTTATTTGTACGATACCACTTTGACCCGTAGTTTTTCATAAATAAGAGTTAAATTTGCGAGAGTTAAATAGACTACAGTCGCTATAAAGTTTTTGTGTTTTTTTCAGCGTATTTTTTTATATAAGTTATTATTATCTATTTCCGAATTTCGTAACGTATACATTTGTAAAAGTATAAAAGCCCTTAGTTTATCAACGTAGATAGCTAATCGAAGTTAGAATTAGTGTCGTGCGTGAGCGCGAGTCGGCTACCGCACACAGGGCGAGCATCCGCCTCGCGAACCTCATTCATCAGCGTTGATTGATTGCAACTGTCAAAACGGTAATGGCGGCGAGTGGCGGCCATATTTGAAACGTTGAATGCATCTAAGCCAATATTAATGAACGTTATAGATGAGACCCACGGACAAGTTCACGGTTACTTATTAGATGTGTTATTTATTAAACTTTAAATTTATTGGTTTAGAACTGACTTAAATTGATGTTTATGTTGCGATGTTGGCAATATAAAGCGAGCGTGGATAATGACTAGGGCGCTTAGTTTTAGCGCTTGATAGCTCGATAGTGACGTAGCATTTCAAAAATCAAATATTATAAGATAAATATCATGTGGTTATAATTTTTAATTAAACTTATACCTTTTTCTTTTTTTTTAAATGTGAATATAATAAATTGTCATATAAAAATAACAATATAGATATAAAAAAAAAATTAAATCCAAAAGATATCTTAAAATAATCTATAAATTACTTTTATTTTTATTAATGCAGCTTAATAGGGATTTTGTATACAAAAATAAAGTGAAAAATGGTTTTAAAAAATTTTTATTTGACACGTTCAGATGTAGTAAACTTTGAAATAAAATCACAAACGTAAATATGAACACCGAGATTTATATTTTCAATGATTGCCCATCACATTTAATTTAACATTATAACATTATAACTAAATCTTACCCAGGATTAGGTACTATTTACATCACACATCAAAAACTCGAATGTTTTACTACTCTTAGTTCTTTTGAGTATTTCATAAAAAAATTCAAAAAACCTTTTTACAATTCACTTGAGAAATATTCGTCTTTAAAAATAAATAAAAGTACATAAAACAAATGACAGTAACATTTATTTACAACTACGAAAGGAGTTTTATCACATTGAGATTAACGATCGGTATAAATAGTGTACAATGCGTACACGAAAATAATAGTTCCATGTATAAAACATACTACACTAGTTGAGTCTCGTCTAGTCTTCCGCACAGATCACCTGAAACAAATTATGATTGATAGAAAAATATATCTACATGTATTTTATATCAATTTACAAAAATATTATCTAAAAAAATATATGTAAATATTGATGCCGTCCTAACCGATTTCGGTCAATGCGCCAATCTCAAGAGATATTAGCCAACTGCGCAGGACATATTATAGTGCACAAGTGTGTGCGCAAACACAGGTGCAGTTCGTTCATTCCGTCACACGCATATTCCGATGGGACGGCAAATCCGACAGGAAAACCTCAATAACTTTTTATTGGCCTGACCCGGGGTTTGGGGTTGCCATCAGAGCAGCGATATTCAATCTTCTCTTTATAAGGGATCCTTCTCTTTATATACACGAACACGTGTTAGTCATAGTGTCGCCGGCCGCAAACAAAAAATATTGAAGTAATGATTTCTTAGTTTTCGGGATTGTTACAAATTTAGCATTTTTTTATCATTTCATGACGTTTCAAACACTTTGCAGTGCCTTGGCCAAAAGCAGTTGTTGTCTTAGAATTATTTAGGTGTTAATAAAAACCTTTGAAATTTAACATCAAGGGACCCAACTAAAAGCCTCAGGTTGAGAACCGCTGCACTAGACCAACGAAGTAGTCATAAGTAAGTAATTTAAACTAATCCTAATAAGAGCTTTTTTGTAACACTCACCAAGTTAACTAAGTTCGAAACCGGCGCCCGCCTGGATGGCGTACAACAGCTTCTCAGCCAGCAATTCCTCAGCATGGTACTCGGGGATCTTCAGCAGGTTCATGCAGGTGGAGGAAGACGGTAGGCGGTCAGCCGCACCCGCAGACTGGATGCAAAAGGGCGGCTGCAGGTCCTAAGGGAAGAACGAATGGTTAGTGTCATAAGTAAATTGAGCACTTAGCAGTAACAAAAGAGTTAAGAAGAGTTAGATTATACATAGGTATATGGTTAGGAGATTTGTGGGACTTGAAATCATTTTGTAACAAAATATAAATCTTACTTTTACTTACTCTGTTGTTAATTTAGCCTATAAAATTATTTTTTACATCCTTCACAAAGAACAAGGAACGTATTGTCATTAGTAACAATACGATTTTCTTGGTTCTTAGTTGGATTGGGGGGGTCAAGGATCAATTCTTGGTCTACTCTATTCCTGATATACATAAATTACATGCATTTTTGTTAGGATATAGTATTTAACAAAAACACTTTTGAATTATTGAAACAACTATACATTTTTCAAAAAGCCGAGATGGCCCAGTGGTAAGAACGCGTGAATCTTAACCGATGATCGTGGGTTCAAACCCGGGCAAGCACCACTGAATTTTCATGTGCTTAATTTGTGATTATAATTCATCTCGTGCTTTACGGTGAAGGAAAACATCGTGAGGAAACCTGCATGTGTCTAATTTCACTGAAATTCTGCCACATGTGAATTCCACCAACCCGCATTGGAGCAGCGTGGTGGAATAAGCTCCAAACCTTCTCCTCAAAAAGAGGAGAGGAGGCCTATAGCCCAGCAGTGGGACTTACACAGGCTGTTACATACATTTTTCAAAAAATAAAACGTCTTTGAAAATGATATTATTAATATAAGTTGTTCTACATTAGTATATGTTAGAGATTATTTACAAAAGGAATCGACAATCTTATCTTTAATAAAAAAATTATATGATTTACCTTAAAACCTAAGAGGGGCGGTCTGGAGCAACTCGTGACGAACTTCAGTAACTGCCGGCGTTGGTCGTCCGTGAAGTTCTCCACCACTTTCCAGAAACATTGCACTGTCGGGTGAGTCGCTGTGAAACCACCTGGATCAACCAGAATTTAATTATGATGTATAAATAAATACCTAATACTAGTTTTACCATAACATACTATAGTTTAGTACCACTGCCAACTAATCAAATCCACACTTGTACTCAGTATTTAAAGACAGTAAAAAACTGGATTTCAATACTAAATTAACTTCCACATCAGGACAATTATAAAAGCGAAAAAAAATGAGAATTTAAATCTTAAATATAAAATGCAATGCTCTAATCAATTAAGAAGCCGGTCTTAGATTTTTGGAAAACTTTTTTCAAACATTATTATAATAAAACTCATAATATTTACCCCCATACTGCGTGTTTCTTCTAAGATCGTCGAGATCAATGGGAACTTCGGCTCCGGATATTAAAAGCTGCAACTCCCTACAGGAAAACATCCGCAGCCACTCCGCATTCACCACGGACGTTAGGCCGCGTTTGAATGCGTTACACTGCGACCTTATTTGCCTAGAAAATAATCGCACATGTGACAACCAATTGCATTCGTTCACTGACTACGACTATTTATGTTGTTTTTTAAATAAAGTATTTAGAAGCGATGAGAGAAAATTGTGTGTTAATGTTAATTTAAAAAAAAAGCACGTGGCAAGGACTACGTGACAACGCACTAGGACTTGCTATCTGATATTTAGAATTTTGTATTTGCTTAGACATCTTGATTAATGCTTCGATAATTTCGTACTGACTATTTTCGTTTTAGGGACTGCTATTTGACTGCTATTAATATATTGACTTTTTAATTATAAGTAAAGTTATATTTAATTTTAAGTAATTCTAATTTTATTCATCGTTTCGTATCCAGATAAAAATTTAATCTAACATATATACCAATACATACTCGACCGAGTACTGCTGAGCGGACTACACACACATAGAACGCAAGCCACGCCCACTCACAGCGTTACGGGACATTTTCGCGTTCGGACATCCAGCATCAGTAATCGTTTTAATAGACGTTGTCACGTCAAAAAAAGGTTTTTTTCTATCGGTTTTGTTTTGAGTTACCTGTGGTCTTTTATTTTTGAATTAACACATCAATAGAAGACTAATTGCATGCAGCTTGATGTATTATAGTACAATCTGATATATCGCATGTGTCGATACTGCTTTAAATTCTTTAAGTTGGACTTTTATTTTTTTATTATTTCAGCATAAATCTATGTAGAGGCAATAAAAAAATTAATTAATCTCAATAAAAGTGTAATCGATTACTAATTCTAATATAACTGATACTTCTTATGATTCGAAATAATAGTGTTTTATTGTGAACCAAAATGTGGATTCGTAGACCATAAAAAATTACATTGAAATAAATATAAAAATCAGTCTGATTTGCCTTTATTATGACGTCAATTTGAATGCTATTAAAAGCGGATCTTAGAATTTTTTGGGTACCTTCCTCTTTAAGTAGAATATAGCCAAATAAACAATAGAATTGACAAATTGAAATGAGGCAAATTTTATTATTTATTTAAAGAATAAGTTTCGAAATGAAGGCTTTGAGTACTTTTAAAAAGTAGTGATTGAAACAACCAATTATCCGTTAATTCCGCTAGCAATTATCATAGCATGTTATTCACTTTTCTAAAACCTAGTTTAATGCGTTAGTTAATATCTTATTAATTATCGCGTTTACTGAAATTTTAATTTAATCAGAAACTAATCGGTCAAATTGTAATTATTTTACGATTGTAGAATTTGAAAATTCGATTTTTAAATTAGTGCATATGAGTAATGACCAATTATGTATAGTTTTGATTTTAACAAATGGCATCATTTACAATGTTAAAATATAAATAAATAGGAGTTTCAGTAAAGAATACGTACTGAAATTCCTTATTAAAACGTTAAGCGAGTCTTACCTATTTAATTTGTAATCAGCGACAAGATGTATGTATTCTATTCTATTTTCTGCCGTTACAGGAATGTTGGCACCGCCCGGTTTTAACTCGTCTATCTGCGAAGAGATACAACATTCAGTTTGCCTTCAACTCATTTCCATTACTATAACAAGTGAGCATGTCCGCGGGGCCTCACGCGCTGCTCGCCGAGCTCGTCGCTGACGATGGTGAAGTCGAGGCCGAGGTCGGGCACGTCCTCCCGGCGGTGCGACTTGAGCAGCAGCAGGCCGCGGTACAGGCCGGGGTCCAGCGACGCCAGCGCGTGCACGTCCGGCTCGCGCGTCGAGCACAGCTTCGCGAGGAAAAACTCCGCCACCGGCAGTTCCACTAGGAGGTTTTCGTACAACGCCTGCGGAGCAAATACTCGGAGAATGCAGTCATTTAACTATCACAGGTAAACTTTCTGACGAGGGCTGATCTATCGACCAATCAATCAAGTCAAATAAAAAGAAGACATTTAAATTCAGTAAAATTGAAATAACAGTTTTTCACCCTCTTCCACTTTTACGACACAGTCGCTCCTGACATCGGGACTTTCACAAATTAGTATGGCAATACTTCACAAATTCCACAACTAGAATGCAGTAGTTAGTACCCATTGTTAATCTAAACTACATGATGAAATTACTATTTAATGTTTACCCAACCATTTTAAAATTCTAATAAAACAATAACGTCGGGGAACAGGCCACCATTGCGTTACCATGACCTACTTGCGTCAAATTCTCAGAGAAGCAACTTGAGACCGGCTAATACAGTTTGCTCCTACTACAGTATTAAAGACTCCCCGAACCTAATTCAATAAAACGTCACTGTGTTAGGAATAATAGCGAATACTATTTAATCACAGAACGGAAATTACTCCTTATTAAAATATTCTGTAACTTAGTTTTATTAATAAGTAACAAAACGTGATCTAATATAAATTATAAGAATATTATATTTATCTGCACTATTTCAGTTATGAGATTTATTATTATCATTTATTTTAACAGTAAATATATTTATTATATCATATATATATCGATAGAAGAGCACAAAGTCAAAATGGCGTTCATTGCGGCAGGACATTGGCAATAATAAATAATAAAATTTTCCTCATTTAAATTAGTCAAAAGGCGAGATGACGTAGTGGTTAAAACGCGTGAATATTAACAGATGATCGTGGGTTCAAACCCGGGCAAGCACCGCTGAACTTTCATGTGCTTAATTTGTGTTTATAATTCATCTCATGCTTGACGGTAAAGGAAAACATCGCGAGGAAACCTGCATGTGTCTAATTTCATTGAAATTCTGCCACATGTGTATTCTACCAACCCGCATTGGAGCAGCGTGGTGGAATAAACTCCAAACCTTCTCCTTAAAAAGGAGAGGAGAACTTAGCCCAGCAGTGGGACATTAACAGGCTGTGCAATTGTTTATTTGGCTATATTCTACTTTAAGAGGAAGGTACTCAAAAATTCTACTATCCGCTTCTGATAACAATCAAATTGCATAATAAAGGCAAATCGGACTGAAATTAATATTTATTTCAATGTCATTAGGAATGCCTTATTAGATTTATTGGACTACGAATCCACATTTTAATTCACACCAAAACACCATTATTTCGAATCATTGGCAGGACAATGGCAACAAAGCGCGTTATATGCGTCGTTTTGCGTCTTCGTTTCCAACGCAGTATTGCAACTAGTATTTCACTCTACTAAAAGTAAAATAACTCCTCTTTTAGAATATAAAAAAATAACATAAATCAAACAAAAGTAATAAAATAAAATGGACATACCTTTCCCAACATTCTTCCAACAAAAAAGTAGTGCATCGGAAAGTCATCGTACAACAAATGAACCCCAGGATTTGGATACAGCATGTTGTCTTTAGTCAACCTGAACAGACCGCGGTTGGGATCGAACGCGGACCTGACAAGAACAATTAATACATTGCTTTACATATCAACTCTTTGATTCAATTAAATCATCATTTTACAAAAAAAAAAATTGTCCATAGTACAAACTCTACCAAAAAGAATCGCCGATAAAAGTAGCTATCACTGTTACTAATTTAAATACATGCTTGAAATTAAGTTTCATTTCAAATAGTCTTAAACTTTGTTCCTACACTTTGTATGAAATACTATATTTGAAAATTATAAGATAACCAATTAAATTAAAGTTGAACCATCGTTGACAATAGCGAATAATTATCGATCGATTTAAATTAATTGAAACAAAAGTGTTCATTAATAAGATTGACGTAGAAAAGTCTGTAAAAAATGCTTCGATGTATATAAGTATAAATTTTTCCATAACTTACTTCAACAGTTCTGAAAGGAATTCTCTGAAAAGACCGCCACCATCAACGCCGGGCTCTTCCGCGCCCGCCTGATTTATCAGCTGTACCCGAAGTTTTAGTTTCAGATCTGGTTCTATAACAATTTGTTCGATTCTTATATATATACATACATTTTTTATGTGATAGGTAAACGGACGTGCATATGGGCCACCTGATGTTAAGTGGTCACCAACGTCCACATTGACGATGTAAGAAATACTAATTCCTCATATCGCCAATGCGCAACCAACCTTGGGAACGAAGATGTTATGTCCGTAGTGCTTGTTATACTGGCTCACTCACCATTCAAGCCGGAATACTAATATACTAAGATCGTTGTTTAGCGGTAGAATATCTGATGAGTGAATATTTTATATAAATAATTCAAAATTGCTAAACACCAGTTTTCATAGCTCATACTTCAAAAATAAAGGATTTTCATACAAACTTTCATTGCCTTTATCACTAAATTAGGGTTAAAGTTTCAATAATACTTCCAGCTACTACTATGTAAAAGGCACGTATGCAAATTTTCATGGTGCTAGTTCTAGTAGTTTGGGCTGGGCGCTGATATGACAGTCAGACAGTCATTCTTTTATATATATATAGATAATGATCTGTTGCACTTATATGTAAAAACAAAATTAATATTTTCAAGCAATAGGTTTATTTATATTATTAAAAATTCGCTATCACGTAAAGAGTGATTCAATAGATCCGCTTTACTCACCATTGTCGGGGCTAAGTTTGTCAAAAGCATCTTCATATAAATGAGTACGCCGGACACTGATTATTATCGAAGGACCTTCGTTAAAATTTGTCATCTCGTACCAGTGATCCTGCTTTTCCCTGCAATTAATTAAAAAAATAGAAATTCTTACAATTATAAGACAATTTTTTTTTCGTGTCTAATATACACACCTCATCAAAAGACCTTGGAATATTAAAACTCGCGTAGAGAATGGTACGACAAACGGAATTTCTCTCAAAATCGTAACCGTTCTGAGTTCCTTGATGGTTAAAGGTGGTCCTTCATCTGAAAATGAGAACATTTATTTAGAAATTAATATAAATGTGGTAATCATAACTGTTTGGGTAAATAATAATAATACTAGAGCTACTGGCAAATCGCAAGGAAGATGTATTTATATCTAAGTGTTGCTTATCTATCTTCGTACTTCGACTGGAATAGGGCAGCGAAGCTATTGGAGGCCAAACGTCAGGACATCGCGGTAGTATGCCCCCCATACCCCCACCTCGTGTGGGGGTAACACGTAAACGCTTTCTTCTAGCGAGAAATAAGGTCGGCGAGGCTCACCCTGGTCGGCGCCGGCGAGGCGCGGCACGGCGGCGCGGTAGGGGCGCGCGGAGCGCGGCGCGCGCGCGGCCACGAGCGCCGCCTCCGCGCCGTCGCCCGGCACGCCCGCGCCCGTGGCGACCCACGCGCCCGCGCCGCCCGCGAACCGCAGCCGCGCGTCGCGCGCGTACAGCGCCCGCAGCAGCTGCGTGCACACCTGCGCACGTGACGACAGTTAGACTCGATTGAAACGTTTTCTTGCTCTAAATATACGTATACGCCGGTTGCATTTTGCTGGTAGTCTAAATTCAAAATCATGGCTACTTTTAATTTAAATAAAGCTCTTTTAATACTTAGATCTGTAAATTTCAACTTAGCAAAAATAATACACTACCCAACACACGCACCAAAGGTACCCCAAAGCTGTTACGAACACTCAGTTTTCTCCAAGTTTTAAATACAAAAGGTTGGGGTAATTTATCTTCTTAATAACTTGTTTTATTGATAAGGTAAAAACATAAGTACAAATAGCATAAATCTTATTTAACGAACTCTCATTGCCGTCAATTTAACTGAATTATTATCAGTTTCACTTTGAAAAGGATTTTTTGTCAAGGAATATGAATATTAAATTCACCTTAAACAAATGAGCCCATGCTGGAGTCTGATTTCTCTCGTTGAGCTCATGAGTGCCACCGACCGCATCTTTGTACTGACCAAAGATAGATGGCCTGGATTCTGGATATGCCAGCTCTACTAAGCCGAGACACACTTGTTTTAGAGTCCGACAAAGGCCTCCCAGTTCTGAGAAATCGAATGCGTGAATACGTCCCACGACTGTCGTACTCGTATTACTTGATTCTGAAACTTAATAAAAAAACATATATTTATAGATCAATTAATATATTATGAAGGTTTCTTTTTTTTAAACAAAAAGACTAATAAAAATAACGACTTACCAATCATTTTTTCATCTCCATCGATGTCTTTAAAGAATTCCGTATCATGTAATGTGCCAATCAAAAGCGAAAATAATGCACAGAACACGGCTAACGGAGCCAGTAACCTATGTACTCCGATGACTGATGTTTCAGATCCCATACCTCTTGACAGTGCTGAGAGTAGTGGTGTTGCTGAGCCACCGAATGAGGATTCATGGCTCATACCGCTCAACCACTGCCACAGTCCACGAAGGAATATCGGCTTAAACGCTAATGTGTACAGTAGCCTAAAAAATTACACAATTTAGTAAAAATCATTTTGAAACTTAATTTTTTTATTTGTAGTCAATATAGAAGCTATACTTGCTTGTTGAATGTCAAAAATCTACGACCAGTTCGGGAAAAAACACCTTCCAAATAACACAATAAAATTACATATATAACAATCATAGGTGTTACTAAAAGGTTAATTACGTTTATATTTTCTTTGAAATCGCGTCGTTTTATTCCTGTGGCATCATCTAATTATTCATTTGTTTTATAATATAATTCTATACAAGAGCCGAGGTGGTCCAGTGGTTAGAACGCGTGAATCTTAACCGATGATCGCGAAGGTGAAGGAAAACATTGCGAGGAAACCTGCATGTGTCTAATTTCAACCCGCATTGGAGCAGCGTGATGGAATAAGCTCCAAATCTCCCCAAAAAGGGAGAGGAGGCCTTAGCGTAGCCGTGAGACATTCAGAGGCTGGTACTAAATACTACTAAACCTATACAAGACAAATATCGCTAATAAAAAGTACAATTGAATATCAAGGATTATGATTGAATGTAATAAACATCAACTCACCTATACTTATGTAATGCCATCCTGTGACTCAATAGCAAATTATGACATATTTTCGACATACTGTCAAGGAACTCATCGCTCAAGTCAGTCTCTGTTATCTGTGAGCATGTCGTCAGAACACAACGGTCAGGCTCGTTCAATACTTCTATGCATCTCGTGAGCAACATCTGTTCTCTAACTGATGTCGGGTTAGGTTCGTTTTCACTGTCACTATCGTCGTCATTATCGGCTGCAGTCTCCTGACTGTACAGGGAGTCTTCATAATCATAAGTTATTTGCTTATTACATACATTTACTGTTAATTTGGCTATTATTTTTAAATATTCTATGATGATTCGGTTATGTGGCAGTCTTGGGTTATCTAATTGACGTATATCATTAGCTGGAAGAAATAAATAAAGAATAGTATTATTAATTGGTTACAGCAACTCTAATAAAGCAAAATTGTTTTAATTTTTTTTTTAATCTGTCCCTTTGAAGTTTTATCAATTGTAGATGTTTTAAATCTCAAATTTGATGAGAGCAGACTTCCTATAATAGTTACTAGTTTCCACCCACAGATTCGCCCACTTGTGAGAGTAGGGGGGGGTCAAATGTTAATCTTGAAAAATCCATTTAAAATACAAAAATAAAATTAGTTATTGTTGCTCCACTCACCAAATCCCGGTGGTTCCAATGTCAAAATTGAATGCAGTAACCATGAGTCATTTAACAATCTCCTAGATCTAAATTTATCTTCATTTAAACACCATAGCAGTTGCAAAAATGGAAATCTTTTACTGGTGTCTTGTGTTAATGCTGGTAACATGTACAATTCTACCGGTTCAGGATATGGATTACAAAGGAATGACGCTGCAAATTCCGTCATTACTGTGTCACTGAAAGGTTGAAAATAAGTTTTTATATTAAAATGCATAATTTTCTCAAATTAGATAATTACCATTGGATTAGAATTTCGTATTTTTAAAACTTCATATGATGTTTATGAGACATGAACAAATTCCTTAACTGTTGTGTGTGATTATGTTTCTATTGTTTTCTAATTTGGGATGACCTTTGGTCAACATTTGGAGTTTCGTTAAGGAAAACAGTTCACTTACTTTTGTAACATCACATTCATATTCATTACATCCATATTCATTATTAATAATTATGAATAAATACTAATAATACTTACTCATACTGAGGTATGCTGACATGACTAGTCAAATGTAGTGGCCTTTGTATTAGGTCTAATAACGCCCCGCACAATGGTGTCGGTGGGTTTGGTGATGGTCCATACAATGGGGGTGTTTTCTGACATAGCAGTTGTCTTAAATCTTTAAAATAGCCTGTAAACATACCTTTAACTTAGGGATATTTTTCTATATAGATACAATATTGTCGACAAGGGTCATGTCATGTTCATATAGCTATGAAGTACTTTAAAAATTATATTTTTTAAAGTAATTAAAGTATTATATAATTGAAAAAATTACCCCTCTTTATTAAATACAAAAATGTTGCTCCTATATTTTTAACAGCCTCATCGCAGCTCATGGATGATTCAGCAGAACTTACTGATGTAAACACTTCAAACATTCTAAGTGGTACAGCTAAAGGTACCTGAAAAAACCATAACATTGAAAATATTGCCTTGAACAAACATGAACACACGCTATTAGATATTAAAAAAAAAAACAATTAAATTAATATTTTGGTCATATACAGTATAAGGACAGGAAAATGGTCCAGAGATGGTAATTGGTGACCACCGCCCATAGACCTTGGCGCTAAAATATTAACTATTCCTAACATCGCCAATGTACCACCAACTGTGGGAAGTAAAAAATTACGTGTCTGTAGTTACAGTGGCTCGCTCACCCTTCAAACTGAAACACAACAATAGTAAGTATTGCTGTTTGGCATTCGAAAATTGTGATTTGCGGGTGGTACCTACCGAGACAGTCCTAACAGTATAATATATATGTAATATAAATATGCAATAATTTTTTTTTAAAGATATTTTAAAAATAAATTTACATTTTCACAATTTCTTGAACTAAAAATATTATGTAAAAATTTGATCTGATTACCTCACTATCATCTCTTAACAAACGTAGATGTAGTGCCAGAAGTCTTCTTATTTGTACTAATGATTCCAAATTTTGTAAAAGCTTATTTCTTTGCTTAAGTAAAAGTTGAGACATAGAAACCTAGAAATTTAATACATTTATAAAAATATTTCAATGTTACATTTTATTACAACAATAATGATAAAATTTATCTCAGATAAAAATACATAATAAATTAATAAATATTAATTAATTATTATTGTAGCAGTATTTTAAAAATGTTTAATTATATTTAAATTAATATAGTGAGAAGAAAATAGTCTTGATATTTATATCTTATGCGTAAATGTGTATAATTTAATTATAAAAAAATTAAGAGAATTCAATGATACTCAATTATAGAAATTATACAATGCGAAGAAAAAAAATTATAACATTTATTTTAAGTAGAAAGTTCAATAATTTTCTTTCGATTAGTAAAATAATTTTCAACAACAAACAAAAAATTTTTTTTACATTAAAATTGATTATTTCTTCAATTTTATTGTTACTCTAAAAGTATTAATAGATGAATTAACCCAACAAGTAATAATAATGTCCTCCAGACTGATTTCGGCCATGGCGGCACAGTCGGAGATATTATAGTGCACAAGTGTGTGCCTGCAAACACAGGTGCACTCACTATTCCCTAAATCTCCTTGGAAAGAGTTCAGGCGCAGGACCAACAGCTTTACACGCTTTCCGTGGCACGGGAATGTATACACTTCCAACTTTCCGATTTCGGGCTGCCACTGAGAATTTTCTGACAATTTTATTGGCCTGAACTGGGAATTGAACCCAGGACCTCCGGGTCTGCGGCCTTACATCAAGCCACTAGACCAACGAGTCAGACAGTCCCCCCCCAAAAAGTATGTAAAGTAAGTTTTTATTTGTGATGAATTATATGAACAATAATAATGTTTCAACATAAGATATAAAATAATAGAAATTATAATTATCTTCTAAAGTAGTGAAGTTTACTTTAAATAAAGTTATAAAAACTTTAGTACTAATAACATCACACATATTTAAAATTTTCATACCAATCTTGCACAATCCTTTTTATCGTCATAAAAGAATAATATTTTTGCTAGGAGTAATGTTATCAAAGCTTGATCATCATTATTTGCTTTAGAAAAGATACAATCAAACTCTTCTCTTTCGTTTTGCTTGAAATGTTTTCTAGTTAGGTAACTGCGTACATAGGCTTGAATTTTTATTGTACTGTGTAGTCGTTTTCTGTGTTCCTATGAAAGATTATTAAGAAATGATCTAAAGTTAGATATTCAATTAAATTTAAGACACGAAAATTAATTTAAAAAGACTGTATACAATTTAACTTTGAAGTTCAACATTGTCTACATATGTACACTGATAACTTATTATAAATTTTGTCGTAGTAGTTGAAGGAAAAAGAACTAACCTCACGCTTCTGTCTTTGTTGTTGTGACTGAAGAATAAGAGTTTCTCTGTCTGTTTTGCGCTGAGCACTAGCACCTGCTAGATTCTGTTGTGGCTTCCGCCTAAAATCGCCCTCGAACGAGTACATTACTGTAATTTCGTAAACAAAAATCAGCTGAATTCTTTTTGACATTAAAAATTTACGTCACGTTATTACTTACTAATAATTTATTGTATACACAAAATATGTTTTATAGTATCACATGCTCTTCAATAATTTACTGTAGATTATAATTTTAATTATATTATTTGGTACGAATTTTTGCTCAAACAAATTCATTACACATGCGATAAAATGATACAGTACTTTTTAATTGTTCGACAAATCGACAATCAGCATAGATAATAAATTAACATATTACAGTAAACATTATTTGAACTGTCATTGCTTTGCGCATAGTTTATCGGTTTATCCGACTTGGTACCGATCAATTTGACACTTTGGAAAATTATTAGTAATAATACAGTAAATATTTCAAAAGCATAAGCATAAAAAATAAATAAATTGACCTTATATAAATACTATCAGATAAAAAAATATTTTTTAAAATATAACACATTTAATCGATTCGCTTGACTACAAATCGATTAAATATCGAAGAACTCTAGATCAAATAATAATTGTTAGCAAGAAGTCAAGAAGTACAACTGCAGCTGCCTCGGACTAGATGTCTGTAATGCATATTGTGTTGTCTCAGAAAATATTACATACACACATTATGTCGTTACGACTTATCCTATACAAATGTCGATATTCGATTGATTCGCATAGCTATAAACACTACTTTGGACTATGTTTTACGGCAAACTTATTAATAGTTTATTTTAAAATCAGAAAACAATTAGTATACATTAGATTGAATTGAACCAATAATATTTTTATTAGTCAGTCTAGGAGATTATATCGTATTCATGAGCTAGTTGCGTGTAAATTTCAAAAAGAAAATGCCTTTGCTTTTTATATAGTGAAACGTATTTCCATTTTCTACATTATGTATATTACAAAACTAACGAATTTTTAATCTTTTATTCCAAAACGTACATATTGATTTGTACATTACACAATAGACTTAATGTTATTTAGAAAAGCGAAATGGCAAATGCTTAGGTCTGTATTGGGTCACAAATCATTTATTTCATCTTCATCATAATTTCTTGATTCCTTACGAATAAACGAATACACGAATAATATAATAATTTTACTTGCAAATAGCTGACAAGTTACCATAACTAATAAATAATCAAATCATATGACACATCCTTGTCTTAGATAGTGAGTTTGCAAACATTCAACAAAAATTTTCTTTGGATTTATTTACCTTTCTATGTCAAATGTTGTTCTATTAAAAAGAAAAAACACTGGAACTTCTAAATTTTAATTCACGGTTTCATAAACCATGGCAGCATCTTTGAAAGATACTTTTTTGTATTTTGCTTATGGTAGCAATTTATTAAAGAAAAGAATACGTATTAACAACCCTACAGCAGAATTTATAGGCATCGGCAAACTTGATGTAAATATCAGTAAATATGGACAATTCCTTTACAAATTAAACAAAAAGTAAACAGAAGTTAATATATTTAAAAATTATAGTTTTCTATAGTTTTATTTGCCTTAACTATTACTAATAAACAGCAACACAACTTACAAAAAGTTATAATCGTTTACTTACAGAACCACCAATTGGACTTTATAAAATATTCGGATCATTGGCGAGGTGCATCAGCAACCATCATACCAACCAATAATAAACATGTGTGGGGTGCAATTTGGAGATTACATGTTATGGACATGTCTGCTTTAGATAGGTACTGCATCTGTGATATAATTAAGTTTATTCATTACTTTCTTACATTCTAATGTACAAGCTTAAAAACCTCTTTGTAAGTTTTAAAAAACCTGTAGCACTAGGTAACATATTCCAACCTGTAACATTTCAGACAAGAAGGTGTAGAAACAAATTGGTATTTCGCTAAGTTAGTTGAAGTTTTAACACCTGATGGAGGTAAAGTTCAGTGTCGCACATACCAGCAAACAGTAAATCCACCACTAAGAGGACCTCATGAAGAGTTACCACTAGAAAGAAGACCATCAATTACTTACTTGGATTGCATTGTAAATGGAGCAATGGACTGTAATTTGCCTAAAGATTATATAACTGAGCTAAAAAAAATTCCACACAATGGACAGAAAGCTTCTCCAAAAATGATTGAAAAACTAAATATGTAATTGACTGAATTTATGTTACAATATTATTCCATAAAAGATAACTTTGTAAATATTATATAATTTATATAACTTAAAATATAAAACTGGCCAGTTTAAACATTCATAACTTTTATTTTACAATTATAGATGTCAGTTAGGACTTGAATTTATTCAAATTTTCTGTTCTCTAAAAATATGATTACTTCAGAAATTTACACATCAAATACATTTCTGTATTTTGCTTATGGTAGTAATATGCTGTCTTTTAGGATGAAATTAAATGGCTTATCAGCAGAATTTGTCTCTATAGCACGTTTAGATGTAAGTATAATATTATACTAATAATGTTTCATTGGTCAACTTTATTACTAACAGTATAAGATAAAAAAACCATTTATTACTGGGTGTAGAATAGCCGTCTGGACTTTATTAGGTATTCAAGGTTTTGGGGAGGACCAACAGCAACTGTTGTGCCCACTGCTAATGCTCATGTTTGGGGTGTGATCTGGCGCATGCCTGTGGATAATTTGGACCGTCTTAATGAGTAAGCAAAGTTTTCAGACAGACATTTATAGACAAATTAATTATAAAGGCAATATTTTTTAAGATAATATTAATGAGAGTAAGCAGGTTTTAGGTTTAGAATTAAATAATTAAAAGCTTATCATAAACTTGGTTACCTATTTCAGGCAAGAGGGCTTAGAAAGAAAAATATACTATTCAAAGTCTGTTCAAGTTTTATCTCCACATTTAGGTATTTATTCTTGCCGCATATACATCCAAACATTAAATCCGTTGCCAATTGGAGATAAAGATGAAATACCTGTAGAACGTTGGCCATCCTGGACTTACAAAAAAGTCTTAATAAATGGTGCCATGGAGCATCAACTGCCGCAATATTATATAGAAATGTTAAAAAATATTAAACACAATGGACAAAAAGGATGCTATAAAATGTATATATTTTTGCGACAATATGCAGACAGTAAGAAGTCTTGTTTATGTATTTCGCAGCAACCGGTTCAAAAACCACTTCAACTGGATTTGAGAAAATTCAGAGCTCAAAAATCGAGCAGCTAAGTAAATACTAATATAATTGAAAAGTCTTACTTATAAAAAGAGGAAGAAAATAATAAGTCATATCAATTAAAAAATCACTTTTATTTTAAGAACGTTATAGACCTTGTTTTTATTAACTTGGTATAAAATATATTTAAACAAGGGTTTACTCAAAAGTATTTTTGCTATTCTTGTAACTTTTTATTAATATAAATATTAAAATTATTATTAATAGGTACTCGGTTTTCATTAAATTAAATATAAAAATTATACACTATCTCAATCGTTTGGTGAATTTGTATCTAAATTGAGCATATAGCACAACGCTACCCCGACACTATATTACATAATAAACACGCACACAAATCACACGAGGAACACATTGATTGGAAATTATTTTATCAGTCAACAATTTACGAATAATATAATCACTAAAATGAGGTAAAGTGCCCTATTGGTGAAAATCACAATAATAAAAAATACTGATGAAAATAAGAACAAAATATAACAAAGGCAATGAAGAGCCCGCAGCGAACGCTGTGTGAGGCAACGTTGTGCGAGGCTTCGCCGCAGTCACTCCGCGCAACCCTTACTCGTACACTCGCCTTTACACTTAATTGTCTCCACGCATTAAATTTAATATTTAAATAGAAATAATTATAACGATTTAGTTCACTGTGATAGGAAGAATGGCGCTGGAGTGCCTCGGCTGGCTCGTCATAGAGTTAGAAGTAAGGTTCACAAGTCATTTACCACTCGCCGAATTAGTTTACAGTCAAGTTATTCGCTTACCATACTTCTAATAAAAATAAATTTTCATTATGTCGATTACAGAATTATTTAATTGCAAAATTATGTAGAAACATTTCGTTTTCGTCATTAGCAAAAGGCACTATGCAATTTCTTTATGATATTTAGTTTTTTATCAATTTAGTTTTAGAAAATTATCAATTCGATATTACATTGTAAAAAAAAACAAGGTGCCTTTAGCCCCTAATAAATAACAAACAACAAAAAATAATATATACATATATGCATATAATTTATCTAATAACCAATCCTATACAACATTTTATGCCATTTATTGCATAAATTATGATGCTCAATTTCAATAATTGTCTGGCGATACGTTTTGCTTTCTCATCACCTCTCGTAATAATCCTAAAACACTCCAGAGTTCATCGTTTCTTCGAACTTTTAATATTGTCCACTAGTTTAGCTGCGACGAATGAAAATTGTTAGTAATAATAAATGTTTAAAATAAATTAAACTGTGTATTCGTGTACTTGTGTAAAGTTCCTCATTCAATCAACAATCCTGCATTCCTTTGAAGGCTGGATTTCTGAAGGCACTCGTTTATACCCTTAAACCACATTATCGTAAAAGTTATTACAGTCACATTGGACCCCCAGAGTTTGACAGTGTGGTCCAATGTCCAGGATTGTTGTATATTGGAGTCTAACTATGGTTGGATATACAACTATTTTATAATATTAACTTTTAAACTGTAACAAATAATGCGTCTAGCGTATAATTTACTTATTATAGTTTGCTATTAAAATCTTTAAGTATTCTAAATGTTTTATTAAATCTTTGAATACAATTCTTCGAATCTAGGGAGTTCGTATTTAACAAGCATCGGTACTCGCTTTCGTGCTATTCCATTTGACAATGTCTCAGTGCCAATGGACTTACGCTTTACTTGGAAAAGGAAAGTAATTATTATTAGTTAGAACTAGTCATAGCTTTATTGTAATGCGAGTTTACTGGTTAGTTATATGTATAAAGATCTTGCAAATTAGCTAGACTTTGGCTACAGAGTATAGGTAGTTCACACTAGGCGATCATTGTAAAATTATCATATATGTATAACGACTATTTAACGAAAATGGCAGACTATCTATTGCATTGTAATTGATACGGAACACATCGGTTGCAGTTTCGTTACTTGAGCATGCATACAAAAAATACAACGTATCTAAATACAATATAATAATAAAATCTTAATTTAGTATTTTGATTTGTTTAAGTCTTTGGTGGTTAAATCCGATTTATGAAATTTTTTCCTCGTTACAGTATAGAAATGAAAAACGAAAATGATACGCTGATCGAATTATGAGTATTATAAACATGTATTGTAACGGACGCGTAACGCATTTATTGCTCTGCATCGCACGTCACAAGTGACAAATCTGTATAATGTTAAGTAGCGCACTTACAAAAAAGTACTCACAACAATAACAAAAACTTAAGCTAATCTACAAATTTGACACTCGCTCGGACGTTCGCCCATCCGAAACGACAGCTCTCGCCGGTCAAATATAAAGAAACGAATTAAAATAATTTGTACAAGATCTTACCTAAATTATCATTAGGTATCTATACACACTTTACAGCTTACACGGTAAACTTAACAATAATAGGCTGCGTCATAAATGACTTCGATACAACTATGTTACTGAGGTAAACTATATAGGATTCTCGTCTTCGTCGACGTCGCTCCGGGCGAAGCCGAGTCGTCGGGCGAGAAGCGCTCCGCCGCCGCCGGCCCGGGCGGCCGCCGAGCGAAATAAATAAACGACGCGGCGAACAATTCACTAGCTACGCTTACAACTAGATTCGAAGAGCCGGGCGCGACCTCAGGCGCCCGGCCTGAGGTAGATATCGGCAGGCGGACGGCGCGCTAGCAGGGCGGCGCGTCGCGCAGCACGCCGTTGGGCCCGGGCGGCGGCGGCGCGCGCGCCTTGAGCGCGATGGGGCGCGGCTCGGCCGGCGCCAGCGGCTCGGCCGCCGCGTCGTCCGAGCCGCGCGAGCGCAGCGACGACAGCTCGCGCACCCACGACGCCAGGCGCCCCGACACGCCGAACAGGTTGGAGCCCGAGCCCGTGGCCACCGCGCCCACGTTCACCTCCTGCATGGCCGCCTCCTCCTCTGCGACACACGGGTGCGACGGGTTAGCGACTGCGGCCTCGACACGTTTTAGTCGCGCAGCAAACATGGACAGCGGCAGGGATCGAAAGTTGATGAGCACGTCCGACCCTTATGGTGGTAAATGAGTGATTGTCGGCATCATCATCACTATAATGGATAAAGGGGATAAATATCGCACTCCCCTTTCAGTTTTCCGCCTGAATGCTGTTTTTATTGCTGTACACATTTGTTGGAGATAACGTTATACTAAGAACTACAAATCACTAACATGTATTACTTTATAAAAAAACTATAATATTAATACACAATATAAAGTGTAAAGCTTGTCTTCAAATATCAAAGGTATTTTGCTATTAATATATACTACAAAATCAAATAATCTAACATATAATAACAGTCCCGTTCATTACTACAAAATGATGTTGAACCAACTTCTAACTAACCTTCTATACTAGAAGCAATAACGTGAGGTAGCGACATAAAAACATATATTTCTCTACTAATAATAAAGTACGAAGAATAACTAAACGTTGATTGGTCAGTCAGAAAATGATAACACATCGACAAGTGGTGTCAACGTTACAGCATGCATACCGTTACTTACAGTTAACAGAGTGCAGCCTGCTCGGCGCACAGGTCTGGCACGTGCGGACAAACAAGAATCAAATATTACTACAGATCATCAACTCTACAACTAATATTACTTCTCTGTTATCATTTACTGATAATAACCAAAATTTAATTACGAATACTTTCAATTTCTTATTACTTAGGCAAAAAAACTTTTTATCAAAATCTTTGATCCCTGCCGCGACACAGCTTTAGAAAATGATGTGCTTATAGTTTTAAAGAACTTTTAAAAATACTTTTTTTGTCAATAAAATAGAAGGAAATACTAAACGTCAAAGTCCGTATCGATGTGTCAATTCCAGGGCGAGGCGAAATATAAAATTTTGTAAGGCCCAGACAGACGCACTCGACTGTTTTCTGTAGCTCGACTCACCCGACGCAGTCCGCTGCAGTGCGTACATCTCCTGTCCCTGCGGCGTGTGGAAGAAGGAGCGGTGCCGGAAGTAGGGCTGCGCAGAGGGCGCCAGGTCGGCCACCAGCTGCAGGAACGACGGGCGGGCATGAGGGCGGTGAGCCCAGCACGCTCGCATCAGTTCGTACAGCCGGTCGGGACAGTGCTCGGGCCGCTCCATCACGCCGCCCTCCACCACGTAGCGCACCACCTGCTCGTTGGACAGCCCCTGTGCCGAACACGTGGACGGTCAAATGACGGTACGGATTGAGGATGACTAGTGACAGTCTTATCGACACCCGGAACAAAACATACCTGATACGGCTGCATGGCGAGCGTAGCCATTTCCCATAACACGACCCCGTAACTCCATACGTCGCTGTTACTCGAAAACACCTGTAGATATGAATACGTCAGTAATGAACCGCATTACTAGCTCCACGGTGTATAAGAAATGATTAATATAACATATATAAAGCTCACCCCGTCCTTTAAGCTCTCGGGACTCATCCACCTGACGGGCAGTAGGCCCTTGGTGCCTTTCCTATAGTAATCAGTCTCATAAATGTCTCTGGTCATGCCAAAGTCGCCCACTTTCACGGTGAGGTCCCCGGCCACCATGCAGTTGCGCGCCGCGAGATCGCGATGCACAAATTTCTTCGCCGATAGATAGGCCATACCGTCCGCTATTTCTATTGCCATCTGAAGTTATAAAAAAATATTTTGTCATGCCGAAGTCAGTGTAATCAATAGCAACGTAAGTAATTTTGTTGTTAGACACAAGAGGTAATTAAAAAAATCTCTAGGATGGAATGGTTTAGTACCTGAAGGATGTTCTGCAATGTGGGTGGCACGGACGCCGGGCCCTTCTTGGGCAGCGAGGACTCCGCGTCGGGGCGGTGCGAGCGCAGGTAGGTCTTTAGATCGCCGTGCTCCATCAGCTCCATCACCACCAGCGTGGGCTGACCGCGCGACACCACGCCCAGCAGCCGCACCACGTGGTACGTGTCGAAGGCTTTCATCACCGACGCCTCGTTGAGAAACTCGATACGCTCCCTGGCGAACGGATATATTTCGATAAGTACTTCCGATATGTACACACGTTAATAATCGAACCATCCGACTCGAGAGTCGAGAGACTCACCTGTCAGTTGCGTGCTCATTGACAGTTTTCACAGCGCATCGAGTTTCTGGTTTACCTTTTTCTATATTTTTCACTAAGCCCTCATACACCTGCAGAATAACCGGCCAATTTAAAAACAGATAAAAAAAGGTTCTAAAAACTACGGCACACCAAAGCGAAGACCGACCATGCCGAAGGAGCCCTGGCCAAGCTCCCGGATGAACTCGACGCTGCTGCGCGGCACCTCCCAGTCGTCGGGCACGTACACGGTGGACACGTACTCGGGGTTGACGCTGGCGAACAGCTTGGGCGCGTCGCTGGGCGGCATGAGCGCGCGCCGCGCCGCCCACGCGCCCGCCGCCAGCAGCGCCAGCAGCGCCATGCAGCCGCCCACCACGCCCCACACCCACTCGTAGCTCAGCTCCGCCGTGCGCTCCTGAAACGTACCTCTCCACATGTTCACTTCATATTTTTATAAGAGAACTCTTTGAGATTCTTCATTAATTTCTATAGAAAAAGCACACACTAAGTCTGAATAAATAAATGTTATATATTAAAGTGAGGCTTATATGAAGTGAGGCGAATCTCACGGGTATAAAGACGTAGATGTCGGTGGAGACGTTGCCGGCGCCGCTGAGCGAGAGCGGCGTGACCCGCAGCGAGTAGTTCCCCGGCGCCAGGTTACGTACGAGCACTCCGCGTCCGTTCAGCTCGTAGTCCTCCGCAGTGATGCAGCTCGCCAAACCCATCTCCTGCGTGGCCTGCGTACGAAATGGATGACATATTCCTATTACTCGGCAATTTCATATCGAAATTGAAACATTTTTGTTACACTTATATTAAATTTAAGACAAAAAATACAAAATTAATAAACTAAGCAATTTTAATCTCAAATCCACCTGATTATTATCCTCAACTCGCGAATGATGTACGTTGTATGCTACGACAAAACCATTGGGGTCCTCGGGAGGCTGCCACGTTACATTGACTTCGGGTAAAGTTTTGTTAGACGGCAATACTTCGGCGTGCATACTCCGCACAACATCAGCGTTTACTAAAAAAAAATATGAAAACATCAATAAATATATTTGTGTGTCATAACGCTACTTGTAACAACATCTATCGGTTATTTTACAATTATATAATAATAACTGTGTCTCAAAAGCGGCAGAGGCCCACTCACGTCTCTCCAGAGTGCGGAAGGTGTAGTGCGCGCGCTGCGAGCACCACTCGCGCTCGTAGATCTGCTCGCTCTCGTTCTCGTGTCGGTCGCGGCACGCCCACACGTTGACCGTGTACCACGTGAAGTGCCGCAGGTTGTCCACCGTCAGCGAGCGAGCGCTGCCGTCCAGGTCGTAGTACAGGGTCTTTACGTACTCTGCGAATATACACGCATTGATCGAACTGCAATTTCGTGCGAAGTAATAATAATCATTGGTTATTGGTTTAAGAATAAGTTACTATATATTATGCTACTAAATTATTAGACCATTCTACTAGTCTCTGCCTAACTTTATATGACATTGAATCGTTGGGCACATTGATGGGTTCAATTCACTAAATCGCAATTTTTTTACAATAGAATACGACTCACATATTTTTAAATCGTTTTTCATTTGTTTTTATACTTTTTCAGTTCAAATGTTTTATCAATCATTAAACAACATATTTTTACTAGTAAATTTAAAAAAAATCACGCAAACATTTTATCAGTGACAATAATTTACAATAGAGTAAAAATAATATCCATATTTTTTTATCTAATGTAAATTACCACGTGCATATAACTTTACGACAGTCGATAGACATATTCGTGTAAATCAAAATATATCATGCTAAAGCGATAAGAAATATAAAAAGGCAATTATGTATTTTCATAGCGCTTTTATATTATCATGTAATACATATTTTGATATATATGTATAATTAAAATATCGTAAAAAATTTACGATCTTTATTCTACAACCTTTACCCATAGATATGCGGTTTAATAAATTAGTTATACTACAGCATGCAACTAAGTGTGGACACGACAGTTTAAGGATACGTATGTAATGTAAACCTGTCGAGGGATCCTTTGCGATGCAAGCGTTATACTGGCGATGACTGCACTCTACTGAAATATTAATCCGATGGGGTGATTGTTAGATGATGATAAAAGCAATATATGCAGCAAGCTTCGGACGAGATAAAGCTAAAATAGCACGTTGATTATGAAAAATACGATACAATTTGGGGTTGGGACAAGACTTTGATCACGCTGGAAGGTCTACACTATTGCACTTTCAACGCGAACATTTGAAACGCATGATGTATTAGTTAGTGAGTTCAAAGCATTACAGTCCATTCCTGTTGAATTAAGGAAACAGGTAAACATATTATAGAAGATATATTACTATCAGCAAATCGAATGGGATACGTTTGTTCAAAGATTTGTTTACCTTTTTTCCTTCTTCAATCAGAATAAACAAAACAGCAAGATGTAGTGTAAACAAAACAATAACAAAAAAAAAACTCGCAAAACTTTCCTCTACAAAAAGCATGATTTTCATTTTCTGATTAAATATATGCTTTTAAAATTTTTGTCGCTGCCAAATAAATAAAATATTTCTCTTCTAACAAGTAGTTTATTTTATTTATTTATTTAGATATTTATTGACGATCATATTCTTATTGATAACGTAAAATTCTAATTACTAAGCCATACGTACTCCATGAAAGAGTGTTTAAATCATAAATCGAAAAAAAACTTACTTCCTTCCGTTGCGTTGGTGTTGTTTTGTCCAATGAGCGGTATGTGCGGGTCGCCGATGATGACGAGCATACTATTGACGCTGTCGTCAATCGAGCGACGGAGTCTTTTCGCCGCTGACTCGTTAGTCAGCATCTTGGGTCGTTCAGTTTTCACGTATACCTAAACATATTTTATGTTTAAACACTGTCCTGTAGTATTGCCATTACATTAAAAAAAAAGATCATAAATAATCAATCTATACAAAGTTAAAAAGTTTAAAATCCAAACGGACAACACAATTCTGGTGGTGCCATTGACATATATTTTTTTAAATATATCTTATACGAAACAGACTCGTGACAGTGCTCACATGGTTCTGCAGCGAGTTCTCGAAGTTGATGGTCTCGATGCGCTCCTCCTCGGCGAGCGAGCTGAAGCGCGTGGGGCGGGCGTCGTCGCGACACGCGCACGTGCCGCTCGCCACGTCGCCCGTGCCGCCCGCGCCGCCCGCACCCCCCGCGCCCGCGCCGCCCGCCGCGCCGCCCGCCGCGCCGCCCTCCTCGCCGCGCACCGCGATCAGGTTCACGAGCGCGCTCGCTGGGGACCACGAGACAATTTATCAATACATCATGCTCCTACTAATAGAAAACGACGCTCTCATTCAGAACCGGATCGTTTTGTAACAAATAACCTTGTATTAACAACATATTCGCGGCTCCTTAAAAATACTACTAATGCAGGATAATTCGTGTATGCGGTGGGTGAGTTTCAATAAATATGTAAATATGAATAAAAAACTTACGATTGCCACAATAGTTCACATTGAGTGCCAGTATCTTGGGCCGGTTGTAGTTATTCGCCTGTATTTCGACGTGGTAGAAAGCGATAGTACCGTTAGGCATAGACGGCGGCTGCCATTTTATCGTCGCAGAATGCTCCTTAAGGGATTCCACTGTCAAACCGAGGGGCGGACTTGGAGCTGCAAGAAAGTATCATTGTTACTGCAATCTCTGGCTTTTATAAAACCACAAAGAAGCAAAGTAAAGGGTCTTCGTAATATTCAACGACGGTTTTTCTTTTCGATAAATTTGTAATGCGTATTTTGTATATAACATTACAATATTTCGGCAACTTACGTCCGGGTAGAGTCTTGAAGTAAATAATAGGACTCTGCGCGCCTTTCCTGTCTTGCAGTGTGGTGTAGGTCTTCACATAGGCCGCGTATCGAGTGAAGGGAGTGAGTTGAGTCAGTGGATAGAAGAGCGGCTGGTTGTTGTTCTTACAAGGGCTCTGCATGATCGATTTCTTGTCTATGATCACTGGCTGTGTGCTACTATTACGGACCTCGTCCACCGTTGTGTCCACAACGTTCCAACTGAAATTGTCAACTGAATAAATACAGTACTTAAACATTTCGGCTCTTCTAGAATGAAAAATGATATCAGTAAAGAATTAAAATATTGTGTATAACGACGGTAGACAATTTGAATATGTTCCGTTATCACTGGTGTTTTTGACTACGATGAGTAGTGAGTACATTAAGACGAAAATATATATATAAACTTCGATCACTTTAAACATGGCAATATTATTAAATCTTAATAAATTGTCGACGAGACGGTTGGCGTGGTTGGTAGATGCTTGCCTTTCACGCCGAAGGTTGTGGGTTCGATTCCCACCCAGGACAGACATTTGTGTGCATGAACATTTGTGTTTGTCTTGAGTCTGGGTGTAATTATCTATATAAGTATGTATTTACAAAGAAATATGTAGTATATAAGTTGTCTGGCTTCCATAGCACAAGCTCTGCTTAATTTAGGATCAGAAGGCCGTGTGAGAATAATGTCACACGATATTATTATATTATTATTATTATAATTGTGGGTTTAGAATGATGGCCACAAGTTTGTGTATATTAAGTGGATAAATACTTACGTATCAGAACAAGCGTCTCGCTGGCCGTAAAGCGTGACGTTGGACTCGGTGGCGATGAAGTATATCGAGTAGCCGAGCAGCTTGCGTGAATCTGACATGCAGTACATGTTCCACTTGAGAATGGCCACGCGTTGAAATATCGAGCTCACCTCTAGGTGGAGCGTATCTTGGTAACCTGGTAAAAAAGTTATAAGTTTTCATATGCAAGAAAATAAAATTAAAATAATAATTAGATAACTTCCGCTACTAACAAAAATCGTAAAAATTGGTAGGAACTAGAAGAGATTGAAATTGAGTATGTATAATAATATTAAGACATTATTTTCTATTCGCTCAGTTTGACTTTTCGAGAACTATTTAATAAATATTTAACTAGGTATGACTACAAATGTATATATTGTATAAAAATATAATTTTATAAGCTTATAGAATAAGCATATGTAACTAAGACAGAAAATAACGCAAAAGGCAGTGTAGAGCCATCTTCAAGATTACCTCGCCTTTCTGACGGCCTTCTTGAACTACTTACACGTATTCTACTTACAAGATGCCTGGTCTCCATTGTTATCTTGCGATACTTCGATTTCACTGAAAGTGGACACTGGATCCTTTGTCATGGTCTTTAGTTGTTGTATCTGATTGTAGCAAAGCTTCGGATTGAAGTGTATGAATAGACGCCCCTTCGATATCTCTATTGACTTGTGCGTCGACCAGTTCCATAACATCTCCAGATTTGGATTGTTGAATATGTATAGACTCTGTCCTCTAAACAAATAATACATACAGAATTATATTATACATTATAACGAAAAAAGGCAATGTAAATATATTCAATTATAGAAGAGTTTGTCATCAAAAGGAATACAAATGTAAATGTAATGAGCTTGTCTTTGGGGACATTACAGACTCACTTGTTGTCGGAGCTGAGCCCGCCGATGCGTTTGAGGCTCTTGAGGAACATGAGCGACACCAGCGGATAGGACCGAACAACGCGCAGACTACCGTCTATCTCTCGGATAGCTCCTAACGCCGCTTCCAACACCGCCATGGTGTTGCCTGATACACGAAAACATTATTTTTTAGACACATATATATATACATATCTAGGAATTATTAATTAAAATAGTGGAAAAACGGAACGATAAATGTATAAAAAATTTAATGTATTTAGATTTTTTTTCTATTAGTAATACACGACTATAAAGATGTTTATAGGTGTTTATTAAAAAAAATCTAAACAAACACTGTACATTTTTTTCAAGTTAATCACTATTACTTTTTACATATGTAATGAATATATATTCATTTTCAAATTATTAATTAATATTATTTTCATATTCATTTTCAATATTAGTTATTGTGATTTATGTATATGTTTAAAAAAACATACTTTTTTTACTTTTAGGAAGCTCGCCTGGTCTTTTTGTTTCCAATTAGGTACATGCTGTTTTGTATAATATAATTCCGTTAAGTAGCGGTACTTTCACAAGAATAATACGGGGGTTGCAGACAGACTTTTATATAAATAAATGACTGATTATTTCCAAAACGTATCTCTAATAAAAACAAACGAACGTTATACAATACGGTTTATAGATTACCACAAAATAGCCAAAAGGTTTTCAGAGGCCATACTTTAAATAAATTCAGAACACAAACGTTTTACATTAATACAATTACTATTTTAGGTACGAGAGCATAATTATAAAACCTCTTATTGTAGATAAGCTAAAGATTTAAATAGTAAAACATTAAAAGAGGAGGAATTTTCCAATTATATAAGACTTGGAGATAAATTTGAAACAACTGATGAACCAATCTCAACCGCAATTGTATGTATAGTTTACTTTGAAATTAGAATAATTAGCTCAATAATAAATAAATTATCAATAACAATTGAAAACTAAAATTCAGGCTTGATAAGCTTTCCTCACTTTCTTATACTATAGTGATACAAATCGTGTAGAATAAGGAGTCTATAACGGACTCCGATGCAACATAAATATAATTGAATCTACGCAACACTTTAATGTTGTGTACTTCTTTTATGTTTGTTATTTTCGAAACTTTGTAACATTTTCGCAAGATAGAAACCATAACAATTATTTACTATTTAATAGATTATCAATTTATTTATTATATGGTACCGTAATTTTAGTATCCTGCTTAAAATAACTTAGTATTTAATCAACTTAAGCCTTTATATTTGTTCATGTTTCGTCGCGGCAAGAATTTGGTTAGCAGCGCACGCTTTGTATTTTGGTTTTGTGGTATGAATATCTTTATATCTAAGAATCGGTAACTGGTTTAACATAATGCGTAGTAATTGCTCACCTCCGCCGGCCCGCAGCGTGATCTCCAACGTCCCCTTGACGTGTGTGCAGCCGCGGAAGTGCTCTGCGGATGTGACCGAGTCGATCTTGCCGCCGAGACACTCGCGTACGCAACCCGATATCGGACAGGGCTCGCACGTAGAGTTGGACAAGTTGCCCACCTGAACCAAAGTTATATAAATAAATTAACATAACGATAAAATATTAATCAATTACAAAAACTATCTCGTATCGTCTTTTTTATTGTCTATCATATAAGATTTCTAGAAAATTATTTGAAGCATTTTTTTAATATCGTAATTATTATATGGCCATATCAGAATCGGTTCAAACGTACAAATGTAAGAATAACTTCTTAGTTACATCGTGTTTAAGTACAAAAATAATATAAATTAAGCTTGTTTTGCGCGTAATTGCAACGATATTATTTATTGTTTGACGGAAAAATATTGCGTATATATTAAACAAAGTGGTTGCGTCGTTGCATTTTTTTAATTACTATAATAATTTTATTGCAATAATGTATATTTCTTTCTTAATAAGTTGTTTCAAGTCTTAATTTGTTTATAATTTTTTAACATCATATTCGTTTTTGATAAAATTCAATTCGTTATATATCGAAATAGAATAAAAATAGAATAAATAAATCTAAGTCAGACTTTCTAAGTGGAATGGGTACGCACACGCACAAGCATACAATTTTAGGAATAAAACTTGAAAGGAAACCTGGACGTGCTTCGCATCGTCGACTTGAATGATAATTTCACTGGAATAAAGTCAAAACAAACTTCAACGTTTGTCGAAAGTTCCCTTCTAACCTAACTATCGACTGATTTAGCAAACACTTATTCGGGGCACGTGACACGTCGGCACGATTCTTAGAAAAGAACAGGTATAAAGTAAAGTGAAAACAGGACCAACAAATTTACTGTTAATCATATTAACAAACATTCCTGAATACACGACGGTATTTCTTTTAGAAATATCTACGACGTAAATATTAAACAAATGTGTCATAAGCAGAGGTATGTCTTTGCTCGACTTACAAGAGGGAATTAATTTTAATGTATCACGGTCTTGTTTTTCTGGCTCGTAGGATAGATGTAGTAAAAGAGACGCAACGAAGATGCGTTGCGAAAATGCTTTGAATACTAAGCGCGTTGATAAATATAACTCTTTGTTTTCTGATTGAGTCTTAATGAATTCATAAAATATAATTTACCCATACATTATTCGTCAAGACGAAATGCGCACAAAGTTGACGGGTTTTACAGTAAAAATGGAAGAGGTTCACCACCTAGCTCGTAGCCAATTGTAGTACCAATTAACCAAATTAAATACACGTTCAATTTCAAAGAGACAGAGTGGGTTAAACAGACTTCCTATTTTGGTTACATACTGACTTTTAGTTACAGAAGTCAATATAGCGTTTAAATATATATAATATAAATTAATGACATAGATTTTCCTTTACAAATACTTTACGTTGTATGCGTAAGCTATTTTTATGTATTTGTATGTGTATTTTATTTATTATCTTCATAATAATCACAGGAAAATATTTAGTTTTAGTTTATTTAATAGTAAATCTCAAGTAGTCGTTTATATGCATCAAATTATATATATTAGGTATATTTCTAAATTGTGGTTAGAGATTGTTCAATAAATTTTCAGTCAATGGTTTATTTATTTAAATTAATGCATTAAACGTAGCATATTAGGCTAACCTTTCAATCACAAGCATGAGTGCACACAGACTACCAATTACATGACTTCTTAGAATTTGTTCTGCAACCGATTTGGAAGTCGATTTAACTGAACGTCACATGTCTCGGACAGCCGAATGTCTGCAGTTTTACATCCATTAATGCAAAAAGTTTTAACTGGATATTACTGTATTTGGTGATTTGTGTACCGCAACTATCGCAAATAACTGTTACATCCCTCGTTATAAACTTACTTACATACTGTTATCGATTTACGTAAATTACATTGACAATCAGCAATCGATATATTCTTACCAAAATGTCAGTCGTTCTGGTAATTAGTCGAATTGCTGTTCAGGTACAGACCTGGTTTCTGAACTAGCAGCAGAACTAACTCTTGAACCTATATGCCGCGAGACCCTTTGAAGGTTTTTCGTGAATCACGTGTTGCAAAAGTGATATAAGAAAAATAATTGTAAATTTAAGACAATTATAATATCAATACTTTTAAATAAACATTAGTGCTAGTGACTTTTAGCCTTTTCTTTAATAACTTAAGAGCACTAGACCAACAGTAAGAATTAATATTACGATTAATGTAAAATATTTTAAAATAACATAAATCAATAGATGTTTCACTTAAAAAACAATAACGTATTTTATTAATATATTACGATAGGTGAAACTATTTGTTGAATTAATTGTACTTATTTATAATATCAAAAAATTGTATTAATTAAAGATAATGTAATCTCTGTATTGATAAGTAAAGACCTATTTTAATTTGACCTTAGGTGTAAAATTCTGTCTCGATTGCGTCACAAGTTCACATCGGTTTACGACTGTAACAAAACTGTAAAAATACTACAATGTTTATTCATATGTCATTCAACTACAACATAACAAAGTTAACTGACATGACAGCATTACGTTGCAGAATATACGCCGTCTTTAAAGTCACGTGTCTGTAAAATTTTATACAAACAAATTTAATTTTATTGTGTTTATACGTTGATCTCTTTTGAAATGAAACAGCGTACGTAGTTATTCGAATTTCAGTGCAACGTGAAACAAGTAACGTGTGAGTGGAGCGACTCTAAAGCAAAAAGGTTTATATCCTGCGGCTTACATCCTTAGTACTCTTACTTCCTACTTACTGTACATACAAAAACCCTATTTACTGCATACATTGAACTTGTTGCAATAATTACCGAGATTGTAGTATCATAATGTGTAGAGTACTAGGAGTAGAATATAGTAATGGACCTGGACGGACAAATGGTAACTTGATGGTACGTGGTGACATTTTGAATAGTATCTATTGGTTCGTTGCTTAAAAACAATGCTACCAACGATATATCCTTTGTGATTACATTTACAGAATAAAGAAATCTTAAATTTATGAATAGTCTATCTTACCTTATTTTTGTAAATGTAAATTTCAATACAATACTTTAAAGTATTCAAGAAATGGTCATAGGTTGCTAGAAACAATTAATGCCTCATCCGTTTTGTCGATGTCGGAGACAAATTATAAAAATAGTTCTAGCGTGTTCGGTACCTAGTTGATGCACTCGCTTTTTAATTTAATGTATTTAAATAAGCGCACACATACATTTCGGTATTCGAACTTAAACAGATGGAGCACGTATAACAAAAAAATGTCGATTAAATCCGGACACGTATCTTTTAAGTGCTTAATTTGCAATTTATCTCGTGTTCTGCGATGTAAAACTCCTTTTTTATTTAAACTTCCCAATAATAAATTAATCCATTTTATTTTATTTTCTGTAATTTAATAAATAGCGAGACTGTGCCTACGTCGTCAATGACTCTGTTTTCTATATCTCTATATATATTTTACTTTATTCTTATTGAAAGGTCATATAATTAATTAATTAATATGTAGAGCGTTGACTTACCTCCATGTATCTGTTAGGGCAGACGTAAACGCAGCGGTTTCGCAGGATCTTGTAGGCGCGGATGTTGGGCTCCGCGTCGCCCGCGCTGGTCTGCGGCGGCGGCGATGAGCGACACTCTTGCTCCGTCACACAGCGGCGGGACAGCTGCAGGACAACGTCATCTCATCATACTGCATTATGTATAGAATCTAGTGCAGTTTTCTAGTGGATTTTTAAAGCATTAGTATATGGCATTACACGCATGTATATTTGTCTCTGTGTCTCTCCCGCGCATGGCTGGTAGAGTCGATAGTCACCTCGTATGTGTTCGCGGGGCAGCGCTCCATGCAGGTGCGTTCTTTGCCGTAGCGAAAGGAGAAGTTGGCGCAGACGTGACAGTCGCTCGCGAGCGGCCCGTCGCAGCCGCCCGCGCACGCCGGATGGCAACACTTGCCGTCTTCATAGCACGCGTGCGTGCCGCACTTTGCCGGGCAATCTGTGATTGATCAAATTAAAATTTTCCTAACTATCCCGTTTTTGATTAACATATTAAAAGCGATTATTGTTTTGTAATATATACATTATTTAAATAATACATTATCCAGCCTTTTCAATATGCAATGTAAAGTGTATGGTCTACAATGTATTTCTTTAATTACCTCTTTTTTGACAGTGTTTGTCGTCCCAGCAAAGGAGCCTTCCCGTGAAGTCAGCCGGACATTGCAAGTGTAGCTGCCTGTGATCTTCCATGCGACTTTGAGCGTTAGGGCACAAGCCACAAAGTCGAGTATCATAGTTTGACTATAAGTGAAGAAAATTTTAAATAAGTAACGTAGGTATATTATGAAAAACATATTTTTTATACATAACATACATTTACAACGTTGTAGCATTTTCTTTTCATTTTGACGATGTGCCGAATGACAATTAATCAACACATGTTTTTTTCAATGATATATATAAAAGGAAACATACCTTTGTTCCTTTTAATTATTAATGTTTGACGATAGTCATTCAAAATTTAAAAAAATTGGTTATTCAAACCACAATTGGAATGACTAACTGAAACTAAAATAAAAACAAATAACTAGATGATTACATCTCGAGACTCGTTCCCACGTGTGTAATAAAACTTTAATTATAAATGAAGACAATCAAATTGCTTAGCGGCTGTTTAGTAAAACACCGATTTCGCTCTTTCTGACATTATTGATTTGACATTCGGAAGAAGAAGACAGCATTAATCACCCGCTTAACAACATTAAATAAAGACGAAAAAGTTCCAAGTAAAAACTCATGAAAATCATCATGTTTTATGACTTTTTTGTTCTACGTATTTTCTTTAAAAAAAATATTTATGTATAAAAGTTTAAGTATTACTACAAAGGCTACAAAAATTAAAACAATGCAACTCGTGTAATAATATAATAATAGAACAATTTCAAAGGAATCTAAGACATTAATATTGTACATCTTAAGCGGAACTAATAACAAAAAATCCCACGGTCCCTGTCCGAAACGAGTTCTGTAAGGAACTTTATATTGGCCGAGAACCGCAATACCGTCGTTACATACCACACGCCTGCCGTACTGGTATTAATGCACATAGCTGAACATAAAACGAGCCATGAGCTTCGAATCCCATTCTAACCACTAAATAAATCTTTCTAACGAAAAATTATCGACGAGCGAATGTTCGTTTCGCACAATCAAAAAATGGAATAAGTGCTTTCTAATTTTCTCGGAATGCATGCGAGAAGCGCGCGCGGTGAGCTGTCAATATTTTATTGATATAAACTTTCCTATTCATAATAAAATCACGTATTTGGCACCGTATTAAAGTCTTTATACATTCTAATATAATGGCGTAATTATTGAACTGTTACATTAATAAATTAATAAAACTATTTTAAATAAATTATATATAAATCATTTGTTTTTCAAATTGTTATTGCCATATTTTGGATACACAAGCCAATAAAACGTACCGATTCTATTCTCTTTGGATGCCAAAACAACTATTGTCTGACATCTCTCAGTATACATATAATACATAAAGAAATAAAATGTTTCATTTAAATGCAACCAAATATATATATATATTAATTTCCTACGGAAATAGAAATAGCTTAATTATATTAAGAGAAAATTAAACTATTAATACAGTTAATTTTTTTAAAAATAACGATTTATAGTTCTTCAATATGTGCATAAACGATACATGAGAGTAGCTAGTTTAATATAGAATAATAATATTATATACTTACTTTTATTATATTATTCTCAGATCCTTCGAGATTGATGCGAGACCAGTCGATGGTGTTGGCGTAACAGAGGCGGTCGTTATTTTGGATTCGGACAGCACCTCTCTCTATCCTCGAAAGCGAACGAAGACCCACAGACTGTACATGACAAATTAAACTTTAATTACATAGTTAGTAAAGAGTTTAGTTATATTTCTGTTCTGACGCTGACGGTTTAGAATGTATCTTAGCCTATATACTGTTTATTATTGTTATTATTATATTTCGAAACTCACCTCAAGCCCTTCGTTATCGAATATAATAAGAGCGAAATCCTTGAATAGCTGCATGCCTCGTATCACAGACAGATTCGGAAACAGATCTCCGAGGTTACGTACACCCTTCAATCTGAAAAGAAAATAGTTTTTTACAGTCTATAAAGTTATGGAAACTCTTCCAGAAAACATAAAAATATCGAAATTAATATATTTAAAAATTGGTTAAATACTTAGCACCTAATACCTATTACCTAAATAATAACTTAGATGACTAGTTAATATCATTGTATTATAATATAGTAATATTTTATTACTTTAAAAATGTATAGTAGTATAAAGGTAAGTATAAGTCTGTAAATATTTGTAAGCAAGTTTGCACCATCTACCCAGATTATGTTTTTTAAACCTGTCTCAGATTTGGTTGTATGGAAGAGATTGCTTATTAGACATAAGTCCTTCCGTTGTACTACACATATTTTATTTTATTCTAACATTTTCTGTATTAATTTTTTGTGGTATACAATAAAGTATATTAAATTAATTTTGTTTTAAAAAGTCATTTTATTATGTGATAGCCTTCCTGATTGAATTTCGACCACTCAACTTCGTTATCATATAAACTGGTATTGTTCACAAGTCCCATATTTATGCACAGACGCACTTTATGCGCATCTAATGGTCATGATTTTAAGCGAGATTTTATAATATATATTATTAGGTATTTTATTACAAAAAAAAACAAAGACATTGGTTGTTTATAATTCCGAATTTATTTACAACCTACATTTAATTCGATTTCATTTCAAAGCAACATTTTCTTTTTATGATCCCGGAAACACTAATATTATTCCCATGTATCCTTGATTATATTATATATTTATCGGAATTTAAGGTTTTATTCCTAATGTTTATATACTGATGTTATATAATATCAATTTAATACTATCAGTTTTATACAGAGTAAAAGGAACACTGGTTTAGCATATATAATATTAATATCGACCGATATAGATAATCGTTCTCTTAGAGAAAGGCCGATACGTGTACAATAAAGAGTAATTGTATCGCATTGTATAAGATAAAATACTAAAGACGAAATATTTCTTTGTTTGTAAGCAATAATTGATTTTTTTGTAATCAATAATTTAGACGGGCCGGTTGGCGTGGTTGGTAGATATTTGCCTTTCACGCCGAAGGTTGTGAGTTCGATTCCCAACTATTTGCACACAAAGGAAGACATTTGTGTGCATGAACATATCTGTTTGTCCTGAGTCTGGGTGTAATTATCTATATAAGTATGTATTTACAAAAGAAAGTATATGTAGTATATCAGTTGTCTGTTTTCCATAGTAAAAGCTCTGCTTAGTTTGGGATCAAATGGCCGTGTGTCAATAATGTCCCAGGATATTTGAATATATTTTTAATATATTTAATAAAAAGCTCTGAAACTACTGAACCGATTTTAATAATTATTTCACCGTAAAAAAACCACATTAACCAGAAGTAACGTGTTTTATTTTAAAAAAATATTTTAGTGATAATAACTTTTAAAGTCACAAACTGAAAAGCATCCGGGCAAAGCACGGGCACAGGTATATTGTATTTAATTAGAGAAATTTTAATATCATGTTTTTGCCAAAGTGCGTATTTTTTAAAGTAAAAACTTCTTTAGGCGCGTTGCGCTGGTTTATCTTAGGGGATAGACTTGTGGCTTCGCGTCTCCGACATGCTAATGTTAATGTAATGAAATCGTTGAAAATACAAATTATATAAGTGTTTTTTAAATATTATTTCTTTAAATTAAGCTGTATCAATATTTTGTACCGAGTTTGCGTCATATTGTGTATTTTGATGAATAAAAAGCTATATAATAAAATTAGACAAATATATTAAACAGTTTCAAGTTTTAAATTCTACCACCAATATTGTAGGAATAAAGAAGTCTATAAAGATACCTGTATATTAAAATGTAGCCAGTGACTTCTCTTAGTTCTGGGAAACTGACGTTTTCGAACGAAGCGGTCGTCGCTCGTTCGATGAGCACGATGCTAAGATGACCTTCTATCACTCGACATTCGCGCAGCTTCTGTTCCATGTGCTCAGGACTATTCCTTATGTCTATTGACGGGCATACTGCAAAAAAACATAATTTATATTAACATTATATATCAGGCCTTAGTGCTAGCTCATCTGGGTACAGAGCCAATCTAAATATTATATAGTACACATTAGCCCAAGGGACTTAACATCTTTGGTCTTTGGCGGTCCATTGATGGCGTAAAGAATGTTCTAGAATTACTGTATCAGTGTCTATAGTGTTAACTCCTTACCATCAGATGTTTTAATTGCGCAGCACTATTCGAATTATTAATTTACTTATATAAATGTATTTTTCGCGGTCTAGGTGATAATGATTGTATTATGTATTTCCGGATCCACCCACAGTATATTTTAGTGGGGGTAAAGAGCGTTATTTATGTAAAAAAATTATATTTGTAACCTATAAAGACCATTAATTAATTAGTGTATATGAAATGAATTGTATCGTCAAAATAAAGCCGCCATTAACAATCGTTTATATTTGTATTCTAAACAAATGTTTTAGTATTACATAATTACATATATTTTTTAATATATAAATCAAACTAGCTTTTATTGTCTCGCTTCATTATACAAACACTATATAAACTAAAATAAGGTATACTTTTTTAGTTATCAAAAAAAAAAGACGGCATAAGAACAAAAATCTTTCACATTTATAAAATAAAAAAATAATTGTTACGGTAGTTTAAAAACTTGTTTACATTCCTGAAAGTAAACAGCAGTTCCATATTGTGAACTAATTCAATTGAATGTAATATCCGTAGATTGTACCATCGTCGCACATTAAGTGTTAGCAAAAGTTCAGCTGAATCGATAGTGTGAAAATATTTTAAATTTCAGTTTCCAGAATTGATCCACTCAGAATAACAAGTGAAGTTAAATAAAAGCTTGTAATAAAGCAATTACTGTTTGATATACGACACCATTTAAACAGATAAGGCCTGAAACAGTTTATTATAATAAATGTAGGGGTTTTTATCTAATTAAATTAAGTTTCTGAAATTGTGTAATAATTTTATTAAAATTATAATAAGTATTATTAATAAAAACACGCAGCCGTTTTTCAATCTGAGTTAATCTGTGTTTATAATTCATTACTTGATCGGCAGTAAAGGTTCGGTAAACACCCCGAGGACGCAGGGATTTTGCCACGTGTGTATGTCTTTTCACCAATTGAATAAAAGACTCCAGGCTTATATACATAAATGTAAGGTAAAATATTTTTTTCCTTATATTACACACACACAAACAAACTTAACTCGATATTTGATTCATATTTTTACAATGATATTTGATACGATACTGTCGATAGTCGAATGACAATTGTAAAACTACGTTATAATATGATTGATATTTTAAAACGAAATAAAATAGTTCATAGTTTAAAAAAAATGGCTTATAGAATTAATTCATAAGTATTGTCATTTAAGGTCTTCATGATTTGCTTTTCTCTTGAAATTTATTGTAGAGGATACAATTTTCGTAAGTTTTATTTTAATTAATCTGAAAAATACGTATACACAATAAGTTGGTAAAAGCTATCCGGCTTACAAACACATTTTATTTTATTAAAACGAGTAATAAACTTGTAAGTAAACTTTTTGTAATATTTTGATATAACATATCTTCTTAATGTTTCATGAATAAGGATTATAATTTAATTGATAATAATCATTTTTCTATTTTCAATTGATAACAACTTAAATAGAAATTTATCTTAATCAATATTAATTTATTTGTTATTGTTTCCTTTGCACCATTGATAAAGTTAATGGACTCCCGTGAAGCAATTATGTCGCTATACCAAAAACATTTTATCGGAATAAGTTCTGAATTCGAACTACATAATTTGTCATATAAGACACAAAAACATCTACTATACTTAGATTTAGTTTAAGTCACATAAGCGACTAACAGCTTAAGTGAAATTAATGATTTCAAAATTATATTTAGTAGGTACACACAAGCCGGGCCCTCTTTATAAAACTGGTTGATATATATTTTCGTGACGAACTGAATTCGCAAAATTTAATGAACGTTAATTTTTATGAGCCATGTAACAAATTATTTACATAATAATGAAGTAAAATGCTCAATTACGCCGTGACGTATTCTTTTATTAATTTAAATTAAAATGTATTATTTTAATAGCAAATTTATTTTAAGAGAGTTATAAAAACCGAAGTGTCGAAGCATCATGAATAGGAAGTTTCCGTTTGGCGCATCAGAGTTTGGACACATGCCCAGTTTCATAACAATTATATGACTTTTTCTACCTACACCTACAAAAATCATAACTCTATCTGCCCAAACCTTTTAATTAATTAGATATCATAAGCAACGCATCGTTAATTTATTGATTATATTAATTTCATTACAACATAATTTTTTTGCAGTCCTATTCTCATTTTGATTTTGAGAAATGTCATAGTATCTTATAATATTATGTATGTTGCTGTGTATACAAAATAGGCAAAAAGTCGTGGAATTTAGATAAATCCATTATACTGACGTAAAATATTAAAAAATTAGAAGATCCGGAGTTATGCCTACTCTAGGCCTGTAAGGCACCGGCCTAGGGGCCCCGCCAGCCAAGGGCCCAGCCAATAATAATATAATTTTACTCTAACCGCTTCGGAATGGGTGCCTCAAATGTCAAAGTACCACGCACATGGCAGAAGTACGAGTCGCTTGAAGAGATCCAAAGGTACCATTGGTTTACCTTAATTTAAACGTATTTGACCGGTAAATTAATCAGACAAAAAAATGTCCAATAAAACATTGGTCTCAAAAACAAGGTAGACTATTTTACAAAGAAGACTAGGTAAGAATCACGGCAAGAGATCTGTGGAAAATCATTGACCGAGGAATACGGAGGAATCTGTGAGAGGCCTATGCTAAAAAGCAAGACAGTTAAGCGTTTCCGGTGTCTTAATTACAACTAATTGAAATTCTAATTAGATGTAAATTAAGATTGTCGGTAAAGGTTAATAATTAAAATAATATCACTGGACGGCGCCTATGTTTGTTTAAAAAATACTATTGAAAATTGTGAGTTCCTATGCCAGGTAGAATTTAGATCAGCAAAAACTACCTCTAAACCATTATGAATTTAACTTTAAATAATAAAACTAACGTTTATGAATATAAATAATCGAAAAATACTGTAAAGGGAGCACAATAGAAACGGTTCAAGTTTAATTCATTTACTGATAACGACTGTTAGTTTGTTTTTATACATAAACATAGATGAGAGATGGATACAAGGTCACATTATTGCGTAGTTGAAATGTCGGAGGTAAATACGCAGTAGGCACAGAAAAGGAAGCAGGACTTCGTACGCAGTACACGCATTGCGCATGTGCGTTGAAAGCGCGGGAGGGTGTAATAAAATGGCGACTTGTTTAAACAATAACAAGGAAGTGTTCGTTTCTTTATTTTATCGTCAAACACTACTACTTATACTATCGATATTAAACATGAAGTAATACATAAAAGTATTTTTTTCAAGTTTTTTACATATTTAAAATTAAATATGAAATAGGTAAAATAACATTTAGACCGTGTAGGTAAAGTAACTACGCAACTTTAAGTTTATTATAAATGGAATCAATGAGTCAAGCATGACTGTACGAATTTGTAAAATGTTTATGAAGGATACGCGGTCGTGAATGAACACTATATCTTCATTGTGTGGATGTATATGGGTGAGCGATGTGTTTTGATTAACGTGTTTTCCTTTTATGGCCGATGTATAACGTCTGCGTCCAATGTTTTAGTAAAATATTTTTTTTTTGTAGTAATCATAAAACGTATCATATAAGTAGATATAAGAAACCATTAAATGGTTATTTTTAAGATATAATAAATGGTTTATGTTTAGTTTATTAAAAAAAAGTATGTATATATATAGTTTACTATGTTAATACCACCATGTTTTATAATATATAATCTGACTGTTATAGCTGATGAATGGTTAGCGGTCAGCTTGACAGTTGCCGTTCGACGAAGAATAGTTGAACGAGAGTCCGCGTCGCAGTCACAGTGGATGCACTGCAATGCAAATGAACTCTACCGCAGAACCGCCCGCGCCCCGCCAACCTCGGTCACTCAGCCCAGCGGATATTTATAGAGAATGGAATGTTATTGTACTCCTTACAGGTACGTCGTGTTGTGACGCGATAATGGTATGGTTATAACTTGCTTAAACGCTTAAAGCCTCTTTAGTCACATCCCTTTGTAATGTATACGCATTGTTTTATATTATTTACGAGTAATGTTTAAGTTTTATGGATTTATTCCACGCCACCTCCAATACATGTATGTAATGTAAATTACAGATTACATAGAATTATAAAATCTCGAATAATATTTATTCTTAAGTGAAATATGTCAATAACGTAAATTAAAAAGCAACAATTTTAATATTGTGTACGATATGAATACACGTAAATGTATCGATACCGTTGATGCCATCAATACATACAACACTACGACGTAATGGCGAAACAGAATATTGAACGCTACGATCCCCGTCCCTTCTCTTCTCCCCACTCCTCACGCTTACTACGTCGCTACTACAGCCTTCACTCCGCCCCCGCGTCCTCCCGCCCTGTACTACGAAACCGTCTCGCTAAATGTATTATTATACCTCAAACATGTACTGGAAAGCAAAAATAACTTAAAATCAACGATGGATTGTTGAAATAATTATAATAGGCACGACATTAATGGCGAAGCCCTCGTTTCATTAACGCTTAAGATAATTTTGTGATATTATAGTCATTGAGCTCGCTCACTGATGTTTGCCAGATAAACAAGTTGCGTCACATGTGGCATAACGTAGTAGGTACGTGTAGTGCAATGATGCACATGGCGTCAGTGCATTCTGAGCGATAAACACACACTCGGCGTACTCGCGGGAATTACTAGAGTATGCAACTCAATTGTTGTTACACAACTGAAACGGGCGACGATAATCTGCCGTAAATGCCGCTCGCACGAATGCATTAATTAAAGTGATTTTATTATAATGCAGATTATAGACAACTTTCCATATGTGCGAAGAAATATGTTGTGACCAGGTCTTACTTTGTAGTATTTTACACGAACAAAAAAAATAATAAACTAAAAATGTAATAAAAATAGGCGTTTTTTTATTTACATTTTAGTTTACCAGTTACGATATCCCTAGTTCCCAAAGTTTTGTTAAGTATTCAAGTCTTATCAAATCGATACTTTAAGTGAATCAATTCTCTAGCAGTACACTGACATTTTTGAGTCGACATGGTTACGAAAATCAGCTCCCTAAATTCAATAACGCTAAGAATGTGTACGGCAAGTTATATGTAAATAATTTTATTTTTACACCTTTATTATTATCCATATTAATATATTACTATTCATCAAAAGAGACGTTATGCCACACCTCTTATTTAAACACTTATACTTTCTTTGTATGTAGTTATGCCTTCATCGTGCTTACTAAAATATAGTTGCGTTATCTATAATATTAATTGATGTGTGAACTGTGATGTGAGGATAATTTAAATATATCAAAACAAATCTTTATTATAAACACTTATAGTGGCAATTGTAAATATTCAATAATACGTTTAACACATCGTACATAATATATAGAAACACATCATAATTACTTAATATTAAATCGTCTACATATTTTACATTAACGTTAATGGTTAATTAACATTCAGTACAAAATAGTTCAATCGGTCGCATTTGTGATAGATAATAACAACGTTTAGATTATATATTTTATCTTTATCGCAATAAGTTTCATAATTGAACACGAGTGTGGGCGTGTGCGTCGCGAGTCTATTTCCGACGGAGCGGTCGCGGACTGCGGCTGCGGTCTGACTCATTGCACTTTCACTGCAAATAGAGCTGCTTGTCTACTGATAATTGGCGTCGCTCGACTACATTTAGATACATACTCGAACCGACAACTCGAATGCATTGACGTCGTCCAACGTCACGTGCACAATGCGTTTGCAATTACGTCTCAAGCCCCGGATGTCCGATAAACGTAAACATTCTCGCAGATGATCACGCGCTACATATCTAGGCCAAGAATATTCTTTGAGGACCTCATTATCTATTTATTAAATAACTACAGTCCACAATAATTGACAGAATTATATACCCTAAGTAAGTACATCACGTAAAAAATGATTAGGTATTATTAAGTAGTTATTTAAAAAATTGTGTTTTTGTATTTAATCAAGGTCGTTAATGTTCATACAAAACATATAGATAATTATCTAAATTATAATATATTATAAGAAAACAGTGTATCATGTTCAAATAACTCATAAAAAAATTAACGGTGCTATTCTTAAAGTTTTGTTAACACATTCATTCCCTCACAAAGCTTAGTAGAACAGATTTATTTCTGAGAAATACGCATACATACAACTTCTAGTTTTCCTCAATTCACATTGTGTGAATGCGCAGTGTGCTGTGTGATGCACGAAGGGACAAAAATGAGACAATTATACTAAACAAGAAACAATATATTCATGATTACATGGGGTACAAATCAGTACGTGTGTTAGTTTCGATTGCTTGATTATTGTATTTAAATTAATAAAAATATAATAATTATTGAAATGAAAATAGCGATAAACTAAGAATCGGTAAAGTTTTGAAGTGTACGGGTAATCCAGAGGCGTAACGTCGCACTACGTTGATTTATGTTTCCGGTCTCTGAATGAAGATATCAATGACCGCCTCACATGGTGCGCCCGCGTGTTATTGTTGTTGTTCATTCAAATTCACACAGCTTATTACCACAAATGTAGATTACAATATTTTTGCACATCCGTTCATAATCACTCTTCGATAAGACTTTATTTACAACGCTATCGAAATATTTGTTTTGCATATTTTTATATGAATGTAGGACGTAGGGTTGACATAAAAATAGCATTTAACCGGCCTCACATTTGTCGCCAGATATATTTTTAATGTATATAAATATATATCATTCTCCGAAAAATCGTTATCTAACGTTTATTTAAAATAATAAAGTTTGACATTTAGTATTAATAGTGAAATGTAGGTTAGTGACTTGTATTCGTTTACAAATAAATGGTTAGATACGGAGCAAAACAAGTTGCGCAATGTAATGATAACGTGGGTAGCTAGCTCTGTTATTACATCGCCGAACACCATACATACCGTAAAATACCGTAAAGGAAACTTCGACCACAAACACAATAGGAAATTATATAATGTTATGTTATTGGTATGTTTTAAATTTATTGGTAACTGTGTCCGTTAGTAGATTTATGATTTAAATAATTTAAACAAAGTTTGTCCGATTGCTAAACGTCACCGCTCGCATAATTAATATAGTGATAATGTTAATAATGGTAATACGCCAACGTAATATGGAACGGGTGAAACATTAATGAATCGAAATAGCTATAGAGTTGTCACAGTTATTTACGTTTGCGTTTTACTTGATTGACCTACAAAAGTTAATAAATATTAAATAAGGGTAAATAGAAACACCTTTTTAATTTGTTAATTAGTAATATGAATGAGTCGAAGTTTAGTAGTACTATTTTTTTGACAAATCTCATTCTTTTATTAAAAGCTATGTACGACGTCGGTCAAGTTCCTGAATACTTAACTCGTGACGTAAGATTATATTGACTCAAACCTATTATTATTTTTAAAAGAATGCCCGCAGCTTTAGTTTATTTTATTATTTTTTTATTATCCTTAACTGATGATCGTGGGTTCAAACATGGGCAAGCACCACTGAATTTTCATGTGCTTAATTTGTGATTATAATTCATCTCGTGCTTTACGGTGAAGGAAAACATCGTGAAGAAACCTGCATGTGTCTAATTTCACTGAAATTCTGCCACATGTGTATTTATCCGCATTGGAGCAGCGTGGTGGAATAAGCTCCAAACCTTCTGCTCAAAAAAGGGAGAGGAGGCCTTTAGACCAGCAGTGGGACATTCACAGGCTGTTACGGATTACGGATTACTTTTTACTACGATTAATCGTAAGTTGGTAGTGTTTGTCGACAAAATCTTGGCTTACGTAACTGGCGTAACTGATGGTTGTCGATACATTTAACAATAAATACAGTACAAAAGTAAAGCTCATTGAAATGACTTGCGTCCCGACAGCGCTATATGTGTCGGTTGGCCAATATTCAACCGATGCATTAACGAAATTGATGTTGTCAGCTGTGCAATTTATTTACAATAAAAAAACATAAGCGAACTGTATAGTAAACAAGTATTGAACTGTTTTAAATAATTTAAATAGTCACTCGTATCAATATTGTGATAATATTAATAAACATTTTTGTGAAAGTATTTCTCAAACAAATAATGTGATTGATATAGAGTTTTCATATAAGATTATTTTTAGATGATATTATATATTTCCAAGGCGGCATTAAAATAACTTTTTTTGATAAGAATTAATACTATAATTTAATATAATTATAATTTACTATAATTTATAATCATCCCTTTTTTAATATATATGTATACATTATGTATACCTATTTATTTAACAGAATACGCATAATAACTACGACCAGAGTATATATTACCGTTTGGAATACCTAAGGATGCCTATAATTAATGGTGCAACATCAAAAACATAGCTTTTAGGCAGTCTTGTCTGCGCTTAGTTTTGTTCATTCATCAACGATAGAGCGCTTATAAAAATGCTCGTAAAACTATTCATGGTCGCTGTAAGCTAAAAACAAAACAAGCCTTTACAAATTTAGAACAATTTTATGTAGAAAGTTTCTAACAACAGGAAAATAAAACACTAGATGTAAAAGACTTTTCATAACAAGAAGCCATAATAACAGATGATACTTTATCGAAACCATTTTATAACTACCATCAAGGTAATTCCATTTTCAGTACTCATAGTAACGTTAATTATAATCAATTTCGAACAAAACTGCTCGAACAAAAGGCAAAGTAACAAGATAATACAATACGTATAAAAAGAATATATGATTATAACAAAGCTGAACTAGGCTAAAAATAAGTAGTCAGAGCGTTACGGTAGCATGCGCAAGCGATCCCGTGGCGCTCCTCGTTAAGAGGGAAAGGGTACCGGGTTTTTTAGTCGGTATTCCGATGTTCGGGGCGTACTCCCACATACCCATTGTGGGGGGGGGGCACTGTTCCTGCGGGGGAAACGTGTAATGCGTTTTTCCAGCGTCAAAAAAGGGCAGCGTCAAATAAATAGCGCGCACCACACCCTGACGAAGTGGATCTTTTGGGGCTCAAGAGCCATTTCCTGGCGGCAATAGTTGGTGGAGACCTCTTGGTGCCGGGTGATAAATGTTTAGAGAATAGCGAGATACTGGATGGAGAGGGCCTCCTTCAGGGAGAGTGTCATGTCACAGAAGGCGGCCGTGGAGCAAAAGCTCGAGGAGGACGCCTCCATCGAGCCGCTCCGCATAAGGAGATCGGGGATGAGACGTCGGCGATATGCGTAAAATCTTCCGCCAATAATTCAAATAAAAAAATTAAGTAAATATAAGAAGTATCATTATAACATGCATAATGCACAATTACAATTTCTTTTATTTTTTTAAGTTACCTCAAAAGTCTACGATACGTAAATAATTCAAAAATTTTAAGAATTTGTATTTTATACATCTACTTCTCATGTAAAGCTGTTATGGAGGTTTGGTAATCACAGCTGCAATTACCCAAATGTATTGTTTATATCATAAACACACCAAAAGTGATCTTTTTTAAAGTCGTTAGTCAGAAAAGGCGCGTCAAAAGACTCATAACAGCATTGTTATTCTGAGACGCCACTTAACGTAAGTATTTTTGATAATTAGATATTTGATGAGAGGTAAACACATTCTATAGACACGATCTTGATTTATCATTTTAATTTATTCTTATTTCTTTGTTTTAATATTTATCTTTATTTTTAGTAAATAGGTTAAGTGATTTATTTATTTTCTGTTACTTACGCTTACGTATCAGCATATTGATCAATAAAGTATGCTGATACGGATATATTTCTTTTCTTTTTTTTACCCGATCCCGATCTCGGGCAGTCCATTAACATCAGGGCAATCTATAATTTTTATTAATTAACATTTTTAATAATCGGTCCACCTTGTCACAGGGGCGTCCAACACTATGTCCTCATTTCGGATTCTATCTGCTAGAGAAACCTCATTCATTTTTTAAGATCTCTATAAATATTTGCTGTTATTTTCGGTTTGCCCTAACTATGCATTTATGTTCAAGATGCATTTTTCAATGGAAGTAGAGCTTATTATCTCACTCATCGCATTCCAGACTTCACTATCAATACAACATGACACTGGGCACAAGTGACCATCACGATTTTCTATCGCATTTTAAATTTCCTTTTTTGTTTAGTAGAAATATTATGTGATGAAGTTATATTTTATTATTATTTTAAATGTATATTCGTAATATTGAGCATGTTGTTTTCATCTGTGAGTGGAAAAGCATTTAATACACTGCGAATATTTAAATATTTATCCTTGTTAATGTATCGTATCTGTGTTTGTAGTAATCATTTATAAATGATAAATTAACCATTCAAGATATTTAACGTACAGCACGCGAATCAAACTTCAGTCAAACTGAAATACTGAAAAAACCTTTAGGGTTATACCAAATGAAAAGCAATTTTTTGTATATAAAGACGATAACGATGCCGAATAATAAAATATTCGTTTTTACTAAAAGAAAATATGTTTATAATTTTTCAAAGAAAATGTATACCGGGTGGGTAATATAGTATTACGTTGAAATTGATGGAGGATATAAGGCTCTCCGTTCAGATATTTATGCGAGGAATGTAATAAAAGTGCGTCGGCGAGCGGAGCGCACGTGACCTGCCTGTGAACCCACCCACGAATTTCGTACCGACATTATTTATTTACGCATGCCGCACACTCACAGATGGCGCGCTAATAGCAGCCTAATCCGACAGAATTCCCTTTTTGACCGTACTATGAAATCGCATCCATTTGTAATAAATTAATCTATTCGCGTTTATTCTGATGTTATATTCACTGAAGTTTTATTTCACTGGTGGTAGAGCTTTGTGCAAGCTCGTCTGGGTAGATACCACCCACTCATCAGATATTCTACCGCAAAACAGCAGTACTTGGTACTGTTGTGTTCCGGTTTGAAGGGTAAGTGAGCCAGTGTAATTACAGGCACAAGGGACATAAAATCTTAGTTCCCAAGGTTGGTGGCGCATTGGTTATGTAAGCGATGGTTAACATTTCTTTCAATACCAATGTCTAAGGGCGTTAGTGACCATCAGGTGGCCCAAATGTTCGTCCGCTTTCCATCTCTATAAAAAAATAATATATATAGATGTTATAATAACAAGTTCTACAAAGAATGTTTATTCAATTATTTATGTTACTAGGATAGTAGCATTTTAAATGATATTGAAGATCGTTGCAAATATTATTAGCTGTCTGACTAGACTTTACAGTACAGCGGCACAGTATCGCGTAGTGGGATCTCTGGTTGTAATCAGTGCTAATATGCAGTTGTCCGTATGACATACGTCCTTTTATGCGTTTGGCTTCTTAAAACATTCAACACTATTATTTTTGTTTTGGTTGTTGCTTTGATTAAGTTGAGTATGATATTAATCCATTATGTATCAATTAAAATAGATCAAGGTTACCTTCAATTTTGTTACATTAAAAAAAAAAACGTGATGACTTTGAGTTAGAGATTAAAGAAAGAAATATGACATTGTAGACTTTTTGCCGAACTTTGAAATTTTCTATGATATTTATAAGCATATATATATATATATATATATATATATATATATATATATATATATATATATATATATATATATATTTATATATATATATTACTTATAATCATTAAATCTCTCTTATTGTATTATGTTTTATCTTATATCATGTCAAATGTATTTAAATACGCTTGTATTTTGTATTATTCTTAATCATAACGACACAGAAAAAGTTGTTATCCTTTGTGAGTAATTATTTCTAGACTGGACACTAGATCCGCGACGGCCCACGCCTTAAATTGTTTCTCTTGATTTGTTTTTGTAAACATGTTTGATATTGTATTTACGTAGCGAATGTGAATGTGTATGTTTTTTAAATAAAATAACCGTCTCCAAGTAACTTGAGTGGAATATATAAATATATGATTAAATCCGTTTTTGTAAATATTTTGATAAGATTAATTAAACGTTACATCGCATCATATGCAGAACAAAAAAAAACAACAAAACATAAAAAATGGAAATAATTAAGAATGTAAAATCAAATCAATAAGAAAAAAACTAAAAAGGTTTATTGATGTTTTTTTTTTTAATTTAAAACTATGAAAAATTAATTTTCTTAATTGGTCAGTATAACTTTTAGTAATAATTTCATATAAAAATATAACATTTTCACAAACGTACATACAAGTATATAGTTCGTGTTCTAATAATATAGTCAATGTTACTATCTACTATGTATCATTAATAATGTTTAATGCCATTTACTAACTGGTCCTCTAACTCTAGATATGTTCAAGTTTGAATACCCATTTTACTGCTCTATCCGCTTTTATAGTCTTTATTAAGTACTATCGATTAAAAGAAATATGAACAATATTTAAGTATTGCAAAAATAATAATCATAAATTGAGTTTTTATATATAACGTGATTGATTTATCATTACAGATAAATCAATCACGTTATATATAAAAAAATCATTAAGTCATGTAAACGATATTATTTAAAATGCTATTTGGGTACCGGCTTTGCATGCAACAACAGTTGCTTGCAAGTTGATACACCCATCTGGGGCGCTTGTTTGCACGCGTCGGCCTCGCAGGGCGTAGCTCCGGTTGTTTACGTCGCTAGAAGTTCGCCGGTTGTGACTTCACGGTGACTCATTAACGGACAAAAGTCCATCCGTCCAACGACACCATACCAAACATTCTTTAATTAATATATTCAATACATGGGAAAATGCTCAACTTTCTTGTCCACATTCCTCATTCGAAAATAATGTAAACAGACGGTTAATGCAGAATATTTAAAGGGCTCAGTAGAGGAAGGCAGCAAGGTCGCGAGGCGCGGTCGTCGACCCGGAAGCGCCGAGGAGTGAGAGGGGGTCTGTAGGAGGCTTGCTTGAGAAAGACCCCTTGCTTGCGGCATTCCTAGAGCACTAAATTGCGCATTAAATGTTTACTATATATCTAACTTCCATTTCCATTTGCGCATATTGATCTATTTTTACACTAACGCATTTTATATTGGCACTGCGAAATTGTTTTTCTAAAGCATTGTTAGTTTCAATCGCTTTGTTTTAAATAACGTTTAATGCTATTTTATTTATATCTACACCAGACACCACATTATAGAACAAAGTGCTATACATTATAATAAGTTTGTTTGCTGTATAAGGTAAATTATCAGATCAACATTCCACAGGAACACATTTGCAGATTTTACATAATACGACTATAACAAGATACGTATACGATGTGAATGCCATTCCATCGTCGGTGTTTGATTGCGGGCACCGTGAGACTACGGATAAATTACCACTATAAAAAAACAACGTCCGTTTAAATTTTTTTAACTTAAAAGTCACTTTCGGTCTCATACATACATATATACAAGTTAGCTGAGTTTATCATCAATTAATTTATTTTCTCATTAATTTAATGGTCTTGCAATTTTTTTAATTATTTTATTGAAATTATTTAATTTCCACTGCATTTACAAATACGTGTGTATTTTTTTCGGAAATGTATGTACATTCTTTAATTGAGACATCAGATAGAATTTAAGATCTGTTGTAAAAGTATGTTTTTTGTGTATGTATGAATTGTTGTTGAGCTAATATTTCCTAAATAGAAAGTAATTACCATATTACTATTTTATACAGAAATACAAATATATTGACAATTTCTATCATATTGTATTACCTATAAAGATAAATTGCAACCTTTACCATAATTATGAAGTATAGAACTAAAGATTATACCATACCGTTGACCGTTAGTTCATCGACCGGTTTTTAAGATGAAATTACTTCTATTATAATGCAAAATACAAACCTCTATTTTGTCTCGGTATTTATTATTAGTAACATTTTTTTTCTTTAACGTTTTAATTATTTCTTAAGTTAACTAAATAAATAAGTGATTGTAGAAATTAGTACATCATCTGAAATTATGGGTTTTGGTGATTAATCAGTAACAGCCTGTGAATGTCCCACTGCTGGGCTAAGGCCTCCTCTCCTTTTTGAGGAGAAGGCTTGGAGCTTACTTAACCATGCTGTTCTACTGCGGGTTGGGGATACACGAGGCAGATTTTCGACCGTCACATGCCCTACCGGTTCCTCCACCACCAAGCACAAGATGAATAATAAAAACAAATTAAGCGGATGAAAATTCAGTAGTGCTTACCCTTGATTGATGATTCTAAGAATAATTAGTAATGATTCTCGATTATTTAAAGTATTTATGTATAATAAAATGATACAAAGCAATTTTTTTCTGAAAAAAGAGTAACGAAAGGCGTCCCAACAAATGGGCTAAGCATGTGCATTTAACTGAAGCGGTACGGACGAGTCAACCCTCAAAAACAACAAAAGCAGCGTCGAGCGGTTAGTTAACATCGTAATTTCCTGAAAAGGCAAGCATGACGGCGCGGGCGTCGATGACCACGCTTATTATTTGCGTACCGCGTGACGTACGAACCACGCGCCAGTTGTATTTGACGCAATTTTGCACTGGAAAATAAAACTGTACAAATAAAATGTCCAATAAATTATACATCAAACGCTTGTCAAATACAAATATCTAGGTAATGTCGGAGAAATGGTATCATAAAATTATACGGTGCAGCGCGACCGCTGTGAATGATTCAAGAAATATATTTTGATAAAATTTTAAAGAATGAAAATCAGATTATTATCAATATTCTATTTCAATCCCTATCTAATAGACTAACGTCTAATATTATACATCTTCAAAATTTCAAAGTATCTGTTTATAGCCATACACTCTGTTGTAGGAATTAAAGATAAAAGACGTCGAATAAATGTTAAATAATTAGCGCCCTTTTTACTATGTCATGATACCGTGAAGAGATAATTTTAAATGAGAACATGATGTCGTGATGAGTAAGTAGAGATCAACGAAGCTTTTCTGTAACAAACAAATTTGACACTCGACGTCGACCTTTTTGTAAAACGATGAAGTGACTAACGTGATGTATTATATTTAGATGAGTTTGATTTATTTTTAAGCCAAAAAATAGATATATTTCGATATGGTAAGAAAATTGAAATCAAATGTATTTGTGCTAGTAATAACCAGAATGCAACTGCGCATGTCTTCGCTAAAACACAAGCAAATAGGCTTCAATATTTGCAGGGACATTTGATTGACTTAAAATCACCACTTTTTCTTAAAATCTGTGAAAGCCTCATTCAATAAACGTTGTTCATTATTTAATATGTAAATAGATTTCTGGTAATTTCATTATTTCACTTCTTGTTTCTTATTTCAGTTGTTTACGCTTGTAAATGTCATTTACACCTTTAACGCCGTCACAACTGTAATTATTCTATTTTAATAATTATTTTAAGAGTTCAACTTTCTTAATAAATTGTAAACATAATTGTTAATAATATTTGAAATATAACATCTGTCTGCTCTACATTTTCTATAGGAAAGAATATCCACGATAATTTCGGTATAAAAATCAAAATGAAATCTATGGCTGGCGATTAGTGCAGTGACAGATACCATCAAAGTTAATGGTCGCATTCATATTAAAAAAAGCCACGTGGAATTAATTCCGTAATATTTATTTTCATCACCCATAAGAATTTAATGATCACTTGTAATATTTTCGTTTATGTTTTCCTGTATATTCTTTGTGAATTTTGGCATTAAATTCTAATGTAAAAATCATATTTGCAGATGTAAAAAAACATCGAGTAAAATCGAGTATCTCGCTCGTTTTTTCTATTGAACCTATTCATCTAATAAAAACTATTTATTACAAAAAAACGTATATCGAACTTCAAATTGAGGAATATAACATATTTGGAGTAAAAAGCCAATAATAGGCGAAAGTAATCCATTTTTGCATTCTATATACTAAGCCTTCAATCTGTTGGCTTTAAATTTAAAAAATAAACTATTTTTAAATATCAAATAATATATATGCCATGCTTTTGTCATTTATGAATGAAATAATGAAAGTGTTTATCATTTATAGACGTATAATTTGTTCAATAAAATTGCAAAAATAACCCACAGCGTTAGCACTTTTATTATTAATTTATTAAAGTAAGAATGTCTTTGAATTCTAAAACAGTTTTTTTTTAGTGGAAGAAATTGGCGCTATATAAATAAAGCGTCAATATATTCGTAATGTATAATAAATAGTAAATAAGGAAATAAAGTAATTAAATACATGAATTTAGTCATTTACAGACGCATCGGTCGCACAAATTAACGAAACCACAGAAAAGATTGTCCCTGTGATTTGAATCTAAATATACATTTACAGGGAACTAAGTAAATTTTGTGTAACTGGTTGGCAGGGATATGTTCATAACATACGATCGCGAATTTAAATGTAATTCTTATGTAGACACGAAACCGAAATTGTGCGATTTGCGCTGATGTCGGCGGAGGCATGATGCGCGCTGCGCGACGCACGATCGCCGCTCGCCCGCTTTGGCCTCTCTTTGCAAAACAACACTTGTTGCGGAAATAGCTCCGAAAAACGTTTGTTTGTTGAGTCGTCACGCGGATGCCCGCACGTTCACCTCTTGTCCAAGTAATACGCCGTTACATTACATTTTTTGCTCTCTGTGACCTTTATTTAGAACCAATCACTTCAGCTTTTCATTGCTTTGTAATAAGTTCAAATAAGCAAATTTATTATTGAATTCGGATTTCAATTAAACATAAAGATTACGCAATATTTTCGTACGCGATGTGTAAATCTAAATCGAAAATAATAAAAAATCGTGATTTAATGTTTTCTTATCTTGAATTTAAAATAATATATTCTTGGAAACGGTAATTTATCTTCGCTGGTAATCATCATACGTTTGTCCTTGTTTTATATTACTTGTAATATGGGCCGGGAGAAATCAAAACAAACAGACTTTTGGCCCCATCAAGCGAGATAGTTACGTAGCGTATGCGAATCGTGATAAAATTAGCCGATACACTGACATTGAACGCAAAAACAAAGTGGAGCGAACTTCGCGCATGCGCTCAGGTAGAGTGTAATGTGAGGCAATTTTAGCAATCGCATCTCTAATAACTGCGCGTAGATATACGGGCAAGAGGCCCATGGTGGGGATCCTGTCGATATCACCTTTGTTTAGTACTGTCACACTAATTGAAAATAGGCAAAGTCAACTGTATTGTCTCTAAACATTAAATACGCCAAGTACTACGAGTCTTAGTCGAGTCACAAATGTGCTTTGTTTATAACATACTTAAGATATGTTTAAAGCTCAAAGTTTCATAGTTAAAAGTATTTAAATATTGTTAAATCAGCATTACGTACATGTTCCTGGTTCCTTATTAAAGCAGCAAGCACTTTCGAATTTCTATAATATGACTGGTTACTTTGCGTGTTTTTCCTTGCGTTAAACTCCGTACCATGATGCTATATCATCGATAAAGTTATTCAATGAATGGTATATCTAACGAAAAGAGAGATTTTCAAATCAAACTGAAAAATCCTGAGAATAACTCGTTCAAACAATCTAACAAAACATAACAGTTTTATACAAGCATATTTAAAAGTGAATCTACCAACGGTGCGGAAACGGAGTGCATTTTATAGAGAAAGTAATTTACACAAATATTTATTTATATTATATATGTGTAAAATATTACATAACAAATGTGATCATTAATTTGCCTGTTTATATTATTTTTAGTTATAATTTTGTAACTAATACAAACGTTATATTTGTGGATAATGTGACATTCGTGTTACTTGAACATTATACTATCGTTTTCCGTTGCAATTGCGAACTATTTCCATCACATTAGACAGATAACTCGATTTGCTATACACCTTCACCGAGCCATGAGCATCCCCGTGACCCATTTCTCATGATTGTTTTGAAAATAGGTCGAGATAAATTTACTCGCGAGCCGCTTGACCGTCTATTTCTTTCGTCGTATGTAATTAGAAATGTAAACAATATCGCTAACATAAATAGAATTCATATTAAATAGTTTTTTTTGTTGTATATTATACAATACGCCTGTTATTATTACGTAAATCGCATTTGAATATTTATTTTTATATGTATAGTATAAGTAACTTTAGCTTTATACATTTGTGTGCGTAATACAAACAAAAAATATTAAATTAGTTTGGAAGAAAACAGTTCGATAAAATAATAAATAATATTTTTTGCTGTTTGTATGTTTTTTTTCACTTATTAATTAAAACATCTTAATTTATTATTATAGTTTAATGGCTCTATATCAAAAGCAATTTAGAAATTTCGACACATAGTCATTACTTTAAGGTCACTGAGTGAAAAAAAATGTATATTATGTATTTTTTTAATATTTCTAATAAGTATATTTTAAACGTATAAATGTATTTTGTGTTTATAATATGTTTAGAAGATAGTGTCTACCAGAAACCCGTGATCTAATTTCCAGCCGATCACCGCGCTACTTACTCCCACGGTCCAAAGTTTAAATTCATTTAGATTAAATCGCTATGCAATATATTACTTCCTTAACTATTCAGTAACTGCTGAATCATCAATACATGTGTGATATTAATATTGTACATAAAATGAGATAAAGTCATTGATTTAACACGAGAGGATTATACGAATATACAGGGTGACTGGTGAATTAGTATCAATACTTAAGGACGTGATATTTGACGACCATATATGACCAAAAAAAAATACATATAACATAAATATTAATAAACTTCTAAGTAAAGTTAACCAAAAGTTATGTAATTAATTACGCGTCATGTGGACGCCCTAGCTGCGCTGACGACACAACACCGTTAGGTACATTTCGTTATCGCGCGGTACTTTCCCTACGTCCAAACGCCGCCGCGTGTTAACAGGGTAGCAGGCTACCTTTGATAGACAAGCATGATCCAATCCCCCTTCATACTTTAAACCTGGCTTAGAACAGGCAAAAATACCAAAATATTTCACTCGTTTAAGCAACAAATTTGTTGACTAGGTAAATGATATGAACTTGGGACAAAAATTAACTGTTTACCTATCTTGGTATTTCCGGCGTATTTAAAAATTGAATCATACTTATTTACAACGATTGTCAATCATTTAACTACCTATTTACCTACATAACTACACTAACCTTAACAAATGTTCAAAGTGAGCTCCTGCTCGTGTGATACACAGTTCGGCACGTTTACGCATATTGTCTTTCACACGCTTTAACACGAATGGGTCACTTTACTACTCACAGTACTCACATTATTCTGCATTTGTGTATTGATAAGCCATACCTAATTACTAATTACGGGTCACACTCACACACGAAACATTAGGTATACGCGTAAGATCGATCGCTAGGGGCGCGCGCGCGGGAAGATGGACGAACCTTACGGCGGCGCTCGCCCGACTAACCTACTAACCTACTAATACTAATAAGCCGCGGGGCAGGGGGCGGGGGGCAAACACCACGCCGCACGCGCCGCGGAAATATGTCCACACTTTATTTATTTAAAGTAAAATTTTTGTAAATTTGGTCAAAAATTAAGTACCTATTTTTTTTACATAATTCGAATGAGAATCATGTACCGATTATGCTCCTAAAATATTGATCCTAATTCACCAGTCACCCTGTATATCCGTGCAGTGACGGAGAAAGAATACATTTCACTGCCCCTTTCCCATGGGTGTCGTAAGAGGCGACTAAGGGATATCATCTGGTGGTAGGATGATAAACATCCGCCTGGCTTGTTACCACCGTACGCATGGTGAAAATCTCGTGAAGTGGTTGCAGCCGCGTTTCGAGGTCAGCCAGCGTACAGCCAGTGCCCGAGCGAGCATTGCCGCGATGGGTGTTGGTCCAGTGGAGACGGCGGCTGAACCAATGCCGGGGGAAACACGCCTCCACACTTTGCCCATCCCTATCGTGGCAATACGTCGCTCGCTTCACGTCTCTTTACGAGGCGTGAAGAGGCATCTTGCGGGCCGGCAAGGCGAGGGCGGCTAGTGCAGAATCTTCTTCCAGACTGTACTGGCCGTCCTCGCGTTTGGACTCTACTACCACTTAACATCAGGTGGAGTAGAGTCATTTGCCCACCCGGCAAATATTAAAAAAAAAAAAAAAAAAAAAAAAAAAAAAATCGAATATATGTATAAAATTACAGGAGTAAAAGCCCTTAAATGTTCCCTTGATGATCTTATAAAGTAAAATCAGCGTGAAAACCTCAGACCTCTTTGGTCATAAGATAGACTGGTGCAGATGGCGAGCCTATAGATCAAAATAACCACGTCCGTCATACATACATATGTATATGAAACATCGAAACTGATTTTATTAGTTACTTATTGAATTTATTTATAATTAAAAAAGCAGTAACTAATTATAAAGAAAAAAAAAATCGTTAATCAAATAATGATATATCAGTATAATACGGTATTAGCACCACGCTCACACTCAGGAGTGGTGACGCAGCGGAGAGAGGTATGACGGCATAAGAGAGCGTCGTGCCGTTTACCGTCACGGCATACGAGTCGAGACTTACTTTCAAGGCAGGCATTAGATGATTCACATCAATATAAATATAACTCAGGAGCGTACGTCTATTTATTATACATCGTATTAAAAATTGTAATTATACGGAACCGCAAGTAAATTTACATTAGGATACATGATTTTAATTTCATATTTAAAACAATGATATTCCCATTTTATTGGTAAATATTTTAATTATCATGAACTAGGAACACAAAACCTCATTCGAGTCGTACGCTGTTGACATAATCTCCTTTGAACAAAATACATTACAGCAATAATTGTGGATAACAAAAGAAATTATTTACGTAATTCCATGAGAAGGATTACATTTAGATAATGTGTTCTATAGTAATTTATATAGTTTACGTTATTGAAAATGAAGACACGGGATTCGAATCTTAAAATTTGTGACTGAACCTTACTTAGATAGCATTTTAAATTTTTTGTCAAAAAAGCAATTTGAAAATTAGGAGTGACTCTAATAAACCATGGCAGCTGTTCTCTAGTACATGTACACACACTGTACATCCACTATTCTCACTATCATAAACCGATGGGACGGAAATACGACATGACTGGAAAGAGGTCAGGCGCAGGACTAACGGCTATAGTGTTATCATGTAAGTTAATAATAAGTATATAGTAAGGCATTGTAAATGCCATGCACATAGTAGATCTCTTCTTCTACTAGACCAGATCCAATGACAGACCGACGACCTGCTGCAATTTGTACGCCGGTAGATTGTTTTATTAGACATTCGCTGGTTTGTTAAATTATCTGCTTTTTTCATAGTCGCAGAAGCAAAAGTTATTCTTTTATAACATGTATACATATATGTATAACTTTAAGGTATTTATTTAATGGATTTTTTGTGAGTAATCGTTGTCTTTTCTAAATGTAGTATTGAACTAATAAAAAAAGTACTAAAATTGAATAAAAGAAGGCTGACAAATCACATAAAGTACCTTAAAGTATAATTTTTACGAACGAAAGACATTATATCAAGAAATAAACAAAATGCCTTCTATAATAATTATACAGTTAAACAGTTCGTCGAAAACATTGAAGGTTCGTGATGCGCTGCAAGGAGAGTATTATCTCGGTAACATGAGATTAGTACATTGATGGTGATAGTTGGTCGCGGCGTTTGTTACGGCTGCGATTATATACATCGAGCGATCGCTTATCGCGTCGACGGTGCGTGGAGCCCACCGGCCGCGTGCGGTAGGTCACGGTCGCCTCTCGCTCTATCTATAACGTCGCGAATCTTGTCGATCGCGTCTTTTACAATATTATTTTTTTATGAGCCGCGACCGATCACTAGAACCCGTAAATGTCAAATAGAGGTTAAAAAATAAAATGTTTTTAAAGCCGATCTGTCTCGTCGAGAACCGGAAGTATTTTTTTATTAATGTAAATCGTAAATGGAATGGATACGAGTTAGAAATAAATTCATTGTATATTTGAAATTTAGCTCAAATTACAGACCAATTATGCTACAACAGATTAAATAGAACACTGACTAGAAAAGGCATGACTTCATCTACCTCGACTCTAGATTGAGCTAAGTCAATAATATTCTGTCAACTACGATTACGCATATTATTTTGCTTACTCACTATCCGACTATCCGCAAATACTAATTACAAATCTATTAACAATGAGTGTTCAGTATTTGCTATCTTAAATGCAAGTCAAGTTATCGCAACGTTTGTAGAGGTTAGGAAAGTCATTAGGCACGCGTATCGACTTCGGTAGACGTTTATGTCTTTAGAAACAAATTAATTTATTATATATAAACAAGTTTATTATTTAAACAATGATTAATGGAATCATAATAGTAATTAATAACGTATTTTCAGTTCCCATAGTAGACTAGTATCAATGTTAGACTGAGGTTATAACCTATTTCATCGTGTTAACTGATGTAAATCACTATTATTATTTTAAATCATATCGATTTCTTGTTATTTTGAATGAAATTATGTAAGTTAGTTGCAATTATAGAATTTAATAAAAAATAGTGATGTAGCTGATACCTCATATCTCGGCGCCATCGGTTTTATCAGTTGTTTGTTACGATACACTCTTATCTCTTTTTGGAATTGGGCAACCTACGCAACTCATACCTTTGAGCCTGTTATCATTTTATCAATAACAATACAAATGAAAATATTTTTCGCGTGTCAATCACAAGAAATATAGTGACTTTAACTTATGTTCGAATAAATAGTTAAAATATTCATGTATTTCAGTACGTAGCCGTACGATAAACGACCGTTAATCTTCGTATTCATTACTCAGCTTGTTTCTTTAAATAAAAATATTAGCTTTGCCTGGTGCAATAAATTTAGTAGCTTTCCTCCTGCCTCGTGACAGTGATATTTCTTAAAGAATGCGCAGTTGAAAAACATTTAAGAAAACGTACTACTTAATTACAAACACATCATTTAAGGTCAGAATAAAAAAGCTAATAAGCGATATTATTATCATTTTTAATATTTTTATACAGAGATTTATTTACAAGGGAATTATTTGCATTGAGTACTTCCTATAATTGTAGATAAAAAATAAAAATTCCGATTCTCTGGGCGGAAAATGAACCAGCCATCTTGTCACCGGATCCTTTATTATTCATTTAATTACGTCTCTCGGCAGCTTCAATAAGTCATATCTCGTACATATACATAACAGACTCGTGATTTAAGTATTTACATGAAATACCTGTTTATTTAATTGTATTAATTTAATTATCTTGTTTATGAAGCATTTATAATTGATAACATATATGAAAAATCTTTTAAGTAAATAACAACAAGTCAAAATAAATGAAAACAATTTAAATAGATTCGACAAAAGTGCTTAGTATTTTTGGCAAGCAAAATAATTGGCCGTTGGCAATGTTACGCGAATAGTGCTATAACCTGCTGTAAACAGAGAACGTAAGATGACAATTAACTAAGTATATCTGTTATTTAAATTAATTTATAGAGGGCACATCGTTCGTATTTAATATTCGCTTTATTTAAGAAGGTACTCTGATTTAGTATTTGTAGAATTTAATCAGACAGCTTTCCTTACGATAATTTCCTTCATCGCCGACCGAGCACCGGATAAATTATAAACAAATTAAGCATATGAAAATCAAACATGTTTGTCCAAATTTCACCCCTCGATCATCGGTTAACATCCATATGTTCTATAAAATAGATTATATCTTATTTTTACTTGGTCGATATCAAGTTATGTGGAGTTGTAGATGTTTATAAAACAACATTTAGGTCGTCGAAAGGCGGCAATACGTCGCGACACCACCCGTCGCGTGTTCGGTATGTTCGCACCCTTCTGTTATTATCTTTGATGATAAGAAATTACTTTTTATTTTTTTTAAAGAAAGTAGAAGGACTAACCTTTTAGCATGTGTTATGGAAAATTTTATAAATTGTGCCACTTGTTACGAGCGCTTTATACACGAATTAACATAATATATAATTTCAACTACTTTATATAAATTACTAGTGAAATAATTGGCAGCGGTGGCAAATGGGCCATCTGATGGTAAGTGGTCACCACCGCCCATAGACATTGAAGCCGCAACAAATATTAACCATTCCTTACATCGCCAATGTGACTCCACCTTGGGAACTTAGATGTTATTTCCCTTGTGCATGTCACTACATGTGTGTCACTACACTAGCTCACTCATCCTTCCAACCGGAACATAACAATACTAAGTATTGCTCTTTGGCGGTAGAATATGTGATTAGTGTGTGGGGGCCTACCAGGACGGGCTTGCTCAAAGCCTAACCGCCAAGTTCTTAAAGAACCTATTGACGAGATACCTATTCCGTAAAGTAAAAGATTAAAGAGACTGCAAAAATTATTTACCAAAAACAAATTTGAGGTCCATCCGAAAACCGACACCTAATATAATCTCTATAAATGAAAAAATATTTAGAAATTATAAGATTTAATAAGAGTTTCATAGTTAGAACTAAAAAACTTATTCGAACAAAGTCATAAGACCATCAGATCTTTCCAAGTTTCTTTCGCCGGTTCTTTCAAATCTGAGGTTTCATTCCGAACTGGTCGGTGGTAGATTATTTTGCCAATTAATAAATAAGTTTAACGCTTCTTTATTAAATAAAAACTTTATTTTATCTTGTCATTTGTGGCCTTGAAACAGCGTATAGAAATAAGCTCCAAACCTTCTTCTCAAAAGGAGAAGAGCAGCCCAAGGAGAAGAGCCCAGCAGCGGAACATTCACAGGCTGTTACTGCACTTTTTTTATAAAAAAAAATATTCTCTGAACAATAGAAGATAGCTTTAAATATTATAGTAATTATAGATAACTTCCCATATAAAACTTTCTGACATTTCACAATCGTATCCCGAGGAGTTTCGAGTTTGTTATTACAAAATAGTTTTCTCTTTTTCTCATTTTATATTTCTCTATTTATGTAATTAATTTTTTTTTTATAGATTTTGAATCTTGGCGATTAGCTTACATCAGATTTAGTTGTAGCAAATTCTTAAAAGTATTACAGTAACACACCGTTCATACTGCGGGGCTAAGACCTCCATACCTTGGGAAACTATTTCACCACGCTGGAACAAGACAGATATCTCAACTATGTTTTCCTTTACCGCCGAGGACGCAATGTATATAAACATGAAAACTCAGTGATTTGCCCAATTTTAGGATTAAATTCGCGTGTTCTAACCACTAACCAGTCGCCTCGGGCCATCTCGGTTTGTCTAAAAATGCTTACTTAAATTATATTAACAAAATAAATATATAAAACAAATGATTCCTTTTAAACCTAAAAAAGAAAACGATTCGCTGACAAACATGCGGTCAACGTTCTTGAAAACGGTTCCATTTAAACGAAGGTTCTTTTTTGTTAGTGCGAATGACAGCCAATGCAATATTTTTAATTTGTATAATGAGGAAAACGTATTTAAATATTTTGATACAAGATTTAATGAATAAATATACTGATATTACCTTAAAAGTATAAGTAAAAAAATTACTAAAGAATAAACTAGGGTAATATTAGAATAAAAAAAGATTAAATCATTTATATTTTTTTATTAATCCGTAAAAAAAAAATTACCTTTTGTAAAACTAGTATGAGTATGATTTAGAAGTAAAGCGATAGTACACTTAATCAGCTATTATAACTAATTTCATGCTTATAACGGTATGTTACCTCACATTTATATGAATTTGTTCGTGATTTTCTAGAAACATTAGCGCGCATTTTCTAATGGAAGGTTAAATGCTATTTTCAACGGACTTCAAAAAAAGGAAGAGGTTCTCAATTCGACTATGTTTTTGTATGTTTGTTACGCGATCATTCCGCCAAACATGAATTGATTTTGATGATTCATTTTTTGTTTGGTAGGTCATATTTCAGAAGTGGTCCCATATAAATTTTATCGAAATTGAGCTTTTTGAGAAAATCAACAAAAAAAAAAATACATACACAGACATACAGGACAATCAACAAAATTTTTGATACTTATAAATCTGTTTATAAACAGTTATTTTTGGAGTCGGAGCCAGCCAAAGAAAAATAACCTTAATAGATATTAATAGATTAACTGGGTAGGTACTCGACTATTCTATTAATATATTAATGCGAAATCGAACAAAAGCTGATAATTGGAAAGAAGCACATTAAAAAATTTATAAAAGTTCGAAAGTTTGGTACAAAAGTAGGATTAAACTGTCCTTCTTGGCTGGCACCGACTATATTAGTATTAAAAATTTTGTTGATTGTCCTTTAAGGCTCTTGCTTTGAAGTAATTCAAATATTATTTTTTACTTTTTAGTTTAAGTTTATGCATATGAGTATAGTTTTGAAGTCGGTTTTTTTTTTTTTTTTTTTTAATAAATTTCATTTATCCTTTACATATTCGTCGTTATGTATTGAAACGTCAAAATTATATGATAATCTAACATTTACAAAAATGCCAAGCTGTACAAAAAAAGATAAACATTTTGTATGTTTTCGGTTACATGTCACATGAATAACGGTTATTTTGTTATTGATTTTAATTATGCATTTAATAATAAGCAATCGTTGTAAGGGGGTATCCCGTTACAAAGTGCGCAAGTAGCTTTCCAACGGAAGTTTAATTCATGGCGAGTGTTGATACCGGGGGTCGTAGATGGGGTTGTCTCGGTTGCGGTCATCGACCCCGACAGCTGGTAGCACTCACTATAGTCAAACACGCGATGTAGCCGACTTGCACTAAAGATAAGGTTTTGCGTGTCACTAAATCTGACTCCCAACTTATCTTCAGGATAAAGGATAAATATGATATTTACATTGAATTAATAAGAGCTGATATATTTCAAAGCATATATGTATGACGTAGTCCCCTCATTATTTTATACTCTTGACATTTCTTTGCATTTAAGCTAAATTTGATTTTTTAATAAACTCAATTTATTTCAAAACCTACGCGATAAAATTAAACAGAAAATAGTATTTATTTAAAATATCATATTACACTCATATAAACAAGTTTATATCTGCAAAAAGGCTACATATTTAATTTCTGGAATTTTGAAAACGTCACATAAGCGTGAATAAGACTGTTTTTTCTAATTTTCTTTGCAATCAATAATTATATATATTTATTATACAGTAAATAATCTACATTAACTATTAATAATACACACATAATAACATAGAAATTATATTTTTTAACTTTATTTATTTTAAAATATTTACAGTAACAAATAAACTACAGTAAAAATATTAATTCTAAGTATATTATAAAATAAAGCTTTTCTGAGAAGTTTATTGTACTGCTAATATTATTTATAAATACGACGAAGTAAGTTTATTTATTTGTTTGTTACGCATTCACGTTCTAACTACTTAACCGATCTTTTTTTTTTGCATTTAGCACACACATTGTTGTTTACAGCAAACGGCATAGGGTAGTAGTGGTCCTTCCTTTTCCCTTCATACTCGGATACTTGTATTAAGATGCGTTTCGCAGTTTCATCCGTTTTAAATTTAGACTATTGATGTGACAAGCGTGAATTTAATTTTTCTCGTAGATACAATTATTTACTAATGATAAGTAATGAATGGAAAAATATTTTTCGTAGAAATCTAAAATTTATACACGAGCAATAAAATCTTTACCTTGTTTCAAATTTTTAGTAAAACGCGGCGCAATGCCACTGACCTTCGCAGTTTTCACGGACGTTTATTTAAAAAAAAAAAACACTGTCATCTCTCGAAATAAATATTTAGATTCCTATAAGACGTCTTATGAATTTCCATATAATGACGTCTTTCAAGTTTCGCATACCTAATTAATTAAAAATATATACATTATGTTATCGTCACACGCCAGAAAAGGAAAAAAAAATGTTATTGTACTAGAAACTTTTCACATTTTATGACTATACTAACAAACAAATATTAAGAAACTTACAGCACCTTACTTTTACTTTACTAGGATTGGTGCTCTTAGTATAATATAGTTAATATGTCCTGTGCAGTAAGCCATCGCTAACATCAGTCAAGATGATGTTGTAGTGTACGCTGACTCTTATATATACTTTATAAGATTGTGCTGAGGTTAAGACGAGGCTATTCATTAAAAATGCTTCAAACAGTTAAGACTTTGTCTAATTATCTCTTGCCTTTTGGACCCAACAATACATGGCGACGGTAACAGGATTGAGGGTGCCAGGATGTAGGGCAATTATTTATATACCTATTTATCAATAAATGACTTCATTTTAAATGTTGTTAAGGAATTTTCTCGGTTAAAATATAAAAAAAAACACCAAAGACAAATATTTAGAGGATTGCCATGCTATGAACCAACGCGTCGTTGTAACTTTCCATCACCATCAGTCATCATATGCCGATTACGAATACTCGTAGCAAAGAATTTCGCATATGTTACGAATTCTGTGAATGATTTTTTTTTTCAATATATTCAATAAACATTCAGTTAGTTCCATTAAATAAATTAGCGCCCAAACTGACAGACCGACGTTCTAGGGGATATTTCTTTCAAACAATCATGATACTTTAATCTCTAAATAATAATAATATGACATACGTATATTTAGTTTACATAGTAATTACGTTTAACATCGCTTGATATTGTTTGTTTAAAACACAACTCCTCAGGATAGGCAAAATTTTACATGACGCTGTGATGTGACGTAAAGTATTAGTGAGGCACAACATCACACGTGCGTACCGACACCATGGTCGTGACGTTACATGGAGTGATGGATGGCTACTTTCGTGTTGCTAAGTATTTATAAATTCACACATTAGGCCGCATTTCATTAATGTATAGGGTTGTCAAATTATTGTAAAAAACAACCTGTATGTAATATTCCGTTATGAAAAAAAAAAGTTTTTTTTATGAAATGTAGAGTACAATTTTTTTTTTATTATCGTCGTCATTGTTTTACGTAATGCACATTATGTTGTATTTTTTACAGGCGTTTGTGTTTTTTCTCTTGTTCAGCTTCAACGAACTTCAACTTTCACTTTTACTATCTTTGAAGAGCCTACGAGAATTAGCACCGTAATAAAAAAAAATTTGACATACTTGGCGGAGCGAAGAAAAAGGATACGTTTATTATAAAGAATGATTGGCAACCTTATTATAGCGTCACATTAAAAACACTCACTGAGAGCGAGTCGATCGCAAATACCTTTACTATCGTGGGAAAAATATACTGAAACAGTTACCGGCTAGCTCAAAGCCCGATAATGAATACATAGTAGAATATTTTTATGAATGGTGAGAAAGTGGGTCGAGCTGTATCCGTTGTTAATATTAGGAAAAAGTTTGAAATATTTTCTACTAATTAATACAGATCGGTTGTACCTTTATTTTAGGATACCAAGATAATTATATCTAATAAAAATGTAATTCATAAAAGCATATAAAAATATGTTTTGATACGTTTTAAAATTTTATAATTGTACGTTATCACTTGGATAAAAACAAATACCAAAATAAGTAATATAAAACAAACAATTACAAGGAATGTCGTTGAAGAGGCATGTTCTTACGTCGTGGAGTTCGATATCGGCGAAGTGCGCGGGCGGCGGGCAGCGGGCGGCGCACACATTACACGCTCGAATGAATTTCGGCTCTGTTCGCAAGATAACGCGGGGCGCCTCCTAAACGAGGCCTCAGCTCGTCGGCGTCGAGCGGAGCGGAATTACAAACAAACAACACATCGAGTATTCAAGTCGAGTCGTTATCTGACGGATTAAAAGGCGGCTTGATACTGAGCACGCCGCAGCACGACGCATCGAGTTCAATAGCACACGTCCAAATAAAAAATAATATAAAAAAAATAGCGACCCACGAGTGGCCCACGATGGCTAGGATCAATGGCCGCGGAAGTTTTTGCGAATATCCGGAGTGTTAACGGCGCGCCGCAACTCGGCCGGTTGTTTACATTACTCGCCGATTACCAGCTTGCGGCCCCGGCCCCGGCCGCCACGCTCCGAAACCTGTGCCCTTGATAGGTACAATGACCATTAAAAACTATATGCGTACTTTTAACGGCCACTTCAATAGTATTATAAATTAATATCTGTACTAACATGTTAGCAACGATAATGACATAATTTTATATTTGTATTTTTGTTTATTGTATGTTCCATATCATTAAATGTTTAATATCATTTATTAAATGCGGACGAGTAAATCCTCCACCTGGTAAGTGGTCATCACCACCCGAAGAAACTCGCACCTAGTGCACGAAGTAAAAAGCACTGCTTACACCGTTAATGCGCCACCAACCATGGCACTTAAAATATTATAATCTTAGTTGCTGTAAGAACACCTTTCTCTCATTCTATCTAGAAAATAATAAAAATATTATTTTTAAACATAGAAATCAGATTAATTTGATTTAAATCAGTTGTAAGTTTTTTAATAGATATCTTGATCTTCTTTAATTTGGACGTCAGTTATTGAGAATAAACATAATATATTTATATCAAAAAAGCAATTTATAAATTTTAAAATCTTTAAAAAGTTATTAGTTAATATTAACTTAAATTTTCACTTTCAACTCTTTAACAGAAAATACTTTTTTTTCTATAGTTCTTACCTTTTTATATAGATTTTAATAATTGATTTATTTTAAAATCAAATATAAATAATGATATAAATATCAAACTATTATTATAGAAATTATTACAGATTATAAGTTGGTGGTTAATATTATGGTTATATTTATCTTTTTTTTCTATTGTTTTTTTTTTGTGTTGAGAATCTCTTCAAGGGTATATTAATTTTTATCCTTCATTCACTTTTATATTTAATAATTTAATTATACGATTAGATCAAGCGTTTTGTGATTATTGATATATATATTATTTTTCTTCAGCCCCCGTAGTTGGTGTGCTGGCAACAAAAACGGATAAATTATTATTGAAAGAGTTAAAATTATAAGAATATGCAAATTAATAAAAAACACCAATCATTGTAAGATATTTTTTATAAAATTTCAAATATGCAACATATTCAATTCTTCTTTCAACATATTCTATTCAATTCTTTTAATTATTCATTAATAAATAAACACGTTCTTCGGATCTTAGCAATTGTTTATGTAAAACAATTTATGAAACAAGGTCGTTATCGTTTATCCGGTTTTAAAAAAGATAAAGCGCAAAAACTAATCACGTGTCATTTCTTAGCACGTTTGTTTTTTTTTTTTGCTAAATTTGTTCGCGACACGCAAATTTTATTTTAAAACAAAAACGGAATTATGCAACATATTTTTTTAAAGGGAAAGATGGAAGTAGTCCCCTGCAAGACATGTAGCTCGATATAAATAGCTAAGAGATACAAGATGGATTTAGCTAAGATATTTCTAATTTAATAACGAGTCATATATTTATTTTTATTACACAATAGATTGAATGCCCAAGAAATCCGTGTATTCTTTTGTTTTTAGCACAAGTCAAAATAGACATCGCCGAAACTTTTGATATTCCACTGCATCTTTCTTTTAGTTCCATATTTGATTTAAGACGTGGAAGAAAGTTTACAGCTGGGACCAATTAATTTCTTTAAATTTTAAGTTTCCTATCTCTTCGAAACCAATATTTTTATCACTAATATTCAACTTCGAAATGGTAGTTAGATAATAACGGGCCGATTTGAAATTAAATATTACAAAATATCCTATTAAAAAAAAAAAATTCTTGTTCATTTTTATTGTCCTAATATTTTTAGTTTTTTAGGGCCAAGTAGTCAATTTTCATATTAAATACGCGCTTCTCACAGACGTCACACTCTTCTAGTTTTGCTAGTAACTTTTAAATTAATAATAATTCGTTTTGTAACATGTAACGGTACAATTATAAGTAATTTTACAATAAATACTAGTGTCACGCGTACCCCGAGATATCGTTTGTATCTTATAAGTAGTTTTTTAAGATGATTGATAAGGGTAAATAGGTAACTAATCTTATAATTTTGTAAACAATAAAATAGTAATAAATTATTATCATTACAAATTTCCAGTCCTGCCTTACAGAGGGTAGAGTTGATTTTATTTACGTAATCTATAACTGTATCTCCCTCCTTTACCGTCTCCGCCGAGTACGAGATAAGTTATAAGCAGAAATTAAACACATTACAACGCAGTGTTGTCGGAAATGTGACGTCATATAATATTGTTTTTTTTAACAAATAAAAACAAAACACATACTAGACAAATAAAAAAACATTTATTCTTATTACTTGTCGTACTTCCATCGAACGCAGGAAGCTACATGACAAAATTGTCTTGCCTGAAAATGTAATTAGCGCTCCCACGCCGTTTTTAATTAAATGAACATTCCAGACCTCTGTTTACGTTTGGGGCTATTTATACCGCCTAACAAATATTATGTCGATTTATGTAGTTTTTGTCACAGCAGCTCCGTTATTAAAAATAAATAAAGGATGTGATATATTTGTAATACCATTGCACTTATTGCAAATTCAATTTACTTTTGGTAAAGAGTGATAAGATTATAAAATTTAAAACTTATCCCGAGTTCTAACTCTGTTATAAAAGGCTATAAAATTATAGTGTAGTAATTATATTCTTACTTCCAGGTGCGAGCATATCACCAGCGCTAACGTAGTCACAAGCCAGTAGCAGCGCGCACGCCACCACCGGCCATGCGACCCAGTCGCACGCGCGCCGCATTACGCTGCGCCGCGCCCTCGCGCCCTCCTCCACATGACCCGAGCTAAAACAATTATATTACCTTACTAAATAAAATAAATTCATACTTTCATGCATATATATAGTTAGCCATGACATCAGTTCACGATGCAAAAATCCCCGTAAATAAAGTAAGTATATACAATTATGTTTTACGGGAATCGCAGATGTTAATGCAATTTTAAAATGGATACTACTTTGTAAGTTTAAATAAGAGTTCAGTGCAAAAATAGTCTTTATGTCATCATATCTGAAGTCATTGACTTTAAATATCAGCTCATCGAGTATAGATAAGATTTTATCGTGGCATTAATTTGACCGAGCTAATGAAGGTTACTATAAAATAAATGAATATAATAAAAAAAAGTAAATGTACACCGACTGTAACCTAATTCACAAACTACACTTATTGGGGAAGATACAGTTTACGTGAGTGAATACCTTCTCACTAGCAAATAAACACTTATCGCTTAAAAGTGTTGTAATTGTAGATTTATTATAAAAATCTGTTTTTTTTTCGTCGAATCACATTTTATCAGAATGAATTGATCAACTAAAAAAAAATAGTGGGGCAAAAAGATTATGAAAATATTAGTATACGATATCTATCCCAGTTTTCAAATAATAATAATAATTATATTTGTTTCTGATTGCATATCATTGATGCTAGATATAATTCATTGTTAGCAAGAAGAGACGGCATGAAGGCTTCGATTATGAACGTGGGAGTTTACAACATTCCCACGACATTAGGCCACGGCTAAATATTTACTAGGAAAAACATTATCCGATTAACCTGGTATCAACGGTGGTTAGTTCGCGTGAAAAATTAATTAATACTATTTTATTAATAGTACACATTAATAAACAAAAAAAAAATACAAATTTATTTTATTTCGCAAATAATCTTTACGCATTGACAATATAATTGGTATTAACATGTGTTATCGAAACAAGTATGATGACATCGACATTTAAAAGAATCCACAGTATCATATAGCAGATTTTTATTAATAAACGTAAATTTTAAGGCATTGATCTGATCGTGAGTTTTAAAAAGTATGCAGGCAACGCACACATATGAACATATGACTTCACCCGCCCATTCACATTAGATACTGCATAATATGCAGAGGTGAAAATAATTCCTACTAATAATGCTTACACAATTAATACTAATACGTGAATCATGAGATTTGAGAAATATTTTTTTTGTGCCTGTGATTACACTGGCTCATTCACTCTCTAATCCAATATTGACACTCGGCAGTAATGTAACTCTGATACGGTCCTGTGCAAAGCTGTGTATTATGTTACAGCGACACAGGGAACTATACCGCTGTTTCAAAAACAAAAAAAATTTTTTTTTCAAATACTCGATACTCTGAAATGATACAACTTGACAATTTTTCGAATTAGGGTATAATTATAAATTATTGGTTAAGAAATATATATAAATATACGTCGGATTGTTATATAGTTTATCAGTATTCGTAAATAACTTTCATCTATAAAAAGCTAAATCGGGTATTCGGTCACGAGCCTATGCAAATCTATACGATAGCTTTGCGGCACAAGGACCGCGGTGGCGCCGCACGTTGTGTAACATGCCATATAATATAGATGCATATGAAATCAGTGGTATGTTTACGCTTACATACTATATCTATCTACAACCTACGTGTTCCGTGTACAAACACTCACGTCATTGTGACGGTATGCTACGCATTGTCGCATTATCCAATAAGGTTTTTGAACTTGCCTAGATAACGACCTAACCAATCAAAACAAAATGTACCAAATTTAACTTTGTATAATCAAATTATATTTTTTAATACTGTTGACTGGCATGGGTACCAGACGTTTGGTCGTATGAATATATATTTAAAAAAAAAACAACAATATAAAATAATAATAATGTAATAATTTTGATGCCCGTTTCGACCGAGTTGAATTACAACGTATTCCAATTTCAAATATTTCAAGTTCACTAACTATAATAATTATTAAAAATATAGTGAATGGGAGTAATAGAAGCAGAAATGTAAATCTAAGTTATGTTTTATTTCCTCCACATCTTCATTTTAAGTTTGGCATATATGAACTAAGTATATGTATAGATTTATAATATAATTGATTTAAGCTGATCAAAAGTATTTTTATAATAATTATTTGGGTCTATATATTATCTCATCTTACCTATTTTTCTACACAAACATGTGGTACGCAAATAATTGGGACTTTTTTTTACATTTAATAGGTCAGCGTTTGACCGTCACGCTGCAGCACGCTTGCCTAGAAGAAACCTGTTTACTCTGGCTTTGAAGACACCAACGTTGTACGTTAGTATTTAGTACAAAGTTACAACAAATACGTTTATCATTTCTTATGGGTTAACGAAAATCTACAGGCGGTGATTATACTACAAGCGTAGCATAATTTAAAAATTAACTCGAAAAAGACAGCAGTAAAAAGAGATTTTACTATGGTTAGGTAGAAACGAGACAGGAGGACTCGTAGCAGTGAGTGGCATGCGACGTCCGTAGAAGTCCGTAGGTAGGGAAGGGAGGAAAGTACCAGTTTCCCGCGCTGCATTCCGAGTTGTTTACTCGCCATAGCGTGGCGGACAACGAGGTTGACGACCGCATGCCGCACCACGCCGCCATATTTTTGGTAATAAATAATAGGACAGCGCAACGCAACACGATCGATCGGCCCGCGGCCAGTGCGGCGGCGCGATGCTCGGTGGCCAAAACATTGCACCCCACCCCCGCCGACATCTGCGCCGACAGTGGCTAAAAACGTGCAACGACGCTACAGGATAACCTCATTGCAGATTGATAATGATAACATTGACGGATCGCTTTCGTCTACGGTCTAGCAAACCATGCCACATTCCACGAAGGTAATTTCAATACAAACACTGGCTTGCGTATTGCGACGTTACGTAACACAATTATCGCACTAGTTTTAATAACGTTCAGCAATATAAAACGATTCTTATATGTAATAATTTCAATACTACTTTACTACATGCTATTAAAATCAAAAATTAAATACTTATTTTGATTAAATAATAAAAAAACTTGTCATATATCGATGATTTTTTAATCTTAATTACATTTATTGAATTTAAAAAAAAAAGTGGATGAAGATGTTTTAGATCTAAGGAATAGAAGAGACGTATGTTTAGCTAGTATTTACTAATTTTTAGAAACAGTGTCTAAAAGTATTATTATAAGATGCATCATAGTAAAGTAATATTGTAACCATAAACAATTATTTTAATTTGAATATGCTGTGTTAATAATGTCATAATTTAAAAAGTTAGTTTTTCTTTCCTTAATTTATGTCAAGTACCAGCCTTTGATCTTTTAGGTCGCAATATAAGGTTGGTTTGTACGTTTATTGTACATTTGTGTATTATACATTGGACAACGTTGCGCGCGAGTCGCGAGTCGTTTTATACAATTGTATAGGCTGGTAGTTTTATGACGAGTGATCGAATGTTATTATATGACTGTTCTGGATTACGTCTTATATAGATAAGGTTAAATTTTGCTTGAAATATAATGCCAAATGCAAATAATTATACATCATCGTTTCAACTGAAATACGCTTTTAAGGGCTTCCATGTTCCAATTGTGATTTGCATCGCAATTGTACAAGAACAGATAGTACTAGAAAGTAAAGAGTTACAATATTAAAATTTGAAATAATCAAGCATAAACAAAGAATAATTAAGTTAGACGTAAACAAACGTTATTTCTTCATTTTCATCAATTAATTGTAACTGACATACACGGACGGGCACTATAAGGGTTATTTAAAACCCGGGGGCACGGAATCCTAAAAATTGTTGTTTTGACCAAATTGATACATCAACATTTATTACTACTAAATTTTTTGTTGATCAAATAATATTTCTTTTATGTCTATATATGTGTATACACATAATAGCAGTTAACTAAACAGTCGCTAAACAACGTTTATAAGTAAGGCCGTAAATGGTTGACAAAACAAACCGCTTGACAGTTACATTTAAAATCCGACAACGAATGTATAAATCCTCGTTATTATAAATAATAAATAATAATCCATTTGCCTTTTTTTCTTTTTAAAGGTAACATAAATTACCTTGTGTTATTCTTTAAGTTGGCAATACGCGTCGAAGTGTTTTTATTTCTTGCGGCGAATTTTAATAGTTTTCGTTCTAATATAATCAAAACATAAAACACATGATCCGAAAAGTATTTTGTAATTTTTTGTTGCTCAAGAAATACGAAAAAATATATATGTTAATTTTAGTATGAGATAGGATTGCATACAGGTTAAAAAATGCCCATTAATCTTACTTTAGGCATAATATGATCGATTTGCTTGTAAGTTATCAAGTATCAATAAGTCAAATCAAGGCTATACAACTGCAAAATATGAAAATATTGTTTTCGGTACATTGTTTTGATAAGACTTCAAGGTGTTTGTTGTGTTGCTTGTACGTGTGCGCTTATCGCTACCAGCCAACAGCCTCTGAATGTTACAACTTAATATACAGGGTGACTGGTGAATTAGTATCAATATTTTAGGAGCATAATCGGTACATGATTCTCATTCGAATTATGTAAAATAAATAGGTACTTAATTTTTGACCAAATTTACAAAAATTTTACTTTAAATAAATAAAGTGTGGACATATTTCCGCGGCGCGTGCGGCGTGGTGTTTGCCACCCGCAACCCCTGCCCCGCGGCTAATTCGGCTAGTCGGGCGAGCGCCGCCGTAAGGTTCGTCCATCTTCCCGCGCGCGCGCCCCTAGCGATCGATCTTACGCGTATACCTAATCTTTCGTGTGTGAGTGTGACCCGTCATTAGTAATTAGGTATGGCTTATCAATACACAAATGCAGAATACTGTGAGTACTGTGAGTAGTAAAGTGACCTATTCGTGTTAAAGCGTGTGAAAGACAATATGCGTAAACGTGCCGAACTGTGTATCACACGAGCAGGAGCTCACTTTGAACATTTGTTAAGGTTAGTGTAGTTATGTAGGTAAATAGGTAGTTAAATGATTGACAATCGTTGTAAATAAGTATGATTCCATTTTTAAATACGCCGGAAATACCAAGATAGGTAAACAGTTAATTTTTGTCCCAAGTTCATATCATTTACCTAGTCAACAAATTTGTTGCTTAAACGAGTGAAATATTTTGGTATTTTTGCCTGTTCTAAGCCAGGTTTAAAGTATGAAGGGGGATTGGATCATGCTTGTTTATCAAAGGTAGCCTGCTACCCTGTTAACACGCGGCGGCGTTTGGACGTAGGGAAAGTACCGCGCGATAACTAAATGTACCTAACTGTGTTATGTCGTCAGCGCAGCTAGGGTGTCCACATGAAGCGTAATTAATTACATAACTTTTGGTTAACTTTACTTAGAAGTTTATTAATATTTATGTTATATGTATTTTTTTTTGGTCATATATGGTCGTCAAATATCACGTCCTTAAGTATTGATACTAATTCACCAGTCACCCTGTATATTATTTTAATGAACGATAGATAAAATTAAACATACTTCATCGCAACGTCAACTTGAAATTACTATATTATTACTTAGATTATAGGTGAAATGTTAAAATAATATGCTTTTGTATATTATAATATCGACTTGGAATGCATTGTCGGTGTATAATTAATATTTATGTTTTATTCATTTTGGTTGCAGTCCTGAATTTTAATGAGTACGTAACGATGAAAAGATCTTGTGGCATATTAATGTCGCTTCTTACATTTCCAAGCATCCTGTCACCTATCAATCTCCGTCACTCGTCAAGCCGTCACGCTCCCGGTCACTTGTGTCCGGCGCGGGCGCTCCGTCGGTGACGAGTCTCTCATTTATCTTTACCTAATAGAATGCTACAAAGGTAATGGCCGAAACTATCGAATTATGTTTGAACGGAAAGTATTGTAATTGTGTTTAAATCGTGTAACTAAACAATTACAGCTTTTATTTGCGATCATGTTTATGGATTTTATTTGAAAACTTTTAGCTGATTTTAAGAGCTGACAATGCAATGGTTAAATTCAATTAATTGAAGTACATAAACAATCATTTACAACTTGTAAAAAATATTAATATTAAAATAAGTAAACAAACTTAAACGCTGAAATATTCGTTCGAAGATATTAGGCATAATATCTTAAGAATTAATATAAAACATTAAGGTTATGACAAAATTATTATAAAATATAAGCTCGCATACAAATAAGTAGCTTTTTCAGAAGGCAGGCCTACTAGCAGGCTAAGTCCTGTTAAAAACGATGAATAGATATAACGTAATTTCAAAACCCACTTCTATTTTTCACTTAATAATAGGATAGGATATACTTTTTGTTTATCTTATACAATGCTCTTTTTTAAATATTTATAATATAATGTTTTTATTAATCATCTGTGGTTTTATCTGTTAATTTGCCAGAGAGATGCGAATGAATTAATATATATATATATATATATATATATATACATATCTACATCCCAATGTAAATAAACTGTTTAAAAAATAATAAAAACGATACAAAATAAAAATTTATGAAATAATAAATGTGGGAGAATTCATTTTATCTATTTTATAGTCATTATAAATTGAATGAATTTATATATAATATAAAATTAGATTATTATTATAATATTAAAATAATAAAAAACACTGATCTGCCAATTTCGTTAAAATATAAGTGATTGTTGAGTCTGTTTTTTTTATAACTTAATTTTACTCTTACAGTTCACTGACTAAATAATTATTTATACGGGATATAGAGCGTGCGTAGCTAGAGTCGCGTTAAAGAGTCCGGACTCAGTTCGCTCCAAGCAAGCGGCAATGCGATGCCTCATCGAAGAGACAGACAGACTTGTTTACACCATCGCACCACGTGGTGACCGATTCATATACGCCGTCACGTGGATTTTAACATTTACACCTGTACTATGAAACCTAATGACAAATTTACTCCTTACACGGCATTCATGAACCAGATTAGCCCAGTCGTAATCAGATTGAAAACACATGAAACGCTACCTGAGCTCGGCGCCTGCCGTGTTTGTTTGGCCCCCGCAATACACTATTGCATGTAAAATACAGGGATTAGGCAAAACTGACAACTGTATATTCACTTTGTCACGACACCAAACACTGGCTGTAAATTTTGTTAATAACAACAACACTGTATTGTAAACACTGCGCGCGATAGAGAGCTGACAACACGAACACAAGTTATCACGAACGACGCGCGCAAACGACTGGTGGGGTGGCGGAGAGAAGAGGTGCGCGCGGGGCCGTGCCGTCGACCCAGTCGAGGAATGCGGCTCGCCCGTTCTCGCGTGCTTATTTTTTTGGTCGGTCCGGTAGGGCGCGAGGGGACGCGATTGCTCTGAACGAACCTTGGCGCCCATTACGATGTTCATTGCTTGTATGCATGCACCCATGCACACGTACACGAAGAATTGCGGCTACAATATATTATGATTTATTTATAATTTAGAACAACAACAACAACAGTTACTTTAACTTATGAGAAGGCAGAAATCTGTAATTTTTTTTTGATTTATACTTTCATTGATATGCAATATATCAAAATAATTTCAGTACTAGATATAATTTACCAATAAAAATAAATCAATTATAAATTAACCAAACAGAGGAACAGAAGTTAGGACTTAGCTATTTTATCTTGTATGTGTATTAAATGGAATTAAGAATATAATATATATGCTTATAAATTTTTATATACTTCTCATATTAAAATAATTAAAAACTTGTTTTAATAGAATATAAAACATTTTCTTATCGAATATAACTCTAGGCATGCATAAAGTAAATATATATATTTTTATGAAATGAATAGCAAATGAAGTGCGAAATATCGAGGCAGTACGTCTCATATAATAATCGGTATTTAATTAAGTAACAATATTTTTATTTATTTAACTAAGCAATAGGTATTACGAAGAGCTTCAATTGCGTTGAAATCATCAATAAAAATCAATTATTTAAACCAAATATTTATTTGGTTACGTAACTACCTAAATTTATTACAATTTAAACCTTAAATGTGATATAACATAAACGTATTACTTAAAATATTTTTCATCGTTCGTCTTATATGTTAAAACTGAAAAAAAACTATTTATTATGCGACATGGTCTACAAAACAAAACATAAGCAATTTTTTTATATGTAATTTCCGTCGTGTTTTCTTTAATATTGTTGTTAACATTACACAAGCAAAACTATTAATAAAACCATTTGTTTGTTTCCAAGCAGGTACAAACTATAAAGGGTTGGTGGAACCCCTCATTGGACAAGCGTGCTGGAGTAAGTTCCAAATCTTCTCTAAAAAGAGTGGAGGCCTTAGCTCAACAGTGGAAGTTTATGGGTTGTTAATTCTACATGTAAACAAATGAACTTGCGATACCCGATTTTTTAATCTATTTATATGAAGTTAATCTATTTATATGAAGTTTTTAGCGTACCTGGAAGCAAATGACTTTCTGTATTAGCATACCACGCACGAGTGCATTGGATGTCCTAGTCATTAAGGTCTGCAAATAGTGCCGTTGGTGGTAAATGGTGCTTTTCGCCCAGAGACTCCAGATTCCTACAGTGTCAGTAGGTACTGTACGAATCTGGAGTATTAAATAAGAAATATATATGTACTACCACTTACACTGTCATAACACTGCCAACATCGGGATGTTCCTACGCTTGTACGGGCTCATTCATTATTAAAACCGGAACAAAGCAATACTAGCTGTTTTGTAGTAAAATAACCGACGAATGAATGACGAGCCACGTTGACGTGCTGCAAACATTTTTCAGGCAGTAACAAAACCCTAGGACCCTAACCCTGATTAAATTTTCTTCGTAAACATTTCTCATATAGGATGGAGTCGTGTCCATCGCTCGTTCAAGACAAACACGCCGTGTCCTAATAACCGCTTCATACTTTTACCATCGGAGTACCGATAATATCTATCCCTACGTCATCGACATCTTCCCCATAACACGAAGTGCTTAACTTACTTATTTCTTATATGCACAACTTGTGCGAATTCTTCATCCAATTTAAATTATAATACTGGTTTATTTAAGACAAGAGTGAGTTGGATAGGTATCTTCTATGTGGTCCATCTTATATTACATCGGGAGTAATCGCTGTCGTTTGTCGTGTGTGTTCAAAGAAAAATTTATAAGTAAATAACAATGTCTAAATGATAAAACATACGTTGCAAACGTTACTGTTTTATTAAATGTACTCACACTTACTACCTGCACGTGTAATATAGATCGTGATTGTAAATGTTGTTGACACTACCTATTCATAAAAATTAAAAATTAATGGTTTTTAATAAATATTTTATTGCCTAATCTCTTAATAGTTTGTATAAGTTAAGAGTTTGTAATAAATAATTATTTTGTATGGTATTTATTGCAAGGCGTGCATTATCATATCCGTGCAGTGTCGGAGAAAGAATACAATTCACTGCCCGTCTTTCTCCCATGGGTGTCGTAAGAGGCCACTTAGGGATATGAGCGACCCACTGCTCATACGGTGGTGAGATGATAATCAACCGCCTGGCTTGTTACCACCGTACTCAAGGTGAAAAACTCGTGAAGTGGCTTGCAGCCGTGTTTCGAGGTCAGCCAGCGTACAGCCAGAGCCCGAGCGAGCATTGCCACGATATATGTTTGTCCAGTGGAGGCGGCTGTGAACCTGTGTGCCTGGGGGAAATTGTATTGAGCTGCCGGACAGGGAGACCCGAAGAAATGGCTGTTCCGCGAACCGCCTGTAGTATATTATAAGGGCCCAAGCATGGCTAACCAGCTCGCGCCATAATCTCGCTGTGTACCGTCGCCAGTTGGTTAATGGAAGGTCCCGCGCGGCTACTTCCAGGAGTGCCCCGGGGAGGGGGGATTTTTCAGGGCCCTTTTTCGTCTGGTGGATCAGTGTATTTTCCCTTTAGACAGCTTCTTGAAGAAACACACCTCCACTCTTCACGCTTTTTTCTATAATTATGGTAGCGCATCAAATAAGAAAGAACGTTGTTCAGTGGTGCATACCCTCCATCATATCTACGCTAACCTCGATGCTGTCCACCACTTCTTTCACGGTCATTCAGGTAGACTAGCCATCTGCGGTATGTGCGCAAGCTCAAGTGCAATCTCTCATTATTCGCTCTCATAATCCGATGGAAAGGCAACCAACACGATCGGATCAGACATAAGTATACACTTGACTTAACTATATGCCTACTAACGATTTACACAACTGATATTTAGGGGAGGAGGCAGGTATTAGGTCCTTTTTTATATGCCAGCATGTATGCAAAATTACATGATAATCAATCAGTGCAGTAGTTGAGGCATGAAAGCGTAATAAACAAACGCACTTTCCCAATTGTAACATTTGTACAAAGTTCAAGAGATTTAGCAAAAACTCGAACTCAAACTTTGAAGTTATTTTCTTATTTCAAGCAACAAGTCAAATATTGAGGTCGCGTTAGTTTTTCTAAAACAAAATAAAAAACGCTGAATCAACAACGCAAATTGTATCAAAACAACATTCCTAAGACTCGTACCTCGATTAAGTACGAGTTTTAGATAGTATTGGTCACAACTCACAGGTACTAGGATGTACTACGCATGTACTGGTTTTTGTAAATAGATTCTTGTAGGTATTAAAATTGAAACGTATTTTTTATTTATACAGCAGAATCATTAGAGTTTTTGTAAGTATCTGTTTACTCAAACATTGAGTGTTTTTGCTTTTGCATGTTGCTTAATAAAGGTAGGCACTAGGCATGTATAAGAAGAATGAAAGAATAAACTTTTAGAGTTACGGACTGTTACATATAATGTGTATGCTATCTAATACTCACAACAGTGCTCATTTAAAAAAAACGATAAACACTTTGTATTTTTTTTTGCCTAAATGCGCATTGCAATCTTTGTATTTTGTTTAATTCTTTGGGTAAGGTGCATTCTACAGCACAGTTATATTGAAATATCTTAGAAAATATTATTATTACGAATATCAATTTATATTTAGTAATATATATATGTATAGCTAACGGGCGCTCTTTCGAAACTAGTAGTTTATATTGAGTAATACAGCGCCGAAGTGTATAGGCGGTGTTCACCACTTACCATCAGGTGGCCCATTTGCCAGTCCACCTACTAACGTGTGAATAAAAAAACATACAATTTACTCACAAACAAACTCTTTAAGGTATTATCCGCAAGTAGTTAGAATTTTAGGACTGCGTTGGCGAAGTTTTTGTACAATTTATAATATTAGTAAACCCCAAATTATTTACAATTTATACTTAGGTACGTATTTTGCATATTTAGGTACGTAGTGACTTTTAACGAGTTTCTTATAATTATTTATGGTGGATCGCAGGTTTATCGTTTGTAGGGCGTAATGCAAGCCATCGATCAACAAGACGATTTTTATAAGGATAAGGATAATTGTATAAAGAGTAGTTTATCAACAAAAATAATAGCAGAACAAGTGTGTATCGGTGAAAGTTAATACCTATTCAACCTCAGGTGCCCCTACTCGCCTACCTTCGTAAACTTTAATAAAAAATAAAATGGTGTTGTTTGTATTAATGATAATAATGAGGCGTTCATTCAGGTGTTTCGTATGACATTTCATGACATGGACCGGGTGTCGTATATCACATCAGCAAGCAGCTTTGTTATCTTGCAAGTAGGCGACGCAGCTTATCAACTGTCCCATTGAAAAACAACGTTTACGCAAGCAACGTTTATCAATGAAAGCAAGTTTTTCCTTATCGTACACCCGGGTTTGCACTGAATGCCTGCCCGAGTATTTATGAAGTGCCGTACCTGAAATATAGTTAAGAGCCGTTTATTTAATGATAAAATTTAATGGGTTATTGTTTCTTCAATCGCATCATAATAGGGATGTGCATTCGTTTTTTGTATTATGTATAAGTATGATTTTTAATATTTTACTAAAATCAACATTTAATTTATAATTAACGCCTAAAATATGTAATGATCACTGGAATTGTTTAATGTGTGAGGATAATTAAAAAAAAATATTCATTAATTATAATTATTATAATTTTTACTTGTTATAATGTTTAATGTAATATGTATATCATATTTAGTACTTAGCGTACACACGTATCTATGTGCTAAATATACAAATATATCATAGACAATAAGAGTCTTTTGTTATGAATTTCCAAGAATAACGTACTTGTTAAAGTTTAATATAAAATTAGTTTGAAATAAAGTCAAGGGGGTCATTCAAGCGTGCAATTAAAAAAATATTTTTTTTATAATTATTAAGAGTTTTTGTATCTTGTGTACTCTGTCAATATTCATCGGAACGTAATTATATATGTATACGATATCAATTACGTGTATTTGTAATCTTACTCCACATGTGTATTTCTTATGACAGTAAATTGTGTTTTTTTTTTAATATGACTATTTTTTAATTTAATTCTTCACATCGATTTTGTCCGTACCGTGTAATAAGTATACGTTTGCGTCATTGTAATGTAACCGTGAACAGCTAGAGATGCACTAAACAAGATGGATTTAAACAAGCCAATATTTGGTCAGCTCCTCACTCTTAAATAATAAAAACTCTTAAATAATAATAACTCTTAAATAATAATAAATATTTGGTCAGCTCCTCAATCTTGTTTTTTTATGAACATTTTCAAGTTGTAGTCAATTATAGCGTTGCGTGGACCTATGTGGTAAAACTTGCAACTTAAATAGGTTTCCTTATTGTTAGCGTGTTATTTTTTAAATGTTTAGTCTCATTAACCTTAAAATAATAAACATATTCTTATTTCATCTAACGAGATTGTGTTGTTCTCGTTTGACTAGTATTCATTTAAATTCAACCGCTTAAACAAATAGAAAACCGGTTTTAATTAATATACAACATATTAATTAAAACGGATAGAAAATCTTACGTTTCCAGGTTCAAATCTTGATAAGACTTCAGTGATTTTTGGGGATTCAGAAGCAAGCTTACCAACTTCTAAACTTAACTATTACTAAACAAATTAACTGTTTAGGGAACTGTAAAGTACCGAAGTACTCTTGCTACTTGTACTACTAAAGAGTAATGATATAAATATTTAATGCCAACTTTAATGCCGCAAATGTACACTTATAGCCTATTTCAACCACAAGAGGAGTACAGACAAATAACTACGACATTGAGGAAACGTGATATCATTGATCGAGATCTTGATTAATCCATGAAATTCATTATAGATTTGTGGAAAAATTGTGTGTGGAAAAAAAAATTGGAAGTGAAATTAAATTGTATATAAGTAGTTAAGTTGAATAGTATTGTATAATAAATAAAGATATATTAATAAGGAACTGATTATAGTGTATTATCAAGCACAGCTATTAGCAAATCGCATGAAATATGAAAATCGAAGGTTCGTTTATATCTACTCATTCTTCGATTGGAATAGGCTATAGGTCTTGTTTTCCATTAGCGCTTTTTATTGGATTTAATTGATAATTTTCCAGACGTGGTTGTCGCATGATGTAATTCATCGTTAATAATGAAACTCGAGTGTTCTACTTCGATGTGCAGTTGACCCCAATCGCCCCCAATCGAAGGACTAAATTGTTTGTTCGATCAATGGTATTATGATCAAAAACAAAATATATTATTTACTTATTAAATTTAAATAACGTTTATTAAAATAATAAAAATTGTATGCGTCAAGAATAATAGATAGAATGTCAAAAATTGCAATAGGATTTTTATTATCTTATATGTAAATATTTATGCAAACATCGATATTGGAGGACACGGTAGCTTCTTTAATGCGCATTAAAGTAATACCGGAAGATAAGAGGATGCGGGAACAAATTCTGCGGTCACAAATTTAAAAAGAACATTAATCTTATGGGAAATAATTCTATCTCCTTCAGACAACTTTTCGTAGAATAGAAATAGCAAAATTCTAAAAGGTTACGTCTTAAAAAATCCCAAATACATATACAGTACACATGTATAGTTTCCTGATTTTCCTAGTTTTTCTATAATTATATAATAACACTAAAACAAAAAACCTCCGAAACAAATCATAACACCAAAAATATAAAACAGTAGACTAGATCTACCACCACCACCAACATGTCGGAGGTTCAGGAGCCTGGGTAGGTTGCCGTTGCAAACTTTCTTAAACGTGCTCGTAATTTACTAATCTACTATATAGTCTATTCAACACCTTGTCAAAAAAGAAGGAAAACTAACATTAAACCCGGAGTGGCGCCACCGTTTAGGCGTAAGCCAGGTGCCTGCGGCCAAACCAGCACCACACGTATTGACCCGTCATTCCTGTGGATCCTGCTGGGGAGGAGGAGAGGGTGGCATGGGTACTGGGTAAGCCCGTGCTGCCATAAAGTCGCCTGACCCAGGCGTAGCAGCATCCGCGAAGAGGACACTTCGCTCACCTGTCTTGCAGGTGGAAAACAACACGGAGAGAGGCAGTCACCGGTTATAAGTCGGCACGAATAGGCGTAAGTGCGGGCGCCAGGGGCCACTCTTGACAGTAGGAGGATCCATCGTAGATCCATTGATCAGCTACCGCCTGCTCTAAGTCGGGCAGCCCCCGATCAATAAGGTACTGATCCGCCACAGCGTTAACTCGTTCCGCCTGGGTGAACGGAACACAAGCCTTACAGCTGGATGTTGACGCTGTGACATTAACCACCCACTCAAAGGAAAAATCCCAAAGCCCATAACAACGCTGCTTACATGCGCTTTGCGACATGGAATGTCCGAACTATGAGGACAGGCTTCCTGAACACCTACGGAAGCCCCGATTGCGCCCAAGAACTGCGCAAAACTTACAGTATCGACGTGGAGCTCAAAAGGCTCAATATTGATATTGTAGCCTTACAAGAGACCAGAACCGAAGACGAAGGGTCTTTGCGTGAAGCTAACTACACTTTCTACTGGAAGGGCAAGAGTTCCTCAGAAACACGAGAGCATGGTGTAGGTTTCGCGGTTCGAAACCAACTCATCAACGCCATAGAGACACCTGTAGGCGTTTCCGAGCGGATTATGTTCTTGCGTCTAAACACAAAAAGCGGCTTTGTCACTCTAATTTCCGCTTACGCACCAACGCTTAATTCAAAACCAGAGACCAAGGACCAATTCTATGACCAGCTCGAAGAGACAGTACGTAAGGTAAATCCAACTGACAGACTGCACATTTTGGGTGATTTTAATGCTCGCGTCGGTCAGGACACATCAGCCTGGCTTGAATGCCTCGGTGCACACGTAGGTAAGCTAAGCGTGCACATAGGTAAGCTAAACGACAACGGGCAACGATTGTTGGAGTTTTGCTCAAAGCACCAGCTGTGTGTTACCAACACCTTTTTTAAAGGCAAAATGATGCGGAAAGTCTCGTGGATGCATCCTCGATCTAAACACTGGCACCAATTGGACCTTGCTCTGGCAAGAAGGCGGGACCTGCGGGAAACGCTCCACACGCGGGCGTTTCACAGTGCCGATTGCGACACCGATCACAGTCTCGTTGCTACTAAAGTTCGACTTGTCCCCAGGAGAGTCCATTCTTCCAAGCCGCTCGGTCGAAAAAAGATAAATCTTTTTAAGACTCGTGACATGGAGGTAGTGGAATCTTTTGGGGAACTTGTCCGTGAAGAAGTTGCAACTTGGGACAGTACGGCATCAGCGCAAGTCGAATGGGAAAAAGTGAAGTCTCTTCTGACTGACACTGCAGGAAAAGTGTTTGGGTATCAAAAGATAAAATCTTACGACTGGTTTCTAGAAAACGAAGAGCACTTACTTCCCTTGATTGACTCAAAACGCCAAGCCGCTTTAAATTTTCGCCTCAACCCTTGCGATGCGACGCGTGAAGATCTCACGAAGGCAAAAGCCTCACTCCAGCGCAGCACGCGCTTTTTTGCAAATGCGTATTGGACGGAGCTTTGCCAAAGCATCCAAGCGTGCGCAAGCGCGGGGGATATTGGCGGGGTTTACGCAAGCATCAAAAGAGCTCTTGGACCTACTCCAAAAAAGACGGCACCTCTCAAAGAAATCGACGGTTCTGTTATAACAGACAGCACTCGTCAGATGGCAAGATGGGTAGAACACTACAAGGGGCTCTACTCGTGCCCAGTGGATATTAAGCCAGATGCAGTGGAGCTTGTCCCGAAACTGGCAACTTGGCACGAGCTAAACGCCGCACCCACCGTAGAGGAACTTTATCTGGCCGTCAAGCAGCTCAAATGCGGAAAGAGTCCTGGTAAAGACGATGTTGTCACCGAAGTCGTCAAGCTTGAGTGCCTTTTGCCCATCCTCCACAACCACCTGGCTAAGTGTTGGGAAGAAAACTACGTCCCTCAGGATATGCGAGATGCTAACATTGTCACTCTTTATAAAGGCAAAGGCGACCGCGGCGACTGCAACTGTTACCGCGGAATATCTCTTCTTAGCATCGTCGGTAAGGCCTTTGCTAGGGCCATTTTAGGCAAACTACAAAGGCTCGCCGATCGCGTATACCCTGAGGCACAATGTGGTTTTAGGTACCAACGGTCAACTGTCGACATGATATTTTCACTCAGACAGCTACAAGAGAAGTGTAGGGAGCAACATACCCCCCTAGTCGTTGCATTTGTAGACCTAAATAAGGCTTTTGACTCCGTGAGCAGAGAGGGGTTATACTCGGTTCTTGTCAGAATTGGATGCCCCCCGAAACTCCTAAGGATAGTGCAATCGTTCCACGAAGGTATGGAAGTCACAGTCCTGCACAATGGCAACACATCTACGCCATTTGACGTACGCCGTGGTGTTCGTCAAGGTTGTGTACTGGCCCCTACCTTGTTCGGAATATTCTTCTCGGTGCTTCTGAAGGTTGCTTTTGGGGATGAACAGCAGGGCGTCCACTTACACACGCGAACTGATGGTAAGCTGTACAACATCTCAATGCTCAAGTCCAAACGCTACAGGGAGGACATATTTGTAGATAGTCTTCTCTTCGCTGACGACGCTGCCTTTGTTGCTCATGACCAGGCTCAACTCCAGAACCTAATAGACAAATTTGCCAGAGCTTGCCACCTTTTTTCAATGTCCATAAATTGCAAGAAGACCGTTATTTTAGCGCAAGGATGTTTAGAACAACCAGTCATCTTGCTTAACGGCGAACCTTTGCAGGTGGTTAACAAATTTTGCTACCTTGGGTCGCAATTGTCGAGCAATCTCTCGCTTGATGCAGAGATCGACTCCCGCATCGGCAAAGCAGCCTCCACGTTCGGGAGGCTTCGTTCAAGGGCTTGGGACAACAGACACCTTACGGTAAAAACGAAAGTGCTTGTTTACCAATCATGCGTCCTAAGCACACTCTTGTATGGAGCAGAAACGTGGACAACGTACGCAAAACAAGAACGCCGACTGAACACATTTCACTTGCGCTGTCTTCGAAACATTCTGGGCATCACGTGGAAGGATCGAGTGACAAACGAGTCTGTTCTAGGCGAGGCACAACTGCCTAGCATCACGGCCATTCTAAAAAAAAAATGGTTACGGTGGCTGGGACACGTGCATCGAATGGAGCACACTCGTCTGCCAAGGCAAATACTGCTGGGACAGGTTGCGGATGCGAAAAGGTCTGTTGGGCGGCCTATGCTCCGTTACAAAGATTGCGCTAAGCGTGATATGGTTGCGTTTAACATCCCTAGCAGGCGATGGGAGGAACTGGCCGAGGACCGTGCCAAATGGCGACGCCTTATTCACGAAGGTCAATCAAAGCATGACGATGCCTGGTTTAAAGTACTTAAGGAAAAACGCGTTAGGCGTCATGAGCGGGCTTCAAACCCCCGCCCACCTGGGGGCGCATACACTTGTCGGGAGTGCGGCCGAAGGATCCTCTCTCGCATTGGACTCTTTAGTCATGAACGCAAGTGCCTTCGTGCTGCTTAAATCATCTGTCATAGATGCAGAGGCCTATATAGTCTATGTACTAATTTGTTTATGCTAATTCATCTGACCTGGGCAGCGCTGTCACCGTAACTTGCTAAGCATTCGTGACTGTAGTTATTAATGTAATAATTAAATTAGCAATGTACCAACACGCTGCAAGGACCTAAATAAAAATTAAGGTGCCAATTCATGGTTTTATGTAAAAATTTTAACCTTTAATGGCAATAATCCTTAGATGCAATACTCTTAGGTGGAATCAAAACCTCCGCATCAAAAAAAATTGAAATAAAATAATCGTTTGTGTCCCTTTGCCTTCATCTTCATCAGGGGCCCAAGCGACCGCGTTAGTTACATTGGCATAGCTACGCCACTGAACATATTTACTAGTTTTTGTCTTGTTCATCATATAATCATCATCCTATAGTCATACCTATAATCATCGAATTATATCTACATATATCCCTATAATCATCAAATTATATCTATAATTTTTTTCACGCAGTGGGAACCTTCTGTAAGATACCCGGCTGCCATGGGGAAACCGGGTTATGTAGGATTCTTACCCACTAAAACCACTGGGATGGTCATCCTCGGCACGGATCGGAGAGGCTGCGGGATAAAACACATCCGCGGCCTCTCCCATGCTGCGTTCCGCTCGTGGTTTGTCGAAGTTCTCCTCAAGGGGAGAAGTTAATCTCGCCTCCATCACACTCGCTAGTGCGTACGGCAGCGCGAGACCATCCCGGTTACCGTCCTTCCATTGCATCCTTCTCAGGGCCGTCTGTAATAAGACACGCAAGGCCCCCATCTCACACATTCACGGCCCCAGGGTTGCGCTCTATCCTTTAAGCCCCCGGGTGCCGGGGCTGGCGTCAACGACGCAGACGTCGTCTTCGCCGAGTAGAATCGGCCCTTTCTTCTGTCTCTTTCTGGACCATGACGGTCTCACAGAAGGGAACTACGGCCCTACATAAATCTGTTAGGGAACACAAAAAACACACTCACCGACCCCGGTGGGGTCGACGACCTTTAATCGTTACGTCCCGTCAACGCTTAGGCATATGACGGCGTTTTATTTGCACACCTCTTTCATACCCCTAACTTTAACGGCGTCCTAACGGCGTTCGCCTGAGCCATCCAGCCCGGTGACGCTGTAGAGGCCACTAGGGCCAACAGCAATACACATTACAAAAAAAAAACATGTTCCCAAAGACTGATATTATAACAGATATCGGCTATATCTAACATTACGAACATAAATATTGTCATTAATTTAATCTAAATGATTCTCTTATACTAAGACGCATACGAATGTTTCTTTTGGTTATGGTTTGCAAAAGACTTATAAAAAATATAGGAATGGTTAGTGCTCATTATAATATGTTTATATTATGAATAGCATTATTATCATTAGTTAGGTAATTTTTATTGCATACATACAGTATACAAATAAAAATATTAATGTCAGAGATAGAATAAATGATTTATGGTCTACTCATCGATATAAATATAAAGCCACCTGGCACGAATTTCTGCCACAAAGTTGAACTCAACAACTAGTTAAGTGCGCAGGAGATATTATAGTGCAAATAAGTGCGCCCAAAACATAGTTGACATCATATCCTTTGCTTGTAATTACGCTGGCTTACATGGAGAAACCGTGAACTTCAAACCGGAACACAGAATACGGAGTACTAAAGTTCGGAGATTTTTTTGAGAATTATTTTTGAGTGTGTCAACACGACTGTGACACGACACACCAAACCTCATATTTATCGATTTCAATAATAATGCGATTCCATTATTTCTAATATATTGTAAACATTTATTTAAAAAAAATGTATAAAATTGTAGTACCTGGGCGACTACGAATAATAAGTGACAAAAATTAGTTAAATTTTTTGTTGAAAAAATTATTGCATTTTTTTTAGGAAATACAAACTTATATAGACAAACTTGAAAGGCAAAACTATTCTAAATACAAATTTTGACTCAAATCGTTGGAGCAGTTTCGGAGATACAAAAAATAAAGTTATATACAAATTAATTTAATAAGATATTTAATGTACTTAGTATATTATATAACTGCCTGTGACTGCCTCGTTGGTCTAGTGGCTAGATGTAAGGCCGCAGACCCAAAGGTCCTGGGTTCAATTCCCATGTCGTGCTAATATAAAGATTGGGTTTCTCTGTAAGAAAAGTCTCAGTAGCAGCCCGGAGTCTGGGAGTTGGAAGTGTGTTCACTCCCGTGCCTCGGAAAACACGTAAAGCCGTTGGTCCTGCGCCTGAACTCTTTCCGGTCGTGTCGGATTGCCGTCCCATCTGATTATGAGAGTTAGGGAGTAGAGAGTGCACCTGTGTTTGCGCACACACTTGTGCACATAAATATATCCTGCGTAGTTGGCTAATCTCTCTTAAGATTGGCCGTCGTGGCCGTAATCGGTCTTGAGAACATATTATACAAGCTGTGTTTTAAAAAAAATATATTATAAGACAGTTATGCATTAGCACCGGAAATTAAAAAAAAAACTACCTCTTATTGTATAGCTTGTAGTGAAGATTATTTCCACAATAAAACTCTATTTATGTACTTAGGAAAAGGATATATTTATTTATTGTTTCTTATAAAGGTGGTGGTTGTGACTTGTTCCATTAATAATAATATAAAACAACGCAATTAATCACAAGAATTTAAATAATGAAGCACGGGCTCATCCGTGTTGTAGACTTCTCTAATAGTTTGTAATACTAACGACTGAATTAAATTTATCTGAAACAAATAACATTAATTTATTACCGTCAAAAAGTTATAAAAGGAAATATTTAATATATTTTAATAACGAAAAATATCGAATCATAAAACTTACTTGATGCGGTGGACAGTATCCATCGTCAGTAGAACGTGCTACCGTTATTATAATAGGAGGGGGCATGTTTTTCAAGAACAGCTTCAGTGTCTTCTTTACACTTTCTTCTATTTCTTCTTCAGTACTTATATGGTGAGGCAAACCTCCTTGGTCTCGAGTGCAGCCTCCAGCAAATATCATCCACCAATCTGGTTTTTCGCCTAACCGCTGTGCCTCAGCTTCCACGACTTCTTTTAAATCATATATCTGCATCAAATTTACAGATTTATATTTTTTTATAATTATGATATTGTACAACGTTTCTAAGCATAATTAGTGTGAGTGAAATAAATTTTATACTAATACCTTACTATATAATTCCGATTTCGGTCCTTTGTATTCTTTTAAGTCACCATTTTCTTCTAAATATTCGAACAGTTCTTGCAGTTCCCCCAAATGTTGTTCTCTTGATGTACAGAATTCTTTGTATGTGTTCTCATCGTCAACCTGTGGGATGTTAAAGCCAAATATGGGTTCTAACTGATCATACAGCTTTATTTGGTCATATAAATTAAGAAATGGATTTGCTGTGCTGAAAAAATCTAAATCAATATCAAGCACGTAAGGTTCACAGATTTCTAGATTTTGTATTTTGTTTCTTATTCCCTCTTCGTTTGTTTCGCTAAGTTCAGCAACAGTCAATGTAAACTTTCTTCCGTTGATCAATTGCGGAGAATATAATGCATCAGACATATAATAAGGCTCTTTACTATCTACACGAAGTAAACCTGTTACAGGGTGGTCGCCGACGTGAATCATGCGAGAGCCATCCGCAAATTGTTTCGCCCACGGCGGTCGCAGCCATACTACGCGACTTATATGGCCGGCCGCCGCCGCGGGTACAATCCAATTTTCTATTTGTAATAATGGCAAAAGTTTTCTTCCGGACCGAGCATCCTCTCCTTTTAATTTACGGTCTATAAGCATGTCTGGGTGAGCATCTAGATGTACTAAGGTTGTACCTTCTAAGGGTAGTTTTTTTCCACCTATAGCAGAGTAAATAAATTGTAAAGCCTCATTGTGTTCCTCTACCACATAAATAGGAATCTTTTTAAAGCATTTTAACGATGCTCTTAAATCAGTTTTAGCAGGGCTATCCATATTTTCTTGCTAATTATAAGTCGCGCAGTAGGTGCTGGTACATTTTTGACTGAAATGGAATTGATATAAAAATTATCTTCTTTTAAATTTTATAATATATTTACATATTTTACAAACTCTCAGTTCTCTATGATTATGGTTTTTATCGTATATCTCGTAAATTATCCAAGTCCTAGTATAACTATCTCAATAACAAATTTCATTACGATTGGTTTGATGGTGTAGTTGTTATAAAGTAACAAAACTTTTGACAACTTGTTGCATTTGCATATACAATATTAGTATAGTTGAGCCCATCTCTCGTAAAAGTATTGTAACAATAGCTTTCACTTTTACCGAAAACCTTAAAAATGTCTATACTTTGCGTAACTGTATTGTGTCCTTCAAATAAAGGTCAAGGTATATTGTCGAAAAAATATCAAGGGGAAAGTTCCAACCACAACGTCCTAACTGCGCAGAAAGTACTTCATCCTGTTTATCTTTAGCGTACAAAATGTAACATAGGAATGACATTGATAAAGTGGAAGGAATACAATAATATACAAACAATATGTGGGTAAACTAAATTTATTACTCGCGGCAATATAAGTATGCGTCAATAAATGTCAATAGGGGAGCTATTAATATTTAGATTTCATTCTAGAGTGCCATTATAGTAATCATGTTTGTTTTGTGGAGTCATGTGAGTCTACAAATCTGAGTGAATAATAAATCTAAAGGAAATTAGTGCATATAAAATTAGAGTAAACGCTCCAGTCTCCGGAGGTGGGTAAAACTACTTAAGGACGTACATAAGAGTCAGTATTTCTTTCAATGCACCCAAATGTTCTAAAGATATTTTTATTGCATGACACGAATTGCAAAAGTGGTGAATGCAGAATTCGAAAAGACTACTGTTTAACTCCACGTGTTCCATGCGCTTGCTCATGCAATCGATTGAAGGAAATCAGTTTTAAGTTATTATATGTATTAAAATGACATTTTTACGTCAAATATAAAATAACTATAACCATTTTCATAGGTACATAAAATATACAATAATAAGAGAAAATTGTCAAATGCTGGTTCTTTGTCAGTGGCACTCCTTAGTTTTTTTTTTTGTTATAAGAAGCTCTAACCCTAATCAGTTTCTAAAACGAGAATTTCCGGCAGCGCGATACGTAGATGCGCAACGCTGCCGCTAGATTTAGAGGAATGGGTAGACAAGGGGAGGAGTGTTGTGACGGCTCCCAGGGTCGATAAAGCGCGTCATTGACGTCACTACGCTACTACGCCCGTCCAAACATACCCCCCGCACTTGTCCTCCCCCGTGACCTATTGCGCTGTTACGCCCACCTGGGTCAAGGCGCAAAATGGTATAGGTTCCGCCCGGATGTTATTTTTTTTATTGAATTATATTTATCATTTCAAATTTACGAAAATAGTTTAAATAATTCACTTTTACTGTCTCTAAAAGAAAATATTTTTGTTGTGGTTTTTAAAAGTGAAATATAATTAAAATTTATTTGTAAAAGAATTATTACAATTCTAATTTGATATGCGTTCAAAGCTACAATGAAGTCATATAATATTTTCAATTAAATCATAAAATTAACAAGATTTAAGATATTTCAATTTAAATTTGTTTTTATTATTGCATTACTCGTAGCTGTGCCCGCATAGAAATAAAATTTTCACTATCAGATTACACATACAAACGCGCACGCGGATAAAGCATCTTTTCCTTCTAGCTTGCTTTACAAATATTATCACTTCAGGCTGAAATCTTATTACTGAAATAAATCATAGCCTATGTTACTTCCGGATGAAGTAGATGTCTAATGGTGAAAGAATTATTACACTCATTTCAATGGTTTCAAATACAAACAATTCTTTCCTCTATAATATAAACTATATTAGTTAACAAGCGAATAAACTGTCTGAAATTAAATGATCATCAATATCCGGTAATATTTATTAACATAATCAAGAAATAATTAGTTTTGCTCATGGATGGTACAATTTTCTACGAGGTGTAAATCAAAAGCATCTTAATAAAAAAAAGTTTCTTAAGTTTATTTAGTCAATAGCGGCTTTAAGATTCGTTAAATATTTCTATATTAAATATATTATTAATTTAATATTTAATTTAAATAATATTTAAATAATTAATTCCGCGGTAAAATAAAACCTTCCTCAATTGAATTAATGTTGTGCAAGCCAGTCTAGTTAGGTACCACACGCTTATCATTATATATATTCTACCGCTAAGCAGCAACACTTAGTATTGTTTTTTTTTATAAAAAAATTTATAGAATGGGTAGGCGGACGAGCATATTGGCCACCTGATGGTAAATGGCCACCAATGCCCATAGAAATTGGCATTGTAATAAATGTGAACCATCGCTTACAACGCCAATGCGCCACCAACCTTGGAAACTAAGATGTTATGCCCCTTGTGCCTGTAATTACACTGGCTCACTAACCTTTCAATCTGAAACACAACAATACCAAGTAATGCTGTTTTGCAGTAGAATATTTGATGAGTGGGTGGTACCTACCCAGACAAGCTTGCACAAAGTCCCACCGTGTTCCAGTTTTAAGTATGAGTGAGCCAGTGTAGTGTAGGAGAGCCAGAACTGGTGCTGATCACTTACCATTGGTCGACCCACTTATACAATAAAATAAAACCAATGCTCCACAAATCCCCAAAATAGCCTTTATTTTTTTAAATATGGGTATAACTTTGCAATATTAATGATCTTTAATTGCTTATAAGCATAATTATCCTAATCTTATAAATGCAAAAGTAAGTAAAGTATGCAAAAATATGTTTATTTGTTTGTTATGCTTTCACATCTTAATAACTCAACCCATCAACATTAAATTTTTCATACACATTGTCAGGGGTGCAGGGACACCCCCAAGTTGATCATCATCCTTGCATTTGATCAGTGGTAAAGATAAGGGTAAGTCTCATACCTCTCTCACATGCGGTGAAACTAGTGTTTAATAAAATTAATTAGTCTGTACTGTTTGCGAAAAAATTATCAAAGTTAGTGCAAAATAAAATAAAACATAATTCATCAATCCTCAAAAATTATATATATTTTAGCAATATTATTTTCCATTAATCAATCAATCTATACTTTATTTATTTATTTGTAATAGCACACTTACAACATAAATCATTGAAAAAAATAATTTATAAAATAATAATAGTATATCTTATATGCATGTCAATAACATGTGTACATAGCACTTCCAGATTCAATCTAATCAAATTTAAATTAAAAGTAACAATAAACAATAATTAAAAGTTAAAATCAATTGGCGAAATCATAATTAAAAATTATTAGTTAAAACTAATCATGCATTTTAAAATAATTAAGCAAAATATTTCTAAAGATGAGGGAGAGTCATAAAAAATGTCAATGTCCAGAATTGATTTAACTATATTGTTATATTTATTACACAAACATACTAAGCAAGCTTGTTTACTAATATAAGATGCAAGGAGTTTGAAATATTTTGTGTGTGTGAGTACCTCTGTATGCCCTAGATGGAACAGATATCAGTATTCTCTCTATCCATATCACATTAGTTATACCTTTAAGGGGTATTTGTTTAATTAATACACCTCAATTCTATTGTTTCTCCATAAATTTAGCGTAGAGATTTAAAGTAAGGTAAAATACTAAAAAGGTATACTAATTAAAAATCATACTTTTTCATTGAAATATCCTTTTGCCACTAGAGTTCCTTTATCATATATGTAAGTGCCACTTAAAATTGTTAGAAAAATAAAAGCTAAATCAATCACCGACTATTTAATACTTATTACACAATAACACATTTGATATCTATTTACCACACTTCAAATTAAATTTGTTACTATTGTGTTTAATTTAATATGTTTATAAAGTAAAACCTACAGAATTTCTTCATTCAAAAAGATGTTTTCCCTAAATTTTGGTCACTACTTACAGTGAGTTTTAATACTAGAACATGAGTTTTATAACATATTTATATAATTTTTAAGTTTTACGTTTTAAAAATGTTAAGAGAAAGTCCCATCAACATAATATGTACGTCAATCTTTTAAAACTCGATCACAGTTAAGTTTTAAAAAAATAAACCATAGCTTAAGATTATAGATTTCTTTGTCACAGTGTTCATCCGTATTAAAATAAATAACATATCATTTTAAAATGTTTTCTTTAAAAAATATTGTCTTTTCTTTTTTGTAATTTGGATCAATTGTTACATTGTAGAGCATGCGGTACAATTGACAGTACAAATGAATTCAAAAGTGGTTATGTCATTATATTTGTTTATACTATAAATTTTTTATATAACACCCTGGTTCAATCTCTATTTTTCCTTTGCAAAGCCAAGATAGAGAGCTAGTATATCAAAGGAACAAAATTTAGTTTTTCTTAAAAATTCATTGTTGTTTAATATTTTTAGGATAACATAATAATATGTATTATTTTACACCGTTTTTCATACTTGGAAAAATTTAAATTTATTATAATTTGCCATACTCTTGATAATTGTTACTTGTTTTTTATAACATAACTTACGGCCTCAAGACGCAAAATTGTAAATAAAATTAAGACTATATATTTTTTTAATTTATATCTTTACTTATTTAAATGATACAAAGTAATACTTTAAGTATAATGTTATTATAATTTAAACAAACCTGCTTACTGAGGTATACGTTTATAAATAAAATCACTATATTAAATAATTATTAATAAATGACTATAGTCTACAGTTACCTACAGGTACAGTTATTAAGTGTCAGACAGCAGACTGTACTGACAGTTGACACAGTGATGCCAACTCCTACAGAATATTCCCCCTTGAACCAACTTTAAATATCCCCAAAATATCGATTAAAATACCCTTAAATGTTTTGTTGTATACTCGTTTTGAGAGGTAATTCCAAATACAAGTTAAAAATACATTCATACAAGTACAAAATTGCTGTTGTATCTATTGAGTTTATATTTGGTTTAATCTAATAAAAGAATTTAATTAATTATTAATTAAATTAAAAATCTTGAATAATAGACCTAAAAAATAAATGTACCTCCTAAAAACCCCCTAGACATCTTGAATTTCCCTAAATTTGGGGTGAAAATCCCCAGGTTGGCATCAATGGGTTGACACTGGTCAATACTAAAAATTCAAATGTCAAAGTCAGGAATTCTAGATCACCGCTATTGCTTGCTTAAATACACATTTACAATACACCTATGACATGAAGGGTGAACTAACCGATAAATATGATCATAATTATTATTCCAAATTATTCTTTAGCGAAAACTAATGTTGTTAATAATATATTTAATTGACAATTTAAAAAAACCAACTGGAACCTTTAACATTTACAATTAAATGTATTGTATAGGCTTATAATCCTTACATTTTTTGCCCTTTATACTTAATAAGGATTTATAAATATGTGTCTAGTTAAAGTACAGTCAATATATTATTTAAGCAATCTCAAAGATTGCTTCGATCAGAGAGGCGTGATGTTATAGACTAGTAGTGAAGAAATAATATTTCTTTACAGTTTACTTGCTACACTTGATATAGAGAGCACCAGACTGCAAAAGGAAATGGAATCCACTGTATAATTTCTCGCTAATAGTAAGAACGAACCCATTGATCTATATCCATACCCACAAGAATTTTATTGCATTGAATAAATATTAAAAACAATATTAAATAAAACACAATAGATGACGTTACATGCATTTAAAACGTGCAAAATTCACCATAGGAAAGAACCAAATCATATATACTTCCGAAAGCATTACCGATAATGCAAGTTTTAATTCAGTTTAATATAGATAATATAGTATAGTGACAATTGATCGAATACAATAACAATAGAGTGTAAGATATTTTAAATATCATTCGACGTATCACATCACATACACAATCGACTAATCATTTATGTTTTGGTGTAACTGATTAAATTATAGGAAAATTATAATGGTATTTTCTTTATTCTATAGTAGCTCATAAAATTTATTCGTTAGCGTGAACATACAAAGAAGTTAATTTGCTAATGGATACATTTAACAACTTCTTTTTTATATAGAATTGATAGGCGGACGAGCAAATGAGCCACTTGATGGTAAGTGGTCTCCACTGCCCATAGACAGTGGTATTGAAAGAAATGTTAACCATTGCTTAAACCGCCACCAACCACTGGCACACTCACCCTTCAAACACAACAATACCAAGTACTGCTGTATTGCATATCTGATAAATACCTACCGGGTACCTACCCAGACGAGCTTGCACATAGCTCTACCACCAGTGAAACTATGTAAAAACAGAAAATTATTATTGAAATGTACCTCTGGCAAAGGTTTTTTAAGTGCTAATGAATACTGTAGACAGCAACCACAGGAAGACGAGTCCTAGGCCATATAGTTATAGTAAAGGTAGTGATTTTGAATTTTGCTCAAAATTTTAAGTTGCAAAAAAATATGCAATTGTTGTATTATAAATATATCATACGAACCATTAATATTATTTATTAGCTTTAAACACTTAATATATAGATTATCAATATATATATTATTATATTTAGATATTATTTTTTATGAAAGTTCGTTGGTCGTTAATTGTGCATCTGGTTCATTGACAATTTAAGTCATTTAAATTAATGAGATTATAATCAAAATTTCAGAAAGTGAACGATAGTATTGCTAAAACTAATATTTCAACAAATTTATAATGTCTTATGATATCTTTATCTACATGACTAGTTTCCACCCGCGTTTGAGAAGGGTGATGTGGCAAATACCCGATTTATTTTTCTGTACCCCTGACAACGTGAATGCAAAATTTCAATTTATTGTTAACACTTTCACGTCTTAAACAACTGAACCGATGTTGAGTAGATAAGAGATAAAACCAAATCAACAAACAAACTAATTATCTCATTCATAATATAAGTAAGGATAAGGACAGGCCGGTAGGTATTTCATTTAAAATAAAAGTCACAATGTATTAAACCTAAATAAACTTTTATTTAATATTTAATTTACACATGGAAAACATTATAGTTGGGTCGAAGTAAAAAAGTCACATGATTGCACTTTAAACAAAATAAAAATAATGCATTTAAATTAGATTCTATCCTCTCTGGATTTAAAAAAAAATACCATGTGAAAATTATTTTACCTTAAATATAAAGTTAAGACATTTCAGTATGTTAATGTTAAGTAATATATTATAAAATTAAAGAAAAATTATGATAAGCCATCTGCATAACGTTAAAAATGCTTCTTTTCTTAAAACATCATCTCTCGATTATTAATATTTATTTGAGACTTGCACCTGCCATTGTTAGCATTTAATAAAATGACAAATGCCATTCTTATTCTAAATTGACATCTAGTGTGATACGGTCAAATGTATCTTATAAGCTAAAGAAGTTACTTTTATGATAGTACATAGTTACTATGAAAGTAGAAAATTAAGTAGATTTAATCTACTATATTATATTGTTGCTTTGAATGTATAGGCATTAATGACTGAAATATTTTTATACCTCTAGTGCAATGTAAAGGGTGGGGAAGTTACGTAATAATTAAAATAAATCTATACTTATATTACAGTGAACTACTATCTTTGTACTTTGTTCACAATATCTGAGCTTGATGTGATAAGGCCATGGGGCAGTGAAGAGCAATTTATATTAAAAACATGTGATTTGGGTGGATTTCATATAGTGATGTAAATTTTAAAACGTCGAAACTAATACGACATTTTAGAAGAGAAGACACAGTTGTGGCTTGATAAATAGGTAAGACTTAAATATGTCAAAATAGATTTATATGTTTGTCTTATTTCATGATTTCTGAACTTTGCATCTTGCACCTATCTATCAAGTCCAACTAGGACTGTTAAATTTGTATTACGCAGGTATGTTAGGAGATAACCCATTGGGCGAAATTCAAACCTAAGGAGTAGTGAGGCACCTTGTAATAAAAACTTTTACGCCACCAGAACGCGGCGATATGTGTTGATATATTACATAATGCGACAATTCTCTTCACCTTCGCGAATTTCTCCGAGCTGAAATAGATAGAAATATATTTGATAATTATCAGTTTGTCTGTAAGACCGTATATTCTCCATTACATAATCATGTGATTTTTTTCGATATGAATAATATTATCAATTATTAGTAGACTGACTTAAAATGTCGAGTATTACAAATATAAATTACCTGTTCACGGCGAGGGAATTTATGTGCAAGCTCGCGATGTCGCTGTGCGCTTGTACTGATCTGTCGCCGCTGTCGCTCCGACACTGCTATTTCCTGTAATTGAATTGTTTTGTGTCTAAAATTGTTTCTAACGCATGTATTATAATATCGTGAAATAGAGATATGGTGTTTGGACATACCTCCTGGTCGTTGTTGAACAGCGTGGTCGTGAAGTTGTCCGCAACGAACCATTTCTGCCCCTTCATGACGATGTCTCGCGGGGGGTCGTGGTCTATGCCGGCGTCTGCTGACCAAACAGTCGCGATCGCACCCGGCTCAAGTTTTACAGTACGATGGAACTTGAACACTGTTTCTTGATCTCCAGCCTTACGGATGATTTGGAAACCGCCTAAGCTTTGCTCCTGTTTAAATTATTGTAATATTGAAAATTGTGTTGCTTATATTTCAAATAAATTAATTTTAAAAATACCTCTTGGTATAAAAGGAGGACAATTGTATAAGCAATTATCCAATATTGACATATTATGTACCTTCTTTCCCTTGTTCCTGATCTTGACGAAGCTACCGTCGGGGCAAGCCTCGGCAACTTCTAGATCTCCTTTAGCGCTAGCAGTGACACGGAAGTCCTGTAGACTGCGCTCTTCACTCTCATCGAGCAAAGTACGCTTGCGGGCAGCTCGCAGGGGAGTGGCGCGCCGGCCGGGAGTGACGCGACCTCCGCTAGCTGATGTGGCGCTCATTGACGCACGAGAATCGCGTCCAGGTGACTGGGATGTTAGGTTTAACCTACGACAAGAATTATTCTGTTTTAGTACAGCAATTATCAATAAATTTTAGATATATTTTCAATAATTATATTTTAGAACTTATGCATTTTACAAAAACAATCAAACATTTGTATCTGTATCTTATTTATCTTGTTGAGAAGCAAATTAAATCATTTTACTCATAACATACCTGTCTTCTTCGCCCTCAAGGAGTGCGCGGTATGTAGCAATTTCGTGGTCTAAAGATATCTTGATGTCCATTAACGTAGCGTACTCCCGCAGTTGACCCGCCATTTCGTCACGCAAACGCGCAAGTTCTTGTTCAAGCGAAGCCAGGTCTTCGGCGTGACGCGCGCGCTCCGACTCCAGTTGGCGTTCCAATTCACGGCAACGGTTCTGTTTAAAATTTAATTGTTTTTTTTTCATGAATAAGAAAGTAGAAATTTTTTGCAATGCGGGTTGGTGGAATACACATGTGGCCGAATTTCAGTGAAATTAGACACATGCAGGTTTCCCCACGATGTTTTCCTTCACCGTAAAGCACGAGATTAATTATAATCACAAATTAAGCACATGAAAATTCAGTGGTGCTTGCCCGGGTTTGCACCCACGATCATCGGTTAAGATTCACGCGGTCTTACCACTGGGCCATCTCGGCGGTCTTGGATATACATATAGCATTGCATTGCATTTATACATATAAATTTTACTGGTATAATATATTAACGAAGAATGAACACAATGTTCTGTAATGTTTGTGTATTTGCTTTTTAGTATTTAATAAAAAAAATTACTGTTATTTCGATTAGTAATTATACAAAATGTTCTCACGTGTTTTGCTTTTTTGAACGAATTTCGTGTTGTTTTTTTTTTGTACGCATATAAGACGCAGAGTCTTATATGAGTGATTTTATGTTATGATATACCTCTTTTTATAATAAAAAAAAAATTGCGGAGCATTGGAGCATGTTTGACGTGGATACAACTACGCAAACTAAAAATATAGCTAGTAAGTACATGTATTATGGAACATTAAGCTACTATATAAATACTAATTCAAATAAAAAAAAATTACTTACACTGAGGGAAGCATTCTTGTTCTCAAGATCGTTTAGCGTGGAATTGAGGCTATCAATGCGCGTGCGCATAGTACGCAGCTCTTCCACGGCCACTGTCGCTGCGCTACTGTTGCGATGAGCAGCAGATTGCAAGTTCTTCATCTAAAGACGAATGAAATTTAATTTAACATTAAATTGCACAATATTTAGGCTAATGTTATATTAATTTGGTCGCTATAATTTACTTTTATAAAAATATATAATTGCAAAGAACAAATATTTAGGTTAATTTATATTATCGAATTTACCTTCTTGTCGATTGACTTACAGGTTTAAGTAAGCGAGATAACTATCTCAACAGATTATAAGAATGAGGGGTTAGAGTGCACTTGTATTTTCGCACACACTTAACCACTAGAATATCTCTTGTGCATTTGGTTATCCTTTGAGAATTGCCGCCGTTATTATATTTGGTCAAGAGTCAAAAATTCAATTAAATAAATACCTTGTTCTCATAGAGAGCTTCAATTTCATCGCGATTGGCCTTAATGTTAGCTTCCTGCTGTTCACGCAGTTCCTGCAGGCTCTGTTGTAGTTTAGCCTCATATTGCTGAGCAAGACGACCATCTGTTATGTAAATATTGTAACTTTTAGATTACAGATATATTGTTCTTATATAAATAAGCAGTTAAGTCAAACAATAGAAAAAAAAATTACCTTATTAATACTAGTTATGAATGTGATGATAAATGGTCTTTTAATAGATCATAAGAAATAAATATCAACTTTTTTAGTTTTTATACAAACAAAAATCAAAATACGGTACTATAAGTAGCATTTTTAACTATTGTTAGCTTCGATATTTATTTATTTTTTATTTTTTTTTATAGAAAAGGAAGGTGGACGAGCATATGGGCCACCTGATGGTAAGTGGTCACCAACGCTCTTAGACATTAGCATTGTAAGGAATGTTGCCAATCGCTTAAATCGCCAATGCGCCACCAACCTTGGGAACTACGATCTTATGTCCCTTGTGCCGGTAATATTTAAATCAACCCTATAAATGTTATATCTTAAAGTCAATACTGCTTCCTAAAACATATATAAAAAAAAATATAATAACTCACCAATTTCCGATATCTCGACTTGACGTCTGGTACGCGTCTCGTGCAGCTCCTGCTGGAATACCTGCTCTTTGAAAGACAACTCCTCGCGTAGACTCTGCACCGTGTTCTCCATGTCAATGCGACATAGCATTTCTTCCTCGAGGGTCTTGCGGGTATCGGCGTATACCTTACGAAGCTTCTCAAGTTCTTTAGCCAGTTCCTACAGAAAAATAGAGGAAGTTAGTACTCTGGTTAAAATTCTTTAAATTATAAACTTTTTATCTTTTTTTTTTACATTTGACTTCAATGGCAGTAGTATTTTTCGGTTAAAATATGTTTCTTTTTTAATAAATCAATTAGCAATTTAGTTTCGAGAATAAAATATTGTACTTCAATATGGAATTTTTTATACAATTAACAACAACATCTGAAGTTTCAAATCAATCGGATGAAACATTAATTTATTATATATATATATATATATATATATATATATATATATATATATATATATATATATATATATATATATATAAATAATCAATTATACTGAGTAAGAAAATTTCGAACAATTTATAAACTGAAGTATCCTGTACAAAAACTTCAATATATTTTAATGCAGTTGATAATGAAACTTTTTATCACTTTTCATTAAACCGGTTTATCAATATCAACTTAACTCAATTATTTCATATCAAAAGTAACTTTAAAGTGCAATTACAATGCAAAAGTGTATTTTGTTGTTCTTGACGATTAAATCGACCTGTCAATTATAATTAATTAAATACTAACCCTGGCCTCATCCTGGGCCTTCTTTTTGTCAGCAAGAGCAGTATTGTATTTGTTGCTCTCCTCCGTAAAGCGAGTTTCATAATGGCGCGCTAAATTTTCTGCCTGCTGACAATCCTTCGTCTTCTTATCCAAACTGAAAAAAAAAAGATAAAAAATAATGCAAACAGAATTTGAATCGTCGTTAACGGTGATCTTGACACATATTTACAAATAGCAAACGATCAAAATACATCACTCACTATTACTTTTTATTATAAGGTTATCATATTTCTGTAAAATCCACACTAGATTCAAATTATTGATATAGATTTGTATACAACATAGATTTTTTGCATGTTGTACACGCCTCTAAGTGGCATACATATTAGTATTTAAGACTTGATGTTTAAGATTTTATTGTGAATGCTGTATATGTTATGCTGTTGGTGTGTCTAAATAAAAAAAAAAAAAAAAAAATCATTTTTAAGAATTGGTTTTTCTATATTCAAAGTCGATAGTACTTATACTACAAAAAAAAAAAACAAAAAAAAAGAATAATTTTACGTATCGATTATTTACCCAATATACAAATAATGTAGTTAAGGTTGCTTTTATTTGTAAACGATGTTCCCCTTTTATTTACGTAAGCTGCTAGCGTGACTTTTGACTATTACATCGCAGGAGGGGAGGAGGAAGCTTATTCGTGAATATAAAACGGGACCGCGTACAATGTCAAAGTAACTATAAACATGGTAGCGTCATTTTTATTTAGAGCACAAACAAGTTATTTAATATAAGCGCTATTGTATATTATGTTTTAAAATTCTCGAATATGTAATATTGAATTCAATTATAATAACAATGAGCGTTTTTATTGTAACATAACAATAAAGAGGATAAATATATGTAGCGGTATTATTTTTAAATAGAACTTATGATATTAGTAACTTTGGATCATATATTAAAAACATACAAAGTAAATTCCTATTTAAAAAAATGTTATCATTATACGACTCGGTTGCAATTTTGATAGCGCAGCTTAAGAGATATAAACGATACCCATACAAATAATAATATAAAAATATGCATTCGCTACAAAAATATTTTTATAGTAGGTATATTACCGCTTAACAGCATTACTTACTGTTGTTATGCTCCGGTTTGAAAGGAGAGTGAGCCAGTGTTGTTAATAGATAGGTGGGATGGGTAGATTATACTTCAAGATTTCAATTCACCCTTTAAAAATATCTACCCCTAGTAAGGATAGAAAACTTGTGGATTTGTCATTTACTGTGCATGTAATATTACCTATGCTGTATACATGTTCGAATATTGAAGGCAAATTTTAACAATCCTTTCTTTTATCAAATAACTGTCCCATTAATTTCGTCCCAAATATTACCCAAAAAAACCGAATTCAAAATGGGTGTAATATTAGGCGAATCGTCACTTTTTAAGTGTTTATTACTGATATATATATACATATGTAGATAGATAATAGATTATACTTTGAGTGGGCCGATGAAAAAATATTTAAAAAAAACCTCCACTGGATGTTTTTCTAAGCGTAACCTTATTAATATTAAACTGTAACTCTTATATAACATTTTATTACCTCCTATTGTTTCTTTTTAAGTATAATAATAAAATTGAATTTGAAACGTAAGACGTTTTGAATGAAAAGTTTAAGTATACTATTTCACAGGCTGTTTCTCAAGAGCTGAGTCTTAGCTATTAAGTTCCACAAATAGTGTAACCTGATAGAAGGTCGACCTGTACGAATGACATATTACTTGAACATACTATGACATAATGCTTGAGCTATTTATTTGTCAATGGTTCACGACATATGATATTTCTAAAAATCATTAAATATATCGAGTGATCAAATGTTTACCGGGTGTTTAGTTAAACAATAAGTTCTCTCTTTCTGACATCACTGATTTAACATTCGAAAGAAGAGGACAGCATTGTTTCACTAATCATGTCTTAAACAACATGAATAGGTAAAATCGTAAGAAACTACTTGAAAATTATGTGGAATTAAAATGTAAGAAAGTTCTTCGTAGAGAACATAGCATGTTTTTATAGAACTCGACGTGTGTTTGATTCGATTTTATATTTAGATATATATATCTACAATAATTTGCTAGCAATGCGGGGGAGCTCAGATACTACATGACTAAAAGCATTACAAAATTATAATACGTGTTCAAACAATTTTAAAATATAATTTTATTCGGTTTAATAGCACGTTGTCTTATAAATAACTTGTATTCGCTTTACGTGAAGGCATCTTTACGTCACGGTTATTTTAACAATAATTACGTCATCTCTAAAGTTAATATCACATTCTCGCATAGCCAAACAAGCAACCAAAGCTCAAGAACAAATCTTTGTTTTATTATCAAATTTAGTAAACATTTTTTAGAGATGTACCGAATTAAGTTATATTATACTTTTCTAAAATACTAGCCCGTGACCCGAGGTTATACCGTTATTACCCGCGTTAATTTATTATTGCTTATGAATTCAATATATAGACTCAACCGATTTTGATGAAATAATAACTAAACAGAACCGTGGAAAGCTCCTTATAATAATGCATTAATAATTTTTAGCCATTTTGAAGATTATTTCGAACCAGCAGACAGATACACAGACAAATAAAAAAAATGTTTCTTTCGGTTTTGGTAACTTGCAAATAAGAATATTAACTTAAAAAGAGATTTTGAAATCACAGACATACACTTCAATTTTATTTATTAATATTACTTATCCAGCTATAAAATAGATTTACCAATGAATTTTCGGCATCTTTTCCATTCGACTTATCAAGAACCGTATACATATTTACGGCGAACTTTTCGAACGGTAAGTTTCATTTCCCTCCTTTAAAGTAAATACTAAAAAAAATGTGTAACAATTATCGATGTTTGTATTTAATATAAATATATTTTTAACAAAACATTCGAAAGATTTAATAACTTAATGGTGGTTTGTGTTATGAATTTCACAGAATGGTTTTTACGCCGTTCTTTAAAAATCCGCAAAGATAAAATGTTAAGTTACTTTTACTCCTGTAATATAATCATAATGCTGCAGTACTTTCTAGAAGATGCAGGAAGTAAATGTAAAGTACTACTTCTTGAAAATCTTTTAGTTTTTTAGTCACGACGACTTAATAAACTTAAATTCAGTAGGCGTAAAGCCTTGTGGGGGCATGTGTGTCGCGGTCGTCAGGGTCAACGCAGGTCAATCAAGGTAACTTAATGTCCTCATATTATTGTTACAGAAATGACCTTACCAATTTTTTAAACCTTTATTTCATTAAAACAAAGATAAAACTGCTACGAAATCGCTTGGTGTAACCAATAACATGTGTTAATATATATATATTTAATTACTCTCTTCCCTTTAACTAAACAAGATTTTTTCTAACTGAGTAAAAAGACTATGATAATCTCGATTTAATGGAGTTGTCATAGGAATAATTTAAATTTGTTAATGAGCAACATACTTGGATTATTCTATGCAGATGCATTCAGAGGTGATATAGAAACAGTTATTATACTAAACAAACAGCACAGGAGTGTGACATTAAATATAAAATAATTTCATTGCTTAAAATTACTTGATAATTTTATAAAGTAATTCATAGCGGATATAACATTGCATTTCTAACGAGGACAAGGCTATTTCAAGTATAGAATGATTAAGAGTACACAAGTATTAAGGAAAATTTAGTTCACTGTTTAGTGCACAAAAATGGTAAGGTGAAATGAATAATTAAAATATATTCAATTATGTTATTTTTTTCTGTAATGATCAGATATTACAATTGTCAGGTCAATTATAATATCTTCAATAATCAATTAGATAAAATAGACTAACATTTTAAATTTATAGTTGGTGGATGAAAGTAAAAAGAAAAGTATGTTTTATACTGAAACTCTTATGAAAAACCAAATAAAAAGTGCAGGAGGACTGTGTCATTATAATGTAAACACAAAATTTACAATAACAAATATGAGATTATTTTGACTTTTGCGGAGACTGTAGAATACTCTGAATTGGTGCAAGAAAAAAAAAAGTTCCTTGTTACCACATATGTATAACACAATCATCAAGATAATGAAACAAATAAATTTCATTTCACTCTTGCTTGACATGTATGTGTGTAATTCATGGCTTGCTTTTACTAGAACCAGAACCCAAATAAGAGTGTGACAAGTTACAAAGACTTAAGACTGGACTCGGCAAAACTTTTATTAAAGAGACAATTCAGCTGAAGCAAATTCTTTTTGACAGTGAAGGGTTTTACCATTGCCGAGAAATTCCAGTAGAAAGTGAGAATTGCTAACATGTACAGAAAGCACACCACATGTCAATGTTCATAACCAATGGTGGATGCTGAAAATGTCATACATACATAAAAAATTGACCATGTGCAACATGCAATGTTTGTTTATATTTGACAAATTATTAAATTATTTTGATGATTTTGACACAAAACAGTGACCCGGTACAGTGTTAAATTTGACAAAATAGTTTTGTTTTTTGGACACACATAAAGCATCAATTAGTTAATTGGATATGTAAGAATACTTTAACGTCAACTTCAATAAAACTAAATTTTAAATTATCCATCCAATTATTGATAAATATTCAAAATGAGTATAGAGATATTAGTTTCTTAATATATACATTAGGTTTTTGGCCAAATTGAATTTAAATATTAATTACATAAAAAAATTTAATACATTGGGTGTTAATAAATGCCTCTAATCCGAATTAATATTTTAATTCTAATATAAATTATATTATTTACTAAGATATTTATTTTTATTAAAAGACTCAATATATTTAAGGTTTTACATGAATTTAGAAAATCATATGTATAGATGAACTTTGTGGAAATCCAAAATTATTTTGTAATTTAATATCTTAGCATGTGTAACAAGCAAATAATAGAGGTAAGCTATGTTTATCTACATTTGACCTATTATAAGACCTTGACTCAAATAGATTTATAACTAGGTCATCATTTTTTCCGAGACTACTGTCTTTGTCAAGTTTTATTATATATAAAATACTATGGGCATTTAATTTATTCAATTGTTTTGAATTTATTTGTTTACAAACAAATCTAAAGTAACATGCTTTTAGAGAAGTAAATAACGATTTTAGCCAACATGAGTTATATGTGAATGTTTAATGTTATATGATTGGATTGTTATAATGAGGTATGATGTCACTGTGTCGTAAAGGCGAGGTCGCCCGAGCGCTCGTCATTCCGTACTCGATCCGAAACGACGTCGATGACGTAAACTATGCTAAGGTTAGCCGGAAGAAATTCTTAAAATATACAGAATAAGTGGGGCTTTTAATATTAAATTAGATGAATGTATAATTGAAATAAATTCTTACTGTTTCTTAAGATCATCGTTTTCTTCATACAATCTCTTCAAATCGATTTCCAATTTAGCTTTCTCTCTTGATGTATCATCTAATAGTTTCCTTGCATCTTGGAGTTCATGCTCGTACATCCCCTTTATATTAGACACCTCGCGTGTGACCACTTCCTGTGTGGTTTGAATTTCTCGACGCAGACCAGAGTTCTCACTCTCAAGTTGACGGACTTTATCGATATAGGCCGCAAGACGGTCATTAAGATTTTGTAATGCATCTTTCTCCTGTAGACGTGTATGTCTTGTTGGACTCAAAGGACTGTTTGGCCGGCCGGCAGAGCTAGAAGGGCGGCTACCAACAGGAGTGCTTGACTGAGGAGGTATTGGCACTGACGACACAACACTTATATTGGTTGAAGATGTAACAGTCTTTTTCGATTTAGAGGACATTTTGAAGTGATTTTTATGTCACAACAAAAACAAATACACAATTAATTCAACACACAGCCAACTAACGGCGGCAAGCGTAGATCTTGATTTCTTCACAAGTTTTACAACCTGTAAACCCAAGCTTAAATGATCACGTGACCATTGAGTCATAACAGAATGTTGCCATTAACAAAACCGATAATTCGTAAATCGGTAAAGCACAAGGGCGTTTAGAAATATCTTATTCGGTATTAATTATAAACTTTGTTAGCGGGTTATTAATTAAACAATGCTGTCTTCTTTTTTCGAATGTCATATCATTAATGACGGAGAGAGTGAAATCACTGTTTACCTAAGCAATCGAAATGCGAAGCTTATAAATTAGGTTAAGTTTAATTAAAACTATCTGTATAAAAGTGAAACATTATTTCAGATTTACGTAACTTCATAAAACAGACTTGATTATAAATTTTAATAATATTTTATTTTATTTGTAATATATAATTCTTGAATCTCCTTAATTCTTAGTTTTTTTTTTAAATATGAATTATTAATAAACTTGTCATCGAGATTACATAATAAATTTAACTTTAAGAAAAACATAATATGAGGGTTAATTATTTGTTAAGATTAATCTAAACCGACACAAATAAAAATAATTAAATACAAACTTATAAATTGTTATTATAATAAAGTATAATTTCTTTTAATTTTAATGAGTTATATTTGGTTTAAATGACATATAACTAAAATATTGCAATGCCAACACAATAAATTACAAATAAACGTTGCTTATCGACTGATTAGTTAAACACTCAATTCGCTCTTAATGTAGTAATCTTGCCATTCGAAAGAAAAAGTCTCGGCATTATTTAAGTAATCACTCTAAGCAAAGTTTATAAGTCCATTAGCTTTAATTGAACGAGTAGTTTTATTCCTTTCTTTTCATAGATTAATAGAAAGTTATTATACTCGACTTTTTAAGTTTAAAAATTGAAGCTACCTTTAATAAGGTTGTTTATTGTTACGAAATAGTTTGTAAAAGGAGCTGGCAATCCTACTGATGTAAATTATTTTTAATAAACATTGATGTCAACTTGGGGGTTTTCACCCCAAATTTAGGAGGATTCAAGACGTCTAGGGGTTTATGTAGGGTGTCTATTGGTGATTCAAGATTTTTTTGTTTTTTTCTTAAAAAAGCGCACGCAACCAACAAACTAAACCAAATATAAATTCCATGCGTGGCTATAACTGACGTATCAAAAAACTATAATGTAATGAGATTGAAATAATAGCCCCCGTTTAACTATTATTCAGCGTGCTTGTACAACACGTAGGAAGCCTGGGCTTTGATTTCTGGTCACTGAATGAGAAATAAAAATCGTTTAATTTCATTGTTATCATCATTAATATTATCAGTTCATTAATTAATGTATGTAAATGTGTAAAACCCACCCGGATAAATACAACAGCAATTTTATACTCGTATGAATGTATTATTAATTTGTATTTTAAATTACCTCTCAAAACGAGTGAAACAACAAAATATTTAGGGGTTTTTAAACGCTATTTAGGGGAATTTGATGTTGTTTCTAGGGGGAATATTCTGTAGGAGTTGGCATCACTGTTAATAAAATGGATCAAACGTTATTTAAGACTAGCTTCTGGTCGGGTGTTGCTTCGTATTCAAGCTTGCTTCATAACAAATTTTATAAAAAATGTTTCTGTGGTTTATCCTTTAAGACATAAAATACAGATGATACAGACAGACAGAGATACTTGCGCATTTATAATTTTTGTAGAGGAATATTTCGTAATAGTTCTGCTTATTTCTTGTAAATATAATAAGACAGGAAATCTTGATAAATGTTTAATGTCAACATTTTTTTAATTACATTTGTCATACAAAATTATGTACTTAGAAAAAAAAAAAAACTTTGTATGTGTGTTTGTTGTTCTTCGTAGCATAGTACAATATTGTGAATATGGCAACTAAATTTTTAATGAATAGGATAACAATCTGTATAAATAAATCTATCCTAGCCAGTTTTTCAAAACCTTGGCTCTGCCATATTTGCCAATACAGTATTGTATGGTAGCGTATACTTTAAGCAATCTTCGCTCAACAGCTTTAAAATGTTCTTCTGTTGCTAACTTTTGACCTTGAAGAGCAGCTAATAACTTGATTGTGCTAGTCAAAGAACCACCAGAAACCATTTCTAATTTTTGCCAAGTAGATGGTGAAATCCTACAAAAAAATTAAATTAAATTGAAATTTTTTATATTAAGATTTAATGATACAATTTTTTTTTTATTTACAAAAAATCACAATATACATGCATAATTTTTTGGTGTACTTACATACAACATTGGTAAAGAGGTGCTAAAATATCCAACTCATCTACTGAAGGATTTCCTAATCCTTTACCATTATCTAATAGAATTATTTGATCTTTGTACACTTCAAAACGGTGTCTATCTCCATTTTGTATCAGGAAATCAAATATGGCAACATCTATTAAATTAAGCAATAGTTTTGTACTGAGTGATCCCTTCACCTTCCTAAACAATATTTAAAAATGCATGACAAAAAAATACCTTTATATAAAATGTTTCCCAGAATTGCATATTTCTTTAATATTAAAGGGGATAAAAAGGTCAAAGTATTTTACATTTATTTACATTAAATCCTTAAATAAATACAAATAAGAATTAAAAATAGTTAATGTACAAATCGTGACCACGTAGGATGGTGGCAAGATTGCTAGCAGAATTTGGTATTAAATAAAATATAGTTTTTAAATATATATAAATAAAATCATCTTGTTTTAGGGTGTAATTTCAGAAGTAGAGATAAAATAAAGTTTGGTTCACATCTTCCATGTGATTTGCATAATAGAGCAAAAAAACAGTGGAAAATATATTGACTCTATTTTTAAAACAACATTATTCCATTTAGTGACTTACGTATATCAGCTGATATACTTACTTACAAAAGGCATTATCAATTTCCCATTCCATTTTTCGGTTACTATAGGAACGCCTCCAGGGCGATTTATGAATTTTAAATTGTCTATCTAAATATAGAATGGCTGCACCTTCAATTTCTCCATTATGGTCAGGACAAACTGTTTCATTTTTTCTACAGTAAAAACATTTACCATAAATACACAAAGATCCACTATCTAAAACATGAAGTCAATTAAAATAAATGTAGCCTTAAAATAAAATAACTTAATAAAAAGAAAAAAAATTTGTAATAAAATTGTTACCATTTTTTATCATAGTTTTTTTCAATCCCATAGTTGCAAAGGGTACTATATCTTTGTGGAGGTGTATACGTCGTATTATAGAAGGAGCAATCCACCTAAAGTTTAACACCATTGCTAGGTAGTATGCAAATACTTCAGAGTTGTGGCGGTCAAAACCAGCATAAATGTTGCCATTAACCACATGATTTAAATTGTACCTTTTGGGTTTGAAATATATTTTCTGTTTTCCCTAAAAAATTTAATTATTCTTGTAACATATATGTATATTAGCAGCTAAGGATGTTTTAGCTGTGGTTATTAAAATGAAATAATTATTTAGTAACTGTATATAATCTTACCTCCAGTAAAAGTAATAGTTTAAGCTGTGTTCCTTTCGGGGCATTATCGACTAAAGCTATCTGTGTGGTCTGTATCGCGTGCAATATTTTACCAGCAGCTCCATTTTCATGAGGAAATAATGAGTCGTCACTAATCCACTAAAATTAAAAATCATTACATAAAATTTTACTAAAAGCTAATATTAGTGTTTACATATTACATACATTTTGAGTTTCACTCCATATTGTTTCAGTTTTTATATTTTTAGTGGTGTTAAATGATGATAATAGATTTTTTTGTTTTAAAACAAACTTTGAATTTATGCTTTTATATTGGTTAGGTAAATAATTGAGATAATCGTAAATTTCTTTAAACACACTTGGAGTTAGACCTATGTTTATGCTAGGGACGTTAAATGTATGAGATTTCAAGCCAACTGTGTTAAGAGTGTAAAAAAAAAATATATTAAGTGCTACGAGAACAAGCAGAAATAATGAGAATCCAAAAGCATAATTCATCGACATTATAGACGATTTCAAAACACTTTTAATTTTATTTCCTCATAATCCACATATTAATTCTTAAATATGAAAAATATATAAAATATACATGATTACAGATTACAGGGTAGGTTTAAGGAAAATAATTTGTGCTTGAGTAAATTATTCATGTTCCTTTTCGATATGCAGCTATTTTAATACATAAATTATATATTTGATTGTAATAAATAGTTACAAATTAAAAGTTTCTTTGGTATTTTGACAAAAGATACGATTTGTCAGTTGTCACTGAATATCATTGTTCTACCTTTTGACATTTAAACGTAATATATTAAAAAAAAAAAAGAAAAGCAAATGTTCATGTCATTCAGCCTTGTCTGGTTATCATATCATATCATATCAAACATATATTGGCTTCAATATAGCAAATATTTATTGTTTAATAAATAAGTCTGCCAGCAAAATATAAAGTTTACCAATTCTTTTACAATGATAACACGATTTCTTAGTTTTATTATTCTTTCAATATCATTGGTTTTTTAATTTGTTAAACAATAGAAATAGTCAAAAACATAATATTAATTTTACTGTCCCTTATTCGGAGCTTTATTAAATGAGATAGGCACTTGGTTTCCCGCTTGTCATTTTGACTTATTTTCTTCCTTTTACCTCTCCTTCTCCTTACTTTTTACGTCACTTCCACTTGGCAGTATCGGCGGTCTTTGGGATATCGTCGATTATGATAAACATTGGCGTTTTAGATTCCCGCTGAGTCGGACGCGTCCAAGTTGCTATTACGACTCATATATCATTTGTAAGTTCGATCTTAACGCTAAGCTAAAAGATTGTTTAGTACCCATTATTTCTTAAAATATTTATATTTTTGACTTTATAATTATTTAATTTGGTAGTTTTGCTAAGTTTTTAAATCATAGCATTTTGATTTGGTTTGATTATTTTAAGATAGTTTTTTATCTTTAGTATGGATAATTTCGTGCTCTCTGAAGCTCCTGGTCCCTCATCCACGCCGAATAAACGGCGAGAAGGGTCGCCGAGTTCAGATTCAAGTAGTAGTTCATCGAGTAGCAGTAGCTCGTTATCGAGTGCTCCAAGGCGTAAACATCGTAAAAAGAAAAAGAGCGCCAAACGGTTGGCGCATATGAACAAAAAACTGGCTGAAGAAGTCCGTTGATTTCGCGGAAAGGTTGCAAGCCAGGAAGAACAATGTCATGTAAGTACAAATTTTAATAACGATGATGTAATGTCACTTATGGCAAGTGAAAGTAACTGTTTATATGAAGAGATGACAAATTCTTGATGACAAATCTGAAAAATCGTGTGATTATGATTTTACCCTTTCGTTTGAAACAAAATTAAAAGAACCGTCGATTCCTAAAGCGTCGGTTGCCTTTATACAAATGCTTAGTGACCATCAACATTTAGATAAAAATAACTGGTCTGATGTCAGATATGCGGAAGCTCGGAAATTGTACAATTTCTCGCCGGGTTTTACTGACCTTGAAGTTAATGATGAAATAAATGCATACGAAACCCTAGGCATCTTACTTATGCTGATAAGACTTTTACAGCCTTAACGATGTGCGTCTTTAAACAAATGGAAGCTTTACTAATTGAAACTGCGATCTTTTGAGCTATGATGAGTTACATCGAAAGGTGAACACACTGTGCTCTTCCGGCTACTTTCACAAAAGTAAAAAACAGAAATAAAAAAGTCACGCGGCCCCTCGCAGGGTATTCCACGAAATAAACTCTCACAGGGCTTTTCACGTGTGTATAACCGCAATTACTCACATACTTTTTACTCTCATAGTAACCCACCGCCGCAAGGTGCTTATTATCCAGGCTATGTGCCTCAATTAAATTCGGTCGTACCGAATAATCGTTATTTTCAAAGTAACTTTAAGGGAAATTCCTTTCACCAGAAATCGAAGCAGCTCGGTCAAAATAACGCTGGACGAAAACGAATCTTGCCACCGTCATCTCAAAATAGAGAGAATAAAAGACGGAAATTCTGACTCAGGTCGATTCAAAGCGGGGCGTTTGGCGCAGTATCAGTGGAAAAGTCTAGGAGCTCCAGCTTTCATTCTAAAAATGATATCAGGGTATCGCATACCCTTCGGCCGAAAACCATCTCTTGTATCCCAGTGTCATCAAAACAAAATTACATGTGGCAGATTCTACCAATATGACAATAATTATCAACAACTTCTCCAAGTTTCCTCTCTTCAATGTTCCTGGTCCCCAAAAACGATGGCTCGTACCGTCCAATATTCAATTTGAAAGCATTAAACCGGTATGTCTTAGCACACCATTTCAAGCTGATAAATGTTCAGCGTATACCAGATTTCCTGCAGCCAAAAGATTGGTTGTACAAAATAGACCTGTCGCAGGCCTACTTTCATATACCCATATCTCGCAGCCACAGACGATTTCTGCGTCTCTATTATCGTAACGAACTCCTGGAGATGACCTGTTGTCCTTTCGGCCTGACTACGGCTCCACAAACGTTTGCGGCAATATCGAATTGGATAACTCAGTTTCTCAGGAAGAAAGGCATAAGAATTATCGTCTTCTTAGACTATTTTTTGATAGTCAATCAGAACAAACACATTCTGCAAGGCCATGTAAAAATAGTGAGAGTTTTTCTGGAAAAACTAGGATGGATAATAACTTACGAAAAATCGTCCAGGAATCCAGAAAAAAGCTTAGTATTTCTGGGGGTACTCTGGAATCCTTGGACAAACAGGAAAACCTTACCGGCAAACAAATTCCATCCCCTTTTATCAGCATTAAGCCAAATCTTGTCAGAACAACGAACAAATCTCAAAGACCTTCAAAGTCTGATCGGAATTCTCATTTTCGCAAGTTTTGTTGTACCGAGGGGCAGGCTAAATTATCGCGAGCTTCTAAAATTCTTGAACCGTATTCTAAAAATGCATCCCCAGATGGTTCACGTTATCCCATCAGCGGTGTCGGACAATCTGCTGTGGTGGCTTTAAAATTGCAGGCGGACGACACCTATACACCTCGAACCTCCCTCTCATTTTCTTACTACCGATGCCTCTTGGGGAGCCCGCCTGAACAACCTGTTACTCACCGGTCCATGTCTAGAAGTGGACCGACATCTCCACTGCAATCTAAAAGAAATGTTGGTAATACTCAAAGTATTGCAAGATAAATGTCAATTATTGAAACGCAGAACCGTTCTTATTCAGTCCGACAACAAGTCAGTGATAGCGCATCTTCGACACGAGGGAGGGACAAAATCAGTGTCTCTAATGAATTTGACATATCAGATTTTTCAAATTCTAGATTTTCATCAAATACAAGTGAAGGTGTTTCACATTCCCGGAATCTACAACAGTCATACCGACCACCTGTCGAGGCTTCGAGCGAGTCCCGAGTGGCACCTGACACGGGATTGCACGAACAGGATTTTTGCCAAATGGGGAATTCCATTGATAGACCTGTTCGCCTCAAGTCGAGCTCATGTGGTGACGAATTATGTATCGTTGGATCAAGACGACGAACAAGCATTGTTTCACGACGCCTTCTCCCAATCTTGGACGTTCAGCCTAGCTTGGGTTTTTCCACCACCATTTCTGATCCCCAAGGTACGTTGTCATCTCAACCGGGCGCATGGAGTCTATTTTATTGTAATTCCACGATGGAACCGAGTATTTTGGCGTCCGGATATCAAGGCGCGTGCACTAGCGAGCCCATTCACAATTCATCGCCAGCACGAAGTTCTCGTAGACATGACCCCGGAATTGCTTCCCCCAAAGGTATTCGAAATGACTAGAAGTCTGGAAATGTGGGGGTGATCTAGGACATTGAAAGGATGGAATACTAACCAATTAAAACTGCTACAAGAATCCTGGCGCCCGTCAACCCGTAAAGTTTACAGTATTGCTTGGAAAAGATGGATTTCGTGGTGTGTATCACATAAAATAAATCAATCTAGACAAAGAGCTAGCGATTTTGCTAGGTTTTTATCAGATCTCCATTTAGTTTACAAATTATCGTATAGTTTTGTATTGTTGCACAAATCAGTGATTTCTACCTTGTGCGATCCAGATTTGTCTGGTCAGCTTGGCTCCCATGTACTAATAAAACACATTTTGAAATCAATAGCATTACGTAACCCTATTAGACATGTAATGGACTTAGTATTTCATTTGGAGAGCTATAGTGTAGATACAAGTAATGTCTTCCAAGTGCAAAGGCATACAGCTGCACTTCTACTGCTTTGTTCGGAAGAAGAATCCATGACTTGACGCTGCTTAAGATTGATAGCTGCATTTTCGAAGATGACTGTAATATTTTGGCCAGCATTTGGTTCAAAAACTGACTCCATTGATTACAGGCAGTCAGGTTGGAAGTTTTTAGCTAATAATGAAAAGGAGAAACTAGACTAGAATGAGAGGGTCATAGGATTAAATTGACGAAGTCTCTTCTTGAAGGTCGAAGAAGATTAGCTAAATCATTAATCCTTTTCATTAACATAACTCTCCTCTTATGTTAATGAAAAGGATTAATGATTTAGCTAATCTTCTTCGACCTTCAAGAAGAGACTTCGTCAAATAACAACCTTCATCGAAGGCAATAATAAACATGTCTCATTTAATAAAGCTTCGAATAAGGGACAGTCAAATTAATAGCAGCGTTTTACCTGGAATAAAACGCTTATAATTTACTTACCTTATTCGAAGCTTGCGATTAATCGCTGCCTGCTGTTTAATAAAACGCAATGAGTATCATAATCGGCGATATCCCAAAGACCGCCGATGCTGCCAAGTGGAAGTGACGTAAAAAGGAAGAAGAAGGAGAGGTAACAGGAACAAAATAAGTCAAAATGACAAGAGGGAAACCAAGTGCCTATCTCATTTAATAAAGCTTCGAATAAGGTAAGTAAATTAATAAGCGTTTTATTTCAGGTAAAACGCTGCTATTATTTGTATTTTGTAGTTACGATCATGCAGTGTAAAATTAAAGAGAAGTAAGGAGAACTTTTATGTATAAAAAGGGTCTTTCAAAATGTATAAAATTTAGATGGCGTTGCTAGAGCTAGACACCTTCCTTCAAATTGTACCCTCTAGCGCTAGCGCTACCTCTTAGCGCATAAACAGTCCCGAGTATTCCTCGAGCTTGGTAGAGTAAAACGAATAGGGATAAAGTTAGACAACCACATCCAAAAGGCGATATTTTAAGATTATTCTGCTAATAAAATTCATAAATTCTTATACACTTTTTCGAGTGAAGACCCATATGGGTATACGAGATACTTCTCTTTAGCTCTATAATCGTATTTACCATATACACCTTTACGCATAATCGTAACTCTATTATTTTAGAACTTAAGGTGTTGGATTGGATGTTTTGGGTCTTAAAAGAAACGTGAATACGATGTGAAATTAACTGCTCAATAAAAACATTTTATAGGTTGCAGAATGGACATTACGACATTTTAGTTATTTGTCATGTGAAACGCCTGATCCACTTCGATATATATATATTCAACGAAATATGTCAAAATTATAAAAAGTGCTAAAAACTGTCTATAATCTTATCTCGATATCTTTCATAACAATTAATGCCATGTTTATAAAATCGACTTTGCAAATAAAGCATTCTTTTAAAACAAATTTGATTACCATACCAAAGGTTATAGTTAGCCAACCTTAAAAGATAGACATATGCTATGCGGACATATGCGGACTTTTGATTAGGACCTTTCAAGAGGAACAATTCCGTCATACATTATTGTTGTGTAACATACATTCACGCAGCGCACGCAACGGAAGCTCTCAAAAGGAATACAATTTTTCCATTTCTCTTCATTTTTGACATTTCATGCTTTTTACTTTAAAACCACAGACTTTCATACAATATTTATCCTTAACATATAGTTACGCGCGAACAAAGCCGCGGGCAATAGCTAGTTACACGATTACTATAGAAAAACAAAAGAAATGTGTATATATGTCGTGGAAAGCGATATCGTTTAATATTAAGTTGCTGATTTGAGTATCATAGTACCAGAAAAGGAGTAAACACCGTGATGTCACTTGTTATTGTAAAAGCGGCACGTGGACAGAGTCGTGTTGGAAAATGAGGAATTGAAAACGGCGCATTACGATTCGGGACGCCGACCAGGTCACTTCTCCAAAACGAAACGGTCGGTTTACCTAGTTTACTTTTAAGTGTGTTTATTTGTGTTCATAAAAAAATTAAGGAAGTTTATGCGAAGTGTACATTATCATTTTGCCGCCTACGAAATAGACCAACTCAAGATGGAGACAGTAGTATCGCTCAGCCGTCGCTCTTTAATTCTATAATATTTCATTCCAAACTTTTAGTTAACTTGCAATGTATGTTGTTCGGATGGAATCTTGCAACTAAATTTTTGAAGCAGATATCTTCCACCGATGGCGCCGAAATTTTGTATGAACGTTTAGTTTGGTTGACAATGCATGGTTAGCTGTGTGACGTCATTTTAAATCCAACATGGCGGAGCACCCAAGAAATTATTTTTAATGTACTCCTACAATACGGGTATCAAATGAAAGGTCTTGCTGAGAATAACTCGAAAATATAAAGTGACGTCACTCTAAATCTAATTTAGAATTCTAAAGATGGCGGACAAGATTTTTTTTTATAATATATAGTACTGGGGCTTCCTTTGCAAGTATGTGCGCGCATGTCATGTTTAAATATATGTCCGTAAGCATGCGTGTGTAAATGTCAAAGCTAAAAGAAGTTTTTAGTTTCATGCGGACATAGATCGCCTAAATATTTATTTATTTTTTTGAACATCTTAGCGTTCGGTGCATGGTAACAGAGAGTTCGAGCATTAGATGACGTCAGCGTAAGGTTTTGAGTTTCGGATGACGTAAGCGTAAGATTTGTTATTGTAAGTAATTTGTAAATGCGTTAATATGTATGTGCGTGTGGTACGGGGTACCTTAGCACACACCAATTTTAACGTTCGCACGTAAAGTCGTAAACCATTAAAATGCTCAGATGAATAAATATAATAAATGCACAGGCTTAAATAAAAATATATATGAATAAGGTTAACCGTAACAGCCTGTGAACGTCCCACTGCTGGGCTAAAGGCCTCCTCTCCCTTTTTGAGGAGAAGGCTTGAAGCTTATTCCACCCTGCTGCTCTAATGCGGGTTGGTGGAATACACATGTAGCAGGTTTCCTCACGATGTATTCCTTCACCGTCAAGCACGAGATGAATTATAAACACAAATTAAGCACATGAAAATTCAGTGGTGCTGGCTCGGGTTTGAACCCAAGATCATCGGTTAAGTTTCACGAGAAGAATATTATTTTTATTGCATAAATTTAAAATAAAAAACAATCAATTTATTCATTTAATATATCTGACATTAAATGGATATCCTAACTCCTGTCTAATATGCCAGGTAGCGAGATTACCGTTTGTAGGAAAGGTAAAAAGAAATTCAATGTACTTCATTGGTAGAGAACATTCGAGAGCCCCTTGTATAATAACCTGCAAGTTAATAAAAATAATTATTAAAATATAATAAAAAGTTCATATGAAATATATTTAACCGTGAAACGAAATAAAAAAATAAAGACATAATAGGCTTAGGCTGCCTAATTTAAATCAATCTAACTTAAATCTTAACACGCACCGAACCTATAGTGTACCAATTGGTGCCCACGGCTTAATATTAATTTATAAACAACAATACTATTATTTTTATAATAAATCTTAGGTGAACTAAAAAATCTATAGTAAGCAATTCAATGATCGATCAATAGAAAAAATGTTAAACATTTGAAACGAACTAAAATTTCAATTGTATAATGTTTTAGGAGGTCATAACTTTTTATTTTTAAATTAAAATTAGATATTCTGCCGCAAAACAGCAGTACTTGGTATTGTTGTGTTCCGGTTTGAAGGGTGAGCCAGTGTAATTACAGGCACAAGGGACATAAGATCGTAGTTCCCAATGTTGGTGGCGCATTGGCGATTTAAGCGATTTCTTACAATGCTAATGTCTAAGGGCGTTGGTGTCCACTTACCATCAGGTGGCCCATATGCTCGTCCACCTTCCTTTTCTATAAAAAAAAAAATAATAATAAAAAAAAAAAACGAAATAGCATAGACCTCATAGTATTAATAATTACTCCGTAGTTTCGATATTGCGTAGAAAAAAAATCCTATTTAATATTATAAATGCTAAACCGACTTTGTTTATTTGTGTGTTACATTTTCACTTCTAAACTACTCATCATCATGAAATTTTACATATACATTGTCACGGGTATAGAAAATGATACATGTGTTAAGTACCTTATAGTAACGGCCTGTGAATGTCCCACTGCTAGGCTAAGGCCTCTTCTCCTTTTTTGAGGAGGTGCGGTGCTTATTCCTTATAAGGTACCTTATACGCGGGCGTAAAACTAGTGTGTAAATATTTGTTTATACCTTCATATAGGTATTCGACGGCTGCCTTTCTATTGGTATTTCGTTACTTGGTACTTTAGGTGGTACTAATTTTTCTAGATATGTCCTAGCGTCGTAGAGGAATCCGTCATTTGTAACTACACTCACGTTCTTTGCATAGTACAGACCAATATGGACGCCCTCCTGCCTGTTTAAGGAAACAATTATATTAAAAAATAATCAATCAAATTGTAAAAAAGTTATTTATCTATATGTAGTATAAATTAGTATGATGTAAAAAATATTAAGTGGTAAATGAAAAAAATCGTCCTGTTCGAAGGGTGAGTAGGTCAGTGTAACTACAGGAACTAGAGACATAACATCTTAAAGTTTAAGGTCTGTATTACAAAGCCAGCCTGCTCCAAAATTGCAGTCTTAAAGCAGTTTTAGTGTGGTTTTCATAACTGCAAACCGACTGCGCTGTTGATGTGTAGCTGTTAGAGCCCGACGTAGACCTGACTACATATTATTTACATAAGATTGGCATTCACACTACGAGACATACCTATATATATTTGATTATTTCAGTTGGTATTGCCAAGTTATAAACTTTATAACTTGACAATACCAACTTCATTTACATTACTCACTCGCACAAAATAATAAATACAAAGATTAGTGAAAAGTAATCTATCTTTTTTAATTTTATCAATCTAATGCCGTGATTCATTTACAGGGAGGTAGTTGATGTTGAGTCAATGTTTTTAAATTATATAATGTCATGTAAGGTTATTACGTGTCCAAACTGTTCATATCACTGTTGTCAAGTATCCAGAGAGCACCCCATACGAAGCTGTCAGGGTCTTCTACGATAGTTGCTACGGCGCCTTCCCAAGACTTAACATAAATATTAAAATCTAACCTATATCCCTACAAAATATGATAAATTTTATAAAAATTATAACAATGTCCTACATACTACAATCAAAATACACTTTAATTTTTTTTGATTTTTGATTTGATGATAAATATATACATAAATGAGTAAATATGTTGAGGAGTATATTTATATTTTATATAAGTCATCGCTAGTGCAAAAAGCAGTTTTCAAGAATATACAAAAATGGTTCTTACAAAAATTATACGTATTTTTCTTTATCCATACTACCGTGAATTGAGAAACTCTTTATTCTCCTTCAAAAAAGGCGCTTTAATTAAAAATTAATACAATAGCCACCTTTGGGTCTTTAACGATCCCCTGGGTATATATAGGATATATAGGATAGTTTATTCTCGGTAACGAAGGTCGGTCATTAATATGTGCAAAAAATGTCAAAGATTTTTTGCTTAAAGAATGTAGGTACAAAAAAATAGCGCGGTCTATGCACTAAGATTTATTAACACTTCCTGGTTCAGCAGTGAGTGCAGTTGTTCAAATGTGATTTATTCATCGACATAGAACTAACGGTTAAGCTAATAATAAAAAAGTAATATCAAAGCATAGCGATAAAATAATTGAAAACAAAACCGTAAAGTAATGGTAATTGCGCTACTTTAATTGCGCATTTCGAAAAACGTTTTGAATAAATCCCAAAATATTCATCAGTAGGTCCTACATCGTTTTTAATTGTGAATAACGAAACAAAGATATTTATATATATAATTATATAATTATATACGTTGATTTAGCAAAATGTTGTTAAATCAACGTTTTAATAATAGAAACGTTAAAAAATTTAATTTAGTTGTAAACTTATTTTTGTGTTGTTAAGTTTATTTAATTTACTTTAAGTCACGATAGTTTAACTGCTTTATTTATCATTAAAAAACATATTTTTTTATAAAATAGATATTAAATAATTAAGTAAAAAGAGCATAATTTATAAGTTTATCAAATTTTTTAGAAGCTTACCAAAAAACAAGAATTTCGATTAGGTCGATCTTTTTTTATCTATTTCTTTTTGTCACGATAATGGTAATGCAATTCAATATTGACAAGATAGATATATACTACTTACTTAAAGTAAATTAAATAAACTTAATAACACAAAAATAAGTTTACAACTAAAATAATTTTTTTAACGTTTCTATTATTAAAACGTCGATTTAACAACATTTTGCGTTATATCCTTTTATTTCTATAGGTTGCGATATATAAAAACTTACAAATAATTTCGCTGTTTTGAAGAAAGTAGCGGATGGATTGTTTATACGTATTCTTCTTTCAAGAAGATTACTTCCATAAGCAAAATAAAGAAATTTTCCGTCATTGTCAAATTTCTTTGTGCCATAACTGTGATATAATGTAAAAAAACATACAATCCACTGCCAAAATAACATACTTTTACGTGTTACTTGCTTCAAACTAAACGGCTATTTAAAATTCTCTGAGCGGCAATAACCTAATCATAACAAAATTTGATTCGCCCTACTAATAATAATATTTTCCAATGTTGTAAAAACACACCTTGACTGAATATAGTTTTCACAGTTGTCAAGTTATGAGACCTGACTTTGCCTGATTGAAATCAAGATATTGTCTCTTATATTTTAGTACTAAATTAATATTATAATACGGTCTACAATAAGTTTCGAATCAAGAGATTCCTCAGCTAGACGCCAACACGACTTACTTAAACTACCGCTCACTTGGGATAAAGGCCTAGGAGCCGTAACAATGTATCAGTCGGATTAATAAAAAAATAAAAAAATAAATAAAGATTCTTTTTTTTTGCGTATGTCCTTAAAAAAAAACAAAATAAACAAACAGTTTGTATGATTCTAATGCTTACACTTGCAGTTTATTTATACTTTATTTATGACATCATACCGTGCTTTGATTAAAATATACAAAAACCGTTGTTATGATCTTCGGATAAAATTTTGGCTACACCATCTTAAATAATAGACATTAGTGCAAGAGATATTATTGTGCTCAAATGCGTCCTCTAAACAAAGTACACTACATTCCCTCACTATTACTGAACTGTAATGTAATGATGCGGCATTCCCGACTCGATCAGAGAGGGTACTGTATGTGCTTTCTATGGGACTTACATGGGAGTATCATATTGCCAATGTTAGGAATATGTCAAAACTTAAAAAAGGACTAAAAATTGTCTATAATCTCATCTCGATATCTTTATTTTTAGTATTGACAGTCCGCCTCATGGCTGCTTGTACGCAAGGTTATGTCAGTTAATTCAGTGACGATTGATACGTTGATAGTATATAATAATAATACATTCGAAAGTTCCTCACATCACCATTGTCAATTTAACATTTAACAAATCACGCTTGGTCATGGCCCGCGTGATAGTTAAGTTACCCCTGTATAAAGGGAGATATAAAAAAATACAAATATAATAATAGTAATAGTATATAGTTATATATACAAAGACTAAAGACAAACAATACAGCCAACTTCTTAAATTCGAACTGTTAGATAGATTAAATAACTTAAACTATTGGGGAAGGCCGGGCAAAGTGGATACCTTAACATTTAATAAGACAGATAAAAAATAATAACTGAATATGAAACAGTATTTATTTAACTTTTTAATATAATCAACAAAAGTCACGTAACATCAGTACTTTACTTAAAATTATTAACCACATTAAAACTGGCACCGCTATCCGCTTTGCCCAAACCACCGGGTAAAGTGGATAGGCTCATAGGGCAAAGTGAACACACGGTTAATTAAGGAACAATTACCGAATAATATAAAAAAAACATTGGTAAATAAAGGAGAGAATAATAAAAAAATCAACTATTCAGTCATCACTGCAGTTGTCACACAGAAATATGTCATTTCTCTCATAAGCCGTGCATTTGTCGTGACTCCATTGCTTGAAGGAATTACATTGGATCCAATCATCAACCAGTTGTTCGTTAATTTCCATATAATCCTCTCCACAAGAAACAACACCTACACTTTTCATCATTTTCTTTGTCCTAAGATCCTTTAGCTTTAATATTTTCGTTTTAACATTTTTGTTTGTTTTAGCAATTTTGGTTGTTTTAGTTCTTTTGTTCGTTTTAGTAGTGCCAACATTTCTTTAATCTTTGTACATATTTTTTTAATAATTTGGTACTTTTAACAAATTAATATTTTTGTTCCTCCTTAACATCAGTGCTAAACCCAGCTTTGAATGCTAAACCACCAGCTTTTCCATTTTTTATCCCAATTTTGTGTATATGTTAGATCGTTTCTTTTTGCATAAATACTTTAAAATCTTTAACTAGCCAGACTTCATTCTATGTATTGACAGACAGACAAAAAAAGACAGGAAAAACTCAATAAAAACTTGTAAAATACGTACCGGGCCAAATGAACACCTGGTAGGCAAACTGAATACAATGTCCACTTTGCCCGAGTTCACTTTGCCCAGCGGGTACTTGTTGAATTAAACCCAACCTAAAATTAAATATTGAAACAAATTCTCAATAAAATCATTAGGAATATTTTAGCAAGAAAACATGCATTTTGAAGATAGAATTAAGCCAATACTGTAGTACTATATAAACATGAGTAATTACAGAATAACATACCTTGAAATGTCGTAAGCAATGTTCACTTTTTAACTTTTATTATTTTTTTTCGCAAAGGACTCATGACTCGGGCTAGCGCTATTTGTTTACAACTGAAGGGTGCGGGGAGCACCTCGTGACGCGACGGCAGCGCACTTGGGCGCGATATTTTGAAATAATGGAGGGTATCCGCTTTGCCTAGGCTATTCACTATGCCCGGCCTTTCCCTACTGGCCCGGCCCGGGAGTCGACTCCAGGACCTCGGGATCCGCATAAGCTAGTCACTAGTCCAACAAGACACTTGTATAAAACATTGTGTTCACTAGACATTTGCATTATTATCGCTCATATGCCAAGCAACATCGTGAGGGGGGAGAGGACCTCAATGGTTCAGAAAATATTCACATTCATTTTTAGCTGTAACTGTTTCACCTAAGTAATAATAATATAAGTCCATAAGTTCGGTGGGTTAAGTACATGATACTTAATAATGTCCCTCTGTTTCGAAGTCTGCTTAGTAATTAATAGTGTGTAGAATTTTGACTTCGAATGAGGTAAATTCAATGAAAGTTTCTGAATTATTATTAATAGATATCGAGAAAATGGTATCATAACTTTAAAAAAACATTTATAACGCAATTTATAATACGTATATAAACGTCATATATATAATATAGGTTGTCATATATATAATGTAGGTAAATATTTTGGAGGCACATTGGAGATGTAAGAGATAGTTAATATTTTTCATAGTACCAATGTCTATGGGCGGTATATTTATTTCATAACAAAAAATTGCCTTTCCTAACGAACTTTTTCTTTTTAATCATAAACAATGATTTCTTCATTGTACTGTACCTACTTTAATGATCGTGTAACTAATGTGCTTCTGCCCTGCAGGAGATATTTTTTTACCAAGAAGAGGGACTCACACCTTTACTTCTTTTTTAAATTATGGTTATGTTTAACTGGGTGAATTAATTTTCATAACCACATAATTTGGTCTCAATAATTTTCCATTTGCCTACGCCATTGTCAATGTATACATTACTTATTCAGCTGTTACAAAAATATAAATGAAACCACAGACAGAGGACCAGATCTTCTGGATCAATAATAAATAATCGTTTATTCAAGAGAAATGGCATGCAGACATGACTACGATTTCGTTACATGTTTTTATACCAACAGGAAGCGACTAATGTAACCATTTATCACGCTTGAAGTCAGTAATAGACGTAGAAGTCAACTTCGACGAGGCAACGTGTGAATGCAGCACGAAGCATTCGACATGCGGCAAGCAGTCATGTTTGTCTCCGATGCTAACCCGATTACGCCCAATCAGCAACGTCGCCGCCCTAATTGGGCGCTCCTGATGCGAGGGCGGGCTTTTTTAACAGCTTGCGCAAACAAGTTCCCCGTCGCCGTGGGCCTGAACAAAGCGCTCGAAAATCAGAACGTTGTAAATAAACTCGGGATAAGAAAAAAATGTAACGCAGCTGCTATAGTTTTTTAAATTAATTCTTGTTCATAGACTAGTTTTAAAATACTATAAAATATATTTAATTAAGAGATTACACAAATCTCATTATTCTTATTTTTAATTGACATACGTTAAATTATAAAACGTAATAGGTAGCGAAAACTAAACCAAAACTCATATTGCTTTAGCTCCATCCAAATCTATTAATTTATTTATATTTTTGTAACATTGACTTATTAAATAAAATTAAAATAATCGCAAAAATACAGGTGTATGTAAATGTTTGTTTAGGTAAAGCTAAAATTGATTAAAATAAAATTGATTCTTGCAATAAAGAAAAGGTTACTACGCTTAACTTTATTATTAATACCGTAACAGGCATCCAATAGGAGCTTGTATCTCGTAGTAATCTGCACGAACAACATCAATCACTGCTACAAATCTAGAAACAATCCTCCGAACGGCCTTAGGGAATTAATTGTAGGGTTGTCGATATTGGTTTGGTACTAATTTTATTTTTGTTATACAAACAAAACATGTAGTATTTAATTAATTAATAAATAAGGATATTTTATTAATATGTAATGAGTAACCAAAACCTGATAAGGTAATTTTTTAATCATAATGTGGCAGCCCTAGCGAAAATGCAATGTCATTTCATCATAGTAACGCGTGGTAACGCCATTTGTGCGTAATTCAATTGATCGAAACCGAAGTCATTTATTTTATCCTAAGTTCGATTTTTAAAAATAATTAAAATATTAATATCTCATAATATTAAATATATTTATTAGTTAGTCATAAATTAGTTCGCATTAAGATTTATTACGACTTAATATTTGAGAGATTTGTCTGTTAACACAAACATAAGAAAACGATACGTTTTGTCACTAAGTATATAATTAATATTATTATTAGTACATTTCTATGAATAAAGTATCGATCTTTTATTGAATTATTATAGAATAAGTGTCTAAACACGATATTTAACGTTTTCCATATTTACATATCTTAATCTAGTAATAATAATAGTAAGACATTATGTACGTTATGAAGTTAAAATATTTACCAGTTGGTACATAATAATACAATATAATAAAGACAATATTAAAAATTATAATGCGATCATCTTCTTTCTCCTCGAATACTCATTCACTATCACAGTTTATTCATTTACAAATTACATTTTCGTATTAATTTTACTCATTGGTCGAATTATTTACTTTAAACCGTCTTAAAATTCACAAAAGTACATTTAAATCGCAGAAACGTATTTTTAGTATATTTTAACGACAATATTCAATCGTTACGAAGTAATAATTTTGACAAATTAATGAAATGTCTTAGCCGTGTGCTTTCACGGTAGGTTCAGCCGTGGATTGGGCTATGTGTCAGCGGGCGCAGAAACAGGTGAGGGCGCAGTGGCGGAGGCTGGCGGTGAGGGGACGCTAGCAGCCGCCAGCGCCGCCGCGTGCCTTCGCGCTTTCAGCCGTAAGTCTGCGATGGAGGATGAACGGCATCGCGCTGCTAACGCCGCTAAGCCCGCGTACGGGGGACACAGAGCCGCTGCAGCCGCCGCCGCTGCACTTGCATACTAGTCCAAACATAATCAATGTTACTTTTCTGTTATATTTATAGAGAAACAGAAAGATTTTTTGATTCGAACTCACCTGATGTGCTGCAGCAGATAGTAAAGCAGAATCAAAAGGTGCAAATGCGGTAGCCGGTGGATGGGGCGCGAGTGGTAGCGGCGGTGGTGGAGGTGCGCGTGGCGCGGTGCTTGCCAGCCGTGGCACCGACACGTAGGGCGCCACGCGACACGGTTCCAGAGGCGTGCCTCCACCGCCCACGAGCAAACCTAACGCAATGATAAACAATCTTTTTTTGTTTTCGTTTTGTTTAAAAACCGCCCTAACATTATAATTGTTACCTAATCTTACTGTATCAGACACTAAGATAAGCGACAAAGTCAGATATTATTAATAATGTATTTGTATGAAATTGATTACGTAGCAAAAAAATTAAATGATTACAAATAAATCAATTCGCTTTGGCGACTGTGCATTGATCCGACTCGATTGGCAGAGACAAACGAGCAGCAACCGCCTCGCAAATCCGTCGAGATTCGTTCCCGAACTCCACTTAATTAAATTGATATTTAAGTAAGGCATAATTTGCTCGTAAATTAAGTGAGATTCGTTGTTTATAGCCCGCTCAGGGCGAAGTGCGCAATTAATAAATTAACAAGGATCTACGCGACTTAAGGTGTTCGGCAAGGCTTTTCCAAATGATTCATTAAATTAAATTCGCGTTTACCTCAATTATTGATAAGTTAGCTTTCACAATATTAACATACCAAGATACATTTTAACGAAGGATACTTAAATTTCTACAATTATTATATATTTTTAAATTATATAAATTACTTGGTTATCACAATGACATACAGTAGCCTAATATTTGTACATACGTAATAGTATAAAGTATCTTACTTTGCATAGTTATATATGTGCCAAAATAAAGTTTTATACGATCAAATATTTGACCTCTATAATGTACCCCTTGCAACATCTATGTCTATGTTAGCAATCATGCAAAATAAAGTTTATACGTTACTACAAATTGTACGTACGCAGTGGGTTGGATCGACACTATGTGTAAATCAGAGAGGCTCCGGTCGCCCGTCGACATTATCAAAATGGATGCCCTCTGCTTGTATGAGTTATTTCCATATTTGACACCGAATTACTTTCGAGAAGTGCCGACATAAATACGAGCGGGTGCGCGTCCGGCACCCCCACACTGCTCGCCCCTCACCCCTGCGACCGCCGTGCATTTATTTGATTAACTCTGAGTTGTTTAATTTAATCGAATTATAAGGTAAGCTGGTGCGGGGTCTTAGCGCTCTCGCTTATTTTAAAGCGTTGCGAACATCTTTACAGCGGTTTCTGCGTAATAAAACATCGCCACCCTCACAGTGTGCAAATAACTTTACAATTTCATGAACAGGGGAACAATTAGGCGTCGATGTATTTTTTTCTTTTTGAATTTTACGGCGTCTGTTATTGTTTTTATAACGGGAACAGCTCGGCCGAGATTCATACCTTCGTTAAAAATGAATTCTTAATTTTATAAAGATTCACTACGGTCGCTTTATGATTTGTTATGTACGTAACTAAAAATATTACTTTTGATTTGTTTTTATAACTTAAAAGAACGAAAGTACTAAATTAAAAATAAGGAAGAAATATTTAGTATTTAGTAATTAAGATTATTCATAATTACTGTATAAATAATTACCTTATCTGATATTTCAAATATAAAAATTAAATAAAAATTTAGTAACATTTATAGGAGATATTTGAAAAATGAATATAAAATACGGCATGAATTTGAAACAACAAATGAATTCAAATAAAGTGATAAATTGAACAAATAGTGAAACCACGAGCATAAATATAATCAATAATAACATTTGTAATCTAAACGATATAAAGGGGCAAAACGTAACAAATAACCGTTTCATTTCACTTTACATGATTGTTCTCATGTTAGGCGGCGCGGGGCGGGGAAGGGGTACATAAGTTAATAAGACATTTAGCAGGGGACGGCGGGATTGCGTCCGAATGGCTCCCGCGGGGAATCATTTTATTCGATTCCGGAGAGCGGCTTTTTTCCGCTTTACGCTCTGTTTAGCGGTTCTTCAACGTTTTCGCAATCACGCTAAAGTGTAATCTTAGAGTATCCCGATTCCCGGCATCCCGTCACCTCTTGTTAGTTAACAGGAACTTACAAGCGGGGACAGGATTCCCCGCAAAACTGGTACAATTTGTATTGATAACTGTGTCATTATAACTATGATATTTGCTTGAGAATACGAGTCAATAGGCCAATGTCTAGTGCTTACTAATACTTTGTTTAACGTATTTGCACAAGGTGTTTTATTTATGAAGAAAAAAATAATATTTCTTTAAATTAATTGTTATCTCGTTAACAATTTAATTAGAAATAAGACAATTACAGAACCAAGATATTATATCCATTAAGGTTTGTTTAACATTTAATAATTACAATTTATAATATAACAATAGCTGATTTCATTAACATGAGGATTATTTTATTATAACTTAATTTTTTAAACAGTACTAGATGTATAACGAGATCTTCCAATCGCTAAGTGCGTTACACCATTCTCAAAATTTATCGGTTCACGTGTAACGCTTGCACGTTTTTTACCGATTCCTGCGATTCCCACCCGGCCCGTTTTAATTATTCATTCGTGTGAGTTATGGTCGAATTAAAAAACTGTTAGAGTCGGACCGGCGCGGTGCCAGCGGGAGCTAGTAATCAAGTTAGACGGTATGATGGAGAATACATAATGTGATAACCATTGCTCTGGTCTATGAAGTTGAAAGTACATAGGTATAAAGCTTTGATAAACAATCACATTAGCTGCTTCAAATTTATATAAATATATAATTTTATGTACATAAGAATTATTGCCTTTAAAGTATACTAATAAATATTTTAAACAATTGCTCTACAAATCATGACCAAGTAGCGTGGCCCAAGAATGCTAGCAACATTTCTGTGTTGAATCGCAATTCTGATCAAATTTATACATAAAAATATCAAAATCATAGGAAATAAGGAGAAATTTATGCAAATCGTACCAAATAAATTGGATTATATTTAAAGTGTATTTCAATTAAAGATCTACAGAATAAAACAAAGAACCATCAAATGAATGGTTCATTCTCATCATCTTTATAGCGGATAAGGATGTAATCGTATTAATTTTTAGTTTGAATCTTGTACAAATTGCTATTGGTAGCATATAATTTGATGCGATTACATGTAATAACACCTACGTCTTTCAGACATCGATCATCAGCTTATAGATAAAAAATATGGCAAGCGAAATAGAAACTTTTTGGAATACGTTAACATTAAGCATGCAGCACTAAGTATTAAATTTCCACTCGAGTGGGTGTTATTGTGCAAAGCGATGCCAACTCGGGGGATGTAGTTCGCCAGTATCATTTGCAATTTCTACTTTTCGACTACATTAAGCGGCGAATTTATTTAGCATAATACATGATTCGAGCATTTGTTTTCATTAAAATTTTCATTACAGTAAGCGTTAACGACCTTGCGGGAAACGGGTGACGAGTTAGCAATTTTGCTTTATAATAAAAATTAATTATATTCGTTATAATATACGAGTATCGATCATCTATACTAATAAATGAGGAGACATTTTCTGTAATGTCTACCTCGATAAATTACTAAGCAAATATAAATAGAACTGGTACCAGCAGATTCAGCGTGTTTCAGAGAAGGTTTTAGTATATATTATTATTATATATACATAAGATTATTGACGTGATATGCGTCGATTTTATATTCTTGTATATAATAATTAGAAATAATACGTACTATAGTTACAATTTTGCATACCTTTATGCATTTGGCTTTCGTGTTTCCGACATTTTGCACGACGATTTTGGAACCACACCTGAAAATAAACATTTATGTTATTTCTTTCAAATGCATATTTATGCTTTTCGAACTTGTTAAAACTGTTCAGTCATTTTTATTCATATGCACATACATTACGTTCGTAGTTCTATATAGATACATATATATAGTATCTACTAGTTTATACAGTTCCCACAATTTCGTTTCAGACATAAACTTCGTTGTAAATGTGCCAGTTTCGGTCACTTTATTCTGCGATTTCCTATATTTTATTGGGACATTTTACTTAAAGAAAACAGACCATCTTTTAACTGTGTATAATCGTAAAGGATCATTGATTTTTACTTAAATTTAATTAGGATATACAATCTGCGAAGCCTCTTATAGTTAATAAATATAGTCTGAAGATAAATAAATATATTCAAGACGTGTTATATTTAAAAACGAATTGATAAAGAAGGCATAATTTTGTGAGTATTTTGTGTTAATAAGACATTTAACAAACATTGCTACTAAACGGTTTATGCGAGCCGACAGTAGTCTGACTGTCTCGACGTGGGTGAACATGGTGAACACATAAGTAAACAGTCGAACACGGTTAACCGCATTAGCGAGGGCACGTACCGGCCTGATTGCATGACAGAGGGATGCAAATCTACTGCCTACCATAGAATGAACGTTTACTGTACATTCAAGGTTATATAACATTCTAAATATGCTATTAAATGCACATATTAAAATAAAACAAATATTTAAAATTAGAACTGTTTTTTATATCTGGAGAGACTTTTGACATTTATTTAATATATTAATACTCTGGAAAACTTGAAAATATTTGCGTTCACAAACGAACGCTGTGTGTGGGAAGAAGTGCCATATATGTAGATACAATATAGATGTTCGGGCTCATGATGGTCCAGAATAACTAAATATGACAATGAAATGAAATTCAGTAAAGGAATTAAAGAATATACTAAAAACCAACTAAGAAAATCGCTAACTTATAAAGAACCCACTTCACATTTTTTTACAGTTTAAAAATAGTCCGAATGTCTCAATAACTATTAAGCTTACTTAAAGAAAACACTTAGTTCTTAATGGACCAAAAGAATTAAGTAAGAAAAATTTTTTTTTTTTTTTTTTATTTATTTATTTGGGAAAGAAATAGTACATTCATTCTTAAAACTAACATTAACACACATGACAGTCAAATTTCCACTCATAACATTATTAACTTAATTATTTCGGTCCATTACGAGCTAGCTCATTATTTTAAAAACTTTTAAATTTTTCATTCAAATTTGTTTGTTTACTTATTAAGAATATTATCGCATCAGCTGACTAAATCAAACATTTGGATGGGGTGCATTATTTTATAGTAGATAATATATTTATCCAGTATCACAACAACTTAATAAAAAAGAAAGGTAAATGAAATAATCTATTATTAAACCTGATCATTAAAATTAAAGCCATAAATAGAACAAAGAGTGATCTCATCATATAATAATACACATCTAATATTATATTTAAAACCAAGACATTATTTTACTCTACATCTGTATATACAAAGACACCGCCTATATTAAGTAAGTCAGTTTTATATATTAGTCAGTTCAAATCAAATAAAAATAGTCTGATTTAACTATTCGCATATTGATTTCTATAAGAGTAGCTGAAACTCATTCTGTATTTAAGTCACATGTGCATTCGTTTTACGGGTCACATGCCATACGCTTAATTCGATTACGCTGCGTATATGCCGATAGGCAGGTTTAGCATAAAACGAAGGTATATTTACATGTTTGCTTGCTATTTAGTCGGAATTGTCTAACTTAATCAAAGCTAATGAATACGCCCCCAGTCAACGATTAGTCGTCGGCTATAGATGCGACAGTTTAAATACATAACGGAGTGAGCAAGTCGCTAGGAATTTGTATGAAAATGTATAAATATTTAAGAAATAAGTGTTTTTAAAAACTAAATCCTGGTATTTTTAAAAACTAAAATGTAATTTAATATCCCAATTAGATAGAGCAATTGTAAATATCCCAAAAACTAACAATATTAATGGACTAAACAAAGCTTTTTTATCTCAAACCGTTGTTATAACTTTTCAGACTAAACAGATTTCGATGCAACAACGAGTAGACGTTTTCTTGGAATCCACCCTATAATCCTACATCCTAATCCCTATATCTACTTTATTTACGTTCGTAAATTTTTAATTTTTACCTCTTTTGAAGAGTAACCCCGGACGAACAGAAACACAAAGAGAAAAATTTGTTTATTAATTAAATAAAGGCAATTACTTTGAAATCACACGCAGACCCTTCAATCTATTTTACTTTTAGTTATTTATTCATACAAAGTAATTTTATTTGATAGTTTTGGAAAGGTAAAGGTTCCAGAAAATTAGCTATGGTAAGATCTATTAAATACTTCAAGACGCATTTTACACAACAACTTCGAATCCAATTAAGTACAGTACATAATTATAAATAATATAGATAAACAGGCGATTTCGTAACAAATGTTAGCTAGACTATTATTAATTAACTATAACGAACGGGGTTTATTAACATTTATCACAGTTAATGTTATTGTTAGTTTTTTTAATACAACACAACAGTAATATCAAGATACACGGGTTACACCCGTTAAAAACGCGTTAATGCCTTTTTAGCGTAACAACTTTTAATAATATAGTCCATAATCCCAAAAACATATACGTTCACAGTCATTTGCTTTAGTATGATAAAATGAATGACATTTTGAATGAGTGGTTTAAATTAAATTGAAGATAGAGGGGACAACGCTTCGAAAATTAATATCAAAAGATCTTTAATAAAAAATTTCGCAAAATACTTTCTTAGTGCTCTAGGTAAAATAAAGGAGGTGTCCGCGAAATTTAATTTTTTTATATTCTAGAGTTTAAGCTATGCATTGATAAATAAACAATCACATCGTATTATATATATAAATAAATTATTAAATATATAGATAGTATATATAGTAATGTATCAAGTAAAATCAACTTCACCACAACTACTAAAACATAAATGAATAACATAATATTAAGTGTTTGAGCTTCAATACCGAAACACCTTTACTGGACACTAGTTAAGACGTAGAGCTGGGTTCAGAGGTGGCTTTTATCTATTTATTTCTCTTTCCCCTAACATCGGACGAGACCACTTAACACTGATCGGTCACTAATCGCAATATATTGCCGATAAAACCTTGAAGTGCTAGCTTGATACAATTTAATCTCGTGAGAAAATTAAATAAATTAAACGAAGCCGAATATACTTAACTATTTTTAATTGTAAATTTGTTTTGTTTTTACTTAGTAAATGTACACTATTTTAATAAAAAAATTTGAAATATAAAGAAATTTTGTTTACTTAAGTAAGAAGACGCGCAAATGGGGTCTAAGTAAGGCTAATGATAGTAAGTGTCTTTGCCCATAGACATTAATACTGTTGGAAGACCTCACTGACATCAATGCGCCTCGAACCTGTAATCTAACACTTTATTTTCTTTGAGCTTGTAATGAAGCTATTTGAATAAACTATAATATAAATAGGAAGATGGAAAGATAACAGTGTGAAATAATCTATAAGTCAAAACGTTTCTATACACATGCATTTCCTATATTTTACCGTAAATTTACGTCCCCTTCAGATACATTCTACTTAGCGCCAATTGCAAGCTAATAGCGATATATGGCCGATAGAACGGCACTTGTTGGGTAATTACGTGCATTAGTAATGAGGGTCGCAGTGTTACATACCGATTGTAGGGGATCGCTTCCGTCTAATTGATATCGCACGTGATCATTTTTAATGCTATCCGAATTGTTATAGAGCCGACATTGATACAAATTGTCATACATTTGTACATCACATTCAACAGAGTAAGAGTTGGTGCAACGTTGCACTGCTTGGAACAGATGTTGCCAAAGTAAAGAAATATATATAATAGGGTGATGGACAAAAATATTTTATATTTTTGTGTACTAACTTTCATTCACTTTCCATCACAATGCGTAAACACACACAACGTAATTATACACACCCTGTATAATCAATGCCATAATTTCAATTCAGCCGTAAAAAGATAAGTGTCAGGGGGAAATGATTTCAGTTTCTAATTGGGAACACAAAATTAATGGTAGATACATTATCTCGTAGTGGTCTAACGTTACCTGGACTCTTGCTTCACTGAGACCGAGGCGTTGGCTGAGCTCCTCGCGCATGAACGCATCAGGATAGTGCGTCTCATCGAATAGTCTCTCCAATTCACCGAGCTGTTCCAGCGTGAAGTTCGTCCGCGATCGCCGCTGTTTCCCACCACCAGTGCCATTGTTGCTGCCACCGTTTGACTTGTCAGTGAAATCTGAATGAAAACAACACGTTTACAATTTATACAACAGTTTAAATGTTTTCGAATGGTTGTAATATTCATTAACAAGCTCGAATTTTGAAACTGAATTTAAAGCCGGTTCCACCCAACACATCGAGCTAAACAACTAAGCATCGAGCACACACTTTTGATGAAGGTGACCACTAACTACTAAATTTTATTTCTTTTAGTATGAAGACAAATTAAAACTGCGCTTAAACATATATCTGATGGTAAGATGAAAATGAGTTTTATATGCTGTTAACATATTTATGAATATTTAATCATCTAAATAACGGGAGGTTATAACTTAATAAAAATATCGAAGAAAAGAAACATATCAATATTTTGATGGCAAGATCTTTTTTTCATTTTATTAGGTAGACAGACTGGCAAGTGGTGGACCTGATGTTAAATGGTCATCACCGCCAATATACATTGTAATTAAAAGAAATATTAACCATCTTTTATTTCGCTAATGCACCACCCACCTTGGGAAGTCAGATGTTATGTCCCTTGTGTCTGTTGTTAATTGGCACTGGCATAATCATCCTTCTTTTTTTATTTTTATTTTATGTTCATAGGTCTACAAAACAAAATGACAATCAAAAAATTGAATTGATTACATTTCTCTTGATGTAGACACGACATGCGCCTTTGATTAAGTGCAAACAAAAAAGTCTAGTCTGTGACAGCAACAAATATCTAAACTTATAATTTTTTCAATTGCAAAACAATTTAAACTATCGAAACATTTTTTTAAAACTTTTTTTCAATGAGGCTATAGAACTATCGGTAAAAATATCATAATTAAAACGAATACTATTATAAGAGGAACACATGCGGTATAAAGGCGAGTGGCTAAGTACATTTGTTCTAGAAGTAGGAAGACAAAAGGTCGTACAATATCGCATGCGACAATTTGGACGAGGAATGGAAAACTGTATGCATTGCAGGACATCGGACGAGTCAATAAGCCCATGAATTATCTTGTATAGAAATATGATATCATTTATTTTTCTCCGAGTGTAAAGTGAGCTTGCTCTGTAAAAATTCAGTCTCTGTGCATACGATTTAAGTTCGAGACATTTATTATCTGTGTAAGAAACGTACCGTACCTTCTAATCGAAACTCAACAAGCGTTGCTGCTTGGCGGTAGAAATACGTATAAAATCCATTAAAAATAAGTGTATCTAAAAAGCTAAAGGGAATTTATTAATTGAATTGACTGTCATTGAGAAAATCAATGTGCTAATCGATTTGGGGAGAAGTGAGTTCGGGATAGTGACGAACGAGCAGGCGATACGTTTAAGATGTCGTTTGAAGCAATTTAGCAAATTGGGTAGCTCTCCTTTTTATACGGCAATTATGTAAATGGAGGGATTATCCAAACGTGGGCGGTGCTGCGGGCCACACCCTCTCCCCTTTCGTCCCAGGGGCATTTTAACTCCTTGAGCATCTAAGATTTGCGAACGGTGATTAATTGCGAAGCAATGCACAGACAACCCTTTTAGATATTAAGTGATTCATTCAATACCCCGATAATAGCTGCGATGCTTTATAACTGTTACTTTCTTCTTATTTTTATGTACTTAGCTGTGATAAAAAAAGAATTAAAAGGTGAAAGTGATTGTGTAAAACGTGTTTTCAGTATAGTAGATAGTTTTATAATGCACAACATTGAGTGCTGATGATATGAACTTACAGGGCCTTGTCAACATTTAAATAACTTTTTGCAAAACATTTTATTTAATAGTTATTTAGACGGGCAAATAGGCCACCTGATGGTTAATGGTTACCACCACCCAAAGATATTGGCTGTAACGCCAAAAATATTAACAACTTCTTACATCGTCTTACACCTAGGGAACTATCATATTATATCCCTTGTGCCTGTAGTTACACAGACTGTATCGCTGTTTGGCGATAGAATTTGTGATGGATGGTACCCGGGCGGGCTTGCGCAAAGTCATACTGTCAAGTGTTATTTATCGCAGTGAAACCCAATATTACACCTCAGAAATTATAAAACAATTTTACAATTAAGTATAAAGTAGCTTTGATAGTTTCTAGTTATATCATTTATCAAAAGGCAATGGCAGTTATAATGGGGCTAGTAAATAAAATTAGACTTCGTACTTTAACTTTCTATGTTTTAAATTTTTTAAATGTCATATATAAGATTGTTTAAACTTCGAAACATTTTAAAATATCCACTAAAAACATTATATTAAAGTGATTGTCGCTGTTTATGTTTTGATAAATATTTTAATTACCTAGACTTATTGTAGTCTGCAGATTTCATTCTTAAGCACTTACACTTTGATATAGACACCCATTAAATCAGCAACAATTTAATAAACAAGACAGCGACAATCAATAACAACAGAATATCTTGCAAGAAATAAAATTGTACGAAGAGATATTAAACATTTGTCTGAAAGCATTAATCTAACGATTTCTTAAGTCATCTAGAACCCGTAAAAAGTAGGGATATTACATAAGAATTAACTAGAAAGGTCAAATGATCAATTAATTAGGCCTAATGTTTGTCTATTAATTTCGTACGCGATCAAAAATCCAAACAATAAGACATAAAAGTGGACGACGAAATATATTTGGATAGAGAGAAAGTAATAACGCCATAGATTCGATGGCTATACATGGATGAAAGCACAAAGATTTCACAAGCGAATTATTTAGAAGTAACTAGTTAAAAAATTAACGCTTAATATATTTTATAGAAACACCATAACAATTAAGGCGCGAACACTTAGACCTGAGAAGTACAGACTAAAGAGAAAGTCTTAAGGCTCGAATATTTGAATTTTAATATTTCTGCAGCCTATATTGGCAGACCATCTTTCTACGGTCAAGTGTATACTTTATATAAGTACATTATTTTAATCATGACGACAGAAATTGATTGCAAACATTCTCAGGGCCGTGGATTGTATAAAATAATACAGTATCGCCTTTTTCAAAGTGCTGACAATTGAGAATGCAGCGCTACCGTAGTGGCAGACGTGGTCCTTAATGTTTCATATGGGACAATTATCATTATTAATAAAGTCTGCCACCCTGCCATACCTGAGTGAATGAAATTTTGCTCGCCAAAAGGGCACATTTATAAACTTAAGAAAAATGTGCATCATCATCACAAACATTGAAATCGATCAGTCTTTGTTTAAAGAAATAAATAAGATGGGAACATAAGTTGTTGTAAGTTCTTGACTTTTTTGTACAAAATGAATAATGTCTAAAACAAACAAAAAAAACAACACAGATCAGACCATAGACATCTGCTAGCTTAATGATATGATAAAGAGATTACTTGATAACGTATTTTTAATAATTTTAATAGATAGTGCAATTAAAATACGAAAATAATTTACGTGACATTAAATTATTAATAAATATTTTTGCCAAATAATAAATTAAAAACTTATGTTAAAGATAAATGAAACATATTACTCAGTATATAAGATTAACCCCTGATAAAAAGTGTGTGGAGCTAGTAATCGCCGTTGTCTTATTTAATCATACGAATATCTACTGTATGAAAAATGATGATCACATTTTATTTGAAACAAAGAGTATCTAATGATTTTCTTCACGTTTCCTCTCATTAGAATCTACATTGCAAAACAGCGCCAACATTACATTTAATTTAATTCTGTAAATTAGTGATTCAAAAACTTGTAAGATGAAGAAAACATTAAAGTAAGGTTGGAAGAATTACTATCAATAAGTATATCAGAGATTAGAAGGTACAAAGTATAACGACTTAGCTGACTAGAATACGGAAAGAATACGGAAACTCTGTTTAAGAGATAATTAGTAGATTTTATTATTTAGAAATCTTGTATTTGCAAGATAATATACCTTTACAGTTATAATGTGAAATAAGCATGTAGAAAAATGTACGTTAAACTTGTGAATATGCAAACAACTATAATATGGCTATAAATGAAAATTCTACTACCTTTTTAACAAACGATAAGTAAGTGTATTGCTATAATAATACTATAGAGATGCTAATATGAAGATAAACTTAACCGAATCAATAATTTAAGCGCTCATATATGATATAATAAAAAAAAATATCATAGCATTTCAATCTTTTTCAAACTCTACACTTGTTTACTTTCGCATTTTCCAAGAACATTTTGTATTTTAGCAAAACTTATTTTGGTCAAAATGAAATAGGTACTTATAATTTAATTTAATGCATAATAAATAACTTTCATAGCTTTGATAATGGTACTTACAGGCGTTACCTAAAACTTATTAAGATTTAAAAGAGGAAACCAATGTTATGAAATTAAAAAATGTTTAATTCATAATATTTTGTAAAAATCTTGGCTTACTGTAAAGATCGCTATAAAAATGGTTTTCACTAGCGTCGTAATATGGTGTCCTATTTCAAAAAGTACCACCCAAACAATATTCGAAACGTAAAAAACGTACTTTTAATGTATTTCATATCTAATGTAGGTAGTGTAAATTGTTATAGAGAATTTTTTTACAAAGACAGCACTAGAAGTAAAAAACAATAGAGGTTAAGTTGATTTTGGAAAATCTTAGTGTAACTATATTAGGAATACGTCTAATTCTAACCGGTCAAAAAGTCGTAATTGTCAATGAGTTCTATAGCAAGATTCTAAAAATCGATGGCTCCAGTGGTATTTTAATTTATCATGGCAATTCTAGAGCTTTGAATATAAAGCAATTCTTCAATATAACTGTGCTATAATTTAGAGTGATATCCATTGTTTAATATAATCTCTACATTGTGTGTTTAAAAATTGCATGCTAAAACAGGCTGGCAATTAGTATATTTAAGAATAAAATTATACAAAAAAAAAAATATGTCTATACATTGATTTTTTTCCCATAATATGAATAATATGATATAAATTTATTCAGCCTTTTGCCGTCCACTGCTGGACGAAAGCCTCCCCCATAGAACGCCAACCATCCCGATCTTGGGCAGTCCGCATCCATCCCGTGCCCGCCACCTTCTTCAAATCGTCGGTCCATCTTGTCACAGGGCGCCCTACACTACGTTTGCCTAAGCGCGGTCTCCACTCTAACACGTGTCGGCTCCATCGGCCATCAATGCGTCTGGAGACATGACCAGCCCACTTCCACTTCAGCGAGCTAATTCTCCGCGCGATGTCGGTGACTTTAGTTCTCTGGCGAATGTCCTCTTTTCGGATTCTATCGCCCAGAGAAACCCCAAGCATCGCGCGTTCCATCGCTCGCTGAGCGACCTTAAATTTGTGGACCAGTCCTACGGTGAGTGTCCACGTTTCGGCACCGTAAGTCATTACAGGTAGGACGCACTGATTAAAGACCCTGGTCTTAAGCGACTGTGGGATCGACGATTCAAAAATATGACGCAACTTCCCGAATGCCGCCCAGCCCAAACGTATTCTTCTTTTAGCCTCCTTCTCAAAGTTGTGCCGGCCAAGTTGTATAGTTTGGCCCAGGTAGATATATTCCTGCACAACTTCAAGTGGAGAGCCATTTACGACCACTGGTCCCGGGGATACATGATTGTTTGCCATAATTTTGGTCTTTTCAATGTTCATCCCGAGACCTACTCGTCTCGAAGAATCGCTCAGGTTGTTTAGCATCTCTTCCAAATCCTGCAGAGTCTCCGCCATGATGACAATGTCGTCGGCAAATCGCAGATGTGTAATGTGTTGGCCATTGATATTAATGCCGCGTCCGTTCCAATCGAGCGTTTTGAAGACGTCCTCCAATGCATTGGTAAAAAGTTTCGGGGAGATTACATCCCCCTGTCTTACCCCGCGATGCAATTGGATTGGTCTTGTGCTCTGATCTTGTACTTGGATGGTCATGGTTGCGGCTTCGTACAAACACTTCAACACCTGGACATACCGACAGTCAATTAGGCATAGGCGATGGTATCGAAGGCTTTTTCGTAGTCCACAAACGCTAGGCATAAAGGCTGAGTTCCGAGATCAATCCTAATCTCGCCCAAATCGATGTCGGGAAGATTGTCTGATAGGTGGCGTGTCAGTCTGGCTCGTGGGTCATCCGCACTGTGGGACTCAGGTGGAGGTACTCGTGATGAGTATAAATCGCCATAGTGATTTTCGACTTCAGCTAGAATCTCTGGTTTTGAGATGACGGTTGTGCCTTGTGTGGTTCTGAGTTTTTTCAGGTGACAACAGGAGGTATGTGACTGCAAGAACCTTTGAGCCCCTATTGAGTGCTATGGCATCTTCAATATTCCGGGTATTAGCTCGTCTTGTGTCACGCCTTATTAGTTTTTTAACCTTCCTGTTAAGTGCCTGACACTCAGATGGCGTCATATTCTGCTGTTCTCGTCTCCTCGTCATCTCGTTCAGAGTCTCGCCTGAGAGCTTCGACTTACGTCCATTGCTCTTTTGTCGAAAGTAATTTTGGCCCACTTCGCGGATGACACGCACCAGACTATTGGTGTTGTCGTCAATGTCCTGCCTGGTTTCCAACATGGCAAATCGGTTCTGTAGTTCCAACTGGAAGCTTTCGCAACCAGCTTCGACTTGGGGCAGAGTTGGTCTAAGAGTCGACTTCATTAACCGCGATCGTTCGATTTTAGTGTTGATATTCAGGGTGCCTCTTACCAGGCGGTGATCACTTCCAGTGTTTACCCTGTTGATCACGGAGACATCCCTGAATATTTGGCGCTTATTGGATAAAATGAAGTCGATCTCATTCATCGCTGTGTTATCGGGGCTTCGCCAGGTCCACTTCCTTTGGGGCTTTTTCTGGAAAAATGAATTCATCAGAAATAATCCCTGAGCCTCAAGGAAGTTTACCAGCATTTGCCCCCGATGATTCCTGTGCCCATAGCCGAATTTACCTACCCTCGATTCACCATCTTCTTGTACTCCCACTTTGGCATTGAAGTCACCCATAACAATTGTGTAGAAGGTACTGGTACGAGACATAGCTTTCACTATGTCTTCGTACATGGCTTCGACCTCTTCGTCAGTGTATGTAGACGTTGGGGCATACACTTGTATTACCTTCAAGGCATACCTCTCGGTTATCTTTAAGACAAGGTATGCCACCCTTGCCGACACACTGCCAACCTCCACGACATTGCTTCTGAGTGACTTGTGGATCAAAAAGCCGACGCCACCTTGGGATGGTTGGTGTCCTTCTCGGAAGTAGAGTAAGTGACCGGAATCGAGTGTCATCGTGTCCTCGCCCTGTCTTCGGATTTCTGATAGACCTACTATATCCCAGTTAATACGACTTAACTCTACTTCCAATTCTGTCAGGTGTTCGTCCAGCCGCAGAGAGCGTCCATTATACGTGGCCAGAAACAGTCGCCGTTTGTGGTACCCTGCCGTAGCCCGGGGATTCTTAGCACCCCCCATCGCACCGTTACCATGGCCGGTACCGTGGCCAGGAATAGTGCGATTACCGGGAATTGGGGGCCGTGAATTTGTGTCGTCGCTCATAGGGGGGTTTTTGCCTTAGTCACCGCGCTTGGCAGGCGGGTTGGTGACCGCAGTGGCTGGAATCTTTCACTAATAGCGCTGCTGCCCGCTATCAGGATTAGCATTTTCGGATTCCAGCATTTGTGTGGTTATACCGCCACGATTTCGGTCGCCAGAGCCTCGTTCGTTGATTAGCAGGATGCACCACGAGCAGGTGAGGTTGACGGTAGGGAGCCTAGGTTGTTGTCGACTCCCCTTACACCCTATGATATAAATAAAATGTAGGAATATTAAAGCAGTGGTCATTCACAAAATTAAGAAAAAGAAAACGGAATAAATGATGATAATAAAGCATTACATGTTATAAGTATTCCAGGCATGGTAACGTGATAAATCTCACAGCGTATATAAGCTATTTAGGTTTTTTCATAAGCCAAAACTATTGTAGAACCTTTGACAAATTCACTAATACTTTGTCCGGTTACTTTAGTAAAATAAGCTGTTTGTTTATTTAAACTATACTAGGTTTTTAAGCAGAAATCCTTAAGCAATATGAATTTAAAACTAAATATGTATGTATGTAGTATGTGTGCTTATATTTTTGTTTGTCTGACCACTTATCACAAAATCTACGGCTAAGTAGAAATACTTAGGTACTGTTGTGTTCCGGTTTGAAGGGACAGTGAGTTAGTGTAACTACATGCACAAGGGATTTAACATATAAGGACCAACAGTTACATTATACGTTTAATACCCAATAAAAATATACAATTAGCTGATAAAGCTTTTATATTTCTAACAAAACATAAGGCCCCGTATTTTTAAAAACTTACTTACAGAATATCATGTAAAAGCTTCAGCTTTTATTCTTAGTAGTGGAGAGCAATCTTATACTTTTCAGGTCTTAGCAAATTTCTAAAAAATGTACCAGACAGAAACTTGGAGTTGGTCGAGCTGATTTCACTTATTTCACTGATGCTTTTGAGCCACATTGTGAGATAACCCTAACATCGTATGATAAAAAACTGAGTTTGATAGTAGGCACTTTCGACTGTCCATATTAATTTTTACGCTTAGAATAAGTTGTTCTGAAATAATGTATATAAGATTCTATTACTTGAAAGAAATTATTCATTGTTATTATTATTTTAACGTTTTCAAAGTGTTGAAATATTTAATGCAAAGCGAGTGGCTATACTAATGCTTCTCGTATTATCATAAACAGACTAAGCCATAAGTTTTCAACAACAATTAGTGAAAATTGATTTTTTTTTATAAAATTGGTAGGCCGCCCGTAGACATTGGCATTCCAAGAAATATTAACCGTCCCTTAATCTTTAATGCGCCATTAACCTAACTAAAACGTTATTTGCCCTGTGCCTGTATTTATTTTTGTCTTAGACTCGCCTTTTAAACCGGAACACAATAATACTAAGTATGGTTGCTTGGCGGTAGAATATGATGTGTGGTTCCTACCCAGACGGGCTTGCACAAAGTCCTTAAACCAAGATAATTTCGATAGTGTATTATACTTGTATACAAATACTGATACCAAAACTCCATAGAAATGGGTAAACTGATCGGAAATTAAAAACACTACTTGCAATATTGCTCATAACGCTAAAGAAGAGTCTACTAATATGTCGTCACTTGTTAGGTAGGATTTGGGCACGATACTAATGTTACCTATCAGATTATTATTGGCAGATAATAGTTTACTATTAATATGCCAGATGACTATATAGATAAATTACTAATGTACATTGAATTAATTGATATACAAGACTAAAAACTAATACTAAATTTTGTGATGAAACATTTATTAAACCTTTTAAATATAGCATAAAGAAATAATAGGATATCAATAAAAATATGTTTTATTTACTTATATTTGTACAATAGAATTGAATACAAAGGGAGACAGCAGCTCTTACTAATTAAATATGTGTTATGGCTACATCTGTTGATTTAGTCTTGTAATTTAAATCTTTTTTATTGTCACTTGCTTGAATTAAAATAACTATGTACTACATTATTCTATGTTTTGTCTTTGTATTTCTTTGTATAAATGTGTCGTTTTGTACTGTTTGTCTCTTAAATAAAATAAAATAAAAGTCTTAATTTACATATATCATATCTTACCGTGTTTATGGTCATCATCATCTTCCTCCCTTTTGTAGTTCTGCAGAGGCACGGGGGAAACAAGCCAGTTCCTGGGTCTTTTCGCCGGTGGTGCCTTTTCTTCTAACGCAGTTATGTCCACCTCCTCGTCGATGTCATCAGAATCCCCGGGCTCTGGAGGTGGTGCAGGCGCTTCGCCACCTTCCAGCGACTTGCTGACGAAGTCCGCCAGCCGCTCCATCACCATTACTGCCTCGAACACGCGACCGCACGCGCGGCCATCGCTCGCCACGCTCTACGGAACACACTGCAGTGAAGGCGGTTCGAACGCCTACACCACCACATAAAAAACTGCTTCATCACAATAATAATTCTATGACTTGGAAATATGGTCGATTTTACAATGGCAGTATAGTTAGGGCGGAATCAGACTCCGCCCAAGTTCCGCGCACGCGCCCGCCCTGGCGTCGGTAGCGTAAGCTAACTGAAGTTGCCGACGGCGACGGCGAATAATACACGCCTACATTATCGTTATATTGAAAATGAATTTTTTATTCGGTCCTTTTGTGTTGTGTTGGTGTAAATCTTAGGTGTAAAACGTTATGTGAATTTGAAAGATTACACATTCACAGTTATACACGTGTTATATATTCGTTTAGTCTGATAAAATTAGACGCATTTTGTTCAAAGAAACGAATATTCATACATTATGAGGTTATTTGTTTTTATTAACTAAATATAAACTTTCGAACTTACTTATAGTTTTAGGCTTTTATTAAACACATAGAAAATAATTAAAAATAGGAAAAACTTCATTATAAAGAAAAATATTTATTTATGTAAACTACTTTTTCTAAAATCTACGATACAATAAGATTAAATTATAAATATTTATAAAATATGTCCTTTAAAATTCAAAATTATAGATACAAATTCATTAATATCCAGTTTTACACACATTTCTCTATATATAATAATAAAAACATTTTACATTTTAAATAATAGTTGCGGTTACGCCAAAGCCAAGTCGAAATTTGTCATTAGGATGATTAAGAAGTGCTGACACGGCGCAAGCGAGCTGAGCGTTCTTGCCCCCCAGTGCTCTCTGCAGCGTGGCGCCAACAAGTCCGTCGGAGTCCACCGAGCTCCGAACTGTCCATTGGTCTGTGTGCCACTCGTAGGCCAATGTCGCTACCGCTCGACGTATCGCAAAACCTACCTAATCGACGAGTAACTTAATAATTATCAATTTACATCGAACGATTAATTACAACGAACACACATTATTCTGTTTAATATTAAGTAAAAAAGTAATTGAGACTTAATTGAAAGAGGGCTTGGAGCTTATTCCACCGCGCTGATCTAATATAAATTAATAAACATATGTGACAGAATTATATCCGTCACATGCAGAAGATGAAATAGAAACGCAAATTAAGCACTCAAAAATTCAATGGCACATCTTCGGATTGTAATCCGCGCGCGATCTTCTTGCCCATCTAAGCTATATTCATGAATAATAAATTATTTTTAGAGAAATACAGTTTTATCTTACTACCTCTAACATAGCTGCCACTGTGAGGAAAGGTTTAATGGCCTTTGCATAGCACAAATCTAAGCCTCTGTTTCCTAGAGTTGCGCTGACGGAGTGGTCGTCGCTGACCCAGCGCGCCGCACCGGAAGCCGAGCTCAGTTCCACGGCATGGCCTCTCGCCACAACCTCCGCACCGAGAGATATCCTATTTGTTATGGCCTGCGAAAAATATTACACGTATCTATACATAATTATTTTTAATACAATTTAGTAAAAATAATAATAATAATAATAACTATTAATTGTTTTCAAACGTTAGGGATATTTTTAACACTTACTTGTAAATAATGCAAGGCAATAAATTCTTTATTAACAGTAATAATAGATGCAGTAAAGTTATTAAAGTACGCATCGAAAATACTCTCAAAGCTGTATATCTCTGCTTCAGCTAACTGTGCAACTACTGTGGCTCGTGTTCCTTGTGTTGGGCCAACGCGAAGTTCACAACTCATCTGACCACCTGGTGCTGCCTCCATTACGAAGTAAGGTAATCCCATTACCTTATTTTTATCTACATATGACAATAATACCTTGTATCCACCTGGTGATACCGAACTAAATGACATAGAATGTCCCAAAACCCAATTATTCTTAGCACTTTGTTTGAGTGATACACAAGCACCTTCGAAGCATTGCGGTATTCTGTATCGCGCAGCATTGTGTATGTATCGCAACAAGCCGGGATTGGATGCTCCTTTTGGAAGAGCATGTTCTTTATCCCTCTCAGAAACGCAACTGGTTCGTGATCCTGTTACGCCAGCACCAGTAATTCCGCGGTCGCTTGCTGATTTCGTAGCTTCTGGACCGCGACATGTACATTTTTGTGAGGGCGGTGCATCGCCTCCCGCTTTGTCTGCTGGTGCTGGACACGGTGCATAATTTTCTTTTCTTGGGCTATTTGTGGTTGAACATGGATTAGATTTTGCATAAATTGAATCTATTTTTATTAATTTTATCAGATCAGAAATCGATGGTATAAAAAAATTTGCCTGCCTTTCAGTGTTACTCATTGTTTTTATGGATTAATAAAATGTGTAATAAAATTAAAGTTTAATAATATGTCAACAGTGACAATGTCCTGATAATATTTTTTATAAATAGAATGTCGGTTAAAATAAGGCTTCAATACCTATGTTATTATTAAATATTTACTGATACGACACGCTGACAAAAAGAGCCAAATTTTAATTTTTAAGAGCAAGGTATTGTATCAGATTACAAAATCAACTTTGATGTTTTTAATATACTTTATTGTAATTTGCAAAACTGGCTTAATATTTGATAAGAAATTATACGATTATAATATCTATGAGCAGATGAGACTTATGTAAACGATAATTATTTTCTTATAGAAACACTAGTATTTGTCATCTTCATATATACCTTATTCGTAGACAAATAGCTAAGCGTAGCCGTAGCTTCTGAATAACGTCTCATAGACAATTCTACTTTTGCCAACTTAGGCCATTAATAAAATCTTAGGGAAAATAACTTTCTACATAAATTTACTGTACTCGTCTTTCAAGTGTAAAAATTACTTTGTTACGTATGTGTAATATTGTGATTTTTTTATTACTTAGTGGTGTAGCCGTAAAATCGTAGTAGACAAATGGAGTCAGAGTTACTTTCACATAAATAATATTATTATGTATAAAGCGACATGATTGTAAGTATAAGGGATATTTTAAAGATGTTAAGGTGAGTTTACCTTCGGCGGCGACTTTATGTAACCGTTAAGACACAGGAACCTATAAAAAAAGAGCCTAATCGCACACTGGCAACGCACCTGCAAGCCCTCCGGTGTTGCAAGTGTCCATGGTCGGTGCTAGTCACTTTCCTTTAGGTGAGCCTCATGCCCGTTTGCCCAAAATTACATTTAAAAAAAAACCATAATCGAAAGACATATATATGTATAAAAAGAAAAGATTTTGAACTGTAATTAATTTATTTATTTTACAATAAATTGATACGAATTAAGATAAGTTATATTTAAAGTAAGTTTATTAAACTTTATTGGGCTTAGTTCCTTCGCGACTGTCCTCAGCGACTGTTAGTAGTTAGTAGTAGTAAAGCCCTGATTTATCTTTCTCTGTAATTATTAGTTTAACATACGAAATAAGAAGACAGCACAGCACAACACTGTTTAACTAATCACCCGCTAAACAAATCCAAGCGGTAGTTAAGAAGTTACTTTTATAAGTACGCCCTGCGCTTAAACATGAAAATCAACAATTCTTAATCATAATTAAGGTAACGTGTTAGCTACATAAATTTTAGAGATACGAACAAATGAAATGGTGTTGTCCGTCCGCATTTTTATTAAATAATATATTATTTTTTCATTGGTTATTGATCATCGATCACAGAAAGATAATGCTGCTGTTTCCTTCAACGATAGGTATGACAGTGATGCACATATCTAGTAGATATATTGTTAAAAGACGTCACGTGATTAAAACTTATAATCAGATGTTTAACAGAAGTTGTTTATGATTTGCTAATCCAGAAATGTACTAATAGATAAGTGTTAATTTTACTTACTTTTGAGGAACAAATATTTTATCAGCTGAAAGTTATCATGCAACATCATTATAAACATTAATAGATATCGATATCTATTTATAATTTAACTATATATTTGTAAATTATCTATACACAACTAAAAATACACCAGCAGAAGTGATAAATTTTATTATTTATTAATTTTAATATCTTTAATATAATAACTTATGAGATATTTTAAATTTAATTAAAACAAAATATCATATATTGTTAATACGATTACAATCGTTTAGTTCTCCTTTTTATATATGACGTTCTGAAATCGATTATATTTTTATTAAATCAAATACAATATAGAACTATGTAATTATTAAATATATTAAGTGAAGTACATAAATAAGTATTTCTAACACAACATTCAAAACATTCAAAAAAGGCTAGATTCCAGACAAGATGGACGTTGGAATATTCATCTATACTCAAAAGTACAGTACAGCTTTTGTTTGGCATTCAAGTAAAATCACCTTTTTTTTTTAAGTTTTCGTGTCCTTTCACGAAACTATATTTAATACCTATATAAATTAAATACCTAAATTAATAGGTGTAAAACACAGGCGATAAAAAAAACCGAACATTCTTCCTAACTTGGAATTCTAACTGAAGTAAAGAACTTAAATTAGTCAGTTCACTCGTCAGCCACCGTCAATAGATGAATGCAAAGTCAAGCCGCAAAATATAAATTCGCTTACATCGATGAATGTTCCACAGAAACTATTGTTCGTAGGACTTAAAACTTAAAGTGCCTACTTAAGTAAAGTTCGCAACATGGTAAAAGATATACACCGAATTTTAAATGTTATTGTGTATGTATTTTACACCAACAAGTATGCGTAACGTTCTTACGTTCTTACGTGCGTGATGAATCGCGTAAGGGTTCCTGTACACAAAGCTGGCGCTGCACCGGCGCTTGACCGCTGCCGCGTTTTTATTACGTCGAAATAGTAAGGGCCAATCAATAAAACTGTCAAACTTACAAATGTTTATTTTCATAGATTTAAATAATCTTATCCAACAACACTTCCCTCTTGCACTAAATTCATTCAAAATCTATATCTTCCATGATAATATTTGTTAGAGATGAAACAGATATCTGGCATCCATCCGACTTATCCGGCATTATTTTGCTATCTGGTCCTGGTTTGGTAGATATACCTACTTATCAATTGTAAATGAGACAGTAAAATTCGGTTTCTTCGTCTATTTTTTTTTTTCGGCTTTATTGGCTACACCGCTGAACCGATTTTGTAATATAATAAAATAGACTATATTTCGAACAAAGTAAGTTTTTGTAATATATAGAAAAACCATAGATGGGTACTATGGTACCATTACGCTACGCTTAAAATACTTGTACCTTCTGTCTATTTTATTTGGTTATTCTAAACCAAAAGACCAGATCAACGAATTAGTGCATTAATTACTAATAAGCACGAATGACAAATGCTACCTCTTTCTTTTTCGTACTAGCTTGAAAATTTTGATATTAGACAGTCTTCAGTCTTTACAGTTTATATAATTTGATCTGTCACAGTACTCTTTGTTTACACTTCACACTTATGCGCATTCTATGCAATTGATTTTGTCAATTTTGACATTCTTGACAACTTACAAATATATAGCAAAAGGTACAACTTGCGTCACTGCTGGGATTTTTATTATCCTTCATTACGTATTATTTACTATAAGACCTGACTAAACAAAGACTATTTTAAAAAATGACAAGCAAATTTAGTGCAAAAATTATTGAAATGTTTCGAAATCTTAAATCCGATGCGGTACCTCGTCCACCGCGAAATAGTAATAGTGGTTTAAGTGATACAACAGAAACAGAGGCACATAATGAAAATGTCGATTATACTAACCAGGAAGAAATATTTGTGGAGCAAGACAATCGAAAAAAGAAAAAAAAGAAACCAAAGTATCAAAAGTCTTTCTCTGAACCATCTTCTGAGAATACTGAGTTTGTTGACGAAGACGACAGACGAAGCAGCAGTGCAAGCAGTAATGTGAATACTCAAGGTAATATTATCGGCCATAATTGTCAAAAGTTTACAAAGTATACCTGTAATATCTGTCTGATTTTGATCAACTATAGTATTTTGTTCTATATATAAATACAATGATTAAATAACTGTAAATTACTTCTAATAAATAAATAATTAATAAGTATACTTATTTAAGTAATATGTTTCTAATTATTTTTAATAAAATCATTCTTAGCGAGTGGCAATGTCATTAACATTGTAAACTCCAGCAATGTACGTTGTGGTAATGAGTTTGTATACTACATGGGACCAGTCCATGTCCCTGGCAAGCCAAAGACACCAAAATCCGAATCTGACGATGAAGAGCCTATTGAAAAAACTAAAGACATAATATTACTCTTAGAGACCAAACACAAGGTATGTTTAACAATTAAAACCTATTTTTTAGGTATTTTTTATATCTTTTCTACATCATGTGCTTTCCTTAACTCATTCTCTTGAAAAATCATTAAGCATAATTGTTTTAAGATGTAAAATTAGTGACAAAGTGCAATGATGAATGAATTCGAATGAACTGATATAAATATCACATATTAAAAAACAGCACTATTGTAGTTGAAACAAACAGACATTGTATGAGATGGGAAGACGATATTAGGATAACAGCAGACTTAAATTGGAGATGGGTTGCATGAAAACAATTGAAAATGCCAGAGGAGGCCAATGTCGAGAGACCTACTAAGACTAGAGGCATCCTTTAGAACTGTAACTTATGTTTTTTTCTCAGAAAAAGGGCTATTATTCTAGTTCTCTTGAATTCTCAATTAATTTATTATTCAACCACTTGCTTTTTTGCTCTTAATTGTGCCAAAAATGTACACCTGTTTCTTTGCTGAGGTAAAACCTTTATTGAAATGTCTTTGTTGATAGTATTACAAAAATTCTCTATTTTTTAACAGTAAATCAAAATATTATAGAGTAATACAATGGGTTGGGCCCATTACATTACACAAGCTTATTGCTAGCATTACACAAGTTATCAGGAAACTGCTTAAAGTTTTTGTATCTTGTTGATAAAATTAAGGAAGATTAAAAAAAAATTAAATAAATCAAGTCCACACTTTAATCAGTTTTCGCTTTATATGAATATTTAAGCTTCATTCGTAGTTTTCAAATTTATGCTTATAAATCCTTAATAAAAAAGTGTTAAAATAAATCACCAGATATATTAAGAATATGTTTTATTACCTTATTTTAATTTTACTTGTAATATGTATAATTTTTTAGCCTGAACATGAGTATATAGATTTAATATCAAAGAATCTTGGTAAAAACTGGCACAGTTTCTTCAGAAGACTTGGTTACAAACAAGGGCAGATAGAAACTGCTGAAATTGACATGGCAAAACATGGAGTTGCTGAAGTAAGTATAACAAAGGTTATAAATAAACTCTAAAATATACCATGCAAAAGATGAAGTATGTTTGCAAAATAAATCCTGGGCAATTGATCTTGAATAGTATATTGAAACTTCAATTGAGAATTCACATTTAGAAAGTTATAAGGAGCTTTAATTCAACTTAAATTCATGCACTAAATAATAGCTGTTGAAATTTATATTCATGTATATTATATAAAGCATGCTTTATTAAAAATAGAATACTAATAGGGTTGCAACACTCGGTCCTTTGAGCCGGATCTTATTTATGGTTTTTTAATTTATCACAGAAAGCGATCTCTATTGAGATCTATGACGGAATCCGTTCATTTGAACAAGTTTTTGTAATCACAAAAAATATATATTATTTTTTAAAAATATGCTTAAATAATTCTGTATATTTTCCAGGCAAGATATAAGCTTCTATTGGATTGGATAAGGAATGATGATGATGGTACTCTAGGCAAATTGGCAAAAGTTTTGTGGGAAGGAGGAGAACGACTAATTGTCAAAGAGTTAGCAGACATATACAAGAGGGACATGTGATAAAGAAAGCTGGTTCATACTATTAATTATTACTATAAAGAGATTCGTTATATTTTTTAAGACTTATTTTTTTTCTATTTAACTATTTAAGATATGTACATATGCTGCATTTAATAATTGAAAGATAAAATCATATTGAATTCTTAACATTGTTGACAATATTATAAACATAAACATTGTTGTTAATATTATAGAGGTACAACAATGTGGATGGTATAAAAACTTTTCCTATCAAAAAATACATATATATACCAATATGTTTCGTAATAATAAGTTAAATTCTATCAAAGTCTATTATTCTTAAGCAGATATACCAACATCCATTCCAGCTAAAATTAAAGCAAATATGCTCAATTAAATATTAAATAAAAATGTTTATAATCAAGTATTTTTGGTGCTTAAATTCGCTATTGTGATAACTTTATAATTGATAAGTAAACAATTGAAGTTAATAAAGTTTTTGATATCGTTTTTAAATTTAGAACATTTCTTTTAGGTTATTAAAAAAGTAGTAAAATTTAAATTTGTGATATTAAATCAAAATTTATATACTAAATAAGGGATTTTCATAATTGAATCAAAAATAAAATAATTATTTACTTATACTTAGCTAGTCATTTAAAATGAAATATGAATAAGAAAATGTATTTTAGAGAATATTTTAATAAAATTATTTTAATGTGTTTGTGTTTTTTATTATAATTTTTGTGGCAGTATACCAACAAAATAACTTTGAAACAAAATAAGTCATATCAAAATGGGTTTATCCGTTTAGGATCTATACAATCTCACATCGAGATACAAAAGTTTTGTGGGTAAAAACTATATTATAATAAAAAAATATCAAAATGTACATTATAGTAATTTAAACTAACGAGTAAGAAGTAAATAACGTTTGAAATAATAAAAGCAAAACAAACGTATATAAGTATATTAGGTAATGACAAGACTCGCTTCATTTTATTCACTATCAGTGTAACCTCGTAACCGGTCGCACGACTTGTATACATAGTACATAAAAATAAATATGCCGCTTCCAAAGAGCGCTGGACTTAAAATCGTACAAATCGACGTCAAAGACGTAAGATTCCCTACTTCATTAGGAGGCCATGGATCTGATGCTCTGGTAGGCAATATAATCATTTATATTTCTTAAATTAAATTTATTTATTTGTATAAAATGCAGATTTTAAGCAATATAAACACGTATACAGTAATTTGTTTTTCTTGTATGTAGTATTTAAACACTTGTACAGCTGTCTGAAGCTGAAAGAGATCACTCTTAAGCGATAAAGGTTTATTTGTACCATTTATTATTTTGTTTTCGTTGTAACTTTCGTCTTAGTATGCAAATACAGTTTGTATTATTATGTGAAACGCCTGTAACGACAAGTTGATTAAATTTTACGTAAGAACGATCCGTCTTGCTTATGTTTATGTTATTATTTTAGCGGGTATTTAGTTAAATACTAATTTCTCTCTCTAACATCATTGATTGATGAAATTCGAAAGATGAAGACGCATAAACTTGTAAATACTAACTAACCACCCTCCTAAACAACATTTAAGTAAAAACGGATTTGTAAACTTACAACGATGATAATATTATGAATTACTAAATTATCCATTGGCCATTCAATGTGTGAAATATTGATATAATAATTTAGTAATTGTTATATCGCCACGTCAAATATTGGTACCAGAGAAATAGCATACATACCTACATTTTACTAGAAGATACTGGTTTATACAAATGATAATTATGATTATAATTTAAATGGAAATAAATAACTTAACGTTTTTAAGTCCTGCTTAATTGGCTTAAGCCAAATTCATTATAAAATTTTAGAATGTCGTTGAGGTATTTCAAGACATTCATACCATAATTTTATCATGATATAAAATTTTCTTTTATTACACGCAGTGAATATCATCTATATATATTGATGCTGTTATTGTTTAGCTATTTTTTAACTTGTTTTAACATGAACCATAACGTTTTCTGAGATAGGTAAGTGAAAAAAAAATTAACATGTAGTAAATATATGTTAATTTAACAATATGATTCTCCTCACCGGCTTCAACAATAACGTTTGACGACATTCCCAACGGAGACTAGCCTATGCGCAGAAGATATTGTGTGCTGGTGTACTCGTAAATAAAAATGTGCTCTCTCTTTTCTCTAACTTGAATTTGAAACTAGGACTACAAAATCTATATATAGTCATATATAGAACATATAGTTACATTTAAGCTAGCTATTAGACAAACGAAGCTATTAAAAAAGTTAAATTTATACAGTATCCATTTAAATATAAATTTTCCAATACAGCACACTGACCCTAACTACTCTTGTGCATACGTCACAACGACCACTGCGAATGGCAAGCAGGGTTACGGGCTAACGTTCACGTGTGGCCGGGGCACTGAGATCGTGGTGCTCACGGTACGAGCTATGAAGAAGTTCATCATGGGACGCAATGCTGCTGATATATTTTCGGACTTCGCAGGATTTTGGCGCACGATCACAAATGACTCTCAAATGAGATGGGTAATTTGATAAACTATTAATAATGTCCCACTGCTTGCCGTGGGAGGTAGTTCCACATGAGGCAGATTTTATAAAAACCAATGTTCCTCACTGGTGGTAGGGCTTTTCGCAGGCTTGTCTAAGTAGGTACCACCCACTCATCAGATATTCTACCGCAAAACAGCAGTACTTGGTATTGTTGTGTTCCGGTTTGAAAGGTGAGTGAGCCAGTGTAATTATAGGCACAAGGGACATAACATCTTAGGTCCCAAGGTTGGTGGCGCATTGGCGATGTAAGCGGTAGTTAGCATTTCTTACATTGCCAATGTAAGAAATGCTAACCACCAATGGGCGTTGGTGACTGCTTACCATCAGGTGGCCCATTTGCGCGTCCACCTACCTATAATATAAAAAAAAAACGTTGCTTGACCGCAGAACATGATAAGTCAGCGGCGCTCACCAGAATTTGAACCAACATTCTTCAATTAAAATCCACGTGTTCTATTAACTGTGCCATCTTGGAACATGAAAATTATATAATATCCACTAAGATTTAAAAAAAAACATAAAATTTCTTTAAGTTATCAGATACCCTAAATATGTATACTTCATGTTAAAATTAAAACTCGCTAAGCGTTATTATGATTGAACCATTCTTTAAATTTGTTTTGTAGCTTGGTCCTGAAAAAGGTGTTGTACATTTGGCAGTCGCCGCCGTACTAAACTCACTTTGGGATTTGTGGGCAAGACTGGAAAACAAGCCCCTCTGGAAATTGTTAGTTGACATGACACCAGAGGTTAGAACATCTATTGTTTTTTGTCATACAAATTAACTTCGTCTTGAAACTATCAAGACTAAGTTTTTTATAGCTAAATATTTAAATGTTGTAAGTAAAATAGATGCCATAATTATTTCAAACAAATAACTATAAATACCTATTTAACCGTGTCGTTCTTGACTTGTGATTTAAAAGAAAAACATATAATAAAGCATAAGGTCATCTTACTGGACCTCGTTATCGTGTTTTGTTGCTGTTTGACGACATGTGTATGTACGACAATTTTATTGACAGGAGCTGGTTTCGACGATCGACTTTCGTTATATTACTGATGTTATTACTAAAGAAGAAGCCATACAAATCTTGAAAGAAAAACAAACAGGGAAAGATGGTAGAGTAAGAGAACTTCTAGAACAAGGTTACCCTGCGTACACAACTCAAGTGGGTTGGTACTATTTATTAATGTATTCTAAATATCCTCGAATCTTCATTATGTATGAATATGATTATGTTCAATCATTTGACATCCGAAAGAAGACAGCATTGTTTAACTAATCACCTATCTGATCATAGATGCCGCGTTCGCGAGTTCTTTAGATAAAAATAAAATTTTGTGTTTGTTTTTATTTCTAAACCAGTGTTTACATTTTAAGGTTGGTTGGGATATAGCGATGAACTTGTAAAGCAACTCTGCGAAAAATACTTAAGTCTCGGTTTCGAACACTTTAAAGTAAAAGTTGGGCTCAATTTTGAGGACGATTATAGACGGTGCAGCCTTGTAAGAAAATATATCGGCGATGATAAATTTTTAGTAAGCTTTTTTATATTAATATATTTTTAAATTATAGGTACATTACAAAGCCTTCGGTTACTAGTGTACACATACTTAGTTAACGCACAATAACTTTTTATATAAAAAAAATTTGAAAATTAACCTGTTATCTACAAATAAAAATAAAAAATATGAAAAATAACGTACAAAGGTATTAGAAATAAAATAACTTTGATAACAAGTTCATTCCATTTGACAGTTAAGTATTTTAATAATTTTATATATTGAATAAAATAAATATATACAACTTAAGAAATTTGAATAAAAACGAAATGAGCCAGCCACCGTTAAGCAGTAGTGAAACTATTTTCTTTGTTAGCCACATTAATGGCGGTAATTCTTTTAAAACTATATTTCAGATGGTAGACGCAAATCAAGCGTGGAGCGTTGACGAAGCTATAGAATGGATGAAGAAATTGGCGCCTTTAAAGCCGATGTGGATCGAAGAGCCCACTTCGCCCGACGACGTGCTCGGACACGCTGCTATCGCTCGAGCCTTGGAGTAGGATCTTTTAAATCATAACTCAACATACTGTCCTTTGATAACACTGGGTGTGTTATGTAAGCAGCTGATTACTGAATGAAGTGGCTTTGATCAATAACATACTGATTTATTTGCATTGCCTTCATTCTTTTAATTTGAGAATACAGGACAAATAAGTGTTGAACTTTCCTCTTTTTATTTTATAATTAAAAACTAAAATCAACGTAATTACTTGCAGACCGTACGGTATAGGTGTAGCCACAGGCGAGATGTGCGCGAATCGCGTGATGTTCAAACAGTTCCTGCAGAGCGGTGGTATGCAGTACTGCCAGATAGACTCCGCTCGGATCGGAGGCATAAACGAGATCCTGTCCGTTTACCTCATGGCGGAGAAATTCAAAGGTAAGGTTTTCGACACGACCGTTCTTTTTTCGACATCGTCAAAGTCCTAACACGCATGGTCCCCCCCCCCCCCGCAGTGAGTGTGTGCCCGCACGCGGGCGGCGTGGGGTTGTGCGAGATGGTGCAGCACCTGCAGTACTGGGACTACGCCTGCGTGTCCACGCGCATGCACGGCCGCCTGCTGGAGTACGTGGACCAGCAGCACGAGCACTTCCACGAGCCCTGCGTGGTGCGACGCGCCAAATATATGGCGCCGGAGGTGACTTGTTAAATTCAATCGTTTGTTATGTATTATGAATAATCGAAACGTTGTTAACTTGTGAATAACTTTCGCAGGCGCCTGGCTATAGCACTCAGTTTCTACCAGACACATTGGAGAAATTCTCATATCCCAATGGAACCGAATGGCAGCGGATGTTCAAGGAGGGTATATTCCCATTGCCAGATGAGGCGGAGCTCGTTAATGTTTAAAATAAAATAAATCATTTTTACAATACAACATCTTTATTCTACGAACATGCCATCACAGTTACAGAATATTACTAAAATGATTAGCATATAATAAATGCACAATAGTACCTTAACATATAAGACTGTCCTGCAATACTTTCATATTATTATTGTACATAAATAAATATAAAATAAACATGTTACCAAAATATAAGTTTAACATTCCTTCCTTTCAAGTTTTTTTCGAGAATGCAAAAGCACTAAGTTTCGACTGTTTCGGTGCGTTAGTTACCGGGGGGTCATCCACTACATCATCGAGTTTCCTCTTCTGGCTATTATCGTTCGATTTAGTCTGGAGGCTTTTGAAAGTTCTCACACAATGCCGAGTCAGCTCAGAAGGTGTTAGATCAGAATTCTGTTCTTCTAACAATGACTTGTTACGCGAAAACCAATCAACGAACGCTTCCCCGACTTGAGGTTTGAGAGGCTACAAGTTTTTAAATAGTCAATATAAGACATCCATTAAATCCATAAATTAATTTGCAAAATAAAATTAAAAGCATTATGATGTATCTATATTAAATTTTTTTTTTTAATTGGTAGGCTGACCGGCAAATCACCTGAACGTAAGTGATCACCATCACCCATAGACATAGGCAAAGAAAGAAATATTAATCAATATTACATCAACGCATCGTCAACCTTGGGATATTGTGCCTGTAGTTACACTGGCTCACTCATGAAGTAATGTAAGATGTATGAGGCATTATAACCATACTTACATCGTTATTCTCGGTTTTATCTTCTACTGCATGCACTTCCACAAGTGTCCTCTCAGTTAAACTTAGCGGACTCTGAACTGCTTTAGTCGTGTCTGTTTGTCTTTTGAATGGATTTCTCGCTCCTCCAGGCGAAGATTTTATCGGCTGTAAGCATCATTTACATTATGGTTATTTCTTTAATTTCAGATTTATCCAATACAAAATCCAAATTAGGCAAAAACTGAAAGAATATACTAACAACAGGCTTTATTGGGGTGTCGTTTTCAATTTTCTTCTTGGTTGTTTTTTGTGGTATGATCAAACTTGCGTTCATATCTTGCTCTGAATTGATGTCATCTGTATCCTGACTATCAAGCGGTTGGGAATGTAAGTTTTGGGCAACATTCAGATTATCGGATTCCCGTTCCCATGTTTCGGCAAGATTGGACAATTTTTCCGCCAAATGCATTCGACCCAAGCGTGATGCGTACTTCGCCGCGAGTGGTAGGAGACGATCGTCCCTCAGCAGCTCCATTAATTCGAGAGCCCTCTGCTCTATTTCACTACGGCAAGCGAGCTGTAATTATTTTTAGATTAATATAACATCACAATATACACAATTCAAGAACATATTAGAACATTGATCACTTAGTATACTTAATACTGTTTCAAAACCTTTCCAAATAACAAACAAACTAACAATGAATATTCAAAATTCAAATATGATAATTTTTTGATAATGAATTGACATTCCTTGTTTTTATTATTATTTACAAATACACTGTTTTTTAACAATAACAACTCTACTTACTTAGATAGTATTGACAGAAAGCTACAAGGCTTCTTGTGTGGGTCTAACTCGAATAACTCAGTCATAATTAACACGTAAATAGTGAATAGTTAAATAAAAAAGACATATCGTGACAAAAATACAGTTAGAAAGCACATTTATGAATGGAAACGAGAGACGACAAACTATGCTGTACTACAATCCAGGGAGTGGTAACCGTCTAGCAATATGGCATATTGCATGAAACAGACATGTATGAGGGCTGTCCAAAAGTCCGCGGAATGAAGTGACTGCAAATCAAATTACTATCAACTACAATACATTTACATAAACGGGATTATTAACTTCTCTAACCCTTGAAACATTTTGCTTTACCCTCAATGTGTCCATAAAATTTTGGCATAAAACCACCTCAAGTTATTATTTCACTAAGCGTTTCGATCTCGTATTTGTGTAAAACAACCAAATGTTATTCTATGGAACTTACGGCAAAAAGCTTGAGAGCAGTTTCTCTCGCAGTCTTCACGTCCACGTCGGGACTGGTGTGCGCCCAGCGGACTAACTGCTCCTCGTACTGTCCCTTCTCCGTGTCTAATTCACAGAGTGGGATCTGAAAATAAGAAATAGATAATTACTTAATTTAATTTATTTTAATTATCTTAAGATTTGTTGTGCGGTTCGATGCATTTATTTCAGTCTGCCTTTAATATGAACATCTTATTCGACCTTCTGTCAAAGCTTTTCTATGAGAAAATAAAATTATATGCTTGTTTTAATCTTCATCAAAGTTTGAATTTCTTGACCTCAGATGGAAGCTTCAATTGATTAAATAAACCGAATGGTAAGTAAGTAAGTACACACCTGTAGCGGTAATTCTGTGACTATGGGTTTAGGTACAGTCACAGGGTACGAAGATCCTCTACATAATATTGCGCGAACTTTTTGTGTGCTCTCGCAGACCTTAAAATATAAAACTAAATATCAAGATACCTAATACTTTACTTTATACTTTATTGTACACCACAAATATTACAAAAGAAAAAGAAGTTACATAACACAACCTAATTAACATACAACTTTGGCGGACTTATTGCTACATAGCAAACTCTTCCAGACCACCAACAGTGTAAGAAACGACATGAGGGAGGTGGTGCACGTAATATATATAATAACATAAATCTATAACAAACAAAAACATAAACTAACACTCACTATAATCGAAATGTACCGTACATTATCACAATGCAAAAATAAATAACCTCCGGAGCGTTGTACTCGATAGGCGTCACTCAACGCCATACGACGCTCCATTGGGAACAGCATTACCCTAACATAAATCCGAACGCATAATACATCCTGTAAAAATATATATATATATTTGACATTATCAGTATTCACCGACCGACACGACGAACCAGGAGTCGGAGTCCCCGCGGCGGTGCGCGGCCAAGTCGGCCAGCGGCACCCAGGCGCCCGTGGCGTCGCGCAGCGAGCGCACCACGCCCGCGCTGTCCGCGCTCACGGCGCCCGCGGGCCCGCAGCCCAGCCAGCTCAGGCGCGCGTCCGCGCTCAGCGCCAGCGCACACGAGCGCACGCGCCCGCTGCGCGCGCACACGGCGTCCAGCCACAGCCGCGCGCCCGCCGCCAGCGCCACCGCCAGCCGCGCGCCGCGCCCCGCCAGCGCCACCGCCGCGCCCGCCAGCGACAGCACCTGCGTGCGCAGCACTGTGTACGCGAGCTCGCTTCCGACAGATCCGATACCAGTATTTTGAGGAAATGTTCACTGATCGTTGTTGAGGCGGTAGTATATCAGACGAATAACTCTACAGATCAGAAAAAAAATTATATGTACCTGTCTTTGTGTGCCCAGAGGGGTAAACAGCCTGAGAAATCTAGCGTCAGTCGCACACGCCACGACGTCCGTGGTGGCCACTAAACAGACTATCTCCTCGGTGTCCGGCATTGAGACACTCCACTCCTTGCTGCTTCCCACTAGCGATATGCACACCAGCTTACTGTGGAAGAAACCAAAAATATTTACGAAATCAATCCACTATATACTAAAATTCACATTTACTTATTATTTTTTCTATGTTTTAAGTTAAAATGCAAATATCCTATAATTTAATATTCATTTCAAAAATAAACCTGGGTGTTGGGCACGCCAATGCCAGAACAGTCGAAGACAGGCTCGCCATGGTGTGGTTTAGATAGTTATTAAGATGGATGCCATGATGCAGGTTTGAATCATGGAATTCCACATCAATGCTGGACTCTCCATTTTCAGCAGTGTGACAGCGGACTATGCCAACATCGTTCCAGCACATATATCTAAATAAGTTTTATTTGTTTAGTATTTAATATAATAATAATAAAATTTTTAAAGTTCGCAATAATACTTCTAAGTCTAGTTATTCAAAATTATTTATAATGTACAATGTCATAGCTAAACTAATTTAACCTGATTAAAATGATCACTAATCACTATCTTTTTCTCACATGGAAAAGAAAAGATTTGGTATATATTTAAAATATATACCAAATCTTATTTTACTTATAGATTGTGTACAGAATAATCAGCCATATTGGGTGTGTTAAAAAGTAACCTATGTTCAAGATGTATTGGTGTAGAAGAAGGCTGGAATGGTGCTTGTACTGGCACATTTGCTGGTGTGTGGTCTATCGCCCTCGATGGCGGCCTGGAGTCATCGTTCTCAACCAAGCCAAGAGTTTCATTTTTTATTTTTTCCAAAGATATGGCATTGTCATCGTCACTTTCATAGTGTTCAATTAAGTTATCCAATATTTCATCATTATCTGAAAAAATGATCAGTAAAATTTAATGAATAGAATTTGCTAGTATTAAATGATAATTAAAAATCATACCATACTTAATTTTTTCATCCTTTAGGCATGAAAAATAATTTCATTTAAAAAAAAAAAATACAAATGGAAGTTATATAGATATTTTATTTAGTATCTATTCTTACCATCATCTTTGTCAACCATTTCAACATCTTCACTCTCTGTTTCACCAAATTTGGAACTATCTCTGCCATAGCAGTTAACCAACATTCCTAGTTGACCAGCTACATCACAGTACACAAGCACTCCATTACCTATAAGAAATAGTCAATAAATAGGTGTTATTTGTATTAAAGGCTGACAACATTTTTTCCTGCAAGTTCTTATTAGAATATAGTGACATTACAAATTTGTTTAATGTGACTATACTCTAATTGATTTGAATTTTTAATTCTAAACATTTGTTTTTTTACAAATTTACTTTGGATCTATGATCCCAGTGTCTTTATAAGAAAATAAAAACTAAATCTACTCCACGGTTCCATCAAATTGTTTTTAAAAACCTCGATTGTGATATATGTTAATACTTTTATAGCTTATATATATAGATAACAGTTAATATATATAACAATATATAATTTGTACCTTTAGGATTCCATGCCATAGCAGAGACATTGTGTGAAGTGGGGTGTTCAATAATACCCATACATGTCCCTGAGTCCACTTCCCAGATAGCTATCTGACCAGCTACTGTGCTACCGGATAAATACTGGCCACATGGAGAAAATAGACATTGAGATATGGCACATTTTATCTGAAAAATAAAATACATATAGCATTATATGTGAAATTTAAATTGTCATTATTTGTTTAGTTCTGAAATGTGGCGCAATGAAACATATTCTTTCTTTCTCATCAATAAATATGAAGAATTAGAGCACTTTATAAATCTTTAGCAAATATAGTACTTCAATATTAAAGAATTGGTGATATAATACCACTGTACCATTACTACAATAATATATTTCCAATTCAGTAAATTTTTGTATGAATATTGTTTACCAAATAGCATTACTTTAAATAAATCTGTTCTTAAAGTGAAATTTAATAGTTTTTCAGATTATCTAACCTACATATACTTACTGTGCTATGAGTGAATGTCATTCTTTGACTAAAATTCTCACAGCTTAATATAATGATTTCTCTGTTACTCGGATAAGCAAGATACTTTCCTTCAGATGGTTCGAAATCCATACGGCCTAGAAAAGATGATCTCAATTGAGTATGACATAACATACAATAATTGAAACAAATAAAACTGAAGCAACATATTCGCAGTAACTTACATAAAACTTTGGCAGAATAAAAAGTGTTTATTTTTGGCACACAGGAGATTTCTTTAATGATTTTCTGTGTGTCTATATCCCAGACACGAAGAATACCATCTCCGGATGCCGTACAAGCATATTTCATTCGTGGACAAATAGCCATGCTGAGTACAGGACCCTTGTGTTCAGACATCACAAATAGAGGGGCACCACCTTCCAGACTGCAGATTTTTGCTTCCATATTCTCAGATGTGCATCCTAAAGCCTAGAATGCAAAAATTTCAACCTTTATTTAATTGTAATATTTTAATTATACAAAGTTACCATTATTCATAAGTAAATTATTGATAATGAAAATATTGATTTAATGTAGCAACTTACTTCTATTTTAGGTTTTGACATGATTTGAGTAATTGGTGCTGTAAACCTGGATATTATTCCATCTTTATCAAATGCTGGAAATGTGTATGCTTGCACTGCATGATTGTCAGTAGCGACATATAACCTGTGGTCTTTAAAACATACAGCCAGAGCACTCTCCCCAACACAATGTGAGTTGGGATCATCATCCTCAATATCTAACCAAATCCTAACATCACCATCATGACCACAAGTTATAATGTGTCTGAAAAACAAAATAGAATTCATCTTTTCATTTCTCTGTGAATTATTTCACAGAATCGGAATACAAAAAATTACCTACTGATGTTTTCATTTAAAGCAATAATTACATCTTGAATTATTATATTACTTTAAAAATAAAAACTCACCGACCGTCTTCAGTATAACACACATCGGTGTGACCCTCAGCGTGAGCGTATCGAAGCGGTTTACTGTCGATTTTCATTTTGGTGTTTTTCTTTCTGATTTTTATTGTTAAACAAGTAAAAGTTTAAATGTGTGTACGTTATTGTAATTTCGTCACATGATGATATTTCTAAATTATGCACACACATGTAAAACAATAATAGTAATAAAAAAATTGTTTGAAGCAACTTATTTAAGGAAACAAAAGTATACAATTTCAAGTAATATAAGTACAAATTTTCAAAAGTAATGCAGACGTGACTTAAAATTATTTCGCGCGTAAAATTTAGTTTCATACATATAATTTGACGAACTCTAACGTCAAACGTCAATTATATTATGACAGTGACAGTGACAATTATTTGTTTTCAAATTAATTTATTAGCTTTGGATACGAATTCTTAAAGCTTAACAGAAGATCTGTATGGACGTTTCAGCAAAGAACTCACCAAGCCTAGGACACAATGTTACCGGTAATATTACGATTAAAATTCTATAACAACTATGTATAGTACTTACAAAAATCTATAATCAAATAATTTAAATTACCCTAAAATATGCTTAAAATTTAATTAAAATGACTCAAAATGAATGAATCAAAAGACCTCACTATTTTTTTTAAATACATTAAATATTTATTGGTTATTTAAATAAAGAAGGTGAGATTCCAAATTCTAAAATACTGAATAAAATCAATCAAATGCAACCATTTTATATGTAAATATAAATAATATTTTAAATAAATAAAGTTGAATTGAACGTCTTGGATATTAAAATCATTTTAATTATAAATATTATTGAAAAGCAAGGCTTAACACAGACAGTGCACTAACCAAAATTTGTTTCGTTGAACTGTAATACACTAGTTTATCAAGTGAACTGCACTTACAATTATTAAAATAACTTGATCCTTAATTAATGTTTGGACATTAGCTAGTTTGATAAATATATCTATTAAAAATAAAAACTCATTTCGTTTTTATTTATTTTCTACAAACATAAGCTTTATTTATGACACAATGTATGAAACATTGCTGTTAATTTATAAGTTGAAGTGTCATAAAATAATAATACATTCATCTCTTTATTATTAATAAAAAATACTTAATTTTTTTTATATTATAGCAGTTTATCAAAAAAATGTGTACAATCAGAAAAAGGGGTGGCAACACTAATGTACTAAATTACCAACTTCTGGGAAATGTATATAACAAGTTACCAACTACAGGAAAATAAAACAGCGCGGCATAGTTTGAGTAATACATTTCTTTTGTTTCATCATCGTCATCATCTCTTTTGCTGTCGTTTATTTTTATTAGTATCAATTTGACAGCGGACGGAAGTTAACCTTGCTGTTGGTTGTGCGGTTTAAGGTTATACACGAATAAAGCCGGTGTTTCGCTAATTTATATAAAATTAATTCAATTATTTGTTTTCTATTTATTCTACACTATTACCAATTATAAAGGTACGTAATTATCATATTCCATTTATAAATTTTAACTTTAAAACAATATTAAAATATAATATTAATATCGCAGGTTTAAAAATTATTTAATTAAAAAATGACAAGACAGGTACCTAAGTTTTTGGATGTGGAAAATTATGATTTTTTTATTTATTTAATTTTAAATGTATATTTAATTTTTTATGAAGGCATATATATCTATTTTTAAAAGCCGGTTTATATTCATATCGGAGCTCCAGAAGTAAGTCTTCAAGGTTATTCTAATTTGCTCGCGAAGATTAGGCGTTATTGCCAATTTATTCTTTTGAGTTTCGAATTCATCACGCGTTACTCTGGTTTTTGATCTAACTCTGTAAAACAATTTTAAACAGGTTTTTTGTTTTTTTAATTAGATGGGTGACCAAGGATTTTTGAAGCAAAAACCTGGTTTTGCCACTATTGCAATCCATGTTGGTCAAGACCCAGAGAAGTGGAAATCAGCTGCCGTAGTTCCACCTATCGTCACATCGACTACATTTAAACAACCGGCACCTGCTGAACATACAGTAAGATTCAAATTTTATTTTTTTACCTTGAACAAGCAGTTTTAATACATATAAAAAAAAAAAGAAAGAAATAAAAAAAGGAATTATATTACAGGGTTTTGAATATGGAAGATCTGGTAATCCGACTAGAAATACTCTTGAAGAATGCTTAGCAGCATTGGACGGTGGAAAGTATGGGTTAACCTTTGCCTCCGGTCTGGGAGCAACAACAACTTTATTTTCTCTTTTAAATAAAGGGGATCATATATTGTCTAGTGATGATATATATGGTGGCACTAATAGACTATTTAGGTAAGTAAAAATTTCTTATAACTACCCAATGAGACCAAAGTAACTAATACCTGTATAGTAAATATTTTATCATTATAAATATAAATTTATTATAAAATATAAATAAAGAGAAGTTGTTAAAAGATCATAAGCAAAGAAGTGATGCAATATTGATTTAACATTCTTGTAAAAGCCTACTTCAATAAAGAATATTTTGATTTTGAAATGTAAAAAAAAAAGGATAATTTTAAAGTAAACCGCTACTTAATGATGAAGTATTATTTCTTCGCGATTAGCTTCAAATTACAACTGTGACTACAAATAAAAATAATATTAAATATATTTGAAATATTTTTTTACATAAAATACATTTACGATTTTTATATTACAATTTGATGTTACTGATTGTATATTAACATATTCAATTGCGTGAAAATCAACGCATCGCAATGTAATGTTAATTAAGGAAAACATAGACAATAACAGTCCACATGATTGATAAGTACTGAGTATTGAGAAACTCATTGTAATTTATTTTGTAATACTTTGCACATACACTCCGAGTTATCATGTACCTGTTTTTCTTTTTAGTTCGTTTTTCAATTCATATGTATTGTTATTATATGTATTGCTCAATTTATTTTTGCTTGTCTTGTAAAAAATTATACGTAAACTATTTTTTTTTTTTTAATATAATTGCAACATATTTCAATACGTTTAACGATAGTTTTGACGAGAAATAAATTAAAAATTAATTATAAAATTATTTTGAACAGTTCAATATTGTATAGTTTGCGTTAAGTTCTTTCGAAAACCTATAAAATGGACATATATATTATTAAAAAGCGGTAAAATATTAACAAAAAATCCTTTGAAAATAATATGGCATCGTACAGAAATAGGTTGTAAAGTTAAGTACAACATAAGTAAACAATAAAGGTGAATATGATAAATAATCAACACTTGTAACTTAGGAATAAGAGACGGCTTATAAGTAACTTGTAAGTTATAACTTACGCGGCTTACATATTTAATTTTGAGATGTGATGGAGGAGATTGAACACGTGGATCTTATCCGAAGGTCGCGGGTCAAATTCGGGCAGGCACCACGGAATGTTTTCATGTGCTAATTTTGTTTTTGCGATTCGTACAAGGTTAAAATAATATATAACAATATCGTGTACGTATTATAATTAACATTCCTTTTGTTTTTTTTTTTTTATATATATATAAATACGATTTCTTGAATTATTTTTTTTAAACTTGAGTTTTTCATGTCAAACCATGGTTTCAAGTTTAAGAGCCTACTACAATATGTTTATTTTAATGACCGTCACGTGTTGATAAAAATGACGATAATAATTATGATGTTAAATTATGAAGGAAAATATGATATACTGTGTGTCGGAAAATTATGAACCGTCAACCTGTATTAATAGGCAAAGATAGACAGTTCAGAACCTTTGTCAACCGATTTTATTGGCTTGGTTGATTGATTAGTAACAATAAGGAAGAGGAGAAAAAAATGTTCAAAACATGCAATCTTATATATTATTTATCTAATATTTTCAATAGTGAAAAATTTAGATCGATACGATTTGACGCGGTCGAATTTGAACCACACAGTGAGCTAATATAATTAGATTCGCTAATTTACGGTGGAAAAGCCTCTTTTTTATTAATGTTTTTTTTTTAAATAAATGGAAGTGGAAAGGCGTTTTATCAGCAGTAAGACATTGACGAACACTTACTGAAGGGTCTTTATAACCCCAAATAAATAGTGCCCCCAAACAATAAACATTTTCAATTAATCGCTTTGTATTAAGAAATAATATACAGTAAAATTGAGGTATTAGTATATAACAATATACGGGCAACGATCATAAGTAAATGGTTAAATCCAAAAGTCTTAACTTAGCGGCACATTTTTAATTTATAAAATAGATAAATAGATAAGTGTAACGGCAAATTGGCCACCTGATGGTAAGTGGTCGTCACCAACCTTGTAAACTAATATCTTATCTTACTTTCCCTTGTGCCTGTAGTTACACTATCTTACCTTCAAACCGTAACACAATACTGAATATTGCTGTTTCCTATAAAACGAAATAAAATATGTCCATTTTGAGTTGAGACGCATCAACAAGTATGTTGAAATGACGATTATTTAATAAAATACTATTATTTTAACATACAGTGTCGTGTGTTTATTTGCCTTCTGACGTATTCAGTGAAAATATTATGATCGGATAACGTTCAAGTCATAAACACAGAATTAATATTAGAAATTCAATGAACAGCACTTTAAACATTTTTTTGTTTATATTTTTTGAAAAAAAAAATCGGTTTTTTTATAATTATTCTATAATTAGTATTTGTTTTTATAAAACATTTCAGAAGAGTAGCTGAAAGATTCGGTATCGAAACAACATTCGTCGATTTTACGAACCTGGAACTACTAGAAAAATCTATTAAAAAAAATACAAAGGTGAGTCGCATTTCCTCTACCTCAGTACGTAACTATCTACATGACAATGCATTACACATACACCATAGACACAAAGAGATCTGTAGATAGCTTATGGTAATACTAGCTGTTACCGGCCTCTAAGATTCTATAGAATATTCTTTTCAGATAAACTATTGAAAATTGCTTGCTAGTACTTACTAAAACATATATACACAAATAATATAAAAAAAACCTTTTATATAGATTATGTATAGGACAGGCTACCTGGCTACTGGGCCACCTAATGTTAAAGTATTGTTAAGGTTAAGGTATTGTAAAAATATTAACCTTCCCTTACATCGCCAATGCGCCACCAACCTTAAGAACTAAGAATTTATGTCCCTTATGCCTGTAGTTACACTGTTTCACTCACCCTTAAAACCGCAAGTGTTGCAGTTTTGAGGTAAAATATCTGATAAATGGATGGTACCTACCCAGACGAGCTTGCACAGAGACCTACCACCGATTAGTATACTTATAATATACATACGAATACACACAATATAAGCAGCAATATGTGAATAATGATTCTATTTATTATAAGACATAATCTACTTTTGTGTCAAATGTATTAGAATTAAATGTTTGATCGTGATTTAGTAACAAACATTCATACACACAAACTCTCGATTTATAATAGCTGTTGGTCCTTCCCCCCCCCCCCCCACCTTCGACGGCGTCCTAAGCCGAGGTCCAGCCTCACAGGTGGCACCCTTAGAACGTCTGTTTCTCTTGAGCCCCATATGTGGCTCCCAACATCCGGCTCGAGGTCAACTCTCCCATCCCGCCCAGTGACGCTGTAGAGGCCACAAGGGCCAACAGCAATTCACAATCCAAAAAAAAAACTGTTGGTGATACTCTAAAGATAGTATCACAATGTACATAATTAAAAGTAAATATATAATTTTGTTATCGCCATTAAGTAATCCATTTAATAATAACATCATTTATCATGTAATGTTATGTGTATACAATTGATAAGTACGTTTATGGCATATTAAAAGCAATTGAGATAAAAAACAATTTTTGATAATATCGATTGCAAATAATTGATAACAGTTGTTAAAGTTACAACAGGCAAAAACTTGAGAGTACGATACGATTGTTTCCCTCATTAATATTATCAAATTGCTTGTCTGTTTTATTTTTGTTATTGCGTGTTAACATAAAGTTCAAACTATTTATTTAAAATAAAACATAAATGTTATTTTGAAATGTTAAACATTCTCTTATCTGAAAAAAATAAATTTATACAAATAATATAAACGATTATATATCTTTGAGTTATGTATAAATAATAAATGGATTTCGTATGGCTTAATATAATAATAAAATTAGCTTAATCGTTGATACAAGGTTGACAAAAATATGTTTGCATTGTCCATGATAGGCTTAAAAAATTAAAAGCTAACATCAAACGAAATGTGATCTTAGTAATTGAATTAAAAAAAAAAAACAGCCGGTGATTTTCATTCCGCACCTACACGTATATTATAAATCACTTTTAACTTCAGTCTAGCCTCGAAGCTCTTAAATTAAATTCTAGTTTTTTTTTTTTTTCGTACTAACGAGTCATTGATCCAAACCATTTTATAAACCAACCTAAATATTTATTAATGTAATCGCGGTTGTATGAATGTTTAATATGTTTGAATCAAAGGTCATCGTTCCTTAGTTGAACCTGTTAACCTCATATTAACATTTTTAAAATAGGTATCTCATTCAAACAATATTTGTCTATGTGACACGTATGTTTTTTTTTAAGTTTTTTTTTTATTTTTAAAAAATGATATTTATTGGCTACAGTCGCAGTTAACACACTTAAGAGCATTCGTAAAAGTGAACCAAGCTATTTATTCGTAGATGATTTGGATCGAAACCCCCACCAACCCACTCCTGAAAGTGGCCGACATTGCGGCAATAGTGAAAATAGCGAAGGGTCACGACGAGAAAATAATCACAGTGGTGGACAACACATTCCTGACGTCGTACTTGCAGCAGCCACTCCAGCACGGAGCTGACGTTGTCATGTACTCGCTCACCAAGTACATGAACGGACACTCCGATGTCATCATGGGAGCCGCCGTGCTCAACGACAGCGATCTCGAGAAGAGGCTGAGGTTCCTACAGAATGGTATGTCACTATTTTTCGTGAGATCAAACTAATATTAAGCGAAAGTAACTCTCTCTGTATGTTACACTTTCACGGTTAAACCTCTGAACCGATTTTGATGAGATTTTGTATGACCCCCAAGACGCGGGTGAATATAGTATATAATATGTGTTTAAGAAACAAAGTACAAAGTACTCAACATATATGATCATTTATAGACTGCAAACAGTTTCAATGTTACTCTCTGTCTATACGTACTCGATAGATGTAACTTAATATAGGGTACACTACACTTTTCCCACTGCTGAGCAAGTCTTTTATCCTCTAGATGAGAAAATTTGGAATTCATTCCACAACGGTGTTGCAATTTTATAACACATAAACTTAATATCCTTATCTCTCTATTATCTAGTATATATAAAATATATTATACTTGTTTTATATATACAAACACGGCTATTCGTTTTAAAAAACTTTCTCAACTTATACTTAACTAATAAATTATTACAATTAAAACTACATTGATATTTCAAAGGCATTTTATACCAAGTGTTCCATGCGGTCTACCTGCGATAAATTTCAAAAAGAACGAACTAAAAGAATAAGAACTAAATTATTTTAAGATGTGGATAATATTATCTGTATTGGTTCATTTTTTTATAACAGTGCTCTAACAAAAAATCTATTTATACAGAGCGAATTTCGGTGTATGTGACTAATACGTATTTATATCTGCTATTTCGTATTGAGTCTTCATATAAGCCGAGATGGCCCAGTGGTAAAAACGCGTGAATCTTAACCGATGATCGTGGGTTCAAACCCGGACAAGCACCATTGAATTTTCATGTGCTTAATTTGTTATTATAATTCATCTCGTGCTTGTTGACGGTGATGGAAAACATCGTGGGGAAATTAGACACATGCAGGTTGCATGTGTCTAATTTCACTGAAGATTTGCCACATGTGTATTCCACCAATTCGCATTGGAGCAGCGTGGTGGAATAAGTTCTAAACCTTCTCCTGAAAAGGGGAGAGGAGGCCTTAGCCCAGCAGTAGGACATTCACAGGCTGTTACTGTATAATGTAATGTAAATGCAAATATACACTGACATAATTGTCGTACTCTCAATTCAAAATCTCAAAAGTGTCAATTGTTTAAATGAAGTAGTCGATGTCGGCGTATGATTGATCAATATCAGTTAAAAAAAGAAGCACTTTGGTATTCAAGGTCATCAGTTGATATGGAGAGTAATTAGTGCACCGGCACCGATTCTTTTATTTTGAAGGCGGTCGTCCAAGTGTATGTCTTCGTAGTTTCTTTGATACAAATGTTTTCCTTAAATTATTGTTCCTTGTGCCTCTTATACAACTGTTGGCTAAAGACTATTTTACCTTTTGCTATTTATTGTTTTTTTTTTGGAAATAAATATTTCGAATAACTGACTATAAACTGAGAGAACTGACGATTATTTAACCAAACAATAAACGATCAGTTTTTTTTTAATTCGCGGAACTAGAGTCAGGTCAGCCCTATAATAGGAAACTCTGTAATATTATTTCAAAAACCGAAAACAAGATACCTTTCTCAGTATAGCTAGCCATCCAATAGCTAACCAATTTAATAAATCTTTAGTATGTGTAAAATATCTGATCCAAAATTATTTTACACACAAAACTTTCGAAAATTAAAAGTGTCTTATTTCTTTCAAAATCAATTGTTGCTTTTAACTTTATGTGATAAATGTCCTTAAAAGAATTAGGTTATTATCAGCGTATAATTGACTTTTTTGAAATTTTGTTCTAATGTTTTAATTAAAACGCGACGCTCGAAGAGGTGTTGACAAAGTTTAAAATTCGACTTGAAATGACTTCAATTCGATTGCACCCACTGCAATTCTAAGGCATAAATAAATAGAGACAGATCTTTTTTTTTCATTAAAAACATAGACTCGGTTCTAAATTTAAAATATAGTTTCTAAAGTGTAATACATAAATTGATATCATGTATTGCTCATAAAAATGTTTAACATATTGTTTATATATGCATGACTTGATATTATTATTTAAACATCGACGTCGTTTAAAGTTGCATTTTAATTCAGTAAAGGTTAAAAACAGAAGTTCATTTTCATTTGCTATTATAAAATATACTGTAATTTTTTTTTCAAATAAAATGAAGGCAAATAAAGTATATGAAAAGTAGACAAAATGTTAAAACATTATTTTATTTAGTGAAAAGGAGTTTTTATTTGTGTACAATATACAACGGCATAATATATATAATACATATACCATTTAATTTATACTTACACTAAATTGTTTACGTTGAAGCCTTAAATATATATAAATAAAAATTAAAAATATATTCTGTAAAAATCGTGACCGCGTGGAATGGTGGCAAGAATGCTAGCAGCATTGCCCTTTTGAATCTCTATTCCGATTCTCTGGGCGAAAAATAAAGGTTTTTGTACTCCAAGGTCCTTTATTTTATTTTTTTCACTCAAAATGTTTTTTGTATACAAAATCACGAAAGAAAGTATACATCAATGACTAAGGAATACAAATGGCTTACCATCATTGTCCTATAGTTGACGGGACATCATTCTTCAAAATCTAAAATAATCTATGGTATTCGTCATGGACTTTAACAACCAATAAAATAAAAAACAATATCATCATATATCAAGCAAAGACATGTTTATAAAGTAGTATAGCTTTTAGAAAATCTATGACACGTGTAAATGTAAGTTTTGTCTATGTTTATTATTTCTTTCTTATAACTTTATACTGTCATTGGAATACGCTATATGTTATACAGAGATTGACCGACACTAGTTTAAAAGTACAAACAACGGCATTTAAAAAAAAAAACAAAAGAATGTCGGTTGTCATGCCACTCGATATTCAACCCACCAAATTATATCAACTAACCATATGCACGGTATAAGGTTTCGACTAATAATTAGTAATTTAAAACTGTCGACCGCAGAATCCTTACTAGTTATGTGGATTAAAACACCCAAGTAAAAATACCTACATTTGAGTTACGGTCATAAAATAATATAACGTCGATTTAAGTAACCTTTTTCTAAAACTGAATGACGCCATAAAAACTTCCGATCACTATTGCTTATATTTGTTTGTATTGTTTAACAACCACAGGGAAATAATACTTAAATATAAAAATCTCCATATTTAATTCATTTGGTATTTATTATAAATAAGAGTTATTACATTTTTAGTGATTATTACTAAGACTCGTTACGTAAGAAGTGATTGGTAATATAGTGAGTAATAGTGATTGCAAAGAAAAAATCTATTAAGAAAGTCTACACTCCCCATTTCAAAATATATTATTGTGTTAGGATTGATGAATGACAGTAACAGTAACAGCCTATTAATGTCCCACTGGGCTAAGGCCTCCTCTCCCTTTTGAGGAGAAGGTTTGAAGGTAATTCCACCAGGCTGCTCCAATGCGGGTTAGTAGAATACACATGTGGTAGAATACACATGTGGTAGAATACACATGTGGTAGAATACACATGTGGTAGAATTTCAATTAAATTAGACACATGCAAGTTTCCTCACAATGTTTTCCTTCACAGTCAAGCACGAGATGAATTATAAACACAAATTAAGCACATGAAAATTCAGTGGTGCTTGCCCGGGTCTGAACCCACGATCATCGGTTAAGATTCACGCGTTCTAACCACTAGGCCATCTAGGCTTTTTGATGAATGACAGTTTCAAATCATATAGTACGTGTTCTAAGTATATATGAGCGTCGGATTTTAAGGCAAATAAGCCAAATCCTATTCATTCTCTAATTAAAAAAAAAGTACTTTGTTAATTTTAATCAATGAACATATTACGAATTTTAGAAGCACGACCTACGTTTTCTGTTTAACCAACTGTATCGAGTCTGTTTCTACTTAATATTATAATGATGTCGTATATTGTGATAACAGGATATATTGCATCAGTTAAAATGAATAGTATAAAATATAATAGTCATACATCTTGTCTACATCACATTGCGTATGTAATTGTATTTAACTAGTAAAAACTACAACGTCACTTTTATACGTCACGTTATTAACGCCAGTGCGGTCATTTTATGTAAATTGCAAATCAACGTGACGAGATATAATGTGCAATACAACTTGTAATCATATGTTTGGTCTTAGTTTGCATATTTATTGAGCGATTAGATACAGTCGTGCCTATTTTGATGCATATTGGAATGGCGGAGGGGCCAATGGAACAACTGGTAGTAGGTGGTCACCACCGACCGTAGACAAAATAAGAACTAAGATATCCCTTGTCTCTTGTGCCTTTAGTTACACTGGCTCACTCAAACTTCAAACTGAAACACAGCAATACCAACGATAAGTATTGCTGCTCGGCGGTAGAATATCTGATGGGTTGGTGGAATCTACCTCTCTTTTCTGGGGTTATTATTTGGAAAAATTATCCTATCGTTTCCACAGAATGGTGGGTGTCTACAATACGAGAGACCACACGTTCTTTGGCACTTCTTATATCTTATTACTATCTCTCATTCTACTTCTGTCTACAACTCTCAGCGAATATTTGTGTTAGTATCCAAGAAAAGGATGTTGAAGTTGTATCGTAAATTATAAGATTGCATAGTCGCTCGAAGCGTAGAAATCGTTTTTGCATGTCGGAAAATACGAATAATACCAATTGCTCTCGCCGACCGCAATATATTTGTCCGTGGATATCAATATGAATGTATTATTGCTTAAAGTGTCTTCGATATGTATTTACATACATATTGTTTATATGCCATCGGTGACGAAGTTTTGCTTTAAATTTTTTTCATAAACTGGGGTTATTGTAAAAGTAAGAGAGTGATTATAATAGGTAAGATATGATATAGTAAGACTGGTTTCGTATTAAAAGAACATTAGTATTCTAGTGAAGTTTATCGTTTTAATTGCTTCGCTGGAGGAAAATTAAAAATAACTCATATTTATTAGTGAGTTTTAACGCAACGTTTGACAAAACATTCTATAAAGATAAACAGTACTGCGCGTCGGACAATGCCTTCAAGTGATCGGTGTTAACGATTTCCATGTAAAAAAATCGCGCGGTTGCATTGATACGTGCGGTGTTTTATTTGTTTAAACTATTTGTCCGTCATCAGTGCGGTTTATAGTACAGTTACAGTTTATATATACAGGAAGCATAAAAGAGTATGTCTTCATTTTCAAAATAACTGTCTCTTTTTAAATTAATATGTTTCCAAAACCAAATAAATCGTTTTTTTTGTATTTTAAGCTATCACTGCTAACAAATAAACTAATTTTTTTTTATATATAATTCAAATAGGCATTATTAACGTGAAAATGTCAAATTGTAAATTATTTTCGTCACATTGTGAATAAATTACAATGGAAGATTTTTGTTGATGACTTTCTAATTAATCATTTTCGATTTCACAGCTATGGGTATAGTTCCATCGCCTATGGATTGCTACCTAGTTAACAGAAGTCTGAAAACTCTGGCCCTAAGAATGGAGCAGCATAAGAAGTCATCGCTTGTTATTGCAAATTGGTTGTTCAAACACCAACGGGTCACCAAAGTTATGCACCCAGGTTTGTCGTTGTTATAATAAAAAAACGCCATTCAAAGCCTTCCTCAGATCAAAAAAATAAATTAAAAAAAAACACAATTTAAAATTTATTTTAACAAAACAAAACTAAGATTCACTGAAGTGCAACTCTAATTACAACATCATATTATTCGTGCTCATAAAAATATTAAGTCAGTACTATATACATTATAAAATCGCTTTTTAGGTCTACCGTCTCATCCCCAACACGACATAGCAAGAAAGCAAATGACTGGTCATTCGGGTGTGTTCAGTTTTAAGCATTCCGGAGGACTGAAGGAGTCGAGAAAGTTCCTAAGCTCCCTCAAAGTGTTCACATTGGCCGAAAGTTTGGGAGGATACGAGAGTTTGGCAGAACTGCCGTAAGTTTGATTATATTTAATTTATAATAGGATAGCTGATGAGCAAATGGATAAATAGTAAGTGAAAAGACACACGTGTAAAGCATACTTTACACCGGCGTCGTAACCGTCGCCTAATGCGGACACTGGGCGTTGGTGATGGGATGTTAACGATTAGTGTTGCTATTTTCTTATAAAATATTAAGCGTTTAAACTTTAACTTCAATTTAAATAGATTGAAATGTTTGGGCATCAGCTTTAATACGATATCTGCAAGCTCGACCATTAGGGAATAACCGAAAAACGGAATATTCTCTTTTGAGGTTTTGTTAACAATATATATTTGTTAACTTTGTTTCGGGTAATCCTTAAAGATTACATAATATATAATTGACCAAATAATAAAATAGTACATATTATGTACATTTTTAGTTTTAAGAGTCGCCATTTTTGCTATTTGTCTGGGACAGGACACTACGTTTTGCTTGGGCAGTTGGATTACGGATAAACATTATTAGTCGAAATGTAAAATTAATAAACAAAGAAAAAAAAACAAAAATATATTTTTTTTTTAATTTATGAAATGTCATACCTGACTGAAGTTTAACTGGAAATCCTATTAATCGATTATAACAATAAAAAGGGTTTTTTCTTAACATTTGCAAGAATAAGAAAACATTATAATTTCTAATATTTCAGTTCTCTAATGACACACGCTTCAGTACCCGAAGAACAAAGAGCAGAACTGGGCATCACGGATTCACTGATCAGATTGTCGGTCGGCTTAGAAGACACTGATGATCTGATCGCTGACTTAGAACAAGCATTGAAACTAGCTTTTGAATAATTATTTTACACTAATTTATTGTATTATATAAAATATTAAAGAATCGCATTTTCGAATTCTAATCTTATATTTTTATATTATCCATACCTACGTATAGCCTATTCCCAACGAAGAAGTAGTGAGATAATAAACTTTATATATTCCATTCGATTTCATGATATACTATGCACAAAAAACAGTCTGATTTATGTATTTGCGCTTAACTACTTGCATATATTCATTTTAATTATACTTCAAACTTCCGATAAGAACTTCGCCGATATTCGTTACGCCAGTTTTTAATAATATCCATAAATACCATAGATTATTCAAAATATCGACCAATGATGTCACGACAATTCAGTGTTAAAGTTATTCTTTTGTCTCTATTCTTTTGCCTTTACTCTTCCTTGGAACAGGCTATAACTAAAAGATTAAATAAGTATTAAAGTCGAAACCTCATCTATAGAAACATTTATCTTACATACTTAAAATTAACGATTGCCATGACGCTTATGTGATTACGTAAACAACAATTTGTGGTATAAAATATTTAAAATAATCGTGTGACAAGTTTAAATTATTGTTTTATATTCACGATTCCAAAGCGAAATAAATGACTCCGCAGTCACTTTTGTTATCACAATTAGCACTTATTGATGGTAGTTTTACATTTATTGACAGAATGAATTGTACGATTGTTAAAATATAGATTACAATAAATACAGCAACTAGCACACTTACTAGCAGCTTATATTATTTGAAATACAATGCTTTAAATGTTTGATTGCAATCTCAAAATTATATTTATATTTCAATGAAATGTATTTAAATTATCATTTTTTAGTTTTGTATATAAAATAAGTATAAGGTAAAAAGACATTTTTTTCTCTTGATTATTATTTTTTGTTTTTGTGTAAGCATATTTACTTAAAATGGCTGCCCCGTTAGTCTTGTAGCTAGATATAAAGCCCAAGAGCCTGAGGGCTCACACCCCAGGTGGAGCTATAATAACCTAAACATTTTTGTATCGAAAAATTCTCAGTAGCAACCCGAAATAGATTGAGTGAGGTCCTCATATATGTATGTAAGTATATAATGTATAAATTAATTGCAATGTAATTATAAAATCGAATATATGATTTATATGTTTTATTAGATCACTGTTGTATAGTTTTTAATATTATTAACACAAATTAAACTGCCACAACTGATGTGTATTTCTTGAATTATTTTCCTTGTAATCCAATCCTAGTTAATATCGGTAATCAACATATTGTCACTAATAATATACAACTACTTATAGATAGGAGTATAATCGGTAAAATCATTTATTAAATACATTTAATTTTCTGTATTATTACTACTAATGTTATTATTTTACAATACATTAGATTATGTATTATATATTAGTAGCACAATTTATGTTATACATCAAAGATAAGATGAGGGCACTGTGAAAATATTAATTCCCATAATAGTTATTGTATTTTGTTTGAGGTATTCACTCATCTGTTTATAATTTAAATAAAATTAAAAAACACACCATACTGGTGAAAAATATAACATTAAAAAAGGAATTAAGTATGATGATTATATGGCCACCAGCACACACAAAAGTATGTGCATAATTTATGCTGAACCAGTCGAATGAAGCTGCTTCAGTAGAAAGGCTTAAGCCACACATTTCTAAAAAACGTTATACAAAAGTATTAAATACTTTATAGAAATTCGGTACAACGTTAATAAAACTTACATAGAGATCTCTTGTAGTAAGTACCTGTATAAATACTTGTTGTTTTTTTTTTGTCAACACTTAAAACGTTTCTACGGTACAATAGACGAGACCTGATAAATAAAAAGTAAAGTCCTCTTCTTAGAGCTTACTCCATCACGCTGCTCCGTGTGGATATTAAATTAAATTAATTCAAATATAAACCCGTTGATATACAAAAAACCCTTTATATATCAATGTATTAACCTAACGTTGACGGCATTGGTTACGTTACATTACGTGAGATTTGGTGTTCTTTAAGTTTTGTACCTAGTATACGAATATTTTTTTCCACTTTAGTGCAAACTTAAGGAAAATCAAATATTTGTTTAATAGCAATCAATTTTGATGTAGAAATGCAATCAGGATTTTGTTTCGAATTCAGTTTCTTATAACCTGCTTACTTGCGAGAGCATGGCGCTCTGTCACTTTTTATGTTGTCACGCGTAGCATACGCATGAAAAATACATGCGTGAGTAATAGTTTGCCACCGCAGACAATGAAACTAATTTGCTACACTATTTAAAAATATTCAGATGCTGAAAACTCAAACCAATAGTTATATAGATATTTAAACATTATTTTAAAGGGCGCTTCTTTTAGGATTATATCCACTATTCCATCCACAGGATGTTTATATATCGTTGAACGATGTCTTGAATAATCTAAGTTATTCTCTATGTAATCACGAAAAAATTGTGGAACTTTGTCATTAAAATTAAAATGGATATTAGTAAAGCATAATATAGAAGAGCTATTAGGATAACGCATAGAATCATTTGTAAATATAAATAAAGATTTGCTTATATCGTGTATATCTTATATCGAGTCGTGAAATCGCAATTGAGACAAAGATAGTTTGCCAATCTCTGCATATAATGTTGCCATAGTAACCGCATTCCCTATTTTGGGATATAAATAATTTTCAGGATTTAATTAAAACAAAATAAGTTTATTAAATTTTACTTTTTAATATTTATTATTCATTTTTTTAATTTTTTTTTTGTTTTCCAACTACATCCAAAAACCGTTGCACTGTTTGTTTTTGTTTCCGTTATCAGTACTTCAGCGTCTTTAAATGGTACTGGAATAGCATTCTCCTCAGATGTTGAAATCTAAAACACTCAATTAAAGTATTAATAATGAATGGTTGCCACATATATTTATTATATATATTTCTATGTTAACCTCTTGACTCTGAATCTAATAATATTATAAATCCATGAAGAATGTTAAATAATATTGTCGTTAGGAAATTATAAATAGGAGAAAGAATAAATTAAAATAACATATTTACATATAACGAAGCACTTTAGGTTATTATTGGACTCCTTATTTATCTGTTTACGTTGTCAATGAGTCGATATTTTTTTATCGAAAATCGGAACATTTTTTAGCTGACGCTGACAGCACTTACATGATAAATAATTATAGGTTATGAATGATAAAAACTGGAAAATCTTATTATCTTCTGGATTTTAACGCAATTTAAGGTTCTTTCATGCTATGGCATAAATAAACATCACTGAGATAATTATAAATATTAAGGGACAAAATAGTCGTACTGACGCGTGAAAACACACGCCCTTACGTTACTCGGCCCTTTCACTGGATTAGAATCGTTTTCTAACAAAAATAAACGAAAATTGAACAAAAAACACATTGAATGTACCAACTGTCGTTTGTTTCGCTACGTGAGTTGCGAAACAAACACCAGAACTGGTTACGCGATAAGGGTAATTTGATAATTCTATCTCTGTCGAAATCATTTGTAACATAATTTTCGTCCTCCTTCTTGTGTGTGTGAGAGAAGTGAGAAGAAAATCGTCATTGTGTCTATTAGTTTCTCTGTCTACGGTTTATATCTATTATCTTTTTCAAATAGAATAAGCATTTTTATAGTACGTTGATCTGCCACATCTCATTTAGTCAATTCTTTTTTAAAAGAGGAAGGGTAGAAACATTTTTTTAGTTATACATTGTTTAAAAACATTTATTGGCAAGTAACAACGCTAGTAAAATGGCGAAGCGCTTGTAGTTGATACTTTAATAAATTTGTAACAAGATCTTATCTTGCATTCTTACAACTTATATTCACTGTAATTAATAATTGTTATTTATTCATATTGAGTCATTTAAAGTACGTATTATTTACACGTATACTATAATTAAAAAGCTTGTGCGTGCATTAAGGTTTTCATGATATGTTTTGTACGAAGATTAGGTTGCAAAAATCTTTTCAAGGCTTTTAGATCAGTTTCGCATTAAGGTATTTTTAAATAATTATTATTTACCATCTACTATTATCTCAATATACGCTACGATAATATGAGGCATCATTAAACATTTACAGTTTAACCAACTGATAGAAATAAGACGTCATTGTTGGCACTTGGCAATGCAATTGGTGATAAGGTTTAGTAACTTTTCCATTCCATTTGTCATCAGACTTTATTGTTTTGTGGTTATATCGACACTTGTATTGGCAGCTTGGTCTCGCCGCATAAATATTGTTAATTCTATTATTTTGTGTTTCCAGGGTCTGATTTGGCAGGAGGTGTTTGACCTAAATAGTCCGTTAGAGTAAAATCTTAGATTACCCAGAGGTAAGAATTAAAATCAGTTTAGTAAATATACTAACAAGACCGATTTTATAAAGTACATTTTTTCTTAAAAGAATAATTCTATTTTGAGCGAAATGTAGATATTATTGTTATTTTTTTAATATATATTTTTGCAAAAAAATTCGATAGTTATGTTATCGTAAGCAGGTAAGTACATATCTTGAAGATGAACGAGTACTCGTCGTTTCCAGATGACGATTCGCTGGGGTATTGTAACTTCTGGTAAAATCTCTCATGATTTCACAAATGCTTTTAATTCTTTTCCCGACGTTGGAGACCAGGTAATAGCTGCGGTTGCAGCTCGCGATAGTTCCAAAGCTGAGGATTTTGCTAAAACTCATAAAATCGCTAAAGTTTTCGCGTCTTATGAGGAAATGGCAAAGAGCAGTGACATTGGTATGAACGATAACAACTTTATATTTGAATATAATAAATATTACTTCTTATCTATATATTTTTTTTATCACTAATAAATATTACTTCTTACCTATATATTTTTTTATTACTAATAAATATTACTTCTTATATTTTTTTCTTTTTTATCAACTGTGTGCAATCATGTATCTGTGTGTTGGTGATCTAATAAATAAATAAATTTTGCTATCAATTTTAGAATTAATTTCAAAATAATATATTTTGAAATCAAACAACATTCATGCATATCATTATGGAATATAAAATATCAATTTTAGATGTGGCATACATTGGTGCGCTCAATCCCGACCACTACGAACTTTCAAAGTTATTCTTGGAATATGGGAAACATGTACTCTGCGAAAAACCATTATGCATGAACTATAAGGAGACAGAAAGTTTACTGAGCATTGCTAAGAATAAAAATCTGTTCTTAATGGAAGCTGTTTGGTCTCGTTTTGCTCCGTCATACATGGCTTTGGAAAAAGAAATTCAGTCCGGTAAACTGGGAGATGTTCAATTCGTCGAAGTTAATTTTGGCGTTCCAATTGAAAATGTCGATAGACTTAGGTATACACAATTTTAACTTTCACATTACATATCATCCACTTTATATTCTTTTATGTTCGTATTTAACTGATACACAGAATAAGGTATGATCGCGGTTAAATCCTGACAAACTATAGACCCTCGCGAAACATGAGTGTAGAGCAGTTTTAAGTATTTTTTAGAGCCCCACGTCGTTCGCACACTGTTCCCTGTTTTGTCGTTCTTTGTTCCGCGACAAAGAGTTCGCGCGCACTATAGTGTGAACGAGAAGCAAATTTTTACGAGAGATTTTGGAATATTGAGGATTCTTAAGAAAAAAATGTTAATTTTTATTAAAATGTAATTTGTACGTTTGAGCACAGTGGTAAATTCATTAAATACCCATAATCCTTTTATATTTAAGCTTATATAGATTAACAATATATATATATATATACAGTTTTGTAACCTTACAGAAAAAAAGATTTGGGCGGTAGTGCAGTTCTAGATATCGGAATTTACACTTTACAATTTGCACAGTTCGTATTTAAAGAGGAGCCCATAAACGTCACTGCTGTTGGTGAAATTAATGACGATGGGGTTGATGTAGTGGACACAGTTATTCTAGAATATTCTGGCAATAGGCGTGCCGTACTTAATATAAACGCTAAGGTTAGGTTGTGGAACAAAGCTACTGTTTACGGCACTAAAGGGAGAGTCACGGTAGGTGGACTTTAGATTTGCTTTTGCAGATATTTATTGACTTACTCACCTGTGAAAAATATTTGTTAATTCCAATGGTGCCATAGTCTAAAAGAAAATCTTATTCAAATATATAACAGATTATATATACTATGGCAATATCGCCAATTAAATATACTTTCATATTTATAAAAGTATATATATATATATATATATATACTTTTAATATTAAGGTAAAATATCTTTTTTTAATTTTAAAACTATGAAAGTCACAATTATATATTTTAAGGTCGAGGATCCTTTTCATTTCGCGAACACTTTGATACACACTGACGGTAGAGTGGAAAAGTTTCCTTTGCACACTTCGACGCAAAAATACAATTTTGACAACAGTGCTGGATTAGTTTATCAAGCTCTCGAGGTAGCGCGTTGCATAAAGCAAGGTGGGTAATTTAAAATAGCCTTTATTTTATACAGTAGAAGATATATTTTGAAACCAACCTTTGAAAAGTAAACAGCCCAGTGGGACAATCCCACTGGGATTTTTTTTGGGACTTTGGAAGTTATTTTTCCCTGTTGTTTCGTTGCGGGTTGTTGAATACATGGCATTGAAAGTTACACAGAGTATGAGATTTATTATAAAGGCATATGAAAACTCAATGGTTACTTATTAGTGCGATTTTTAATTAAGACCTTAGGTTCATTAGACAAAATCGGCTCTTTATAAAAGTAAAATAAGGAAAAAAAAAGATATCTAATTTCACTTTATTTTATTCAAGAATTAGTTATTTAAAAATAGATTATTTATTACTTATGATTAACCGAAAAGCTGGATTTATTCCAACAATATACTAAATACATTTTTATTATTATATTTTTACAGGACTCAACGAGTCGCCTCGAATGACCCATAAGGAAAGTCTTTTGTTAGCAAAACTAAGAGATATTGTGCGAAAACAAGTTGGAGTACACTTCGTAGTTGATAAAAAAGAATTTTAAAATGTATTTTTTTACTAGCAAAACGTTAATTTTAAGAATGTTTTGGTTGTTATTGACTGCGTATAAAATAATAAAGTTACGTGTTATTATCTATATCTATTTAATATTTACGAAGTTAATTCCTTGTCATTCCGTTCGAGTTTAAGTTATTTCAAAGCACTAGGAACCTTCGTTCGGTAGTTATAGGTTTTAGGTGTAATAACAATTTTTTATATCTTTTAAAGTTTTAAATTCATCCTTCAATTAAAGCAACAGAGGCAAATAGATAGTTTATAACCTGGATTGCGACTGCATCGTTGGTCTAGTGGCTAGATATAAGGCCACTGACCAGGAGGTCCTGTGTTTAATTTCCAGGTCGGGCCAGTAAAAAGTAATTAGGGTTTTCTGTCAGAAAAATCTCAATAGAGGCCCGGGCGTCTGAAAGTTGGAAGTGTATATACTCCCGTGCCTTGCACGTAAAGCCGTTGGTCCTGTGCCTCTCTCTTTCCGGTCGGATTGTCGTCCCATCGGATTATTAGTATGACGGAATAGAGAGTGCACCTGTGTTTGCGCATACACTTGTGCAATAATCTCCTGCACAGTTGGTTTATCTCTCTGAAGATTGACCACCATGGCCGAATCGGTCATGGAATTTTACCCCTTGAAAATTGAAATATTGTAATTAGCGTATTGCTCTTTTCTTTCTACTCATAAATTTCGAAAAAAAAGTCTATTGTCAAACTTTTAGAGCATATTAACACCTGCAATGACATTTTATTATAATAAAAAAAAAGATGTAAAAATGACATGTTATTTTTATTTATTACATTATTCAAATAAAATTCTGGCCTGTACTTTTCAAGAACATACTTCTTAAAAGTATTTTTATTTCAGTTGACATAAAATGGTGTCATATGTGTATACTTTTGAAATAAGTTCCAATAATTTTATGTTATTAAAAGTTTACTGCTTACTTTAATCATTATCAATCAGCTAAATCATACTGCCTGAAATATCGGGACACAAGACATATAAATATATTTAACGGTACTGCAGCTGTTATTGAACGTTCATCGTCTGGATCAAGATGAGATCTGCAAAAATACAACAACATAAGTATAATATCAATGAAAAGATTAATAAAATTATATTTTGCTATTAGTTTAACTTTGATTAAATTTAATAATATTTAAAAATACCTTATTTCTGCACATTTTCTAGCTAAGCTCCTTAAAATACTAATTGTGTCTGAGAGAAGAGGCTGTCTTGTGCAAGCAAGAAACGCATAAATCCACTGACCTACAAAAAATATGTCAATAACATAAGGTTTCACCATAGCCCAGTGTGACGGCCCAGTGGTAAGAACGCGTGAATCTTAACCGATGATTGTGGGTTTTAATTTGTGATTATAATTCATCTTGTGCTTTACGATAAAGGAAAACATCGTGAGGAAACCTGCATGTGTCTAATTTCACTGAAATTCTGCCACATGCATAAGCTCCAAACCTTCTCCTCAAAAAGAGGAGGCCTTTTTTGGAGACCCAGCAGTGGGACATTCACACGCTGTTACGGTTATGGTTTACCATAGCAACCACCTGTTGCTATTGTAACATTTCAATGACAAAAGTATTACCTGTTTTATGATTAATTGTGCTACCAGGTTTAACTCCATCTAATATTTCAATTAGTATTTCTAGGCCACGGTCTAACATTGCATTGTGTTGGCCAAGTACATATGATAGTTTTGGATCTCTTTCAAATAATTTTTTCCAAGCAATAATATTATCTGGATCTATTTCTAGCTTCTTCACATCATTGGGCCATAGTGACTTTTTTAATAACAATCTTGATACATACATTCGAACATCAGAAAAATCTGCTACTTGAATGTTTTGCCATTCAATAGTTGGTTTTAAGTTATCTGGTGCCTTAGCATGTGGTAACTAAAAATTATAAATTAAAATAAATTATATAATTAAAATAATCTACATTCATTAACATAACTTAATAAATTAGAAGATTGATATTCATTTTATACAGAATTTATTAAGTCTATTGTCCTATAGTGAAAATATTTCTATGCTTAAATATGCAGATTAAAAAAAAAACTTGACAAACTACAATCCATAATTATTTCATGACTAAGTCTTAAGCTTGATGTTGATGTTGCATATGATTTTTAATTGTTGTTTCCCTTTTTCTATGTTTATATTCACATGTGTAACAGTTAATTAGAAATATTTTACAAATTAATTTTAAAGTATAAAATATCTAACTCACTTCATTTGAGCTTACTATGTTCTGGTAATATGAGTAGGTTATTCATAAAAAATGTACACTACCAAAATAATAAAGTCAATATATATATAAATATTGTGAAAGTGTGAATAGGAATAGCACTAGACTCCCCTTACATTACCTCTTTAACAAAACATGACTGATTTTGAGCAAACTTGGAAAAGTCCTTGTTACATTTTGTTACAGTAGAATAATTCTCCCTTTCTTTCATTACTTTTAAAAGGTATTCTTCACCTGTTGTTGGAATCTCCTTCAAAGCCACATCAGAATTAATTTTAAAGCATGGTGTCAAAAGGGAGTCTGAATCATTGTCTTCATGATTAGATGTCTTAAAAGATTGCTTTTTAATTGATGTCATTTTACTCTATTATTGAATGATACGTATGATAAGATTTATAATTAATTTTTGTTGTTTTAATGATTTTTAGCACTTTTTATGGATTTACCCATTGACGATATACATTGTTACTTAATAGTTTTAGTGATATAGACGATGGGTATTTTTTCAATATAAAGTTATAAAATTACACATTCCAAATAAATTTTACGTCCTTTTTTCTGTTTTATGTAAACTATTGTCAAAGAAAATTAATGTCACGTATTCTGCAACTACTGTTACAGTAAACTTAATATGCTTATTATACACTGGCTAGACAGAGACACTTCATAGTTCATACTTCATACACATACATTATTTATCATGAAATTATTTCTTGTTAGTTGTTAGGTATAAATATTTTTGTTAAAGCTAATAGTCCAAAACGTATTACTTAATGGTTTTGACTTATGAGTTATGTACTCTGTGGCGTTGGTGGCAGTGATGCCAACTCCTACAGAATATTCCCTAGTACTAGAACCAACTTCAAATTCCCCTAAATATCGATTAAAAACCCCTAAATTTTTTGTTGTGGTTTTGAGAGGTAATTTCAAACACAAATTAAAAAAACATTCATACAAGTATAAAATTGCTGTTGTATTATGCGGGCGCATTTTACACATTTACATACATTATTATTATTTTTGGTAGAATTGAGAGGCGGACGAGCATATGAGCCACCTGATGGTAAATGTTCACCAACGCCCATACACATTGGCATTGTAAGAAATGTTAACCATCGCTTACATCACCAATGCGCCACCAACCTTGGGAACTAAGATGTTATGTCCCTTGTGCCTGTAATTACACTGGCTCACTCACCCTTCAAACCGGAACACAACAATACTGCTGTTAACACCAAGTACTGCTGTTTTGCGGTAGAATATCTGATGAGTGGATGGTACCTACTACCTACCGAGACGAGCTTGCACAAAGCTCTACCACCAGTAATTAATGACCTAATAATATTAATGATGATAACAATGAAATTAAACGTTTTTTTTTAATTCATTGACCAGATATTGAAGCCTGGGCTTCCCACGTGTTTTACAAACACGCTGAATAATAAGTCAATGGGAGCTAATATTGCAATCTTAATATATTATAGTTGTTTCAGTTATAGCCACACTTGGAGTTCTATTTGGTTTAGTTTGTTGGTTAGGTTCGAGGCTTAATATAAATTGTATAGAGTCGTGCGCTTTTTTAAGGAAAAACAAAAAAATCTTGAATAATGGTCCCCCTAAAAATCCTCCTAAATAAGCGTACTCCCTAAAAACCCCCTTAATGTCTTCAAGACGTCTTGAATCCCTCTAATTTTGGGGTGGAAAACCCCCAAGTTGGCATCAATGGTTTGTGGTTAATCGGTTAAACCATCAAGACAAACCGTAGACTAGCGTTCACAACCTAAAGCCAGGCAGTTATCGTACCAGGGCACGTAAAATTATCGTACACCAGGGTAATGATTATAACATACAATAATATTATACAAAAACACAACAATATATTTTAACTAAATTGTAACTAGTTGAAATCAGCATTAAACTAAAAAATATAAAAAAATAAAATTACATATTTACATATAACGAAGTACTTTAGGTTATTATTGGACTCCGTATTTATTTGTTGACATTGTCGACGAGACGACATTTTTTTATCGAAAATCGGGAGATTTTTTTTAGCTGTCGCTGCCAGCACTTACATGATAAATAATTATCGGTTATGAATGATAAAAAACTGGAAAATCCTATTATCTTCAGGATATGATTGCAATATAAGGTTCCCATATGCTATGGCATTAATAAACATCACCGAGAAACTTTATTTAGGGACAAAACCGTAGTACTTACGTGTGAAAACACACGCTGGCAATTTTCTTCTTGCTATCGCTTTAACATGAAATAATATCACAATGCACCACTGTAACTTGGGGGCCGAGTCACCCTCGTCCGTGGGAGAATACCCTTAACACGTAACCCCACACGTGGTCCCTGGGTGGTCGCGGAGGGTAGCGGGATCCGAGGCACGGTGCACCGCTGGCCGACCGCAGATAGATGGGGGCCTAAGTAGTGAGCTAGCCACTCATAAAAGACTGCCCCGCCAACTGTCGAAAAACCCCGAGGATGCGCCATCGTGCCGGTCAGCGACCGGATGAGAGGGCCCGATGGACATCCTTGGGGGGGCTCGGGCGTCCCCACAGTCTCCAGCCTAGTCCCCCATCAGTGTGCGCGATATTCCATGTGTGTATCATCGTGTCTTAGCACTCGTTCTACTTCCGACTCTTGCCCTGTATCAAGTACTCTGATGTTACAATGGTCAAGAAACGAAAAAAGAGGAAAGTTTCACAGCGGTTACACTCCCTCTCGCTTAAAGTGCACCTCAGCAACATTAGAGGGTTGCACTCTTATATCGTGCTAGTCCACTACCCTGGAGAACAATTTTAAATCACGAGCAGGCGTATGCGTTTACGTCCGGAATGACATCTGCTTTCGGTGTCTCCCACGATTTGAAGACACTACATTATCGGTACTTTGGGGTTTGGTGGACACGGGTATGGAGAAAATCCTGTATGCCTGTGTCTACCGTTCGCACAGCGGGAATCAGGAGACAACAAGGCTCACAGAATACCTCAGCGAGGCGGCTGACGCGGCCCAACAGTTGTACCCACTGCCCAATTAGTGTTTCTGGGAAATTTTAATGCCCACCACAAGGAGTGGGTATCTCCATACCAGGACACTGACCATGCTGAGTTAGAGATAAGAAAGCTAGCTTTAGCGTTAGATCTTACCCAGCTGGTCCGTGGTGCTACACGGGTACCCGACGTTGACTCGCATAAAGCCTATTGCTTGGACCTTCTGCTGACAACTGACGGTCTGGCCGTTACTCAGTAACAATCTCTTCACCGTTAGGTAAGTCCGACCACTGTCTGGTGAAATCTGTATCTGTCTACTCCCCGCCCAACGCCAGTCCCACTGGAACTTGGCGGGTGTGGCGATACAAGTCAGCAGATTGGGAAGGAATGCGCTCTTTCCTTGTATGCTATCCTTGGCAGCGCGTGTGCTTCTCTTCTGGTGATTCCTCGATTAGCGCGCAAAGTGTGACAGATTTGCTACGTCTGGCTATGGAATAATTTATTCCGTTTTCAGACAAGCCACTGTCCACCCTAGCTCAGCCTTAGTTTGGGCCTGAATGCAGATACGCAGAAGCGTTGAAGCATCAAGCGTACCTGGCCTGGGTTGATGCTCGTAACCGCAAAGCGAGGGACATACGCCTAAAACAGAGAGCCTATAATAAAGCCGCCAAGTCATGCAAGAAAGCTATGCAAAAGTCACGCTTCGATCACATTAGTCGAATAGGGAAAAAACTGGCTTCATACCCACCGGGTAGCAAAGCGTATTGGTCCCTAGCTAAATCGGTCGAAGCGAACTTTTGTCACCCCTCACTGCCTCCCCTTCAGAAGCCTGACGGAACGCTAGCACACACCGCTGAAGAGAAGGCAAATCTGTTTGCGTCTTTATTTGCGGAGTCTTCTCGTCTTGAAGCTGGTAGCGCGACACCTAGAGCAACACCTAGCGCCGACACTCATATGAGTGATATACACATTCGGCAAAAGGAAGTTCGCAAAATGCTACGCAGTCTGGACGTGAACAAGGCTAGTGGACCTGATGGCATTCCAGCAATTGTCCTGAGGAACTGTGCGCCTGACACGTCTGTTCCACCTCTCTCTTGAGACTTGTAAAGTGCCTGGAAGGAAAGTCCTGGAGGTAAATCCTGGAAGCTAGCTAACGTGCAGCCCGAGCCTAAGAAGGGTAGTCGTGCTGACCCTGCAAGCCCATCTCGGTTACGTCCATTCTGTGCAAGACAATGGAACGTATCCATACGAATACGAATACCTGGAAGCCAATGACCTTCACAGTGACTGACAATACGGATTCCGCCGAAATCGGTCCACCGGTGATCTTCTGGTGTACGTCACACACATCTGGAGTGAGGCCATCGAGAAACACGGAGAGGCACTTGCTGTCTCTTTGGATATCTCGAAAGCCTTTGACAGGGTTTGGCATGATGGCCTTATTAGCAAGCTTCCTGCATATGGCCTGCCTGCTAGCCTTTGTGCGTGGATTTCAGACTTCCTGAGGAACCGATGGTTACGAGTGGTGGTTGATGGCCACTCGTCGGATCAAATGGCTATAAATGCCGGTGTTCCCCAGGGGTCAGTGCTCTCGGCGACACTATTTCTGCTGCACATTAATGATCTACTGATGCCCGGTATCCATGGGTACGCAGATGACTGCACTGTTGTCGAGAGCTACAGGTCCAACACACGAGCTAGTGAGGCCCTAATTCAGGCTCAGAGAGAGGCTATGGTTGAGCGCCTGAGCATGACCCTTAAGGCAGTGTCCGATTGGGGCGATGCCAACTTGGTCATGTTCAATGCAACCAAGACGCAGGCGTGTCTATTTTCCGCCAAAAAGAGGGAATTCCAGCTACCTCCCTCTTTCCGAGATGTGTCCGTACCTATAACTGACCACCTTGACCTTCTTGGCGTTACTCTCACGTCGACTCTAAATTTCAACTCTTTTATTGAGTCCAAAGCCCAAATAGCCGCCCGAAAGCTTGGTATCCTCGCCAAGGTGAGACGTTACTTTACTTCAGAACAACTGCTCAGCTTATACAAAGCACAAGTGAGGTCTTGTATGGAGTACTGCTCTCACCTTTGGGACTTCTCTGCTAAGCACCACCTTCGGGCTCTAGAGTTGATTCAGAAACGTGCTAGGAGGCTGATAGGAGACGACACATTCGTCGAGTCAAGACTCCAAAGTCTCGAACATCGACGTGTGGTTGCTTCGCTTTCTGTCATATGATCTTCTATCGGATACATTTCGGAGAATGTGCGCAGGAATTACATAATCTAATTCCTTCCGCCCCCTTCTACTATCGGACGGCCAGGCAAGCGCGACCAAAGCGCCATAGGTACACAGTGGAACTTCCCCGCCTACGTACGAAGCGCTTTGAATCCACATTTATTATTCGCACTGCGAATAATAAGCGAAAAAAAAAGTATAACCTTCGATATGATATAAGGATTGTTTCTCGGCCTTTTCACTGGATAAGAATCGTTTTCTAACATAAAAATAAGCGAAAATTGAACAAAAAAACACAATGAACGCACCAACTGTCAAGTTTGTTTAAAAACAAACACCAAAACTGGTTACGCGATAAGGGACAAAAGATTTGATAATTCTATCTCTGTCTAAACCAATTGTAACGTAATTTGCGTTTTCTTTCTTGTGTAAGTGAGAAGGAAATCGTCATTGCGTCTATTAGTTTCTCTGTCTACGGATGAAGTATTATTGATAACGATTGATGGGTGTAGTTAGGAAACAAAATATATTTTAATAATAAATATTAAAAAGTAAAATTTAAAAACCTCACCTTTTTTAAATTAAATCCTGAAAATTATTTATAACCCAAAACAGGGAATACAGTTACTTTCTCTGTCTAGAACTATACAGTCTACGCAAATGCGCAGTACTAGACATGGGCGTTTTTGGTTTTTAACGCAAACTGATATTTATTCAATTTCAAATTTACAGATCGATTTCAAAATCCGATTTTAGATATCGGTAACGCCTAGCCTCACCAAATTGCCTTTTTTTTCAGTCTTTTGCCACGCCAACCATCCCGATCTTGGGCAGTTCGCATCCATCCCGTACCTGCCACCTTTTTTAAATCGTCGGTCCATATTGTTACAGGACGTCCTACACTACGTTTGCCTAAGCGTGGTCTCCACTCTAACACGTGTCGGCTCCATCGGCCATCAATGCGCCTGGAGACATGACCAGCCCACTTCCACTTCAGCGAGCTAATTCTACGCGCGATGTCAGTGACTTTAGTTCTCTGGCGAATGTCCTCATTTCGGATTCTATCGCTCAGAGAAACCCCAAGTATCGCGCGTTCCATCGCTCGCTGAGCGACCTTAAATTTGTGGACCAGTCCTACGGTGAGTGTCCGCGTTTCGGCACGGTAAGTCATTACAGGTAGGACGCACTGATTAAAGACCCTGGTCTTAAGCGACTGTGGGATCGACGATTCAAAAATATGACGCAATATCCCGAATGGCACCCAGCCCAAACGAATTCTTCTATTAGCCTCATTCTCAAAGTTGTGCCGGCCAAGTTATATAGTTCGGCCCAGGTAGATAATTTCCTGCATAACTTCAAGTGGAGAGCCATTTACGACCACTGGTCCCGGGGACACATGTAGGTTTGTCATGATTTTGGTCTTTTCAATGTTCATTCCGAGACCTACTCGTCTTGAAGAATCGCTCAGGCTGTTTAGCATCTCTTCCAAATCCTGTAGAGTCTCCGCTATGATGACAATGTCGTCGGCAAATCGCAGATGTGTAATGTGTTGGCCATTGATATTAATGCCGCGTCCGTTCCAATCGAGCGTTTTGAAGACGTCCTCCAATGCATTGGTAAAAAGTTTCGGGGAGATTACATCCCCCTGTCTTACCCCGCGATGCAATTGGATTGGTCTTGTGCTCTGATCTTGTACTTGGATGGTCATGGTTGCGGCTTCGTACAAACACTGCAACACCTGGACATACCGACAGTCAATTAGGCATAGGCGATGGTATCGAAGGCTTTTTCGTAGTCCACAAACGCTAGGCATAAAGGCTGAGTTCCGAGATCAATCCTAATCTCGCCCAAATCGATGTCGGTAAGATTGTCTGATAGGTGGCGTGTCAGTCTGGCTCGTGGGTCATCCGCACTGTGGGACTCAGGTGGAGGTACTCGTGATGAGTATAAATCGCCATAGTGATTTTCGACTTCAGCTAGAATCTCTGGTTTTGAGATGACGGTTGTGCCTTGTGTGGTTCTGAGTTTTTTCAGGTGACAACAGGAGGTATGTGACTGCAAGAACCTTTGAGCCCCTATTGAGTGCTATGGCTTCTTCAATATTCCGAGTATTCGCTCGTCTTGTCACGCCTTATTAGTTTTTTAACCTTCCTGTTAAGTGCCTGACACTCAGATGGCGTCATATTTTGCTGTATATAAATTTCCGTAACAGATCCAACAAACCGAAATCCGAATCGCAAAATTCACGCTGTCCTTTTTTTTCCTCTTTATTCCAATTGGTTAGAAAGAGAGAAAGCGAATATCATAATACGCAACAATCAGTTTTCGTTTGGATATCATACGCAATTCGTGTGGTGATATCCAGTGATTTTATTTGTCGATTCGAAATCTTGTAGTGGTATCGATCTATAGATCGTTGGCGTTTGGTTCGGCTAGATTCGGCTCGATTTTTGAAATCGGATTTTTAGTTTGTGAAATCGATACGAATCGATTTGTTTTTGAAATCGGATTTTGATTTCGTTCTGATATATCGGACGCATGCCTATGCAGTACGCATTCGATACAATACCTAATTGCCTAGTTTTATCCATAGATAATACATATATACTGGTAGTTTTATCTTTGAGTAATGAGTACCAATCAAGTACATGAAACTTTCAAAAAGTATATATATAATAACATGACCAATAATATTTACTTATTATTAATTTGATAACATTGTGATTCACCGACATTCAAATAGAATAATGTGTATTTTGTCGGTGTGTATTTAACATTTTAACAACATCTAAGTACAGTTTTATTTTTCCGGCTGCTTTTAAGTTATTTTTATCCGAAGTTCTCATCGATAACGAAAACATTTCAGATTAAAATGAAAGACAGTATTACCTAAATTATATTTAATATGATATTTGGATAAAATGGAGGAGTTCATGAAAAAAAATATTAAAAATACGCTAATGGATTCCAGGTTCGTTACAAATATTATTGTAAAAAAAATTATATAAATTAGTGAGTGTGATTAAATATTCAATTAATAAATTTTATTTTGAACACAGTACTCCGGTTTTTGAAAGCAATGAAAGTGTTAAGAAAAAGCCTAAATTCGTTTATAAATCTAAGTCTTCTAATACAATTTGTAAGTAATCAAAGTTTATATATTATAATTTAATAAGTTTTTATATTATACATGTAATAAACAACTTTGTTTAAGAAAAGCTTACTTATATCCAATAAGTTGTTTTTATAAACATTTTATTATTTTATCATACAAGAATAATAATTTAAATGAACAAGACAAACAACATAAATAAAGTATAAAATAGTTGAATTAAACCATAACTCATTGTTGCAGCAACTCCACCGAGTTCAAAGATAAACGATGTAAGTAATTTAAATTGCTATCATAAACATTACTACAAGATAAAATAACAAAATTATACTTTATTATCAATCTAAACAAAAAAAAATTGATAAGAAAATAAAATTAAAAATGGCTAGCATATTTGAGGAGAAATTTGGATCTATAACATTTACCTGTTATTGTTAATTATGTCATATATCTTTATATTTATGATGATGTGCTATATTTAATGGAAATAAATATTGTAGTAGCTACAACTTATTTTACTTTTATCATAAAAGTAATGTTAAGATAGCATACATAACAAAAATATTTTTGTCGTTACCCTCTGAATGATAAAACACTTTGCTAAATCCTTTGGTGTTAAAATAATATGCTTGAATGTAATAATTACATACATACATTTACATAACAATAACACAACAATTACAGTTTTGCTCTAACCTGATGTATTTGTTATTGTTATATATGTAGATATCATTATATATATGTATTCATCTGTTAATAAAATAATTAACATATCAGGCAACTTACGGCATTATTTAATTTTACAATGATTCTAGTCCTTAGGTGGTGTAAGGAATGTTTGTCAGAGAGATGAAGGAATCAATAATTTTATGGATGTGGTAAGAAATGATTTAAAATATATTGCACATATGATATTTTATATAATAATTGATTAATATATGTGTCTTTATTTTAGGGTGAATTAAATTGTATATCTTCAGAAATTTTATACAGTCCAAATAGACATACAATTAAAGAACCTAAAAATCAATCATCAAGTACAGTACAAGCTGTTGAAATAGAAAAAAACACTGATAAATTTGTTGTTTTTGACAGCACTGTGTCTGATTTCCTTTTAAAAATTTCTGATCACACAGCATTGAAAAAACATGATATGGTATGTTGTTTTATTGTCTACCTAACATCTCATAAAGAAACCATTCATTACACATTGTTTATGTTAATTGTCCAAATTATGTCCTGTATGTCTATCAAAGAAAATGATATTGACTTTAACTATAATTAAATAGGCCACCTTGAAAGCTTTCAACATATTATTAAACTAGCTGTGTTCTTGGGTTTGACCTGCAGTATACATGGAATTAAACATATGTGTGTAAACTATAAGTACTATGTTCCAACTTTTAATTGACTCATCTAATTCTAATGAAATAAACACTAAACAGTGTTTTGGAATATCAATCAATCAATATTTTGTCCACTGCTGAACATAGGCCTCTCCCAAGGTGCGCCAAAGCTCCCTGTCCTCCGCCTTCCGCATCCAGTCGGTGCCCGCCACCTTCTTAAGGTCATCGGTCCACCTGGCTGGAGGGCGCCCTACGCTGCGTTTGCCGATCCGCGGTCTCCACTCTAAGACTCGTCTGCTCCAACGGCCATCGGTCCTACGACATACGTGACCAGCCCACTGCCACTTCAGCCTACTAATTTTGCAAGCTATGTCGGTGACTCCGGTTCTTTTCCGGATAATCTCATTTCTGATCTTATCCTTCAAAGATACTCCGAGCATAGCTCGCTCCATAGCACGCTGAGCGACTTTGAATTTGTGGACTAGTCTCGCAGTTAGTGTCCACGTTTCGGCACCGTATGTCATGGCAGGTAAGACGCATTGGTTGAAGACTTTCGTCTTCAAACATTGCGGTATGGACGACGTGAGGACTTGACGAAGGTTGCCAAATGCTGCCCATCCCAAGTGAATTCTTCGATCGGCTTCCTTCTCGAAGTTGTTCCTACCGACTTGTATAACCTGTCCTAGGTAGGTATATTCCTTAACAACTTCGAGAGGTTTCCCTTCGACGTATATCGGTCCCGGCACAACATGCCTATTGAACATGACCTTGGTCTTGTCCAAGTTCATACCGAGACCGACACGCCGGGAAGATTCACTAAGGCTACGCAGCATTCTGGTTAGTTGTTCCAGCGACTCCGCTATGATGACGATATCGTCGGCAAATCGAAGGTGTGAGATGTACTCGCCGTTTACATTGACTCCACATCCAGTCCAATCCAGCGTTTTGAACACGTCTTCCAACGCGTTGGTGAACAGTTTCGGAGATATTACATCCCCCTGTCTCACCCCTCTGCGCAGTTGGATCGCCTTCGTCTTACAGTTCTGGATGTGGACAGTCATTGTAGCGGCGTTGTATAGACATCTCAGTACCTCGATGTATCTCCAGTCGATATGACATCTCTGCAATGAGTCGAGCACTGCCCAGGTTTCGATGGAGTCGAAGGCTTTCTCGTAGTCCACAAATGCCATACACAGCGGCTGATTGTACTCTTCGGTCTTCTGCACAATCTGCCGAACAGTATGAATGTGGTCCACGGTGCTGTAGCCTGATCGAAAGCCGGCTTGCTCTGGGGGCTGGAACTCGTCAAGTCGTCTGGCGAGACGGTTCGTGACGACTCTTGAGAACAGCTTATACACGTGACTCAGGAGAGAGATTGGTCTGTAGTTTTTCAAGAGGGTTTTATCACCTTTCTTGAAAAACAGTACCACCTCACTCCCGCTCCACGTTTCCGGGGTCTTGCCATGTTGGATGACGGAATTAAAGAGGCTTGCTAGCTCTTTCAGGACCGGAGTCCCGCCTGCCTTAAGCAACTCTGTTGTGATTCCGTCATCTCCCGGAGCTTTGTTGTTTTTAAGCTGTTCTAGAGCCGCCCTAATCTCGCCTTGGTCAACGACCGGGAGCTCCTCGGAGTAATGGCGCGTAAGAGGGGCGCGCTGGTCATCAGGACTGATTCCCACAGGTTTATCCGATCTTGAAGAGAACAACTGCCCATAAAACCTCTCTACTTCTCCGACAATCTCAGGCCTAGAGGTAACGACCCCACCATTTTCAGTTTTAAGTTTTGTCAGACGCGGCCTCCCAAACTTGCGAGCGAACACTTTCGATCCCCGATTTTGCTCAATCGCAGCCTTGATGGCACGGGTATTGGAGCATCGGAGATCGCGTCGTGTCAGCGTTTTTATTTTTCGGTTTAAGGCCTTATCTGACAAAAACGATGGTAGTTCTCGTCGTTTCCTCATGAGCTCGAGTGTCTCAGCAGAGAGTTTTGGTGCGTTGTCTCTTTTCTGTGGCGGAAAACACTTGCGGGATGTGTTTTGCAGTATTTTGACCAGCGTGTCGGTTTTCTCATCAATACTGCTTACGGTTTCCAACGCGGTAAATTGATTTTGAAGTTCCATTTGGAACTTTTCGGCACCTTGAGCAGCTTGGAGCATGGTAGGTCGGAGAGTAGACCTCATCATTCGCGATCTTTCAGCTTTAAAGTCGATATCTAGAGTGCCTCGAACCAAGCGGTGATCACTTCCGGTATTAAACCTGTTGATCACTGAGACATCTCTAAATATGTGCCTTTTATTCGAAATGATAAAATCTATCTCGTTCCTTGTCACGTTATCGGGGCTTCGCCAGGTCCACCTCCTCTGGGGCTTCTTTTGAAAGAAAGAATTCATCAAAAAGAGCCCCTGCGCTTCGAGAAAGTTTACCAGCATTTGCCCCCTGTGATTTCTGCAGCCCAAGCCGTAAGGTCCAACTTTCGATTCACCGCTATTATGTACTCCCACTTTAGCATTAAAGTCTCCCATAACAACATTGTAGTGGGCCTTCGAGGTGTTGTTGAGAGCCTTTGCGATGTCTTCGTACATCGCTTCGACCACATCATCAGAGTATGCCGAAGTTGGCGCATATACCTGTACGACCTTCAGAGAGTATCTGTCGGAGAGTTTTAGGACAAGGTACGCTACCCGGTTCGACACACTACTGATTTCCACAATGCTGCTAATGAGATCCTTTTTGACCAGAAAACCGACACCACCCTGGGAGAGGTTATCACCTTCGCGGAAGTAGAGTAAGTTACCGGACTCTAGAGTTATCGTGTCCTCCCCCTGTCTTCGGACTTCAGATAACCCCAGTATATGCCAGTTTATATGACTTAGCTCTACTTCTAATTCGGCGAGGTGATGGTCCAGCCTTAACGAGCGTCCATTGTACGTTGCCATATTTAGTCGCCGTTTATGGTAGCCTGCCATGAACCGGTGATTCTTTGCACCCCCTGCCCTGCCGATACCGCGACCGCTACCTTGGTCGGGCCTAGCGGGCTTGCCGGTAACTAGGGGCCTTTTTTTTGGCGCATCTACCATTTAGAGGTTTTGCCCATACTCGCCACGCTGGGCAGGCGTGTTGGCGAGCGCAGTAGGGGGTAAGATGCTTATGGGGGGGACGCTGCTGCCCATCCCCCCTTTCCCTTTCCCTCAGTCGCCTCTTACGACACCCACGGGATGAAATTGGGGGAGTACTATTCTAAGCCGGTACTCCACGGCTTACGGTTTTGGAATATAATATATATTAATCCGTGCTATGCCGCTAAGAGAGCCAAAACCACTTACACTAATTTTATTATATTGTTTGCAAGAAAATTACTCAGATAAGATTATTATGTTTATGTCGTCTATAAAATTAGTCATTGACGATTGTCGTTGTTATAACATTAATTTTTATTTTAAATAAATTTTAAGGTCAAGAACATTACTAGCAAAGAAATAGAAGAATGTAAAATATTGTATATTGAGTTATTAGAAAAAATAAGTGAAGCCTTTAGGAGATTGTCTGACTTGACAAAAGATGTGATACACGGGTATAATGATGAAACATACGCGAGTATATATAAGATAGAAACTAAATTAAAATCAATCATACAAAGTCAAGGACAATGTAATGAAAGTAATAATTTAAATGTTAATAGCACTATTCAAGAACCACAAAATTCATCTACATTTTGTTTATCTGATGATGAACAAAACGACTCTCGACAAACACTAATACTGGGTAAAGAGATTGCAGATGATTGTATACCATCTACCTCAAACACATCGCTTGAAAACCAAATCGGCAACAAATCTAAAATTATTGGTAAACGATCTTTATCCTTAAATTCAAATTCCTCAAATAATGATTCCACGCACAACATTTACACTAATGCTGATACTAAATCAAATGGAACAAAAAAAAAATTCGAAATGAAGCGGCCTTCATCTGTTACCCTTAAAGAACCGAATGAAAAATCTACAATAGAAAGCATTCCTTCAAATACACTAGAAAGAGTAAAAAATGCTTCAGAAAAGTTAAAGCCGTTGGAAACAGAAGTTCCATCAAAATGCAGCTTTATACCTGCTAGTTCAGTACACTTCCAACCTCCGGAGTTAAGCAAGGCTTTACGTTTCCCGTCGACAGATGCGGAATCGTCTATTAACAGGAACACTTCTTTTGAATCTGATTTTGATGACGAAACAAATGTGATATCCGTCGATGACTCTATGCCGGCTCATTCGAATAATGATATGAGTGGAAGGGACATATTACTTGACGAAGAGGGGTGGCAAGTTTATGATCCCTGTATGTTTGGCGAGGAAAATAATATGGATACAAATGAACACTCAACTAACCAATCACAAATTAATTTAATGGATCAAAACGAGGTTGACCATGCGGCGTCGTATGGAGAAATGGGGGAGTTTCATCCTGGAACGATAAATGATGGAATAACAGGTAAATTTCATTTAGTTATTTGAAATTGTATGATATATTATTATTTAATAAGTTAGTGTTTATTGTAAATATATTTAATTGAATTTAAGTTGTAATTCATGTATAAATGTTATCAGTTTAAATTATCACTTATTATATGAAGTACTTTTGTTTACGATTTATGGTATATGTAAATGATAAAAACTATATTGTAAAGTTATTCAGATAGTAGATAATTTTTTTATGTATTTCATAATTGTGTCTGTATGTTTATTTTAAGGTGAATTTGATGGCTTAAATTATCCTCACTCTGATCTTATGATGGAAAAGTTAAGAGAAAAGTTTGGTCTCAGATCCTTTAGACCTAATCAGTTGCAAGTAATCAATGCTGCACTGCTGGGACACGACTGTTTCGTCCTAATGCCCACCGGCGGTGGTAAGATTTTTTTTTTAAATTATTTTACAACATTTGGTTGATTGCAAACGAGGAGCGCCACGGGAATCCTTTGCGCATGCTACCGTGACGCTCTGACGGACAGCCCGCCTAGCTTGAGGCTAAAACTTACTTCATATCAAATTTTATCCAAATCGGTACAGTAGTTTAGCCTTGAAAACGTAACAGTCAGACAGAGCTATTATTTGATGATTATTTGATGTTTAAATGATATGAAATGTATATTTAATTCAGGTAAATCGCTGTGCTACCAATTGCCTGCCATCCTGACCCCCGGCGTGACTGTAGTTGTGTCTCCGTTGAGATCTTTGATTTTAGATCAAGTTAATAAACTAAACTCGCTCGATGTAAGTATGACAACAGTAGCAGTCTTGTTGTATTATTAATTTTAGCTGTTAAGAATAAACATTACTTACCTTTTATTAAAGTATTGTTAGTTATATAAAAATCGTCCGTGATAGATCAATGCGGCCTACTTTTCCGGCGAACAATCAGCGGCAGAGGCGAACGAAATATACTTTCAGCTTTCGTTAGCGGAACCGGCAATTCGTCTGCTCTATGTGACGCCGGAGAAGCTCAGCAGTTCAGAAAAAATACAAAATACACTTAATGTGCTTTATTCTCGAAACCTAATTGCAAGGTGGGTTATTATATTACTAAATGTATCCGCTGTATATATATATATTTAATATATAATTAAATTGAAATATTTATAATAAGGGCCGGGTTTAAGGGAGGGCTGGGGAGTCTAGGATCCGGTGCTACAGCCCCGGGGCCTTCACGAGAGAGTGGGCTCCACAATATAAATTTCTATAACAAACATTTCCCAATTTTGAGGATTTAATGTAGTTTATTTTAAAAATATAAGTATAATCCTTGCATTGCATGTTTGTTTAAAGAATTCAATTTGTTCTGCAAGAATTATTATTGAAACACCCTGGAATAAACGAAAGAAATTGTTCAATTTACTTGGTGGGTCTACACTTTACAATAATTCCTAGTGTCAATGTCTGGTCGGTGAGGTGACAATTGACCGTACGCCTACCTTTTTTATATAAAAAAACGTGGTAGGTTCGTGGTGGACGAGGCTCACTGCGTGTCCACGTGGGGCCACGACTTCCGCCAGGACTACAAGCGGCTGGGCGAGCTGCGGCGCCGCTACCCGCGCGTGCCCCTCATGGCGCTCACGGCGACCGCCACGCCGCGCGTGCGCATCGACATCCTGCACCAGCTGAAGGTCACAAGCTTCGTGTTGTGTAGCAAAACGTTAACCTATTCAATTAATCATCATGATTGTTGCTAGATTAATTCGGGGTTGTCTTATTAAGTCATTTGTTTTGTATCTACGATCGAATTATTTGTGTAACTTTATTATCTGATGATAATTGTTTGTCTTCGTAAGTGTATGCTGGGCTAGTATGTATTTTATCCATGAAATTAATCTACTTTACATTGGAAACATTCATACATTTAGCTGAATATTTATTTTCGTGTTATTTGAATATATTGATTTATAAAAAAAAAAATGTCTGCAGGTGACAAATTGCAAGTGGTTTCTATGGAGTTTTAATCGACCTAATCTCTCCTACGAGATTCTACAGAAGACACCAAAAGATGTAAACAAGAGCATTATTAACGTTATCCGCCAGAGGTTTGCCGGGTAAGTTTTAGGGTAAGACTTGCTATACTCAGAAGGGTCAAATCATTGTGGTGTGATTCATGTACTGACTAATTTAAAATAATGTCTGTGTACTTGGATTGAGTTGAGTTGAATAGATTATTTCGTAAATAGTTTGAAAATGTTACTATTTATATGTTAATTTTTATATTAGTATTATTATTCTAATTTAATTAATTTGATCTCATTTGGTTTAGTTATAAAAATTTTGTAATATGGTTTTAAAACATTCAATTCAATTATTATTTTTGGCATGTATTATGATTATTATTTGTTTGGAGTTCTATGTAGTATATTGTATGCTAATGTGGTTGTGAATTATGATATATGTTGATCGAAATAAATGCTAATTATTATTATTTGCTACACTATATACAGGATTATGTGTAAAACACTAATAACCTCGCAGAGCTATATTACGTACACCATAAACAACAAAATTTGTGACATGATTTATTACTTTTTAAAAAACCTTTTTTATCTTCTATTAAGTTGACATCATAAAAATATAAATTTGACGCTTAGATATAGTAATACTTAGAAGATAGTCCCATGCCATTTTGCCAGGAGGCCTTTTAAAGAATACATACATAGTCTGCTGAAATCCTCAATCAAACCGGCTTCGCCCTAGTCACATTGACACAGCGTTTCGCAAGCAGGATGTCGGGCATCGTGTACTGCCTGTGGACCAAGGAGTGCGAGGCGCTGGCGCTGGATCTGCGCAAGGCGGGGCTGCAGGCGGCCGCCTACCACGCCCGCCTGCCGCAGCGCACGCGCGAGGACGTGCAGGTGGGCTGGCTGGCCGACCGCTACACGGTGGTAGGTTTCCCGCCCTATCTATAGCCGTAACAGACCTTGCTCCGGGTATCTTTTTTTTAAACGTTAATTTTAAAATAGATTCATTTGTAATATTATTTTCAAATTATTGTTTCGAGAAATTTAAATATTGGTCTTTAAAATATGAACAACCTACAAAAATGATCACACTTACCTAATTTTAGCTCAAAATGACAAACACAGTATAATAGAGACGGACTGCGATTGAGAGATTGAGAATTTTCGACATAAAAACTCAATAAATTTTTACCGGCCCGACCTGGGATTTGAACTTAGAACCTGCGGGTCTGCGGCCTTATATCTAGCCACTCGACCAACGAGACAGTCAAAAATGTTTATAAAAAAAAATCAGTCAATAATTCAATATGCCAAATCGATTAGCAATTGGCAGAGTCTTCTTTATAATCGCATTTCGATTCCGTAAGGAAACTGAAGCCATCTGACGCCATCGCGGAACTCGCATTATTTACTAACAGCTATTATTTATATCCGCAATAGAAAGATAGAAAGGCAATTATATATTTTACACACAGCAGAATTATATTGCAGTTTATAATGAATATAGTTATATTTTTTATTTAAAACAACGCGGTTTCCTTCCCGAAGTGTACTATAATCTAAATTTAACTAGAGGATATTTAGTAAGAGGTTTTTAAAAGGTCTGCGCAACGATCGCCTTCGGCATGGGCATCGACAAGGCGGACGTGCGCTTCGTGATACATCACAGCCTGCCCAAGTCGGTGGAGGGCTACTACCAGGAGGCGGGTCGCGCGGGCCGCGACGGGGAGCCGGCCGCCTGTCTGCTGTACTACAACTACTGCGACGTCATCCGCATCCGGCGCATGCTGGAGAGTGAGTGAGCGTCGTATACACAACAACATTAAATCTTTGTTGCTCCATCTGCATTTTCGTGTTTTTTTTCGAAGACGTCTACTGGCAGCATTTGCTCCAGCCACGGCCAGTAACTTGCTATCATTTGTTACGTTTTACACCGTTTGAAACACTAAATGGGGAATTAATTTTTTATATAGAATATACCGCAAAACAGCAGTACTTGGTTTTGTTGGGTTCGGTTTGAAGGGTAAGTGAGCCAGTGTAATGACAGGCACAAGGGACATAAAATGTTAGGTCCCAAGGTTGGTGGCGCATTGGCTATGTAAGCGATGGATAACATTCCTTACAATGCCAATGTCTAAGGGCGATGGTGAACACTTACCATCAGGTGGCACATATGCTCGTCCGCCTACCTATGCAATAAAAAAAAGATATGGAAGCACTGCGCGTTCGTTCACAGAGGAGAGAAACACCACTCAAGAAGCGAGACAAGTGCACGTGGACAACCTGATGCTCATGGCGCAGATGTGCGACAACGTGTCGGAGTGCCGGCGCGTGCAGGTGCTGGCGTACCTGGGCGAGCGCTTCCCGCGCGCGCGCTGCGCGGCCGGGCCGGCGCCGTGCGACGCGTGCCGCCGCACCGCGCGCCCCGCGCCCGTCGACGTCACGAGCGACTGCGTCACCATCGCGCGCGCCGTGCGCGACCTGCGCCAGTCCTACACGCTGCTGCAGCTGGCCGACGCGCTGCGCGGCTCCATGCAGCAGCGCCTCGCTCAGCTGCAGGGCAACCCCTTGCATGGACTGTGAGTTCGATTCGCCTTGCGTTGCGACTTGTTAACGACTGACGTACGAAACACTCCACTAGAAACAGTAATGCGTGCGATCAATGCGGGATTCGAATATACGCTTTTATGAAACTGAATATCTCCCAAGTAAGGCGTTGCGAAGGTATACAAAGTTATTCTGCCTCGTTAGTTTTAGTGTCGAGCTTGTACTACTGCATATCCCGAAGTTCCAGGTTTACATCTCAACAGTTATTTAGTTTTCCTACCCTTTTTAGATATCTTCTAAAAGTCATAGATTCAATAGCGAGCGACAAGAGTTAGTAAGTTGATGTCATTACACTATAGCCGTGTTCTAAATTCGAGAAGTAAGATACTACTATAACCAGAGTCCTAGATCACTGTAACAGAACACTGTAAACGATGACAACGGTGTTTCAGGGACGACTTTAGATTCAAAGTACTGAATTTCCAGATGCAAGTCGTGGGCGCGCGGCGATGAGCAGCGACTGCTGCGGCAACTTCTGTTCAAGAAGGTACTACGCGAGTTTATTAAGATAAAAAACGACATCTCCAATGCATACATCACGGCCGGACCAGAATTAGACAGGTATTCGATATTCAAATAAATACTCCTTTTATTTTAATCACTATTACCGTAGCACCTCATTTGACAGATTGTTCGTCCATCTGTTTGTTCTGAAGAGTGTGACCAAAAGTAAGGTTTTCTTTATACGTGCAGTGACGGAGAAAGAATACATTTCACTGCCCCTTTCCCATGGGTGTCGTAAGAGGCGACTAAGGGATATCATCTGGTGGTAGGATGATAAACATCCGCCTGGCTTGTACCACCGTACGCATGGTGAAAATCTCGTGAAGTGGCTTGCAGCCGCGTTTCGAGGTCAGCCAGCGTACAGCCAGTGCCCGAGCGAGCATTGCCGCGATGGGTGTTGGTCCAGTGGAGACGGCTGCTGAACCAATGCCGGGGGAAACTGTATTGCCCTGCCGGACAGGGAGACCCGAAGAAACGGCTATTCCGCTGGCCGCCCGTGGCATAGTACAGGGACCCGAGCGTGCCTAACCAGCACGCGAGGCTGCCCCACCAGGCCACGCATAATCTCGGGGTGGACCGTCGTGCCGGTTGGTGACCGGAAGGTGGGGTCCCGGCGGCCACTTCCGGGGGGGTTCGGGGGCCCTTCCGTCCGGCGGGTCAGTGTAGTTTCCCTTTTGGCAACCACTTGGGGAAACACGCCTCCACACTTTGCCCATCCTTATCATGGCAATACGTAGCTCGCTTCATCTCTTTTCCATTCTTTTTTCCCACATGGTAGCGCATCAAAACAGGAATAACGGTCGTACAGCGGTGCATACCCCCACCATACCCACGCTGTTTGAGGTCGAGTTCACTAACATCCGTGGACTCCACGCTAACCTCAACGCTGTCCACCACCATCTCGAGACAGCACGGCCAGCAATGTTGTTTCTAACGGAGACACAAATACTCCGTCCTGCCGATACCAGCTACCTTAATTATCCCGGCTACATGCTTGAAGAATCCTTCAAAGCGAAAGCCGGAGTATGCTTGTTCGTCAGGACGGATGTTTGCTGTCACCGACTGCGCTGCTTGGAGGACCCCTCCTTCTCCATGTTGGTGGTACGTGTGGATCTGGTTTGTCAGAGTCGGGTCTACGTGTGCCTCTACAGATCCCATAATGGTGACTTGGAGACAAGCCAATTATTTGAACATCTTAGTCGGGTGGCAGATGCTGCGCAAGAGCAGTTTCCTAACGCGGAATTGGTGTTTTTGGGGAATTTTAATGCTCACCATGAATCATGGTTAAAACCCCTCAAAACTGACCATGCTGGAAGGACTGCTCATGCTTTTGCTCACACACATGACTTGACCCAACTGGTTGATCAGCCCACCAGGATCCCAGACATTGATGGGCAAGCGTCTTCTCTACTGGACCTTCTGCTGACTTCTCACCCGGTGGAATATCAGGTTGTGGTTCAAGCTCCACTTGGTTCTTCGGATCACAGCCTCATATCTACCAAAGTGCCACAGGCCAAGCTGCCGCCACCAGCGGTATGCAAACGTCGCGTTTGGCACTACAAGTCGGCAGATTGGGACGGTATGCGCGATTACTATACGTCAGTCCCTTGGAAGGAACGTTGCTTCAGTGGGAATGACCCGACAGCTAGTGCCGCTGCTGTTGCTGGCGAGATCATGTTGGGAATGGAATACTACATTCCTAGCTCAGATCTCGACAGTAGGGGTGCGCGTAACCGTTGGTTCACTCGCGAATGTGCCGACGCTGTATCATCTAACAGGCGGCATATCGCGAGTGGATCAAGGGCTGCATTAGCGGGGCATCTAACATTGACTCACTGAAAGCAATCTACAATAAAAACTCCCAAGTCCTGTAGGAAGGCTTACACGAGAGCGGATGCACAACGCATTGTACAGATTGGTCATGACCTTATTTCACATCCTAGGGGCTCCCGTAGCTTCTGACGTCTGACCAAGTCTGTACAAAACAATTTCTGCCAACCTTCGCTGCCACCGCTCAGAAGTCCGGACGGATCGCTAGCTCACAGTCCGCAAGAGAAAGCTGATCTCCTGGCTAAACTCTTTGCCGACAACTCCGTCATCGATGATTGTAGTGCTCTGCCACCAGTAATACCTTCTTGTGGCCACACGATGTCTGACATCAAAATCAGGCAGCGTGATGTGCGTGCGGAGCTGCAATCACTTGATGTACGGAAAGCTAGCTGTCCCGATGGAATACCAGCCATAGTGCTGAAGAAGTGTGCGGCGGAGCTGTCTTCCGTGTTAACGCGCCTGTTCCAACTGTCTCTTTCTTCGGGATGTGTGCCGGAGGTTTGGAGAAGAGCTAATGTGCAAGCAGTTCCCAAAAAAGGGGATCGGTCTGACCCGGCAAATTATCGGCCAATAGCTATCACCTCAGTACTTTGTAAGGTGATGGAACGGATTATTAACAACCAACTGATCCATTACCTAGAAGATCACTGTTTAATTAATGATCGTCAGTACGGATTTCGACCAAAACAGTCTCATGGTCTACAGGTGATCTTCTAGCGTACGTAACACACCTCTGGGGTGAAGCTATCGACAAGCATGGGGAATCGTTGGCTGTCAGCCTCGATATCTCCAAGGCTTTCGATAGGGTCTGGCACAGAAGTCTTCTCTCCAAGCTGCCGGCATATGGTCTGCCTGCTCAGCTTTGCACCTGGATTGCCAGCTTCCACACAATCGCAGCCTTCGTGTTTTAGTTGATGGTTGCGCTTCACAATTCTATGTAGTGAATGCTGGGGTCCCCCAGGGATCTGTGCTATCTCCCACTCTGTTTCTTTTGCATATCAATGATATGCTCTCTCTCGGGAACATTCATTGCTATGCAGACGATAGTACAGTGCATGGTGGATACCACGGACGCACAGTGGCTGGGCAGGCGGAAATTAGGGAGAGGCGGGGGGATCTTGTCATTGAACTCAATAAGACGTTAGAGCTTATCGCCAAATGGGGCTCAGATAATCTTGTTGAGTTTATTGCCAAGAAAACACAGGTATGCGCTCTCACAGCAAAAAAGTCACCATTTTCCCCTCTTCCCTCCCTCTGTGGCACTCCGCTGGTGATACAAAGCAAAATCGCCATGCTGGGGATGGACGTTCGCTGCGACCTTAGTCCAAGGGATTACATCGAGGCTGTGAGAAAAATAGCTTCACGGAAACTCGGAGTTCTGAACAAGGTGCGGCGTTTTTTCACGCCACAACAACTGTGCCTGCTGTACAAAACACAGGTACGGTCTTGCGTTGAATATTGCTCGCACCTTTGGGATGGCTCCGCTAAGAACCTACTTCAGGCCTTGGATCGGTTGCAGCGATGTGCGGTCCGCATTATTGGCGACGTAAAGGTCACTAACACCCTCGAGCCTTTACAATTGCGTCGAGAGAAGTGAGTGAGCGAAGCTGAAAAAAATTAAATTAAAAATTTAAACATATCTCATAAGCAAAACAACACGTATACAAATAAATTAAAGAAGAAATATGAGAAAAAATAAAATAACAAAAAAAAAAAAAAAAACTAACATATTATGATAAAAAATCATACACACAAACGTAAAAAAAGAGAAAATTAAAGGGGGTATGAACTATTCGTGGCAGTACTTTAACATTTAAATATATAATCTGTCATAGTATTTTTTTACTTTACGCATGTATGCTTCCATGCCATCAATTCAAATGGAATGTCTAAAAAACAGTTATTGCTAGTATTTATTAAGGAGTAAAATACCTGCATATTACTTCTTAAGCTTGCTTTATCGGATTCGAACACCTTCCTTTTGTGGCTTAATTACGCGACTGATTGACCTTGTATTCCGTTGACAACACACGGTACTATATTCCAATGAGCCCAATCCACAATGACATAAAATTATACTGATGACAAAAAGTGTGAAGTTACTGTTTCTTGATGTGAAGTCGAATCAGACCGGGATTATAGAAATGTTATTGTATAAACCTGATAATATTATCCGATTTGTGATAAAGAGGGAAAACCAGTTATGACACAGAGCATAGCTGTTTAGCGTTAAATAGCTGTTGAGTGGTTGGTATATAACTTCGATGTGTATATATTGTTACTAATGTTGACATATATAGAGGAGTGTAATAAATAAAATGCTGTAACTTATTACAAGATTACATTCTAAAATGCATTTATCGTCACGCTAAAAAGGATATGCACTTAGCCGAATATTTAGTAAGACATCTTTCAGATTGCTATCAGGTGAAATTAAAATCGAGTTCGCTAAGCAGCCGCAATCTCAGCAGACGACAGCTGCGGCGACGCCAGCTCCCGCTGCTACCGACGCAACTAAGGCGGGCATCAACGCGCGACTCGACAGTCTCGTAAATCGCTGCTACGCTGATCTGGTTGAAGCCTGCCGGTAACGCCAAATACGCAAAAGATCAAGTGAACACCATGTTTCTCGATACGGTCACGCTACATAGGGAAATGATCGGCTTCCAGACAGATGGCACAGGAGCGCGGCGCGAGCGTGACGACGCTGTTCCCGCAGGTGTCGCTGCGGGCCATGGCGAATGCTCTGCCCGAGACCACGGAGGCCATGCTGGCACTGCCGCACGTCACGCGCGCCAACTACGACAAATACGGACACCGATTGTTGCGCATCACTCGCGATTATTCGATCGAAAAGCTAGGTGAGCGACCCATCAAATCGAAAATATTGTAAGTCCATCAAATTTACCGATTATGAGGTGATTTCTCGTGTTGGTAGGTATCTTGATGGATTACCAGGATGAACTGGAGATGCATTCAGCTTCGACGTCGACCACAAACGCCACCTGGAGTCCCAAAAACAAAACCAAAACAAAGACTCGTCGAGTACGCAACACTGGTGCGCGTAGAGGAGGGATACAGAAAAGGTTCACTTTTGATTATAATAAACCTTTTTTTTATATTTTTTTTTAAAGCCATCTCGTCTCATCATTTATCGTCTATATCATTTTCATAATTGGACCCACTATTGATGAAAAACGTTATATAAATATTTATATCGATTCGGGATATCGGGCATCGAACATACAGAAAATAGATTAAAATTATTAGGCGTGCGGAACTACTATAACTATAGTGTTGTGTGTATATACTTATGTGTAATATCTACGATGATAGACAAACACTAAATATGATTTTATTATTTTGGTTGTTATAAAACAAATTCTATGTTATAATAAAAATTAAAAACTGGAAGTTACTACTACTGACTACAGGAATGCATTCTTCTAGAATTTCCGCCGAAGAACGCACTGAGATACATTAAAATATTCATATTGCCACCGATTTCTAGTCATTCCGCTAGATAGGCAGAGGACAATATGGACCGTTGTCCACCGGTCAAAAAATTTCGCACTATAAGACATGTATGCCCTTAGATCGTCTGAATCTTCCGTGTGTTTAGAAAAAATCAATAAGTCTATCAATGTTTACCTTAATATTTGGCAATTAGAACGAAACGAGAGGGCTCGACGATCGCGACGACTAGAAGAGGGCTGAGCACGTCGCGGGCGCGCAAGCAGACCCGCGAGCGAGTGGCGCGCACCGGACCGGGTGAGAGGAAAAACGCCATATAAACCGACATTCGAACCGAGAAGGCTAATTTTTAGACATTAGGATTTATAGCTTAGATTTCCTATGAGCTTTTTCCGCCATCTTGACAATCTTGTTGTTGTTCTGTTGTTTTGCAGTAACTCGGCTCTCCGTCATGATAAGAAAATTGCGATTATATTCTTTTTTCTTTTTATGCTTTACAAATTGTTAAATATATTTTTTTACTAGCTTTAATCGTTGTCAAGATAGACAGTCATGTCAAGATAAGTAGAAAGTAAAAAATGATGATTAAAAAAAATTACGTTTTAGCGATTCTCTATCATATACATTCTTTATTTTGACGTCGAGTTAAATAATTAGAATAATTGTTTTTGGGATATTTCAGTTGCAGGAGGCAGTGGGCTGGGCGCTATGCCTCTGCCACGTGCGAGCGCTGCTACGACTCGCCCCGGCGTGTTACAATCCAGATTAAACTTTATTTAAATATTATCTCCTTCATGCCAATAAAAAATCAATTGGACACATTAGTTATTTGTATAAGAATTTTATGCCTAATATATAAAATTTGGCTCTGTGATTAATGCCCGGTTACTAAATTCAAACAACTATTCGTTTCCCTTGCGCATCAGAAGTCTATGAATAAAGGGTATTATGGTAAATAAACGGAGACAACGGATACTGGAGTTACAAAGAATAATTGAAAACAGGACTAATATTTTAAATAAATATGATAAAAAAGGTACCCGTAGACCGAAGACCTCATATATTTCTTAAAAAATAAAAGCTGGTTGATTATATGTTTAGTAACATCACAGTCACAGCTAGGGGTAAAATAAGTTCAGTGGCAAAACTAGTAAAATTATCTGAACCACATTTTTACCTATAGCTATATAATTAATTTCAAATTATTATAAGAAATAATTGCATTGTATAAACATTTGTTGTATATAAATAAGATAAATATAGTAATAAATTGTAGTAGTAGTTTGATGAATTCATTTTATAAATATAAATATGTGTACAGTTTATTCAATTTTTTGTAATTTAATTGTCTTGTGAACAGTGACTTAATGACTTACAATAAATTATTATTTTTTTACTTTTTAAACGATTTTTATTGCATGTTAGTTAATTTTAATAAAGCAAATAAACGGACAAACAGCACCGAATTGTCACGTGTCGTGTCATGTCATGTCATGATCATTAATTTCGTGCTGGTAGGTAAAGAAAACCTGAATGTTTCGAACCCGCGGCGTAGTAGAAAAAGCTTCGAAAAGGTGATGAAACCTTGCTACTATGCAAAGCAATGGAACTTCTACAGGCTACTACCTGTACCTTTACTTTATACATTGTGAATAACAAAAAATCATTTTCACGGGAGACGTGGTAGCACACATAAAACACTACAATTTAATTTCTGACCATATGTTAAAAATATCCAAACAAATCTTTATAGTCTAGTTAATAAACTCCGACAATTGGGTTTTAGATTACGTCGGAAGAAAGAGAATTTTTGACTTAGGCGTTAATATCTATGGGCAGTGGTAAAATAAAAAAGTAGCTTCCAATAATCGCTTGCAGGTAGGTGGGCAAACTATTGTACCAGAGCCCCCTAATAGCATACCAGTGTCGAATTAAGAGCGTTAACTATATCAAGGCTTATCGACAAAGATTCACCACCCTAGGACAGCTTCGTAACCTAAACGTTACTTTTGTTATTCTGTCGGGTCCTGGCCCCTTCCGCTTTGGTAGTCAGAAGATGGCTATCTTCTGATTTTGTAATACAAATTTTATCATTGTAGTCTGCTTTATTAAATAGAAATTAGTACTACAAAAAATTATTAAGGGCACAAGACATAGTGTTTGAAAATTTTAATAATTTTTTTAAACATAATAATACAAAAATAAGCTTATGTGTACATTGCATAGTGATTTTTCTTCGAAATATGAATTCAGGTGTTAGTAATTGGTACTTAATTATCTGTTGAGTTATTCACAGAGTACATAATCCTTACGTTTTAGAATTGTTGACGGTTGACACTTGACAGCAGTTTAGGGGTTTCAGAATTCAGATTCATTCAGAGTACCTAAAGAATACTTATTCATCGTGAGATGAAATGAAATATTGATTTGTATTTCGTTATTTCGTACCGTTCTAATAGTTTTTGTTATTATATTATAACCTATAATTGTAAAGACTTCTTCAAATACTGTAACAGGTATTATAATAATAATTTATCGTTATGATTAGAATGTAGACAGTTTGTTTGTTGTAAATTCAAAATATTCAAATAACTAATAAAAAAATATTCTTTTAGTATTAATAATTAAAGTAACAATAAACTTTCATTACACAGCTGTTATGTCATCATCCAGTAATATTTCCCAATCTGGATATTCACCATCAGAATCAGAAACCCCACAGGTCTCACTTTTTTAAATATTAAAAAAAATAGATAAAATACAAAATGTTATCAAATTATATATAATTTGACATATATGTCTTCCAGAGTACACCACAGTCTAGAATACAAAATTTTGATCAATCTTTAAGTCATGGGGATCATGGTCACAGCTTTGAGCAATCATTGAAAAATGCTCATAAAGAACTGCACCAAAAAAGAATACAAGCTCTACGAAAGGAACTTGACTACCTAAAATCCACAGAATGGAAATTTGATTACGACAAGGGATTTGTACAATAGATTTTAAGTATTACTTTATATTCTAATTCCACTATTAAAATGCTTTCATATATTAAAGACTTTTTCAATTATCTTATCAATTATAATGATGATACTGATGACCAGGATAAAGAAAAATTCTTAGCAAATGAACTAGTAGAATTAGATATCCAAGCTCAAAAAGAAAGACCTGTTATGAGCAGTATTGAAAGAGACACACCTAGTGATGCAGTTTGTTTTAAAAAGACAGGTAAAATTTAAAAGGAGATCATTTATTGGGATTTATATGATTTCATTGAGATGTAGATGATTGTTATTAAAAAGTAAAAGTAGTAGAAATATCAGTCAGAAATTATTTCACTTCCGGGATAGGCTTAATTTTTATGAGATCACAAATTAGTGCTTAAATTATATAAATAAGCTAAATATGCTATGTACAATAATGTTTTAATATTTTTTCTCGCCCAATATAAATTGAATACTCTAAAAACTGTAGCATTTACTAAATAAAATTAATTTAATATTTCTGTTAAAACTTTAATTATATAATTTACCTATTTATTTTACTTGTTGCAGGCTTAATAACATACTGTGAGAATAATATTGTTCTGATAGATGGAATGGTTTATTATGATACGTCTAACTGTTCATTAAAATTAAATGTAAATGATAAGGTCCTTTACTTAGGTTATAAGGATAGCAATGACAGTGTTGTCGTTGTAAGAATTTTAGGAAACCTAGGCTTATCTTGGGGAGATGCGGAAGAAGCAGAGGAAAATAAATTTAGAGTTGTTGAGCATGTGTTAATTGGCCATGTTGCAAAGAGACAGGACAGATTTATTTATATCAGTGAATCTGATTTAAAATTCAACCTAGATGATGTTCAAGGAACCTTTGTACCTATAGAAGGAGATTGGTTGGAGATTATATGTTCTGTGCAAGAAGATTCTATAAGACCATTTAATATTTCCACTGACCAAGTATGTTTGTAAAATTAAATAATTTGGACCTTGAAATGTCATTTTATAGGTACATCATGGATAAATAAAACCACTGTTTTGGTTTTATTTTTTTAAATAAACTATATTTTTCAATTTTTTTATAACTTTTTCATCATTTATTTCATATTTATTATACTGGGGCTATTTGCAATCCCATCTGGATAGGCCCTCTATTGCTATACACCTAAACTTTGTATTGCTGTGTTCCAATTTAAAGTAAGTATGTATGAGCTTTAGGGGGAGATATAAAATTATGTTGCTTGGCATGATAGTCACAGGGAAAATTTGTCCGTTTGACTGCCAATTATTGATTAAAATTATAGATTAAATTGCAAAAGCTTGTTGTTTATATTATTTTGAATTTTACTGAAGTATTGAAAGAATTAGTGTATAATATTACATATATGCATTGATATTAACTTTTTTATTACTTAACTATCCTTTGCATTTTAGGTCTTAAAAGTAATTGCTTTTAATGCTATTCGAACTAAAATCAAAACTGGAATTGTTACTCAATGGTCGGGTACTTCAGGAATATGTGACAAACTAATATATATTGACAACAGGACTCTTTTAAATGGTATTCAACCAGTTCTTGGATCAAAGGTAATTAATTGCTTCCAATAATTTCGTTGAAGACAATAGTGATGTATTTTAACGTTATGATTGTATTAAAATTAATAAACTTATTAAATTAATTTATTTAAGGAACTGTCGAAATTTGAATAAAACTCTAGTTTTGGTAGTTTTTTTTTAACATTGAGTTGTATAAACCTTAATGATTGAAAGGAGAACAAATGTAGACACAAATAGGAATTATTTAATTTTTTTAAATCCTTTAATGCAGAACTGTTAGTTTTTAATATTTATTGCACTACTTGGAGTTATATTTTTAACAGGTAGGAAAAAGTAATTATGTAATATACAAAATTTATTCTAGGTTAATTATTATTATTTATTCTAGGTTTTAGTAGAGGCAATAGAAAGTAATCAAGGTTCATGCACATGGAGAGCTATAAAATTGATGGTAGTTAGTAATGAAACTACTATTAGGCCACAAAATATAATACTAAATGAAGAGCAAATTAGTCTTGACTTGGAAGTAGAAAAAAATATAGAGATGACGCATCCTTTAAAATTTGATCAAATATGTTTTCAACAAACACACAAAATAATTTTAAATATTATAAATAGAAGTAATCAGTTGTATGTCATGAACAAATGGATCATATTAAGCAAAAAACGAAATTCTCAAATACAAGTTAAACCATATATCAATCAACCAATAAAGTTTGATCCAGGACAAAAAATTAGTTTTACTGTAACATGTATGCCAAAATTTTTTGGCCAATCTAAAGAGAATTTAGTATTTCTCTTTAAAGGATTTCAATTGAAACGAATTATTGAGATAAATGTTATTGAAAACAAACAAATTCTCAGTAAAGAAGTTGGAGATAATTATAACCAAATGAGAGAAATAAATAAAGTTGATGAAATGAAGAAAATAAGAGACAATGTTGAACCATATATTGTTGGAGTCAAACCATATAAATTATCTGCATTTGTTGATGTTAGGATTGGAGATTATTCTATTCCAGACAAAATATGGGCTGTTCTCTTAGGAGATTCTGGCAACATAACTTTTTGCGCTGATTTTAATAAATTATTAGCCAAAATTGAAATGAATTTTCCTTTTTTGTCACAAAATTTAACGATAAATAATTATATAGATAAATGGCATACACTATTATGGATGGACGAAGTTCAAGCTAATTTAAACATGAGAATTTATGATAACAGTAAAGCATACTTATTGCGTTGTGATGAGTACCTTGGCATTGAAATAACTAAGCTAACTGAAAGAAGACCATCATTGATTAAAGGAGATAGGGTTATTGTAAGAGATGTAAGGAATCCTAATGCATCTCGTTATGAAGGCTATATTCATAACATAAGAGGGAATTTAGTTTTGATTAAATTTAATCCACATTTTCATGACTCGTACAATGGCGGCGACGTCTCAATAGAGTTCCATTTCAGTCGAACCATGTTTAGAAGATCACACCATGCAATTAATTTAGCTTTGTCTAATCTCGGTCCTGACATATTGTTTCCTTCTCGAATAAAAATTAAATCACCTCAGATATCTGATGAGATTCTTGACAAAATAAAATGGTTTAACACAAAATTAAATAGCATTCAAAAACATGCTGTTATAAATATACTTAAAGGCGAATGTCGGCCCATGCCATACGTGATATTCGGTCCGCCAGGTACTGGAAAAACTATAACTGTTATTGAAACTATTTTGCAAATATTGGCAATGGTCCCAGAAAGTAGAATTTTGGTCGCGACGCCATCTAATAGTGCAGCAAATTTAATAACAGAGAGGTTAATACAGTATAAAGGTTCCTTTACTGGTTCCATTGCTAGAATTATTGCAAATTATTTGATCGATTCTGAGAGCATACCCAGTACTGTCAAACCATATTGTGTTCATCTTGATATATCTGCAGAAAATAGGTTGGAAAAAATTCAAGATAATTATCAGAAAACACACATATGTAGACATCGTGTTACTATCGGCACGTGTTATTGCCTTGGTATGTTCCTACATTTAAAATTACCTAAAAACCACTTTACACATATAATTATAGATGAAGCAGGTCAAGCTACGGAGCCCGAAATTATGGTGCCAATGAATTTTATTCACAAAGAACATGGACAAATTATTCTTGCAGGTGATCCAATGCAGTTAGGGCCTATAATTCTATCGAAATATTGCAAAGAGAATGGGATGGACGAATCTTTTTTGTGTAGGCTACTTGATAGATTCCCTTATCTTAAGGATTATCATTCATTCCAAAACGGCTTCGACAACCGACTTGTAACAATGCTGAATGAGAACTACAGATCATTAAAGGAAATCATAAAATTGCCCAGTGATATGTTTTATGATGGAAAACTTGTAGCAGTAATAGATGAAAGTATGCCATGGACATTAAAATTCATACAAGCGACCTGTGAAATTTTCGAATCGAGCAGTAGCACTGGTGGTATATTCGTGGTTGGTATTAAGGGTGACAATGTGAGAGCTGAAGACAGCCCTTCTTGGTATAATCCTCAAGAGGCGGCAATGGTAGCACTTACTACATGTAAACTGTATAAAAAGCACATAACAGCTGATGAAATTGGTATTATAACACCATATTTGTCACAGGTAAATTAAACAATTAATTAGTCTAGTATTAACTTAATATAAATCGTCATTAAGGGATTATTTTAGATATATTTTTACAAGTACAATTTCCCCAATCGGTTTTGTTTCGAACAAATCCAGTACTTTAATTAGTCATTGTTTTCTGCATTTTTGCTTCTGTTCTATACGTACTTTACAAATAAACAAATCATCCGTCTCGCTCACGCTCATTTGGCTTATGGAGCGCCGAAATATTATAGCGTAGCGAGTAAATAAATTAAAACAATGAGATGAGATAAAAGAATTATCTATACCTACAAAATACAGACAAAGACAAATTAATTCATATTCATAATGTATATTATGATAGATACAATGTTGAATTGATTTAGTTAAAAGAAATGACATGACATTTCATTTAATTATGTTAATATCTTATATATTATACACCTGATACAAAGATAAAAAACCGGCCAAGAAGATGGCCAAGTGATTAGAACGCGTGAATCTTAACCGATAACCGTGGGTTCAAACCTGGGCAAACATCACTGAATTTTTACGTGCTTAATTTATGTTTATAATTAATCTCGTGCCTTATGGTCAAGGAAAACATCGTGAGGAAACATGCATGCGTCTAATTTCACTGAAATTCTGCCACATGTGTATTCCACTAACCCACATTGGAGCAGCTTGGAATAAGCTCCAAACCTTCTCAAAAAACCTTAGCCTAGCAGTGGGGCATTCTACAGGCTGTTACTGTGGACATAGATTTTATTACTATTGTAGTCACGTCGTTTGGAGGCATTCAGGTGTAATTCCACGGATGGTAACCGGTGCACCACCGGCCGCTTAGGCGAGTGCATGAACAAACTCGTAAAAACTATCTATGCTCTCTTGCTGAGCAGTATTATAGTATCCCAACGATGAGTAGATTAAAACTAACCTGTTTTACGACTGAAAAACTCGCTCATGTTCCGTGTTATATGTCCGTGAATTGAATACTTGGAAAGTTTTTGATATAGTTGAGAGTAAGATTCGTTAAAAATAAGACGACATTCACATTTCCGAACGTTTCTTTACATATTCACTTTGTATTAGTAGTTATAGCTATGTATCGACTTTCGAAGGTGTTGACTTGGATAGGTAACTACATTTGCTCTATGAAAGTCTAACAGTTGCTGATTGTCAGAAAAGACGATAATGTTACAGGAACCAACATTTAACACAGCATTGCTCGCTTACCTATTAAATTATATTTAAATACATAATATATATCATTTATTGTTTGCAGGTAAAATATTTGCGAGTTCTTTTCAGCTCTATGGGCCTACCAATACCTAAAATAGGTACGGTTGAAGACTTTCAGGGGCAGGAACGACCAATTATTCTTATATCAACCGTGAGATCTACTGAATCACTTTTGGAGGAAGATTCAAGACAAGCATTAGGATTTGTGGGAAATCCAAAACGGTTCAACGTCGCATTGACAAGAGCTCAAATATCAACAATTATTTTTTGCAACCCATATCTACTGTCCAAAGATCCTTCGTGGAAGAAAGTCATAGAAAATGCAGTTTCAACGGAAAAATATATCGGCTGTGATCTGCCCTTTGAGTTTGATAATACTGTGAATAATACATATTAAGTCTGACTGATAATGAGTTTTTTTTTTTTTTAGAATATTTGTTGTATGTCGTAAGACTTGTCAATAGGCCAGTGGATAGAAGACGTGGATCTGAACCAATGACGTTTTATGTACTTAGTTTATGTTTATTATGGACCATGTTGTGCAGAAATACATACACAGAAACACCAATAAAAATTAATAAGATTTAAAAAATTAATTGTCTGACAGTACAATACGCAACAGTCAGACCCTGTTTATATATATCTGTATTTAAGTATAATTATATATATATATATATATATTATTTTAAAGATATTTCATAACATTGGTTTTCTCTTTAAAATCTTAATATCTCATTCGTGTATCTGTGGGATGGAATATTAAGGCACAACACGATTCAATTCTTATCGTGGTTAGCGGAATTGAAACCGGCATGTCTCTGATGAAAACTGTAATCCACTATATAAGCCCCAAACTTTAAAATGAATGTAATGTATGTACGATCGTGGCTAAATAAACTCATTGGGGAACCATAATGTTTTTTATTTCAGGTAAAATACCTCTAGCTAAAGCCGTTCGAGTATTTTGCGAAACCCTTATTTCATTCATTTCGGTAGACACTTTTTGAGTGAAGACCCATACTTCTTCCTATATTAATTTAGTTTATTATTTTGGGCAAGAGGGTTTTGCTTTTTACGTTTTTGATCGAACCGATCAAACCATGCATCGGCATACGGATCTCTTTTTCTTCGCATTGCATGTATTATCAAAATATATTAATAATATTTTTAAAATTATTAACCTATTCACGTAAAAAAAAAACCATTAAGTTCGATCAATGAAGAAAGTAAGTTTAAGGATGAAAAAAGTGGCCTTGGTGGTGACAATCTAAGTCTAGCTAGTCTATCATGAGAGTATATTAAATTACGAGTTATATTTTAAATCTATTTTCTGATGCTGGGTTGGTTGGTACTTTAGTGTCTTTATGTCATAATCCTCTCCAGAAACGTATAATACGTTTCACACACTCCACTGTGGCTGCATTCTAATGATTTTTTAAAATATATTCTTATAATATAAAAAAAAGTGCGGTTTAAAAATTTAGTCCACAATTGATCTCTTTCATCAGCAAATCATAAATAAAAAGGATAAATATTTTATACTTTATATAATAACCATAGACAACGCAATGTCAATTTGGCAAAGAGAGGAAATAAATAAGGAAACGTCACTTTACGGCTCACCGTATTTATTAATTTTTGTAAATTTTGTTTTTATTTTTTAAACTTTAAGTTTAAAATTGGTATAATGCTTTTAAAGAAGTATAAATTATAATATATTGCAATAATAACTTCGATGTGTAATAACTTATCCAAGAATGGAATCAAATAGTGTTGTTCTATGTGACAATCTTATTAAATGGTTGCAGACCTTAAATCTTACTGCCAAACATGGAACACCTTCAGGTATTAGATTGTAGATTGGTGTGTGGAAACATATTTACCATTCAATAAAACACCCATCATATAATTCATACAGTATATCATTTACATTTCTTGACAAGTAAATAAACAGATAATAGGGTTTCTTGTAGTGTTAAAAGTAGCTTAATATAAAGTATAACTTATAGTACAGTGCATGATAATATTTAGAATAAAAACTTCTGTTAATAACACAATGAGTCTTATGACTATCCTCGTCTAATGTAAAATAAGGCAATAGCAGACATTTGATATTATTCACAGAGCTATCAGATGGTGTAGCAATAGCTGAGGCACTTACCCAAATTGCACCTGAATATTTCTCAATAAGTTGGAATTCTAAAATTAAAACAGAAGTAGGTCATAACTGGCGATTGAAGGTCAGCAATTTGAAAAAAATATTAGAAGGTGTTGTTGGTAAGTTTCTTGTATCATATTTCATATTTAAATAAATGGAAAATAGTTGTATTTTTCATATATTAAACCTTTTTTAGACATTACTTTGCAATAATAACATACTGATTTATGTTGTGTTTTGTTTATCTTAAATTTCTAATAATATTAAATGTGTAATTGTCTTTGCAGGGTTAAAATGGTTTACTTTATCACTTTAGATTTTTTATTTAACAATTGTAATTAGTGACTATCAATTGAATACTCTAAAATTTTTAGTCCAATACCAGAAAAGCTAAATTAAATGATGTTTATTCAGCTAATAAAAATACTTATTACTACTGAAATTCCTTTACTTATAATCTATGTTTTAAACATATTCTTATTTTATTTATCATGTATTAATTTGATAAAAGATGTTTAAGTTGCATACATTTCTAATAATAGTCTTCCCTTGCAATGAATTAAGATTGAATAGAAGAGTGTTGTAAGTGATAAGGCTGATTTTGCATGCTTTGTACTACTTTATTATTATTGCTTCTTAGTGGTATGTTGTTATTGTAAAATAAGCTAGAATTCTGAAAAAAATTGGTTGCTTGTAAAGTTTATGAAGAAAAGGATAACAATAAATCAATTAAATATAAACATAATTACATTGACTTTAAATTTTTTTTTTTATAGATTTGGAAGGCGGTCATGCATATGGGCCACCTAATGGTAAGTGGTCACCAACATCCATAGACATTGGCTTTGTAAGAAATGTTAACCATCGCTTACATCGCCAATGCGCCACCAACCTCGGGAACTAAGATGTTATGTCCCTCGTGCCTGTAATTACACTGGCTCACTCACCCATCAAACCGGAACACAACAATAACAAGTACAGCTATTTTGCGATAGAATATCAGATGAGTGGGTGGTATCTACCCAGATGGGCTTGCACAAAGCCTTTCCACCAGTAAATTAAAATGGTTTATTTACCTTTTTCTACTTTCTGATGTATTTTACACTAAGAAACCACAGTAACCAAAATAAACCAATGTAAGATATTAATGAGCCTATTTAATGAGATATACGCAATTAATGTTTCAATAATAACTTTAAACTTTAAAAAAAAGTTCATGTATTTGTAATAAGATTTTTTTATTAAAAATAAATATGAATATTAATACTAAAACTAAAAAATTACTTAACTAATATTCTCTTAAAACCTATATCAGAAGAATCAGTGCATTTCAGTTAATGACAATATTATTATATAAGTAGGTGTACTTTGCAGTGTCACCCATTTTCAATTTAGACTAATGACATGATAATCGAGAATATGATGCTATGATGAATATATTATAAATTATGAATACATTATAATAATTCGGCTGCCTCGTTGGTCTAGTGGCTTGATGTAAGGCCGTGGACCCGGAGGTCTTTGGTTCAATTCCCAGGTCGGGCCAAGTCATTTACTTGGTTTTTTTATCAGAAAATTCTCAGTAGCGCCCGGAGTCTGGAAATTGGAAGTGTGTACATTCCCGTGCCTCGGAGAGCACGTAAAGCCGTTGGTCCTGCGCCTGAACTCTTTCCGGTCGTGTCGGATTGCCGTCCCATCGGATTATGAGAATTAGGGAATAGAGAGTGGACCTGTGTTTGCGCACACACTTGTGCACTATAATATCTCCTGCGTAGTTGGCTAATCTCTCTTGGGATTGGCCGCCGTGGCCGAAATCGGTCTGGAGGACATTATTATTATTATTTTGACAAAGATACCGTCTTACAGTTTTTTAAGAGGGTGATTAGTTAATGCTGTATCTCTTTCTTTCGAATATCTTTCCAGTTTAACTAAACGGCTGTCAAGCAACATTTATAAGGACGTAATTTTTTAATTGGTTTGATTTTTCGTTTGCATATTTAAAAAAAAAACATAATCTTGTAATCATTTTCCTTTCTAATTAAAATTTCGGTGAGGTAATACATGAAGGTTCCGCTTTTAAATTCTTGAATTTTATGTTGCAAATTAATTAGTCTTTCAGCACACCGATAGATCCGCATACGGAAACGAAATGATATCTCGTTCTTTCTTACATAATTTGTAGTCTTGTCTTTGTAACTAGCTCGAAAACATTTGTGTAAAATTTGTTTGTTAGTGTATTGATAGTTTTTAGTTTTAAAAGTCCTTATAATGGAAGTATGTAACACTGTTAAAGTTTTTGTTTTATTTTCAGATTACCATCAAGACATTTTGAATTTGAGTTTACAGGAATTTTCTAGACCAGATGTTGTCAATATTGCTGAACATGCAGATCCATCCGACTTGGGCAGGTTACTGCAGTTGGTACTTAGTAAGTCATTATTTTTATTTCAATTACTGTATACAAATTAAGATATATGTATAAAGCGGCAAAGTGATAAATACACGTGGTTCTTAACTTACGATCGAGGGATTTAAGTTTCATCATAGATTTTAAAGAAGAAGAATGATCATGAATGAATCATAAACACTTTAAATCTTAACAAGAAATTTCTAGATAATTTATACATTAAATTTCTGTTCATATATTTCTACTAACCAAACCAATACAAGCAAATTTTTGCCCTGGGATGAGACGTTTACTGTTTACAGGCCGTAATTATGAATAATAGATCTGATAAATTGCTTATAACTATAATTTATATACTTACAACTGAAGTTAATAATAACGAAAATACCCCAATTACATTACAAAAGGAATTTAATTGGTGAAATGTAATTAACTATTTGATATCTTGCTGGTTCTTATTAATTATATAAGTATATACATGAGTTCAGGACGTGCAGCTAGTATTATATAAAATCTTAAAGCATTCGAACGAAAAGCATAAAAATAGATTGTCGAATTACTTTTTGTTTAAGTCTCTTTAATTATATGTTAAATATAATAAAACAATTATTGACTTACTACTAACTAAGTGGGCTCGTAACATGTAATGTGTAATATATCCAAGTCAATTATTTTCACGTATAATTTAATATGTAATGTTGTCATAAAAATAATTTTAATGATACATATAATTTTGTTACAAATACAAGACATTAATTGTTTCGTACAGGCTGTGCAGTCAACTGTATTAAAAAAGAGGAATACATCACGCGAATTATGGATTTGGAGTTATCGTGCCAGCGTTCGATAATGCAAGCGATACAGGTAAGTGTGAAATGTATACGATCACACGTACCAACTTATAAATATAATTACGTTGAATTAATTGAAATTGTAAACAGGGCAGAGAATGATCGTAATATTTATTGCAATAATAAATTAGCACATATTATTTCTCAACGGCACTTTCGATGATGTATGCTCGTTACTCGAAAAGAAATACGAACGGTTTAGTTACGCACACTTTAATGTCCTTGGATCACGAATTGTACAACTCTGCTGTCTGCGTGTTATGTTATGTAGTTAGTTAACGTTTGAGATTTGTTATTGCAGCACGGTCGAATAACATTTAATTTTTTTACCGCGAAAAGTTTGCGTTATTTTTTTATCATTTGTACTTGTGTTTGACATTAGAATGAATGTTAACGTGTTTTAATTTTTTAAAGTGGCCATTAATGTTTTTTTAATCTAATTCAACATTAACTTATGTCTAGAATACAGTATTTACACCTCGCCCACACCATTGGTGAGTAAAGACGAGATCTTGGAAACAATAAATCAATCAAATCAATGAATTTTATTTCCAAATTATTTAATAGTAAATTATTGTTATTGTGCTTATCTAATTATATGATTTAGATGTAATAACATAAAAAATACCATCGATTGATCGGATAAACATCCGGAAAGTGATAACCGAATTTTGAACTAACATTTGACGCAGCATTAATATTCGTTTTGATATTTTAAGAATTCCCACCAAAGAAGTTTTGGCGCATTTTAATATTTTTCGTGATCACTCGTGTTAATATTAATTGAATAATTTAAAAGTTTCATTGCTTATAACTAGGAATTGGAGACTATAACTCTGGGCACAAATCGTGGTAGTATACATTCAGAGACCACCGCCGGCGACCAGACCGATGTTGATATGAGAGAGGTGCTCGCGCAAAGATGTCACGAGCTCGACACACAGGTACTGAAAATGTTTTCATATAATTTTCTAATATTCGGGCATCGGTCGTGCATTTTTTTAATCTATAATTCTTACAAAACAACTTCATCAAATATTTATTTGTAATATATTAAAAGTACTATTTATGTAGAGGTTTTGCGTGAGGAATATTTTTGGAAAATATGAAAAATGGAACTCACGGGGTTGGCATTAGAAATTCGAAATTGGGGTTGATAAGGGTAGTTTTTTATACGGGCTGGTTGCCGCCTTTTAAACCTCCTCAATTCGTGGAGACGCTTAGTTTTTTATATAAAAGTAAGTTATTGCAACATAACTATCTAAAAATTTATTATAAAAACTGTTACATTTTATCCCATTCAATACTAAACTCGAAGATTGTGTATTTTTTTCAGGTAAAAATTCTTCGCGAGGAGAAGATGACGTTGCTGAGCGAGGTGAGCAGGTTGACGGCGGCGCGCGAGGCGGAGGGCGGCCCGGGCGGCGAGCTGGACGAGGCCGGCGCCTCGCTGGGGCCCGCGCACGCTGGCACGCTGCGCTACAGCAACATGCGCGCGCAGCTGGACGCGCTCAAGGACGAGCTGGACAAGGTGGAGCTGCAGCGCGATGACCAGCGCGCGCGTGCCGACGCGCTCGAGCGGGAACTCGCGCTCACTAAGCTGAGGAATGAAGAATTGCAGGTGCGAAAAAACCTTTCAACCTTTATGAGTTTTGATGTTCATCAGCTTCAAAAAAATGTCAAAAGATAAAAAACTGGGTGCATTCCATTTTAGATGGCGGCTTCGGAGAATGTGGCTCTGAAGGATGAAGTTGATGCGTTAAGGGAGACGGCTGCTAAGGCGGCCGCCTTGGAGGCCACCGTCGCATCTTACAAAAAGAGGATGGAAGAACACGTCGATCTAAGAAGACAGGTATGTACAATTTGACTGCTGCTATAAATATATAAATCAGGTCCCGTCCATAATGTCATTCATATATATGTATTGTTTCCAGGTGAAGCTGCTGGAGCGCGCGAACACGGAGCATGTGCAGCGCGCCATCGAGCACGAGCAAGCCGCGACGCGTGCGCAGACCTTGCGCTCGCAGCTCGACATCTACAAGAAACAGGTACCAGCGAGAGCGCGTCAGCCGTGACGTGCTAGCAATATGAAGCCTTAAACGCGAACGGTCTTTTGCAGGTGACAGACTTAAACGAGAAACTGGACGCGGAGATAACGAAAGCGGATAAGCTGGAGATCGAGAACAAGAAGATGAGCAGTCGCGCGGCGTCACTGCAGCGCGAGCGGGACACACTGTTGCACGAGCGAGACACGCTGCGGGAGACCGTCGACGAGCTGCGCTGCTCCACCATCACCGCCGGTACCACGACCGCCTTTTATTGATATTATAACAAGCTTTTATTTGTAAACAGTACTAAATATTGCTTTTGTAGTTTTTACTTTTTTTACTTAAAAACTACAAAAGTATGAATTGAACCCAATTCGACGTTTGTAGTAGATTCGCGATGTTAACGAGATGTCACGTTTAAGATCGTTTGAATGCCAGGTGCGAGTGAAGACAATGTTTCGCGAGAATTGATACCGAACGACTTGAAGGAACGACTCATACGACTGGAGCACGAAAATAAATTGCTAAGACAGAATCAAGGCGCCCAGGCCGACGAAGCGTCCGTGCAGGTAAATATATAGATGGAAGAATCGAGTGTCGAAACGTGTACATATTGTGACACGCTGGATGCCCCCAGGCGCTGCTGGAGGACTACGCGGCGCGGCTGGAGAAGCAGCGCGCGCTCAACCGCGAGGCCACCGCGCGCATCATGCAGCTCGAGGCCTCGCTCGAGGCGCCGCACCCGCGCCTCGCCTCCGCGCTCGAGGACAGCCAGAGGAAGTGTACGTCTTACCTTCGCTCATGTCGATGGATGCAACTTGTCGAAACGCCATCTTCTAAACTCACGGACTCTCGCGTGATATTTCATAATTAATATTTTTTCAGCGCTACAAGTGGAAGAGTTGCAAGCGACGTTGGCGGAAGAGAGAAGACGTGCTAGCAAATTGCAGGAGGCGCTCTCCGCTCGAGAAGCCGAACTGTTGGCCACCGAGGATAAGTACAAGAAATGCGTCGAGAAAGCGAAGGAAGTGATCAAAACCCTTGACCCTAGGACGACAGGTTTGTTTCTGTTGGGACTTTGATGGATATTTTAAATGTAAAAAAATATGTAGTTTAAAAATCCATCGATCATGTACGAACTTGTAAATGAAGGCTTCAACAAATTGCTTGTGAATTATTTTAATGCAATATTAACTATATAAGTTACTTTATAATAAATATTGCACAGTACTATTGTAAATACATATAATTATTATGAATAAGTAAATTAATGTATTATATTTATATTAATTGTATACAACATTTAGGCAAATCCAAATTTGCGCCGAATGAAAGTATGCAACATACTTTTTGCACTAAATATTTTTATTATTTAGAAAATTTAAATAATAAAAAAGTATGTGAAATGAATTATTTCACTAACTTGTATCAAGTTAACAAAATGATAGAAAGTGAGAAATTTGTCCAGGCCATCAGTCGCTATCCGACGTTACGCTGGGCTACTCGCGTGGTCCGGGGAACGCGAGCGCTAACGCGTCACGCGGGGAGCCTGCGGCCACTAATAATAATCGACACGAGTAAGTAACTTTGATATAAACGTAGCTTATAATTCGCTGCTTGCGGAACTAGTATTTGTTAAAAACAGAAAATATATAACTTTGCACTGTTAAAAAAAACATTATTAATTTCGTTGTTACAACCTACATGTTGTAATTTCTGAAAGATACTACAGCATCTTTTACAGGTAGTTTTTATTAGATAAAAGTATTCAAAAAAATGTAGACACGGTAAGTGTAATATATGTTTGTAGGTATATTTGTCCGTCAAAAGCTGGTACTCTCTAGTTGAAGCTAAGGAAATACCCTATACTTAATTACATTTTACTCGTGCAGATGGAGTGGGAGCGGCAGCGGGAGCGGGAGCGAGGAGAGCGGCCGCTGCGCCAACGAGCAGCGCCTGCTGGCATCGGCGTGGTACCAGCTGGGCGCGCGCTGCCACCGCGAGGCCGTGGAGTCGCGGTTCGCGCTGCTGTCGGCGGGACACTCGTTCCTGGCCCGCCAGCGCCGCCAGCCGCCGCGAGCGCGCGCGCCCGCCGCGCCCGCGCCCGCGCAGTGACCGCGCCCGCCCTCTAGCGCCGAGCCAGTACGTCCAGAGCTGTGTGTACGTGAGGGCTGTCCTCATTAGAACGACGGCGGGACTGCTAGTGATACTTCTCTGTGAGATGTGATTTGAACCCACTTTAGTGACTTCTTTAATAAAGAAGTCTGTCTATTCTACCAATATTCTGCCATTTATTCATTTCAAAAAATTTGTTCAGTCCATACATGCAGAATAAAAAGTAGGGAAAGATGCTCAAAATTATATTTTTTTATTTGCTGTTCTTTTGTCAATTTTCTGAATTTTGTTTTTGGGCAGTTAAGTTTATGGAAGGAAAATTTTTATTAGCCATCAATAGAAAATTCTGAAAAACGCAAAGAAAATCAAATCGTGTAATATTCACAAATATTACATAATTTATAAAAAACTATGCGGTTTACTGTAGCAATGAAGATTCTTAATATGGCTAATATAATATAATTTATTATGCCAGCGTATGGTACAATCCAATAACGTTGCTAAAACATTTTTTTTAAATAACTATAATATTTCGATAATATGTATATGCATTATTCCATACTTTTTATACACTGTAAATACCTTAGTGGAATTGTTATGAAGTGTTTGTTATTCGAGTATTATTTCACCCAGTTATAATATGAGATCACTCTAAAACTATTCATCCTGACTAAAAGTTCAGGGACAGCTGATTCTGTACAACGTTAGTGTTATACTATCTATGGTACATGAATTACTGTCTTGACTTACCACCGTGTGTAGCGCCTACCTAGGTGTGTCTGCACAGTGCACCCAGTATAAAAAAACACTATGATCCGTCGAGTTTAAATTATGGCCTGATAATGTGCCCTTGAATGAAATATTTTTAATTAGAATTAACAAAATATATATTTGTATATAATTATATGCATCGATCTTTGTAATTAGAATACGGAGATTTTATATGAAAATTATAAATACTTATGGTCATCTACATATATGTACAGTTTATATAAAGATAGAGTAAGTATGATGTGTTCATGTAAATGTAATTAGAAATAATTCGGACATGAGACCATTTTTTTATTTAGACAGAAGTCATCGATAAATGTTTTTTAGATGTTCATAATTTTTCTAATGCAATTCACTTAATTTCATACTTGTAGTGTTATTCGCTACCATAAAGTATTTAATATATACTTATAATAATTTATGTGTAGCATATTTTTAGTAAATGTTAATGTTTCGAACAAATCACGTTATTTTTTACAAAATAATATAATATGAAAACAATTATTTTTACCAGTAAATCATTTAGAAGGGTGTGTTTGCAAATGTGCGTTTTATATTTAAGTATATGTTTCAATGTGGTGCAATAGTAAAGAGTTAAAGATAAGACTTGTCTTCTTTATCACACCAACACACTCAAACAGATTGCCAGACTGTTGGCTAGATCAATTTTGTCATGGAAGAGGATCTAGGTATCTTTTCTCTTTAGTGTATAAATAAAAATGTAAAAAAAACAATCATCCTACAAAAATATTATTATAATTTGCTCATTATAAAAGACCTTAGCTTGTACTAAGTAAAACTTAGTTTTATATTTTGTATTGTAAAAGATAGGAAACACGCATAAAGTTTAATTCTTTCATAGTAGTTACAGCTGTAAAACAGTATATCAAGAGCGCTGTAATTTAATTCTAGCTCACTTCGAAAATAGTAAATATATACATACATGTTTCTACAAGTATATAATTTAGTATTTTTTCCAACGTTACAAATAGAATAATATGTGACATTATATTATAAATTTTGCGTTATTAAATACATTTACTTTCATACTAAAGAACATCATTATTAGCGTAGACATGACACAGGGCCGGGGGACTAGTTATTATAGTTAAAGACTATAAAACGACAAATTTAACAAATATTGGTGCATTTGTATTATTTATTAGGAATTAAGTTAACTTTTTATTATTCAAATTTTTTTTTGTCACATAACGGAATTTTAATTTAGTGTCAATTTTTGACAGATAAAAAACAATAAACAAAATAGAAAATATCAACTACTATGTATAGATATTATATTTTTATTATATTAATAACTAATATACATAACAAATAATTATCAGTCCAAAACTAAATTGTATTAATGTTTCAATTCGTTTTAAAGCTATGTTTACACTGTTTTAATTTGTCGTTGATACTAGGTTTACTTAGTTGGCATTTTGTAAAGATTATTCATACAATAAAATTTGTTACAATATTTAACTGCTTAGAAAACAAGGTGTTACTTTAACAACTACAGTGTTTATGTTATCTTTTCAAACTAAAATGAATTTATTAAAATAACTTTCAATTTATAGCTATATGAATAGAATGGTGTAAATATAGCTTTTATTAAGTTCAACGAGTGTTTAGTATTTCATGTGATAATTTCATTATTGATAAGAAAGTTTTTGTAGTATCTACGATAATTTATAAAAATGTTTATTAATTATTATGAAGCGTTTTGGGTTCGATTATAATAGCACATGGTAATCAGTTTTATTAGTACCATTTGTTTTTCTTTTGCAAGAAGTTAATAATATTGTTTATATTCATTTATAATTTATTCATAGTTGAAATAAATTGTCACACTTTTACTTTTGTTTTTTTATTTCTCAAAGAATTCTAATCAAGGAATATAAATTGTAAAATAAAAATAAAAACGAATTGTTTCGTAATTTATTTATTACTGAGATCACAAGACAATATACAAATTCACGAACAAAACCAAAATTTATAATTAAAATCACAGTCATATACAATTGATTTTCTTTCAAATAATAATAATTTTGTAAATTGTTTATAGATTAGAACGATTTTAAATATGTTTATTTTTTCGTTAAATAAATTAATGATAATAAAATTAAATGAAATTATAAAAAATATTGAAAATTAATTATTTGTAACTTCTATTACGTTTTACGTCACTCAAACGGGTTAAGACGAATCTATCACTTATTCGTTTTACATCAAAAAATAAAATAAATATATTTGAGTATAAAACAAGAAAAAGACGAGAGAATATTTTGTAAACATGGCTAGTATTGTAGATAAGACAGTTTTTGAAGAGAACATTGCTTAAGACACTTATACATAGTTAGTCAAAATCTTCATCGGAGTCGGTTTTTAGCACGCTGTCCGAGCCTGATCCGGGCTCGCTGTCCACGGTTCTTTCACTGCTGCATGTATAAAATAAAATATAGAAATTAACATAAACTCAAAACAAGGTTTGCGACGAAAAAAGATACGGACAACGGGTTAATTTGAATCAAAACTTTTATTTATAGTTAGTAATATATATATATACTGTTTCTCATTTTCCATAAATTCTCGTTTTTTCTTCATAAAATTTTTAAAGATTAAAAATATAATAGATTACCTTTACAAAAGAATTACATTTTTTTAAAATAAAAATAACGTCTTGTGTTTAATTTCGAGTTTAGTCATGAGAAAAAACACATGACGGAAGATAAAAAAAAATATAAAAAATAATCTGACACAAAGAGACATCAGTTAGAGATAGACACCGGATAATATAATTACCAATGATAAGGCTTTGTGCAAGCCAGTGTATCATTAGTTATTCTACCGTTAAACATCAAAGCTTTGTATTCTGTATTCCGGTTTGAAAGTACTGTGTACTGTGGGCTCACAGTTGTGTAAGAAGTAGCTTAAACTGCTTGCAATGTCAGAGTACAATGAGGACGATGACCACTTACCACTAGGTGGACCATTAGCTCGTTTGCTTTTCGAAAATTTTGAATAAAAAAATTAACAATTAACCGCCATCGACTCTTCGCATCCAATGACACTCCTGCCGTTTTTCTAGAACATTTGCCTACAGTTTTCATAGTTGTATATCCTATCTTAAATCATTTTTTAATAGGATTTAACTTGTTCTTACATAAAATGACAGTCATTGGATGAACATATAAAATATAGGCTCGTTATAAATAAATGTGATGAGCTTCTTGTTCATATTACATTGTTGTCCCTAATTAATCCGTTATGAGAAAACGTACTGGCACTGTTGCATTTTTTACTTAAGAATTTTCTGATTAAAACTGATGTATTTTTATCTTATAATTATTTATTTTTCATTGTAAGTATTACTGTGGTATTTCTTACTACCTATAAAGCTTTATGTTTTAGAACTTTTCTTTGTAACTTTTAATCATTTAATTACGTATAATGGTATGTTATTTAATCATAGAGTCGCATGGAGTCTTTATTTACAGTAATCTTAAGTAAGCAATAATATATGTTCTATCAGCAGATGTATGATAGCTTATTTAAAATTAGTCATAATTATTCAAATGAGTTACAAGTTTTCTTTGACTTTAATATAACATCCAAAAAATAATTAAAAAAATATATTTTTATATATGATGGAACTAGAATGTTTACTTACCCGTTAAGATCTTTAGTCAGTTGGATGTCAACATTGGTGGCGTTATCACCAAGACCGTTTAGGGCCTCGCAAAAGTCACTGCCCACACCCTGCAGATGCTGAGTATTCAGATGAAATCCCTGGACACGATAAATTATGCGGTTGACATAAATCGTAGGCGGCGTTAAGAGCCGTCTCGAAGGATGTGTTCAAACGAGAGATATACGGACATTTTATTTAAATAGAAAAATTATGAGCTAATACTTTACGTAACTACCTACATTCATAAACATACAATTTTCTAATTTAGGAGAAGTAAGCATGGAAAATACATAAATGTTTGCATATACAATAATTCTTATTCAAATATAGCTTGTTATAAACGGGGCAAGTACCGCTGACTTTTTATTCGCCTAATTGTGTTTGTAGTTCATCTTTTTCAGAGCGGAGAAGGGAAACGTTTTGAGAAAACTTGTATGTGTCAAATAAAAATTCGGCTATATGTGTAACCCCCACGCAGCTCTGCAGTAGCGTGGTAGAATAATTATGAAACTTTGTCCGTAAGAAGAGGAAGCCGTTGCTCACCAATGCGACATTTAAAACATGTTACTTAAACATAAAATGCCTTTTGTGCTATTCATGTTTACCTGTCTGTAGAGATATTTGTCGTGTATGTTTGAAAACAAAGCGAACAAGTTGAAACACTGCGTCGAATTTTATTTGAAAATCACATGCATCATCATATTAGTTATAGTATTGCATCTTTTATCTCATCATCATCATCTAGGCCATATACGTGACAAATATCGGAGGTATATCTAATACATATTTATTACAAATAAAATATGATAGCATACATGTGCTAGAATATAGAGTGATTAAATTTCTTAGTGTCTTTTAATTGAAAATATATTACTCATGTTATCGGTAGATCTAAGAGGCGTATAGACATCCCCAGATGTATGAGTCTACGTGTCAGGTACTTAGCGTCCTTATCATTAATCTTAGATGCGCCATCTTTTGTAATTGGAAAATAAATGCTTTGAATGCAATCCATATTGCAGATAATTAGATCCTCTTATAATTTGCATTATAATTTAATTAATATACTCCTACGTCTATAGCTGTATTCTTTGGCGCTTCACGGTCGATTACCAGGCTTCAAGTTTTAATAGCTACATAGTAAATAATGTCTTGATTTTTTGACTGAGCGAGTATCATTGTAAATTTTTAATAACGGATCCACATGTTCGATCTGTCGTCATTATGGATGTTTTCAGAACCCTAGCAGCTAAATAGCTGCTTCTCAAGAAAAGAGGAGAGGACCACCTTCTCCTCCAAGGAGAGGACCAAAAGAGGAGAGGAGGCCTATAGCCCAGCAGTGGGTCTTTCACAGGCTGTTACAAATACACCTAGTATCTATTTTCATAGCAACTATCTTCAATGTTTTATTAATTATGTAAATAGATACATTACATGTATAAATTTCAAATAAAAACTTTGAATTCGATTAAATCACCGATATCTAAATTATTCACCTTAAAGGGGCCTCGGTCAAAGCCGCAGAAAGAGGCCTCCATGGTGTAAGATCTGGTGACGCCGAGATGCCTCCACACTGTGACGCGGGCAGTGCTCTCCCGTTCTCGCTCCACGCGAAAAGAACACGAGCCTAACGCGAATGCAGGTGAAATTCGATGCATAAGAGCCGGCAGCATCTAATTAATCAAAATGTATTCCCAATTATTAATTTAGAATATATATCCGAATCTGTAATTGAGAACTAACATAATATGTTCATAGAGATTATATATTAATAAAATTCTATAAAGGTTGATAGCTTTATAAATGAGTGTAGAGGAATTCGTGTTGACAACTTACGGTTGTTCTAATACCAATTCCGTTTTTGCTTATACCAATGAACTAACGGAATCAAAGGAAGATTGTAAACAGGAAAAAAGTATTAATTAAGTTCCCCGCTCAGACTTAACTGGTGCCAATCTTGTCCCATTTAACTTACAAGGTATTTAACAGGTTCGTCCTGCACAAGCCGGTCGTTGCTGCACCAACTCTCTGCGCCGGCGCATCCATAAAAGAACACATTCTTCTTGCGTGAATGCCCGTGGTAGTCGCAGTAAACTAATGGTGGTTTCTTCCAGACTCGTACCAAGTATTCTATCAATCCCTAAGAACCACAAATATTTAAGTTTTAACCACAACAAATATAAAATAATAAGTTCACTAAATAGAAAAAATAATAATTAATTTAAAGTGACAAAACTAATCCAAGGTGGATTACGGATGGAAATCAAGCATTAAATATAAAAAATAATTGATTTAAATGGAATTGTCTAATTTACAATTAATTAATTATGTATAGTTATTTTCATAAGTTTTGAGTAATTCGAAAATTCATTTATTTATACGAATGTTTTGCATGAAAAATAATTTGAAACATATTAACAGACATACATAAATGTATTAGATACATCACACTTTAAGCTACTTGTATATATTAATGTTTGTATAAACTATAGCGGTTACAAGGAGATAAGTTCAACTCAGTGAATATAAAATAAAAGAGAAACCAGTAAGACGATGCCTTTATTTTTTATCTGGATGTTTATCCTCGTAGAAAATTAGTCTCGTAAATAGAATTGTCTTACTTTAATCACTAATGAGCGAAAATTCTTGCTATAATTACCTTGGTATGGTAAATAGAAGGATGCAAAACGGGGCTCGGCTTGCACCAGCGTCGATTTAAATCTTCATTAGTTAAGCCGCAGCGATGGCTGGAACAACACAGACGTTATCCGTATAATATAAATATTACCAGGAAGCCTAGCCCTCTATAACGATAAGTAGCGTGGACATGTTCAGCGAAGTGACGAGACCGTAGGTCGAGTTGGATATCGCTATTTTAATATCAGACATGTTAGGGATGCAATAAACCTTTCTATATTCTAATCTATAGCGTATTGAGTTACACGATATCGTTTATGTTTGAAAAAGTACTTGTGTAAAATATTAAACTGTATTTTAATTGAATGTAAGTAATAAAGCATAAACCACAAATAGATAATGTGTTGTTTTATTATTGAAAAAAAATATTTTGTATCAGTCATGGTCTTTTATATTATATTCCGACTGATTGTGTATAAAAATATAGTTTTTAAATAAGTTTAAGTATTTGCTTTGCCATTAGGGTGTGCATTTTTAAGGCTTTTAATTGAATACAAACAATTAGAGAAAAATACAATACAATATCTCTCATACATAATATAGATTTATTTTACTTCTCGTTTCCTGGATGAAATAAGGTATATTTCTTGTCGTTAGCTTTCTTTTCGATAAATAAATAAACAGAGTAAAGTAAAAAAAAAAAAACTTTACAGAGTACACTTAATTTAATAACATGCATGTCATGGTTATAAAATTTATAACCAATGAAAATAATAATTGATTCAACGGTCATATAAGGTTTAGTGATCGACGAAAGCTTTGAGGGCAATTTGAAAGGACAAGCCATTAAGCGAAATGATTGACTGACCACGTAGGAATACAATGCGGCATTGTATGATATATTTATAGCATAATATAATGAAATAAACAACGACTAAACGATGATAGAGATTATTTTAGATTTTTAAGATGGTAAGATCATACGCAGTCTCTTACGACACATACAAATCGATAATATCTACTCATGATAGAAACAACGTAAATAAAATAAGTTCAAGACAATCGAAATAATCCAAATAGAGTGCAAGGCAATAAATAAACCACGAAGATGTACGTGCATGTAAGTCGGCAAGTATTTTGCTTTGCATTTCTGAGCATGAGCATCTAACTTTAGAATAGAAATGTATTTATCATATCAAAGGTAAATTTAAAATTAACTTATTGTTATTGAATTGTACTCAATTCAAATGACACGAAATATAACGTTAAACACTAACATTTTCTAATTGCTTGAACTTAGTCCATAACTATAATATGTGATAGTCTTCAATGGTTCTTTACATTTTTATACTAATTAATGTGAATATAATATCATGTGAACTATTGATGTTTGATGTTTCATTACTCGTTATGAAGGACTAACGTCTTCAATTGTGTCATTATTTACAGCTAGATTCAGTGCGTCGGTAATCTACGACAATCCACTATGTTCTCTTCCGTTATTATAGAGCAATTCTTGTTGTGTACGTGTTTCTGACATAATCGCATTTGAAAGATTCACATCAACACATAGACTATTTATTTAAAACTATCGAAATCCTATTGTTGTTCCTGTCAAAATATAAAAGCAATAAAAGAAAAAAAGAAATTGTAGTACAAAAAAATGTACAAATTTTCATTGCGCAATTAACCATATTTCAGCATGTGCCTTGACTTTGCACTTTTTCATGATGATGGAGGGTTTGGACTTTGTCCAATTAGGTGTGGTTCAGTGAAGGGACATCATTAACGGGCGGCAATGCGGCGCGGGCGCAGCCCGCAGGTCCTCGACTTTGCGCATGAGGCGCGCGTCCTTCTCTAGTAGTGGCCTTCGCTTGCAAACCGGTTTTGCATCTTTTACTCTAATCAGGAAAAAAATAAGCTATGGTCGCATGCGCAAACGAAAGCGTATAAGCGAGAAACTACACCCAGTCCGTAGTGTTTTATGGCAGATCGTTGCGGCACACAGCGCACAGCATGGTTAATGGTTTATCGTTCAATGTTTAAAAGCATTTGCTAACATACTTATGTATATGTAACAAAATTATGTATTTCAATTATTTGACTGCTTATAATTGTTGCAGATTGACTTTGTTTTCAATCAATTTATAATAATATTTACTTATTTTATTGATTTAAAAAATGTGGTTAAACAAATAAAATGTTGCTAAGATAAGTATAAGTATGCTAAACATACAATTGTAGCCCTTTGAGACGTGCAGTGATGACCGAGGCTGGTTCAAGGGTCTGCCTGCCATCTATTTATAGACTGCGCCGCAGCGATGCTATCTGCTCTCAGCCATACCTCGGCCCCGCACGATCCCAACCCGCCCCTATGCACCCTTCGCATAACGTTTGCCCAATAAAAGAGATCAAAGAAAAACTTCCACGTTATATTCGTACTGACCATTTATATAATATTATGTCCATTGTTTCTATCTTCGTATTGATAGCCTCAGGTTGAATATTCTAGAGCTCGAGATGCTCATTAAATTGAATTGAATGGCAATTAATCTTGACGCTGTGCATTGAAATGAAATCACTAGCAAATATCATAAGAATTATAAGTGAAGATTATTATTATTGGTCATGGTTAAACATGTTGTAGCTCAACGGACGCTTATGCTCATCCGTATGCTCAGCGCGGAGGCTGTTTCCTGCGCACACTAAGGGAGGGACTGCCCAATCACGGGTAGTAGTCGTTTCACGTCTGTACATTATTCTTGTCTTTGTCTGGCAACAGAAATGATACTAGATGAGGCTAGATATGAGTATCGATGGTTAGGGATCTTTTTTGAGCATCGACGTATCGTACGTCATCAGGATTCACTAGGCAGCAATGTCAACTCTGTATTCCTAGGCGACACGGACGACCGGACACAGGGCGAGTTATTTACGATAGCCGCGAGACAATCGGCGGTTGCAACGTTTATCCGGTGTCACCGACGTGGTGCCAATAATATGACGTGGCCATTTTCATTAAATACCATCCTTTGGAATTAATACACGTGCCTGTTCTTTATTTATAGAATAGTTGAATCACGTTAGCTGCTATACAATAGTAAGTAATAACATCGGATGACTAAAGTAATTGTTCTTTATATCATAACTATCATTGCTTATTATAATACCATCGTTTTACAAACTTATTATCGTTTGCTTTTTAAGATGTGACTCGACATTTATGTTTCATTGTTGGCTTATTTTTCTATAACGTCATCGTGGTTAGATCGAGCTAACGGTGTTGTCTCCACTAATTGATTTTATTTGCCGTCTGTTGCGGAAGCGGAGCAATTCGCCACAGGTCGGTTCAATGACACGACACTTCTCGAACAACTGTCCCTACACCACTGGAATGCAGTTTCTTTATATAACTTATCACATCGCCGTAAAAACTGTTTAATACTTTGTTTTACATTTCAGAAGTGTTTACATAGGGGAATGTAAGACAAATATTATTATTTTTTTAAATTAACTTTTACAAATACTATAACAATTTATATATTATATACATATTGTGTACCGTGAATCTAAGCTTAGATTCTTACATGCTTCTGTTTAATATTTTATCTTCGTAAGTCAATTTAGAAACTACTAAGTTTCTAGTCGTGAATTACACAGAAGTAAAAATAGAGCACTGGAATGCTTTATTTAGTAATGAATTTTCAAAAGGTACATGTAATAATGGCGTAGTGAGTCATAATACTGAAGGTCTCAAGGATGAACAGATAATAGGCGGTTGGTGGGTGCAAGAGGGCAGGGCGCAGAACATTATTTATATAACCGCTTTAACCAGGCGACCTTGTTACAACTTTTTGATCTCCCTTTGCACTGCCATACGATACAAAGTTCTAATAACTTAACATAATCCTTCTTATAAGAGTTTCGCTGACAATTGACTTTTGCGCAAAATCTGAATTGAAGCTGAAGTTATTTGTCGATGGCTATGACTTGCGAATGAATGTCGTTGACTCCTCCGTGCTCTTACAATGATGCAATGTAAAAGGCAACGTGTAGAAGTATTCGCACGACAAAACATTCTTTGAATTGTTTTAGTGAGATGATTTAGACACGGTTTGGAATTATTAAATTATCTTTCGAATAAGATTTATTTTTAAAGATTAATTTAAATGTTAGGAATAAAGTACGTTCATGGACTTAATATTATTTTTTATTGTTATATATAGCACAAGTTAAGTGTTGCGAGTGGTCCAGCGTTCATGGTGGCGGCGACGGGCAACTGTGGGTCGTATAGTCGCTTCTATTATAAAGGGCTTGCACTCTCTGCCATCGTAATTCATTATCCGACTCTGTGCGCCTCTTATTATTTATGGCCGCTTAGGTTTTGTCCTGGGTTATTCTCAACGTTGCAGCACTCACTTAATGGATGTACGAGAAAGGAATAATAAGGACATTTGAATAGAGGCAGAGATCTTAGGTCAAGGTTTTCTTTAATACTTCGTTTCTTTCAAGTCTTCTTCGAATGACTTTTTGTGATTTATTACATGACAGGCTATTTTCTAAGCTCATAAAATATTTTATTTGTCGTTGGCTGTAGGTATTTATCGCATTTAATTGCTGGCAACTAAACAAAACATGTTCACATTTCGAAATAAAATAAATGTAAACAAACCATATGACAGGTGAAGTAGGGCTAGCACGCAATCAATATAATTATAAAAATTTAATGTGCCTAAAATAATCATCTCGTTTTTTTATTGTTAACGAGTTTACGATACGTGGGTCAAACAATTTTGCATACCGCCTAGGAATTTTGACTCCTCATATTGATATGTCATATTTTAAGTTTGGTATGTATATATTTTCAATGTCCAAAATTTAAATAAGCTTCTATATCATTTACAGAATTAGATTAAAAAATCTGAAAATAAAAATTAACTATTTTTAATTTTATCAGACCAATATTATTAGTCTGGCCAACGAAAGCTGAACCTTACGAATTTAACTTTAATTGACCATCTAATTGAAACATCCATTAATTAATTATTTTGCAGAAATCATCAAACTGGGTAGAACTGTGTTTTGATATGCCATATGATAAAATGTATACAAAAGAAAGACTAGATAATCGCCTTAAAATCAACCGTACGGATTTATCTCTTTTATATATTTCTATCTTACTTGAAATAGTCAGTGGAACAACTAAAGGTCAATAGTAATAATAAATCCTTCTACTATTTTTAATAAGGAGCATGAAGATACAGGAATTAAAATATTAAAAGATATTTTTTTTACTTTCTTGTCCATTGAATATAATATTGTATTGAAAAACAAAAATATCTCACATATTTTTAGTGTTTCTGTACCATATTAAATTTTACGGCTTAAGATTACTGTTTACGACAGTTTACTGAGGAGAAATCAAGTTTTAAGTTTTCTTAAGTACGTATAAGCAAAAAAGGTCAATAAAAATATTTTACACAATTGTATTAAGTTTTTAATTCAGAAAAAAAAAACAAAAATCTACCACTTGTTAATCAAAAATAGAGACGAAAACATAAACCTGACGATGGTAAGGCTAGAATTGTAAAATTATTTTTAATCTAAAGCAAATATTACAGAAATAATTTGATACTATGTTAAGTTTATTTAATAAGTGCCGTCCAATCATAACGACGTATCTAGCTTTTAATAACTGGGTACGCGGTAGGATTTATAATTACATGTTATGTCGTTAAACCCGTACTACTAATTAGTCTCATTTCCGGGATTAATTTATTCGATAACCTATTACATTTTGTACATATTTATGAAATGAATATTAATACAAATTTGCATTACGGGCCGGTATTTAAATTATCTTGTAAAATGTCGATTTTAAAGTGTTTGTAAAATATTCTTTATATATTATTATTACTTAATTAAGTAACAAATCTTCTTTTCAAAAGAAGAGAAGGCCTTAGCTCAGCAGTAGAACGTTTACTTTTTTTCGTTTCATTATGTATGTACACAATGTATGTTAAGAAATTGTAATAAGAATTTTTAAATTATTCACTTCATTTACAGTTTTTATAACTAGGTAATGTATTATTTGCAATAATAATGATAAAAGTGTTTAATAATATTTTTACGAATAATAAATACGTAACAGTACTAAATATTTTTTTGTGTACGCAACAGTTGTATAATTTGCATATATTAGCTAATGCAATACATAATAAGATGCGTCATTTTTCACGCTTTATTTACTGAATTGATCACCGTATCAGAAATAACCTATAAAGAGGGATACTTTTTACACGATTTGAAATAATACCTGCATTATGATTAATGCCATTTGCGCGTATCATATCGCGGGCAAGCGATAGCTTAAGAGTATATAACAGGCTCTTCCAAAAATATATGTATCCAGTGTTGGGAATTTTTTGTGAGCGCATCTCAAAATTTGCTATAAAATTAAGGTGTCAGTCAGAAGAACCCGCTCCTTTTGTTCTTTATTTTCATTGAAAAGAATAGAACGGGCGTTAAGATGAAGCCATACCAAAATGTTTATGCATGAAGTATAATTCAATATTGTCGAAACACACATTAAACAACATTTATTGTTTCCTCTATTTACTGAAAAAAATATTATTGCTTCAAAGTACTCATATTAATTTACAAAAAAATTTTAGCCAAAAGTCCATATTTAACAGATTATTAAAATAAATTATGCTTTCGAATCACGCCTTGATCTCAAAACGTATAATCGTATAAATCTGACACAAGAATGTAAATCAAAATTTCTAAGAAGGTCCCGACTCAGTTTTTAATAGCTGGGCGTTGATGGCCCTATCCTTGGAATATTAGTCAAGGTGAATTGTCGCCGAAGTATGTATTTCAACGGTCACGCACGATTGTACACGCTTCACTACTTGATATGGTCTTCACTCCTTTATATATAATAGCTAGTATGCACTAAAAATAAAATATATTTAATCTAAATTTATCCTGTGTAATAAGTACTGCCATCGCGTGAATGTCCCCCCGTCATTTACTCATGTTCAATTTAAGCATGAGCGGTGTTGGTAATTTCGCTCGATATCGTGACTTAAGAACAGTTATAGGTATATCTATTTATATAATCTCATCTTAGGGATCCGCGAAACAAATATATATTAAAAGACATGCTTTAGTTTGGAATATGTAGATAATTGATTTACTTAAGATAGTTTTGGACGGGTCAATAAGTGTCTAGTTTAACTCAATCTTAAATTATTATAAAATATAATTTCGCCACCGATGAAAGAAAAACTTGAAAAAAGGAATTATTTTTACTTTATGTCACGTAAGGTTTATTATTTTCAAAGAAGTACGAGTAAAGAGCGTTCAGGATTCCGTAAAGCTGTGACTTTTCCAAAACAATTATCCAAAAGTTCACGGTCCGACTGCAAATTAATCAGAGATCGCTAAGATGTTGTAGTAGGCAAAACCATTATATTGTATTCAATAATTACTTGACATGTGAACACTGTCAGCAACGTGCAGTTTAATTTGCTCATTATTTATAAAAAGAGAAGTTGATTACAGATCTTGCTAGACCGTTTGAGTAGAGTAGAGTTTTCGAGAAGATACGACTAAAATTATTTCAAAAATGTAAATTAAAATATACAGTACTTTTGACTTGTTTTGCAAGATTAAATTAATTTATTTAGGCTCTACCGAGAGGAACCAGCTAGAAACTCATTAATTACTCTTTTCCGACAGTCATGTTACATAGGTAATTAAATACATATTTATGTATTGCTGTTTATTAAGCAAACCAGACTAACTTTTATCAAAACTTTATAAAGTATTCACATTTTGAACATCCTCACAGTTGGGTATCAAAGTAAAAATAATAATCAATCAATCATATTAAAATTACGACAACTTAAAGTTGAAGATAATAATTAAAGATGAACGTGCATATGAAATATGTTCTTTTTTTATAATATTATGTAAAACATCGTTTACATTGCAAATTAAAATAGTCACAGGTTTTGTCGGGGGCAATAAACTAGTTAAAAGACGTAGGCTTTGGTGCAGAACTAAGCGAAGGCAATCCCGAGAGAAGCCGGAAACGAGAGGAAAGCAAGCAACAATGGTAATCATTTGTGCAATTGTGTAATACGGTGGGAGGTATAAAATTATACAATGTAAAAAAAGGAGTTTCCCATAGCTCATTTCTCTTTACACCTTCAATTATTCTTTACGCCTACAATTGATATATTTTTTTTAATAAAAATACAAATCGAATCAAAATTACTAAGTGAATACATGTACATAAAATGTTCTAAATTATTTCTCGTGAATGAAATGCAATAAACGCGCTCACAGGATCGCAATCGCTACGTTCGAAAACACCTGAAGCGAGTTTGAGTCAATATTGATTGAGTAAATATTGATAACGCAGAACTGGAGAATAGATGCTAAGCATTGAACTACAAAAAAAACTTATTATAAACATAAAAAGATTTTTGTTTGAATAAATATTTGGTATTAAGGCGAGTTCGGTCTTAAATTTATACAACGTAGGGATTGTTTTGATGTTCATTGTGTTCGTGAGAAAGCATCGATTGGCGGCGCAGATGGGCTATTCAGATTGAATTTACGATATTTCAAAATCACGTTCATAACCTTGAACCCACGACAAGCAAAATTCACACTTTGTTTTATTATTTCAAGTTTATTTGTGGTGTATGCGTAGATAGGATTATTTAAGATAAGCTTTTGTCGATTGTGTAAGCATTGTAAGCGACTTTTAATGTGTTAAGGTTTTTTTATAGCAATATGTGTGAACCAAACATTTAACGTGAAGATAGCTAGATAGATACTAGGTACTGTACTGACTGATTATTACAGTTTAAACTATATATGTATATGCTTATACTTATGAGGATTTTCCATTCCGATTGGATTGGTGTTTGGTTAGGAAATATAGATATGTATATATATAATATTTCATTTATTTTAATTTTTTTTGTATATGTAAGTGGTCACCAACGCCCATAGACATTGGCATTATAGGAAATGTTAACCATTGCTTACTTCGCCAATGTTTGATTTCGCCAAACTTTTATTTCGCTAATGCACGAGCAACCTTGGGTACTAAGATGTTATGTCCCTTGTGCCTGTTATTACACTGGCTCACTCACCCTTAAAACCGGAACACAACAATAACAAGTACTGCTGTTTAACCGTAGAATAGCATTTATTATATATATATGATGTACTAAAAAGGACTTTGTGAAGTTTTGAGTTTTAGGAGTTGCGTTATTCCTTTGTAATCTTCCACTTCATCCAATCAAACACTTCAATGTATACATGTTTAGCAACTAAGAAAGTAAAGTGGAAAAATGTATCGCTTCAATAACGCGTAAACATTCAATGTATAAGCCGCGAACGTTTTGTTTTATTTAGTGTTTCAATACTGTAATTTAAACACAATTATTTGTCTATACTCGGCGTAATTACAGAAGCATCTTTATTTGTTACACTCGTATTTTATAAATATATTGCATTTGTTATTTGTAACTCAAAACAGAGATACTAAAAGTACTGTAAACACGGCAATGACCTCTCTTAATTATTACCTCGCGAAACAACGTAATGATGCAACTTCATGACGTTAAGACAGGTCTTTATCCGTTGAATTATAATGTTATAACGGAAAAAGTGAGATAAGGTAAGTTAACGTGAATTTTACATTAAGCGAGTTAAAATAAACTTAGACATAAACTTATATAGTATAGAAAATACTAATTTTGCTAAGTATGTTTAAAATAAGGGGCTGTCGAAATAGGTTTCGATGAAAATTATAGGGGGGAGATTGAAGTGGTCCCTACGTAGCGCACAACACCGCTCAGTTCTGACACCTCTCCCAGACGGACCCTGCGAGCCTCCGCCAGTTATAACGGGAAACTATCCTACCTCGATCACTATAGCGGCTCCATGAAGTAATTGCTTAAACACATAATCACCTATGTCACGACAGCGCGAGACGAATCAATATCACAGTGTCTTATCCGCGAAGATCAAACCTAATAACGGCCGTGCGCTGCCTCAGAAGTATGGAATTATGATAAATATATTTGCTAACCCATAAGAAAGGGAATGCGATAACATCTACTTTGAAATTAATGAATGAACCTAATAAAAATTCCGATGCAAGGCACGCATGCAATCGGTATCTCAAATCTTGTTTGAGATTCTGCATCCTGAGCGTTGAAATTGTTTTGTAGAGCGCACAAAAATGAAAAATAGATAATGTACAAGTAATGCAGTTATACTCGTGTCATTAATTTTAACCACAATGAGATTATTTGTATGTAGTTATATAAACGTATTATGCATGCCTAGATGTAATTGTATGATAATAATGAAACACATTAATTTCTTAACCTAAATCATACAAGATGGATCAATTGTATTGACTTATAATATAAAAACCAAACAGAAATTAATTTTTATTATTTTTTATATTATTAAATTAAAATTAGCGACAAAAGAGAAATTCTCTTGGATAACTATTATAACCGATGTGTACCTACTCATCATGGTATGGAAAAATAATATACATTTCATGTGATTATATATGTACACAGATATATATATTTAACATTTATAAAAAAATAATCAAGTATGTATACAACCCTGATGCCATTTTATAATAACAGATTATATTAAAAAGTATTACCTATCCCTATTAAGTAATAATAATGACAAACGTAATGGAGATAAGTAAAACAATATAATTGTTATGGAGCTCGCGCGAACCGGTCTGGCGTGATTCTTCGGAATGAGTTGGCGGACAAAAACCACATAATCCTGGCACCGGTAACGATCGGAATAATTCAAAACTTACTGAGAAAGCCGTCTTAGTTAAGAGTGCAATTAAAACATTCAATATTGAAAGGGTCTGCATATATCTAACTTTTTCTTAAATTAGAGGCCTTATTCTTTTATAAATGTTGTTTTTTAACACGGATTTGCCTCTTTTTTCATCATAAATTTGATATTCAAAAGAAGAAGACACAACATTGTTTAATTTTATAGGTAAAGCCTTTATTTGTATGAGATATTTTCTACACATATTATAACTCATCTTTATTTTAATGTAAATAAAAATGTAAAAATATATAAGCTAAAGTTTAAGCATATTTTGTATGTAGGCTAACAATGTTTTCGAATTCAACAATCTAACTTTCAAAATAGTAAATATATTTATTTTAATTTAAGAAGTTTCAATAGTGAAACATAAGCAAGAGTATAAAAATAGATTTTAATGGTGGATTATTTTGCAATTCCAATTTAGAGTCAAAAGTTTTTTTCAATGCGAGACGAGACGATAATAATTCGTTTGTGTGTTCCAAGTAAGAAAATATATCAACGAGATTTTTTTTTTAAATTATTATTAATGTTTGTGAAATTGCTTCATTATCGATAGAATTTGCGAATAACGATAATAAGCTGTGTCTATATTTGTGTATTTTACTTTAATATTGTTTCGGACGTACGTGGGGTCTTCTTGTAGCCACTATTCAAATGTCGGAGTCAAGTACTCGTTCAATTAAACGCTGTCCGAACCTCAGTAACATCTCACGAAAAAAAACACGTTCGAATCTCGCTTCTTTTGTTCCCTTTGTAGCTATTAAAGCAATATCAACTTTTTTTTCATAAAATAAAACTGTGAATTTTATTTTATCGAGTTGCATCGCATCGCGCGCCAACGTAACTCATCCGATGTAAAACAATACGATAGGCATCGGTTGAATGCGATTAAAAAGAGATTTAAAAACGTTCCTGGAGGCATTGAGGCAATTTAACTTTCTTCTAGTTAATTTTAAGTGCAGTGTCTTGTTGTGAATGGTTCAATAGTATCGAATATACATTGTGCCTTCAGATAGTGTTCAGATACCCTCTTATCGCGTATAATATGTCGAATATACCTGATAGGCTTTATAAAGTTATCTATATGGATGCAATGCGAATAAATAATTTTTTCGAAATAATGCATTCAACAGCTCCGTTGAACCAGTGGCTAGTTAAAGCCTTAAACTTTAGGTCGGGGATGATCAAAAAGTTATTGTCAAGGAATTCTAGTTAGCAGTCCAGATTTGGCAGTGGCTATACTCTCGGGCTTTGGAAAGCACGTAGTCGGAATGGAGAGTGCAATTTTATTTGAGAATAACTTGTGTATTATTGAATGCCTTCTGTATTTGGCTAGTCATCGAAGAATGGCATGTCCTAAGGCCGTCCTGGAGGCCATCGTTATGGATAAATAAATTTATTTCAAAAAATTAATAACAAAATAATATGGTAACAAACGTGTAATTTTATATTTAGAGTATTTATACAGTGTAAGGTGCTCTGACCACGGCCCGGTGGCCGTGCGACGAATAAACAGAGTGCCACCAATTATCGTGGCTCTCAAAGGCACATACTTAGAGTGATGCAGCGGCGGCGCCTTTCAAGTCCACCGCGCAGTTTCCATGCTTTTATTTCTGGATAAATCTAATGTTGAACTGGCCACTTATTTTCTTCATAGCGTAAAACTTTACAATGATTTTAGTGATGGATTATTATTTTTATATAATTTTAAATCTCTGTTTTTTTTTAGTTTAGGAATTTTTTAACATAATCATTAATGAAAAATTTAAGAAAAAATATACATAATCCTATTTTTTTTATTGATAACACAAACTCATCAGTAGCTACCCAACAAAAAAAACATAGAAAGTCCGTTGACAAGCAGGGAAGTAAAGGTACTGAACTGTTTATCCTTTACCTATTTATATATAGAAGCTAGGGTTAAACCTACTCTATGTAATCTATTACTGGTGGTAGCGCTTCATGCAGGCCCGCCTGGTGAAGTACCACCCATCACTTATTCTACCGTCAAAGATTTGTATTAAATTTGTATTACTTTGTATTACATTGTTCTGGTTTGATTATTGAGTGAGCTAGTATAATTACAGGTACGATAAACGTCTGTAATCCCACGGTTGGCAGAGAAATTACAGATTGGTGATGATTTATATTTCTTACATGGCCAATATCTGGTCAGGGTTCACCACTTATTACAATTAGGTGACCTATTAGTTTCCCGGCTGTAACGCATGTGTTATAATTTTTTTAATTTACTTTAAGGAAGAAGAAAGAAATTTTAGAATACTGTAAAAACAATTTATTTGGTTTTTTACATTTTTGTTAGCAAAGAAAGAAAAAAAACGTTTTGGGAATAATTTAAACGTCGAATGATAATAAATAATATGTATAACATAACACTTTACGTGACAACGATGATTGTGACATAATAAATACTATTTGTATAAATATCATACTCTATTGGCGCGATCCAGAGCAATCGTTATTTTACTTTAGCAAGTTCCTTATAAGTGAAAATGTTTTAATTACGTTAGACAATTATTTTAACGAGCACTAGATATAACTGCACCAACAAAATCTTGGCCCATTTACAAAAAAAAAAGAAATGATCTCTTTTATTTATGCCTACCACAGGGTGACAGATATTACATAAATAATTAAGTAATATAATAAATAAACACTTTGTCTGCATTGTATCCAGTTTAGCTTATGGTGAGATTGCTCATAGTTCAACCAAGCCTGTCGTCTATGCGGAACGTTGATTAAATTTAATAACATTACACGTACATGTTGATGAAATACTTCATATTTTAATTAGGGTTCTGTACATCTAATGAAAGGAAAGAAGCCTTGAAAGATCAATTTCATCTCAACACAGACTTTACTGCGAATGTGACGGATGGTCGAATCGAATGTGAATTGTAAGTGAACGATTTTTTTAAACGATATTTTTGAACGAATCGTTCCTGCAGCAATTCCAAATTTAACCTAGCCTGTACATCAAATTATTGGGCTAAATTTCCTCAAAGTATTCATCATGATTGTTCTTAGGTGTCTAACCTGACTACGACTGCTAATATATATTAAACAAGCCTCCGATAAAATAAATTGAACACAAATTTAACATTTTTCTAATTTCGTAATTCGATAAAAAAGTCGATAGTCAATTCTTTTTTCAAAAAAAGATTTTTTATAAAATAGTAACAAGTAATAGGATGAGTTATTAATATACATGCATCTTAAATAAAGTCGTAAATTTGAATATAAATCACTAAAGCATGAAACTCGTAAGGTGTGAGATCACCGCCATCGCGATATTTTACCTTTTTTTTGATCATGGCTGTCGGTCTCTTATAGCTGATAGCAACACGCATATTAACCGAGTGTTCGTAAAAACATTTTGCTGGGTTTAGTTTTTAGAATCAAATATTTTGTATTTCTATGTTTCAAGTTTCTAATCGTCTATCTTTAAAAATTGCATATAAAGTAAAAAAAAACTGTTTTCCCACTGCCGTACTAAGGCCTCGTTTTGAGAATAAGGTTATAATAAAATAAAAAAATAATTATTACGATTATAAAAATATATATAATTATTAATAAAATTACTTTATTAATAATTTGGCGATGAAATTACATTATTAATAATTTGTTAAAGGAAATTGACCTAGCTTTATTATCTCTTGCACTTCCCAATTTACGAAATAGCGTTTTTAAATAAGAAAACTTTCGACGACCCCTTGGACCGGAGAAGAATTCGCAACGACCGCAACAAGAACAAATCGAACAAACGCAACTATAGTACGGTACGATTTGCCGAGATAACTCCCGTGTCGTAGCGAACGGGTGCGCGGGCGCCGAGCGTCCGTCCGCCGCCGGACGTCCGTGCCCGTACCGCCTTGTCGGCGAAACGAGTCCCAGAGATGTTGTGACACCATTACTGATTCACCTTTTACAATTATTGAGAGACTCGGACTTGGGGATTCAATGTACGCGATGTTTAAGGATCCGGTCGTTGAAACATCGCCACCATTGTTTGTGTAGACGAGCGCGCGGGACGCGTTGCTGTTATAAGGGGGGGTTCTGGAGAGCGCGCGTTCAGTGTGCCCGAGTGTCCCGTGTTGCGTGTGCGCAATCTAGCGCGTGATCCCGCAATAGTTAGAAGAAATTCAACCGTCTCTATCAACATGCTCTTACTCGCCAGCTTTTTCCTGCTCTTCGTGACTACGCTTGGGCCAGTTGCAGGTATGTCTTACTAATGTCCCTTTTTTTAAATAATACAAAGGTTATTTTTAAAATAATCTAAAACGGTCCGATAACAAATTATTAAATTAAAGTCCATTTATTTGGGACATGTTAATTATCTGCTCATACTCTTAAGCGGTGACTACTTTAATATGTGACGACAATCGCTGTAAATTATTCTAATCGACGACTACATGTGATTAGATGACAATTTAATTTGGTAACACGATCAATAGTTGAAATAACCTGCAACTAGAATACGTGTAAAATGCAATGGACAATCTAATCACAAATTTTGGAATTAATCTTCATTTTTTAAGAATTATATTCTTGAAAAATACAATGAGTTGACAATGAGTCTTAGTGTAAGGGTAATATCAAAGAGTCCTAGAATTTTAAATGTTTTAATTCAATAGCATTTGTTAAAAATTTAAAGTTTATACGGTAAATGTATTATAATTATTAACTAATAAGCATGAACTTAACAAGCATTTCCCGAATGGCTAGAAAAACTGACTCTAATCAGGATGTAATAAAAGAAGGAATGGTTAACGTTTCAAGTTTATGACTTCTTGAGATCGCTGCTGTGACCCGCGGGTCCTCGACCTTCATTGTTCTGTTTCTATCACAGTACAATGGCAGTAGGCAGCTCGCAAACATCTCAACCTCAAATTACAATATAGACTCAATAGCATATTTTAAACTTCCACAAATTTCAAATATTCGTAATTATTTTTTAGAGAAACTACCGTATACCGTAGATAATTGTTGTTTATTTTATAATTATTGTTATATACACTTACAAATAAAATAAACTTACATAAAATAAAGAAAATACTGAAACATTTCTGAAGCGTTAAATGGCTCGCAATAAAAACCATTTGAATTAAGATTAGAATAAGAAAATATTATAGAAGACATAAAAATTATCAAATATATCATAAATTTGATTAGTTCATAAGAAGCAATATTATGTATTATAAGAATTGTATTATACTCTGTAGTTATTCAAAGATGTAAAATCGCTAAACAACGTATATAAGTAAGGCCGTAAAAAAATAAGGCAGTAAAAATTCAATAATTTCACTTGATTGGAATCACAGATAATATATAGTATCAATTGATTCTGTTAATATATAATTTAGAGCAAACAAAAGTAATTGTTTTTTAGCAAGTACTTAAAATTAAACTATTTCTAATAATATAATGATTCTAAAAAACTCAAATTCAATAAAAGTATTTTGATCATGGCGATTCAATGTCTAATTATTTTTCTGTGGGATAACCAGCGTAGTTTTATTAAATTTAAGTCGTCCAGAAAACGGAACCACTTTCCTATTCGCTTCATATTGATTCAAGTGCGTCCACTGCTATGCAGACAAGTGCACTATACTAAAAAAAACAATTAGCTTCGTAGGAAGTCTTCTCTAATATTTTTTAGTTATTTTTAGATACCATTTACAAAGTAAGAAATTAATTATGAAATTACTGTTTTAAAAGTAGTCAAGTAATTTATAAAAAATATATTTAATTTCAATTTACTTTGAATGATAATGGTATAATATACATAAATACACGTATTATTTACATTGCATCATTTTTCAAATTGCGTTACACGTCTAAAAAAACTGCTTAAATTAATTAAAACCTTTTTTTATATTTATAAAATGCGTACATATGTCGTAATGATTCGTGTAAAAAAATGTAGAGTCATTGACACTTTATTCCTCTTGCTCGAGCAATGTTAATATTGGAGTGGAGCGAATTACCTCATAAAAATTACTTCATAATCCTACGAAAGTTCTCAAGACTTGATTTATTCAAATCAACAACGTTGTGAGCGATTTTGCTAATGAGGCGTATCCGCGGTATCAGACAGGTTATCGACAGCAGCAAAAACTGTGGAACGGAAGTTTTGTCGAGAAAAAATAGCGAGGGGTGATGAAGAGCGACGACAGGTGCGAGTTCAACGGCCAGCGGATAGTTGCCGAGGACAGACACGTACCTTTGCAGTTTCTAAGGAATAAAATTATATCTTATCTGTATAAGTCTCCGATGCCTCGCAACGCCACTACCGGTCTTGTAAATAATGCGGTAGTGATATTTTTATGACTCCACCGTGGTCTTTTTTACAGCTGTAACGTGTGCTCAGTCTGTGTCAATGACATAAAGCTCGTCAGATCTCTTACGATTAGCATTCCATTTCTTAGCATAATTGCAGTCCTCATTATGCAAAAATGTTGTAATGTTAGCTAACATTTAATATAAGAAAATAGCTTTCGTATATAAGCTATTATAGAACATTATGCACTTCCGCTCGATCTGCATGATATAAATAGTTTTTATTTGAAATATTAAAAATTCTCACTTCATCGTATTCATATGTATATTAGTATATGGCCGTAAGTAATGGCGATAGCGTGATTGTTGTGTAAATTGGTTATTTCAACAATTTTCTTTTACGAGGCCCTTATATGTCTATTCAACGAGAAACATAAAAGATAATTCTAATGAGAGTTCGCCCTTTGTTTTTATTGTGCTCAAAGTTATTTAATGTTCATTACAAGTAATAAATTTTGAAATTAACGATCTTAACGAAAAAGGTTTTTTGTAACGTACTCGTACATAATAAAATCGGATTAACTTGAGATCGGTTCGATGCCGAAGGGTTTAGAAATTAAATTTATTGTGATCCTTCAATACTTTTTTGTCCCTATATTTTGAACTTAGTCCGCAAGAGACGGTGATTATAATATCAAATTACGGGGTGCTCATATTTTTTGTCAATATATATGGATTTTAGACACTAAAGCTATTTTATAACATTTTATCTTACGTTTTTTTTTAAATATTAATTTATATAATAGCTAAAAAGGTTATTGATAAAATTGAACATTTTTGAAAATTTGCTGTTCTCAAAAATACCACCAACGGTGAACAACTGTTTGCCTGGTTGAACAAGTCCAGGTCGGTATCGGGTTTGATGACTAAAAATAGTCTGGTTGGTGCATTCCAGCACAGGGACGAGTGCGGCGCGGGATCGCAGCTCGTCCTTGGGTTTGTATACTGCTCGTTTGTTCTTCATTATCTTGATCCCTTTTTTGTGTTTCGATCGTTATCCGACCGCGAACGATTCGATTGACGTTCCCACGGACGGGGCTCATCAACAAAATTTGATAGAACTTTAAATTGCAATTTTTTTTTACGGTACATTAAGCAATAATTTGCGGTTGCTCGAATTATTACTTTGAGTCTGAACCAGTTTCGTTCAACTTAGTTGTCCGTCTTTTCTTAGTAGCTAAAAATATGACCTGTAGGTGTATAATTTTGTTAATTAAATTATGAATTCATATCAATCAAGTTTGTCGTAAAATTACGTTAAAGTAAGTCGCGAAAGGGCGGGAAACGTGGTTACGGCCGTGAAATGGGGTCTACCTTGCCCTTGTACTTGGCGGCAACGTAATTTGCCCGGAGAGGGCGAGTTATTGCGACCGATACGAGCGACTGGTTTGCGTTATGCAATCATGTAATGCAGTGCACATTCGCACACATGCTTAAGCGCCGCTCGCCGCGAGGCAAGTCGTTCTTCTTACATCCTGGCGCTAACTTATTACCTCTATAAGTAGTATTTAACATTGTAAGTACGGTCGTTATAGATATATTTTATTATTTAATATATTTGAGATCGTAATTTTATGTTTTAAGAAAAAATAATGAAATGGACATTTATAGGCCGTTTGTATGTCAGATTGATTATTTCTACTATATTTAAGAAAGACAAGCGGAATGTGTTACGCTCGCTCGAATCGTCATAATAATAAATACCCCCCGTAGTGCTTTAGAATTATACTACGGCTAGGATTACTATTTTTAGAGACTAAGTTCCTTACAATGACCGGTCGTATACCTCTGAATCACAATTCACTTGCAATCTATTCAAAAAAGCCTGTTTCTTCTTTCTCTTTTTTATTTAAAGCGTTCTATTCAAGTATGTAACTCGGTATAAATTTAAATTTGAATCTTAAGAAACAATGACAATGAAAACTTACAATTTAATAACATATCACACTGGATTAATTTATTAAATAAGTTCCTTTTGTTCAAATATCAGAAGACGCCAAAAAAATGGTTTTAAAAAAGCTATTTTTTTTAAATATCCCGCTTGTAATTTTTAAAGATTCCCTATTATTATAATCCTAATGAGTTTATTTTATTACTTTCGCGTAATCACTGCGCCACGATGGCAACATTGTGCAAATGATAACATGTAATATCGAAATAACATTTTATAAATTGAAATTGTTGTTGACAAAACTAATTTATCTTAACTATTTCGATATACATAGAGAAGAACAATAATTAAAGATTCTAATGTGATTATTGAAAGCATCAATACTATCAAAATATCATTGACCATAGTAATAGCTAATTAATGCTAGTATATGTCCCACAGCTGGGCCTTCACGCCTCTTCATGAGCTTACTCCATCACGCTAAGCAAATGCGTGATGGTTGCAGAAATCGTTTCAAATCATTTTTACATAGATTTTAATATGTTAGGCATTTTTAGAGTTATGCTAAAATTGTATAAACCAAATCATAAAAAAGTAAATAAATAATGAATGAATAGAAAATCGTGCAATTGCCGACGATAAAAATTCCTATAAGGGCTATTTGCGCAATGTTTTCCATAAGTGGATGTCGTGCTGCGTAACAACCTATTATAGGCAGTGTTATAGACACTTGTGAATAAGCATATAAATCTACGATTTTATTTCACTAGAATAATGTAAATATCATGCAAATTCCATAACATCCCCGCTGCTACTGAAGTATGTATAAATAGCGAAGTCAAGTTAACATAAACACCTTGCTTTTTGTAAACTATTACTATTAATTCTCGGGGTATTTTTTTTTTCAAAAGAATTACTTTTATGGTATGATGATATTATGAATTCATAATAAACTAACAATATATACGACTAATGTTTAAATGTTATTTATATACATTTAAATAAATAAAAAATAAAATGTAAGAATTTATATAATTTACATATACATATTATTTTTTTATTTTGTATCGAATCGTTCTTCTTTAGTAACTATTCATCAAGAATTGATTTATTCAAACAATGTCGATTGTTTTCGTTAAATTAAACGTCATAAAACCAGGTATTGTGTTATTAGTATTCGTTAACAAACTGTCTCGTGACGGAATCTTAAGTACCATGTAATAATAACGACAACTTCCTCCCATTCATTCAGGAATATAACACGAATTTTGTGCGCTATAAAATTTATGTACCCACACCGGAACTTAAGATCCGATCTCGTACCTATGTATCATTTGTGCAATGAATTAATTAGTAGGCCTAGTAAAAAGTAATGTAACTCGTGTAATGTAATTTTCTAGTTATTTTAATGTATTCAATATGATTTGTATTATCCGTGTTAAATGTAATTTATAAAAGTCAATTCTATGTAGTTTTTTGTTATATTAGTTAACCCTATCACCCGAATGTCTAACGTTGAAAGTTTTATTTAAATTGAACTGGTGATTTATGAGATTATGGCGTTCAATTGTAATATAATATAAATATTGAAGTAATAGATAACTACTTCTCAGCAACAGACAACTTTCAATATTAAAAAAAATATACTAATATTTCTGGAGTAATTTAAACAAAATAAAAGACCTACTTACTGGATCTATCATATACATATAACATGCATGTTTCAAAATATCTCATGTTTATAATGCTTAATTTCGTAACTTTTTTTTCCTTTCACAAACATTTATAAAAATATTGAATTGACATTCTGAAAGGTATCAGATCCTTAACATTTAGGGCACATGAAGTTTCAAGCCGAATAATAATGTAAGTTTAGGCACTTCAGTTTGCTTGGAATGGGTAGGCAATTTGTTTGAAATATTTGCTATCAAACGATATATTGTGATGCGTCATTCGCGAAGTGTTCCATAGTTTTGGACAAGGGGCCGTTAGAAGCGCGTCCGGTATGAGTCGTTGGATGAGCAGGCGGAAATCTACGGGCTCGGGGCACTCACCCGGTAACATTGACTTGTTGCCGAATATGTAAATGTTAGGGAGCATCCAAACCTAACCATGTTTTATAATATTTAGACATGGGTTTTGCCAGAATTATGTAATATTTTAGAGGCTTAGGGAACAAGAATAAAAGAAAATTGAACGTTTAATATATGCTGTATTATAAAAGAGTTTTATATAGTATTGAATGTCGCATCCTGGTTGGTGCCGAGCGAGTACGTGTCGGGGGTGTCGGCGTCACATCAGTATGCATTGAGCAACATCTACGACGTGACCCGCCTTTTTGTCTCATGCTCTCTTCATACGTCAAAACTAGTATCATTCAATGCACTGTTTGTAAAATGCATCCATCAGATCCTAATATGACATTTGAATTTCGTGTTCAACATAAAATTATATTTACGACCTTATTTTAAAAAATGTTATATACGTTACATTTAAGTAACGTAAGTATATAATTTTCATTGTAATTTATCCGATTTTTGGTAGCCGAGAATGCCAGCAATTCGTTTTGAGTTCCTCGGTGATAAATCATTACTTTTCTAGAAGGATGAATTGTAATCCTGTTGTGTGCCTTTATATTTGTGTTCCTCAACGTTATATTCGTTTCACGTCTTGAGAATGAACGATGATATTGACTCCAAGCCAATTTTATTCGCAAATTTATTTCTTAATGTTTTCATTATTCGTTCATCTTTTTCCTATTCTTATTCGTATGATAAAAATATCCTTTATATAGTAATCGCCGGAGGTAGGAATATGTAAAAACCAGTAGTTATTTAAAGGTTCCTACAAGTTTACGTAAATAATCAAGATTCATACATTATTACTATAATGATTGTTATAATAATTATGTCCACGTATTGGATAAATACTCAATATTTGGACATAATTATTAAATTCAAGTAATCGTTTAAAAACGAATACAGATTTTTTTTTAAATTTCACATTTTTTATAAGTTCAAAATATAAAAGGAGTTTCATAACGCGAACAGGTTGCTCACTGTTCGAAGAAACAGACGACTCGAAAATATTTAACTGCAATAAAAGAAAACATTACGTCAGAGAAGTTGTCGTCTGGAGACAAAAAGAATAAGTCGAGAAATGCGCGACATTGTATATGCATGAGGTTGCATTATGCATGGATTCCAAGGAGACGGGAAGACGAGACAAGTAAAACCTGGCTGATACGATAACCAATTCCATTAACTCTGTAATTGACAGCTTAAGTATTATACTCGAACACGCTTCTACAAAAACATGTACATATTAGAAAATAATAAGACATTTTGCCATCGCCATTCCTATTATCATTTTTCATTGTATATTACTAGATTCCGCCGATGGACCTTATATCCTTTACTGTACTCCTAACAACGTATATGCAAAATTTCATATTGATCAATTGAGAATAACCGGCAATAGAAACTAATGAATACGGGGTTTTATTTGATTAATAATAAAATAAAAACACGGTTACGACACGTTACAAAATTATATTTTTTCAATTTAACTCAATTTTGATACGATACTGTTTCCTTCAAATAAAGTCAATGTTACTTCTAGTAAAAGATAAAAAATAAAATCGTTAGTCATTATACTTGAGAGAAAATAATATATATTAGTGTTAAATATTCCTTGAAGCAATGTGCAAATGAGGAGGATGCAGATTATGTTCTGTGGTCATCCGTTTACTCATCGACAGACACAGGAAATACAACTTGCATTAAATTTATTTATATCGATATGGAAGCTTTAAATCAAAATAAAGGCGTTATAAATTAAACTTAACGACTTAGAATTATATCGTTCGAGTTAGTCGGTGTCGTATACAAACACGTACAACTTGAGAGTAGTTTCATTATTTGGCGTTATAAAAGAAATTTTCCAAAGGTCAAAGGCACTTATTTCACCATGATGCTGCACTGTGTGTTGGTAAATACATTTGTCATAGAATTTAAATTTAAACGATACAGCAGATTTCCTAGCGATGTTTTCCTTCACCGCCGAGCACGATATAATTTGTAAATAAAAATTAACTACATAAATATTTATCCTCGGTTAATATTCATGCTATCCATCTTGGTACTCATAAATAACCATGCCAACTATTAACATTATCAGATTTAGATAAGTTTTTAATATATCTATATATTAGTTGGTTTAATGAACTTTACTCGCCACATGAGGTCCCTATCTTCTAAATACCTTAATATTATAGATAAACGTAATGTATTATACTTAGAATAAGTTTATTACGACTTAAAATAAATCCCGGTAAGCCAAGCCACAACAGGAGGTCGGTAATCAATGAATTTAATTACATAATATCGGAACAGAATGGTCCGACCGCAAAACGTGCCGGTCTGTATGAATTTGATGTATAATTTAAAGGTTTTTATTCGCATAGATTTTAAATGAACTAGCACTATAACTATAACTAACTATCGTAATATAATTTTGAGACAAAAATAAGTGTATATTTTATTTATAATTTATAAATTATACAATAGCCTTTAATTTAGGAGCACAATAAATAGTTTACCTACATATGTATTAATAACATGCCAAGTTTACGAGTATATTACCTTTTTCTATAATGATATTAACAAAAATAGGAGTTAACCTAGTATATTTCGTGATATAAACCTTTATAAAAATATATTTAATTCGTATACTATTTCTTAATCATGAATTGTAATATACTTTTAACATTGTTACAGCTCAGAGGATAACTACGATACAACTTGATGGCGTACAATACTTTATATCGAGGATGAACCCGTACAGCCCCGAGCTGAACTATTTTCTGGCTTATCAGTATTGCAGGTGAGGCCACTTTACATTGCCAACACTAGTGTACTGCGTATCGAATCGACCATCGAGGTACTTAACAATGACACACCTCCATAGCTTAACCACAGTCGTATCATATTTCTCTCGGCGCGTTCGATAGACATAATAGTAATATCGTGACTTTGAATGCTTATCTGGCTTATCTTTACTCTTGTCCTGCCATAACGACTTTCCTCTGGGCGTTAACAAGCAGGCCTAGGCGCGCTTCGAAGGCTCACGAGCATAACCAGGAAGCGTATGGACATTTGCATTACCGTTAGTGGTTCTGGGAAAACCGAGAACAATATCGTTACCTCGGCGAACTACTTCCGCGAGCTATTCCCACTAATAAATGTGGACAAAAGGATTGAGGTTTTATTGTGTTACACTCCCACGGTTCCCGGATTACTAAAAGTGGCAAGTGTATAATTAATACAGTTCATAAAATTGCACTCCCCTTTATTCTATGATTGCACAAATTTATCAGAAATATCATCTTTTTTTTCTTTTCGGGTTGCCCATTAGGAATAGGAAGAATGGATTATTAGACATTTTGCAGTCTCGATTTTACCAAGCGCACGCTTAAACGACTAAAAGGTCAGTCGCCTCGATGCTCGGTCACGATGTCCTTCTATTGCGACTTCGTCACGACCTATATATTTACAGTACCAATTGTGAGAACATTTATACTACGGCCATATTTAAATATAATTTAACACTGTTTGACTTTTTTTAAATGAATTTATTTAGTGCGTTTGCTATAGTTAAATACATCGACAAAATCTCACTCCTGTATATGTATGCTGTATATTACTAATATATGCCTTAAGTGGTAAATCGATTAAGGGCATGTCAGGAGTATTATATACAGGAAATTATGGTATAAATTGGCTCCTGGTTACGATAAGCGCAACGCAGCTACAGGTAGCGTGACAAAGTGCCATGCGAGGTGAGCGTCTCCACAGCGTAGCTAATGCAAACTGCATGACGCGATTCCTCGGATAATTTCGTCGCAGGAAAAATGGGCTAGCGGTAAAAACAGAAATAAGTCCGACTTCTTTTAAAAAACTACGTATAAAACTTTAAATCTTTTATATATTTCATCATTATATTGGATATAATTGTGTTATTCTTGTAAAAATTTAAAAAGCTATAAAAACCGCGGTAAAATATTTGTCCATTATGCATACACGTCATATACGTCAAATAAGAAACTTTAAGTTTAAGTTTGAAGTTTTAAGAAACATTTCAAGGGGCGGTTCCCGGTACATATTTCAATGTTTATGAGGCTGTTACAAAAAACTACAATACAGTTATGGTGCTAAAATATGTCGATGTGTCGAAGATACCCCAATGGGAAAAACAATTGCTTCACAATGCAGTATAATTAATTCAAGACGAGTACAATTTATGACTTTTTAATTCGGCGCAAGCAGTTTTTGCGTGCGAGGAATTCAATAGTTAAACAATCGTTACCTTGAAATGAAAGCGGTATAATTTATGGAAAGTAACCTGAATTAATTATATTATTACAATTACAATTCTTTAAAACAAACGAACACTTTTTAATTCGCAAGTAAGGAGTTTCGTAGGAGAAAATACATCATTGAATTTGCCGGCGGCATTAAAAATAACAAAATCATATTTATCATTAATATGTATGATGTAATTTGTTAACGAAACATAATATTAAATTAATAAAGGAAGTGGATATCAGCATTTTAAATCTCGTAAGACGTGATAGTTATAAGAATGTTGTAACTAAATACGGGAGCCGATAACTACGGGACTTCGCTGAGGTTTTTATTCTATTAAGAGTCCTAGAGTGCGTGTGGAATGTGGACTCGTCGTGGCAAGGCCAAAACGAGTGCTTAGCGGATAAACTCCAGCTCGATAAACTGGCTCCACGATGTAATTCTTTGTAAGCTTATGTTCCTTATAGGATACTATTAGCCGTTCGCGCTAAAATAGTATTTACTGATCTGGCTAAGCGAGTTCATAAATGTTTTAAAACCAAGTCGAAGCAATCAGGATCTTGTTTCTCATGGCCAATGACATCGATTTTTAAAATTTAAAGTAAGATTTATGATGTAAATTAAATACAAAAAATAAGGAATTTAATTGTGATCCTAAAAATTTAAAAAATAAATCAGTTCAGACACCAACCACCACATCTTATAAAATTATTAATAATATATCAATAAATAATATTACTTTCAGATCGTTGGGCTTACAGCTAGCATCATTTGAGACGAAAGAAAAGGCCGATTCAATTACGACATACCTAACTAATGCAGGTGAGGAAATCTATTATTTAGGAAAAAATTTACATACGATATTTCGATATGGAAATCAAGCCAAATACGATCAAGGCAGTAATTATTTACTACCTATTTATTATTATTTAATTTGGATTTTTTTAATACTTTAGTACTAAAAGCCCATTGTGCTTTTTTTTTTTTTAACAAACAGGAAGGCGGACGAGCAAATGGGCCATCTGATGGTAAGTGGTCACCAAACGCCCTTGGACATTGGTACTGTAAGAAATGTTAACCATCGCTCTTACATCGCCAAAGCGCCACCAACCTTGGGACCTAAGATTTTATGTCCCTTGTGCCTGTAATTACACTGGCTCACTCACCCTTCAAACCGGAACACAACAATACCAAGTACTGCTGTTATATGGTAGATATGGTAGAATATCTAATGAGTGGGTGGTACCTGCCCAGACGAGGTTGCACAAAGCACTACCACCAGTTTTCGAGTTATTAGAGATTAAATAGTCATAATATGTTTTTATTATCTTTATAGGGTATAATAAGTACGATTTCTGGACATCTGGTAACAACCTCGGCACTGACATGTATTTATGGATGAGTACGGGACTCCCCTTCAATGCAACATTTAACTATATGCGACGCATGACAATGGACCCTCCCAGTCAGCACACAGACGACAGTATGGACCCTCTGGATATGCCCCAAGGCAGCACAGCTCCCCAGCGCACCGCAAGGCATGGGTACGTAGATTACACAATATGTTATGACATTATTATTAGATACAATCGCAACGAATTCGTTATTCAATATGTATATTTAAAAATGTTTATATTTTCGAATGATTATTTTACAAACAATGGTTATATTAGAAATAGTTTGTTTTCCAGAACCGAGCACGTGATGACTAACGGCTGCGTTGCTTTAAAAGCACCATCTTTCCATTGGGAGCCTCAACATTGCGGCGAGATCAAAGACTTCATTTGTGAACAAACACGCTGCTACTACTACAACTACGGCTCCATCCCGGTCTCCTCGGCGCAGGGGTAATGACAGGTGAGATGCCAACCGTCTCCGGAGGCCCGCTCCCCGACTAGCCGCGCGCTGTATAATTTTTGTTTTCATTTATGCACAGCTTTAAATATTTCACCTTTAACAAACATGTCCATTTGACGACATTTTAGTTAAGAGTGTGTAGTAGTGGGTCTGTAGCTCTTAATGTTTTATTAGTGGTTTGAATTTGCTAAAGAATTTAAACGTTTGTTTCGATAGTGATCGATGCGCGCGGGCCCGCGGGATAAGGTCTCTGCGCCAACCCAACCACCAAACAAGAGCCCTACACCCAGCAGAATCGGCACTATTTTCTCTCACTAATCAACCATGAATAACATATTTAAAAACTTTTCTAAATTAACGAAATTATTTGGTGGGTGGGTGAAGGGGGCTTTGCTTGGTATCTCTTGTGACATAACAATTGTTTGTTTGATATTATTAATTAAGATTTTGAAGCTCGAATAGTTGTCTCGATAAAAGTAGCTAGCTCGAGCTCGACTATTAGTAGCAGCTATTTAGAGTGACTCTCTAATACGAGGGTCGGTTTTTGTTTGGTCTGGCAGAAAGCCGCTGTCGATGACGACTACGACGACGGCGCACCCACTGACGTCATCGTCGCCGCCGCCGCCGCGCTCCGAGCATCTCCCAACTCACTTTACTCTTAACGACCTCATCGGCAAGCTACGACCATCTTCTCTCGACGGCCTTCAGTCCCCTCACCTTAAGTCCGGTGCACTATTAAAGTCTCCACCACAAATCGACTCCCATTACTCACGAGCGTCTGACGCTCACTCAAAGGAACCTGAGCAGGAGCAAAAGGAAGAAGTGACCCAGGGTCCTTATGAGGCTGATGAGGGTATGGTAGGTGACGATCCAGCTGCTTATCTTACACATGAGGCCCGCGACGCTCCTGCCGTCGACGACACGCCTTCTACTGCCGAGCCGGACGCCACCGAGCACTCCGTCCACGCCAGTGGTATGCTGGCACCCCCCGCCTATTAGCGTCTGACTCGACGGTGACATTAACATTACGAACCGTTATAATAAAAAAGTTTAGGTTTACGCACTACCAAAAGTATTATTTGATATTTCAAAGCATTTTGTATGTAAAGCTAATGCTTGCTTATGAGGGTGATATCGCTTCGACAATGTTTATTATTTTAATGTAAATGAGATTTATGTATTGAAGTCTTTTTGTATACGCTTGAAGACGAGTGGTGGGATATTTAGGGTATCTTTTGGGCAATAATCTATAAAACTGAAGGTGGTGGCGACTCGTATGATACGACTTGCCTACATCTTCAAATATAACAACGAGTATTCTTCGAAATATAGGTACCTAGACTTTGCCGAGGTAATTATAGTTGATTTGTCCGATCTCTCGTATTAACACAAAAACCGTAAAAAAAAATTGTTTAAGTAAATTTTTGATTTAGACAATCTGGACATATCCTTCGGTTTAGTTGTTTAAGATAGTGTTTATATTGTGTGACGTACCTAGTTAAGTATTATAAGTTGAAACTCAAGAATTTAAAGGATAGTGATGTAGTGACGTTAATAAATTTAATATTAACATGTCTATTTTGTTTATTTTCTTTCCCTAATCGACAATATGCGATGCACTTGCAGATTTAACATGAAATAGAAACTAGGTTAATTACTAATACACTCATTAATCAAAAATAATCTGTGGAAATATTTACTTTTCAAAACAAACGATTATTTACTCACCATCCATTGATGACCCCTTCCACGTTAAGCATAGGCACAATCTTAAATATGTATTTAGCTCGCAACGCGGCAGCTGATGGCGCGGCTGCCAGCAAGAATCCTAGCGTCCCGTCCATAACCCACGACGCGTTGCTCTCGCCGGGATGCACGCGTGCTGTCAGGAAGATTATCTCTCTATCCTGTTGTACCATTATTCTATAAGTTTTTAATTTCAGTAAACTGCACAGACACATAAATATAATCATATAAGATTGATTAGGAATTAGTCAAGTACCTGTCAGCAAAATAATTCCCTAAATATTTCAAAAAGCAAATGTTGGATATTTTTGCAAGCAATAGGATATTAAATAGCTCCTTATATAGAATCCACATGGTAATGTCTTATTGTAGCCATTTAAACTCGATACTATACGAGTACAAAATTTTCAGTGAAGATCTTAGATTTTACATACATTATTGATATAGAAAAATACAAACCACTAAAGGATTAGACGGTGTATCCTCGGCCGATATTGTTAACAAAGGAACTTCGTTGTTATTAAGAGAATAGCAAAGTGGCTCAGTGCGGAGATATGTTCCAGGAGGCAATTGAGTGCTCCATTGCCATATTCTCGTCTAAAATATATACAAAAACAATGACTTTTATACCTTTCCGTTATTTTTGCAGAAATAAAATAATAATATTTGGTGACAAATAAAATTAAAAACTACCAAAACTACTACCAAAACTACTAAAAACCATCCAGCGATATAGAATTCGCCGAGCTTTAGTCATTCCTACTCCTAATATTACATCATTAAATTTTACGCCCTACGTTTAATTTAGGGGTAAAAGTATTCTTTAAAATGGATACGACTTGAATTTCGTTATTAAAAAATATGAAATATATATTTTTTGTCTATAATATTCAACATAGTAAAGAAAAAAAAAAAAAAATTACCATCATCATTGAATATGTAAAAGGAAAGTGGTACGCGAGATAGCAGACATCGTTAGTGTGAGGAAACTCTAAGTTGAATGTGACTGTCAGGTAGCATTTGTTGTTCTTCTGGTTAGTATAGTGGTAGCTGTTACGATAGTAGCAGATGTCTGACCCAGCTCTCACCCAGCCTAAAAAGACGGAATACAAAACAAGATTATATACATATACATTATAGAAATATATTCATGACATATTTTGGACAGTTAGATTTTGTAGTTAAGTATAAAATTATCATAAAACAGTTCAGATACTTAATAAGAATTTAATATAAAACATAATTGTTATCAAAAGTATACCTGGTCTTCCAAGAACAGCCTCCTTTACAGAATACATAACAGGCTTCATTCCGAAATTGAATTGACTATCTGATTTCTCACAATTGACGATGTTGAAGGTGTATGGACGGCCCTGTTGCATGTTTCGAACTTCGAAGTAGAACCATTGATGACGTTTTGTTGAATTTACATCTGGCATCAGAATAAGTTCATATTCTCGCGGTCCCACCTTTAAAATAAAATATGCATTGATTATATTTTTTTAATTAATAATTAAATTGAATTACACAAGTAATGGTGCTCAAAAATATTATTTTCTTTCTATGTGTTGATTCAACTGAAGTATGGCCACTTACCTGAATCGCTTTTCTTAGATTACCCGACTCAAATCTTGATTCAAAACTTAACCGCGATGAGAAATTGTTAAGTTTCGTGATTTCTTGTTCATCATTATTAATCAAAAAGAAATTGTCACTGTTCATATTGATTGCCCACCTGTTTTAAATTAAATTATACTTCACTATATTTCAAATTTCTTCAAGAAATTTGGATATAAGCAAATTATACAATATTAAATAACCTTTTCTGTAACGAAGCATCGGTAGTCATGCCAGACGCACAAAGAGCATCTAAGTCGTATACAACTTCATTCATATATGATTCTGGATTTATAGCTCTTTCCACGCACGCCAGTAACTTGTTCCTTTAATGTCAATTTAACTTTAAAAATGAGAAATTCGTTTTATTTTGACGTAAGCCTTATGTATTACAAAACGAAACTCACCTGCAAGCAGTTCTTTCCATTTTATTTAGAGGTTCAGGTTGATTGGTACCCTGCCCACCTGTCATATCTGGATAAGCGACTTTGATGAATGGTATTATGCTTTTAACTCTTGATGATATAGTTGAATAGACGGATGCAAATGAGCTATACTTTGATATATCTTTGTGAATCTTTAGAGAAGAGCTGGTTGTTATTGCTGTAATGAACATTCAAAGTAATAGTTTAACATACTATATTTGGCAGAGGGAATTTATTGGTACGACAATTTTACTATTGTATACTCACAGGGACTTTCATGTATCTTATGAAATCCATGAAGGAATGAAAAAGTATGTGATGAACATAAGGTATCGTATTCTGTGTTCCCTGCAGCTGTGGCGAGGGAAAAACTTGAAGGTGACCGTTGACTTCGAGCACTGCTATTTTGAGTTACAAATATATCTTCCAGTATCGACCCTCGGGAGTTGGAACGACTTTTAACCGCTCTAATTTGTTTATTGTAAGAACCGAATTCTTTAAAATAAATACAATATCTGTAATTAAATTAAAGGAAACTTTAGTTAATAAAAAAATAATAAAATGTATATAGAAAATATATACAAACTTTTTTAAGTCTTCTGTATCTCTCTCATTAGGATTAAACCATAGAGTACTTTGTGAACTCTCTCCGTTTTTTATGTGAGTTTTATCTACATCTTCACTAGATTTTAATTCATTATCTTCCAGCTCAATATCGAGATATTCATCGCCACCGTCGTTGTCACTATTTGGGCCATCATCGTCTAAATCTGAATTTGATGTTTTCGAATCGGAATTTGCACCATCATCTTCATCTTCATGACATGGCCACATTGTGTTCGTGCCTAAAATATAAATTGTCTTTATTATAAATTATGAAATTAACGTTGAAAGTAAATTTGATATCGTTGATTTTATACCTTTTAATATAGGGTTAAGGTTAAACGATGCGGGACTGGAAACAGGAACTGGTAGAGCTTGATGCTTCAGACAAAGAGTAATAACGGAGCAGACGCGAGCCAAGAGCCCATCAAATTCTATTTCATCGGGGCATTGCGAGCAGAATCTATGTAGTGTTTGCACGTGCTTCTTTGTACAAAGAGCTCGACGTCCAGCTTCTAAATGTTGGTTATAATTATGATAAGTAAATTATATCGCCATAAGTTTTCTACTATTTAATACCTATTGAATACAAACTATTTTAATATTTATTTTTGATGTTGGAACTGAAATGAACGCTTAAGTAATTGATAATTAATTCCGAACAAATAAGTATTGAGTTTATGTGACATTTTTTTGCCGTGGTATATGTTTTATTATTAACCAAAAGTTTTGTAAATTTAAATATTTTATAAATGTTTTATTACGTACTTATATTACAAAGATGTTGCAATGTTTGGAGGATGTGTGCGCATATCTTCAGTCTCATGCGACCCTCGTAGCGGTCCCAGCGGTCAAACACCCTGAGAAGAACGCTACATAGGCCAGTCTTCACTATCTGCATGCAGCATACCTCTGTATGAGTTATGAACGTGTAAACGGATGGTCATTTGCAAACATGCGAACAGTATTGAATAAATATAGATATAGGTCTTACTTATAAACTTTGTTTAACGGGTTTCGAGTTAAACACCGATTTATCTCTTTCTGACATCATCGATTTGATGTTTGAAAGAAAATGGTACAACTTGATAACTAATCACATCTAAGCACCATTAATAGACAAAGCCGTTAATATAGCAGTGCTCAATATGAGGTGCTTAATTGCGATATAAAAATAATTTCATAGTGATCTGTATCATTCTTTAATTTAAATAATTATAAGAATAAAAATCTTAACTAAATTGAAGTAAAATAAGGAGGATATCTTAACTGTTTTTACTGAAGTAATCGATAGCGTCGAGACAGAGCCGGAGTCGGGCGGTGGGGATGAAGCCAAGACTAACTAAAACTCTCTCGTAGGTAGCAATAACTCCGTCTCGTATTAAAATTGATGTTGTAACAGCTACAATAAAATACTTACAAATAAACCAGACAAATATGAACAAATGTATAGAAAAAGAATATTATTTACCATTTTTAGCGAGTTGTTTCATTATAACAAGAAGAGGAAATATTAACTTATTATCGCTAAAATGGCCTTTTAATATTAAGTGCATTGTCCTCACACATCCTAACATTCTTACTTTTATTGCGAATTTCGGATCTGAAAAAAAAAATCAGCAATTAAAAATAATGATATTTTGATTAACATATTAAATAACCGTATGAAGTATAGATCTATAATTATAGAGAACTATTTATTTCTTATTTATATAACTTTATGTACCCAATCTGTTGACACAATGGAGGTTTTAATGTCTGAAGGCATTTTTACCCCAGTCTATCTCGAAAAATGATTTTAATACGGGAAATAAATGAATATTAAGTAAACGCGCGATATTAATATTTTTTTTTATAATTTCTATTGAGAATTTGTTTCAAAATAAAACGAATGTACAAGCCAATCGTTAAAAAATAACATCAGAAGAAGACTAACAGGATATATCCTATGTCTCGGAATTACCGTATGGCTTTAAAGCCTGGGCCTGAACTTTCTGCAGTAGTGGCAAATTGTTAATCAATCGTATTATAAGAGTGGGAGAAAAAAGAATGCAGAGTGTATGTTCACGCAAAAATTTGGCACTATAATATTTTCTCAGCAGTTGCAATTTGTCGTGGCTGATGTCGGGAACATCATCATCAAACCTTATCATCACCGTTATCCCGATTTAAGATTTAGCATATTTATAAATTTATTGTTAGTACTTTTTCTTAGTAGATTTTTGATCTACGTGATCCGTTTACTGCGCTATCTCGTCAGTTTTTGTTCTTTGTAATTTTGTATATTAAGTAAATGGTCTAATTTCTTTAATAATATTTGTGATTCGACCAAACTCGATAATACATTTTTAAAATGAATGACAGTTTTATGAGTAAATGCCACGTAACGGTAATTGAAAACACAGAAAACTAAAAAATATAAATTATTTTCTACATTGACAATACGACTTTCAACTACGAGACTCGCCCATCAAACCGAATAAAGATGGACTTGCACAAATCCCAAATACGGGTGAATATATAAACTATTACTTATGTACTCATAACTATGTACAGATATAACTATGTATATGGAACATAATGGATTTTCTATGATAAAAGTTAATAATGTTAAAGCTGTTGAGTATGCAATATCGGTTAATAATTAACTTAAATAACTACCCACAATAAGACGTACGATTTGATATTTTATAAACGAATTTAAATTATAATTTTTTTAACGAATTTAAACTACGAGAATTGTACCTTTAGGGGCAAGTGCTGCAACGATCCAGACGAGATCTTGCAGCATCAATTCAGTGCTGACATTGCTGTCGCGTTTGCTATGAATTGCGAGCAACGAACGGATTACAACTTGTGTACCGTTCATTGAAATGAAATTCTGTGAACATTGCTGCCGGGCTATGTTATTTGCTGAAAACATGTAAATTAATTTTCCTTTTTAAAATAGACTGAAACATAAAAACTTCTTCATTGTTTTAAAAATAAATTATTTTCATAAATTCCACGCTAATTATTTATGTCAGTTCAACATAAAGCTCAATGCGTATGTCACAATGTTATATCACACAGCACAATAATTAGGTAATTAAAGTAAGTAATTATAATAAACGTGCACAGATAATAATTGCAATAGCTGTCATTAATATTAATCACATCGTATTATTTTATTGTTAGATTATTTAGATGATAGTGAGGTTTAAGAAATTTGTTAGTTCGGTTGTAGGAAGCAAGTGTATGTTATTTAGCAATATTTGCAAAGCGCCACACCATGACATACCCTTTTTAAAAATGGGATCTTTATTCTCTTTGCCACTCTTTATGGTTTCCTTTTTCTTATTTCCTTGCGTTTCATTTGCTACTAATTATTATAGAATTTAATCATAGAATACATTTTTAATAAATTCCTTTCTTTTTATGAATATAAACTTTATTATTTTTACCTGAACACTTTTTTCCTTTTCCTTGCTTTAAGCAAAGTGCTTCTCTTAAAACTGATGTTACGTATGTTAATGTAGCTGTATCTCTTGAGTTCTGGAATTATATATGTTGTTTATTTAAACACTGTTATCATTGTTTAAATTTTTTTATCTTTCAGTTATCATTGATTTGACAACATTTAAAAGTTAAGTCGTTTTTTTTAATTTTAAATATTAGTTTTCATCCGCAGCTTTCCCCGCCTTTTACAGGACGGGGTAGAGGTGTTAGGAATAAAAAAAAACAGCTTTTGTCCTTCCTTGTGATTCAATCTTGCTTCATACGAAATTTCATCGAATAGGTTCAGTGGTTTAGCCGTGAAAGAGAGAAGGATAAAATAGACAGAGAGTTACTTTAGCATTTATAATATTCATAGTATAGATAAAGTTATAGGTAGTTATAACAATAATACGTACCTCCAGAATTGTCACTAACATTTGAATGGCTCCTGATTGTTTACTCCAGAGTTTGTCAAGTGTGTTTTGACGTATATGTTTGTCTGTAACCATACACAAAAGCAATAAAGTTGTATTCACGACAAAGACAATAATTCAGTAGAAACATATTATATCCAAATAAATATATATGTAAGTACAGAAGACGACCTCGGGCGTGTCCAGCCGAGAATATGGCTTCCGTAAGATTATTTTTGTGTCAACACCCGCGTATCGTAACGCCTGAAGGTCTACAGGTGGCATTTTAAAACAATTTTATAGTCTTACCCCGCGTAAATAAGTTCTTAATTGCTACTATTCTATCTCAGTAAGTCAAACAGTTTTGTGCTATTAAATGCTAAAGCCAAATTACTCGTACTTGTAAACGTCGTACAGTAATGAAGAGTAATTTCTAAAATATCGTTTTAGCTGTAATTATACTGACATTGATAAAGTGTAACAGCATTGTAAATGTGATAGCCAAGTTCGATTTTTATCTAATATGAATTATGTGTAATTAATCATGTTATATAATATTTAATAGTAAAATTCCCCTTATGTCATTACATATAAAAATATAATTGATATAAAATTATGTTTATCCTGATATGATTAATATTATAGCATATTATTTTCAAACGAAATAAGGTTTTAGAATAATTACTTACATTTATTATATTTTTTTTATAGCGATATAGATTTTTAATGGTTTTTAAGATGATATATTTATTCTACTGATAACAATTCATACAAATACCCCCTCTCCTCACCTATAAATTTTATTATCGTAGGTCCTAATAACATACTTTGTATTTTTATATTCCGTAAACGCTTGGGTACAAGAGCCATATAAACTTTAGCAGTACATTGGTAGTAATCGCATGGTTAATTTGCCCAGTACATTGTTAAACTTTTTTACGTTTACCAATAACAAAGTTTAAAATTCTTGATATTTTGTTTTATATATAAAGATTATTAATATTGTATATGATTATTACACGTATATTGATTCTTAAAAAGAGTAACTACTGCGGTTTTGCCAGTCTTACGAGAAGAGTAGAATCTACATTCCGAAGCGGTGGTACCATTATCTTAAAATTTAAAAAGTAAAATGATGATTCGGCAAGGTCTTTGAATAACGGAAATGACCATGTACTATATAGAAATTCATGTTTGCTATTTTGCAGATAAAAATGAATTACAGAAGACACAAATTAAATCGAGGTCTCGAATATTAACTCATAAAGGCAAAGAGTAAGCGAGTGGGTCAGTGATGACAACTACTAGCGTCTCGAAAGTGTTGGCACTAAGCCATGGCGGCACGCGTCCACCGTCGTCACTGCGGCGCGGGCTGAGCCCTCATTAATATTTAGGCATTGCATACACGGTTTACATTGTTCCATATGTTTTTATACATTTTTTAAATCATAGTCGTCGTATTTTACTTAAATTATACTCAACGAAAAACCAGCAGACATTGTCGAATGTAGGACGATACAGAAGTTGATGCACTCAATGCCATCTGGTGGTGAGTGATAAAAAAAATGATAATCACGTTACAATCACAATGAGATTTTCACATTTAGAATTTTAAAATTATATTGTAAAAGATATAAATGTACGCAATGTTTAACATTTGCTTTTCTATTTAAAAAACCATAACCGAATATTATGGTACCAGTGATGTACTAATCGGACTCTCCTCGACAAAGACATGATAAGATATTTTTTCTTTTCAATGTTGCCAGATAAATACACTTTCATAATTTTTTTAATCTATTGAGTCCGTGCATTTTGTGTATCTTATATCTAATATATTTATATTTTTAGCTTTATTACAAGCATCACAATCTATGTTTCAAGATTAAGCACTCATGGAAATATGGTATTTATAAGAAATACAAATATTAGTTTGCATTATACGTCGTTAAATCGAGTTGACTTTTTCATTGACATCGGAATGAATGAGAGTATATAAACAATATTTACTTTCCACGGTTCATCGAAGTCATGGAGTATTTAGTTCTATCATATTTAGGGCGAATAATACATATAATTATAATACATTATAAATATCAATAAATTATACACGCTTGACGAATTGCTGCCACCGTCCATTTGCGTTGATCTCCCTAAACAACCATCTTAATATCAGCCGGGATGTCTTGCCAACGATAACATAAACAAGTAATTTATCGTATTATTTTTATCGTTATTGCAGTCCAGCCATGATGCGCAACGTTCTAATAATCGTTTAAATTCGTATTCCAAAAAGGTAAGTGCGATTCGATTGAATGTCCCACTGCTGGGTAAAACTTCTTTCATTTTAAGGAGAAGGTTCTAAGCTTATTATGTTCTACCACATAGCTTGATAGTAAAATTCAGTAGTTATTAGTAAAATTCAACGGATATATGTACATTTATAGTTTTCATTACGATGTTTTTATTTACCAACAAGCACGAGATGAATTATAATAAACACATGAAAATCAATGCTTTCCCTTATTGAATCCGAAATATTTGGGTAAGATGCATATATTTTATTTTATCCACTGGTCTGTATTTCTTTTTTATTGGTATAGTCAGCGGGAAGGCAACTCCGACAGAATGTTACAATGGACTATCTAAACTGGCGAGTTACTGACTTTATTTACCGCCGATGTTCGCATTCAAAGTAGCTTTAAAAAGTGTTATATGTTTTGCTTCACAATTACACTATCATATTAATCAATAATAAATAAATAACGTGACTCGATTTAAAGTACTGAAAAGTACACTCGGTACACGAGCACGAGTTGCGCGTCGTAATGGCCAATAAAAGCCCTCGTAACAGTTTAATTCTTATTTAGAGCCCGACAGCATCGTAATCCGTTTAAAGTACAAGGCACGTAAAGGTTTCTGACAGACTCAGGCGTCCCGTGCACGTCCTGGGAGGCAACGATGATAAGATAACCATATCAATTTAAATTTCTTTCTTTGAAAAAAAAATCACATTAGCATTTTTCTTCTTGTGTAAACCCGGCTAGTGTTGTTGCGTAAATGGACGTGACGACGTAAATGGAAGCGCTCTTCATCCTACTGACCACTTTCTGACCACATATTAGTCCACTCTCAGTATGGACGTCATTCGAAGCCAGATATGGCTCTGAAATTTAAAAGCGATGTAATAGTACTTGTCATCCACCCGGTCATACGGTAAAGGTCAGTAGAGCCAACAGCAAAATACAATTCTTTTACTGTCAACTGATTTTAAGTCAGTCTGCTGTCTCGAATACGAGTATATGCAGGCTTATATGCAGAGCGTTTTACCTTCATTTTTTCAGCATTTCTTTAGTTATTAATACCATACCATATATTCATTAAAGCAAAAAAAAAAAAACTAGTATGAAAAACATAGCTCGTATTTTCCTTAAACCGACAAATCATTTATATAATAAGTCTGCACAATAAACAGCTGTGAAGTAGTTAAATAACGTCGATCTATTCTTAAATATTTCTTATAAATAACGCATATTTCCCAGCAACAATCTTGTTTATAAGCGTGTAATTAGTGATAGTATGTATTTTTATCGAGAACATTTTAACACGTTATACATTATATATGCATTAAGTACCTGTACATTACGCAACAGCTATGCTGATATTTATCAATTGAAATACGATAATATTATTACATTAAATGACATTTCAATCCTCAATCTTCACATTAACCTTAAAACTGCTTTTAAACCAGTAGTTACACAATCCACCACAACCACATAATCGATTGAGCTGCTTTTTTACACACACATTAATTACTGGTGACAATGGAATCCAGTTGATTATAAAAAAATATTTTATTTTCAAATATCCACCAAATAATTAATCGATAACTTTTTATTTATTAAGTTAAACAGATATCAAAGCACGTTTCTTTCGCTTTAATGTAACAGTTGCAATTATTACTTATTTAATAAAAATAGTTTTTTTTTGTGAGGGTTAAAATATTTGATAAATTATAATATTACTTCGCCTTTAATCTGTAGGACACAGTGTTATTGATAGCGTAACGGAAGACGTTCCGGTTCGTCTTTTAAACCAATGTCAAGGCAAGTCTTGATCTATGTTAGTTCCATATATAAATAGAACGTAGAGGTGAAACCAGACTGGGCGTACAATGCTCTTCGTAACAACGAAACGACAATTAATAGAAAAAGTGATTTTTAGTACTAATATCAAAAATTATTTTGATATTATGTATTTTACTGAATTGTTTGCTTGCAATGCTATGGCTGTGCACGGGTTCAATTAAATATTGAAATAATAATAATAAGCTGCTGTGGTGATTTGTATGTATTTTCACTGGTCTTCTGGTTTCACGCTTTTGTTTTAAGTTTTTATTTAAAATAATAAGGTTATGTTGTGTGTTAACTGAATTTAACTAAAGTACTAAACTAAAGTAAACTTTTTTTTTACCTGGCCACATTGAGCATTTAAATATACTGTATAGCATAAAATTAAAGTCTAACAATTCGAAAACCAAGGAAAATTAATCTTTTTATTATTTTAAAATATTATTGTATTAATATTTTATGATTTAGTTTTGTATGCACGTATCGTACTAATAGTATAAATATAAAAGTTTTCATATTAGGCGTAAAAATTGCAGGTTTTTGCATTACGATAATATGTAATATTTAAAATATATTTTAAAATATATTTTATCGTAGATCACTAAAGCAAAATTGACTTTTTGGTATACATTTGTAGTCTACCTCAACTCAAAAAACTCCCTCTAGACCTAAAATTGCAAATAAATGGAAAATGGTCCGATCGAGAAACAATCTTGTCATAACAAAAATGATATTTTTAGAGACTGTCCATGAAAAATATTGATTGATTAGACAAATTTTAAGGCAGTTGACACTACTATTGATAAGTTTTTTTGTGCATATGTATGGTGGTATACTTTTTGAATGATATATCATGTAAGCTTAATATACCTCATTTTAAAATAAAAATGTACGGCAAATGTTTTCGATGTTTATGCATTAATTATTATACATATGCAATTAATACTATATGTGTAAGAAACTTTTAATAAAAGTGAGTTTGCTTCTACCTTTAATTACCTGCTTCACCTTAAACTAGTGATTGACAGCGTAAGTGTGAGCCAAGAATTGTGATTTATTGGCGTAACATGCGTTCAACATTTAGTTTCGACTTAAACAATATTATTACAAATATATAAATTGATCCATAAATAAACGAAATTCTGTACTATATATGTAACAGTGTGAATGTCCCACTGCTGGGCTAAAGGCCTTCTCTCCCTTTTTGAGGAGAAGGTTTTTGGAGCTTATTCCACTACTCTGCTCCAGTGCGGGTTGGTGGACATACTATATATGTATTACTTGAATAATTGTTTAACGCTCAATAGCTAAAACCAATAATAGAATAGTTGATGTGAATTAAATAAATTACCTTATTGGTAACAAAATGAATAATTTAAAACTGTAGACCGTCGCCTTTATTTTTTATCGATGTAACCAATAATCAACACCGAGAGGGGGCGGCGCCCTCGCACAGTCGGCACTTATTGTAATGTGAGTAATGAGGGATTTCCGATAAAGTATAAATTAATGGTAACACCGTGTGAGGGCACCGAAGGAAGTAGCCGGATACTATCGCCGTTGGACACGCGATACTGCTGCAGTGACACTTCATCGATATTATGTAGTTACGTAAACCATAAGGAAAATTATATAAAAGCAGCAGTTCTGCATGAAACATCTTCGTATTTAATAACGAAAACCTTATGTTTAAACTACAAAAATGAGTACAAATACACAAACAGATATCGCCAGTCCTATTGTTCCAACGAGCTTCTTTCTGTCTCTCTGTCTTTCTCTCTCTCTATACATATATATATAAAATATTAGTCATAACTGCGAGCTTTTATTTTGATATGTTTGCTTGTGTTTGTTAGTATCCTTAGGTTCAAATCTTGCAACCACTTATCGTATGGAGTTGAAATATTACATGTTGCGTCAGTTCCAATGACATAGGTTTTTATGGTAAGCATGACGCTGACGCTGAAGGCGCCGAAATACTTACTAAAAACCAGCGGTACCCGGGGTGCTCATAGCGCCGACGTCTTCTCCCTTTACCGGAGGACCCTGGTATTAGCGCGGTTAAACGAATTCCCAAGCTTTACATATTATAATAAATACTACGCCTTAGTTCCTTTTAATTTTTTACTAAGACAAAAACATTTTATAATTTTGCTCGTTTTAATCAAGCATATAGTTGGCTGTTTTGGGGTTATTATTTAGCATTTCTGTAATATAAATACGGCTTATTAGGTATTCAATCTGTTTTGTGCCTGTTACCAAGTTACACTACAATTACTATGTAGTAATAATATCGTAATCGAGTCAAACAGTAGTTAGGAAACTGATAGAGCTATTCGCTTAAGCAAAAAAGAATTCAGAGTGTTTTTCAGGCCATTCAAACTTATAAACTGTTGCTGATCACGCGAAAACTTCTGCTGGAATAGGTAGTTTAACTTTATTATGATTGTTAGATTTGATAATAGCCATAAGTTAATATTATTCTTTAAAAAGGTGAACATATCACGAGTAAGCCGATAAGACAACAATAGTAATAGTTTTAGATATAAAACGAGTGTCATATAATACTCAGTTTTAACGATGATTATAAAATATAATTTAATAAATATGTTTTACGTAAGTGCTACCTACACGAGCAAGCCAGAAATCTGGCACGTATTCTCTGTTTTTAAAGAACGCAAATGAACGATTAGCGTTTGGTTCCCATGCTTATTGCTCAATTAACACTATCGGGAGAATTTCGTTTCATAGTGAAAGAAACCGTCGTAAACGCAACGTCAGGCTTCGTGCCAAGTAATGAAAAATATAGACGCACGTCGCGTTTTAGGTAATGTACATGTGTAAATAGAATACGTATATCATTATCATATTGTTTTAGATTATGTTGAATTATATGTATTTATAAACAAATGAAAACTTTACAAATTGTAAGTGATTTTATGTCTTGCGTGTCTCACTAAATACTAGGACTTGACAGAATAATAGCGCTCAACTAGCGTAGATTATACGTCACGAAGAAAAAAAAATAGAGAATACGGTTAACGGTTTCTTTGCTCTTATAACTTGACAGAAAGTTTTTGATACTTCTGCTTATATTATGTTTTATAAAATAACTTATATCACAAATATAAGCAATTAGGTTGAAAATGTAGCTTTCCGTTTTCAAATTAAATTTAGAATCATGAATACAGATAATATATGAAATTTATACTAGGAAAAGCGGATGCCGCCATGGCTCCTAATAATGTTTAGAATTTAGTGTTAGTCGCATTGATAAAAGCAGCCCTGTGCGTGTATTTATCGAATTTTCTTAGTAGAGGAATAATGTATGTATTTATGCAATTGCATTAACAACCGTAATAAATAAATAGTAAATATCAATGCGAAGGTCTTTTAGTTTTTGAAACCACTTCCTTTCCTTTTTTCTTTGATTACTGAGTTTTCCGTAGTACGGTGTTATGTTTAGCTAATGACGACGACAGACACAAATAACTCGTTTTACGAGCTGTAACTTCCGATTGAGTTTTGTAAGATCTTTTATTTGTTGAAAATTCAGTATATTCATGTAGAAGTATTAACAGCCTGTAAATATCCTACTGCTAGTTCACGGTCTCATCTCCTTTTTTTAATAGAAGTTTTGGAGTTTACTTCACCATACTGCACCAATGTGGGTTAGGAAATACATGGCAGTGACCTGCATCCAGGATTCCTAACGATGTCTTCCTTCCCCGTCAAGCACGAGATGAATTATAAAGCGAAATTAAGCACATGAAAATTCATTGCTGATTGCCCGGATTTGAACTCGAAATCATCGGTTAAGATTCACATATTTTAACCACTGGGCCATCACGGCAATCTCTGTATAAAATTTTATACATAAAAACAGATGAAAGAGACGTCTTATTGTTTTAGATCGCTCGTAAAATATTTACATATATTACAATGTCAATTTAAACATACAAAAATAAATCTAACCTAAATAAATTATAATAATTAATATTGATACTTTGGTGACATCCTTAATATTTGAAAATAAGAGTTGCCAATTACAAATTATCGAAGTCGCAATTTTGAACTGACAATATTGTAAGTCAGATTAACTAGAGTAAGATTAGAATTAGCAATTAATTGTACATTCAAAACAAACGTGTGAGAAATGTTTGTTAATTTGTTTTCAAGCGTCTAGTATATAAGCTGTTGTATTTTAATCAGTGACGGTGTTACGAGGTCATACAATTTTATTTAACTCCTTTCTATTAAAAATCAGTTCTTTATTTTTCGATGAATACGACACTAATGGCAGCAATGTAGAAACGGACATCTGCATTTTTGTGAAAGTGATTTTTTTACAAAAATAAGATATATAATATTTTTAAATATTATATATGATATTTTTATAGATTATATATATCTTATTTATGTAAAAAAAGCACTCACAAAAATACAGATATCCGTTTCTACTTTGCTGCCATCGATATTACATCAGATAAGAATTACACTTCCACCAACCCGCATTGGAGCAGCGTGGTGGAATAAGCTCCAAAACCTTCTCCTCAAAAAGAGGAGAGGAGGCCTTTAGCCCAGCAGTGGGACATTCACAGGCTGTCACGAAGAATTACACATAATTTGAAAATAGATTGTATAGCTTGACTTTTGTTTTTAAAAATCATTACCCAATGCTATGCTATCAATGCTATGCAATCAATGGTAAAAATGCTATGGGTATGGTGTCGCCGGCTGTCCATTTTATATACAGGTTTGCGATGAAATCTTACAGCAGATAACTATTACGTACATTTTATTTTAAGAATTTTTCGCTTTTAGGAAATAAAGGATTTCTGTGGTTTTATAACAAAAAAATAAAAAAAACCTTTCTTTATATTACAATAGCGGTAACCGTGACTTAGTTTCACTTGTGAATATCAATTGATTTCTTCACTGTAGTAACATTTATTTAATTCGGTAAGTGACTTATATTCTTTTTTATATTGATATTCCAAGTGCTTTCCTCAATATGATCACTTTTCTATAAGATTTAACACAATAGTCATGCGTAATTGTTAATAATTATATTTTAGTGTAGATATTTACTGATTCATATTGTTTACAGTGATTATGGATTTCTCTCATAAATAGGCTCTCGTTGGTAGACCTTGAGTAATGAAGAAGAAAAAAGAAAGATACTTGTTGTGGTTCAATGGGATTTTACTTTTTTATAAAATACCTTTACCTACTACCTTTTAAGGATGAAACAGCGATGACTTTAAAAAGAAGAAGAGGTAAGCATATTCTTTGTGTGAGAAGTCCGACATTATGATGGTGTATGAAAGAATTTGACTGGGACTTGAGTTGCGCGCTTACCATGAGAGGAGAGGCGAGAGTTGATCCGCGCAGTGATGGCGCGCGCCACTTCTGCGGAGTCGGGCGCACGCTGTTGGAACAAGCGAAGCCGCTCGAACAAGCATTCTGACGCCGCGTCATCAGCCATGCGGTACGCTGGACAAAAGTCAAAATTATGACTTTATATATACATTTAGATAAAAAAAAACATATTATATGAACTGCTTAGTTTACAAAGCAAGACAAAAAGTTTGTTTCAATTTTTTTCTTTATTTGTATGGCTGTTAAAATGTGGGTATTTACTAAACATGTAATAAGCTTCGTTAATGCAAATGTGTTGATAATAATGTAGTTAAATTATTAAAAACCATGAGCTGGTGTTTAAATTGATGATCAAAGTTGATCTTATTCGATGTCATGAAAACGTTAGGCTACTAGTTGGATCGATAGATAAGGATGTACTATTGTAATTGTAATTGTTTGTTTATATGAAATGTAAGGCTAAACCAAAATATTACGTTGTCGATAAAAGAAATTAACATCATCATGAATGTAGCTTGTAGGTCAAAACACACAAACATCTAGTGTGGACCGTTTATTTGTGAATGGATAGCAAGACGTTTTGGCTAAATTTATTTACAAAATAACCGTGAAACGTACGTGCGTGAGTGCGTTGCTTTGTGTTGTCCTTTTCTCAGTAATTGATTGTGACAGATTGTAAATAAACAAATTAAAATAATGTTATACACTCGAGCTCTGCACCCCGCGGCGGCCCTCAGCCGACTACTTGCAGCGAACTGAAAATCGTATAGTGCGGGGGCGGGCGCGTTACGTCAGATAAAATCTATCGTCCCACCTCGGCTGTGCTCGGGGTTAATTATTTATTTTTAAAATTCATTATAAATTGTATTCTGTATTTTCAAACATGTATGATTTATTTAAATTTTAATTATATGAATTTGTTTATGTATTTTAACGTAATTTATTAAGTCTGACCAAAATACACATAAAATATTACAAATTAAAAATAAAATCACTATGAATATGATATTAAATCATATGTTTTTACAAAGCCTATAAGTGATTTCTTTGTAGGATTGTTTCGCGAGCCTACAATCAACCAAATTACAACTGAATTCGCCTGATTTACTAAACAAAATACATCACATATTTTATATATGGCGAAATTCGCCCATACGCTATGTTAATATTTGATAGATTATTTAATTTATTATGAGTGTATCAGAGAGAGAAAGAAATACATTAAGGCCATTATTTGATTAAGACATAAGCATATATATTTAATATAATTACTGTAAATAAATTCATACGAATATTTAAAGTGAGAAAAAATATGTGCCTAATAATGCCTCGGAAAAAATATTATTGTATTTTATTTTTATAATATTATAAACATAAACAAAAAAGTCTCAAGTAAAAGCCATTATCATTATGTAATATGTTATTAACACATATTTTATTTAACGACTTACATTTTTTTTTCGGCTTTTTGATTTCCTGTGCCTGAGCCGACGAATCGACCGTCGTCACAAAGTCCTTAAAACATAATTGTAACATTAAATTACCAAATGATAAATTAATTATAACTAATCATGTCAAAAAGTATCATCGAGGGAAGTATTGTAGACAAAACGTAGATTACCATCAAAAGAATAATAAACTTTTAATTCTTGTTTTTTAAAGTACTTCAACTTAAAATTTATAGGTATCATTTAATTTATCGCATGCTTCAACAAAATATTGAATTTAAATATATTTTTAAAATATGAAATAACATACCTGGCATTTCTCATTCATCACAGAAATTAAATCTGTTTTTTATGTTATTGATCATAATATTAATTTGATTTTTCTTCACCAAATTGTATCAAATATTTGATATTTTTAATCTGCATTTTTAAATGTCATTGCAAATAACTGACAAATAGTTTTATAATTGCTAATGGCCAGTGTTGCTAAATTTGGTTATTATGTAAAAACTATACGTCCGAAATCTGTATGTAAATATGAATTAATTTAATTAAAATTATTAAACTTCTTTTACTCATATAATCTTTGATACGAATATTCTAGATTGTTTTTTTTTAAATGTTTATTGACACAAAATAAAGAAATATCGTTGGTGATTTCTTGTCTTTTAATTTTATTGTTATATACTTAAAGATAATTTGAGATTGGATATGGAATAGCTGTAAAATAAGTAATTAAATATAATTAGAGTAAATTTTAATATTAATGGTATACACGTAACAAAAAGTATATTTTTTGCTAAATAATTAGATTAAGACTTTAGAGAGTAGAAGACAAAACGTTAGAATTGAGAAAATGTCGTAGTTTTTTTTTATTACTTTTTCACTTAAATTATGTACCAATCGAATAGTTCTTTTAATCATAATTACATTGATTACGTAAATAACAAACACACACGAGATTTATCAATTAATATTTTCATCATATTTATCTACAACCAACTGTACAAACACTTAAAACTTAATGGATATGTAATTTTAACGACTACCGAACAAGTTTAACGCAGTAGAAATGTCAAGAGTGAGGCTTGGAGCCACTGGAAGCAAATGTCAGTCGGTGATCTGTATCTAATGAGATCTAGAGCAGCCTTGCGAGTGACAGGGTGACAACGATCTTACTTTATTGACGAGACAGTTGATTACAGAATGTTTTTATAAAATTCTATGTACTCTTAGTACGTACTGCAGTTAACATGAAATTGAAGATATAAGATGTTAACTGACTGTAACGTTTAAGTAAAAAGGTTTATTTATTTATGAGAGGCAGACATATCTATTTATTAAGAAAAGAAAGATAAACAAAAAACCCATAATTTGCTTCGTGATATTACTTATTAGATATGTACGAGTATACTGCCAAAGCCTGTATAAATGTACTTAAGTAGAAATTAAATTCTAATCTTAAAGTAGAAATATCAGCCCACAGCTGAATTCGTAGTCCACATCGTCGAACTTCAGTGAAATTAGACGTTTCCTCACGGAGCACGAGATGAATCGTAAACACAAATTAATCTCATGAAAGCTCAGTAATGCTCGCTTAGGTTTGAACCCGCAATCATTGGTTAAGAATCACGCGTTCCAACCACTGGGCCATCTTTACTTTGTAGTTATAAATAATACTTATGACTTTGTTATTAAAGTCTATGAGGAATCAAAATACTAAAGTACTGCTTTCCTCCTAGCAGCCTGCTAGGCGCTGCTGCTGGCTGCTTCTTAGAATGTTTTCACGGAAAAACTTAATAAAACCTTTTATTGGCAACACACATCGATTTCTTTCTCTCTATTATCAGTACTTATTAGTTATTTAAAAGCAAAGACAAAATATTTCGTAGCTATGTATTTGATATAAGTTTCTTTTAATTTAGCTGGTGTATATACACATATATATATATATCTGTGTGTACAATATATACATGAGCTCATTTTATGTTACGTCTTGTAAAGCAAAGAAAAATTAAAAGAATATATTTTCATAAAATGTGGATATCTCAGTATAATAATGATGTATTATGTACTAGAAGAAACATGCATGCCAGTGAGGCATTGTTTTGATAATTTGCTCTGCTACTTTTAATTTGCGTATAAAAATAAATAACACAGAAGCATTATATTGTTTACTAAATAGTATTTTATAGACATTTCTTTTAATAAATTTTATTAAGTTGATTTCTACTACAGTAGTACAGTATAGTTCATACCGTTGTGCTATCAATATGTTTCTATATTTAAACTTTTTTCTTTGTATCTTCTGGGGCTGTAGTGTAGTATTATCAATTCCAATGACTGTCAAATCTTCGATGGAGCTTAAAGATGTTAATATAAATGAACAAAAGGTATGACGTATTACTGATATATGTATGTATATTTAGCCGAGATGGCCCAGTGGTAAGACCGCGTGAATCTTAACCGATGATCGTGGGTTCAAACCCGGGCAAGTACCACTGGATTTTCATGTGCTTAATTTGTGATTATAATTCATCTCGTGCTTTACGGTGAAAGAAAACATCGTGAGGAAACCTGCATGTGTCTAATTTCACTGAAATTCTGCCACATGTGTATTCCACCAATCCGCATTGGAGCAGCGTGGTGGAATAAGCTCCAAACCTTCTCCTCAAAAAGAGGAGAGGAGGCCTTTAGCCCAGCAGTGGGACATTCACAGGCTGTTACGGTATGTATATTTAAAGTTTTACTTTATTGAGGAGTCTACTGATTTTAGCTTATTATTTACTAATACTAATATACTGGATAGTTTGTATATGTGAAAGTGATAATATACATAGCTTACAGTCAGGGATAGCTTCTAAATCTGCGATACGACCCTAGTGAGTAATATGATAGCACGTGAAAAGTTATATATAAATTAGAAGTACGTGTTTGCATTTGTGGGATGCATAAATTCTAGGGCCGGGAACCCTCACGCGTTAAGCACGGCATTCCTAAGCGCGTAATATGAATTAATGTACTGAGGCTTGTAAACTTACTATTCGCGTACAAAAAGTGTAGATTATTATAATGAATCTGTAGATTCTGTTAACAAGAGACTTCATCTGTGCTAAAAATATACTTTCATTGTTTTACCAACAAAATAATATAACGAAATACATAAATAAATTCGCCTGCGGTTAACCCATCAGGGTATAATTTTGTAAAACACTGTTTCTTTTTTTAAATCACATAGTAAGCTTACTTTTTTTGCTTACTGATTTTAATTACAATTATAACGAAGCCCAATACAAACTCGTCTTTCAGATTAAAGTTAGAATTTCTAAAAATCCGTGACGTCACCTTTAAGTTTCCGTGCCTACGTCATAAAAGAAGCCGTTCTTTGTATTTAATCATCTTTTTATTCGTAACTATATAGTTATGAATCGATGATGATCAGGCAACACGTTATTTTTATATAGTAAAGATTTCAAGAATATTTAACGAATATAAAAAACTTTAATGTTATGTTAATCCTACAAATTGAACAAGGGCACTAAGAGTACACAAGTAACTGAATTGCGCAGAGTACGTTTGGATATATAAACATATCATATGTGTACATATGTTTATATCAAGAAAAGATAGATAAAGTTCTTAAAAATATTGCTCCAGATTATCTCTGGAGTTTACAAATCTATTTAGAAGAGTTTGATACTTGCAAAGATTGGCATGCGGATAGGCGAAAAGAAAGATCTACGAGTATATTAAAAAAATAGGTAAAAATATAAAGCTTTTATCATTATTTTATTTAAAAAGTTTCTGCTATATAGTTTTATTAGACATAAAGATGTTAAAAATTACAGTCGTTTTTTAAAGAGTATTAAATAGCCAATCATTATTATTTTAATTTAAAACACAAAAGCACAAAATTCTAACTTTTTTAACAATAAAGAATTTATATTGACATTGGTGTAATCACGTTTCTACATATAAACCAAGCCTTACAACAATTATTATGTCCTACTGCTGAGCCTTCGACTCTTCGCCTATTAAAGATAATGTTTGGACCTTATTTCACTATGCTGCTTCACTTTATATTTCCACTTTAATTTCACTTCCAAAGTTCCGTTTTTCAAAACTATTTTTTTTACAAATCTAAAATGAATATCATATATTATTCAAGATAGATAATTTTATCATGTTAACTCAATGTCAAAATCATTTACTTGATTTAATTCCTCCCGTCATTGGAATAGGCATAGGTTCGTGTATACAATATACATACATGTCGCATATCTTGTGTCAAATTTATATCTACAAGCTTCCTTACAATGTTATTCTCATTTGCGTTTGCTCGGACTTCAACTCGTTCGAATATCGTTGTTTACTATACATACCAGCTCACCTCAATATATATATATATATATATATATATATATCAGGTATTTAAGGAAAAAAATAATTTTAATAGCATTTTCAGGAAGATAATAAAACTGACAATTTGCAACAAGTTATCACCAAAGTAACGGAATCTGAAGTAATTAATATGCAAAGTAAAATACCAGCGAATGTATCAAGGATTCGAGTAAAACGTCAGAACAGTGGTGCAGGTGAAGATAAAAAAATGGGCCAGTCAGTATTTTAAAATATAATAATGTCAATTGATATTTTACTTATTTTTTTGTTATAGGTAAATTCGCTGAAGCATCTCGAATGCCACAATTAAAATTGCTCCGGCTGTTTCTTCAAATGTTTAAGAACTCTTGGGATAGAGCGTATGTCGGTGGGGCACACCCTCTACACCATAACGTTCCTAAAGCCATTATTGCATTGTACAAACAAAAAGTTGTCGAATTTTTCATTCCGGATGTTGGAGAGGATGCAAAGACTGCTAATAAATATTAAATATTATTTATTTGATTATATTATATACATGTAAATATATATTTGATACTCTTAATAAATTAAATGACATCGATCAACATTTACACTTTATAATGAGTATTTGTTTTCAAAGTAGTATTTATACTAGTTCTACTGGAAACTATCCTGTGCTAGAGGCCCCGGTTAGTCAGGCTGTCTAACTAGCCTACAATATTTTTTGTTTTTTTCATAAACAAGAACATTATTTGTATTTAAAGTATATTTGCTAGAAGGCTCAGTTAAATACTGAATATTTTCATTGCATGATTTTATTTATTAATTATTTTATTTTTATATTATACATATATTTATAAATTCAGTGTCTGTTATGAGTATTTTCAATAGTATTTACACTTACATATATTTACTCTTCTATTTTCAATGATTATTATTATTTATAAATTTCGATAGTAAATTAGTATAAAAATTACATCAACTATGTCAATTATTGCTAAAATAAATTAATTTGCAACTCGAATTGCCTATTATTGTAATTGCCTATTGTTGTATGTATTGTACTGTACATGTAAATACTCTACTATTTACATGTACAGTACAATTGTGCAAGATGTGAACGATGAATACAAAGTTGGAGTCATATCTAGTTTCTTTCGGTCCGCGATTGTAAGTGGGTGATCTCGAACAGGTATAAAAGAATCGTCTGCGGATTAAAACGAGTACAGACATATCGGTACTCTAAAGTCTAGAACCTCCGAGATGAAGGTACGACATCCAATAAGGCTTTAAAAATATTAAAATAAAAAATTTTATTAAAATAAAATTAATTATTTGATTTTAAATTCAAATTTGTTATTTTGGTTTAAGAATTCGTTTAAATGTGTCTTATTTTATGCAGGTGATTGTGCTCTTACTTTGTGCGGTAGCCAGCACCTCGGCTGGAAATGCAGTAGCGTGGCCGGGTGCGATACCCCTCACTTCAACAGCAGTGAAGACTATAATACCACCCCAAATACAAGGCTTTGGATATTCTACAAGCCAGTACATAAATTCAGTAAGTCAAACTTAGCTGGGCTATGTATATAGGTTTTTATTTTTTATATTTTAGATTTTTAGTGTCTGTCTATATGCAATTACTTTACTTCCAGATTCCATCAGCACCAATCGGTTATCAACCACAATTGAACTATCAAATTTCTCTGCCAAACTATCATCACTATCAGCCAGTCGTAAGCGCTCCTTACTATCCTAACGGTTTTCTATATCCTTCGCTGATTCCTGCTTCTCCTATTGGACCTGTTTCCTCGATTGCCCCTATTGGAGCTATCAATCCAGTTGCTCCTAGTTTTCCTATTCAACCTCCAGTACAAAACCAGGGACCAGCAACAGAGCAACCCGCTGGTGATGAAGATACAGCAGTGATTGAAGCAGCAGATTCATCATCTAAACAGCAGCAACCTTCTCAACCACAATTACCACCTGACTTTTCACAAACATCCTTAGACTCAAAAAATATGCCACAATATCCTCAGATACCTGAAGCTTCTCAACAGTTTCAGTTTTATCCACAAATCCCACAATTTATTCAACCAGGATTTAATTTTCCTCCCCAACAATCAGGACTGCAACAGAATCCTTCGTTTTCTCAAGATTCCTCGTCTTCGAGTTTTCCCGCAGCTGATAACACAGATAAGGGTCTAGGTGACGAAGACACAGTAGCAGTGGATTCTGCGTAATTTAAAATATAATAGTATAGTTTAATTTACTGTTTTTTAACATTCATGCTTGTTATACTTGGCATGTAAACTATCAATATTAAAATATGTATTTCATAAGTACCTGTTTAATTACATTCTTCCCTCTAATTTCGATCATGTATTATATCAATTATTTATAATATTCAATTACATATATTTTCAGTATAACAAATGATACGTCAATGTGATAGAGAGGTACATGTAACATGGTCTACTTTTGTAGCAAGATTCTAAAAGTCAAGGTAATTCTAATAAATGAATTGTGTGACAGTTGAATGAAGCTTAACACTTCTCTGTAGGCAGTTTGTCGTAACTAAAAATCACTTAATTCATACGCTTTGCACTTATAAGAAGGTTAGGTTTCACTAACCAAATTGAAAATGACGAAACAATAAAAAAAAAATAAGCGTATTTAGAGCAGTATTGTATGTCAATGTAAAATATTTGTTTTGGAACTTAGGTCTAGTATAAAATATGGTATTATTTATATGTTTGCTTCAAAATATTTTTTTATAACAATATATATTATGTTGACAAACTAGAATACATTGATAATTAGAAGCAGTTATCGTTATTTATAAATGAAAACACAAGTGAATAATAACTGTTTATTTTTGGTTAAAAACCATTTACCAGAAGCCAGGCTTTCTCTCTCCGATCCACTTATGGAAATCTCTTTCAGTGGTATTCTTCCCGTTTAGTCCAAGTGAAAAGTAAAATGAATAAGGAAACCACAAGGTATTAAAAGTTATTGTGATATTGTACCCTCCAACCCCATCTATAACAGGCAGGGTCAATCGATTCGGAAGAAGCAAACGAGCACAAACAATAGTGCATTCTATTCCGGCTGATATCTGCAACACATACATTGATTCTATAAAACATTCTTCCCGACTGGACTGGCTGTCGTCGTCGTCGTCGTCGTCGTGTCGTTTGGACTCGAGATTACGATTTACCATTAGATGGAATAGAGTCATTTGCCTTCCCGGCAAATATAAAAAAATACAGTATTTTAGATTACCTTGATTATTATGTTCATTTTCCCCGGAGGATCAGCGTTAACTTCAAATTTCTCTGAATAGAAAAATGCTGTTCTACTCTGTTTTTTCAAACTCTTAAAGCAATAGTCTCCAGACACAAAAGTACGGGCTCGCCATCCAGTCTTTTGTTTCCGCCTTGCTCTCAAATACTGACTATGTATACCTATACCTTGACATTAAATAAAGTATGTTGTAATTTATTTATTAAATTATATTGATATTGAAACATATAATAGAAAGCAAGCTAATAGACCTTGTCGTATTCACCGTACATATATACATACAGATAAATAAGCTTGGTGACGTTTTTGTTTGTACTGGTGTAATACATACAGTGACTAAAACCGAAATAAACCATTTGGCATTAGCTACCACATGCCTGTATAGCAGCGTTAGTATCGTTTTTGTATTATTATTTTCCTACAAATTAGTACATAATGAAATATATGGAGAAAGTGAAAATTAACTTTGCAAAAGAAAAAATAATAATGCAATAACTGTACAGAAACTAAGAAATGTTTGTTTATACAGTGCAACCTCGATATATCGGAAGGGACCAATTAAATATTCGTTATATCAAGTAATTCGTTGAACTCAGGCTTGTTATGTTGAGGTTAGGTTGGTCTAAAATTCGTTATAAAGAGGTAAAAAAAATAGTTTTATTTACCTCAACATTACGTACTTATCTTGTTATAGCGAACAACTTTTACTAATAAATGATAACACATTTTTATCAAATTACTGTATGTATTTTCTATTTAAAAACAATTAGGTAGGCAACAAAATTTTTTTCTTACATTAATAATCAAAATTAAATGCAGTAAAATCCGTAAAAGTAGGTACATATCTTGGTGGGTACATGAATCACATACCATGAGATTAAGAGTCATACATTATTGGGAACTTTATATAAAGGTTTTGGGTTGACAAAATTCGTTAATTAGAGGTAATTATACTTTTTCTTGATAGTTAAGAATTCGTTATAAAGAGGTTGTTCGCAAAAAATGTTCGTAATATAAAGGGATACATTGACTCTTATGGAAAATTCAAGGAGATTACGAAGAATTTGTTAAATCAAGGAAGTCGTTATATTCTTAAGGTTGCACTGTATATTTATTCTATTGAAGTGAAAAAGTAAGTTCAGGTTAGTATCAAAATTAAATTTAGAGGCAGTTAGGGATATAAGCACTACCTGGAATACAAATATTTTAAAAGGAAGGAACAAACATTTTAAAAACTTACTTAAACTTAACTTTAATGTGTTTTATAAGTCATGCGTAAGTAAATCAAACGTTAATTTATTTTATTTATTTATTCACCCGGTTGTTCTTCTAACACTACATAAAACAATTGCTACGCAACGCAGTTTTAAAAGGTCTTTTCCTAACAGCATTAAGAACAGACAAAATAATAGATTTGACATGTAAATATCTTTTATTTAATTACTTACTTGTGCCTCCTTCCATCAACATAAAGTTTTCTGGATATGGTTTTGGTAGAACATGTGCGGAGATATAATTAATGATCCATGACACGTATGGATATACATCTATGTAAAGAGGTGGTTCTCGATTCAGTCTTTTGCGCATTGATTTACGACCACATGGAGCGCTACCAGCGGCTACGCCTATGAGCTGGAAAGTTCCTTCAATAGCATGACTGACTATGGGGGCACCAGGACGAATACCACAACCAGAACTGCATAGCACATGTGTAACACCTTCGCTTCCTAATTGCTATTGAAGGATAACGTATTAGAAAACAATAAAAAAAAATGTGATATTATATTCAATCGGTGTTTAAAATTCAACGAAAAACAAATATTTTAATATATATAAAAAATAAAACGTACAGAGCGCATCCGATGTCTCCGGCAGTCTTTATGTGTGTACAATTTTAGTGACTTTTTGGCCATTTTCTCGGAGTCAAAATCCTTTGGTACAGCTTAGGATTCAAATACATTAATTGTCATCATTCAAATGTAACATTTATCGAGGCTAATAATATTATTATTTTATACTTACAACTTAGATAATCAACCAAAAAAACAACTTTATTTTTCCGTTTCTTTTCACGTTCAGTAAGATTTGGCAAGCAAATTGGAACCATGTAATCTGTAATTAGTACAAATACAAACACCACAATAATGTCAATAACGCTTGTATAAATAATTAATTTGAAGTTTAACATAATTATTCAATATCGTAAATAATTGTATTGGACATATCAAACACCAATCAAGGTATTAAGCCGGTCCAATTTTGCTCTTTAATTGTATCAGGAAAATACTACATATCTTACAAGATTTAACGGGGCGAAGAAACTTCACCAAGGCCAGACTATTCCCTACACCAAACCTGAAATGAATGACCTCAATATGAAAACAATTTCTTATTATTTAAAAAATGATGAGCTATTCGTATTGACAAATGTATTGAGTTCAGTTATTTCTAGTAATTAATATTTATTGGCTTAAATAATATTTTATTTTCAAAATGTTTTTTTGGTTATTTTTTTACCGTGAATATTCAGGATGTGGTTTGATCTCAATAAGAGGCATTTCAAAATATGCACGTGGACACTTGACGCCCATTTTGGCCTGTGAGCGAGTCAAGCCACAATCCACCTCGTCTCTTTCATAGTCGCCAAATATAACATTACCTCTGTAAAATTTTAAAAATTATAAAGCTTTGGTTAAATTAAAGCTTTACGTAGTAAGGGTAAGAGGAGGTAAGAGGGATAATGTAAAGGGATTGGATATGGATGGAATGGGAAGGGATATTTGATACAATCGGCTATAAAACAATATAATTAAGTGATGTATTACAGTTTATAGTTTTTTGGCAAACGGAGCATATCTGTAGCAGTGCCGACGGCAAACTGCTTGTGAATAAGGGTGACACGAGGAGCTTTGTTATGATGCGGTATTCCAGTTGTCACTAGAACAAATAAATATTCTGATGATAATAGAAGTAATAATTTATACTAAAAATTCAGTACAGTATAGAGTCACTTCGTGGCAAGGCTTTGCCAGCAAGCTCATATGGGTAGTTTCCACTCATCATATATTCTACCGACAAATAGCAATAATTAGTATTATTGTGTTTTGGTTTGAAGGGTGAGAGAGCCAATGGAATTTCAGGCATGAAGAACATAAAATCTTAATTCCCAAGGTTGGTGGTTTCTTACAATGACAGTCTATGGTGGTGATCACTTAACATCAGGTCTACCTAATAGTCCAGTCAGTGGGGATTTTTACCTTGCAAAAGGTTGCGACATATTTCAAAATTGTAACTACACCACCTTTTGCTAGCCAAAGGACCATTTTTATCCCTACTAACTGTACTATAATACAATGAACTGTATACATATTCATAATAAGCACTGCTCATAATATTTTGCACTCAGATTGTGATTGTGAGAAAACTCCTACAACTCAAAATATATGGAATAAAGAAAACGAATGTTAATTATTTTTTAATATATATTAAAAATATCTTTTTATTTACATTGTATTTTATTTTTTTACAAATTTAAAATCTATAAATAGGTATTATTTTCACTTCTTAAACTCATAAATCTTACAAAATTTCATTTTAAGACCATACTTAACCAATAAGGTTATTAAACTTTAAGGTATTCAACTTTGAGTATTGTATTTTTAAAGGATTATTTTCGAGCAAATAAATAATAAAAATTACACAACAAGTAATTAAATACTTTATATACTCTTACCGTGTAAATATTGCACAAAGCCGAGCCAAGTGAATGTGTGTTCTTTCAAGATTCCATCCGGGGGCTTCAAATTGAAGTCGTCATGACAAGTAGCAAAGTCTCTCAACATACACGTTGCTATCCGTAAGAGAACTGATAACAAAATTATTTTATGTTACGTTTATAAAAACTACTTAATATAATCGAATTTAAATATACGAACTTATTAAACTGATTATTTTTAAGGTGAACATTTTGTGTTTAATACTAACGTATCTTGATTTTTCGCTTAGACTGAGATCAAGTTATTTGTAAACATTGTTTGTTTGCTATTTAAACAATGTGACACAGTGTATGGAATGAAAACATTACATAAATTTTATGAAACAAAAAAGTACGAGAAAATGCTAAGAAATTCAACCAATATCAAGAATTTATTTTCATAAATAAAACCATACAAAAAGTTAAAAACAATACTTTATTAATCAATAAATTAAGATAATAGGTTAATAGTTATTCATTATTTATTACATCGTGTTTAAATTATTTCTTATTTGTAATATTTCAATAGTACATAGCATAAATTATTTACCCTAAATTATTTTAAACCAATGTACAATTGTGGTTTTTAATGACTTAATTATAAGCGTTTTGCTTGCTCATTTGTGCATATAATATATTTATTCAATGTTGTCACTAATATATTATGTTCTATAATTCAATTATATCTAAATTGTTCCTTATTATCTAAGTATACTTATTGGTAGGGCTTAATGGCGAACAGAAATACTTAGTATAGTTTTGTTCCGGCTTAAATGGTGAGCCATTATAACTTCAGGCACAAGGAACATAACATTATCCTTTCCTAATAACTGTTAAAATTTTTTTAAAGCGACAATGTCTAAGATTGGTTTTGTTTTATTTTACAAAGATACAGTAAAGTTCTTTAACGGTCCTTATAGTAAGTAATATTTAGAATTTGTTACAATTTAAATTAGTCAACCCTACATCCTAATTATTTTGACATTAAGGCTTTGTACACATAATTGTCGCTAGATGACAATAACTAAATATAATTACAAATCTGTATAATACAGTAAATAATAAAACTATTATTATACAACTATAATTTGTCTGTATGTACGAGCATCACGCAAAAATAAATGGATCGACTTTGATGACAATTTTGTTACCAGACACATGGTTGGGTTTAAAAATTGGTATATATTTTATTTCACTATTATCGGATGGATGGAATGGTATTACCTGATGGATACGAAATGAAAATGCCATGAATCTAAATTTAAGCAAAAGCAGGTGATATATCTATTGTACATTTTATGAAATACTTACTCAACTAAATTTAATAAATAGCAATATTTATGGTTAACGTTCTTTAATAACGTAACACTTAATAGAAGAAAAATAACTTTTTTGATATAATTATAATTTGGCAACGCAAAAATAATGAATTATTATAATCTAGAGATCCATTCGTACATTTATTAAATTGTATTTTAACAATAATAAAGTTAATGAATGTATCGATTGCATAAAAAATATAGATGGTGTAAATATATATTTACAATTGTTTGTTTGTTTAAAATACAGCTATGTATATACAATAAAAAAGTACGAATTCTTTTATAAAAAAATATAACATATTTTTTAATCTCCACTAGTTATACTTGTGATACTTTCTCTTGATGAATGAGATCGAAACTGTGGTTTCATTAGCGTCACCCATAAATTTCGTGTTTGAGCATCACATAATACGAAGTACACAAATAGGACAAATCCTTGCATTGTTGAGGTTAGACAGAAAAGGTAAGACCATATTACATTGTGCGAAAATGAAATAATACCAAAAACCCAGGTAAGACCTAATAAAAAGAATAAAAATATTGATAATCGTAATTGCGCGCCAATAAGATCCATATCTGCCGTTCTAATTTTACCGTCAGGACCTTTAGAAATGGCATAAATAACCAAAATAAATAATGTAACATTTATCAACAAGACAATACAAATTGGCACGATTACACTAACGATTAAATAAAATCCGCTAGGATAACATATAGAAAACTTGTAATCTCTAGCAGTTACTAATTTGGGTATATAATTTTCTCTATCCAACACTAATACAATGACTACAGGTATGAGAGGAATTCCCCATCCAATAAGTGTGAATTTGATCATGAATCGTGATGGACGATATACACCCAAAACTCTCACGTATCTAATAAATTGTAAGACTGCAGTTATTAACATCCACATAAAACTCGCTAGGACAGAATAATGCAGTAAAGCTCCTAAAAAGATGCAGAGAACTTTTGATCTGTCGGACATTTTTGATATTTCATTATACTCTTCAAATATAGTATTGTCTAAATTAAATACAATCATAAATAAAAGGGGCAACGCAATAGACGCTGAAAGGTGCAATAGAACTTTCGTACCAGCTTTTTTTCGCCAAGTATGAAATACTGTTGCCGTGATCCAAATTCCCATAATACCTAGCAATGATAGGAAACTACCTACTAGAGAAATAATATTGAGTGGTTTGTCATGGATTTTTATGTCGTCAGTATTATTAGTCTCTTTACCTCGTCTGATATCCAGTAATTGTCCAAAATGTGTTAAATGATAACATTCACAAAACGATAATTCATTTTTCCATTTTCGTAAATAGCACCCTCTGTTAGACCAATATCCTGGAACATTACTGGCTGCATTGTTTTGGAAATCCCAATATCCACAAAGTCTTTTTTGAACGGATGGCCTTAAACCTTTATATATTAAAGGCATTGGTTTTTCCAGATTTGATACAAAACCTGGTATTGAAACCCCTATTATGCGACTGTTTACCCTAAAATCATTAATATCTATTTCCTGAAATATTGCATCATTGTGAAAAACACTTATTATTATATGTACATCTTCATTATTAAATTCTGTTTCATTATTACTATCATTTTTACTTATTTTTAAAGTGTTGAGGACTTTGTCCGGTAGCCAAGTAGCAATTTCTAAATTTTCAAATGATAAAATGTCTTCTATGCTCGTGTTTTTAAATAATGGTTTGATTTCCATTTCAGTAAATTTACTGTTTTCTGAGTTTTTAAGAACTGCTAAACCACTTATATTATTTATCCAAGGATAAGAAATTTGTAAGACATATTGTGGCTGAATTGCAATTTGGTAGTAATTATCTAAATCATTTTGATTTCTAGATATAATACTGTTGGTCACATATGCACTTCTCTGAGTCAACATTTCAATAATGTTATTAACAGAATCTAAAATTACGTTAGTCGAATTAAGCGTTTGCGCTAATCGCAAGTAATTATTATCGAGATCCATGAGTCTATCCATGACCCATGCTATATTTTCAATATTTCCCATATCTAGAGAAGTTTGGTTTTCTTGCGCTATGTGTAGAACGTGTTGTAAGGACATTGATAAATAATAAATATCTGCTGGAATAATAATATTAACATCTTCTAAAACAAAACCAAGACCGTCAATAAGAAAACGTGAAGTGTCATTTTCAGGTACTTGTCCTTTAACAAATTTGTATAAAAATGTTGTCGTATCAGATGGTTGGTAATTTTTATTGCAAACTCCTTCCACATCATCCCAGTAGCTTCCCAGAAGATATGAACCAGCGCAAAGCCTTTTTACAGGCAATCCATTTTCTTGTAAGCAAAATTGTTTTGGGGCGGCTATATGTCCAATCGCTGTTAATTCCCAATTCAGTACATGATAATTATCAATAGATGTCGTTGGTAAGCAATACATGGAACTTGAAATATTTACTAAAATGTAATTATATTTCGGCAGTTCAGTGTCAGCAATGTGATTTAAAGTTTTGAATGTACTTTGAATATTTTGCGAGTTATCGTCGTATAAGTTGTTTATAGTTACATCCATATGTAATAATACCATCAAATAATTTGAGCTGTATTCAAGATATTCCATTAATAGAACTTTATTAGCTCCAAAAATAAACGTTATATTTGAGCATAAGTTATACTTAACTGTATCCAGCATATTTTGGATATCAACGGTTGAAACATAAATCTTTATAACGAGTGAAAATACGTGAACTTCGTCACCTTGAGGATTAACAACGATTTTGTCAGTTTTAATCAAAGAGAAATTTTTTGTGTGCCCCTCACACCAGTACTGCGCCGCTCTATCTGTGATAAGATGAATTGCATAAACAATTTTGTCAATATCTACAATGTCACCCACCTTATTATATTGCGCGGACTGAATTTCAATAAAAGGTAATATATCATCGACATCAATAACTTTAACAAATCCTTTTGCATCCGAAAAACACTGAATACCACGATCATATTGATCATATTTCCAAAGACCAGAAGGAAAATATATTGTAAGGTACATTACTTTTTTTTCATCATTGTATTCAAATATCAGTTCTGTTTTTTCATAGATAACTTCTGTTTGGCATGCCATACAAGGGAGGGACATTAGTGAACTAGCATTAATTAAACTTAAAGTACCAATATTATTTATAGCAACATAATTTTGAGGATATAATATTGTTGTACTATTATCCCCTTGGTTTAAATTGGCCGAAGCGAACCAACACCACACACTATCAGGTAAATTATTTATTTCGGCAATTTTCTTAAAAATAAACTTTGTTAAGTCGTCACTGTCTTGATTACCCATAGGTGTTTTACATATATTGTTTTGTATGAAATCATCAAAAGTTAAATTTGTCGAAGATTGTTCTATTCCAAGGCATATTCCCTCATCGGGCATATACCTCACAGAATGATAATTTTCAGGACATTTAGCTGGATAATGAATATTATTTATATAAAAGCATAAATTGTGATAGCTCTCTGTACATGTCTCTGTTACTAAAATTCCTTGCTCAGTATCGAGTAATAAGCAATTTTTCAATATAGATGTTTGAATTTTCAAAATATTATTACTATCAACAGAATGTCCCCACTTAGGTCCTGGTATATACCACTGAACGGGGCCAAAAAATTTTGCTCGTTTAGCTGGTAACCAAAAATAACGTGAAATGTTTTTAGCCTTAAGAGAACTCAATAACGAAGTTGCATCTTCATCACTCAAGTCTGTAATAACAGAAGCACCGCCACTTTTCAAACACGGATAATCCCATGACGATGATTGCTTGATTTGGTAGCAGTAGTCATTATTGTTTTTTGATATTTTATCGAAACCTGGTGGACAAGATGACAGATTGTAATATTTTACAACCTGTAAGCAAGGATTAAGCGATGTTGCCGGAGGTTCCCATTTCGAATCTACACAGTTTCTTGTTATTAGGCGATCACTATCATAGCAAAGAGGATCCGATATTACGTTATTTGCTGGCACACTTTTTTCCCATTTGACACTTATTCCAGTATCCGTTATCTCTTCAGGACAGATCTGCGAAAATATGTTCAATAGTATTTGAATTAAGAATATAATATTTTGTAGATTCACCGAATATGAGATTCTTAAAAAAAAGTGAGATGATGTAAGTAAAATGCTTATTATATATACAAATACTTTGTTTAAGAATTTAAAAAAAGAACTCATAAAAGTAGCTATAGGTATTAATTGTTTACCTGTAATCCAAAATGAAACATTAAGCATAAATTAACACTAAAGATTACACCAAGCATTTCGCGGGATTACATTTAATGTTTATGGAATAAAGTCCTAATACTTATTGATTCCAAAATAATAAAACCACAATACTCAAACTAGCAAAAAACAATATGAATTTTATTGCTAGGCTTTCAGTCATATACTGAATATTTATGTACATAATATACATGGCGTTTTATTAAGACATACAAATAAGCTAAATTCGGAAGTTAAATTTTCAATTGAAAAAAATATAGACATTGTTTATTTTGTTTTAAGTTTAGTTTTTAATTTTGTCAAAGACAGACAACAATTTTTTATATTTCTTGCAGGAATATGTACCTTTATTCAGTTCTCGTCGGTATATAAGTAAAGTGGTTGGTTGACAATAAGGAAACCTGCAGGTTTCCTTATATATTATATATATAGATGTTCTAGTGTCATAATTTATATTTATAGATAACCAATGGTATTATCGAAGTTTTATTATGTTGTCTCACTTATAATAGTACACAGATTTCTGCGCAAACACAGGTGTACACTCTAACCCCTGTCATAATCTGACACGGCAATCCTATATAGATAACCGAGAGATCGGTCGGGCCATGTTGTTGATCGGTTGTAGAACCTGTTGGTGACTTTACAAGATATGGATGTGTAACGCTGCCAAATTCACAAGTATGGGCTACTGATAATAATATCCAATAAGTATTTTTTTACCCCGACGCGGGATTAATATAATTGAACTTAGTATCTATAGCATTATAAGACTATCCAATGGACATTAAACCAACGAGACAGTTTCAAAAAAATATAACAAGTGACTTTGCTTAGAATTATGCCATAAAAATAACTAAATCATTCTGTATAAACCGTGACAACTGTAATCAGTTTATTAACATTAGTATCACCATCCCACACAGGAAAACACTTTCGATACGATATCTCTAAAGCCATATTCATTGATTCAACGCCATTCCAATAAAGTACGTTTATACTTATGTGGGTAAACAAAAAGGATTTAACCTTATCTCTGTATGAGAATGACCAAAGCTTTTAGTTGTAGGTAATATAAATATGTAATATAACCCATATGTATTACCAGTCATTTTGTACATAGTTAACTTTTACGCAATTGATATTATTAACAATACCAAATTGTCAAATTACTATATAGATTTTATATAGATATATTTATATAGATTTAGTAAATTGGTTTTAAAGATATCCTTGTGTTTAATATGAAATAATTTCAAGACTTATTTCCAATTTTATTCAACGTCAGATTTTGTTTAATTTACATACAAAATATTTTGTATAACAGTAATACAATGTAACAAGGGATAAAATACCAAAATTAAAGACAATTTTATGTTTCGTGACTATATATAGCAATTGGATAATATGACGTAAGTAAAACTTAAAATTTAAGGAACTTTATTTTTACACGAAGTAAGTACATTGCATAAGTGTGATTACTAAATTAATAATATGTATTATTTTTATAGTGTTAATCTTAACATTATATAAATGAGCATACAATGTAACTTATATACAATACTTCTTAAACATAATAGACAAGAATTAGATCCCAGATTTCATTTGATTGCGAGTAAATTACAATTTCTTTAAAGATTTAAATGTTATTCGGTATCGGCTTTCTGACCACCCTGTGGTAAAGGCGGTGGTGGAACATTAGGTATAGAAGGATCTTTATTGGAATAGTTGAGAACATTAAGATCGCTTGGTTCGGGCGGAGGAGTTGATGAAGATTTGTCAACAGTTGGAGATGAAGCCACAGGAGATTCAGCCTTTAATGCGGGAAGAGGAAGTGCCTGTCCTAGAAAATTTGTCAATGGTTGATATAAAGGCCAGTTGGCATAAGTATGGAATCCAAAGGGATCGTAAGGATCATAAAATCTTAAGCCCGGGTATGCATATGGAAAAGTAGGTAGTTGGGTAAACTGATAAGCTGGGTTAATATGTCCAAGTGGAAGAACTTGTGACGGCAACCCGAACTCGTTGAGGGGTATTGGTGATTCGGTTTTTGGAGCTAACGGTGGCGCCTGTGTCGCTTTATCGTCTTCTGGGGCAGGACTGCTCGGTTCAGGTGCCTGAGTAGGTTGCTCTGACGCATCTGCGACTACTGGAGCTTCGGGTGTAGATGCCGGTGTTTGTTCAGGTTTGATATTGGCATCTTTTGGGAGTAATGCGGGAACTGGAAGTAAACCCTGCAAAATGAAATGTAAAGCAAGCTTAAGATTTAAAGTGATAGTGCAAAAAATATTTAAGTAAACTGCCAGAAGAAGCTTAAGAATAATAATTAATTTTAATTTTTAATTATGTTATTATTATCATATTTAATTTGTCATTTTTCATATTGATATTCGAGTAAAAGAAGTACCAATAAAATCCATGGCATGGTTTATGTTAATCTTAGTGACGCGTGGGAGCAAATAGGCCACCATGAGAAAGTGATCTCTGCCTATAAACATCGGTACTGAAATAAGAAGTGCAAAAAACCCCTTAGTCATCATTGCGCCTCCAATTATTATTTGATATAACATCCTTATACATTAACTATACTGGCTCACTCCTTTGGAGGAATAACAGCTGATGAGTGATCCATTGTTCCATCGGACCCGCAACACTACCAGTATTGACATACAGATCACTTTACCAAATATGAATGTACAGTAGTCGATATGTAAAAGTAAATAGTAAGAATAGACAGAATCTCATCTAAAAAATTTTTTTTTATACTTACGTTTGCTAAAGGCAAGTCCCCATAGACGACCGTTTGGAGAGGAAACGGGAAAGTGTTGTGTAAAACGGGCTGGTACAAAGGGAAGGCCTTGCTAGGCTCCAAGTTCTGGTTTGAGGTGATAAGGGCGTTATACACCTTCGGAATCCTTCCTGGAGTCGGCTCGGCAAACGCTACGACAAGGATAACGCATAAAACCTGGAAAATTAAAAATAATACCCTCAGTGATTGTCTTAATACATAACAACTATCGACGGATTATTTTCTGCCTATACAATTAGCTTATTATTATAATAATTTTACGAAGCGAGCAAGTTGCTTACTGCATATTGCAAGAACCATATAATTTATAAGCAAATGTATGATTTAGGTTTTTGTTATAAAAAATATCCATTCCAAGTCTGTTCTTTTAATCGTCTGTTTCCTTTCGTTAGTTAAAGAAACCAGTTTAAGTATAATGTCAATTGTAATGGGTTCAATTAGCGTTTGCCTTGAACATTGCAATATAATAAGCATATATTATGTAAGGTATTTATTACTCACAGAATTGTATAAGGATAGTGTATAGGAAAATATTATTGTAATAGTAAAACTTACAATTTTGTTATTAAACTAGGTTGTTGTGTTTTATCGTCATCAATTGAATAAACGTGAAGGCATAACTTGAATGTTGATTCTTTCGGCGGAAAAGGCCAAATAAACAATAGTTACTCTATTTTACTTACAATTGAATCTATATTTTCGTTTAATGAAATGTTCAAAAAGTTCATTTTCATGTTGGACAAGATGAAAATGAACAAATTTACCTTTACGCTACTTTGGCAATACATATAAGTATGTGATGGCGTATAGAATACGCCTTTTCTATTAATGGTTTTTGAATATAAGCTTTAAATGATGCAAGATGACACAGTAAATAAAAAAAGTTAGCGTTAACCAGACATCTTGTGTTCAAATCACTCAAGCATATAACATATATAAACGAATATGTATATAAGATATTAATTTGAGTTGGTTTTTTGTAAATAATTAATAGAAAGATTATGTGGTAGAAACCGCTGGTAATTTACAAGCTCGCCCGTTTAGTTTAGTAGTTTTGATACTCGTTTATGAGCATATAATTTTGTATTTTTTTAGCTAATATTTAATCTATGGAACAGTGGTATTCATTTAAAATAAAGGGTTAATAAGTTAATAAATAAACAAAATTAAAATTGATTAATTCTTAACGGAATGGTTAGTAACAAAATGTGTTTCTAGGAACAATAAGTTGTTTTATATTAAAGTATAAAAACTTTACATTAAGTTTTTTTTTCTAATTACGGCGGTTCTTTTCGATTTGTCACGCAGTCAAGTTCCAACTATTTTATTTGAGCGTAAATTCGTAACTAATCGAAGAACGAATAATATGTATACATACTGTGGGAAAACATTTCAAACTTTATTAAAATAGAGCTATGATATAATTTATTTCGTTTAGGAATCACTTGCTAACTGATTTTTAAAAATGGCCCATTATTATGGCATTTTATTGATTCTAAAATAAGGTATAATTTGTTTATACGTATTTATATGTGTATATATTATTAACGTATATATTAAACATATTGTATTTGCATAAAGAATAAGTATATACAATATATTTTATTTTGATTATTTATATTAAAAATCATATAAAATGCAAGTCGTCGCAATAAATCCTTGTTTAATAAAAGAATTACGTTTATGGTTATGTGTTTACAAAAAATTTTTTTTTTTGTTTTAATAATAATAATGTAGGGAGTTTTTATCTTTTACATTTTCATAGTTTCCACTCGAGCAATAATATAAAAATATGTAAAATGTATATACCCTACCTACTGTTCTATTCATCCACTACTCTATTATGAGTATTATTCTTAAAATTCGGCATATTTCCAAGCTGTTAATAAATATGGAAATTAACGTTGTACTCTGTAATGAAAATAATACCTTAAAAACATGTTATAGCTGTGAAATTTTAGTAAATATTGATTAAGTACTAAAGTTATTACTAAAATGTAAGATAATATATATCTTCGGATAATTGTTTCATATGTAGCGACAAAACCACATACATAGGTATATGTTATTTGAACTAAGGCTAGCGTACCAATTTTAAGTGAAGGGAAAAGAAAATGAGTGCATGGCCATTACATACACTATGAGTTGAATATATCATATAATATTTCACGATTGCTCCGAACTTTCTTACATATATACTTAGGTACATATGAATATATTATACCAATATTAACAAGAGGTTTTTTCGGATCGATTAATAAAACTATAAATTACCTATGCCATTCGGAATAGTCGTTTAAGAGATCATACAAGATATTTGAATATTTGCATAAAAAATACATTGAACGTGCAGTGAGACTTTGTTAAGTATTGTATTGATATACAATACAGACAAATATATAATTTAGTTCATACTAATAATCATTGTTTCCATTATTTAAATATTTGTTTCCATCGCAGAATATAAAAAAATTATATTGTATTAAAATAAAAAGCTTTTCTCAATACTGGCTCACCCGTCGTTTAGGTCTGTTCGAAATTTTCAATTACTGTTGACGCTAGATTAGCTACAAAGCGAGTGGAACGAATTTGAAGGGACTTGGTTAACTTATTTTATATTCATTCTTCAGCTCGCTTGCACAGAACTGTCAGTACTCCGTAGTTTGAAACTTTGTTACTATTTGAAGTAAAAAAAGTAATTTTTCAAGTGTCCTTGCTATTAAGAAACAGGCTTTATTTATCCCACTCCTGACACTTGAATTGTTATTATACTGGTACTGAGATCACCAAAAATTAAAAAAAAAATATATTAAATTAACAAATAGAATATATTGTTATATGAAAATGGTTCTATCTGATCGATGTAATAGTGACATGTATGTAGTATAAAGTGATAAATCTTTTTCAGGTAACCTACGAGGATAAGAAGTATTCATTATTGCCTCTTCTGCTGGTGAAACACTGTTATCGGTACAGATGATTATGTCCGACTTATTTCGGATAATCTCAAGAGAGATAAGCCAACTGCGCATGACATATTATATTGCACAAGTGTGTGTGCTAACACAGGTGCACTCAATACTCCCTAATTCTCATGATCCGATGGGATGGCAATCCGAAACAACCGGACAGAATTCATGCGTAGGGCTAACGGCTTTAGGAGCTTTTCGAGGCATGGGAGCGTAGACACTTCCAACTTCCAGAATCCGGGCTGCTACTGAGATTCTTTGGCAGAAAAACTTTTTATTAGGCCGACCCGGGGTTTTGAACCTAGGGCCTAGATCAGCGGGCTTATATCTAGCCACTAAACTAACGAGCCAGTCTCCAAATAGAATAGTATCAGACTGCAATCTATATTCTATTCAGTAAAGTAATTATTTTAATAAGCGATCTGTGTTGATATTTAAAAACGGTACCTATCTTTGTAATAAATATTAATGACAAACAATTATATTTGCAACAGTAAACGATTTGAATAATAACATTTTCGATGTTAAATACGAGTGGCCGTCTGAGCAGCTTTAGGTCATTGCCGAATTCTAACGCAACAGTTTGCTCAATCGTAAATATAAAGTCTCCGTATATAGGCATTAAAAATAAACACCATACGACTATCCTTCGCTTCCAATTTCAGGTATCAAAAGTTATATATAAGTTCCTTATAACTACTGTTTCGAAATATACTAGGCTATAGAACGGCACATGTGCTTGATAATATGTCATAATACAGAATATTTACTATAGACCTTTGAAGTTTTTAATTTAAGAATTGTGAACGAAGTTTTTACTATATGAATGCAGATCAGATTACTTGGCAAAGGTGGCAAGTCCATACTTTTCCTGTTAATTGCAATATTAACTGAGTCATCGTTTAGAATGTTGTTCCTTAATTGCATTTAATGGTAATTTTTTTATCCGTACAATAAAGCTATTACGAAAATATTAAATAGCATATAATTATTATTATTATCATCTATGCCATATATGTCGATTGATACAACTTATCAAAGCTCTTTTATTTTTATAATATAAAGTATTGATTCTTAGAAGAATGTATATACATACTTGAACCTTTGTGTCTTTAAGTTCATGGTCAGAGTCAGAGGCAACGTAACAACTTCACAAAACACTTATATTTAATGGAAATTATCGTGAAATTGACGGACTGTACGAGTAAGCCGCGTCCGGTTTCGATCCGGAAGTCGGCGCGTGCGCACAATGCCACCACATTTGTCTAGTGTCGTGGCCGTGTGGACACGCCTACAACAAGGTCTAAGAAATGGAACGCGAGCAGTCATTGAGGTCAAATTAAGATATAAATCATACACTCTAAAACAAAGAACTTTGAAGGTGATTTCATTTATTTCAACGTACAAAATACTCAGTTCAAACAAAGCATTCGCGAATTAATTTATTTTTACTGAGCCGTATGATTCAGCTAACATGGGCAGCTACTATTTGTATATAAGTATGTTACTACTTAGTGCTTAAACAACCACCGTCACAAGTGTCATATAATTGCTCTTCAAAGCAGTTTTATTTGCTCAACAAAACGCATTATAGATGAACGCGATATAGATATTTAAAATTAAAGAAAAGGACGGAACATATAAAACAATAAAACATTTCTCGAAAAGTGCACGCAAAATGTAGATGTCGTAATGTTTACGAGACTTGTGCATCATTGCGCATTCTGAATAGAGACACGAGGTTCGATGACCCAGCTGTGGCCTCTGTATAAATGATGAAAGTACTCTATATATGTACAGATTCTTGAACACTAAGGGCTTGTCATTGCCCTTTAATGTGCGTCTGTTATAGCCTTATGTATTAATTATATACATAATTAATTTTTGTTTTGTGCATTCTTTAAAGTTACATTACATTCAGAAATATATACAGTAAAAATGTATGTATGTGAATGACCTTAGTTACACATAACTGAACTCCAACAATACTAGAGATTCAAATAAGTTTATTACGCAATGTTTGTGAGCACACAGATGATGTTTCGCAAAACTGTGGTATTTGCGCACATAAAGCTGTGCCGACTTAAATACATGTTTAATTTATATAATAAATCGTATAAATGTAGTTATATATGTACATACATATACTATTAGTTACATTTTTATAAAATTAATCATACGTAAACATATAGTACACTAACCATATATGTTTGCAGTTCTTTTCCTTATAGTTGTCTACAATATATCTTTAAACTGCTTTGATCTTACCACGACATTATAAGTTTAAGCTTTAGAGCTTTCTTTTATAAATTTTAAAATATATTATGTTTATCCGGCTACAATGTTACGGTTTTTAATTAATTACGATAATCGGTTTTATGTTTTATTATTTACGGTACAATGCAAATAGATTTATATTTACATTTTATGTACATAGTTCATATCTATATCAAGATTTTGAGATTACAATATGTTGCTTTATTTATTTTATATACTTGTTATTTATTTATTACACTTGCACAAAGTCAAGGCAGGGCTAATATTCGATTTTGATTAATAATTTGAAAAAAAAATTCTAAGTTTTTTTTATAATTATTCATGAACATTAAATTTACGCTTGTCATATAGATGAAAATTAAAAATAGAAAATTTTTATTTGTACTTATGTAATAATATGGAACTATCAAGGTGATCTGATAGTGGATTGTAAAACCCTCGCGTTCTTGTATATTTGTTTTTTTTTTTTAACAAGTCCCATACATTACACGAGTGTTTTTTTAACTACAAGACATATAATATACTTTTATTAAAAGCATTACGTGCGGTTAGAATGTTCAATTTATTTGACTTTGCAAGACTTATTTTATGATAAACACTAAATAATTTACGACAAATTTGGCATTTTCACGTATTACTTATAGATTGTGGGAACCATTACAATCTTATAAATATTGTGTGTGTGTGCGTCAAAGTGTGTGCTTAAATGTTTGTTATTTAATTAGGCACAAATGGCTGGAATTATTCTTATATATATATGTCTTATTTAACTCCATCTGTATGTAGGTTTGGTTCAAACAATTCAACCAAAAAATTTTAAATTGAAATTTCAAAAATACTTTTGACCCTAGACAATGCAATCTACTAGTCATATTAAGTTGTATTGCTTACAACTTTACATACTTTTAGTTTATTAATAAAAATAGCAAAGCGAACAATTTGCTTGTTATATATTATTTTAATGAATGATAAAATACATAGCTACATTTTAACATATATAAGCTACATATTCATGTAGTACATATTTCCTTTGTGTCACATATATAAAAATGTATGTAACGTAAATATTTTATATGATTCATAGACATATCAATCCCATCTTTATCTTATTAGCTAGTTATTATTCTAAGACCAGTCTCTAGCATTCTATTGCAAAGTACATTAAACTTTATAGGAAAATAAGAATATTCGTAAAGTACTTTTAATTTATTACTTTTTTCTTTTTTTACGTAAGATTAAATAATTTTGGGTTAAATAAAATTTCATAATATTTTGTTAAATAATTAAAATTAAATCGTTTCTAGTTTCAAATCAAATAGAATAATTTTGTGATATTGTATAACTTGTGTATGTTGTATGTATAGAATAGAAAAAATAAAAAAACATGTCTAAGAAACTAAGATGAAGTTGTGATATATAATGGAATATAGGAAGTACGGGCAGAAAAGGACAAAATGTAAAGAAGATATTTTTATGATACCTATGTAGCTTAAAAGTCATAATTATTTGTCACAAAAATATAATATTTAACTTATATTAGTAATTAATTTAACGTTAATATTTATTAATATTATGTTACATTACGTTTTAGTTAAGCTTACACACATAGTATTTATTGCTTTATGAATATGTCTCATTATGCAACTGAAGAGTTACATCATATTTAACGTGTTTCTAATACACTCAATCATGAGATGGCTTAATTTATTTATCAATAAAATGTTTAAGAAGTGTTAAATGAACGTACACTTAGTGTACAAATATTTAGTAGGACAAATTGATTGTATAAGACTTTCAAGTATATTAGCTGTGAGAGAGGTCATTAAAGATATAAAGAACGAAGCAATTAGTATGATAATGAATGAATCGGGTTATAACTCACAGGCAGACACTGTTGGGCCGCCATGTTGCGCGCGCTTCGGCGAGTGGTTGTGGAGTGGCAGCGTGGTGGTTGCGCGTGCGCACCGCGCTCGCCATCAATGAACTGACGGAGGCTGGAAGCGATTGTTCGAATGTATCCTTTGTATTCGATGAATTGATTTCCGTCACCAATTCCCGCAACTTTTATTATTTGCTATTGTTTTAATTTTTAGTGTTGATGCAGTTTTGCACTAAAACTTTGGACGAATTATCTGTTTCCAATGGTTTGTTATATTAAGACTATGAACCTCATTAAAAAAACTTTGATATTTGAAAATGACTACGAACATATTTAAGTGTAGTAGTTATATGAATATATTATTTATTACTTACCATATATAACCTTTTTTGATTAATTATTATCATAAGCTATTAAATTGTCAAGATGAGATAATTATCTAGCAAAGTATGTACGTATATCTTTTAGCATTAATAATAATAAATTATCTTCGCATATATATTTTATATATTGTTAATAAGTTCTAACACATAGCACGCATGAAGTTTCGTCTCTTCTTGTGATTTTATTTCTGTTCTTTTGTCCTTGTGGGCGAATGCAGCTTTGTTCTTTGTCCTAGTTTAGTGATAAGCTTTTAGCTAAAGCTCCTAATATAGACAGGTGGTCAAAATGTCAAGCCTTACAAAAAAGTTTCACTTAATTCTAAAACATTAATTATTACGCTTGTCTTAAAATGACGTTTATAATTCAAGGATTAAAGATGAACCTTTAGGTCCTTTCTTACGTTTTAGCGAGTGTTTACTTAGTCATTGATTTCTCTCTTTATGTCTCCATTTATTTGACATTTGGAAGAAGAAGACGCCCGTTAACGTTAACTTATCAAATTACCTATAAAACATTTATAGGTAAGCCGTTAGTGAAGAGCTGTTCATCCATATGAATCCATAATCAAATATATAACTTAAAATCCTTTATTCCAGATATTGTTTGTAACAAAATTTTAATGAAAGTAAATTAAGCATTTGACATTTTCTCGCCTTTATACTTAATTACTAGATAAATGTCATTAATACGCAATAATAGTTATTGTTCGTTCCGTAACTTAACACATAACTTTGTGATTATTCATTTTTAATTGCACATACACATATGTATAAAATCATATTCTCGCATAAATTAAAAAAGGTATCATAAAAATGCATTACGTTAAATGTTTTTATTCATTTTTAATTAAAAAAACTGACCGTGAACGTTATTACTACTTAGTTTTGCATTACTTTTATGCCATTTCAAATATAGTAATTAGGCGTTGTATGTTTCATTTTTGCGTATTACAATAATTTATTTTTGATTGTATAATGTATTTTATTCGTTTCGGAGACAAATTAAACTTATTATTATCATAAGCATAAGTAATTTAATTTATTTGGACTCTGCACGATGGGTCTTTATGTGTGTGAAAAATCTATAATTTAAAAAAAATATGGCAAATATAATTTTATGATAAATCGTCACTATTTTATCGTAATAAGGAGAAAATATTTCTATTACTCTACTTTATGGCAACTAATATTACACACTGAATTCTAAACTTTACTTGGTGATAAACCTTTGTTCAAGCCACCCACTTATCACCATTTTCTATTGCTAAACAGCAATACTTAATATTCTTGTGTTCCGGCTTAAAGGATGAGTGAGACAATTTAATTACCGACATGAGGGACATACCATCTTAATTCAAGAGGTTAATGCATCATTAGCATTGATGGTGTGAGGTTTGATAAATGTTTCTCATAAAGCCAATGTCTATGGGCGATAGTGACCACTTGACATCTGGTGGTTCATTTTCCAGACAACAAATGTGATTGAAATTAAAAAATAAATATAAAACTGTACTTTGTCTAAAAGTTTTTGTGATATTAGACTAAATAGTAGTTAGAATTGAACTTGAAATTATTCATTAATCAGTTGCTCGTATACGGCTGAGTTATTGCTGCCCGGAACCGGGGTCTGAATTCTGAACTCAAATTAAGCTTACTTTTTTTATAAATAAAGTAATTCTGACCAATGAAAATTTTTTTTTATCTGCAATCTTTGTGGTATGCTTAAATCGCTCACAATCTTAATGCGTTTGCTGTTGATCACTGTAAATATACCATCATTAATTATTCTTCGAATCAAACAAATCAACATATACTTTATTCAATAAAACTAATAGTAAGTCAGAGGTTTTTTATTTATTTAAAATTTAAACCGTATAAAGCACTACCACATTCAAAGTCAGTTCTTACATTTTTCTTCCACACCTACACTACACTTTTCAGATTTTATCAGATCAAAAATAAAATACTCATTATCCATTTTTGATAATGAATTATTAATATTTTTACTTTTTTAATCTAAGAACGTTAAACTAAGCAAACAAAGAAATCTTTCTGCTTTATTATATTAGTATGATGAACTTTCATTGTTGTTTGTTTTTTCATTATTGTTTTACTTTTAAATTAGGAACTCTATATATTTAAATTTGTATTTTTGTATACATATCTTTTTATGTCGTTTTTAGACTACTTCTAAAGCGCCATCTAGTCTTAAACCGTTGAACCATTTAGCTATGTACCATGTATCTGGTAATATTCCATCAAGTACCTTGACAACATTTTACATAGAGGACTCTGCAAGCTATTAACTCGTATAGTCGGAATTCTCGAAATACCTGTCAGGTTTACAATTTAACTTTCGTCTAACATAATGATGATATAAATGTGTCAAGAATTTCTAAAAATCGAATATGATTACTATATATAATAATCCTATTCGATTAATGTATAGAGTATGATATCATATATAACATGATTAGTACAATATGATAAGTAATATAATTAAATATCTTGAATAAATTTAACCCGTTTGACAAATAGGCGTGCAATTATTTCCTTTATTAAACTGGTTTTATTTTTTTTTAATGAACTCAACTACGTCTAGTAGTCTCGATAGTTCGACATGACACAGTACGCAAAATTGCACTTTACAGATATAAGATTATGGATTTATGGACCAAACGAACCAAACGAGGTCCCGAATATCAAGATATTAGAAGAAAGTTCTTGCTTATAGAATCGTAGTTTAGGAAATACATTTTTATAGCATCTAATACATAAAGGGCAAAAGTATTTTTTTTAAATTCATTAGATATCCCATAAATAAACGTCCTGTCATGTCTCGTTTATCTTTTAATACTCTATATACCTATTTATTACTGTAAGAGTATCCGGCAAAGACCCTACTCATACATACCCTTCTAGCGTAGTGTCAAATTATATACAAAAGATTCTCTCTAACCAAAGACATTAAGATGATAGACAATTATTACTCTTATTAACTAGTTAGACATATAATTAACACATTTCAATTCTTAGCTTAATGATTTTAGATTTGCCAACAGGGTACGGTTTATTTCCCCAATGTCATGTAGTATAAATAAATGTTATAAAAATTGTCGCGTTCATTTTGAAACTGGTAAGCTTAGACTTTACAATAACAGCCTGTGAAAGACCTGGCTAAAGCCTCCTCGTCCTTTTGGCGTTATGGTATAGAGTTTATTCCATAATGTTGTGTAATGCGGGCTGGTGGATACATCATTGGTAAATTTTAAGTAAAATTAGAGACATACAGATTACCTTAACATATTTTCTTTCACCGCCGAGCACGAAATTAATTATAAACACAAATTAAGCACATGAAAAATCAATGATGCTTGCCTAGATTTGAATCCGCAATTATCGGTTAAGATTAACGTGTTCTAACCACTGGGCTGTTTCGGCTCCTACTTACTATAAATATATCATTAAAAGTTTAATTTGTGTTCTTTGAAAAGACAAATATATGGAGGTATATGTATAGAGAGTGATGTAGAGAGATAGGTACTTGTGCTTAAACTTTTTGCAATATTCATTATTATTTGGATAACATCTTCATTATATTATATTTTACTGTCGGTAGGGCTTTGTACAAGCTCGTCTGGGTAGGTACCCACCCACTCATCAGATATTCTACCGCAAAACAGCAGTACTTGGTATTGTTGTGTTCCGGTTTGAAGGGTGAGTGAGCCAGTGTAATTACAGGCACAAGGGACATAAAATCAAGGTTCTATTCATATCAAGGTTATATATATATATATATATATATAGTATAAGTATAATATATATATATATATATAAATTTATATTATAGAATAGGAATGACGGATATATATATGATTTATTATTATTAATGATTTTATTATTATTAATATTATTAAGAGGTAAGTCATGTACGACACATTAGCAATACAAGACAAGTTAATAAATAAGTTTTCCTTTATTAAAAAAGTATATACATATTCCCGTTTCTATTTAATGGCATAACTAATATTCCTATTTATCCCTATAATTAAGCGTACAGCTTAAATGGTTAGCGTAGGCTCGTGTTAGGAGTTGGGAACAATAGCTCAAGGTTTCTTGATCGATCCTGCAAATTTTACATCGCAGTCTGTATACCATTGCTCTATTGACGCTTCATAAGCCGTTGACGCGCTAGGAACCATATGTAAGATGTTATATCCACAATCTACATGTATTTAAAAACGCCAGTAAATGGCATGTGATGTTTGTCATTCGGCAGAAAGGTGAATAAAAGGAAAAATTAAACAGTGGTTGCTATATTTATCAATAAGACATTGAGATAGACACGCAACCATTTTAGTTTTATTATATGAATAGACGATTTTCTAACGACAGAGAACTTCGACTTTCATAAGGCAAGTATCATTGAGTTCATCTTAGTGGCATTATTCGCATTTTCGTTTTGTTCGAAGTTCCATCTCAAAAATTCCAAGCCTTTAGACATCCCTAGTTAAATGGGGTGAGTATATCGGTAAGAAACTTCGTTCTTTTCAAATCACTTGAACGTTTTAGAATCAATAATCTAGAATATATGAATTATAGACTAGTTGTATTTGTAAATATGTATATCGTAATATACGTTGATTATTATTTTCAAGGTTTTTAAAAGGTTAAACTCTATTTCTCTTATACAGTTCATGTCAATTTTAGTCCAATGTGCACTTTATACAATAGGCTTTCTGTACCTAAGATTAAACAAAAGTCGGTCAAGAGGTTCTCGACGTATTCAAGCAGATATACAGACCATAGAACTCGATTGTAGTCTAAAACTGCGATAAACATACATCTGTCACGATAAATTGTAACAAATTTAGAAATATTAAAAAAAAAACATTATACCTCGAGTTGATTCTGTCAATTAATGATGTTTGACAAAGATTAGGGATAAAATGCCAAAATGGAAAATTAGTCGACTACATAATCACCATGAATTAATTATTATTTATTGTGTCTTATTTTTTTTATTTCATTTTTCAATAAATTAAAATAATTGCCTCCATATTGATTTCACTTTCCCCTAATTGTCATACATGTTAAGAATATGTCAAATCTTTAAAAATGAGGAAATTGTCTATGATCTCATCCCATCAAGTCTACGTGTGACCGTGTGAGTAAAGTCTATGTCAGTTAACTCATTGACAATTAATACTTAAATAGTGTATAGTTGAATGAACAAAGACTAAATACTAATGGTAAAAATAATATAATACCTATTAAAATAATCTATTTATTTATTGATATTATTAAACCGTTTAAGACGGTTCTGTTATATTATCTACATTAAATTTATTTTAAAAATATAATATATTAAAAAATTGAAACTTCAAAAGCAAGGTTAAATATCCATATATAATTCATAATATAAGATAATATTTAGCCCACCACAAAATAGTGTGTGATATATGTAAGTAGGCATAAATTGTTCCAGAAAAAGCGTAACAAGATACGCAATGTAATATTAAGCGCTTGAAATTAAATCTGTATGCGCCTTGTAGATAGTCCAGATTGTAATTTAGTAGAACTAAGCGCTTAACTCAGACTATACGAAAGTATATTAAGATTAAAAATAGAAAGTATTTTTCTCTTGTTTGTTTTTATGAAAGCTTCTCTATTGTGAAAAAATATTCATTAATCAAGTACGTTTTTACAATCACTTTTAAAAAGTATGAATATCGAATGTAAAGCAATCACATTTAGAACGTATTCTAAATACCGAGAAGAATCGGCTAGAAACTCATCGGTTACTGTATTTCAGAAATGAAATACATAGTTAAACTGTATGCTAATAAATGTGTTTGTCCTGTATGAAAATCAACGAATAATTATTTTTAACAACTGTATATAGTAAAACAGTACACCAACAGCTATAAAACATTTCAATGAACAATCCTGGGTAATAATTATTGTAAATGTTTCTGCAGTCTAGTGCCTTTTAGGGGAAAATATTTGCAGCTAACCCGCCACTATTTCTATGTGGATCGTTTAACATGCCGCAAATGTGTACCCGTGACAAGCAGGTTTTCTCACAATGATTTTCTATACTACCGTCCACATCATGAATTGTAACGATTCGTACCCGCAATCTATGCTTAAGATTAACATGTCCTAACATCGTGAGCCCATCGTGTATCCCGGCTATACATAATATATATTAAGTAAAATTATCTTAAAGTATATAAATTACTATCATCAATATCAGAAAAGGAAGCGAGTAGGAAATTATAGGTAAGTATATATCTTTTGTAATATGAAAATATTGTGAAATACGCCTTCGAGATAACGTGCCTTGATGTTGTAATATTTTTCGCTAACATTTAATATAATAAGCGATAAAGCCCTTGAATCATTAGCAGTATCGTTTGTTATCGTGATAAATTTCAATAGAGATAAAAAACCAATCATCCAATCTTGTAACTTTTAATTCTTTCAGCTATTTATAGATTAAAAGCGTTATTACGGACGACTTATAACGAAGAAAATAAACCATGAAGCGTGCCTCAGAATCAAAGAGATTAATTAATATCTTATCATTTTCTAATCTTATTAATATTAATAAAAGCTAATTCGTTGTTTATCTACTTATCTCTACAATATGAAACTGTATTACAGTATTATACTTGATCATATACGTAAATTTCCTCAAAAATTAACAAGAAAAATAATACCACCACCACGCTGCTTCAATGCGTGTAGGCGGATTATTTGATATGATGTATGTAATGTGATATGTATGTAAAGTATATTCGTCATGTTTTCTAAATTAATCTGCTAGAATGTAACATTTAATTATAATTATAATAGAAATTAATTTTAAGGATAAAGTGTAATAACAATTGTGCAGTACTAATTAGAAATAATTAATTGGAATGATATATACCTAATTAGTTTGAAAATTGATTCGGTGAGCTTCTGATAATTTCGACATTGGAAGTCAGTATGATGCAAAATTGATCACTTCAGCTTAATTTGTATTATATTGTCTACATTTTCACTTAATGTTGTTAAAAGTTTCGATTATTTCATTTTTATTATTGTGTACAAAATCGAGATATCATATCATGATTTTTTATAGTGTTTATTTAAGGTAGTTGAACGCAAAATATTCTGCCAATGTAACGTATATAGAATAAGACAGTTCATGTTATTTTCAAAAAACGCTAACGTGTCATCTATTAAGCCCAGCCTATAACATGTCAGAACCCAATAGCCAGTAAGTGAGAAAAAGTTCATGAAAAATTATTTTGTGTGATCACTTTTTGATGTAAAACATTTATTGGCGGCCCTTGAGAGTACGACCGACTTTTATGCCGTGACGGTAAACGGCATGACGCCGTCATGCTCCGTCTCCGTCGCCCTCTCTACATCCTTGTATGAGTAGCATGTATGCTATAATATAGTACTTATATATACTTCTTTGCCGTATATTATTATAATAATAAGAATAATAACTTAATGTTTTTATTTATTTTCTCCATATTTTTGCGGTTTTCTTTAAATATCCATTACTTGATAAAACACATCTGACTGCTTAATTTTTTTATGAAGATAAGTAAGTCATTTACACTGTTATTTCAATTTTGTTTAAAGTCTGTTGAAACCAGATTTTTTGCACGAGTCTTAAAAAAACCTCATTATTTGCATCTTTTTAAAATGACGGACTGAAAAATACACAGAGGCACATTTCTAAGCTCTTTTAAAATATAAACAATAATCAATGAACTTCAAGTCGTATTAAAACCTTTTTAACGGCATCTCATTTAAAAAAAACAATATTCTTATTCTCGTCAAAAAAAACAATATTTACGTCATATTGTACACTGGAGATGCCAAAATTAATACAATACTTCATTGTGTTATTTTATTACACTTCATTTGCAAAAGTATCTTCAGAGCAATAAGGTCTAAGTATCTTCGTATACAGATTTTATAACTGTTAAGTTTAACCGCTTCATTAATTTTTATTTTATGAATAAAAAATACGTTAATTAATTACGTTTAATCTGCATAAACAATTTATTACCTACATTTTATATGAAGAAATTCGTCACTGATTACATACGTATTTGTCTAAAATAATTTAAATACGATGAATACTACACAAACAGGACTATATTATGCGAAAATGAAAATAAACGAAATGTATAATTAACATTTTTACACTATTTTTCTCAGAATGCTTATGTCTATATTAACTACCTCCTTGGTCTAGTGGCTAGATATACAGCCACAGATCCCGAAGTCCCTGGTTCCACCACAAAACCAAAGAGTTATTGGATTTTTCTATCGAAAAATTCTCAGTAGCAACCCGGAGTTTAAAAGTTGGAAATGTGTGCTCTCCCGTGCCTCGGCAAGCACGTAAGGACGTTGGTCTTGGGCCTGAATACGTTGCGGTCGTATCTTCATTGCCGTCCCATCGGATTATAAGAGAGTACCTCTCTCTTGTAGTCGGATCTCTAAATATTCAAGATAAACGCTGCACGATGCAATTGAGATAGTTGCTATTGTGCTTGGTATGGCGGTGGTAAATTTATCGAGCTAGGTTAGTATAAATGTTTCAAAAAGATCACTCATAATTATCGTGCATCAGAATGACTGTACAAAGTGACACATCAGCTTTAAAATACTATCAGCATTTAGTATCAAAATCAAAAAAATATAAGACAACATTAAGAATTCCGATTATCGATAGTTAAATAAAGAACTACATTTGACTCATTAAAAAAATACGAATTATGTGCTTTTAGTAAAGAAAATAAATATAAAATAAAGGAACAAATGTAGTTATTTTACAGAATAATTAAAACTTAATCGATATTCTTTTTTGCATATAATTGTTTTATGTCAGTGGTCTAATAAAAATGCATGTTTAAAGTTTCAAAGTCATAAACAGCCGGTCATCTTCACATCAGAATAACTGGCCGACTGAGCTACGACCGAAGAATTATCAGGCGCAGGGCCGGCTTTACGTGCTTAACGAGACACGAACTTCAAGGAAGTTACTGAGTTGGCTAGCTGAGAAATTATTAAGATAAAAACAATACTTTCATTATTTCGACATCCGATATGTCCAACATAGCGACAAGTACAACGAGACAATATTTGTCTATTTATGTTAAATTAAAAGTCATAGGTATGCATTTGAAAATGACAGCGTCTCAAAAATCAACGTCGTGTCTTATATTATAAACTAGCTGACCCGGTGAACTTTGTTCCACCTTAAAGGCAATATCACATTATCACATTTTTTTAATTTTTAACTAAGGGTAATTGTAAATAAAAAAGATATAATTATTCAATTATTCTTTATTTGCCATTTATTGTAGCACCTTGTGATAAACGATATTTTTTGTTTTTTTATTAGGCGCGAAAACAAATAACGCGGAAGGTCTTCCGACACGTGAACATGCCCCATATAATTGGCCATGGGAAAAACATAGGTGTTCGAGATTAAGACCACAAACTTTCAACGATTGGCCTTGTGACTTATTTACAGTCATGGCGAATGCTAGACGGATCGGAAATTGAAGCCGTTTAAACTGAAATGGCATGTCGGTTGGGATCATCGGGATCCTCGGAATGAGAACTTCCTCACCTTTGAATTTTCCTTTGAGAATTGAGTTGAATCAAATTGTTCATCAATTTACTCACCACCAAAGTGTTCCGTTGCACAATTTTGGTTGGTTTAAGTTTCGAAGCATGATTACTATAGAACCAATCTTTAGTCGTAAATTGTGCGGTGGTAAGCCAGGTACATCCAAGGAGTTTATAAATTCAATGGGATAGTTGGTGGCATCATCTTCATTTGTTAGACAGTCAATAGATTTGAAAGAATGCAGTGTACCAATGATGTCATCCTGAATTATGTAATTTAAGTCATCTACATCTTTATTCTTAGCTTCCAAAATTGCTCGCTCACTCAACCATTCATTATTTTTGAGGTTAGTCATGATGTTTGGGAATACTTTGTTGATGAGTTCGTATTTTGATGAGACAAAGTTACAAAAATTCGGAGGAAATGAAATCAATCCGCTCGATTCGTCGACGGGTACTCGACCATTGCCGATAGTTAGCAATTGCTCAGAGAAATCTTCAGGAGATGTATCGTTCAGCAATGCAACTCTCATGTTTGTTGTTAGCTGAAGTTTCTTAACATAGCGCCATAATCATCGAATGATTTAAGGCAAGCGTTTATTTCTTCAGCAGCAGTCGATCTGGGAATTACTCTCAATGTTTGGCGGAAATCACCAGACAGTAAAATCATTGCTCCTCCAAAACATCTCGAGTCATTACGTAGATATTTCAACGTTCGGTTAAGTGCTTCCAATGCACGTTTGTGCGCCATTGTGCATTCGTCCCAGATGATGAGATGATCTTCGATTCTGATAAAACTTTGGCCGTAGCGGAGCGCTTTGTAATGTTGCATGTTGGTTCTTCAACAGATTGAAGATTTAACGGCAATTTCAATGCAGAATGTGCCGTACGACATCCTTCTAGCAATGTGGCTGCTATACCAGAAGAAGCAACTGCAACCGCAATGTTGGATCTTGCACGAACAGTGGCTAAAACTACTGACATGAGGAATGTCTTACCAGTTCCACCAGGGGCATCCAGGAAATATAAACCACCGTTTCCATCATCAATTGCCTTCATTATTGTATCATAAACTTCTTTTTGTTGGGGATTCATCAGGGGTACATTCGTTTGAACTACTAAATCTAATTCCTGGTGATCATATTCACGTTCCCGTTCCAATTTTCGATTAAATGCGTCATTCATTTCACAATTTGGCGCTGGCATTCCTAACCTGACTAATCAACTACCGCACATGAGATAACACATGTCTTCGATCAAGAGCAAGGCCCGATTATGTATCTCTTCATTCATTTCAAGATCGGAATTTCCTGAACTGACACGAATTTGATGTAAAATATCTTCTGCCATATTGTCCTTGTATTTGTGCCACAGGTTAGATGGGTTCGATGGAAAGCATGTCGAAATGATGATAGCAAATAATGTACGTATCTGACTTGGAGATGCAGAGATAATGGCTTCAACGATTGTAGTATCCCAATGGGTATCGTTTTTTAGTAACTTGAGTTCTTCACATGCAGCACGATATGTTGGAAATATTGTACCATTTACAGTCCGTAGTGACTCAAATGACGTTGGCCCATGCACATTAACCAACAACAATCGCAAATAGAAGCATTCATCATTCTTAGGATGAACTGTATATATACGACCAAGAGCATCAGTGGAACGCACATCCGGATAACCAGGAACCACATCGCCTTGCTTCCGTCGTTGAAAATTCTTCAATGAAGCATTCCAAGTGTAATAACGTGGCATCTCCGAGTAAAGCAAAGTTCGCGCAAACGCATCGCTCTGGCAGGTCGCAAAGAAACTGGTCAATGTTGTTGCTGGAGGTGTTTCAGCACGTTGAGCAACATTCGAAGCCGTGAAATATACTCGTTGGCCATTCTCCAGATGCACCGCCAAATGCACCACAGTAATGTGACGTTCGTGTATAGGGAATGAGAATATACGCCAAATCGCTTCATTGCAGTTTACATACCGACCAACTTGATAGCGCGCAATTTCATCGTTCGTATTGGAGGCTTGGACGCCAAAAACCGCCATATCGCTGCCTTTGGTGACATATTTGCAGACGTATTTAATAGATTTTACTGAATTGCAATACTCAACGTTACAATGTGTCTTGAACGTTTTGGAAATAAGTGGAGAATATGGAACAATCCAACTGTTGTGGTCGACTTAAAATCTATTCTTTTAACTTTTGTGGTAATAGTTCGACCGTTATCATCCGGTGATCGACGCCGATACAGTGGATAACCATCGTTGCCAGTGACGGTATCCGCTGTTAATTTCCGTGGATATCGTTTGGAACACTTGCCGTCGATCATGCAAGGTGATTGAGGATTAATAGCGCCACATGGTCCATGAATCATATTTTTGATTACAACATCATGTAGGTCTGGATCGGCTTCGTGATCAGGAATCTCGGCACATATGATATTATCTGTTTGGTCTGGTTGAATTCTTTCCACTAACCAAATAAGAATGTGTGCGTGAGGCAGGCCTCTTTTTTGCCATTCGATTGAATAAATCCAACATCGAGTTTCTCCAAAGACGCGTTGTTTAACAATAAAATTCATTAGGGACCGCATTTTTTGCCTGAATACACGTGCTGAGATGTCGTGTCGATCACTCGGTGTTTGTCCGGGAAGCAGCAATTGAACAATTTCTATCCACTTTGGATTACACGTAAAAGTAATAAAGAGATCTGGCCGACCGTAATGACGAACATATGTCATTGCATCTTGCGCATATTCATGCATATGACGCGAACTACCTATATACGTCGTCGGCAGAATAGTTAATCGACCAATATCAGCTGCATTTGATTCTGTACTAATCACGTAGATAGATATACTCATCAGAACGCAGTTTGGCTTGAGACATCTTCTCCATTCCAAAACATCAGCGGGTATTGTAATGTGTCATATGAACGATGTGTTTCAGATATTTGTTGCAGTTGTCCAGTATCGCGACGTTCAAGCACAATATCTCGTGATTTCAAATTTTCACCAACAATCAGAATGGCAACTTCATCTATTATTGGAGTTATTGGAGCGTTAAATGTGCGCTCGTGTGTTCCAGATGGTCGTTTATCCGCTCTTATCTCAACTTTGTAATCATCATTTGGCATGCACTCTTGAACAACCTGACCAACGCATGATGTTCTTGAAGCAGTTGTTGCAGATCTTGAAGAATTGCTCTTTTCGTTGCTGTATTGATCTCTTGACGTCGATCAAGTTTTTCCTCTGTGTTGCCCATGAAGTATATTTGTAACAATTTATGCTGTCCATCATCGAGAGGTTGCAATGATCCAATTCGATGGTGAATCTGTCCTTGTATCTACAAAATAAAAAACAGTCATTATTACTTTACAAACACTACAGGAATAAATACAATATGTTATTATTCTACTGTAGTGTGTACAGTACAAAAACAAATAAATACCTTGAATATTAATTTTAGCTTAAATAACACACGCGATTAAGTCCCGTAATACTAAAATCAATATAAGTGATAATCATGAAGGTTTAAATAAATATAAATACCTTGAATGTCGGATTAAATCCTCGTTCTTCAATAATGTCTGCCCCAAATGAGGTCATTTGGAAACAACTATTGTATTTTTGGGTGTTTCCAAGAAAATGACGGGATTCGGGTGTTTCGCCACGAAGCAATGAATTTAATGGCTCAGGTGGCAGAGTCAATAATGGCAATTTCACTTTGCCATTAAGGCAGCACAATCCTGGTCGTTCTCCGGAAAACTTTAATGCGCCACAATACTCGCAAACAACGTCCATTGGCCCAATGCGAACGCTAGTATTCAAGTAGTAATCAGTCGTGCAATCGTATTGATACGCTGCCCGATTCAAATCAGTATTTGATGAATTTCTTCTTGTGCTTCGTAAATTATCTAGCTGTTGATCTCTGAGGTTTGCTCGACGATTTCGCATTGCCAACCGAGCCGTTTCACGGGCTGCCTCCCATTGCTCTTGTGAGTGAGAAGCACGTAGTCGAGCCATACTAAGGCGGCGCTCTACACGTGCATTTTCTTGCTCTTCTTCAGTGCTTTCATTCGCAATGTTTCGAATTACTCTTGCATTACGGCTTTGTCGAGAAAGATTTGATCGTCTTGGTCTCGGCATGGTATTTTTATTGATGATAAATGGCACAGCAATACGATATTAAAAAAAATTAAATTAGAAGTTGAAGTTCGCTTTTCTTTCTTTTTATAAGAAACTTTAAACAGGCACAGAGTATTTATATTCCTTGTTTTATACGAATTAATCAACTGGCAAGACTTTTGTTTAAGTATTCTCAGCTGTCAGTGGCTTTTTGTTATATACTACCGGACTTTTTTAAAAATATGCTCAGCTGTCAGATGCGTTTTGTTATTACATTTTTAACAAATGAACCGCTGACTTATATTATGACTGAGTTGTTTTGTTATTACATGTCAGTTGCGTTTTGTTATACCACATTTTATGTCACATCACACGGGAACGACGGGAACGGGATAAAAAGTATCCTATGTCCTTCTCCCAGTTCTTAGCTACCTCCCTACCAATTTTCAGTCAAATTGGTTCAGCCGTTCTTGAGTTATAAATAGTGTAACTAACACGACTTTCTTTTATATATATAGATATTGTACATACAATACAATGTTGTACACTCTGTTGTATCGTCTTGTTTTACGATCACAATTTTTCACTATTTTTCCGCGTTAAATAAATATTCACAATGCACATAAATCCTAGACTACCTCGACACGAATATAAAATGCAACCGTAATAAAACAGCCTCTAGCTCTCTGCAGTTTTTGCTCTAATTGATATACTCTTTGAAGAATTCTTATGCGATCTATTTAGTTTATCGGCACAATAAACGTCTATCTACTTCATTAAAAGTTTTGTACATAACTTAAAAATATATTGCAAAATTTATTTTGTATTTAAGCACTAATATATATCTTTTACTATTATAAGCTGTTTTCAAAATCCTTAATAATTTTACGAACATGAAATTTTATTTATCGTTAACGTCACTCACATCATCGATTATTCATCGCCGATTACAATGGCAGGAAGAGTAAAGATAAATAAACAACTTCCACCTTCAATTGACATAACACAATTGATCAATTAATTATCTTAAACAATCTATACTACAAATAAATTGATGAGAATTTTTTTTTATAGAATAGGAAGGCGGACGAGTATATGGGCCACCTGATGATAAGTGGTCACCAAACGCCCTTAGACATTGGCACTGTAAGAAATGTTAACCATTGCTAACATCACCAATGCGCCACCAACCTTGGGACTTAAGATTTTATGTCCCTTGTGCGTGTAATAACACTGGCTTATTAACCCTTCAAACCGGAACACAACAATACCAAGTACTGCTGTTTTGCGGTAGAATATCTGATGAGTGGGTGGTACCTACCCAGACGAGCTTGCACAGAGCCCTACCACCTGTGTAAATTTGTATTTCTCATCAATTTTGTATCAACATTCAGTTGGCAAAGTTGTTAACGTAGCTTTGGAATTAAAATTAAAGTGGATATAAGTAGGTAAGTGGTATATTATAAATAAACATATTATCATCAAGACCTTTATAGTGAATAACATCAGCTATTAGTAGCAAATCACATAAAATATATAAATCTAAGATTTTTTTATGTTTTACTCCTGTCGTTGGAATATAATTCAACGCGTAACGGTGATTCTGCTACTGTTATATTAGTTGTTGGTGCAACCGTGCAAACTGCTCTCTCTCTTGTGCCCGTAATTACACTGGCTCACTCATTTAAACATTGTTTTCTGTACCTCTGACAACGTGTATGCAAAATTTCATGATAATCGGTTTAATATTTGAGACGTGAAAGGGTAACAAACAATATAATTAACAAAAAAATTAAGCCAGTATAATATTAGTCTGATTATGCAAGTTAATTGTTAAATATTTGTTACATACAGGTATGCATATTTAAAAACGACCTTACTCTATACATATAATTTTACGCCAAAATTAATTCATAACCTTGTCTATAAAATTACTTCTTGTTTTTAATCCTATTACTTCTACAAGCATATCTAAATAAGTTTAAATTAATAGTTTTTATTATTTCTTCAATCTGTTCATAGTTCGAAGAAAAATCAACATAAGATTCGAAAGTGTGCATCATCGTAGTGCAAATTCGGTTACACAAAAATGCACACATTATTTAATTGGCCAAAAATATTCGCTATCTTTTATAAATCCCATACATAAGAGAAAAATACTTCGAGAAGTTTCCAGAAATTATTATATTTCATCCTGTTCAAATAATTTATTTTAAAGACTGCGTAAGAGAGAAACACCGCTATTATCTTATATTATTATTAATTGAAGAATACGGCCTTGCAATCTTAGTTCCAAAGTTCTATTAGGTCGTATACACAAAAGGTCGAGTGATATATTAAATTGACTCGTTGTACACAGTTCATTAAAATTTTCCATTGCCTGTAGTTGTTGTAGTTTATGCTAATACCTAATTAAATATATATATTTTTAATGTATTTCCTATTCAAGTAACAATAACAAATTATTTAAAATGTTTGTAAGTGATAGTGTGATACCTACTACAATCGCATAGGGAAATATAAATTAGATGAAGTACGGTTTATACGGTTTTATGAATATTAAAAAAGGTAACGATGGATTTCCCAATTTTAATTTTTTTTTATTATGTTTGAAATTAAACATAATTCCAATTTCTGTTGTTTTTTTAACAATACCTCTTTATATGCTTGATTTAACCAAATTACAAATGTGAATATTTCTTGTGAATTTCCTGTAACTATAGCCTGTAAAAATTTATATTCGTAAAATAATTTCTTTAGCATTAAATATAGAATATTTACGATCTGAGATCTATAAACATGAATGCATGAACAAACGTGTGAAGGTTTTATACAAGTACCTCAAACAATGTTAAAAACAATTAAACAAAAATGGTGCCAATTATTGTTGATGGAGTTTTCATGCGTTTATATTTGGTATAATTACGGAAATACATAAAATAATTGATAAATTGGTTTAAATAATGTTAAAGTATCTGGGAGACCGAGCTTTACTCGGCTGTAATAATTATTTATAATACATATTTTTTTAACGTGAAAAATAGCGTTCTTTTTCAACCAATCGATAGTTAAATCCATTTCCGAGGTACACGAAATAAATTCATATACAAGTATTGCTCATTTAATATTTAAGATGTATATAGAAAACATCAATTATTTTGAAAACTCAAATGACTTTTGAGTCTGGGCCAACGATAGCTGATCCCGACGATTCAGTAAGTTCCTAGGAATATATAAAGTTCTTACGTAGGAGTTAGATTGTCTGACTGTTATAAATGACGCTGGAAACTACTCTATGATTTATATGCGTTATTTTAGTATAGTTTTTTTCAAGACTTTTAACTTTATTATAAATAAATCGATCCAAATTTAAAATATAACAGCATATTTTACTCGGTAGTTTTTGCAAGCCCATCTGTCTAGTTACCTCTCATAATATTATTCCACTGCCAAGTAGCAATATTTAGTATTGTTGTGTTACAGTTTGAAGTGAGCCAGTGTGGCTACAGGCACAAGGGATATGACATCTTAATTCCCATGGTAGGATGGTTAACATTTCTTACAAAGCAAAAAGCAGTCTATGGTGGTGGTGACCATCAGGTGTCCCCCACTTGTCAGTCTGGCTACCTAATACCATAAAAAGGCAAAAATAATAATAAATACTGGTTATTATATATTATTATACTGGTTATAGAGAACTAATTTTATTCGCTTTAGGAACGTATCTAGTATGATAGGATCGTTCTTAATATGACGAGCACTTAAGGATTAAAGCATACAATGAGAGACTTTGAATACAATCTTAGAGGCAGCTGTGAGAAGAAAAATAATAAGAGGAAAAATTACGTTAAGTTATATACAAGAAAATATTATGTTAACGTATTAATTGTAAGCATTGCCCAGCCAAGCAAGAAATTTAGAGTTGTTGTAATTAGTAAGAAGATAAATTGTTGGACATTGTACGTATATAATGTTTTAATGTGGTACTATAAATACGCAAATTGTCTGTATATCTACTTGACTTATTAATTTTGTTACACTCAATATTATATTAAATAAACTATTTTGACGGCATTGTACCCACACTTGAGAACTTCATTTGATAGAAATGTTGATAATTTTTTTTGTCAAATAATTAATTTGTTTAGAAAATATAAACAACAAAATCGGAATAAATTTTTGTAAAAGGAGTGGAACCCGCAAACATGATCCATTTCACCAGGTTCATGTTTTTGACATGAGCGCTTAATAATAATCTTTTAAACTTTCGTCGTCACGTCAAGAGCTTTTGAAACCAGTCATCATCTACTCTACATCTCACTTTACGGAGTACGTAGTTTATTTGAACTTAAATACTCTTAATAATACAATCAATTTGATTATTATAAAAGGGCTTATAACGTTACTTTTAAACATTGTTTGGACAACGATTGTTTAAACAATGGTTTCTCTATTTCTAATTTTCTATCATCATTTGGCATTCAAATTCACAGCATTTCTGACCTAATCACTCCTTAAATAATATTTATATATAAAACGGATATTCTCCAAAACGTCAAACTAAAATATCTTTAATTCCAGATCACCTTGAAATGAAGACCTACTGAGCTCTTATTGTAAATAATATATTTTTCAACGTACATACAAACAATTCATGTCAGCTAAGTTTTTGTTTGCCTCGCCTATGTTGTTTTTATTATTAAATAATATAATATCGATATGAATTTCCAATCATTGATTAAAAATGTCTTTCTTTCTCACCTCTATTATCGCTATTTATTCAGTTCTTAGACTATAATGGACCAGGAGACAATTACAGAAATTAGCAGGTTATTTGTTACTATCACAGGTATATAAAACTTGCCGCTTTTTAAAATTAAAGTTCTATTTATAATGCTTTCTATTTCTATTCTATTTACAAAGCAAAACCAATAGATAGCGTTAACCGATGAAACGCGTATCACATCAAGATTTAAAGCTATCCACTATAACAAAAGTAAACTAAAAAAAAAACAAAGTATACAAATTGTATCACTTAAGTATTTATTCATAGTTATTACTTACAAATATTATACACTATTTACAGAGTACACTAAAAAACATATTAATTAATGGGCATCCTCATATATACTCAAAGGGTATATAGCAGAGCCTTCTTAAGACTAGAAGGGGGAATTGTGGAAGGCACAATACGAAGAATATTGCGAAAGGGCTGAAGAGTATGCAGGTCCCCAGCCACGCAACCAGGAACCAGGTCGGTAGGAACGCAACATGTTCCATCATTCTTGGGCTGTCTTCACCCTTGTGACCCAAATTTTCATGTTGAATATAAAAACTAACAACAATTAAAAGAAATTATTGTTGATGGACGAGTGACTATGAACGCCATCTGAAAAGAAGAGATTAAATAATATTAAAAAAAGTTTCAAACAATTATTCGAAAAGTTTTGTAAGGCTATATTAAAAGATAACAATAATAACGCACGAACTACGTACTATTCACAACTTATATTTTTCAAATTTAATTAAACTTTGATTTATTTCTAGCTGTAGTGTTTATTGTAATCTCGTCAGGGTAAGTATCACCCACTCGTCAGTTATTCTAACCGATATTGCTCCATTCCGGTTTAAATTAACAGTCAGTGCTATTAGCAACTTGCTCTCGGTATAATCTACATTCCAAACCTGTTGGTAACATGTTGGTAGACCTAAATTCAATTTAATCCTGTAAAATTAACTTAAAAGTGTGTAAATAAATAAAGAAAATTTTAATTCTGTTATTTTTTTTGACACAAAACATCTTAGATTTTATATTTAACAGACCATTGGCAATAGTTATCACTTATTTATCTTATAATGTCAACGGTAACCCACATGGATTTATCGTGAGAGTTTACAAAAACAAAATGATTTTTTTTTATCAATTACCACTGATCAGGCAAACGATTGAATAACTAAATCCATTCTAGAAAGAGCTTTATGCATTTGTCTTAGTTATTTAAGTGTAAACGAAAATTTGAAAAGAAATGAATTATACATTTTAGAAGCACTTCGGTGTACCAAAAGACTAAAAGGAATTGTTTCCTGCATTTATTTTTACACCATCATACAATAATCATTATGAACGAATTTAAGCGCTATCTGCAATGTCATAGCAATTATAATGATATTGACTCCGTCTCAATACTTTATAAAGGTCAGAAAGTCTCTGTATTTAAGATATATAATTTATATGTATATATTTGGCTGCGGTTGTAGATAAGATAAGCTCTTCGAAACAAAACAATACAAAATTTAGGGCTAAGTTAAAACTATTTTACGACAAGATTATTCGATTCTATCGAAATCACTGGTGAAAACCAGTTTTATTTTATTTACAATTGTCCCGATAAGATTCAGTAATAAAATATTTATATATACAAAGTATCATAACAATTGCTTCACTGCGTGAAATATACATGACTCTCATTTATCATCGAAAAGAATCCTACATTTAAGTGTTTTATTCTTTTTATTGATACCATGAAATTGCGAACGTGTAGATAGTATGCGCAAGCGATCCCGTGCCCCCTCCCCCCAACACACGGGTACGGGTTTGGTATTTGCGTGAATTTAATTACCACATAAGCCTCCCCCCACCACACACACTTCACTTGAAGGAAACGCGGTAATCTGTTTTTCCAGCGAATGAAAAATGTGCTTTGAAAGTTCTGTATCGTACTGTAGAAATGACATTCAAATTTAGTATTAAAAATATGATATATATGTATTTAAAGAAACATGTTATTCGATAGGTCTTTGCCGCTGCTAGATTCGTATCTAAATATATATAGTATAGTTTTAAAATTTCTATAAGTGCCAACATCGCCGTATAAGAAAGAATTTCACATACAATATAAAATTGTATATATATAATTAGGAACACAATACGTGTTTCAATTTCAATGCACGATTATATATTAATATCTTTAAAGAAACCTCGTAATCTGACCTATATGTCATCTTCTTTGTCATCTATATAATATATAATAAGATCCTCCAGGCCAATCTCCAATCTCAAGAGAGATTAGTCAACTACGCAGGAAATATTATAGTATACAAGTGTGTGCGCAAATACAGGTGCACTCTCTATTTCCTAACTCCAATCACACTACTAATTTTCAGACTTCAGGCTGCTATTGAGAATAGACAGAAAAGCTCAATAACTTTTTATTGGTCCGACCTGGGATTTGAACCCAGGACCTCCGGTTACGCGACCTTACATCTAGCCACTAGACCAACGAGGCAGTCAAATATATAAAAGAATAACTGTCTGACTTACTGACATACTATTCACAGCTTAAGCTACTGGGGCGAGCACCATGAAAAATGAAGTATAATCAATATCAATATACTTTTACACAGTAGGTTAGCACCAAGGAAGGTTTTTTGAATTAACCTATAAGGTTCGCTAACTAAAATAAAGGATATGAAAGTTTGTTAAAAAATTCCTAATTTTTAAGAAAGAGCTGATTTATGACTCGAGCCGAGGGCAAAGCGCTAGTGGATGTATAATACTTTTAAATTAATATGATACATGTGCACATACATAATACAATGTGCACATTTTTCACCAAATGTTAAAATGTTTATACTAAACATTTCTCAGTAAGATTATTTTTTATTTTTTATAATTATTATATATTATAATAATAACAAATACGTCGATTGTTGAGTTTATAAAATATTGAATCAGTATTGCAACGACATAATTAAGTTTTTATTGTAATATAATATATATTAATATATGTAATAAAAGAGAAGAGCTTGTAGTCTTGCCCGCGATAACCTCAGGATCTAAAAGATCGATTTTAAAATTCTTTTTCGTTAGATAACACATTCATTGAATTAAATTATAGAGTATATAACAGCACCTATGGGGTTGACGCGTACATTTAATGTAAAAGAAACTGTAATAATTGACTAATAAAAATTGTGTTTAATATTCAGAATGTATATCACCTAATTTTTATCATATTTATACAACATTTGTAACTTTTTTAGAATTACTCTATAACATTATATTGATATTATAAGAAACATTATCGTATAATATTTATATATCTAGTTGTCAATAGCTACTTAACAAAAAAATACGGTTGACAAACAGAGGAGAAACATGTACTGAACTGTTTTTTTTTATTTTTATTTATATATGATAACTTTATGTATGTCATGTCATATATGTACGTAAAATAATTTTAGAAATATTGTTAAGTTTGAATAAAACAAACACGATAATAGTAGAGCTACTGCTTTCGTGAATCTAAGTTCAATCTCATTATACGAATACATTGGTATATTATACAACACAATTCATCATTGTTAATAAATATTGAAAAATTAGAAAGCTGCTATTTTCGAAATTCAAATTTAATTTTTAATCCAAGCCAATGATTATTTATAAAGATATTATCTTTAAAATTATCACTTTCAATTTATCTAATAAAAACAGACTTAAACTAATTACAGACTTTTGCTAACGCACCGTAATAAGTTCAAATTTTATTCGTCTATTGTGTTGTATTATCGTAATGATTTAAAATAAAACATGTGTATGTTTCTATTTATAGACTGGAAGTGAGTAAACGGGCCACCTGTTGTCAAATGCAGATATTAGCCATGCCTTACATAGCTATAATTCGTGGGACAAAGCGGCTATGTCCCTTGTGGTTGTAATTACACTTTCGGTATCACCATTTAAACCGAAACACAAAATTGTATATTAGAGAATGCTATTTGACAGTAATATTACTAATGAATGTACAATGCAATGATCTACCTTACGAAATATACCGCCTGTGTTCTGTTCTAGTGTTCTGTGATAGGTTGTTATTGAATTTATACAGTTTATTGCTGAATGTTTTTGATATACGACACAAAAAATATATATTATTTCGGTCGCAGCCATTCTTAAGCGAGACTAGCCAATTAAGAGTGCATAAAAACAGTACCGTACACTCTTTTTTTCCTTTATAATGAAATGGAACAGCAAATCGAACACGCACGAAGAGTTTAGGCGCAGGGCAAACTATATACGTCTACATTTATTAACAAATTGACATTTTATATTTTTACTATACAATAATTATGACACAAGAAAATGACAGGCTAAAACTACGTTGAATCAAATCATATTGAAGTTGTTTGGAGGGACATTTTGCGAAATTTTGCAAGATGAATCTTATTTTTTTTGTTTTTATTGCGTTTAGTATGACGTGGTTCTTTTATTACAACACCCTTCTATCATTTGTACAGACTTTAAAATGATTAAAAGCATTTTGTAATGAACTCTGGGTCATTTTTGTAAAAAAATATATTTTCAGCTTTAATAATTAATACCGAACATTCTGAATGAAAAAAATCATAACAGGGCTATACGACATTATCTAATATTTGTATATACCAAAATTTCAATAATTTCATATAAATAAAACAAACAATAACAATGAAATAATCCAAAGTCTGTTATAAACGTGACTGGTGAGTTGAAAATAACTCATCATGAACTCATCTGTGTAGTATTACCATAAAAAGAAAATGTAGAAAAAAAAATATTTAATGCCTCATATATGTTTCTGTTTTTTTTTTTACATTTTTTTGTTTGTTTCCCTATCGGCATTTATGTAGACTTAATTAATCGCATTTCGTAACACACACGTTGCACATTTTTATTTCAAGAACAATGCATGGTGATAATTAATAAATTTAAAAATAAAAAATGCTAACCGAATCGTAATGTCTTCGATAATATGTTTAATTAGAGTACACTAAACGTCGCACGTGCTCAATTCCCAATAACACTGTCACTTTCAACTGATAGCACAATAACATAGTTTATTCAAGTGTAGTCTAACTGAGAACTGCGTGGTGGCGAACGGATCGGCGCGGGCGCATGCAACCGAAGGTTTCGACACTAGCGAGGCGAGGGCCAGCTGCTTACATCCTTCTCTTTTACTCACGTTTAAAAAATGATTCAAACGTGAGACAGCTGCTTTAACAGCGCCTGCAACTCCGTCACTAGTGGTTGACCTTCTTGCTCTACCATTATTGCTAATAAGCTCGTCTTTTGCAATCGACTGACTTGAAAACATTCCTTGAGCCATATTTAAGAAATTAAGTAAAAATAAGTTAGGGTCATGCTAACACAGACTCCATTTTAAACTTTTAACGAATCATTATCTAAATAATGAAATTTGCACCAATGGAAGGTACATAAAACATCTCACGCAGCCTCTGGCTATATTGGTTGTAAACGGAAGAGTTTGAAGACGAGGAACAAATTAATTGATATTTAAGATGAACTAAATATTATTTGTACATCTCGTTGCTTCGTAGCACAATTATATTTAATGAAAAATATGTAAAAAAACGAACGATGACAGTATAAAATTTAGATTAGATTATTAAATCGAACGCAGTTTTTTATGTATTAAATGCAGAATACAACAATGATTAATAATTGTAGTCAAAAATAGTTTCGAGTCAGCCACAAAAGTAGTTTATATATCAGATTATCTCTGCTCTATTATCGGAGTATTGGTAACGATATCGCAAGTCAATACAATATAACGATGTGATGATAAAGAAAGGTACCAATCAAATATTCAAAGTATTATTTACACGCCATAAAAATAAGACTTTTTCGACTATTATTTAATGTTAAGATTAAATTTATCATGACTATATTATTATAACAGATATATTATAAATGATATTGAAATTTACAGCAGATGTTATGTTACGTTGAAGTATAAAATTACATGTTTAACAAATCGTTACTAACAAATGCTGGCGTGTTATTTATATTATGATATTACAATACAATGGATACGTAGCGATATATGAAAATTTATATATGTATGTTTAATATTGTTTTACATATTTACTAGAATCACGTACATGACATATATTCGTAGTAATTCTCAATAGAAATTATGTATTCATTCCAAGAATTTTAACTAAAACAGTGAATAGGTTTTTATTTACATAGCACGTAGTATATATTCAATATTTTACACGGTTTGCCGGAATATGAGCTAAAATCAACTTATCAATGCTTCAATATTTTGTAAACAAACTGATTAGAGCGTTAGGCAATAATCTTTGTACTCGTAATGTTTATTTATTTATTTGTGTTTGTCTATATGCGAACTAATATATATAAAATAGTTTTTTGAATTACACACTATAACTTAACAAAAACAACAGAACAAGATAGTGCATCGAACACACTTAAATTTTTTATGCGTTATTTTCAAACATTTTTTTTACCTTTTATTTCTGGATAACTTTTGAATACAAAAAAATAGTTACTATGACTTATTTATACAAAATAGATAATATATGCTCATGTATATTTATCTATAAAACTATACTGAACTATAAAAATCTCCTACAGATCTTTATGATAGTTACGCCTGAAAAATGTTTTGTTCTTTGATTATGTTGGTTAACTAGGATATATATCAAAAATACCTTTGTCTATCCTAAAAACAACTCTTATAGAATAAGGATTTCATATCAATCTTCTTAAATAATAATCTTCTTAGTTCGTAAATCGGACAACAATAAAGCAAAAAATAACGTATTTATAAAAAAATATAAAATAAAAAACAATAACGTATTTATAACAATATAAATTTTACCTGTAATATTTATATTGTTACAAATACGTTTTGGATTTTGCTTTAATTAATTTGTATATGTAATTGTTACTTAGTTGTAATACAGTAATATGATGTCCCTAATAATGTAGGTCGAGTTGAATTCAATTTATGAATAGAAACGACTCGAAGTAAATATTTCAATTTCGGAAACTTACATCATCCACAAATATTCCTCGTTATTTTTGATCGTCTGTCTCTGGAACGACCCAAACTGAGTATCTGAAAAAAAAAACCATTAAATTCTTCATTTTGACACTGCTTTATTAAAATTAAAATTTCAAATTTTTTTATACTTTTGTTAATGGCAACTACTCTAAAAACCTACACAAAAATCATTAAGCACAATACATTAATAACACTTTGTTGCGTATTCCTTAAGTAATAATTCGTAAACCTTTTATTTATTATCTTTTACGTATACGAGAACTTTTACCTGGTAGAGACGATGGACGTGACGTTAATCACATCCTTACACGATAAATAAATAAAAATATTAATATAATGTGTATATTAATCTTCTTAATATTTCATATTTTTTTAGTATTGGTAAATTGAATTTACAGCTATTAATAACTAAATAAATTAACGGTAATAATTATAGACAGTACTCTACTATACATACTACAAAATTAAAGAGACACGTTGTCAAATTTGTATTATATTTTTTCTTAATACTTCAATATAATAATTAATCATTGTACACGATAACATGTTTTATTAACAAGGTCTTAACAGTAGTTATCTTAACATTTAACAATATCAAAACAAGTTACCAATCACTTTTAAGGTCAAATGTAGTTTGAGTACGCTAGATTTTGGTATTTGTTCAAGAACAGATAATCGTTTTGTATTTGTAGGTTATTATTTATTTGACACGATTATAAAAAATGATATAACACTTACTTGTTTGATCGCTGCCTGTTGAAGAGCTGCTGTTTTCACTTTCTGTTCGTCGTCTTGAATTAAATATCAAATTCCAGGGGTTGTAGCTTGCAATCTGCGATCCGGTCTGGTTTTTTGTTCCAGACTTATTAGCAGTATCCATGTTTACTGAGATATATTCAACGTACTAACAAATATTTATTATATTAATTTAATTAAAATTAACTTCTAGCAAGCTTGCTAAAAGAGACGCGCCGGCGCTCGTGCACTGACAAAATAATATTATGATCAAACTAAACAGTCACTGGCCGGCAAAGCGACCGAACATTGTTTTGATCCGATCTCTCTCGAACATTCACGGAAATAGACGAAGTTGCGTTTACCATAGAGAAACTGTAACTTACGTCTCCACACAAAAACTGGCAGACTGGCGTCTTTCTTAGGCGCTATTTATAAAACATATTCTGATTTGAAACAAAGTCTGTATACGAGAATAATATTTTGATTCTTTGCTTACCATTAAACAGACTCGAATACTATAATTTCATTGGCATACCCACTAATTAAATTTATAATATATTTTTATTTGTATTTCTCTTTAATTTACGTCAAAGAAAAATAATTATTGCTTTTTAAAACAGTTGAGTATAAATAAATTTATATTATACATAGCTAGTTTATTCAAGCAGGCTCTTAAAATAATATTCGAGCCGTTAATCTATATAGTAATTTTAGAAAATACTAATATACTAGCCTTCGCCCGCGGCTATGCCCGCGCTATAATCAAAAATTTTGATAAACGGGGTAAAAAGGCTAAAATATTTTAAATTTAGCTGTTATAAAGCGTGAAGAAATATTCACAACACAGGTATTTATGATATTAGTGCGATTAATATTATTCTAGTAATTAAAGCAAAATGGATATTACCGAAATAGTTGTGATGCCTTATACATTAGGTATAATATTTCCATTAGCTAGGACAACGATATTTTTGGCATGACTTACACGTGAACATGCTACACATTACCCGTGTGGTACCCAGTTACCCATGAGTAAAGCAGCAGCAAGTAAAATAATAAAATAACAACATTTCAAAAGTTGCTTAAATTATAATTTATGCAAGCTAACTATTCATGTCAAATCAAAACTAAAAAATAACCTTACAACTAATGACAAAAATAAAAGATGCACTTGAAAGTTTTATAAAAAAATTACAACCGTTCTGTTCTAATTAAACTATAAATAAGGATAAAACTAAACAATTAAATGCAAACTTTATTAAACCCTACAACTAAGGAATAGGTTAGCTAAAAAGTAAAAAGTAATAATCTATAGAAATAAATAAAATTGAAGTGTCTGCCTTTTAAAGTTAATATTTTTATTTTTGTTTGTCTGTTTCTCTGTTTGTCCTGGCTATTCTTTAAAACGGCTACAAATTACAAATTGAAATAACTGAATTATTAAAAGACGTATTTCAAGGTTCCGCTTAGTCAAAGTTGGTTGAGTATATTATAAAGATGAAAAGTTTTTTATTTGAAGTCACTTATCTCAGGAATAACTAGTTCGCTTAGAATAAAACTTTTTGCGTTTGAATGCCCATTTGTGCAAAAGGGCAGAGCAATAACATAAAGCGGGTAAAAACACGTAGAGCAACTTTAAATAATAAAAAGAACATTAGGTACCCTGCTTTAATGTTAAGGTGTCCCAAAATACTAGTACAATACTACTATAATACTAATACTTTTTTAAGTAAAGCTAATTATACGGTTTTTTATACTAACTTTTTTGACGTTGTGTTATTTTTTAAACATAGCGGTTAAAAAAGTATTGATGACGTTTTGATTAGTCATTATTTTATTATAGGCTTATCAGGAATTTATCCATAAATAAAGATAATATAAAAATTACAAACATGAAAATTCCATATGTAGTATCATCGAATACGCGGAAAGCGTACAGCACATCGGAATTGATGAAGGCCTCCCCTGGAGAGGCTTCTCGCAAAATCACTGCTGAAGATTTTGAGTGGGATAATGAATTGACTCCAGCGCCTCTTACATATTTCGCTGCTTTAGCACTGTCTAGAATATTTCATAGGCTAAATCCGCTTCGAAAAATACTGCAAAAAGATATAGATATGCTTATGGACTTATACCCAGCTGATATACCTCTAAAGTTCAGCGTTCCGTATATTAAGGTTATTTCTATATATTATATCTTTATTTCAAATAGGTAAGCAGACTGTCAAATAGGCCACCTAATGGTAAGTGGCCACCACCGCCCACAGACATTAGCACTATAAGAAATATTAACAAACTTTACCAAGACACCACGCCTTTGTGAACTAAGATTTTATGCTCTTGTAGTTACACTGAACCGCTTCCTTTTCAAAATGGAACACAACATTACTAAGTATTGCTGTTTGGTGGTGGATTACGATGAGTGGATGATGCCTACCCAAGCGCTCTTGCACAAAGCCCTACCACAAAGTATACGAAATGTAAATGATGTATGTAATCTATTATCGACAGGACGAACAATATTGGAAAAGATCATTTTACTCAAAGTTTCCGTCGCGGAAAGAAATGGGCGTTACATATTGGAAGGGGAAATTTTTATCAGCATGTCTGCAAGATTACTTAGAAAATGTTAAGCCCGATATATTTATTGAAGAAGATGCAGTTGAGTTGGCAAAACTGGTATACCGCTTATAATAATATTTTATATTTGAATAATGTTAGAATGACGAAGCGAAACGGGTCAGTTCCTAGAACAAGTGAGTCTTAACCGAACATTGCTAGTTTGAGTTGTAATTAATGTACTTACTTAATCGCGTACTTAGCGATGAAGAAAAATATAATGAAAAAACTTGCATCTATCAGATGTAAATGCACCACTAATATCCACCAGCCCGCATAAGAGCAGCGTGGTGAAATAAAATCCAAACCTTAAGAGGAGACATTTACAATTCCGTTTTTTAGTTTACTGTTAGAATTGTATTAAATTATATTTTATTTATAGGTCAGCCCGTATATTTTTGAATTGGGTCTCAAACAATTGCAAATGGTACGCCAGCCTACGCCCCCTGTTCTTAGTGAAGACGCTGTAGAAGATGCTTGTGTATATAGTGTACCAAAAGTATATGATCACATACCGTTAGAACCGGTATTAGTGAGGTTATTTAATTTAAACGAAATTTCTCTCATATTCGGTATTAATAACCTTCAAGACGGCTACTTGATGAGATATTTCGAATTTTCATTAGCGGACTGTGAATCCTTGTGTAGAGGGCTCGAATATTTACAGCATTTAAGAATATTAAGAATTAACAAAAGCAATTTAGACTGTTCAAAGGTTAAATTAATTTTACAAAACCTTGTGAAAAGAGAGTCTATCGAGGAATTAGATTTTAATCATTGTAAAATTGGTGATTATGGTATGAAAGCATTGGGAGGTTTTATTTTCATTCATAAAAATGTAAAACGAATACGAATAGCAAACAATCGATTCAAGGAGGTCGGTGTTCAAGGGATCGCTTATGCCTTACAAATGAAACCAGCTGCGCCAATAGAGCTCTTGGGTATCTGCTAACATTTCTATCGACATATAGGTTATATTTTTTTATTCATAACTTTAATTGTATTTGCTTGAAGATTTCAGTTTAAATCCAATGTCGTTAGAATGTGCGACAATATTTGCTGCTGCGTTTGTAAGATGCAAGGAAAAACCTCAAACATTGATTGTAAACTCTTGTGGTTTTCACGGAGCGTCTGCGGAAAAGGTTCGACATATTTATACTTAATTCGAGCATATAGAACATCCGATAGTTAGTGTCTATGAGTAAAGGTGATTAACCTTTATCGTGGATACTGGTACCAGTAAAAATCACTTCTCATGCCGTCATTTGTATAAAACGGCTATGTAAGCAGTTGTCTTTTGTTTTTGTAATCACACCGGCGCATTCTCTATTCAAATTGGAACACAACAAGAACAATACTTTGTATTGCTGTGACGATAGAAGTACTGAATGGATGGTACCCACATTCCTACAAAAAGCCTTACCATAGGTGTAATATAGGAAACATTTCCTTGGAAATGTCCGCTATTATTATAGCATCTATTATTATAGTATATTATTATATATAACAACAAAACGGATATCAAATGTCTCAAAATGATAAAACGAATTTTTAATATAGATTTTATTTTGTTGTATTTGGTTGTGGAAGATTCGTTTTCATGCCAGTCATGTACTTAAATCTGAATAACTTTGCCTTTTCAGATGGCAGGTTTGCTAAGTCTTAACCGTGGTCTGACGAGATTAGACATGGCTGCCAATAACTTATCCGGCGAAGCGGAAAAGACTCTTATTCAAGCTTTAGAACAGAATAAAAAAGTATTGAGAGTCGACTTGCGTAGTACACGTATGTTTCGGTCAAACGATTTACTATATATGGCGTAGAATATTTGATATCATTATAACTTATTTAGTAAAAAAACTATTAATTTGTATATATATGTCTATATAGACTAACAATTAAATGTGTAAGTCGGTGTTATTGAGATATATATATTGAGTATATATTGTCTATATATATTGGTCTTAGTAAAATAATTATAATAAGGACCAGGGCGCTTTTTAGATATTTTTGAGATCTAAAATATCTTCCATTCAAATTTTTTGGCATATCTATTATAGTTTTACTTGTGTTCGTCAGGAAGTTTTAACTAACCTAACCCGGTCATCAAATCATTACTTTTAAAGTCGTAAATATATTAGTTAGCTATATCATAATCATAGGATAACAACTTATTCAAGTACGTATGCACTTAGAACCACTTTTGCTTACCATATCCGACCACTTATAGTTTTAGTATAAATACAAGAAAATAAACTTAAATAAATTGGTGTCAATACACCTTAACACATATTATAGAAATTCAAGCAGACTCTTAAATAAGCACTATTTTATATGTAAAGCTAGCACCAGTGTCGAAAGGTACATAGTTCGTCTTGGTAACTATGAGTATGTAGAGTAGTGCTTAAACAGTAATTAAGAGACCTCAATTATGTATGCAGTGACTTTAAACAAAATCACTAACTAATTGATGTTACCAAATTATACCTCTTGTTTCTGAACGTTGATTAAAGACGGATTAATTAATTTGACTAATACGAACTGTAATTTGCGGATAACAGTCGATGACGCTATAGATGATCAATGAGGCATTAGTATTTACTTATAGACTAATTAGTAAATTTGATTTTGCTCATTATTTCAGAAAATTGTGGTAAGTCTTACACTGATTTTATAATAAAGCCACAGGGGCATAAAACTAGCTATCTGACCATTTAAAGGGAGACCCTTCTAAATATGTATAAATATATGTAAAAAAGTCGGACTCTGTATTCTAGCTAAAAGGGTTTTTGCATGAAACTAATGTAAGGCTTAAATTTTTTTGCGTATACTAAATGTATAATATAGGTAACCTTATTTAAATTTTTTTAAGCTTGACAAGCTTTTTACGATATTAACGTATAATTATCGTTGCATAATGACGTACAATTCTACGAATACCTATACAACTACGAACGTATTTTTTTTTAATTAGCCCATTTCCGTACCTAAACTAATTTACATTACTATTTACTTTATCTATCACTTATAAAATAAATATATACGTATTAAATTTAAAAACACTTTTAGATATATCCAAAGAAACTCAAGCCAAGGTGGATGAGCTGTTAGAACGTAACAAAAAGCTTGTAGGTCAAGAAACTGAACCAAGCGAGGAGATTCCGCCGCTGTATCTCAACGAGCCAGAATATTTAATATGGGAATACAATCCTAATAACCCGGAATACATTCCCGGTAGATACCCCGAAAGGATCCCGGAAGTTTAAGAAAATATATCATAGAAGATTTTTTTATATTATTATTCATATGTATTTTGTAAATGTATTTCTCAAAGCTTTTTAGTACACAGGCGAATTTTCATAGCAAAATTATATCTCGTTCTTTCTTGCACAATTTGTATAGTCTCCTCCTTATTTGTTCGTTATAACTGACAGTTACAGAGAGTATTTGCCGATATCTATCGAGTTAAAGATAAATGAATTTAAAAAAAATTGTCGTGATTAAAATAGTAATAATAGTTTACTGGTGGTAGAGCTTTGTGCAAGCTCGTCTGGGTAGGTACCACCCACTTCTCAGATATTCTACCGCAAAACAGCAGTACTTGGTATTGTTGTGTTCCGGTTTGAAGGGTGAGTGAGCCAGTGTAACGACAGGCACAAAGGACATAAAATCTTAGGTCGCAACCTTGGTGGCGCATTGGCGATGTAAGCGATGGTTAACATTTCTTACAGTACCAATGTCCAAGGGCGTTTAGTGACCACTTACCATCAGGTGTCCCAAATGCTCGTCCGCCTTCCTGTTCTATAAAAAAAGTAGATATTCTTGATAAAAATCTAATAATTATTAAGTACGTATTATATTGACATATTTTGTTAATCATAATCCATTTCTTGATAATAAATTATAAAAAATAATTATTTCATGTTTTTGGCATACCTCCCTAATTGTGTGCCACAGTTACTCACACTTTATGGCTGTATGTTATTTCAGTACCATTGAATCATCATCCATTCCAAGTACATTAAAGTTTTTTAGAAAAAATATACAAAGTTCAAACCGAGGCGACCTCGTGCTCGTGTATTTTAAATAATCTAGACTTCAATATAAATACAATAATTTATTAATTTATTAATTATTGTATTAATATTGAATAGCAATAAATTTTTCAATTCTAAGAACGGGAAACCCTAATGCAGGCTCTACGTTTGCGAAGCACCGCATTTTACTGCCTGTTCAGGATTTTAATGTATCTTGTTTTATGTGCCTAGTCGATATTTGTGCTCGTGTGTAAAATACGAGTGTCACGAAATTTGCAAAAACCTATTCGCGCTCGACTTGTATAGTTAATGGAGCGTAGTGTTTATTTTTTTATATGTACATATAATTGTCGCTTACCAAAGGTTGTGTCCATTGGATCTCGTCTAAAGCTCATCGTCATAACTTGTGCGCGAGAATTAAACTAAATTAAATCCAGGGGCGTAGCTACCGCTGTATCAGCCGTATCTTCAGAACTCTGAGATCGTATCACTGGACCTATAAGACGGTACGCTAGTTTCCCGGGAAAAAATGAAAATGTTACACATTTGAAAAATAATTTTTAATGGATAGTCTGAAAAAAAGATCATCGTCGCAGTTAAGATGAACCAGGTGGAAAATGTTCTTTTGGGCAGAAATTACTGTTTCTTTAGAAACGTGTTCACATGTAGAAAGTAGTAGAAATATTCGGCTTCGCACGGATATAATGATGGTGTAGATCGTTTATATCGAGTGTTATATGCTGAAGTGCGCAGAACACCACACTGAAGTTTTATCGGTAGTTTTGATGTCGCTTAGTTATTGTATTCACCTTATTATTTCATTTAAAAGATAATTAAATAGGCATGTACTCCACGCTCTAAATAGCATATAATAGGTTGAGTTGAATATTTTATTACATAAATCTGAATGAATGAAAAAATAAATGCGCTCAACATTTTAGATATTTATTCTTAGTGCTTTCGATCGGTACCCGAATAAAATTATGCTAATAGACCACATTGTATGCAACCAAAAAATTTTAGCTGAATTATTGTAGGTACTTGACTATTAACATATTGAAGATAATGGACGATAGTTTGAATAAGCTGCGAAATATTGTATTCTTCGATAACGTTTAATAAAATGTGTGTCTATGTTTGTTTAGTATTGCAAATAAAGCGTAAAGTCTCTACTCCTAAGTGCGACGATAACAGCCCTCGGGCTATGCCTTGGTTATGTATTACGGTCTGAATAGAATGTCCGGATTTTTACATCGTTACCGGTCTATAAAACGTTGAGCTATTGAGGTTAAATGAAGTATTATCATAGTAGGCTCAAAAGACGACTTCTAAAATAAATTAACAAAATAACCATAATTATATTGTCGACATATGACGCACTTCAGAGCTGTTCTAAATATTCTAAAATTCTGTTTTTCATATCACTGAAAATTTTTAGTTATTCTATTTATTAAACTTTTAAATGGGCCACCTGATGAAAAGTGGTCACCACCAGTATTCTTTACATCGCCAATGCGCCACCAACCTTAAGAATTAAGATATTAAGTCCCTTGTCTTTGTAATTACACTGGCTTTCTTATTCTTTAAACCAGGAAATAACAATAGTCTTTATCGGTAGAATTAGATGAGAAAGTGGTACAACCCAGATACAAGGACCTACCAAGTGTGTATCTTTGTCAGTTCGGGCTGTTTTCGGTCTGTTCGATAGGTATAATTTATGTTATTAAGTTATTCTATTAAAATGGATGTTGGCCATTCTGCGAAATTAATTTTGTAAATTAGCATGGACATATGTTGACACCGCTCTGCGCTTATGATCAATATGCATATAAATTATATCGGATTAGGAATCAGGTTAAATGTTTTATTGGGAGTAATTACATACTTTGTAACGTAACTGTTTGCCAATATAAAAGTGAAGAATATTAATGATTTCGTGAGAAAATGTGATAGCATTGGTACAAGGAACACATAAATACCACTCCTGTGATTCGACTGTAGAATTTGTGAATACATTCTGAAGTCATACTGCTTCGTACTTAAAACTTCACGTTACAAAATGATCTTATAATTATAAAATGGCAAAACCTATTGCGTTAATAATTTTAGTCAAACATTACATTTAGATACTTAACCCATATTATATCAATGTTTAAAATTCTACTTATAATGTGAATATCTTTACTCCTTAAGATACTAACTTTCTTTCACTCATGCTAAATGCTGAGCAAATATTAATAAAAAGTTTGATGCGCTTGCAAGTGGTAGTTGAAACTAAAATAAAACTTCGTTACTTCAATATCATAGAAAGTAATTCTGTTCTAAGGATTAAAATAAATTAATGCGTAAAATTTAAACGTACTGCGTCTACGTCTTTGAACATTTAGTTGAGATGTAAAATATAAAGTACAGAGGTTTTAAAGTATCCGTTTAAACAAACTCAGAAGTATATATTTTATTTTTGTATTAAGACAATATTTTTTTTTATAGAATAGGAAGGTGGACGAGCATATGGGCCACCTGATGGTAAGTGGTCACCAAACGCCGACAGACATTGGCACTGTAAGAAATGTTAACCATCGCTTACATCGCCCATGCGCCACCAACCTTGGGACCTAAGATTTTATGTGCCTTGTGCCTGTAATAACACTGGTTCACTCACCCTTCAAACGGGAACACAACAATACCAAGTACTGCTGTTTTGCGGTAGAATATCTGATGAGTGGGTGGTACCTACCCAGACGAGCTTGCAGAAAGCCCTACCACCATTAAATATTTAACGTTTTTGTTTAGTTTACATTTTAAAACCTTCTAAGACTCGTGTATATAATAGAATAAATTTCTGCGTGTAGCGATTAAATGTCTTTCAAGTCACTGAGAGTGATCCCTCAGGTAATAAAAGAAATGCAACATTGTGCTAAAAATCCGAATCCTTCGTCTCCCCAATGACATCTTAAGTCAACTTCGATTACTTTATAAATAATACGATATGTTTTGCTTACAAATATTTTACGAATTGCCTAATTGACGTTTACGTTTCTTTATTGAAACACTAGTTAGTATCTGTCATCTTTATACATTTAGCTTACCATCTGTTAGTAGCAAGCCACTGGTAGATTCTGAATAACTGATCCTAACAAACTCTAAATCTAATCTCTAAGTTGGGCTAAAATTTAACACATTCTCCGTGGTTACTGAAAATCTTTCATTAGTTATATTAAAAAAATAAGTATGATAAAATCAACTCAATTACAATTTTCTTTTTAAATTTTTGTATAATTTTACATATAAAAAAAAGTAAAATTTACGATTCATTACAAAATTAAGTTTTGCGAGGTAGGTAGGTCGGCGGTCACGAACACACGGCCGACTAACAACCGCGGGTTTATAAAAAATACTTCGGAAACTGCCAATGATAGTGACATTGTTGGAAACATGAGAAATAAGTACTCTATGAAACCGGTATAACACAAATAATTAATAAAATGCCATTCATATAACTACGACCATTTTATATCGTTAAATGTAAACATAAGCAACAATTGTTAAAATTTTACTCTATTTCACAAAAATAACTTTAACAATCTTTTAAGACGCTTTTACCGACCAACCTAACCATTATTAATAGCAATCTTAAAAGGTCTTTCTTGAAAGACCTCACAATAATAAAGTAACTGGATATAAAAAAGTTATAACCACAAATTACAATAAAAATAATAGGTAATCGATGGTTCATCGATTGCTATGTTGCATGCAAATAAAACATGCAGGCACATTAAACTACTAAACTAAATCAAAATAATAGAAACACCAAAGGCAAGAATAACATGGCATGGAGATTTGTTAGATTAAAGAACAAAAAAATAGGCTTACTACTTACGTAGTTTGACACATACGATATTTGCTGCTAACTGCTTGCGATAATACATATGTCGCGTACTACTCCGCTAGAACACTTGACAAGCGATTTTTTTTTATTTTAATGATTATACATGATTTTAACATCTATTGTTTCTCGTTTCTCTTTTTCAAATTAAAATGATATTGATCTTAAGACATTTTATGAATCTTCAAATATCATATAAAATTTAATATTATTCTCTCTAATACTTATTATTATAGCTCCATATATCAAACAATATGCAACATATGATTACCGTTATTAGCTTGAAAAGGACCACCTTAATGTTTTTAGCTATCGTTCCAAATATAATTATGATTAGTAGAGCCTGAATGCAGGAAAAAAAAATAGCCTGACAAAACTTATCATATCTTTTTAATATTAGTGTGATTACTATATCCAAGATGTTCGCATGTTAGAGCCTAAATGGCGACAGTTTGAGGTCACAGTGGTGTCAAACGCTGCCTTAAACGTTATAAAGCTTTGAGAAGGACGGCGATTACTTTGAGTTTTAGAACATTTAAGTTTTCTGCCATAAACGTTTGTTGCGGACAGGTATAATCATCTTTGGAAATAGGAATTAAACTTTTGTTTTATTTCGTTTGATTTAAAGCTGTTAGAGAAAGTAACTAAGTACATGTCGTTAATGGTTTAGTTAGCAATTATTTCAAATGTAAATAAATCTTAAAGCTAGGTTTTAAAAGGTAAAACATGTAAATCTGCCCTTATGGACTATCTTGGCCCATGTTATGTAGGAGAAGTTTTGAAGTTTATACTACCACTTTGCTCCACTGCGAATTGGTGGCGTATATATAATATGAAATTTGCATTTGAATATGAATATGACGAATATGAATTTGAATATCAGCCGACAAATCAAGGTTCCCTCGTATTTTTTTCTTTCAACGATGACCATGAGTTAAATAAAAATTAAACACATTCCAAAATATTCAATTACGATGCACTAGCTCATTGTATTTAATTAAAATGAACTAAAAAACATATTTTTTAGTTTACTTTTAATTACAGACGCTTTTTGGCGTTCTTGACATTAAGAATAACCTATTACGAAGTTTAGTTTGCTTAGTATTTCTTAATTGTTGTAGGTGTTTGTGTGAAACCGCCCATGCAGTTACCATTCACTTACATGCAATTATCCTATCCTTAGAAGAGTGGTTGATTCTTTCATTCTCTGCACATTTTTATAGGCCCACGAAATATTATTGCAATTATAATAATAGCATAGATCTATGGGTATCTATGTGTGGAGGTGATCACTTACCATCAGGTGATCATTTATATTTATATAATTACAAGTCAGCCTTCATAGTTTTAATTAAAAAAATACATAAATATCAAAAAACATACCAATATTTTTAATGTTTTATGTAATGTTAATTATTTTAATTAATTTCCATAGAAACTCCACATAACAAGACTGATTTTGTATGGTTAAAACATAATTCATATACACATACTTTTCATAAACAGTTATGAACGATTGAACAAGATTAGAGCAGTGCAGCATTTAAAGTGATACAAGTACAGATATATACTCGATATCTGCCAGTGTAACATATAACGAACATGGTTTTAGAATTTCGAACTACATCAGATAACCTTTATAAATTATGAATATCAAAAGATTGATAGGAAGATAACTGTTCTGACTTCACACGTATAAATAAGGGTCTATATAAAAAGTTTCTGTAAAGTTCAGCCAAGTACAGCCTGTAAATGTCCCCTTACTGGGCAAGGCCTTCTCCTCAAAAAGGAGGTTTTTGTAGCTTACTCAACCATGCTGCTTCAATATCTGGTGGTGGATACACGCAGCAGATTTTCATCAGCCACATGCACGTTTCCTCCAAAAGTTTCCTTCACCACCCAAAACTTGAACTCAGAAACATTAGATGTATTATATTGAAAGACAAAAAAAAGTGACAAAATGCCAAGAAAATGCATAGAAACCTAAAGGACAAACATACAAAAGTTAATTCATATATATTTGCTTATTATAAGATTCAAAATACACGTTCTACTTATCCCTACACACACACATATATATATATATATATATATTTCATTTTGAGAATTCCTATATATATATAATATAACATCTGAAATAAATCTTCAAATAATAGTACAAGGACCACAATACTTATTGTTACATATTAAATATTTACTACTTTTTCCCTTCGTCGGAGAATGTCCAATAAAAACATTGCTTACAGTGATGTAATATAATGTGAATCGGGCATAGGGACTTTATAAGCAAAGAGAAAAACTGATTTTTTTAAGCCCTAACAGCGTGAATTCATAATTCACTTTTGTAGATTCAAAGCCAGCCGCCTGTAATGGTTTTTGCATGACCAGATATTGACCACAAGTATTTTCATCAATTTTATGCAAAATTTTAATGCAGAATGAATTATTCGCTATCTGTCATTTAATTTGAGTAAACCATGACTATTTTAATGTTCTAAAGGTCCTTTTATTGAATAATATTTAAGTTTTTTTACTAAACCGAGATGGCCCAGTGGTTAGAACACGTGAATCTTAACCGATGATCGTGGGTTCCAGCCCGGGCATGCACCACTGAAGTTTTTCATGTGCTTAATTTGTGATTAAAATTCATCTCGTGCTTTTCGAAGCGAAGAGATTCCGCCGCTGTATCTCAACGAGCCAGAATATTTAATATGGGAATACAATCCTAATAACCCGGAATACATTCCCGGTAGATACCCCGAAAGTATTCCGGAAGTTTATGAAAATATATCATAGAAGATTTTTTTATATTATTATTCATATGTATTTTGTAAATGTATTTTTCTAAGCTTTTTAGTACACAGGCGAATTTTCATAGCAAAATTATATCTCGTTCTCTCTTGCACAATTTGTATAGTCTCCTCCTTATTTGTTCGTTATAACTGACAGTTACAGAGAGTATTTGCCGATATCTATCGAGTTAAATATAAATGAATTTAAAAAAAATTGTCGTGATTAAAATAGTAATAATAGTTTACTGGTGGTAGAGCTTTGTGCAAGCTCGTCTGGGTAGGTACCACCCACTTCTCAGATATTCTACCGCAAAACAGCAGTACTTGGTATTGTTGTGTTCCGGTTTGAAGGGTGAGTGAGCCAGTGTAACGACAGGCACAAAGGACATAAAATCTTAGGTCGCAAGCTTGGTGGCGTATTGGCGATGTAAGCGATGGTTAACATTTCTTACAGTACCAATGTCCAAGGACGTTTGGTGACCACTTACCATCAGGTGTCCCAAATGCTCGTCCGCCTTCCTGTTCTATAAAAAAAGTAGATATTTTTTGATAAAAATCTAATAATTATTAAGTACATATTATATTGACATATTTTATTAATCATAATCCATTTCTTGATAATAAATTATAAAAAATAATTATTTCATGTTTTTGGCATACCTCCCTAATTGAGTGCCACAGTTACTCACACATCATGGCTGTATGTTATTTCAGTACCATTGAATCGTCATCGTTTCCAAGTATATTAAAGTTTTTTAGAAAAAATATACAAAGTTCAAACCGAGGCGACCTCGTACTTGTGTATTTTAAATAATCTAGACTTCAATATAAATACAATAATAAATATAGCAATAATTTTTTCAATTCTAAGAACGGAAAACCCTAATGCAGGCTCTACGTTTGCGAAGCACCGCATTTTACTGCCTGTTCAGGATTTTAATGTATCTTGTTTTATGTGCCTAGTCGATATTTGTGCTCATGTGTAAAATACGAATGTCACGAAATTTGCAAAAACCTATTCACGCTCGACTTGTATAGTTAATGGAGCGTAGTGTTTACTTTTTTTATGTACATATAATTGTCGCTTACTAAAGGTCATTGGATCTCGTCTAAAGCTCATCGCCATAACTTGTGTGCGAGAATTAAACTAAATTAAATCCAGGGGCGTAACTACCACTGTATCAGCCGTATCCTCGGAACTCTGAGATCGTATCACTGGACCTATAAGACGGTACGCTAATTTCCTGGGGAAAAAATGAAAATATTATACATTTGAAAAATAATTTTTAATGGGTAGTCTGAAAATAAAAAAGATCATCGTCGCAGTTAAGATAACCAGGTGGAAAATGTTCTTTTGGACAGAAATTACTGTTTCTTTAGAAACTTGTTCACATGTAGAAAGTAGTAGAAATAGAGTAGAAATACTTGTGTTTAGTTCCGGCTTCGCAAGGATATAATGAGGGTGTAGATCGTTTATATCGAAATTAAAACATACATTTTTTTTAACCCAAAGTCGTTGCTGAAGTGCGCAGAACACCCCACTGAAGTTTTATCACCATCGGATGAATAGTTAACAAACACATAGCGGACAAACACACAAACATTCATATTTTTGTATTAAGTAAAAGTTATGGTCGGAGAAATGTTAATTAATAAGGCTGAGGTACACATGTCTATGGTGCGGCACCGGCCACCGTGTAACGGCACGGCACCGCTACCACGCTAGCACGGTGCACTGTACACGGTAATTTTGATGTCGCTTAGTTACTATATTCACCTTATTATTTTATTTAAAAGATAAGTAAATAGACATGTACTCCACGCCCTAAATAGCATATAATAGGTTGAGTTAAATATTTTATTACATAAATCTGAATGAAGGAAAAAATAAATTCGCTCAACAATTTAGATATTTATTCTAAGTGCTTTCGATCGGTACCCAAAAAAATTATGCTAATAGACCACATTGTATGCAACCAAAAAAAAATTTTGGCTGAATTATTGTAGGTACTTCACTATTAACATATTGACGATAATGGACGATAGTTTGAATAAGCTGCGAAATATTGTATTCTTCGATAACGTTTAATAGAATGTATGTCTATGTTTGTTTAGTATTACAAATAAAGCGTATAGTCTCTACTCCTAAGTGCGAGGATAACAGCCCTCGGGCTATGCCTTGGTTATGTATTAAGGTCTGAATAGAATCTCCGGGTTTTTACATCGTTACCGGCCTATAAAACGTTGAGCTATTGAGGTTAAATGAAGTATTACCATAGTAGGGTCAAAAGACGACATCTAAATTAAATTGACAAAATAACCATAATTATATTGTCGACATATGACGCACTTAAGAGCTGTTTTAAATATTGTAAAATTAAGTTTTTTACATCACTGAAAATTTTTAGTTATTATATTTATTAAACTTTTAAATGAGCCACCTGATGGTAAGTGGTCACCACCAGTAATCTTTACATTGCCAATGCGCCACCAACCTTAAGAACTAAGATATTAGGTCCCTCGTCTTTGTAATTACAGTGGCTTTCTTACTCTTTAAACCTCCCGAAACAACAGTAGTCTTTATCGGTAGAATTAGATGAGAAAGTGGTACAACCCCAGATACAAAGACCTACCAAGTGTATATCTTTGTCAGTTCGGGCTGTTTCGGTCGGTTCGATAGGTATAATTTATGTTATTAAGTTATTCTATTAAAATGGATGTTGGCCATTCTGCGAAATTAATTTTGTAAATTAGCATGGACATATGTTGACACCGCTCTGCGCTTATGATCAATCTGCATATAAATTATATCGGATTAGGAATCAGGTTAAATGTTTAATTGGGAGAAATTACATACTTTGTAACGTAACTGTTTGCCAATATAAAAGTGAAGAATATTAATGATTTCGTGAGAAAATGTGATAGCATTGGTACAAGGAACACATAAATACCACTCCTGTGATTCGACTGTAGAATTTGTGAATACATTCTGAAATCATACTGCTTCATGCTTAAAACTTCACGTTACAAAATGATCTTATAATTATAAAATGGCAAAGCCTATTGCGTTAATAATTTTAGTCAAACGTTACATATAGATACTTAACCCATATTATATCAATGTTTAAAGTTCTACTTATAATGTGAATATCTTTACTCCTTAAGATACTAACTTTCTTTCACTCATGCTAAATGCTGAGCAAATATTAATAAAAAGTTTGATGCGCTTGCAAGTGGTAGTTGAAACTAAAATAAAACTTCGTTACTTCAATATCATAGAAAGTAATTCTGTTCTAAGGATTAAAATAAATTAATGCGTAAAATTTAAACGTACTGCGTCTACGTCTTTGAACATTTAGTTGAGATGTAAAATATAAAGTACAGAGGTTTTAAAGTATCCGTTTAAACAAACTCAGAAGTATATATTTTATTTTTGTATTAAGACAATATTTTTTTTTATAGAATAGGAAGGTGGACGAGCATATGGGCCACCTGATGGTACGTGGTCACCAAATGCCGTCAGACATTGGCACTGTAGAAATGTTAACCATCGCTTACATCGCCAATGCGCCACCAACCTTGGGACTTGCCTTGTGTCTGTAATTACATTGGTTCACTCACCCTTCAAACGGGAACACAACAATACCAAGTACTGCTGTTTTGCGGTAGAATATCTGATGAGTGGGTGGTACCTACCCAGACGAGCTTGCAGAAAGCCCTACCACCATTAAATATTTAACGTTTTTGTTTAGTTTACATTTTAAAACCTTCTAAGACTCGTGTATATAATAGAATAAATTTCTGCGTGTAGCGATTAAATGTCTTTCAAGTCACTGAGAGTGATCCCTCAGGTAATAAAAGAAATGCAACATTGTGCTAAAAATCCGAATCCTTCGTCTCCCCAATGACATCTTAAGTCAACTTCGATTACTTTATAAATAATACGATATGTTTTGCTTACAAATATTTTACGAATTGCCTAATTGACGTTTACGTTTCTTTATTGAAACACTAGTTAGTATCTGTCATCTTTATACATTTAGCTTACCATCTGTTAGTAGCAAGCCACTGGTAGATTCTGAATAACTGATCCTAACAAACTCTAAATCTAATCTCTAAGTTGGGCTAAAATTTAACACATTCTCCGCGGTTACTGAAAATCTTTCATTAGTAATATTAAAAAAATAAGTATGATAAAATCAACTCAATTACAATTATCTTTTTAAATTTTTATATAATTTAACATATAAAAAAAGTAAAATTTACGATTCATTACAAAATTAAGTTTTGCGAGGTAGGTAGGTTGGCGGTCACGGACACATGGCCGACTAACAACCGCGGGTTTATAAAAAATACTTCGGAAACTGCCAATGATAGTGACATTGTTGGAAACATGAGAAATAAGTACTCTATGAAACCGGTATAACACAAATAATTAATAAAATGCCATTCATATAACTACGACCATGTTTATATCGTTAAATGTAAACATAAGCAACAATTGTTGAAATTTTACTCTATTTCACAAAAATAACTTTAACAATCTTTTAAGACGCCTTTACCGAACAACCTAACCATAATTAATAGCAATCTTAAAGGGTATTTTTTGGAAGATCTCACAATAATAAAGTAACTGAATATAAAAAAGTTATAACCACAAATTACAATAAAAATAGTAGGTAATCGATGGTTCATCGATTGCTATGTTGCATGCAAATAAAACATGTAGACCTATTAAACTACTAAACAAAATCAAAATAATAGAAACACAAAAGGCAAGAATAACATGGCATGGAGATTTGTTAGATTAAAGAAAAAAAAATTAGACTTACTACTTACGTAGTTTGACACATACGATATTTGCTGCTAACTGCTTGCGATAATATGTCTAATACTACTCCGCTAGATAACTCGACAAGCTTTTTTTTATTTTAATGATTATATATGATTTTAACATCTATTGTTTCTCGTTTCTTTTTTTCAAATTAAAATGATATTGATCTGAAGACATTTTATGAATCTTCAAATGTCATATAAAATTTAATATTATTCTCTCTAATACTTATTATTATAGCTCCATATATCAAACAATATGCAACATATGATTACCGTTATTAGCTTGGAAAGGACCACTTTAAGGTATTAGCTATCGTTCCAAATATAATTATGATTAGTAGAGCCTGAATGCAGGAAAAAAAATAGCCTGACAAAACTTATCATATCTTTTTAATATTAGTGTGATTACTCTATCCAAGATGTTCGCATGTTAGAGCCTAAATGGCGACAGTTTGAGGTCACAGTGGTGTCAAACGCTGCCTTAAACGTTATAAAGCTTTGAGGAGGACGGCGATTACTTTGAGTTTTAGAACATTTAAGTTTTCTGCCATAAACGTTTGTTGCGGACAGGTATAATCATCTTTTGGAATAGGAATTAAACTTCTGTTTTATTTCGTTTGATTTAAAGCTGTTAGAGAAAGTAACTAAGTACATGTCGTTAATGGTTTAGTTAGCTATTATTTCAAATGTAAATAAATCTTAAAGCTAGGTTTTAAAAGGTAAAACATGTGTAAATGTGCCCTTTTGGACTATCTTGGCCCATGTTATGTAGGAGAAGTTTTGAAGTTTATACTACCACTTTGCTCCACTGCGAATTGGTGACGTATATATAATATGAAATTTGCATTTGAATATGAATATGACGAATATGAATTTGAATATCAGCCGACAAATCAAGGTTCCCTCGTCATTTTTTCTTTCAACGCTGACCATGAGTTAAATAAAAATTAAACACATTCCAAAATATTCAATTACGATGCACTAGCTCATTGTTGCAAAAAACATATTTTTTAGTTTACTTTTAATTACAGACGCTTTTTGGCGTTCTCGACATTAAGAATAACCTATTACGAAGTTTAGTTTGCTTAGTATTTCTTAATTGTTGTAGGTCTTTGTGTGAAACCGCCCATGCAGTTACCATTCACTTACATGCAATTATCCTATCCTTAGAAGAGTGGTTGAGTCTCTGCACATTTTTATAGGCCCACGAAATATTATTGCAATTATAATAATAGCATAGATATATAGGTATCTATGTGTGGAGGTGATCACTTACCATCAGGTGATCATTTATATTTATATAATTACAAGTCAGCCTTCATAGTTTTAATTAAAAAAATACATAAATATCAAAAAACACACCAATATTTTTAATGTTTTATGTAATGTTAATTATTTTAATTAATTTCCATAGAAACTCCACATAACAAGACTGATTTTGTATGGTTAAAACATAATTCATATACACATACTTTTCATAAACAGTTATGAACGATTGAACAAGATTAGAGCAGTGCAGCATTTAAAGTGATACAAGTACAGATATATACTCGATATCTGCCAGTGTAACATATAACGAACATGGTTTTAGAATTTCGAACTACATCAGATAACCTTTATAAATTATGAATATCAAAAGATTGATAGGAAGATAACTGTTCTGACTTCACACGGATAAATAAGGGTCTATATAAAAAGTTTCTGTAAAGTTCAGCCAAGTACAGCCTGTAAATGTCCCCTTACTGGGCAAGGCCTTCTCCTCAAAAAGGGGATTTTTGTAGCTTACTCAACCATGCTGCTTCAATACCTGGTAGTGGATACACGCAGCAGATTTTCATCAGCCACATGCACGTTTCCTCCAAAAGTTTCCTTCACCACCCAACACTTGAACTCAGAAACATTAGATGTATTATATTGAAAGACAAAAAAAAGTGACAAAATGCCAAGAAAATGCATAGAAACCTAAAGGACAAACATACAAAAGTTAATTCATATATATTTGCTTATTATAAGCAATATATAAAGTGTATTTCAAAATACCTTTTAAATACCTTTAAAATACCTTTTAAAAGGCCATCTCGGCTTTTTATAATATATAATATTATAAAAAGCCGAGATGGACCAGTGGTAAGAACGCGTGAATCTTAACCGATGATCGTGGGTTCAAACCCGGGCAAGCACCACTGAATTTTCATGTGCTTAATTTGTGATTATAATTCATCTCGTGCTTTACGGTGAAGGAAAACATCGTGAGGAAACCTGCATGTGTCTAATTTCACTGAAATTCTGCCACATGTGAATTCCACCAACCCGCATTGGAGCAGCGTGGAGGAATAAGCTCCAAACCTTCTCCTCAAAAAGAGGAGAGGAGGCCTATAGCCCAGCAGTGGGACTTTCACAGGCTGTTACATGTTACATTTCAAAATACACGTTCTACTTATCCCTACACACACACACACACATATATATATATATATACACATATAACATCTGATATAAATCTTCAAATAATAGTACAAGGACCACAATACTTATTGTTACATATTAAATATTTACTACTTTTTCCCTTCGTCGGAGAATGTCCAATAAAAACATTGCTTACAGTGATGTAATATAATGTGAATCGGGCATAGGGACTTTATAAGCAAAGAGAAAAACTGTTTTTTTTAAGCCCTAACAGCGTGAATTCATAATTCACTTTTGTAGATTCAAAGCTAGCCGCCTGTGATGGTTTTTGCATGACCAGATATTGACCACAAGTATTTTCATCAATTTTATGCAAAATTTTAATGCAGAATGAATTATTCGCTATCTGTCATTTAATTTGAGTAAACCATGACTATTTTAATGTTCTAAAGGTCCTTTTATTGAATAATATTTAAGTTTTTTTACTAAACCGAGATGGCCCAGGCAAGCACCACTGAAGTTTTTCATGTGCTTAATTTGTGATTAAAATTCATCTCGTGCTTTTCGGTGGAGGAAAACATCGTGAGGAAACCTGCATGTGTCTAATTTCACTGAAATTCTGCCACATGTGTATTCCACCAATCCCCATTGGAGCAGCGTGGTGGAATAAGCTCCAAAGCCTTCTCCTCAACAAGGGAGAAGAGGCCTTAGCCCATCAGAGTGGGACATTTACAGGCTGTTGCCGTTTTACTAAATGTGCTATGAATTTCGTCTTAGCAATAAAAGTATTTCCTTTTTTGTAATATATTATCTATTTTAATATTGCATAACATTGTTGTTCTAGTACGCATTTAATGATATGATTTGGAAATAAAAAATAAAAAAATATTCCACTACCAAATTGTCATCTTATTGCACCTTTGATAATGCCTACATCATGAGATGGCTAATATTTCTTATAGGGCTTCCGTTTATCACTTACCTATTTAAAAAAATGTATATGTGTGTGTGTGTGTGAGTGTGTTGTTGTACAGTAAACGTAATAAAACAATATAATTTTAATATTAGCACAACTTTTATTTTTACTTTGTACACGGCATTGACTAGCGCATCAGGAAACAATATTTATTTACATTTATATCAACATTTAGCAACAACGTTGAGCAATGAATACATGTTTTTTATTGTATAATTTATTCATTAACAGTAATAGATTATATACTAAGGTTTTTGGTTACTGCTTGAACAAAAAATATATCATAACAGATCTAATAATGTGTTTAGATTAATGAAAATAAAATGCGTACATTAAAATTAAAACAAAACAATAAAATACTATTGTTGTAACCAGGTCTTTACTCAGGCAAGAGTTTCAAAAGCCTAAAATATAGTAAAAGTACGAATCGTCTGCATTATTCTGGACTGTACTAACCCTAAAGAAAGACCTGGCTGCGCCCATGTATACATGTATAATATAGACAAACTTTTTACAGTTATATATGACACTATTTCGTAGTTACAAATTGTGAAAATAACAATAATTTACAAGATTCAAATTGACACAGATATTTAAAGTACAATTACCACGTTTATATTAAGCCCACAGTTCCTTACGGTACCGTGTGTACTAACGCCTAGTACACACGTAGAACTTAAATTAATAATTTTTTGGCAGCGTCAGGCTGTGCCTTTTTACACACTCGCGTTGCCCACCGTTTTTGTTCCGTTCACACTTTCTGTCGTAAAAGTGAGCTGACTGTAAAAGTACCTACTACTATATTCAACATAGCGGGTGAGACGATGTTTCTCTTTATCTGATAAACATTCCGTCGTAAAAAACATGAATACCAACCAAATCTCTTGTTTTATGTTTTGAATTGTACTAAAACTATTATAGCTTAAATATTATTTCTTGTAAATTTTTATTTGTCAGAATGAGACAGATATAGCTTTGACAGGACATAAAATTGTAAGGTTCTAGACCGTTTTATAACTAATGTATGCTATGCAAAAAAATGACATATCATTTCTTTATTGATTATAAACGGTGTGTAACTGAGCTAGCTATGGGTAACGTCTACCTTTATTAAATATGATTTTTTTAAAGATACGATTTTAATTTGAAATACCTTTGCATACTTAACGAAATAATGAGAAGTAATGCAATTCATTATTATTTATGAAAAGTAATATAATAAGCACAGTAATATAAAGGCAGAAGTAGATGGTAAGAATAAGTGAATCTTGCTGATTCAAACTGGGCAAGCACCCCTGAAAACATCGTAAGTAAACTTAAAGTTTTTGAATGAAAAACGGCCACATGTGTACTACATCCACCTGCATTGGAGGCGTGTTGGTAATAAGCTCCAAACCACTTTTAAGAAAGGAGGCCTTAGCCCAGTAGTGGGACATTTAAAGGTAGAACCAGGCTAAGTAATTTCAGTTGTATATGCAATACTTTTTTTATTGCCATCTGGACTCGGACGATTTTAGCAGTATTTAATAATATAATTTTAACTACACAATTTTGGAATACCCTTTAAATTAACACAAAAATACTAAAACAACATAACGACTTATAACACACCTATTATATTATATATAATTACATATTACATTTATCAGTTTTATATAAGAGACAACATTTTGGCCGCATACTCTAAAATCTAGATAAAAGGAAGACTTATACAACGAATAATTTTCAAATTTCTTTGGCACATTTTTCATTTTGGCGTTACATCTAATATTAGATGAAAAACTAATTATATTTTGACATAAAACGAGGTCTTTGTATTGCTGTATTTGTATATAGATAACGGAGAAAGGTATTACATGATATTTTTATTTTTAACAGTAGAATACTTACATTATTAAATATTAATAAAAAAATTGACAACCTAATAATTAACCCACAAATATACTTGTTATGTTTATGAATGAAACCATAATTCGTTGACACTTTAATACTACTGTTTGTAAATTAAATCTAAGTAGGAGGTTTTAAGGGTGTGTTACCGACGTGAAGGTTGTTGATCTGAGGCAGAAGGATAGCCCCCGTCGCTATTGTGGTGACCAGCACGAAAACTGCAAGCAATGCCCTGTCTGCTACTACAGCCACCTAAGGTTGAATAAACAATTCGTTCTTAGTTAGTTACCAATAAATTAACGTGGTCTACCTTTTTATTGTTTATTGTGTTATGGCAGTCTGACAAGTGGGCCGCCTGATGGTAATTGATCAACATCGACTAAAGTCATCAGCACTGTATAAATATTAACCATCGCCAATGCGCCACCAACCTTGGGAACATGTCCCTGCAGTTACACTGACTCACTCTCTCTTCAAACCGTAACACAACAATATTAAGTATTGCTGCTTGGCTGTAGGATATAAGATAAGTTAGTGGTATCAACCTAGACGTACTTACACAAAGCCCTACCTCCAACTCACACATACACCAAAGTAAGTGTATATATAAAACAAGTTTATATATGAAGTCTGTAATGTATATAAGAACATAATAACCTTTTATTAAATTGCACCTGGTAGTACGTACGTGTGACACTAATCCTGCAACTGAATTTTAAACAAATTTCTCTCCACCAATTGAGATGATGCCTTGCACTCGTTAATGCTGATTACAGTACAATTTACTACATACTAAATATAACGATTTATTGTAAATTTACGCCAAATGAGAGCTTAATTTTAAGACGTTGTTTTTATTTATACTAACTTAATCAGCAGTTATTTTTGTCATGCCAACTGTGGGACATTTATACAGACAATCATTATAATTAATTACTTATCTTCAATACAAAATCATAAGAATATTACTTTTTGAAAGGAAAGTTGCATTAGCTATTGGACTAGTCGCATTATATATTTTATTATTATTAATTGAATCATAACATAGGCAATATATTGAAAACACGAATCATCTTTATGCTATTTATTATTAATAATATTATAAAATCTTTTATATTTATTATATATTGGATAATGTAACTTTAAAGTTACGTTTTTTTGTCGAAAAAGATAACAACTATAATTTATCAATGACATAAGTAAAATTCCTTCATATACACAATGTTTCGCAAATTTCGCAAAAATACATCCGATGATGATGAATTTCTTAACAATTTATGCCATGAGGAGCCATTCTTGAGGTAGAATAGCCAACTTTGCATAACAAAATAAAACGCATTCACTCCCTCATTCTTATAATCCGACGAGAATGGAAGAAACCCGATACATCAGAAGAGTGACTTTCAACCTCCAAGTCTCTGTGTCTGAGAATTTCTTGGCTTAAATATCCAATAAATTACTATTAGCCGGACTCGGGATTTGAACCCAGGTCTGCGTTATACGTTAGCCAAAGAAGCACGTTTTCTAGTTGCATGCTGATATTTTATTTATTATTATTAGGTACAATATTTTTATTGTTACAGATTAAAACAATAAAAATATTATTCCCCCAATTTAATGGGGTGATATTTTCGCTATGAATGGTACGGAACGACAATGATATACGTCTTTACGACGTTTTATTTTTGTTGAGCGATGCTAGTTTCCTGAGAAATATCTTGATAATCTCTATTTTGTTTTTACTGTAATGCGTAAAATTTTGTCATTTGACTTGATTATTTTTTTCGTTTATCATAATTATTATTCTCATATTGTCAATCAATTATTAATTCCTATTAAATAAAAAGATTACCTATAATTTTTATATATTTTTGATTATTATCATAACACAAAAGGCAAACAATGAAAAAACTCACTATCTTCCAGTCAATCCTGATCTGAACAGAGAAAGGAAATTACACGGCATAAATGATAACAAATAGAAAATTAAACAAAACTGCACAAACTTTAATTTTATTCAGAAAAAAAATTAACACGTATTTGTGATAACAAGAAAAAAAGAAATAAAGCGAATGGACTCAACCCAAGTGGAAAACTAAATATGTTAAGAAATTGTGAACAAAGAGATTGTTATGTACGTTGCAGCGTGGGAAAAAGTCTTTTAACCTTATACTAAAAGTCATTAAGACTTTTTAGTGATCGCTTTTCTTGTGTCAAAGGAAGTACGTTCCAAAGCCAAGTCACCCTCAGCGTGGAGGAACTTAGAAAGGACCACTACGATGGAGTGGAGACGAAGTATCAGGTTGTCAGCAGTACGAAATTGTAATGGCCGTCACACAGCAAGCTTTTTGCATTAGAGGTATTCAGGCACACTGGGTTCATATAAAATAGAATACTTTGTTCTAAAAATTCTAGTGTCTGCGTTGTTGGATAGGTAACCAGTTTAGTTTAGATCGGCAACAGGAAATATTGTTGAATGACGGAGACGAAGAAAAGCTGATAGGGAAGGTTATCCAACTTTTTTGGAAAGACTTTAGTTAGCAACAGAGTAGCAAAACTTCCACAACAACAGATGAAGAATATTAACATGTTGAACTGTTTTGGATTACAAACTTACAGACCTTAAAAATTGTAAATAAATATTACTAAAATAAGTATTCATATTTGCTTCTGTTTTTTAAAAAAAATTTAAGAAAATCAGTGAGGGTGATAACCAGGGATGTTCCAGGATTAGGCAATATCATGGAAGGATGTAGGAAAAAGTCTAAGTCGTTATTCATTGATGTAGTTTCGTCGGTTAAATAGGTAAATATAGCTATATAACAGCTAAATCGTTGGCAGTTTGTCGTTTGTTGGCAGCGTATTAGGAATGAAATGATTTATGAGCACATTATGGTACATACTTGTCTAGTGTTCACAAGACATAATTATTAATTCTTAATATTAATAAATAATTTTAAATATCAAATGCAAATACACTACCTGTTTCCACTCGAGATTCGCACGCTCGAGCCTCTCATTGGCAGCGACGCGCTGCTCGTGGCGAGCGGCCGCGTCGCGCAGCGTACAACCGCAGCATGCGCAGCACGGACACGCGCTCGTGCACATGGACACTACAGCTTCGCTTACGCCTACGCCTACACCCACACCCACACCCGGACCAACCGCGCTTGCTGCACCTCGATCTATAGATATAGATATATATTGTATACGAGAAGCTCATACAAAATATCCTAACTGGCAATCAATCAACGCACAGACTAAATTATACAATGCATAAAGATCTGAGATGGTTATTGTACTGTAAAAAAGTTAAAGATTATTTGATAACTGCAACTATATATTTAAATTCCGTATTTGTTTTTCTAATGTATTATAATAATTTTATAGCTACATAAAAGTTATTCAAAGTACCTATTTGTATACATAATTTATATATCAATATTACTAATGGCGAGCATAATTAATCAATTACTCACTGAGATGGTTGTGGTTTTGCCTAGCAAAACGTGGCGAAGCGGGGGTTGCCGGTCCGTCACGTTGCACTTCCGCTTTCAAGCGTGAACCCGTACGTGGATTTACCTGAACGCCCGCGGTTACTGTCGCGGCACTGCTGTCGCCCTGGTATCAATAATAAACATATACTAAGATTTTGTTCAATTTCTTGGGTTTAAATTTGTTGTTATTGTATAGGTCTGTATTTTTTTGGTTGGTATTATTAATTATCTTTAAAAATATTGTCGTCTCAAATAAAATCTAACGATATCACACTATCATAAAGACTAGTGCTACAATTAAAAATATGTATATAAAAATAAGTAATCTTTATTCTGCACTTAAAAATAGAAAGATTACACCGCTACCTTTAAAAATAATTATTACATTAACATCAAATAACAACAACTTTAAAAATAAATACAGCCAAGGACAGCCTTGTATTTCAAATATAAAAATGTATGTCAAGAAATTAATGAAATGCGTAAAGATAAAGAAGCAAGAGTTGCTTTTCACTTCGAATTGAATCATTTAAAAAATTACAGTCGTTGAGTTCCAATCTGCAGATTTGAATTTTATTGTTAATTAACTTTTCATTAAGCTATTAAGTAGACCATTCAATAATTTACTCGAAGCAAAATTCACGGTATCTTTCAGTGCCGATTAGAAAGTTTATTTTTTACTACTGAAAATTTGCAACGTTTTCAATCTTTTCAGCGTTCGCTTCTGACCGCACCGTTGAGCAAGATATTTATAAAATGTATTTTAAACGTTGCAGTCCATTTTGTATTGAATCCAATACACTATCCACATACTGCAGTTATTACCATAACAAGTCTTCCTTGATATATATTTATATCAAACGTATATTGTAAATTTAACGAAACGTATAAAAAATATGGCTCAATGATTTTGATAAATGTTATTATAAACAGTCTGCAGTCTTTATTTACTTAATAAATTATGAAACTTGGAAAAATTCTAATTGCAAAATTGGGCAAAAAAATCTTATCTAACTTTATTTAGAGTTCGAAGTTTTGGACTACGTTTTTAATTACCCAATCAATATCATAACTTTACGAGTGAATATTTAATTTTTCTGCCCTGAAGTTCGATAACTCATTTACATATTATAAATTATAATAAAATTCCATGAAATACCTGGTTGCCATCACGTAATTACAAGTCATCAGTAACAGTTAACAAAACAATATTTTGAATATCTTTAATATTTCACTTTTAAAATAAGAATTACTAAAGCTTCCTTTTTTTTCTCTTTTCTCGCGTGTATCTACGCTATTTAAGCGCAAAATATTCTGCCAATGTCGCGTATAAAATAGATGACACATATGATATGAGATTATTCGATTTCGAATTTTGGATCGTTTAATGATGATGAGTGAAAACCATGTTATTCTACAGTAGATGTCTAGAAAAATATTATAATTAAATAAAAAAATATTCGAACAACATATAAATAATATAAAAATATTATAATAATTATAATTTATTCTTACAATAAATTTAATTAGACATTTAATAAATGGTGAGTAAATTAATGTCAAAAGAAATTTCATGTATAGCTTACTATATTCAAATAACAGTTTGTTTTGCTTAGGGATAGTAGAATTAATAGACATTTAAATTATATTGCGATTATCTGGGGATAATAGCACTGGCATAATACATATGGTATCTGTCACGGGTTTCTTTAGCTTTTTTATTTTCCTATTACGCGCGTAATTGTTACCGGTCAGTGTGAGATATCAATGTGATCTGTAAATGATTTTTATCGCCTCATTAGCTAATTTGAATTGTTCCTTTCGTGTCTTGATAAAATGTCGATAAATTCCTATTTTTATAATTAATTACTTCTTTTTATTTATATTTCACTTCTGTCCTAAAATTACAATAATATTTGAGATACTAGTCTATTTCATCTTCGTACAATTACCCTACAATCCGTTATTCGTAGCCATCTGTTCCGTAAGTAATAAGACAATTGCAATATGCGCTAGCAAAAATAAATCGTTTTCTGAATAAATTAACTACTAGCATAAGTAAAAATCTCAAATTTCACCCTCTCGATCTCATTTATGCTAATTCTATCTACAACGACCGAATGGTGGATTGGAACGTTAAATTTTTTGTTTTTGTTTTCGCGATTTTCATATTTTACATATTATTTTGAAGAATATAGCATAATGGTAGCATGGTTAAATAAGCTCGAAATCTTATTCTCTAGGGGAGAAGGAGGAAAAGCTTTTGCCCAGCTGTGGGACATTTATAGTTTGTTTTACTTTTTCTTTAATTTAACGGCTTATTGATTGAATTTTTCGTGGCCATTGATTCTATATATCTTATGAATATCGGTATTTGTTTTTATTCACTTTGATTTCTTAATGAAATTCAGACCATTTCATAGTATATTTACATAATAAATAATTTCATTTTATTTCATTTCAATCCAAGTTACGAAAGAATTTAACTTAAAAAGATATAAATATATCGACATAAATTAATAAATCGATGCGATGAAGGTATAATCGCCCTGTATAAGATTTATTCAGCGTGTCAACATGTCAAAACGTTTTAGTTAAGATTATATAATTCAGAATATCAGAATACGTAGCTTATAGAAGTTTCGGAGTTGCTACGGTTACCAAATATACCACAAATTGAATCGAAAATTCAGTCCCTGAAAGGTTCCAATACAAATTTGACATTTCCCAAGACGACCACAACGTTATTGATCTGGCAATTCGTTACGTAATTTGGCTCATAACATTAACATCTAAGAGGCCCAACACTATCAAAATCGTGATTAGAATAAGAACGACAACTAGTCGAGTCGATGGAGTAGATACGTAATGTTAACTTTACCACCTTTTACACGTGAACGTGACCAAATATATTTCGTGACAATTTATTTTTTTAATTTACTATGAAAGTCGAATCAATGTCAAAGATTTTAGTACGCATTTTAACTTAATGGCTCTTGTCTTGGTAAAACAAAACTAGTAGCAATATAAACACATAGTTTGAATTTAAAAAAAATATATAATTTCGCTGTTTATATCATTGATTGAAGCGATGGATTCCGATTGATGGATCAATAATTATGTGATAATTCTTTCATACATTTAGGTGACCCAATTACGGGCGGGCGTGTCATATTAATTCTAATTTTGAAGGTTATTTCTTGGGATCAAATTAGACTAGTTCAAAATTCAAATACACATTTTATATTATATTAAAGATACCAACGAACATTGGCCTAGGTATGACTTAAATGCAAATACTTTATAGAGTTTTAAAAGATATTCGTTCTTGATAGAGATAATTTCTAGAAATATTAATATACAAAATATATAAAACCTTACTTGAAGAAACTAAACATACTCAGCTTTCAACCTTCAAGTGAAACAACAAGACTTTATCTTCAACACAATGAATGAATGAAGATTGATAAACAATAAGGATTATTTTTTTTGTTGAATCTTCTGATCTCACTACTTAGATTGTTTTTATAACAATATTGTTATTTTAATATTTACTCTTAAACTTCTTCTTGGGCTTAGTGTTTATCATAATTAAAAACATTGTTTCTAAGTTTTCATTTAAGTGAAAATGTAGATTTTTTTCCATATTAACCACAGTATACATCCGTCTATCTCGTGGTCCCATATAATTAGCGTTCAATAGCGTTATTCTGTAAGAACAAACTCGAAACTCACCGCCGGAAACATTCGTGAAGTGTCAGAAAGTGATATGCAACATTGACCATAATAATTATAAGATTTCAAGAATACACGCATCAAAATAGCATATCGCTATATGTAAGTCGATTGTCAATATTTCACGGGTGAATAATGGGTGAATAATGAGTGAATAACGGTGAGTTCTTACCGAACAGCACTGCAAAACGCGTCATGTTTTTTTTACATTGCTACAAATGGTTGTCATCGAATATCATGAAAGCTACCACGCGATTTTCGGTAGTATGTGGTTGTTTTATATTCGACACAACGCATCAAGGGATTTTTGGAAAGTATACGAATTACAATTAATCTAAATTTAACAAAATAACAATTACCCGTGGTAAGTAATTGTTATGGTGAGTCACCAACACAGCTTACATTTTTTTCACATATAGCTTACATTTTTTGGAATTTGTACCGTCGGCTTACGAAAATGAAAGAATACAATACCATTCTATTTTTTTGGCGCGTATTATACTTATTTTGAAGTGTATATACAAATATATAATTAAAGTGAGATGATATTTTGAACTGGACCCTAGGTTCGCCGAAGTAGAAATTCTGCTCGAGAAACTCATGCGAAAGAAAGACATATATGTATGCGTGGGTCTGTCTTAATAGATACAATAAAAAAAGATATATATATTATAACACTTGCATGCTATTGTGGATTTCAATTCATATATAATCTCAATAAGTTAAGCTTACATAGCTCTCAGTTTAATAAGAACATTGATTGACTGTGGGAAGAATTTATTCCGAGAAAGGTAAGCCACGCGATCGATATTTTTTCAAAGAAGTTCCAGGTCCACGGTAATTTAACTACAAACGGATGTTTTGAAGACATTTGGACTTGACGACATCCACTTACCATCCAATTCTAATAATCTGTTTACATCGATTCAACATTTTTTGAAAACGAGAGGTGTCTTATTTACTTTACTATTTACCGGAGAACTTATTCATAAAAGAAGTTAACAAAAAAATATATTTAAACAAATTCCTATAGATTTTAGAACTTATTATTATTCTTTTTAAGCTAAAGCAGTGTTTTTGTAACAGGGCATTTGTTTTTTGTTTTCAATTGGTTTAAAGTTAATGTGTACAAAAGAGTAAAGTGTTTGATGCCAACATCATTATCCTAATCCTATACTATCTGGAAAAACTAATCTTTCGCGTAATAATATCCTCAATTAATTTGTTTTTGTTCTCTATAGAATAGGAGAACGAGCAATTGACTCACCTGACCTTCACCACCGACCATAGAAATTGTCATTGTAAGAAATATTAACCATGCTTTACAGCGCCAATGCACCATCAATATTGGGAACTAAGACGTCATGTCCCTCGTGCCTGTAGTTACACTAGCTCACTCACCCTTCAAACCGGAATACAACAATACCAAGTACTGCTGTTTTGCGGTAGAATATCTGATGAGTGGGTGGTACCTACCCAGACGAGCTTGCACAAAGCTCTACCACCAGTAAACTATTACTATTATTTTAATCACGACATTTTTTTTTTTTAAATTCATTTATCTCTAACTCGATAGATATCGGCAAATACTCTCTGTAACTGTCAGTTATAACGAACAAATAAGGAGGATTGGGTGGTACCTGCTCAGACTTGCTTGGACAAAGCTATACCACCAAGTACAAAATTCTCCCCACAGTCTATTTTAGAACTACTATACTATACGTAGACTACAGTTTAATATATTATTACAGAAATATTATGTTATTTAATACTTGATATCACGTCAAAGCAAATAAAAACTAATTAACGAGTTCACCAGTACCAGATACTAACGAGAGATTACTGTTAGACAATACAAACGTGCAGGGAGGTCCATATTTTGAACATTTCAAAATGAAAATAAGCTTTTGTGGGCTTTGTAAGTTCATTTAACCGCGTACATTCAAAGAGAACTTTGCGAGTCGCTTAACATACAAGACATAATTATATTGTCAAATGTCAATACTTAAATAATATTCTTACTAATATTATAATGCGAATGTTTGTATATTTGTTTGTTTGTTATGCTTTTATGTCTTAACTGTCAATCGATCATCATGAAGTTTTGCAGGTAGACAGTAGTGTTTTATAAAAAAATATAAATGATGTTTTCTAAGTGATTTAAATAGTAAACTATACTTTATTAGTTAAACTAAGATTTTTCATAGTTTAGATAATTTTTACAAAAATATTTTATTAAGTGTCATACCATTCATCAAATCGTTTTGAAAGTTTGTAAAAAAGCTGTTGAAACCTGAAGTTTTGTGGCATAGTAACATAAAATAACGTACAGCGGTCGCGCGAGTCGAATCGAATAAGTCTTGGCGGGGAATATTGTCATTTTATAAAAACAATAAAGTAAAGGAATCATATAGAATGTTTAAGTGCCATACTTTAGTATGATGTATATATGAGTATACATATGATGTATGTATGTATGTATATTACCTTCTGCGCATCAGTGTCGAAGTAGATGCAGAGCATGCGCGCGAGCCGTTGTAGCACGAGCTCGCGCACAAGCGCCGGCACCGGCTGCCCTCTCACTCCTCTACGAAAAAATCGCTCGTTATCACTATACACTTAATTGTATTCCATACTTTATTATACTTTATACAAATTGGTTTTTAAAAACAATTTAAATAATGTTTTATTTTCGCCTTTTATGAGAATTACTTTTTTTTTATTCGGCGCGAAAAGTTATCAAAACATTGAAATTCGCGTAAATGACTCAATATTTTTTTTGAAACTGGAGTAGTATACAAAAATAATTAATCTATATTACGTAAGCCTTTGTTACGCGATTACTACATGTACATGTACTGTTTGTGGCTATAGGACTTTCTTGTAGTCGAGTTCTTAAGCTTTGACAATTCAACAATTAATTAAAGTTTTCGTTACTTTTCTGATATTGACTATCGTTTACTTTATGAGACCCTAGTAACAATCATTATAAAAAATATTATACTTAACTATTAGTGCATTAGCCAAAACAGTAACAAAATAATTCTATTCATTAATCCTATAATTATATACATTCACATTCGAATCAAATTATCTTTCCTATTCTTAGATGATTATTACTGCAATCATTATTATTTATCGGTTGATCTTAATTATCTACCATTAATGCGCAATCATAAGTATTGTAGCACTACAGAAGATTGAACAGGTAACCCTCGGAAGACGCTCCGAGTAATGAAGGCAATATTTCACTTTTATTGACATAATTGTAAACGATGAACTGTATATAGGATAAAAAAATGTTGATTGTGTGAAATACATATAACAGGTCTAGGAAACCTATTAAGCTACTAATAAAGATACTGTCTTGCAATTAATTTTAACAAAATCAAATAATTTCTAAGCATATTCTTTAGTAGAGCAAAATTTTAAATGAAAATCAAATATAATTTTCTTAGGTAGGCTCTTACAATGTAATCTTTTAAATTGCCGTTTTAAAAGTCAATTAAACGTTAAGGTACTATCAGATTGAAATAACGATTCTATTAAGAAGAAACGGCTAGTAACTCGCCAGTTACTTTTATACTAATAAACAGACCATGTAACGTTTTCTTATAATAAAATTATGTATAAAATTTATCTTACTTTTCAAATCTATCCAATTTGAATGAGTAATATTTATTTATTTTATAAAAAATATAAATTATAAACTAATTGATTTCAATTTAAGTTTCGATCAAGTTAAATATTTAAGTCTCATTTTAACTTCGAAACTTTAGCAATTTAACGTTGATAATAGAATTTTAAATTTAAATGATGTACAAAAACGCAATGAGATCTTAAGGAACTAATATACTTAAGGAACTATATAATTTGAATTCAAGACTTACGATTGAATGTGTTAATAATAATTAGAAAAATCTAACTCGCCTGTAAGATATATTAAGTGTCACGACGGACAGCGACGCTGAGAATGAAACCAAGCACGTACTCACTCCATAATACAAACCTGAAATCAAATCAAGTGTTTAGAAACAAAATAAATCGAATCTATACCGTTGTTATTTCGAGTGCTACTTGTGAGGGACGAGAGAAATGAAACCTTTTATCTTCTATTTCACTCCAAGTACAATTATATGTTATTAGTATCAAACTTTTATAAGCATTAGATTATATTAACGAACGATCATGTTTTAAAACAATATTTGTATTATATTTTCTTGAACAATATTTCAACTATTATTTAAATATTCTAACGCTAAATATTAAAATAATCCCTATTTCGATAATTTCAGAACGTTAATAGATTGTTATAACAATCGAAATAGAGTCTTAAAGGTACTCATTTAGTAGTAAAGTGAGACCAAATAATTATATTAAAAAGAATTGATATTTTAAGCATATTTCTAGAGCATAACATAGGCCCACGAATTGGTACTAATTAAATATTAGATACATATGCGTACATCTATAGTAATACATCTTACTTATAAGTGGCGTCTTTTCAGTCGGTGGAAGTGTATCCCGAATCGTCATTAAGAAAACCGTCATTGATAGTAACGCACTTATACCCAAAGTCACCTTCTCACCAGACTCGGATGGCACGTAGAATACCAGCAACGCTAAAAAATAATAATAGAATGAAATAAATTGCTTTTAGAGTAAATATGACGTCATAAACGTTATAAACAGTAATATAAAATAAATAATAATAAGTCTATGTAATTGTTCTCATTTTTATAACGTATATTGTAATGTAGGTTATAATAAATGTTTATTTTAAGATTATGATTTTATTTTCTTCTTTCTATTCGCGAAGATATTCCTGTATATATATAACTCCCTCAGCAATCAGATTTGCAATAAGTCTTGAGAAATATCAGTTTCAATTGAAATCAATTTCAAACAGATTTACACAAAGTATTTTCAAAGTACCAGCGATGAACATCGCTTACGGTTCAAATTTTAAACATTTATAAATATAAACATAATATTTTTTAATAGTTATGAAGGAAAGGTGTTGTAAGGATAAAATTTTACTACTAGTACATCTATGAAGCAGCATTATACAAGCTCAATGTGGCTTTTGCCCTACAGCATTTATCTGTTGTCGAAGAATATTTCTTTAAAAACATTCTTGAATGTTACAAGTTCATTAATCAAAGTAAAATTAAATTATTGCGTGTAATTGCTTAAATGTACCTGTCTTGACGTTGCCAGAGAACTGTGTCAAATATTAATTGACAACTTTATTATACTTACTTATCCAAGTACAGTTATGTTAAAACATTTAAATAATTACAACATTCTGTATTAAAACTTCTTCTCGTTTCAAAACTAACACGTAAGCCTAAATCGAATTTATAATGGATATAGGAAGACAATAACAGAAATTGTTCTTAATATATATATATAAGATAAAAAGTAAAAACTTTAAAATAAATTATTCTTGACTTATACTTGCAAACTAAATCCAGTTACTTATCCGCATATCCACATTTCTATACACAAAGTTTTGATATAACAGTTTTGCTAACGTTCGTTTTGAAAGCCCCAGACGAGCAATTTAAACATTTTATATTATATATAGTATCAAGATAACTTTGTTAATCCATTAACGTTAACGTAAAAGTAATTATTATTATCATAATAAAAATAACAAATATAATCGTTGACGAAATATCAATTCTTCGACAATGTTTCTTTTTGTGTAAGAAAATACACGTATTAGTGTTTTAAATAATTTACGATTATATAAAAAACTAAACAGAGATCTATTTTTTTCCTGTTACACTATAAAAAATATATCATATCAATCATAAGCTTAAATCTCGGTGAAAAAATATGTATGTTTGCATCTATTAAATTAAATCACAATTTGAATAAAAAATCTTCAAGATCGATTCCATTTAAATACGTTTTGTATTTCAAACCGTCGCAGGTGAAAATTATTTTGAATTCAATACTTTAACGACCACATAAATTTAAATAGTTTACATTTATAAATATTGTGTAAAGTGACTTTTATATCAATTACAGAGATCTAGTGGAAGCCTTCATTCTTCGATTTTTTTTTTCATCATAAATCAGAATCCAGTAGAGATATACTGAAAAAATAAAAATGATATTTCAAAATAAAACTAAACGAAACACTTACCGATACCATTGATGAGAAGACATGGCAAAATCAGATTGAATACGTAAAACATGGGGCGCCTTCGCAATTTGATAATGTAAGTAATGTCTGGGTAGGGCTCCACGCAGCACGAGTAATACTGGTTGTGTTTGATCGCTTCGAAGCTCACGAGATCGAATTCACCATTTGTTTGATAATTAGTGGTGTCACCCTCGTCAAATTGTTTCTTCAGGTCCAACTGTTAAACATAAACATTTTAATTATAAATCCATTTCAGAAAACTAAACCATATCTATTGCATATAGATATGGTTTATTACTCTTACGAATAATACTACGAATTTTCTCACTTTCGCGTACATACTACGAGCGTAGCGAAAAGAATTCTAAAAGGTCGGTTGTAGTATGGATTTAAAAGTAACGTACAAAAATAAATATTAATAATTTTAAAATACATAATTACTAACTAATGGGAGAGTAATATATATTTAGCTTGTTTAAATTTTTCTACGCATGAATCAGCATTTGATTTTAACTGAGTTTAATTCCAGCGCATACGACATTTCCTATTAAATTTTTCACAAAGCAATCGAGTGTCGAGTGTTTTAAATGAATTCAGTTTTCAAAAGGAAATTCTTTCATTGCGCTCTCATAGTATATAGATTTTAAACGCCTAAGATTGCAATTTAAAGTCAATAAGTTCCTTTAGAAGATATTTAATAAACATTTATTTAGATATGAAATGTCAAATTCAAAATCTATTCGAACAGAGCAAAAGTATAACGTAATATTGTGAATTCATTTTGTACAAAACATGATTCCGATCGACAAGATTCTATAGCGTCTGTATTGAAAAGGAAATAAAAGTTGCTAGTCAAGCGCGAATATAAATCGGCTTAGATCGACAGCGTCCAAGTCGAGGATTTTAAGATTTTTAAAATAGATTGTTGTTATAAACAATCTTCCTACCTTCCGAAAATATCAGGTTTACCGTACGTTAACAGAATCGAGGGTTAAAGACTACACATAAAATTTGATTAAATCAACACAGGCCCAGTGGTAAGAACGCGTGAATCTTAACCGATGATCGTGGGTTCAAACCCGGGCAAGCATTACTGAAGTTTTTCATGTGCTTAATTTGTGATTATAATTCATCTCGTGCTTTTCGGTGAAGGAAAACATCGTGAGGAAACCTGCATGTGTCTAATTTCACTGAAATTCTGCCACATGTTTATTCCACCAATCCGTATTGGAGCAGCGTGGTGGAATAAGCTCCAAAGCCTTCTCCTCAAAAAGGGAGAAGAGGCCTTAGCCCAGCAGTGGGACATTTACAGGCTGTTACCAACACTATCATATATGCTATATTTCAAAATGGTTATTTTTTGTATTTATAACAATATATAATATAACACCATCTATTGTTTTTTGTTTTACTGTTGCAGTTTTGTGTTGGTGTGCAATAAAGAATATTTATCTATTACTAGGTGTGTGAAGGAAAAAAACAAATATAATTTTTTTAAGATGCTGTGCTACAGATATATAAAAAAATATTGTATTTTGACAGTAGTACTCCAAAAACTTTATAATTATATGCTGTTAACTGGGGATTCCCTTAGTCTGGAGCCAATCCTGGGTGTAGCATCAGGTCATGCTTACCAACATGTAAAAGTTCAACTCCTTAGGATAAAGAGAAGTGGTTCTAATACATCTTGCAAGATAAAGAACATTCTAAAATATTTTAATTTACCTTAATTTTAAATAAAATATATATTATTTAATTAACGTGTCTTCAAAAGAGTTTCAAGTGAATATCCTCCAAGATATTACAGCGGAAAGAAAGTGCACTTTTATTAAAAGTGCCGTAATTAATTAACGCAGAAGTTGAGATAATTTATCGCTAATTTGATTATAATTTTTTATGTAACATTCGTTAGAGTACCTAGAGTTTAATGAATTAAAAACTTTATTAATACGATATTATCATTCTCTAAGTTTCAAATAGCAATTCGATGGGGTGGGTAGATTTGTGAGGTGAGGAAACCTGCATGTGTCTAATTTCACTGAAATTCTGCCACATGTGTATTCCACCAACCCGCATTGGAGCAGCGTGGTGGAATAAGCTCCAAACCTTCTACTCAAAAGAGGAGAGGCCTTTAGCCCAGCAGTGGGACATTCACAGGCTGTTACGGTTACTTATATATATATATATATACGTTACTTATCAATGTCAATATAGATAATATTATATCTATTAAAATTATTTCACCGACCTAATACACTATCAGGCTTTTATACTCTATTTAAAATTAAATTCCATTAATATTATTAACATTATAAAGCGCTATCATTAAGTATGTCTGGTATTAAAATAACTAAGGGCTTTCAACTCAAATAGCAACTGAACCGAAATAATGAATTACAACTGAAGTACACGGTATTCATAACGCGTGAACACTGAATTCATTCAATCGAATTCATTCGTCATATTTAAAATATATATAAAGAAAATGTAATAAACATATATATTAGGTTTTATTAACCTATAAAAGTTTTATTTGTAGGTAGATAATGGGAATCAACACAAATAAGATATTTTTTATGATACAAAGGGAGACGTTTAGCATTACTGGCTTCGTTTATTTCATTGTCAATTATACTCCTAAAGACAAATGCTCTGTTGGAAGTTGCAATAGAATACAATTAAGTAAATTAGCTGTTCTCTAAAAAGACTATAGTATAGATTTAATCCAAGAAGAATATATTGGATTAAATCTATACTAATATTAAAATACGAAAGTAACTCTGTCTGTCTGTTACACTTTCAAAGCTAAACCACTGAACCGATTTTGATAAAATTTGGTATGTAGAAAGCTGGAAGTTCATTCCTCGCACATGTCACTTCTGTGATTAACTACAGGTTGGCTAAATCCGTGGACAAACTTTAGTTCGTGACATTATATTTGTAATATAAAATTAACGTTAAACATATTGAAGGCGTGTCTATAAATTAAATATTGCTTAAGCATGTTTGTTAGATATAAGGAGACAACTACATAACTGTTATACTACCCTTTTTCCGAGACATTATTATTATTATTATTTTCAAGATACGGATGCCAAGAGAATATAGAAAAAATTATGTTTAATTCAAGTCAACGGTCAAGCAAACCAAATGATGAACAAGCATGTTCAGAAATATATATAAGTGTTATGTGTTCCGTTTTGTGTATTATGTAAATATATAACGCTATTTAAATAAAATAGTGATATATTTACATAAATAGGTTATATTATGTGATATTGGCTTAGAGCTGTTCAACTGAATTCGGTCCTCGACTGTATGTTATAAATGAAAGATTTTTATTTGATTAATAAATATTATAATTAACAAGTTTAGCTATAATTATCATTTATTATCTTTACATAAATTAATATCGTAGCTTTTCCGTATATGTACATTAATTTATTTTGTATAGATTTTTTTACAAAATGAATGAATGAAATGCCCTGTGTGAGTGAATCAATGAATTTAGAGCCAGTGACACTCGGGTTGATGTGAGCATTCGCTTTACGCAAAATCCACTCATTCGATTGAAAATACAAAATATTATGTATACGATGTAAGCGATGTTTAACATTTCTTACAATGCCAATCTCCATGGACGTTGGTGACCACTTACCATCAGGTGTTCCATATGCTCGTCCGCCTACCTATTTTATAAATTAAAAAAATATATATATTTTCGCACAAAATAATATTTTGTATTGCGATTTCTATGATTAACTATAGATTATTAGTGGGGTTTTATGTTTTGTTTCAGCTTATAGAAATATACAAAACAAAATATCGACAACCGATTCATTTGTACAACGGCTTTTTAAAATTCTGCGAGTATTTATACTATTCAAACTTTTTTATTCTTCATAAATTCAATTTCCCTGAAAATGATGATCGCATAAAAGCTCGGCATTGTTTTACAATATTGCTACGGAAGGTAAAATCCATCAAGCATACTTCCCGTCTATTAATGTTTTAAATGCACTACCTTTTTCGTTAACTACAATCTATTACTATTTGAAAACTACGATGTCATTGCTTAGTTATGTTATTTTAAATGGTCTATTAAAGTAAATGTATTTTTCTATTTAAAAATGTAATGGAATTATGGTTTCAATATATTTAATTACACTTTTCAGTCTAGTATATTGTTATCTTTAGTTTAAAAAGTTCAAATAACACGCTTGCCTAACAATGCCTAGCTGAACGTCAAGGCTTCGCACAGGTAGATAAGAAGAAGAATGTATTTTGGATAGGATTTCCCTAAAATCCGTTCTTAGTGATCATCTATTTCGCTTATATATAGTACTCGCCAAAACAAATCAAATAACACCCAAACGTGAGGTGTCAGTTAGAAGTATGTTAATTTCGACTCCATACATTTATATTGCAACAAGTTAAAAAACGTAAAACGTACATTCTGTTAACAATTTTAATGTTTCACGTTCGCCAGTATAATAGCCCTCGTATTTGCATAACGCGTTAAGTTGACATATACAGCGTTTATACCAATAAAATAAATGAAAACAAGTTGTCTGTCCATGCAATCGTTTTCAATTCCGCACAGACCGTTGCGAATGTGGAAGTATATTGTTCGCTCGCGATGAATATGTTACAGAGACTGAGCATTAGAAAATACCGCACAGAAACACAAATGAGGATGCGATTTAATTTTTTTTAATTTAAAATAAAATACAATGCCACGGTAATTTATATACGGATGACATTTTATATTCTATTTGAATCGAACTTCTGTGTCCACGGATTTGTTAACAGTCGCTAGATATGGGCATAAATGTAGTTTTATACCTACACCCTGGAAATGTTTTTGTTCCTTAGATACGGAATTCCTACAAGTAGGTCCAAAATATAACCTACATGTCGAGTATGACGTGTGACAAATGACGAGGCAGTTTTTTTTTTAATGAAAATACAAATGTATTTTGTAACACACTCGTATGTGATACTCCTAATGATGTCTCCAATAATTAATCTATTAAGGGCGCGAACGAAAAAGCTGAATTATCTTCGTCCAAATTACATCTTTGTGTTTCATCTGTACTCGAAACATTTTGACCTAAAGCCAATAGTACAAAAAAACCATAGCTTATTGCTTTCAGTTATGACAAAAGTTGGTTGATTGTTTAATATTTTGTCTAAAATCAGAATTATCATACAACGAGAAATGTTGCTTTCGTGCTATAAATTCCAGTAGCTATAAATTAAAACAATATTTTCGTCGTGTATGTTATAATGGCTACGTTATTATAAATTTGTACTGCATATGATAGTCCAGAAGGAGTGTAATATAACTTACAATACTTTTTTTTAATTTCAAGTATTTTAGCTGAGTTACCGCAGGTTTACAAACAACAAAGGCATGTAGTTTCCAAACGCCACGAAGAAAAGATTCCACGTAAATCAAACTTTGAGGAGCGAACGGGTTTTTATTACATAGTTCATAAAATTACATCGCTGAAACTATACTAAGACTGTAAACTTGAAAATTTGGCAACAATATTATTTTTACTATGAAAGAATCTAGTAAAAATAACTTGTACGGTATTTAGCTTGGAAGTTCACTAAATATGACATTAATGTACCATGTGCCAAATAAGAAATATAATGAGACCTGCTAATAATGTCAAAATTCGATGAATCAGAAGAATATTATTATGGCTAATCAAATCAAATCTCTCAAATTCCAAGTTCATATTGACTTTTTAAACTCAATTTAAATATCAAATGATATAACATTATTAACGAGGATAGGAAAAAAGAAGTAACGCCAGTTTTTAAAAAGGAAAATCAACGATCGAATGATTTTGATAAATCGAATTTACAGGTATATTATTCTCCTGAACGGGTTTAACTTGGTGCTCAAATTGGGGCGCGCGTATTGAGTAATGAACTCATGTGTTTACAACAAACAAGTGTATACACATTAAATAGCACCACAATATCGATTAGTCTATGTGGTACTTCGTATCTTTGCATAAGCTGCTTTACCTGCGGATATAGAAATTGCAATCATGATGTCCATAAAATCTCCATGATCAATATCCACGTGATTGTTCGCGTACCTTCTTTTACATTATACAAATTGTTAACATCAGAAATATTACCAGAATGAATTTTATCAAAATTCAATATAATTGATTTAAGTTGTGTCCCATGCACACTCAGCTTGCGAAAAAATCCCACTAGAAATAAAAAAAAACTCACAGACCATTACAAATCTGTACTATAACCTTGTTGGTTTAATGGTTAGTCTATAAAGCTGCAGACTGCGAGTCCCTGGGCCAAAAAAAAGTTATTGAGATTTCCTCTAAGAATTTCTCAACCCGGAGCTAGGAAATTGGCATTGTTACACGACCGTGATTCAGAAAACTTGTAAAGCCGTTAGTTACTCGCCTAATCTCTCTCCAATCGAGTCGGATTACAACAGAAATTGTACTTGAGCGCATAATATCTCCTGCGCAGTTGTCTAACCCTTGACAATGACGGCCGTGACTGTAATTCGATCTATTATTTATTATGGCCTTATTCTATCTTACTCATTCTATCCTTAATCTATCACGCGGGTATTGAACTCATGATTACAATACAGCAGCTCGTTGTGACAACTGCCAACCAATATTTTTACAATGATTTCTACTACAATAAAATCTCGAGGTAAATATATATATATATGTAATTATATATAACAAATTAATTGGCTTACCTGAAATCCATCGTAAGTCCAAGAAGCCCACTTCATTGTACAAAACTGAATATCGAATGGGAACTGTTCTACATTGATGTCACATACAGACACATATATCCCATGACTGAGCCATGTCACCTCGCCTGTGTTCTTGACGATCACGTTAGTGTTTATTACTGCGGACCGATAGTTTGGATCTGCACTAAAATACAATTTTATACAATTATAATATAATGTATGTTTAAAGCAGTTACTCTCACCAATTATAGTAAAACGGATTATATTTAATAGTTTTTTTTTAATACTCGAGACTAAAATCGATATTTATTAAAAATAAAAATTGAAGACTTTTTTTTAATTTGTCTGTCTTCAAATATAAATTTCAATGTTCAATATCAATGAAATTGAGATGTGGCGCTTTGGAGTAATAATGGAAACAACACAAAAAGATTAATCATTATTGATAAAACGATACATAATGGCAATTAAAGATAATTATACCTATGTGGTTAATTATTATTATTTTATTAAGTTAATTATTATATATTATTAATTATATGGTTAAACTTTATATACTTTTATGCACCGGATCGCATAAAAGTATATAAAGTTTAACCAAAAACAGTACTTATTAAAATATGTAAAAAAGGCAATTCATTTTATCGCATTATAATTAAAATTAAAAATAAAATACGTCTATGTGCCAATTTCCATGGTAATCGGTTTCGTAGTCTATTAATCTCAAACAGATCAACATCCATTTCTGTATATAAGATCATTTTAAGATGTCACTCTTTGTTTTTAATATTACTCGTACTTACTTGTTGTACAATATAATGTCTGGTTTCCATACTCTCTCGTACGGTATCCTTATGACGCTTATTCCATCAAAGTCGCTGATGTTCCACCGTAGGTGATGGTCCGTCCAAATTTGTGTAATCCAGCAATTTGTCGTCAGCAGCTGGTCTTTTTCCTCCTGAGACATAAAAAATATTTTTTGTTCCTTACTTTTTCTCGTTACGTGTCACTGAGATGAACAATAAAGTTTGATATATATGTACATATATACATAACACCTCTCATATTGCTCAATACTGTGCCTGAAATGTTAGACCGGTGCTAAAAAACCTAATATAAAATATAAATTTACTTAATAAGTTTTCATAAAATGTGTCGTATAAATACAATTCGGTAATATTTATACATTTATATTTTTTATCATTTTACGGTTGAAAATATTTATTAACGTGAGTACAGATAAATTATAGAGGAGGCCTTAGCCCAGCAGTGGGACATTAACAGGCTGTTAATGTTACTGTAGATAAATTGGCTTGGAGACGTTTGCAGTAGTGTAATATTTACAGTAACTAAAACCGGGATAAACCAGTTTTTGCTAGCCATCACATACCTCCAACTCTCGCATAAACAGCATCAGGAGTGTCATTTTGTTTATAATTATTTTTACTATATAGTTAATTATAAAATATATCGTGAAAATTAAGACTTAGTCGCAAAAGAAATGTCACAATGGATGTAAGTGCTATGATGACATTAGCTAAAGAAAAATTGAATGCCATAACTGTTAAGAAATTGTGAAATGATTTTAGATACTTTCGCTGGCAGCATATTCGGCACACTATATCATTGTCTATGAGCGAAGCTAACCACATTTTTATGTGATACATCTAATGGTAAGTGTGCCTCGTATGATGTAACGGCAAACGGCATGACGTTCTTTTATGCCGTCATGTGTGTGCGCGTGGCGTGTACACTCAATATTGCTATATATCGCTTATATTAAAGCGCCAATAGCGCTATAATTTACCAATGATGTGAAAAGTTACTGGTTCGATCTGAACCCTTAGGCTATTGCTGTAACCACTCCTAACACAAGCTTTACGCTTAATTGGAGGTATAAATAGAATTATTAATAACTTCCTTTAAAAACGGTATACTTTACTTTATACTTTATTGTATACCACAAAGAGAAAAAAAATACAAAACATGGATACAACCTAAATAAAAATAGCATAAAATTGTGGCATAGCTTTTGTTCTTTTAAAATATATATAAAAATGAGAATAATATATTTGTTTTATTGATGAAACTGTCTTTATACATTTAACTCCATCGATATTTTATATCTACCAGGATCCCCGTGACAGGTTTAATATTTTCACTAACTAAGCTGACTACTGCCACCATTAACAATTTTATAATGTTATCGAAAACTGAAATACTTAAGTTTACTTACATATTTATATATCTATATTAACAAGCCATTGTTCTCATTTTAACATAATAATGACGACGAGTTGAACAAGTCTTGCCTTGGGCGGCTTAACTTGTTAAGAAAGCTAAGTTAAGTAGTTAAGTAGTTTTGTTTATATGTATCTAATTGTAGTATGAATATTTTTTTCTTGTAATTCTGTTTACTCGTGTATTTGACCGTTACAAATATAAGATTTTCTTATCCAAAATATTATTTTTTCTCCACAATATATAAAATAATTAAATATATACATGTATTTACTATAATTTTCGATATTTTATGTTGGTATCGCAAATTTAATGAAAACATAAGCCTTACTAAAGTTTATAAAGAGGAAAAAATAATAAAACTTTTACTTGGTTTTAGTGAAAAATAAAATTTCGAATGTCTAATAATAATTCGGTTTAGTTTGGAGCATGAAGTGAGCGTACTGTATGCACGATAATTTTAATTTAGGTGTACCGAACTAGAATTCCTCCCGTGATGAAATACTCCTCTAAAATGACTCGCATTTCACAAAATTGCTCCGCGCAAACAACGCTACGCAACTGTGCTCGTGTGGCGAAAATTAATTTAATTAGCAGTTTAAAGTTACTTCCCACAATGAGCTGTCAATTAACGTTTTTAAACCGAGAAAACCTTATTCATGATGAGCATAATTTAAAACATATTATTTAATATTACTAGCAATTATATTAAAAAAGTGCGTTATTTGAGACATAAAATAATTAATCAAAAAATAATTCGGCGCTTGCTAAGTAAGAATTTGTCCCGAATCCTCAAATCATGCTCTAGTTTTTAGATAGAGAAAAAATGAGGATAAGTATACCTTATATCTTATATCTTATTGTATATATGCATAATAATTATTGTATATAATAACGTTGTTTCCTCTACGACATAATTTTTTTCGTTAAATTTAGCAAAAGAACTAGTTCTATTTTCTCGGATATCCTTAAAATATGTTTACATTTCTTTGTTTCCACACTACAAAGGAATGACTTTACTTAATTGTGAGTAATGTTGGTTGCTTCGCTCCACTAGTGTAATTGTAAAAAAATAATATAAATTCATCACATTTATACAACTTCCTTTTTGAAATTAAACTACTTTTAAACGCTGTATAGAGTTCCCGCACAAAGACGAACTTATTTTGGCGACGAAGAACAAAATACACATATTAGTAATAATTTTTCATAATGATTGGTTTTCTTCTCAAATACATCTTAATTGTAATACATATTATTCTGCTTTTTCCTTAATAATTAAATGTAATCATTATTTATAACATTACCCCGACTTAGGATGGTACATTTGGCTCCAAGCCAATTGCCATACAACACACTAAAAGCCAGCGGTTCCCTCTTCGTCATACTAATGTCACGGGTTCGTCGCCTACACATGCTACAGTGACGTATCGATGGTCTAAGAAGGACTCCTATTTCTTGAAACTGTCATAATACTGAGAAAACTTTCACCCCTGTCTTGAATACGCATTGGTAGGAGTACAAGAAGTGCATCGCGTCATTTTTCCCCGTGTTTTAAGTCAGAGGCATCTTTCTTTCGCGACTTTCTTCAGCGAGGGAACGGACTAAGAGGATGATCACCATCGCAGATTTTAATTAGTGTGCTATCACTATGAGCCATCGCTTACTACTCTTATAATATTTTTAAATACTATGAAATATATGGTTCATTAAACATTCCTTAGGATTATGTGATATACGACCACGCCTATCCTCGGAACATCACTATTTCTATAGTTTATTCCAATGGGAATGGAGAAGAAATTAAAAAAAATAACTTTGACCTTGAATTAACATGACATTTGAGTTAAACTAGTGAGGAGGAAATTACTGAATTAGTGGATTAATGAATGAACGATAAAGTAAGGAACGATATATTTCATTGTTTTTAAACACGATTTTGTATTATTTTTAATAGATACATGTTATATGGGCCCAAGTTAAATAAATGATTTAAATATAAAAAAATATTAGCTCGAAAGATCAGAAACGAATTTCTTACTCTTATATTATTTTCAAAACTATAAATTAATTGTTGCTATTTATAAAAGTAGTCTATATTTTGAGTTTTGTGTTAACTAAAAAAAAACAATTCAATTTAGCAAATCCCAACTGATTTGCTTTACTTTGCTTGCTTTATATATAAATTTACGGTTTATTTTTAGTTACTTCTATTGTGATCAGAAAAGACTATATGTATTGTTTTAATTTATCAAATAGTGACTTATATTGCTGAAAATGGTATTTGTATAACCTTCATAATAGCTTATTCCGAAAATAATCGTTGATCAAATTAATACAGACATAGTTAATATTAAGACAAAACATTATAAGGGAGCTCGATGATAAAAAATGTGAACATTTACGATATATCAATTAGATCATGGAGTATCAATTAAAATTATCCCGTACTGTTATATCAATAGTGATATCGTATCTTGTTTTGAATTGTTGTTGATTTTTTCCCTGAGATAATGACATTCGCAGTGAAAATGTGGACAAAAAAAGAAATTCATTTATATTTTCCATTGTGTATATAGAAACGATACGATACAAGTATAAAGGAAACTATATGCATGCTCCCATTGTTGCTTTTAAGCTTCTATTGTGTACGTGGTTTATTAATTTGATGTCATTACGAAGACGTATAGCTGGTTCTGTAATGATATTGTTTTTTTATATATTACTTATATACTGAAAATTAATTTATTCTAAGTGCTTTTATTAAATTTCAGACACCAATTACAATGTACTACGCCCGTATTTGCTAACAAAGTAAATAATTTTGTATTTACCTGGTTTTGAAACGAAGTTGTTATATAATACTTTCGTCACGTCTATATTATTTTATGTTTCAGAAAAAAAACAGTTGAATAAATTTTGTAAAGAATTAAAAATCCGTTTAGAAACTTTTAAATATTGCCCAAAGTGTATACGCGTGGTAAAACCAAAGATTTTATTTAATTAAGCATTTCAATTCAAATAGACTTAGCTATGCTGTTTTCATTCACTCAAAAAGTTTTCCTTATATGAATGTAATTGTAGGCAGAAACTTTCAACTATTCTCAGTTTCCAGCTATTCTGTTTGTACGTTTAACTATTGTTATTGCGGTGTGAGAGCCGGGCTGCAGTTAGCATTTTCGAATAATTATTATAACAAAGTAACTCAACTTTTTTATAATCATTATTTTAAAATCTTACAAAGAATTATAATAAAAGAACGATAGTTATATAATTACTAAAAAGAAAACTGTTATTAACTACAATTAATCATAAACTATTATTGAATTATCATATTTATTGATACCCATAATTAATTGATAATAAGGAAAAATAATACATATTAAAATCGATTCATTTCGTTAAAATGTAATTTAATAAAGTTTCACTGAAGACTCGAGCTCTTGAAGGCTTGTTAAATTTTCAGCATGACAGAACAATACCTACACAACGATATTGTCGCTCACTGTTTCCTCTTAAAACATAATAAATGAAATAGAATTATAGACGTAGTGAAGTGTATTAAGAATCGGGATAACCTTAGAATTCAGTACAATCTTAACTGAAGAAAATACAAAGCCGAGCGGAGTTTAAAGTCAATTAACTATAAATAGTATTCAACAAAACGTATAAAATCAAATAATTGTACACGTTGCCTTTGAATTTGTCTACAAAAATATTTACCTTGAAATTGCTTTTTCTGATCAAATTTGATCATATTAGGAGAGGCGTTGGGCGGAAATTTATAATTTCCCTCGAAATCAAACAAGATGTCTTCAATATAAGATATCATCGGTATATATATGAAAGGTCAACAACACCATACAAACACAAAAAAACAAAACCATACAACTTAAACAAACTAAAATGAAAGTAAGAAATAAATATAAAAGCCGAGATGGCCCAGTGGTAGGAACGCGTGAATCTTATCCGATGATCGTGGGTTCAAACCCGGGCAAGCAACACTGAATTTTCATGTGCTTAATTTGTGATTATAATTCATCTCGTTCTTTACGGTGAAGGAAGACATCGTAAGGAAACCTGCATGTGTCTAATTTCACTAAAATTCTGCCACATGTGTATTCCACCAACCCGCATTGGAGCAGCGTGGTGGAATAAGCTCCAAACCTTCTCAAAAAGGGAAAGGAAGCCTTTAGCACAGCAGTGGGACATTCAGAGGTTGTTACGAAACGAATAAATCATCAATACTGCATACAGTATTGACTATTGACCAACAGCATTATAGAAAATGTTTGTAACCATTTTCTGTTACGCTGTTAATAAAAACTTTATGATAATATCCCGCTGATCGCTTTTAGCCAACGCCACCCAATCACAAGAGCTAACAACGCAAGACATAGTGCAGCAGTGTGCACCCAAAAACAGAAGCGCTCTCAATTCCCTCATTCTTATAATCAGATGGGACAGCAATCCGAAACGCGTGGAATGACTTCAGGCACAGGACTAACAGCTTTGCATGTTTTCAAAGCACACACACACTTCCAACTTGCAGACTCCAAGTCGCTACTCAGAATCATTGAAAGAAGAACACGATAACTTTTACTAGCCCGATCTGGGGTTTGAACCCAGGACCTCGGGATCTGCGGCCTTATAATTAGCCAATGGACCAACGAGGCAGTCAACTTTATTATACATAAAGCTGTAGATCTTGTTTGTTTGAACGCGGTAATCTTAATATTAGGTCTTTACATATGAAATTGGCGTTTTGTACGGGAGGAATATAAAGTCAATTTTTTTTTGTAAAATATATTTAATTAATCAAATTGCGTAAAAAATAGTAATCTGTAGGAGCAAGGTCCGGGGGAGTACGGTGGATGTCGCAGATATTCCAATTGTAGCTCATCTAACTTAGTGGTTGTTTGTTATGCGATTGACCAATCTCGATTGTTTAGCAGCTAGGTCTTCCTTCATGGTTTGCAGTTGCTGACAATAGATATCTGCCGTAATCGTTTGGCCAGATTTTAGAAAGCTGTAGTGAACGACACCGACGCTAGTCCACCAAACACAAGTAACTTTTTCTGGGCCAATTTCGTTTAGGGCAGGATTTGGCTGGGTCTCCAAGGTTCAGCCATTGCAACGAGCGCTTCCGATTATCGTACAGTATCCACTTTTCATCACAAGTTAAGATTCGATTTAAAATTCCTTTCTTATTGTGTCGGTTGAGCAAAGTAACACAGCAGTCGGCGCGTGTTTGCAAGTTCGATTCGCTCAATTCATGAGGTACACATCGTTCAAGTTTTTTTTACTTTCCCGATTTGCTTCAAGTCGATTAATAAAGTTTTATCACTTACCCCGAAGCCTGCAGACATCTCTGAAGTGCTTTGTGATGGATCCGCTTCCACAATAGCCTTTAATTCTTCATTTTCCACTTTGGTCTCCGGCCGTCCACGGGGTTGGTTTTGAAGGTCGAAATTTCCAGAACGAATACGTTGAAACCAAAAACTAGCTTTCTTTTGCGACACCAGCGCCGTATATATCATTAATCCTTCGAGCTGTTTCTGCAGCGCTGGTGCCACGGAAGATCTCGTACTCGTAAATATACCGATATTTAATGTTTTCCATTGTGCGGTAATAAGCGACGCCAAAGAAAAAATAATGAGGAAAAACAAATGAATGACTGTTTTCAAAACTCAAATGTACCAGCTAAATGAATTTATAAATTTGAATTTGGAATTCTTAACCAAAGAGGAGATATTTCAGATCAAAGTGGTCAGTACGACAAAACGCTAACTTCATATGTAAAGACCTAATACATATTTACCAAATGGCTTTGAAGAAAAAAATGCATTTGATTTATTGAGAAGGATATAGACTATAACATCAAGCACATACAAACCTCCAACTCACGAGGGGAACGGAGTGAAACAACGAGGTGATGAGTAAATCATAAAATAAAAAATAAAATGAGATGAGAAGATCAAAAAAATACCTGTATGTTTTTACCTAATTACGATTAAGCCACTGAACTGATCGTAATGAAATTTAACGAAGAGGTAGCCTGAGAACTGAATAGGAACAGTAATGAAGGAATTTACGGGAAAATACGGGATAAACTCATTTGATGGAATTGGTATTTCATATTTTCTTTTTTTTTATTGATTTACCACAGGTTATATAACCATAAATGAAGTAAAATTTGGGTTGAATGTTGTAATTATTTGGAGTCATAAATATATTTGTATATCGGATATCCATTAAAATTAATATAACGTATATAAATATTTCAATGTCATAGATATATGCTATGGTGATATTTGCTTTACAATTTAAAGCTATACATACACACATCGCCGTCTATCGAACATCATGTACGGGAGGCGGAGATCTCTAGCTCCCAGAGAGAATTCCACTGAGTGATGAACAAAGAAAACGCCTCGGACCCTCAAAAATTTTCGACAGTTAATAATCTGGCTAGATTTACTATAAACTAACTGTCTTGAGCGCCGTTACTTAATCGGTGGTAGGGCATGCAAAAACCCCCACCACCAAGTAAATTTTATTAATGTAGTAATTAGAAGCTAGTCATATTTTACTAATAAATAAAATAAAAACATTATTACTTATTCAATTTATATTTTTTTACAGAAAGTTATTTTGTTTACATTTTATTCTTTTGCAATAAAAAATGGTTATCATAATTATATTATAAATGAGAATGTAATTTTGGATGTTTATTTCTCATCAAAAATCTAATTCATTTTAAAATAAATGTTGATATCGTGGATATAGTACATACATATTACTTTTGAAATATTTTAAAATTTGTTATTTTAGACGGCAACAGCCTAGCTTAAATTGAAAAATGAGACGCTAAGAAATAAATGAACCATGAAACAAGATTCTCTTGATATAATTATACAAAGATTACTTTTTATACTGCATCCCTGTAGCTGTGAAGAAGATTGATGATCCTCATAATTTTTGAGCCCTAAAAACGGCATGATAAAATTTAGGTCACGAACGAAGGTCACGGTTCAAATCCGTGCAAGCACCATTGAGTTTTTCAAGCACTAAGTAAGCACTATTTTCGCTTACAACTCTCATCCCATGCTATTGACTTCAATATCCACCGAACGCAGTACAGCAGCGAAATTTAAACACTATATTTAAAATAATAAATGTCTTCTCTCAAAAAAGGCTTGTCAACCACAGCAGAATATTAGCTACCACTTAATCTTGCCATACCTAAGCGTTTGGTATTCTACTAACTACGCGTTATGTAAATGAATGCAGCTTGTGTATCTTTATTTAAGTTTACACATGCTTAAAAAATCAATATACATCAGAGAATGAAAATTATTTCCCTTTTTATAATACTTATATATTACTTAAAAGCTTTTCGAAGATTTTTCGTGCGATTTTATTTTTCTTACACGAAACATTTTACAAAGAAACTTTGTAATAAGCCTACGGGACCGTTCATTTAGCAAGCGGATAAAAAAATAAAAAAGATTATATGATTAAAGATTACATACATATTTATTATTATCAAGACTCTATATATAATATACAGTAGAATCTACGTTTCGATCCGATAGTACAATATTGTTTTTAAAAACTCGACGGCTGTGCAAAGCAACTTATAAAAGATTCCACCCATACATACAATTAGTTAAAATAAATAATGTTACATGTAACTATTTTTTTATTGATTACATAGCAATCTATGCTTAAATCTATAAATTGGAAAAAAATGTAGCCATGCTCAGTCATCAAAAATGCCAATATTTTCAGGGAGTAATAATAAATCAAATCGACGTCAAGTCTCGAGGTAATACAGAGCCCTGTACATGTGGCTGATAGATTTTTATTTTTTGTGAAGTTCTGATAATCATCCCAGAGGCAGACATGAGTAAATATTTTAGAAACCTTTTTTACAAATTTGAAGGGCTGTAACTCTAATACGCAGTGACAATAAGACTTTGAGTGGACCAATCCCATTTGTATTGATGTGACCTTTAATCTGTATAAATATTAAATTCGATCTTATTCTTGCAAGCTACGTAACATTTTTTTGAGAGAGAGTCTAGAGGTTCAATAGTAGGTAAATAAAAAAAACCAAAACTTATAGTAAAGTAATATTATGACAAGGTGTCTGTTATCTGCAAAGCACGAGGCAGACTTTAAGACAATTTTTTTGGATGCGTTATACTTTTGCATTCATAAATAACGTTATTTTAATAAAAATATTAACAATATTTAAAAAAAATTAAAGACAAAAAATGTCAATTATTAAATTGTAAACGGTGGAATATTTATAATTACTGAAATAAAAAAATATATCTATGTTCGATATATTTGACCGGTTCCGACTTAAAAGTGATCCTACACTTTAGAAGAGTGTAAGGTGGTGGAAGTGGGCGAAAGAACTCACAAACTAATATGAGACATCAAAAACATGAAACATATTAATGATACAAGGTAGACTGGCTTAAACAATATCTGAAACGAAGCTATGAATTTAGAGGATCTATGATTATTATATTTGTGGATATTCAATACAGTACTAACTTTAAGCTGTATAACATTTTTCTGAACAATGTTTTGGATGTCGTTTTATCAATCAATGTTTTTTTGTATTGTTTTATTACGTTCAAGCTCACCTAGCGGTAGAAGAAACTTAATTCAAGTTAAGTTAATTCGGGACCCATACTTAAAGGATTAAAACAATCTCCTGTTTGCCCAAACTAATACTGAATTCAACCCCAATACCACTGGGCTAGCCAAGGACTACTAATAGACTGTAGGTAAAAAGAAAAATTACGATAAAACCTCTTTACTATTATGGCAAGATTTTTAAATTCAGATAAAGAGAGACTGCGTACAGTACTTTCTCGTCTATGCAGTTAAATTTTTCAATTCAGCGTCCGATCCAGGGAACCGTGAAAAATACATAAAAGGAGGGCTGATGAATATTAAGACATTATCACCATAAAAAAATCTATGTGAATTGTTACACATCGGCCAACATCGTCGCTAATAACAACCATATATGTATAAGAAGAAATTATATATAGCAAAATAATCGGAGGATCGAGCTCAGTTGCATGCCATTGGAGAGACCTATGTCCAGCAGTGGACGAGAAAAGGGTGATGATGATGATGATATATAGCAAACTAATCTTTAAGTATGAATATAATTATAACGTTCAAAATAATCATGTGGGGTATTTTTTAATACAATCTGAATCGCATTCTAATTTCCAGCATCCGTTCCAAATCCGTTAATTGAATCCCTCGTGATCTTTGACGTTATTCAGGAGCATATAAAGGGGATCGTTACTTATATGAAATAAGTAACGATCTCCGTTATATGCTAGGACTTTTGTCCGGAGCATTATTATATTTACATTATAATATGACTTATTCGTGAAATTACTTTTCCGTATTATTTCTATTATATAATCTTTTTTATTACTCCTGAATGATTTGAACATTTCATCACTTATCCAGTGAGTAAGTAAGGAAGATTTTTTAAATATTTGTTTATACAAAATCACTTCATATTTTGAATACTAATGTTATCTTTTTTTTATGTAAAAGTTAAGATTGTATTTATATCGATTAGTAAGCGTAATGCTTCAATATTGAACAAAAGGATTCGAATATAAAGCATTAATTAATTAGTAAGCAAGTTAACGAAAAATCATTAACAGGTTTTTCATTAGGCTTTTTGCAAAAAGCGATTTTATGTGTAAACAAATCATAATTACGAGAGTGTCTATAAATACTGTTAGATTTTCGAAATGGTAATTATTTTGATTAGTTAATTTTACGATAAAAAATATTTATGTTTTTTAAGCGTAATCAAATGTAGATAGATATTTTATAGCTTTAAAATGAGCTTATTTTTTTTTTTATGTGTACTATGCTGTGGTTTTTTCAATTAAATTCGTCGCTAAATGGCTTTTGGTGATAGTGATCTTACATTACGCCAGACATTATGGTATCTGGTCTTATTTATACGAACTAACTTAATGATTAAATTATATATGTAATCATATACGCAGTGTACGTTAATAAAAAATAAAACTTAACTAATAACAGCTAATGTGCTCACATCTCTAACAAATATTACACTCAGGGAGACTATCAATCCACCAATGAAAAATTTGATTGTAGATATTTACGCGGTATAGCTTTGTAATCATACGTGATTTTGAGTGATAAGTTTACGTAAGATGTTATATTATTAGTCTTCATTTACCATGAACCACATATTTATCTAGCTACAAGAATTTTATTTCTAGATAAGCTCGATTTCAATCTACCTACGGCAGTCATTGATTGTATAAAACAGAGAGCACTTACAACATCAATGATATGATGCAGCGAAACGCCGAAGGTCACGAGGAGTGGATGAGAAGAGTTCTCCACGGGCCGCACTGAGGCGTCATATTTGTCCATCAGGTGTTTAATAAGATTGTATTCTTCGTCACAACACCAGGATCCTGTATAAAAACAAATAAAAAGTAATTAATTAATTATCATTCAATTTCTTAAGACTTAGGAATTACATAAAAATTTTCATTTATATATAGATTTGGTTAAATAAAAATATTTAATTCATTTCATTCTGTAATAATCTTTACACTCAAGTCGAGGGTTACCTCGCATCGAGAGGTGTGTTTTTGACATATCGGTTTAAAATCTCTGTATCCGATCCACATCGTCAGCATCAAAGCAAAATTAATTAATATCTGATCAAGGAAATGAAAAATGAAACAGTAAAGCACATGAAACAAAATTAAGCTATTCAATGGTTGACAGCATAATAAATGATAATAATTAATATTGAGAAGTACGTTTACAAACAACATATTCGAAAAGCTTCTTTTTAAAGTTGTTAATAAATAAATACTAAACTTCGTATTAACCAGATTGCACTTTAACATAAAAACAAAAATGTGAGTAAGTGTAAATAAAAAATGCTGAATATTTTTTTACAAAAGCAGTTATCTTGAGAACTTATAACAATATCCACTTTTTTTCATTCAAGGCTACCAAACCATAGCCTATTCCAATTAAAGGAGTATATATATACACTCCTTACACTTTCATATTCCATGTGATTGCACAACAAACTGTTCTTGAATAATATTTATTTATTTATAATACAACACTATGTCACTTAACTACTTATATCCACTTTGACTTCCAAAGTTCCGATAACTATTTATCTGACATTCAAAACGCAATTTTTTTGCGAATCCATAATGAATATCATATATGATGAATATGACTATTCAAGTTCTGTACTCTAGGGATTGGAATAGGCTAAAAGTGTTTTTATATGAAAATTATAAACCTAAATTAAATGTTAGTTCATTTATTACAATTGAGATTACGTGACAAAGTTTTAAAAATATCAGCTTAAGGAGAAATGAAAATAATTTAACATTCGATTACATACAAATCCAAAAGGAAGATTTGAAACACAAATTCGTCACATATAGGACACTATTTCTTATGCTGCGTGACAAATGACTGTGACGTGATAATTTTTTTGTATCAGATTCGACTACGGAAAGAAACTCTTACGTTTGAGCAAATGAATAAAAAATTATAGAAAAATGATAAAACTGATGATGTCCTAAACGATCACGGGGGCTATTCTCGACGGATAATAGCTAATTGTCTGACACAATCGAACAGAGTTTAGGTGCAAGACCAAGCTTTCCGAGGCACAAGAGTGTCAACACTGCCAATTTATAAGCTTCGAAATGGTACTGTGAATTTCTCCTTGAATAAACCTAAAACACTTTTATCGACCCGACCTAGGGTTTTGAACCTAGGACCTGGGGATCAGCAGCTTTTTTAGCTAAGCCAAGGACACAATAAAAATTGGTATTATTACAATTAATTCTAATACATCTGAGAATCATATCTGTACGTAACGTAGCAGACTTGATTAAAAAATCCTTGTCGGCCCATATTTGACTGCCTGTAATATGTATACATTAAGATGACTCATGTGAGCATATTACAGACATTGTAACCTGACACTGTACCTTCTAAGAGTTTTTATTTTTATTTCATTAAAACTAGGCGTAGGTTTAAATGAATGTATATTAAGAATACAGTTATACTGAATTATTGTAAGTGTTGTAAGAACATTTCGTACAAAAAACTGCGTCGTTCAAATCAGACTAAGTACTAGCAATTTCTGGTATTGTAGGAACGATCGAGAACATAGAAGTGCACTTTCTGAAATTAACGTGACCGTATTTATGGAAATTAAGACAAAAACTTTTAAAATGATTGTGTTTAATTTTTTACATTGTTGCTATATATATCTAATTGCATTTTTTTAATGCTTTTTTAGAAACAAATGTATAACTCATTAATGAGGTTGTCATTAGACCCATATTTTTTTAATTATACCAGTATGGGCTCAGTGATCTAAACGCTATCATGAACGATATTCAAATATTAACGATAACACTAAAGCTCGTCATTAACTAACGATTAAAAAATAAGAAAATCGGTTGAAAAACAGATTACTCGAACTGTTGTGGCTTCGCTTATTTATACATAGATCTTTCCACATTTTTTGTTTTACTATTGAAGCTGAAATTTTAGTTGAAATATATAATTTGTAAGCCGTAAATATTCAAACACGCGGTGAACGAGTTAAGTCAGTTTAAATGGCTAAAAGTACTTTATTACAAGTGTTAACAAAACTTGCTTTGCATACAAAATGCTCTGCTCACAAATTAAAAATATTTTTAATTATATTTTCAAAGGTATAGCTTAAATACTTCAGTAATTAAAATAATATTCAATAGTTAAAATGTCCCTTTGCTGAGCAAAGGCCTCTTATTCCCTTAAAGCGAAAGTTTAAAAAATCGTTTTACCACCCCAGGTGCGGGTTAACGGATACACATGTGGCAGGTTTTTAGTCGACACAAATACATAAATTTAACAGATACGGATTTGAACCAGCGATCCTCGGTTAAGATCACACGTATTCTATCCACTAGGCAACACAGATTATGTTTTACTTTTAATCCCGATTTCTATATAATATAATTTCAGGTTTATATAAAAGTAAGACAATTCATATTCTGCGAAACATAAATCACAGATGAAATTGTTCCATCTCAATGTCTGCCTTGGCTGTATCGTTTGCTTCCCTTAAGGCAACATGTGTTTATTACTTTATATTATGAATGTGCTACAGTTTATATACTGTAATATTCTATTGTATTTTGTTAACCCAATCATTCAAATATTATTAAATGAAGACTTGATACGACGTAAAAAAAAACAGTGATACAAATATATCACAATGTAGATTAATAATTTACATACTTAAAACCATTATTCCTGTACAATAATTGTATTTGATTAGTATATTTTGTTATATAACAATCTCTTATTATTTTATATTTCTTATATGACGAGCAAGGCAATATTCTAATGCCCTAAGATCCCAATAACAGAGAGAGGCCCAATGAAATGCCATTGTGCAGCTAGCCATTAGATTTTATCTTACTGGCTACATTTTCGGAGTGGCTTTCTCCGAAACAGTATTTTTCCTCGGAAATGAAATAATTACCTAAATTGAATAATTATAAAAACATACCTATATATCAATACTGACATAAACATTATTAGCCATCGATTATGGTAAAACTTTGTGTTCTAAATAAACTGAGTACCTAAATGTCACTTTTATTTTTATTATTCCACATACCTTTACATCTAACAAAGCTAGTACCGAGATGGCTTAGTCAATAGAACGAATAAATCTTAAATGATGATCACTGGTGTAGGAGCATGAAAGGAGATGTCAAATGTGATCACGGCTAATCCCAAGTAACAAATAAATATAAATAATATTGTATTGCGTAGCCTTAAAGCTGTTCACCCACTACTAACATTTCCATTTTACTATCCAACTAAAGGTTAAACTTGCTAGAACTAAGTGCGATAATCCCAAGAGATTCTATAGCCTTGACATTGCTAGGTGACTTATAAGCAAGCGTAGCTTGACTACCTTGGTGATCTTGACGACCTTAAATTATGACTATATATATAGGTGCACCTATTAGGTGCTTTTATTGGATATAGTCAAAATAACATTGGATTCCAACTCACGTAGATTTTAGTTTATAATAGATTCCTTATTTTGTATGTCTCGGGTATTTTTCAGTATTATATTTACAGTTTAACAATAGCCGTGTTCTCGATAGGATCGTCATTATATCAGGAACCATCTGACTTCCACTTGCTTGTTAAAATTGCATTGCTTGTTGCGTCCTTCTAAACTGCTTTACATAAGAACTCCTGATATATCGAGTCTTAAGGGCTTAGAATGTGTTGTCTGTCAATCAATTGTTAGCAAAGTGTTAGAGTTGTATAAAGTTGAATTATATGAAATAAACGTACCTTAGAATTTTTATTGCAGAAAATTGAATATTCAGGTAGAAATCAAAAAGCTTATAATATTATAAATGTAAATGTATATATTTTTTGGGTCGCGTATTTCTCAATTAATGAAGCAAAACAACACAGAGAAAAAAAACTCGAAAAAATGGACTTGAGGTAGCTATTGATATGTATATCCAAATTTAACACTTAGGCTACCTAATTCTTGCTCTAGTCTTGGCGTGTGCGGCAACTAGTATTTAAGGTTATATACTATGCAAAAGTAAGTTAAAGACCAAAACTCTAATCAAAATAAAGTATATTTTAGCAGAAATAAATCATCTAATATAAACTTCCCGTAAACAATCTTGGGAGAATTATTAATACAATCGCATTTAACACAAGTGGTACATAATGAAAGTAATAAAGCGGGGATCTGAAAATTATTTTAAGTATTGCTACAGTTATTTTTTTTAATACTTACAATTGTTTTTTTTTAAATGAAAGCATTTTTTTTTAATTTTATACGCAGATTCCGTAAATAGACTAATACGTAATGTGTTAAAGATATTAAAAAAAACTACTTTAAACTATGTAAACAACAAAATTCCCCCGTTAACAAATTTAACACATTTTTTGAAGTATTTTTTCGTAGTAATGTATTATTACTTATTTTTTAAGGTAGGCTATTAATATTCTTGACAGATTTTCGTAATCAGACTAAAAAAATTTCTTTTTTCTCTTTGACAAACATTTTTTCTCGTAGTTATTATTAAATTTTGGCGTCACAATGAAGTCCTTTCTTGTAAGAAATATGAACGAAATAGGTTGCTCCCAATTTTTCAAAGTACTTTTTACCGGGATTCCACAGTATCTAAATTCGACTACATATTATAAAACAAAGTCTCGCCGCGTCTGTCAGTTTGTGTGAACGCATTAAACTCAAAAACTACCGAAAGGATTTTCATTCAGTTTTCACCAATGGACAGAGTAATTCATGACGAAGATTTATATCTATAATTTATTAATGTATTGTGTAAGTTGGCTGACATATGACGATGATTGTTGATTTTGATAAAATTCATGCAGTTTCACTAACATGGGTGCACCAATAGCGTTTTATTATATATACTAGCTGACCCGGCAAACGTTCTGCCATATATAGATTATTTTGGTTTTTAAATAAAAAGTAACGAATGTTTGGCAGTGCATGGGGATAGATATAGATCATAGATCCCATGACAGAAAATGGAAAGGAGCGCTATAAACGATAACCGCCGATAAAAACAAAAAACACCAACCATTCATTTACTCAATTCAATGTATTTCATTAATATAATGGACATATTCATTGTTTGATTAAAAGTTAAATGAAAAGTGAAAAAAGTAATATTTTTTTATCCTAAAGCAGTTAATTATTTGGAAGACCAATTGAGTTTCCGATATTTTTTGTCAGTCCGTTTTTAGCCAACACAAATAAGCTCAGCTCAATGGTTTGTCCACCCGAGAATATATACTTGTCCGTGTGATAAGCATGGTGTGCCCTAATCTAAGCCACAAACGGCTTATGTGGCTTATCGATTGTCATTATACATATATGTACCACACTGCGAATTTTTTCATGCGTTTATTTATTATTGTTTTCTTAGGTTATGTCTACGGATTTAGTGTATGAGTGGTGGCTCATCGTACATTCGTCCAACATTATGAGACAGAACTTTTGAAAAAGGTGGTCCGTTTTTTGTTTTTTTTTTTATAATATTGGTAAATGGTCACCCCCACCCATATACAGTGGCACTATAAAAATATTACTACTATTATATATACTATTTCGCTGTCGCATGGCCATCACCATAATTTTTCTTCTTGCGCGAGAATTTTTATTTTGCCGTGGCTCCTAAAACATTAATTTAAATTTATCCTTTTATAACTCCAGTGAGGCAACCGCGTCTTTTTATTGCCTTTCAATCGATACAAATATTAGCAACTAACAGTTTCTATTAAAACAGACAAATTGAATTACGGCTAAATATTTTTTGAAATATAGTTTAATATTTTACACAACTCGAGATGATTTATTTCACACAAACCATATAAACAAACATAGTATGTTCAAAAGTGGCGTTGCTAACAGAATTTAAATGGAATTAAGTTTTACTTATTGTTTTAAATAATTAAATTTAATTCAGAATACTGATATTGTTTCTAAAGGATTTTATTTTGAATATTGTCAAATTAATTTAAACCTTTTAACAATAAATTAAACATCAAAAATGTCTTCAAAAGTTTCAAACAATCAAAAGACGCGACGCTTCTTTTGAATGACGTAGACGAAAGATCGATGAGGTTCACTTTAAGTAATTATTTTTTCGTACAAAAATACTAAAAACTTGATTATAAAATGGGATGATAGGTTAGGAGGGTGAAAATTTAGGATTATATATATTTTTTAAGGCTAAATCAAAATAAAATACTAATAAAAAAATGTAAAAAATAGAAAAAAAATCTGGATAGGGACACCCTTATCAGCTAGCGGTATGAAATGTACTTTACGACCTATTCTCATACCTCTCAAATATACATAACAAATTTCATAAAAATTGGTCGACGCATTTCGGAGGAGTTCGGCCACAAACACCGTGACACGAGATTTTTATATATTAGATTACAATATAAGCGATTTATGTAGTCCCACATATAACTCATCTGAAGCCGGGACGGGTAGCTGAATTTATGAAAGCGTTTTAATTTTATTTCGTATTTCGTAACTAGCCTTGTTACCTAAAAAATATAATTAAATTAAGGTATATTATTTTATATACAAAATGTAAATTTAGATATATATCATTCCTGACTTTTAAGAGTAGTATTGTTATTTGAACATAAGTTAAATTCGCAATTATTAATGAAGCAAAACAACACAAAAAATAAAACTCGATAAATGGCACGAACGCAACGCCTGAGAATGTTTATAAAATACAATTTTGAGCATAAGTTAAGAAATAGATTTCTCATTATAAATGATGATGAACTTTAGATTCAAAGCTCAAGTGGAATTCCCATTTATCATACCGTACAGATAGAGTCAGATCCGCACCATACGCTGCGAGAAAAGTTAGACGTTTCAAAAAGTTTAATATACTTTGATGATTATTATGAATTATTCAGCAATGCCATTGCGTAATTATCCGGGCAACTTCAACCGTTTTATCGCCTGGTTATCTTCCACATCACTTACGTTCAGACGCATTCGGAAGTAGCTCGCCAGTCGGTCGTGAGAGGATACCAGTTCTCCTTCCCACACAACTCACGTCACTACTCTTATCACGTTTACAACTAAGGCAACCCGAGCTACTGTAAACAATGAGCCCAGTCAACTCTCTGGTCAGCAGCTTGTACTGTAGAAACCAGGCTTTAGTATAGGTGTCTTAAATTAATACAATCACAGCCTTACTAATATTTTCAACGTTACTTAGCGTTGGTTAGTTAACCACAGACTTCTCTTTCTTTCATAATCGTTTTGACATTCGTGTAAAGAAAATACAACATTACTCAACTAATAACCCCCGAAATGACGTATAAAGTCGTCAATATATACAGAATAATTGAATTAGCAACAAAAGTATTTACGTTCGTCAAACTTTTTTATAACCTACCCGCATTCATTTTAAGGTTTGTGTTGTTTAGCGCAAGCATAGTATTTAACGTAATTTTACCCACCCAATGATTGTTGACGACGCACTATGTATTTAAAACCTCAAATGAGTTGCTCACGTCCTACTATTTATAAATAGTACTCTTTTTATCTTAAAGAATGAGAATAAAGCACGAACTTACTATTGCGCAATTAGCGGTTATGACATATAATTTAATTTAATGAAGATAGATTCGAATATTCGCATCCGCATTGTAGCAGCGTGATGGACTAATATCTAAACCTTCTCAGCACTGGAACAGTTATAGTCTGTTAAAAGTAACAGACTATAACTGTTGTAAATAAAGATTTAATAATACTACTGAAAACATTTTCAACATGAGTTGGTCGCCCATCTCCTCATTATAACAAGCGGTTTGTCGGCTCGTAGCACGATAATTGCAACTCTGTAAAACGTTGAACAGTATAATTATAAAAAAAAGATGATCGCTGTCAAATTGTCCATATAACACATAATTGATTAATATACTTTCATAAAGTCAGCTTACTCGAAGCTAGAACAGAAAATAATCGAAAATCTAAATCGCTCTCGTAGCATCACAGTAGGTTCTTAAAAAGGGTAGGCTCTTAAAATCTAGTAGTTGCGTCCATTACGCTACATTATGAAATGAATATAACCAATACTGGCAATCACAAATATTCGACTTGTGTTAGCTTGTACATTGTTACATCTATGTTCCGTTTGCAGTTGAACACTTGGCCCTTAGGGTGAAAAAACTAATTACGTTCTTAATATTTTTATATAATTCATTTATAAAAATTCAAACCTTTTTTTCTTATGCTTGACAATCAATTTTTTCTTTTAATTTGTTATGGATAAAAATATAAATTAGAGAAAAAAAAACTAGTAAGTAACCAATTAATTCTCAAATATTCAATAATAATTATAATCAAATTTCGACCACTGTGCGAGCACTAATCATTAGAAATAAATAATTATTTGTTATTATTTAAAAAAGATAAAGGGAGATACCATGTACAAGATTAATGTGGTTGACTTGAAGAGGGTAGACATAGGAATGTTGATAGAATTCAATGATAGAGTATTAAATGGTTCAAAGCAAAATAAAATATTTTATTTCGGGTCGAAGGATTTACAACTATTTATAACAAAATGAGTTATAACCTTATTAATGTTTAACCTGTTAATAAACCTTAGCGCGTTGTCCTATTTTAACTCACCTCGCAGTTTTTTATAATATTTTAATATAGATAAAATATTATACGCGTAAAATCAAATTGCATTTAACATATCCAATTTTTTAAGCGAAAATTAGTACGATAAGATTCTTAAATATGAGAAACATACATACATAAATATGTATAAAAAAAATCTTACCTTTCCAAAATAATGCAAGCATCCAGAAAACCGCGAAAAAGCAGTATCGCATTTTTTTTACACAAAGCACAAACAACATTTTTAGTCTGCCTAAGCAGTCACACTTCTACTTAAAATAAAATCCATGATATTGCTTAAATAAATAGTTTATATTAATAAACAAAAATAACAGCATTTCGTTGTTCATATTTTAAAAAAGTAGTAATAGTTAAATAAAAAAAGACATTTCTTGCAAGATTGATTTTATAACACTGCCTAAAAATAATACCAAATAATAATACCGCAAAAAAATAATTATTTCAGTAATAAATTGTTTATAGCGTTCGTAAAATATGTTTAATGGTGCGTGTAAAGGTAGCTTGAGTGTTCAAAACGCGCGGCTGTCAGCGGAGCAGCCCCCATACTGCTGCACGGAACGGACGCGAAGAGACGAGTCTAAGGGCGGCCTCTAAAGTTATATTCAGAGGTTGGTACATATTATTTGAGTTGGTATATATAACATGCAAACTGAATTGAAGTAAACTAAAAAAATCTTTTAATTTATATTTTTTTCTAACTTCAAAAAGGTTCTCAATTCGTCTTTTAATATTTTAAGTTTGTTTGTCTTCAAAATCGAAGCAACTCTTTTTTGGTTGGGTTTAGCAGTGTCATTCACTCTCTTTATTACGCACCCGTTAAATGTTGACGGATGACATATGGTGATTTACTACGAGAAAAACCCTAACAACAGCTTAGCTTTTTGTGGACCCATCGCATCTTAATTGGTTTTGCACTTTGTTTGGTTTTAATTTTAGCGTACATTCAAGCAAACTTTTGAAGTAGGCTTAATTTTTGGGAAAAAATAATTTACTGTACAATATATTTTGTATTTTATACAAATTTAAATTTAAATACATAATATTACTTTCTTAACCGTCTTAAAAAAAGAATGAGGTTATCATTAGGCTGATTATTATTTGAACATACATAATGTTCCAGATGATAAATTCGTCAATTGTAAACAGATCTGATGCTTTCAATAGGGTTTGCTTTTGATCTGGGTGGTCAATGCGTTTAAAAACGTATTATTTTGTTCGTTTGTTTGCGTGTGTTAACACACTACTGTCTATTAAAATATATATTAAATATTATTCAATATGGAAATCTTACATTATGGTACATTATAAAGTATATTTATGTTTTGTATATTATTTGACAAAAAGCTTTTTATGACAACGATTTTCTCAGTCGGAGTTTATGTCCCTGATGCGAAAACTGCCCAAACTATGACAGATACAAGAAAACTTAGTAAACACAACTTGTAATCTTCAAAATGCCCGCAGTAAAGTCTTCCGTAGCATAAATTTATCTTTTATAGATAAGTCACAAATGTCACATGCCAAAAAAGTTAAAAATAGGAAAGAATAAACAATAGTTCTATATTTATTTGTTTTATAGAATTAATCATTAATAAACTAAATAACAGATTTATTAATTTTAAGCGTTTACTGAAAATAAAAAATCCGCTAACACTTTGCAATATTTGGATCAGTAATATTAGAGGTACTACAAGATATTTAATTAAATACATTAACATTTTAAAACCATGATAAAAGTAATAAATAACTCAAATTGGTTTTTATTAAAAGGTTTTCTATGTATTATAAAGATATGGAACGCTTACAAATATAGCCGTCACGGGATGCCCGGCTGATGTGAAACATTGAAATCGATGGTTATTAAATAATCATAATAAAGTTATTAAGTTTATCATCAAATACAACTAATAAACAAACATAAAGCAATATAAATAAAAACGTAGTGGCATGTAAACATATTTTTCTTATTATTTTTATAATCATATTTAGTAACGAACGTCTTAACGTTGGTGTTTGCGAATCCAGAGTAAACAGGTTCCTTCTAGGCAAGCGTGCTACATCCTCGACCTTGACGATGCTTTACATCAGGGAAGTCAACGGTTAAACACTGTCCTACACGTGATAAAAAAACAAGTATATTATAGTATCCGTATACATAGCTACGCATACATAAGGGACTAGAGAGAGGGGCATGCCGGCCAAAGAGGGCCGTTAGCCGTGACGGCATACGAGACGTTCTTATCCTCAAGATGATAGATTTTTCGTATTGAATCTGATAAAAAAAAGTGGGATACATACAAATATTAACCTAGGTCTACGTAAATTGCGTCAAAAATTTAGTTAATATATTGTCATAAAATGCAATAAGAAAGTACTCTTTATTTTTATTACTTATATATAAATTTGTACACATATATTTGTTTGTGGCATCCATGTATCTGGTTGCCGGAATTAAGAACACGAGTTTTAATTTATGTTCCTTGTTCCAGAAACAAAGTTTTTTTAAGGGGAGGAAAGAAAATTCGTATAATATACACTATTACGTTATTAAAAAAGAGTTTGTTCTTAAATCGTTATTTCCAGACCAATTTTATATTATTTATTTCTTGTTATTACCAAATAAACATAAAATTATCTCAAGTAATAATATAATTTATAGATTTTTATTTACATTTACGTTTTATTTTATTAGTATATGTCTCACTACTGACCAATAGATTTTTGCCTCTTGAGCAAAAATTTGACAAGTATTTGTGAATAACCGTCACAATTGGCAGAACTTTATTCAACACTTACACATTTCCTCTGGATGTTTTCCTTCACTGGCTAAGACGACGATTATATATTAGCACAAATTTGTGATAACGCCTTGGCGTTTATGCGCAATTTGTGAAATCTTAACCGAAAATTGTAAGTACAAACCCGGGTGCGCACAACTGAATTAGCTTAATTTGTGTTCATAATCAATTTCGTGCTTGGCGGTGAAGGGAAACATCGTGAGGGTTCACCAATCCGCATCGAAACAGCGTGGTAAAATAAGCTTTTGAATTTCTCCACAAGCGGCCTTACGGAGGTCTTATGCAGTAGTGGAATATTTACAGTCCGTTACTTGACTTTTCTATACACTACAGACTAACTAATGTCTGTCTTTTTTTACAAATACGCTGCACGCAGTTGTTTATAAATGTCCCACTGCTAAGAAAAGACGTATTCTATATTTTTGAAGCGATAGTTTCGAGCTTATTCCACCAAGCTGCTTCAGTATGGGTTAGTGGATAGACATGTGGTGGAATTTCATTCGACACAGTTTTTCTAATATTATACTTGAAACACATGAAAACACAATGTCACTTGCCCTATTAGACTAGATACCCGTAATCTAGATTCACGTATTCTAGCCACATACCCATCAGCACAAAAATATACCAAAGTCATACATAATTCAAGTATTATTCAAAGTTATAAATGAATAAATAATAAGCAGTGAAAATTAATTCTAGAGTTTTTTATTCCGGTCGCAAGGAATCCCGCCCTCAATAATGTATATTTGAATTGTGGCTTTTTTATTATTTCCAAAGGCTAAAGTGGAAGGTTGCTGATCTAAAGTTTAACAACCGATAGGAAAGAAGGCAGATCTGGAGCTGCTTGATATAATTTGAGTTATTAGTATTTAAAATACGTTACCGATTATAAATTTAGTTTTTATGTTTTATACCCATATATTCAATTCCGCCTAGTAATATTTCTAGGTTAAATTGTAGCAAAATAAAGATTGTTATAATATGATATTTAATACCTTGGTGTCTTAAAATCATTGTGTATTTTCATTTTATTTAATTGAATATAAAAATATTTTAATATTTATTTGGCAATTATTTGACTGCAATAATTAATAAACCTGATGGTTACGAGTTTAATTACAAGAATTATGTGGAAAACAATTGATTGATGAAATTGGTTTGGTGACCTTACAAAAATAACTTTATTATTTCATGCAAACAAATTATAAATTCTATTCGATAATGATTTATGAAATAATCTATATAATACTTTAAGAAATGGCTAAAAACGAGTAGATCGATCGATTTCACCGATAATTTATTCACCGAAATAAAGAATTGTTATATAAGTATATTGTTATAATATAGATCTTTTGAAGTTACATCAGTATATAATTATCCTGTTTTTATTATGTTTCTAATCTTTTAAAGATAATTGATTGATTTGTTATTAAAAAGAATGAATTGAATTTTTCACTGTTGTATCTGGTATACAACAGTGAAAAATTATCGTCATTTTCATAGTTGTCCACTTTCTTATTGTAAATTGTGATATAAAAATCTAGTTACTGCTATCTTTATTTTTTATTAATTTATTTATAATAGGTAGTCAGCCTTGTAAACGGATCACGTGATTGTCAGGAACGTTACGTCACGTTAGGAGCTAAGATGTTATGTATTGTCCCTTGTGCTTGTAGTTACACACTCGTTTGAAGGTTGAGTGAGCAGTTACCGATATACAACGATACTAAGTATTGCTGGTTGGCCTTAGAATATTTCTAAATTTTCTACTCTGATGGGCTTGCACAAAGCCACCAACAAGTGTATACAGAAACGTGGAGTAGCATAAAAGTAGATGTGCCAGCTTCACAGTGATCGGTATAGGCTGTAGTTTACCTATTAATCCTTTAATTTATCATTTGTATACCGACAGACGGCCCGTTTTTTTCTTTGACGCTCTGGACAAGTTGCCAGGGCACCACGATCAAAGGGGCCCGGCCGGCCTTCAATATAATCATTATTTGCAGACACCGTTTCATTGAATAGGGTACTAATAATAGTACCCTATTCAATGACAACATTATTGATTTGCAGTACGATTTACAAAAAGTTTTCAAGTCCCAAACTTATGAAATATTCGTATCATGTTTCTAGTTTTCTTGATTGAAAGAAATTCAATTTTCCAACTTTTAAAATACATAATATGGGATGAAATGCAGCAGTGACGTTGAATAATTTTATCTGATTACCATACTAACTAAACCGTAAAACTATAAACTAAATACTAATATTTTGTATTTCGAGACAAAAATTAGATATTTTTTAGGATTTGCTATTTACTTTTGTCTTCATAGGGGCCTTTCGTGTCCAGGGCCTCCAGGGTAAGTTGGGCCTGCCGGCAGACTAATACCGCTCAATTCCTTTTCTAAGACGGTTGAAATATCGGGAGAGACGGCGAGGGTACTGCTGGTTATTAGTCGGTATTCCAGTGCCTTTAGCGCCGGCGAGTCCCACTTTCCCCCACCTTATGTAAAGGAAAAGTGTAAATACGATTTTCCAGAGAAAAAAAAGGACGGATCGATTCGACGATTTCTTACAAAAACATACCTAGGCATGTTACCCTATCCTATATTAAAAATTTAAATCTATTTTTTCGATTAATGAAAGGATTTTCCGATAAAGAGAATTAAAACGTTCGTACGGCCGAGCATAACGAGTTCCTAACAAGATTTAAGGATTAATGAGTTATTCGTTAATATCGATATTTTCATAAATATTTATAAGCTGACGGTGAAACCATGAGCTCTATATGGGTTTACTGAGGCGAAAAAAATCCAAAACTAATTAGTTTGAAAGGGTTCTTAATTCGTCGATATCCACTGCAGCGTTTTTCTTGTTGTAATTGGTGTATTAAACGCGGTCGTGGCAAGCGTTAAGCGATCTATTGCGGGGTGGGAATAGAAACCAATTAGGGCTGTCGTGCGGTCGACGACGCGAGCAAACAGCCCACTTACCGATAAACTGCATACGGAGACTGCCGACATGGTACTACGATTACCTGAGTTTAATTTACCAGCGAAATTGCAGTATCGTTATTTGCAAGAAATCGGCGTTTTCGATCAGCGTAATTTTATATTAAGACTAGACTTTTCTCTCGTTTTTTCCTATTTCGATTCTGTTTTTTAAGGGAATCTTCATTTGATGTATACTACCCGACTTCAAAATTAAGTAGTTTATCAGTTTGGGTTTATTTTTTTATGGGTATGTCGATATGTCGTATTTTATTGAATATATTGTAGGTTGAGCGCATTATAGATTCATAGTAAAAAAAAAAACAATAGAAATTAGTGGGATGGGAAGTTGTTGTGTGTGTGTTATTATACTCAACATCCTAATTTATGTAAATTATTATTAAAGAATCTATTATGTACTAATAAGTAAATTACGCTTTGAGGGTAATCCCATGTAAATTAGAAAATAAAAACTATTTTTCTCTCAACGCCGCTGTATATGCTGAACGGGCTAATCGTAGCGCTTAATCGTCAACATGTTGGCTGCCACATTAACGGCATTCATGTCAATTATCTGAGTTATGTGGATGACATGGTGCTTTTGAGTGAATCGGTCTACGCCCTAGTAAGCTGATACGGGCATACGAAGAATATACAAGAAGCTACTGAGTATTAAATAACATAAAGAAGAGTCAATATATGGACTATTAGACGGTTGGTGCCAAATTTTCTGCTACTATACTCAGAATAAATTAAATTACGTAGCTCTAGTAGGGGTTGAAAAATTCTAATGCTCAGAGCATTTACTCACAGACAACCTCATATATCATGCTGATGTGTATCAAGAGCAGAAACCTCTGTCTGACCAAGCGAATATGATCCTTCATAGATACGAGCAGTATTCAATACAGTTAGGGTTACGTTCCTTAGAGCGTATTGAATTGTTGCGATTAAGGTGATGGGACTACCCCGTTCGTAGAACCTCGAGCATTTTCGTAGAGGCGAACTCTGCTTCCGCATGACGCGAAGGTCAATTTATACACACATACTGGAGAAATTATATATAAGTATGTAAACATTTTTGAAATGCTAAAGCTATGCTATGCAAAAGCAAATGCTATTTGCAAATTATTAAAATATTATTTCCCTGGTGTTTCGTAATACTCTAAATATGAACTCTATTTCGTTATAAAAGTAGTCAGTACCATAAATTAATGCCGTTATTCATTGATAAAATTAAATATTATATTTTATATAAATTTTCGGTTTACATATAATAAATATATATATTTAGGATTAAAGTATTCACATCATTATTAGTTTTTTATGCCTTAGGTGTGACATGTATTTTAAAATTGAAAACAAAATAATAATTGTCAATTAAATAAATTACTTTTTTGCCGTAGTAAAAAATACAATGCCTACCTAGCTAACATTATATATATTATATAGATAACAATAGAAGTATTAGTCCGGCAACCGTAAACTCTCTAGTGAAGAAGGCATCCACGTGTGAAACCAATCAATTACCCCGTGCTTCAAAACCGATACTATATCAACCGTTCCATACATGCATATATGTCTATGGTCGGTTTTTTTAAGCATATAAAATTTCTGAGTCTTGAAAGAAAGTCGATAATTACTTCTTGAAAGACATTAAACGATCCTATTTTATTTTGTACTGGCTGTGCCCGCGACTTCGTTCGCGTGGAGATTTTTATGTTTTGTAAGAACTGACGGCCTGATCAAAATGTGACTAATGTGGACGATGAATGATACCTTATGTATAATAATAAAAATAATACTGGAACATTATTTACACACGGCCATCTGGTCACAAACTAAGCAGAGCTTGTACTATGGAAACCAGACAACTGATATGCTACATATACTACTTTTCTTTTGTAAATACATACTTATATAGAATGACATATTTATTTAGTTAAGACTTAATATACGATGTTTATAAAAACTACTCGGCTAGTAAAGGTTTATTTTAGAACAAATTTGATTACCATAAAAAAGCTTATAGACTTTAAAAGATATGCTATCACAGAATTTTTATTGAACTTCTTAAGAGGAACAATTCCGTCATACGTGATAGCTTTAACCGTTTAAACAGCGCATGCAACGGAAGCTCTGAAAAGTAATAAATATTCTGTTTTTTGCAACATTTTCCATTAATGCTTTAATTCTTTCTAATTAATACTCTTATTGGTCGTAGCGTGATGTTTTATAAACCATAGCCTTCCTCGATAAATGAACTATCCAACACAAAAAAAAAATCAGTTCGAACCAAGTTTATTTATTTATTTATTTATTTTGGGAAACATACAGCATAATATAATACATAAAATTTAGTAACAAAATAAATTTCACTTAAGCCAACAAAGTTTCCACTTATACAAACAAACATGGAGTGAACCTAACGATAACAAGTTATTTAACAATTTATTAAAATATATAAATAAAATATTAAAAATTAATTTAAAACAGAAAAAAAAACGATAAGTATATTAATGACAAATAGAGTTTTCTAAAGCTTCTATGAACTTAAATAAATTTTCGTTAAAGATATCTATATTAGTGTAGCGTTTATTATAATTGTCACATGCTCTTACCAAAAAACGATTTTTAGCATAGTTCGTTCTACACATTGGGACATAAAAGGTATGTTTTGAACGGGCAATGGAATATGAGCACTTGATATAAATGTTGTTGACTAAGTACATTGAATCGACAAAATTATTTACAATTTTGTAAAGAAAAACCTGATCTTTGCATTCCCTGCGTTTCTAAAGCGACAAAATATTAAGCTTATTAATAGAATTGGACCAAAATTTACGCGTTAATCTTCTAATAAATTTATTCGATAGCCATAACATACTTAGAAGTATGTTAGGATTTTGAAAATTTTTTAGTATATCATTAATGAAAATGTTAAACAATAGTGGTGAGAGCCCTGAGGAACCCCAGATGTTATGGGGACAAAACTAGAAATGTGTCCTTTGACAGCGACTGCTTGAGTTCTGTCACGGAGATATGATGTTATCCATCTTAGCAAATCGCCGTGTATACCAATATATGCAAGTTTTTTAATTAATAGCGTATGTGAAATTTTATCAAATGCTTTTGAGTAATCGGTATACACAGCGTCAACCTGATGTCCTCTCTCCATGGGTAAAAGAACAACATCGAGAAACTCAACAAGATTAGACTCAACTGGTCTTTTATTCACGAATCCATGTTGTTGGGTAATGAGCAGAGGTTTTATTAAAGGAAACAAAGTATCGTAAATAATCTTCTTAAATAATTTAAGTATGATAGATAACATCCATATCCCACGATAATTTTTGACATTATGCTTATCTCCATTTTTAAAAATGGGAACAACAAGGGTTTTTTTCCAAACAGGTGGTAGTGTGCCTGAATATATGGATTTGTTAAAGATTAAATGTAAAGGATTTAATAAAGGTTTACTGCATCGTTTTAAAAACATAGGATGTAATGCATCTGGGCCACTGATTAGCGCGTTCCTGAGATTAGCGCGTTCAACCAAACAAACCTTCAGTTTTATTATAGTATAGATTTTTATATGTACCAAATATAAATAAATTAATATTCTCATTCAATATTTTATTTATTATTAAAAAAGCCGAGACGGCTACTTGGCCATGGCCATTCTAACCACTAGGTTACAACCCGTGAATCTTAACCGATGAGCATGGGTTCAAAACCGGGCAGGCACCACTGAATTTTCATGTGCTTAATTTGTGTTTATAATTCATCTCGTGCTTAACGGTGAAGGAAAACATCGTGAGGAAACCTGTATGTGTCTAATTTCATTGAAATTCTGCCACATGTGTATTCTACCAACCCGCACTGGAGCAGCGTGCTGGAATAAACTCCAAACCTTCTCCTCAAAAGGAAGAGGAGGCCTTAGCTCAGCAGTGGGACATTAATAGGCTGTTACTATTCTACATCAATAAAACTATATACAACAAATTATACACAGACAGCGCAATCAATTTCAAAATTACGGCACTTATATAAAGCGAATATTTTATAATTATTAATTAAAAAGGAACAGATCTAATAAAAGGTAAATATCAGAAAAAACTCATTAGAGATTACGAAAGCAAAAAATATACAACGGTGTAAACGAGATTGTTTACATAAAATATAAAGTAAAAAGAAGCTCTTTTAATTATCGTTTTTTTTAATCTGAATTTTATTATCGAAAATTTATTTAGTTACTACTGGTTATTTTTGAGTATAAAGTTACAATAACCTATAGATATTGAACCTAATTAACTATTATTGACCTTTTTTTTACTTTAATGAGGATATAAATTAATACTAAACAGCCAGTAATTGTAAGATTATATAGTTTCATATTATAATAAAACTAAACCAAAAATACTTCAACATCGTGAATGTTTGGTTTTCCGCGTAATCAAACTATAATTATTTTTCTTCTCGATAATTAGATCAAAATATTTGTCATACAATTTTAATCCTTATTAAAATGAATAACTAATTTATTTGAACTGTTTTAACTGCAAGTAAAAATTTTCCGTTTACAATTCACAATTTAGACAAGTGCTGCTATATTCGGTAAGGATGTAATACGTTTAAAAAATCTGGCACGGTTACGGTAAGATCGGATCTCTTCTTTTGATGCTGATTGTTTTTAATTGTACACTTATCCATACAATTCAACAAAACCGACTTCAAAAATAACAATAATGCACTATTAAGTACAAATTAATCCCAAATATAAGTTATTGTAATACTTTAGAATAAGAATATTACATCCATGTTACTAAGTATAAAAATTTTGAATATGAAGAGCTATTTAATATAATAATATATTAAATAGCACAAACTAACGCCTTTTTATTCCATGCGTCCTACAAACAAACGGAAGGTTTGTCAATAAGTGTGACATCCCAATGTCAGAATGCTCTGATGCGTTCACGTCGAAAATTACTGTTTTGTGGTGGAATTTTATGTGCGCTTGCCCTAATATCCTATTTTGCTATCTTATTTTGTTATATAATTAATTTTAATGGCAACATTAATAAATAGGTAGGAAAATAAGACAGATACCATATGTAAATATAAAATAAATCGTAGAACCCTTGTACTTGAAATTTGTCTTTTTAAATAATTTATTTATATTCTTACTAAAACTTCCTACTTACGTAGCTTATTTACAGGCCCTAAAAAAAACTTAAAGAACTTCTAAAGCCATATCATATATTTTTAAAATAGGCGTTACCTATATACACTCACACTGTAAATTATGTTTATTTGATAAATAGGGTCAGTCCTATTGGCGTATACTCCTAAGCTTATTGAACTTTAGCATAAGCGTCACTAATTTTCTATACATTACCTACTGGAAACCTGTGAACTTTACGGTATCCTAAGTTATTGCTCTGGTCATTGTACCAATGACCAGATGTAATTGATTGTAAATGATTATGTTTACATAATTAATCAAACAGCCATTTTAGATTCGAAAAAGAGACAGGGAATTAATTAACAGACATGTTCGTTCTTTGAATAGTTCATGTTTTGTTGCTTTTTGCATTAATTCACAATAATATCGTAAATATAAAAGGTTGTGTGTATCACAGCTAAAATATGACATAAGTAACATATTTTGCCCTTCTTATCCTGTTTAACCGGATTTTCGATTATGACGCGGGCGAAGTCGCGGTTGATTAGCTTAATAAAATGATAATAAATATTAAAGTGAGACTACATAGTGACAAACGATTCTACGAAATATATTATTATATTTTATAATTAAAATAATAAGTTAATAAGTTAATAAGTTTCTGAACATTAAAGAATGTTTTAAGAATACTTTTAACACTCAATATTATGTTTAGGCCTCAATTTATATAATATATAAACTTCGATTTTCTTCTAAATATGCTACTATATGGTATGAAGTCAGTCAACGATGCCTCGTTGCTGACTCCATCAAAGTACTCCGTACTCCAGAAGTATTTTTACTATGGTGAGAAGAGACACTTTTTGTATTTTACTTTTGTATTTTCCAGTCTTAAACGATCTGCGTTTAAAAGTCTGAGTTACTCAAGTGTAAAACACGCAAAGTATAAGTAGGTGAACTCGGTGGATATCCTCAAACCCGTATTTAAATTTTAACTTTATTATATTATTAAGTTCGGTCCTATTGTTTTAGTGTAGTGTGTAGCATAACCGTAGGCGGAGAATGAAGTGTGAACTTCGTGCAGTCGACGATCAAGGGCGTGGAGATCTCAGTTGACAGAAAGGTGTACCCACAGTCTATCGAAGAAAGGGTATGGAGTAAAAACCTAAACATAATATATCAAAAAGATGAAATTATGATAAATACAATTTTTATTTATAACAAACAACGATTTTTTTTTATAAAATATATTATAAGAGTAATTATACTCTAATATATTGAAATATCCTATACTGAAATATCCTATACTGAAATATTTTATTTTAATATTGATTTACCTAAATATTTATTTAATTTTCCCACAGCGTCTACATTTATCTAGATGAGTTTAAGCGTTGTATATATTTTCAATATTCGTTCCTCAAATTGTAAAATGCTGGCCGCTTGTTACTATTTTTTATAAAAAAGTTACAAATGTCTTTAGGATGGTTTACGGTCTTCCATATGGAATTTATACTCTTTTGTACCGAACCTCCAGCAGTAGCAAACCAAATTGTTATGGATAATTAAGCAATAGCCAATTTTAAAGTATAACTTTTTATAAATTAAATTATCAGTATGAATGACTTTGCGTCTTTTGAAAAAACTATTGTCCGCGAACTGTCGTGTCGCTTGTGTTTATGTAACGATGTTGCCCAATTAAAACCACTCAGCGCTGAAATGAAGAGAAAAATAAAGAGATTGTTTGATATTGTTGTTAGTGGTTTTACTTATATATATGTACTAGATATTTATAATATTTGAATAATTTACATCCCGAATTAAATGAACTAAATTGTTATTTTTTTCAATTTCATTATTATTTGCAGATACGAACTGACGATAACCTTCCGAAGGCAATATGCCACGAATGTCTTCAGCAAGTTGGGGCTTTGCATCTTTATGCTGTCAACGTCGAAAAAACACAAAAGTTTTTAAATTTTCATAGTATAAAAGATAACAACAATATCAATAAAGATAATCGAAATTTGACTGACAAAAAGATGCACCCTATCGTCGCATCTCTGTCAGAACACAAGACATTAAATACAAAATCAAAAATAGGAAAAGAACCGGTTTCACCTCCTCTAAAATCACCACCAACAGAAGTTCACCAAGGAGACGCAAAAGCATGCAAAAAACACCAAAAAAAGAAATCACCATCGGATTTAAAATTTTTAGAAGCAATGCCATTGGAAGAGTTTTCAAGAACTGAAAGCGTAGATAGGTTGCTTCTTAACAGTGCATCATGCCCTATAGAACCAAAGCCACCAACGATAGAAAAAAGTAAAAATAATATCGAAACTAATAACTTTTCAAACGAAGTATTGGACACTATCGTATTAATAGACGGTCGCCCGGCGAAGCAAGGAGCCGATTTAGACAAGCAAATAACTTTATTTTATAAAATGGAATGCTGCATTTGCCACGAGATAGGATTTCACTTTCGCTCTTTGATGAAGCATTATAAAGAAAGGCACGGCGTTCCGGGATATTTAACGTGCTGTGACAAAAAATTTCACTACTTCTATCCAAAAAAGATTATTGAACATATGGCTTATCATTTACAGCCAAATATTTTTAAGTAAGATTTTTTATCCGCTGTTATTATTAGCATAATTTACTTTGTTTATCGATGTATTTGCTTCAAAGTAATTAAGAAGTTTTAATATATCGGGTTTTTTTTTAACTGATTCAATTATTTTTAAGATGCGTACCTCGTATTTTATGTTAGTCGGAACAAACAAAAACACAATTGAATATAAATTTATTGGTTTTTGAACATGTCAAGTCTTTTGTACCATGACTTACCATACTTAATGATTTTCAAATAAACACACTATATCCACTATTTATTCGTTATAAAGTAAAAAAATCAATTGATTTTTTTTAGATGTCACAGCTGCCATCAAAATTTCCAGACATCACAACAGTTGATTGAACACCAAAGCAATGGGGGCAGATCAGAAGGCAAGATTGCCTGTCCGCGCTGTTCCGATCGCTATCCGACTTACCAGGAATTAGGGTGGCATATAATAACACATCGAACGGACAAATTTCAGTGTGATTATTGCGGAAAATTGTAAGTAGACTTATTAACAAACAATATTCGAAAGAAATTACTAGCCTCAATTTCATCAAATAAATAAATAGGTTTTATGATTCCGTAGCCATGCAATAAACATGGTCGGACTATTGATATATACAAATAAGGCGCAATAAATTGCTAGACTGAAGGTAGTGTGGCTGCGTAGACAATTTTTAGAAAACAAATTGCGTTGTCGATGGGCAGTAGGTACTAAAGCTAGATATAAAAATAAGCTTGTGCAGTTACTGTAACCTAAATAGCCTTTTACCGTTATTGTCGATTACGAATCAAGTTTTTTTTATTCTTTCGATTATTATATTAATTCACCTGTTGTTGCGATACTATATTGTTAGTGACAAATACTTTACGAATATGTAAATTCTTTAACTTCTTTTAATAATAGCAAATAGTTATTTTTAACTTTTGACTTAAATTTGGCGACTACCATTACGGTATTTGATATGACTAAACATGTACGAATGTCTCTGAAAGCCAGCTTCAGCACGACCAACTTAACTAACGTAAGTTATAACGCGACTAAATTTCTTTATTTCATAGCTTCTGATTTTTGAGGAACGGATTAGCGTAGTGATTCATTACAATAAAATGAAAATTTTAACCCTTTTGAGTGTCATCTATATAATTTAAAAATATAGTCATTTTTGCTTTTGTTTCATTTGGTGTCATCATCATTCATCGTGTTTTGTTTAATATTTTCTATTTACCACAGATTAAAACATCATCATCGAAAGAAAACTGTAAATCACATGGAAGATGTAATACTCTGCTCGCAGTGTATTCGCACATTGAAAAACATTGAAAAGCAGGAAAAAGAAATCGTAAGCTCACTTTCAATTCAAAAATCAATAAAAAAGTAACGTTGGTTTGCAATGTTTAAAAATTAATAACTCTTTTTAGAAAGAAAAAGTAAAAGGCAGAAGCAATGACACGCTTTCTCTACAAAAGTATCAAAAATTTCGACAAGCAATGGGATTGTCTGCAGACGATAACGATTCGTCAGATTGAAAAGAAAACAAAGTACCTTAAGAAACAAACTAATATCAAAAACAGTAAAATTTTATGAAAAGGAAAGACTTAATAATCATATTATTTCATTTATTTGGAATTATATACTAAAACGTAAACATAAGTTTATTCTAGTCTTCGTTTCTTGACGAGGGATCCTAACAAGTCTGATATAGCTGGCAAGTTGTTGGTCTGGTCGTTAGCTCCAGTGTTCAAGTTAGAGAGAGGTATGTTCAACTGATTGGAGGAGGAGGAGCTACTTTTTTGCTGCCCTTTCATGTTTCTGTGCTGCGGGAAGCTAGGCATTAACTTCGGATCACATGCTAGAATTACAATAAGATGAGTTATTACAGCAAAAATAAAAATATAAAAATAAATAATTTGATTGCATGCAAAGTTAAATTGGCATTACATTCAATTAATTCTCTTACACAATGAACATTTAACACTGAAAGTTAAAATGCCTTTTTCCACTTTTTGGGACAGTACACAAGAAACCATTATGTAGGTAAGTATTTTGTTTTTGTGATTATATGACTTCTGTAGGCTGCCCCAGAAAGTGTTAAGCAAATACTTAAAGCAACAATACCTTTTTGGCTTCCTGACGTATCAGTAGATTTGGAAAGAAATTATCAAGCGTATAGACATTCTCATTTGCTTATAAAATATTTACAAAAAAAATATTTCTTATGGTTATCTATGTTTTCTAAAATTCAATTATAACAAAAAGGTTTATTACTTACGTAAAGGTTGCTCCTTAAAGTATGAACTCTGGAGGCACTCTTCCGCTGTAGCTCTCTTGTTGGGATCGTACATGAACAAGAAATTGAGTAGACGAAGACCAGCCGCCGACAACCAGGGAAACTTTTGTTTTAAGTTATTATACGGTTGTTGTTTGAGAGTAAAGTTCTGTAATGCTGGTAATGAACTGAATTCTGGCCAAATTGCATCAGATGGTGTGCCTGGAAGTAAGTATTAATTTAAAACTTATTATACAATTTCAATTTATTTTGTGCTTTAAATGATACATTTAAAAAGATAAATCTTATTTATTATTTATTTTATATAATACACCACTTGCTCTAATAATAAATACAAATGTAAATGTTAGTGACATTTTAAAATGCCTGGACAGATTTGAACAATTTAATAGTACCACATGTCAACTATGTCGTTCTATAGGACAAAAAGTACTTTTTGTCTATTTGTTAGGATATATAAAATTAACACATATAATATAATAATAATGGTGAGAATGAGCAACTGAAGCAGGTGGATAAACCAATATTATAAAACTTCAAAATAAAAAGTTCAGTACCTTTACAATACACAAATAATTAATTATTGATAACCTTAGTACAAATCAAGACAAGATTAAAAATATTTAAGAAAACCTTGTTGTAATTTATACAACAAGAAAAGGTACTTACCTAACAAATCAACAATCAGTTCAAGCTGTTCAATTTCAGTCCTCCCAGGAAGCAAAGGTTTATTAGCCAATAGTTCACCAAGTATGCATCCTGCTGCCCACATGTCAAGAGCTGGAGTCTGCTTTGGTGACTGTAGAAGTAATTCAGGTGCTCTGTACCATAAAGTAACAACTCTTGGTGTAGCACTACGAGCAGGTGCACCTAACCATCGAGCCAAGCCAAAATCAGCTGAAATCAAATATTAAATATAGCTCAATACAACAACACCAATTACACAATTTGGCTGCTTAGTATCTAGCAATAACTATAGTGATCATATAGAAAATGCAAACTATGTAAACAAAAATAGCATATCGACATCATAAGCTATGAAATAGTTGGTTTAGGAACATTTTCAATTATTTGATACATCGTGATTACTGCTAGAATCTTTGAAAACTTAGAAAAATGATAATTCCAGAAGCCTGTCGAAGATGCCCTCTATTTTTTTCATATTATCTTCAATATTGATAACATGGTCTGTACATTTTTTTCGGTGATATTCTAGCTATGATTTAATAAAACATTTTAATTTTACCATAAACTAGTTTTTATTTTATTTGAGCCAATATTAATTCAATTGGATTGAAATCATAGTTATGCCATAGTTGAACCTTTTATAACAAATAATGGACAAACTGAAAAATCTTGACTCATAATAGTAACACACTGTACTTTAAAATATTGTTCTGCCACTTCTATGTGACTAACTGAGATTATGCCTACTATATATTTGCATTTCCCTTTTACACTACTCAAAAAGTGGTACAATTTTTTGGCATGAGAGAAGACCCTAAGTGCGACAGCTGTATCCTTAATTAGTGATGGGCTACTGACAGATTCTCCTGAATTATTGTAATGTGCTAAAAAATAAAACCTCTTAGTTTAGGTTAAAAAGTTGACTGACAATTTATAATGAGACGTTTGTCTTTAGATTCTTTTTTTGTATCATAACTGTATAATTGTAGTGTGTTTTGTTATATCAATCATATCAAAATGTCCATTTTAGATAAAAAAAAGGAAGTCAAAATAAAATTTGTTTAAATTGTTTTGTATTTTCTATGATCACAGAAGAAATCTATTTAATTTTAGTTATATTTCAGCCTACATGCAACACATGGTCTTTTATGACATTTAAATGTTCTTAAAGTCAAAAGATAGTGTAGAGTTTACCCTTTTACCGAGTTTACTCTAATTTATATATTTTTTTTATAAAAAGTATTATCAATAGTGATGTAAAATAAAACTGAAAGCCTGTTATTGTCCCACAGTTGGGCTAAGGCCTCCTCTCGTTTGAGAAGGTTTACATCCCACACTATGAATTTATCAAATGAAAATTTGAGGATCTTTGACAATACAATGCATATGTTCAAAAAGATTTAGAATGAAATAAATAAATCTCACCTATTTTAACACATCCTTTATCAGTGAGCAGCAAATTGGATACTTTAAGGTCCCGATGCACAATGAAATTAGAGTGAAGATATTTCAATCCTTTCAATACTTGTAGCATCAAGCACTTGACTTGTGATTCAGTGAAAGGTGAAGACATATTGTCAAGTAAAGACGCTAAATCTTGCTCACAGTACTCCATCGATAAGAAAATGCTGTAATGTAAAATAAAATTGTCATCACACATTTCAATATGCCATGTCTGTATTGGTGAAGTAAAATGTATTTGCAGTATATAAATGGTTTTGCGACTTAAATATAATTTTCAAGCACTAATATTTACCTTTCCAGTGATCTCCCAACAAGAACTTCCTTGAGTTGAACAACGTTTTCATGTCTGCAAGCCATTAATACTTGGATTTCACGTAGTCCACTCAGTGGCAATCCATCTTTTTCAACATCCATTCTTACTTTTTTTAACGCTACTATGTTACCATTTAATTTATCTTTTGCTCTATCTGTTTAAACAAAATTTATAAAAATACACCTTCTATTTAAAAGAAAAATTAATTGAACATATAATTGAATACTTACAAACAATGCCATATGTGCCTTCTCCAATTCGATTTAATTTTTCGAATTCTCCAACAAATCTGCATCTTCCTAACTGCAAATGTTAAAGCAGAGTTAAGGTCCATTTTAAGCGTTTTTTTATGTTATAAGGTTATATTTACTTACGATATCTTTTTCGGGTATTTCCATAATTTTCCCTGTCCTAAATGATGTAAGTACGCCTTTACGAGCTGCAGGACCCGTAGGATCAACAACATCTTGAGTCGATAGTGGTTTTTCCGAGTCTTAAACGAAAATTTTTATACCATTTACTAAGCAATGATTTGTGGAATACCAATATGTTTAAAAAAAAATAATACTTACTTTGAGACATATTTGAATAAAAATATGTTGTTTATATATCTTTTAATGAATTAATATACCATATAGGTATACTTAATTACAGTATTTTTACAAACGCTACTGAAAAATATAAACAAAACATCGGCTAACTTAGCTCGATGCAGTAACAGAGTAAAAATACAGTGCTACCATGACTTCAACTTTTATAATTTTATTATAAAAACTTATGTTAACTAAAACGAAAACGCTTAAAATAATATTTCGTTAGATGTTGGATATTTTTAAAATGTAAATTTTATTTAATTACTTTGATTTACAAATTAATTAAAAAGAAAAAATAACTAATTCAAAACGAGCAGATAACTTATTTACACTTTCGGGGACAGTACACTAGACACAATAGGTAACTATTGTGTCTAGTGTACTGTCCCTGTGTATGTTCTTTTACTTATAATAATATTAGAACGATTATTAATATATTATCAGGTCCTTACATATGAAATTGGCGTTTTGTACGGGAGGAATATAAAGTCATTCTTTTTTGTAAAATATATATCGAAGAAGTCCCTCCAGGGTTATTTTTAAAAAGCGTGACGTCAGCATTGCTGACGTCACTTTCACCAACATGATGTTGATGGCTCATTTTGCAATGAAATAATAAAACGATTTCAGCAAAATAATAGGTTTATTCTACAATCGATCAGGACACAACGTTCATCTGAACAGTCCGACGGCTCGAATGAGAATGAACCTCGAGCAACCGTCGCACTGCGTTTTATAGCAAAAATCATAACAACAACACCTGTTGAACACAGGTGTTCAATCAATGACATAACATTTAAAATTCATTTTTATGTTTAGTTTTCACAATTATTAATTAAGTTCTGATTTTTAAACAATAAACAACAACTTATTTACAAATTAATTAGAAATAACTTGATTAAATAATCAATTTAAAGCGTCTGCGCCGACATATATTTAATTAATCAAAATATGCACCGTTGTTATCTATGAACTTTTGCCATCTCATAGGTAGTTTCATTGATCCCTTTACTAAAAAAACCATGGGGGCGAGAATCAATAAGCTCTTTGAAGGCGGTTAGGACTGCCGCATCGGAGTTTAATTTTTTTCCTTGTAAGAAGTTGTCCAAATTCCGGAAAATAGGGTAATCTGTTGGAGCAAGGTCCGGGGAGTACGATGGATGTCGCAGACATTCCAATTGTAGCTCATCTTAGTGGTTGTTTGTTGTGCAGTGTGTGGTCTTGCGTTGTCGTGAAACAGCAGTGGCCTAAAGCGATTGCCCAATCTCGGTTGTTTAGCAGCTAGTTATTCCTTCATAATTTGCAGTTGCTGACGATAGATATCTGCCGTAATCGTTTGGCCAGATTTTAGAAAGCTGTAGTGAACGACACCGGCGCTAGTCCACCGAACACTCACAAGTAACTTTTCTGAGTCATTTTTAGTTTAGGGCAGGATTTGGCTGGGTCTCCAGGCTAAATGAATTTGGAATTCTTAACCAAAGAGGAGATATTTCAGATCAAAGTGGTCAGTACGACAAGACGCTAATTTCATATGTAAGGACCTAATATTTTATGCTAAAATAAGAGCAGTATTTCCACGGAATCAAATCATCACATTCAAATGATCTACCGAAAGTCGATCTTATGTTTGCAGATTCTTTCACAAATCACTCGAAATATATTAGTGAGCTTATTATTATTGTTTATTTTGTTAATGCAGTTGATCATAACTGTGGTAGATCGATAGAAGGTAATATCGATATTTTTATTTAATTTTACATTTTAATTTTACGTACATAGTTCGGGGTGTAATAGTTACGATATAGAGCCACGGCATATTATTGTAAATTTTCCTCTAATGAAAGTGCAAATAAAATTAACAATCTCGAATGTCATTGGTAGCGCTCATAGCGATGTGACGAGCCTACTTTTAATGAAATAATCTATTATTGGAAGAAACCTTTTTTATGTAAAAGGGGGGCAAATAAGCAGGAGGCTTACCACTGAAGAACTGAGAAAGTGATTACCACTGTCCAAGGACAGCAACACCGGAGTGCTTGCAGATACGTTGTCGGCCTTAAAGGAATGAGTAGGCTTAGGGTTTTCTTGAAGGTTTCTATGTCATAACGGTTCGAAAAAGTCGCCGGGAAATATGGTTCCGCAGAAATGACAGAAAATGCTTTAAAAATAGCGCGGTAGTAGTGGATTTCCAGACATCGAGATGGTATGGATGGAATTTAAAATATAGACGCGATGTCCGGTGGTGAAATTCAGCGTATGGGATTAATCTAAACAGTTCCTCAGAGCATTCTCCGTAAAAGATGCGATAGAAGATGCAGAGTGATAACAGCTCTCCCGCCCAGATATGAGAGTAGTACTCTATGTGGGGCTGAGTTTTCGCTTTGTAGAACTTTAGACGAGGAGCTGACGTGAAGTACTGACTTACCTTGTTGAGCACACAAAGCTTTTAGAGGCTAATTTGGCTTCACACTCCAATAGACCGCGGAATCTAACGTCCTTATACTGATTGACGTCATTTTAGAAGTCATGGCGCTAACTTGTGTCGTATTGGGGTTGATTTGTACCAAGTTTGGTTGGCCCCAATCTCAGGCTTTGGTTAATAAAAACTCGTTATTTCAGACACAAGTTTATACCCATCGACGTGTTTCCGACAAATATTAGCCCGCTGGTATATAAGGCCACGGCCAAGGTCCACAGTGCTGTCGTCTGCCAACATTGAATAATGCTAATTTGCACATGTCATTAAAATACAGAAGAAGCAGAGTAGGTGGCAGCTTTACGTTTAATTATATACTGTAACATGGCGATTCAAAAGCCCCCTTATATTTAATTGACATTTGTATCATATGTACTTTATTAGACTACGTATTTGACTTTCAAAGAAACATAATATGGTAAAAATCAATTTCAATGGGTCATAGTCATTAATGATTTTTTCAACTTATATCATTGCCGATACGATGTTGTTCACGAATCATATTCAAGATTAACATTGAAATGCATTTTTCATCGATACAAACTCTTATGACAACACTATCGGTATTCAACGTATCAAAGCCGTTATTACGAACATTCTGAAATTCTGAATTATGTTTATATTAAACGAATACCTATAACTAGTCTGTAAAAATTAAATGTTTCATCCTTAAGCTTAAAACTTATAAATACGACAAATTTCACTATTAAGATACTCATATTAAAATGCTCATCACAAAATATCTACCTTTTTTTTTGTTGATAATATATACAGATAAAGTATTTTTCCTGAGTTATATTTGTCAAATTAGTATGCTATGGTACTGATACGGTGGTAGGGCTTTGAGCAAGCTCGTCTGGGTAGGTACCACCCACTCATCAGATCCTACCGCAAAACAGCAGTACTTGGTATTGTTGTGTTCCGGTTTGAAGGCTGAGTGAGCCAGTGTAATTACAGGCAAAATGGACATAAAATCTTAGGTCCCAAGGTTGGTGGCGCATTGGCGATTTAAGCGATGGTTAACAATTCTTACAGTGCCAATGTCTAAGGGCGTTTGGTAACCACTTACCATCAGGCGACCCATATGCTCGTCCGCCTTCCTATTCTATAAAAAAAGTACTGTATAATAAATATATGAAAGTTTTTTTTTATACTAACCAAAATATAAATAAAATCAAGAATAACGCGAAAACTTAGTCGAAATTGTATGGGCGAGCGAGCGACGTTGGGCGATGTTACGTCACGCGTCGATCGGTCGCTCCAGAAAAGAATTTAAGAACTCGTAACTTTAAAAATTTGTAAATAATTCATTTATGCAGATATCGTAAAAAAAATTTCGCCAATATTTTTTATATTTTAAATAGGATTTTTTGAGGCCATTAAAAATAAGTTCATCTTCCTAATTGAATTAACAAAAATGTGATACACTATTTCTGAAACTAAATTGAGCAATAAATAGTAAAGATAAGCAGAATTAATTACAAAAAATTAAGAATTATTTTTCAAACTTTTTATATTTACAATATATGCATATTATGTATATTTATAACACATAAGTATTTCCACTTTAAATTAAACGAATACCTACGCATATGCCAACTTTTTAAGCTTTTTTTAAAACATATACAGTGTCAAATTTTTCACACTTGGCATCTCTGTTCCAGCCTTGGATGAGGTCGAAAATATATTAGAACTTTAAACTACCATATCCACAAATACAGCATGGCTATATGAATGGGTAAAAAAAATATTTAGTTCCTTATCTAATCCAAATCACAATCAGGAACGATTGCAAGTCTCACTTAACAATAAAAACAAATTAAGTTTATTATTTTAACAATTTTTCCGTTAAACTACTGTTATAGCACTAAAAGCAACAGCAGGAGCACATCTGAAAACTACAAATTATTATAGCACTTAAAAAGCAAGTTTCACATCATAACATCGACGAAAAGTAGGTAGCCTGTTTATTAGTCTTCATAAGAGATGCCTAATAATAAATAGCTGGGCTAATGGGCTAAATAAATAATAAATAAGGTAGGCGGGCGAGCATATAGGCCACCTGATAATAAGTGGTCACCAACGCCCATAGACATTGGCAATGTAAGAAATGTTAACTATCGTTTACATCGCCAATGCGCCACCGACCTAACTAAGATGTTATGTCCCAAGTGCCTGTAATTACACTGACTCACTCATCCTTCAAACTGTAACACAAAACACAACAATACCAAGTACTGCTGTTTTGCGGTCGAATATTATTATTAAATACCACATAATTATAAATGAGATTCATAATTTACTTTTGTTAGTTTTATTAAATCAATTAATATTATTGACACTATTTTGGTGCATTTTGAATTCTTCAGTAATTTGGGGTACATTTAAATACGATATAGATACCATCGTATTTTATTAAATTATTTCATAAATAAAGTAATCCTGCATAATGACTACCTTTGAAATTACCGTAGACAGATTTCTCTGTCTACGGAAATTACTAAGCAAATTGACATTTGTCAAATGACAATTAATTATCATAGACGACAGACGTCCAAATCGAAATACCTAGTACTTACCTAACAAATTAACAATTTGGATTTTTCGAAATTCCGCAGTTATGTATACAATATAAATATATGTAAATTGTAAATAGAAATTTAATTATAAAATAAATTGGGAAGTGATAATTAATATTTTATATTTTCGCAATAAATGATATAAGATATTGTCGTGTATATGACATAACGATGGAATTATCGCGCGAAGCATTTCGTTCAGTAGGACGGTTTTGGAGGGCAAATATGTAAGATTTTTAATGAAATTTAAAGTAGGGTATCTGTCCTAATATGCCATGAATCTAACAAGAAATAAATAACACTTTTCGAATTATTTTAAATATTAAATAATACATTTTAATAAAAAAAAGAAGAAATGAGAATTCCTAAAGCATTAAGTCCCCGCCTTCAAAATCTTTTATTGTAAGTTTTATTTCTATTTTATTTTGAAACATTAAAAATAACTACTTTAGTAATCAACATCATACATATCTGTATGTAACTCACAGTTTAGCATATGCTCTTTAATTAATTGCAGAAGACGTTTTGGTGTATATGAAAAAGTTCAACCAGCAGAAACAACACCCAGTAGACTAGTACCTGAACATATTGAAAAACCTGATTATGTACTAGGCAAATTATTAAACACTAGTAAAAAACCTGAAATCAAAAATGAGGAACAAATAAAAGGAATGAGAAATAGTTGTTATGTTGCAGCAAATATATTAAAAATAATTCAACCGTTTGTTCAGGTGAAATTATTTTTAAAATAATTTATAAATTTAAATTAATAACTATTAATATTTGAGTTTTAAACTTTGCAATTGAGTCATCCTCAACTCGGTGTGTTTGAGGATTGAAGAATACACATACTATGATAAATTATTTTGACTACATTAGAAATAAAAAAAGGAAATCTGAATACAATAAAAAAATAATGTTAATATTTACATTTCAACTAATAACTAAAAGCAAACATAGTAAAAAATACTCGTTAGCAGCAAATTTTGCATTTTGGCTTGCTGATATAGCCCTGACATGTCTATGATCAAACTAAGACTCAAAATATACCCTTTTTAGAATATTTATTATAAATAAACATTTATTTCAATAATATTATCCTATAGGATACAACATGAATACTAAAATAAAAATATTAATGTAATTTCTAATTATTTTGATTATGTAAATATTTTAGCCTGGTGTAACAACAGATGATATTGATGAACTAGTACATACATTAACTTTAGAAGCTGGAGCATATCCTTCTCCATTGCATTATAAGGGATTTCCCAAAAGTGTATGCACATCTGTGAACAATATTGCAGTTCATGGCATTCCTGATCTTCGACCTTTACAAAATGGAGATATAGTTAATGTTGATATTACTGTAAGTTCGTAAATTTCATAACAAGTCATTAGCTTTTTTATTGTTATAAATTCAAAATGGGATAATGAAAGATAGTTTACTAAATTTTTTATAATTCAGTTCTGTAAAAAGAATTTAAAATAATCAGGAGCAAGTTTTATCAGAAAAAATCAAGCAAGATTTTGTTAATAATTTACCAGAACCTAATTTTTTTTTTTAATTTATAAATTAAATTATTGGCTCAAATGAATTTCAAAACAGCCTTTGTGTAACTTGTTTAATCATAAAAATCATAAGTGTCATACATATCAAAAGCGCCTCATAGAATCACGCTGCAGTGTATTTAACATTTATTAAACGAAGTTGAAATGTATACACAATAGTTAAAGTCCACATTTGCGTGTTGCTATATCAAAATATAGACTTAAATATTTTATAGAAACTTTAATTTCCTTTACGACATGCAAAATGCTCTGCCGCCTTGTTTGACGTGACCGTAATTTACAGTGCAAATTATTTGAATAATGCATTTTATTTCTAAAACTATATAAAAAAAAAAATACGAACATTTGTCGCATAGTTAAAAGATATACATTTTAATTTTAAGGTATTTTTTAATGGATATCATGGCGATTGTTCTAAGACATTTCTCGTTGGTGATGTCGATGATCATGGCTTACAACTTGTTCATGCTACAGAAGAATGTTTAAACCAGGTTGGTTAGTAGTAGTTATTTCAATAGCCGCTGGGTTATATTCGCGGTATTCCTCACTTAGTTTTTAGAAATGTTTTATACTTGTTTATTAGATAAATTTGAAATATTATTTCAATCTACCTTATACTGTTTACAATAAAAATATTCCTATAGTCTATTCCAATCACAAGACATAATATATAAACAACTTCCCATTGATTTGAAGTGATATATGGTCTACAGATCTTGAATAATCTATTCAATATTAATTCGTGTAAAAATGGCGTTATCTGGAAATGGATGTTGTAAACGGAACTTTGGAAGTTAAATTAAAGTAAGAATAGAAGTAATTAAGTCGAATAGTGTTGTATTATAAAAAGAGCTATGTGCTGTACAAACAGTTCTTGATATGTAATTATATAATATGTAAATCTAAGGTTTCTTTATCTTTACTCTTTTATCCATTGGAATAGGCTATAAAATTCCATATTATGTACTATAAATATGTAATACATATTTTATATGAATTATGAAATGTTTATAAAATCATTTAAATTTTGCAGGCAATAAACATATGTGGTCCGGATGTACCTTTTTGTGATATCGGCTTCAGAATACACAGGGTCGCAAAAAGACATAAGCTCACTGTTCTACCAGCGTTTGTAGGACATGGAATTGGAAAATATTTTCATGGCCCACCTGAAATCTATCACACACGTAAATAAATTGATAACGTACTTACGGCAAATATTTTTACTGAAAATTAGAAATTGAAAATAATACGATTTTAATGTTACAGAAAACCGATATCCTGGACTAATGAAGCCGGGAATGACTTTCACTATCGAACCTGTTCTATCTCATGGTAAAGAAAATACGATAATATTAGAGGATGGATGGACTGTCATAACGGAAGACGGTGCAAGAGCAGCACAAGCAGAACACACTATTTTAATTACAGAAGATGGAGCTGAAATACTAACAAAATAAATAATTAATATGAAATAGTAAATTATTATTAAAAATAAATTAATGTTTTGGCAACGTTTTTTTAATATAAGGCTTATAAAATTTGGACTATTTTATAACAAACCTTCATCGGATGCGTAATTACTCGCGAGTTCTGTTCTTTACCAATAATTAGTACACTTGATATAAATTAAATATACTGTGTGTGTTTATAATCATTTACAGTTCACGATAATTACGTCGATGTAAAATTTGTAACAAACTTAGCGTTACTTGCGAAATTTAAAAACCGAAGGCGATAGGTATGTGCCCGTATAAAAAAAAGAATCACTACCTAAATAATATTAGAAATTATCTACTAATGCGGTGACGTTATATTTTTATAGAATTGGTAGGCGGACGAGCATATGGGCTACCTGATGGTAAGTGGTCACCAACGCCCATCGATATTGGCATTGTGAGAAATGTTAACCATCGCTTACATCGCCACCAACCTTGGGAACTAAGATGTTATGTCCCTCCCTTTACTCCCTTGTGCCTGTAATTACACTGGCTCACTCATCCTTCAAACTAGAATACAATAATACCAAGTACAGCAATTTTGCGGTAGAATATCTGATGAGCGGGTGGTACCTACCCAGACGTGCTTGCACAAAGCTCTACCACCAGTAAGGTATTATGAAATAAAACAAAGAAATGCGTGTGACATTTTATTTTAGCTTGAATTCTTAAATTTAACAAAAACATGTTACATTGAAAGCACAAGCAATACAATTATTATCATTTATAGGCTGTTCAGTCAAACTTGATAATTTAATTATAGGCTTGGAAGGAAGATATCGATCGAGAAGTTTTTACGTAAGTATTAGAAATAGTTAAAAAGAGAATAAGGCGTAACCAGTGGGACATAAACACAGCCCCGACATTTAACTATTCGTTTAAAAACTGTGTTTGCAATTATTTTATAGTTTGGTCCCATAAAATCTCCAGCTACGCCTCGATGAAATAAGTATATAAATAGTATAACTACGACCACTTGAGTAAACGACTTAATAGTTAACGAAGAATAGATTTGATTGCTTATATAGTTTGGAATTATAGATTTTAGCATGTAGGTAATAATTAACAGCGAACATTCCTATAATATTACAAACTATCAAGCACTTGTATTTCGTTAAACTTTTATTTAAGGTTTTATTTGCGAGATTTTTTCTTAAATATTGACTAGATTTGAACACAGATAAAAAACCCTGCAGAAAGTATAAACATATAATATTTTTTTGAATTAATTTTAAACAATTTCATAGTATTTGGTGCTCTTTTGGTATCAATTATTATTTTTGTATTTAAATACATTATAATTACTTTACTTACATTTATTATATAGAAACGCGAATTAATATTAAAATTCAATATATCCAAAATAATTAATATCTACAATAAACATGCCTTGATGAATAAATACATTACATATTAAAAATGTATACAATATTATATTTTTTTAAATTATAACATGGAATAATTAAATTCATACAACGGTGTTTAATAATCAAAATTACGATGATTACATTCGTATATTATATCAGTACTTATAATACTAAGGGTGCTTAGGGAAGGATAAAAGAGTGTATAAAAGTTGATAAAAAACTTTTAAATAGATTTAACAACATACAAAAGCTACCTCGCGACGATATAATATAGTCTACAATAAAATTACTTAAATGTATTTTATCACTCAAGGTACGATATCATTTAAACAAAACACAAAAGGTGGGTAATGGTAATAATTTCAGGAAAACTGAAATGTCAAAATCAAATATCGTAAAGAAATGAATTAGTTACCTAGGTACCTACCATAAATTAATCGCCAGAGACATGTACATCAAGATATACAGAAAATTAATTTATATAATCTACATTCGGTGTATTTATTCTTTTTTCTTAGATTTCGATACCTATTTCAAATGAATAAAATAACAAGTTCGTGCCTTGTGGTCGCGTTTACGAAAACTGATAGGAATCTCGAATTATACAGAAAGTACTTATTAAGGACTATAAAACTATATGAAAAATCATACAAAATAACAATATTTGTATAGATACGTAATATATAATTATACAAAATTAATATCTTACTGATATTACTTTTGAAAACTGTCACGTAGTTTTTGTCGTTCATTATTCTATTACATTATGGAGCAAAATGAAAAACTAATTTTCTGTAATAATAAACCATTTTTTATTAAGCTACGTAGCGTGCGACTTGTTTAATTTATACTGGACACGTTACCATTTTTTTAAAGAGTACTTAAGCCAATTAGCTGTGTTGCGTGTTGAAATTTGACGTGATATAGGTTAACGAAAAAAAGTTAAATTAAAAGTAATAGCCTTAAATCCTAATGCTGGTCTTAGGTCTCCTTTCCGTTTGAGGATTGGAGGTTATTCTAGCACACTACTTTGTTTATATTAATTATTATTAATGCAGGCAGGGGAATAAACATGTGGCAGACCTGCCAGGGTTGAACCCACGATCATCGGTTAAGATTCATGCGTTCTTACCACTGGCCAGCGGGCCATCTCGGCTCTTTTTACTACTTATTTACGTCATATAATTTGATGAATTAGGTACATTTAAGTTATACGTTATCTTTTAATTTCAATTTCTATATACATAATATGCTTTTTTGTTTTTATTTGACGCATTTCACGACCACAAGTTGAAACAAGAACATAAATTAAAATAATAACTACTAAATTAACTTTCGTCATTTGTATTATAAATTCACGACTCTCTGTCCTCTTCTACTCATTATGTTTACAGAAATATTCGAAATAAAATACAATAATGTATAAATATATTAAAATGATTGTTATTCAATAAGCAATTAGAAAATATCCTAATTACTTTACTATTCAAAATCACACTTATAGGTGTAATAACCCTACCATTTAAAGCTTCATTCCACTGACACAAAATTAAATTTACGTTAATAATATATTACAGGAAAATTATGAAATCTTCTTTGAAGTAGATTAAAAATTAATGGGGTATTCAGATCATATAACAGTCATTTGGTATAAATAAATAAAAATATCATTAAATTTCATAAGTACTTAATTATGAATATGTTTATAATAGTTAATCTGGTAATTTAAGCTTATAATGTAAGCAAACCGCTTTTATATTTTGAAGGAAAATGAAAAAATATCTGCGGGTGACATTACCCATACGAATTTTTGAGTCATATAAAGAACAACATTAATATATTTAAAGAGTACAAAATTTAAGAATAACATCCTGCATGTTCTTATTCTAGATTATTATTTTTAAATGGCACAAATAGTAAATTTAATGGAAAAATACTTATATTATAATATTTCAATTAATGTCATATCATTTTTTTTTAAATGAAATGAGTGCTGAATTTACTTTGATTATGGATGTAACAATTTTAACTATACTAGCTTATTAATTTTTGGCTGTTTAAAAAATCGATAAAAAACATATATAGTTAATAATGGCTTTTCTTATAAACATTGCTGTTTAGTTAAACGCTGTTTTATCTCTTTCAATCATTGTTGATTTAATATTTGAAAGAAAAAGATATAAAACTGTTCAACTAATCATCTACTAAACAATGATCATAAGGCCGTGAATGTTCTAGATAGAAGGTAAGTGAAGTTATTTAAGATTTTATATTTGTGCAGTATCACTCATTCAAGAAGATAGAAGATGAAAATATTTTAGTGCTATTATTATAGTAAATATATGAAGCATTCAAAAATTTTAGGTTACTCATGTATATATAATATTTGTAACCAATAATATTTTTAACAATAATATTTTTTATCACTCAAGCTTAAAATATATTAACCTATATAAAAATAAAAAAGGTAAATGCAAAATGGGCTTAAGCATAAAGGTTCCATGCAATGCTGAGATACCATAACTTGTAGGTTCTGTTTCATTTTGTACTTTATTAAATAGAAAAAGTAAGAATTCAATCTTAGGTAGTTTAATTTTTTTAAATTATTATATGACTAAATATAAGACTGGGAACCTTGCTGAATTTAAGCACAAAGGTACTTTGAAATACAACTTTGATTAAACACTTAAAAAATTAACATTTTAAAAACACATTTCTCATTAAAACTGCCCCAAAATTCTAGCCAAATGTCAGTATTGTTTTTGGATGTTTAACCAAAATATTTATTTTTTGGAGTCCTTTAAACAAAAACTTCAATTTTAATAGAACACAACAATAAAAACATAACAAAAGATTATTAAAACATAATCAACTTATGCCATAAACCAAAACAAATAGATTATGGTAATAAATAAACTTAAAATTATAATTTGTCTATCTATCATTCATTTTGTATTACTTCTCTATTTTATAGAACCGTTGTACAAAATCAGTCAGATTAAATACTTCACCAGGGCCGGAGTCTGAGTCCATATTAATGTACTCATCTAAGTTATGAGTTGAGGCTGAAATGTTAAGATTTGATCAATTTATCTCTTTCTCTTAGTGTATATATTGTTTATGCCTAACAAACCTACCTATAGGCAATTTCAATGGAAGAAGTATAGATAAACAAGCAACTTTGACTTCGCATTGTTATTGCTGAGATCTACAATAACATGTGGTGAATTTGTGAAAAAATGTAGTTTTGAATGTCGGCAGATGTTATCAGATATATGGAAGTAAAATTAAGTACATAAGTGGAATTGTGCTGTATTATAAATAAGGATATATTTTTTATTCAAGAGAAGTTTGTAGTGCATAATATTGCAGAGCTTGCATATTGCAAGTATAATGTAAAACTAAGGTTTGTTTATCTTTACTCCTAGTGCCATTGAACAATAGTTAGGTATATTCTTTACTTACTTGAAGTGCAGATGGCCGGATAAGGGGGAGGAGGTTTGATCCATGAACCATCAGGTCTCTTCATATGACGTCTATCAGAGGCAAAATGTTGTATAAATTGTTTAGCAGGAACTACACGGAAAAATCTAAAATAATTTTATTAATGAGCATTATATGTTTTTCCAACAGTTCAATACTGATTATTTCTATTTTTTCATTTACCTGTGGAAATCTGACTTCAAGACATGGTCTGTGCGAAATGTTTCAGTCACATATTTGTGGAAGAATGTTGGAAATGGAAGTTCAGAATCCAAATCATAAACTAAACATGTTTTACAATCCACAGAATAAAGAAATATGACATGATAATCCTAAAAAAAATATTAACATTAAAAAGTTGTTTTTGTATAGTTTTAATAACATATAACAGAAAAATAAAATATACTAGTACACACCCATATTACGAGGCGATCGTCCTCGCGCCCAGCCCTTTGTTTCCACAAAGGAACAGTGCGGCATGGGTTCGAAATAAATACAACGAAGCATCTGTCCAGCTCTATTGGAACTCTTATAGATACATCTGAACATAGTTTCCATACGTTTTCTTCACTGCAGTGCAGCAAAACAGAAACAAAGCAAAACGAAAACATTAATTATAATTATCGTAGCATATTGTTTGTATATTTAATTTAATGTAAAATTATACTTGCCAGTAACAGGAAACATATGAACATTCCGCTTGTTTGGGGAACAAGGGCTTAAGGGTTTTATCATTCCTTTTATTATTTTCATTTTTACTGAGATGCACTTGTGCATTGACCGACATTTTGACACTTTGACAGCTAAATTAGTAGAAACTAGAAGTCGATGTAGTCTATGTATGTACCTTTACAAAAAGCGTAGACAGAGAAACAAATAGACCAAGGGGTCGTGAAACCGCGATTGAGACAGAGATAGTTTGTCAATGTGTGTGTATAATGTTGCCATAGTAACTGCATTTCCCTGTTTCGGGGAAAAATATTATTAGGATTTAAAACAAAACGAAATGTTTTTTATTTATTTAAAATTACCAATATGACATACAGTAATAATTACATAATTATATACGTATGATATGTTTTAAATAAATGCAAATAAAAATTAAATATAGTTACTGTACAAATAATGACCGCGAAGAATGGTGGCAAGAACCAGCAGCATTTCTCCTTTGAACGCCCTCTGGGCGAAAAATTAACCAGCCCTTCTGTCACCAATAGAGGCAATAAGAAGGGGTGTAATATTTTTGATAAAAGTTTTTGCACTATTACTCACTAGATATTTAATATGTTGTGCTGTAACACCACACTAGCACAGCACAGGATATGTGGCACGTTGTAGGAGAGGCTAGTAGGCTGGCTCTGCCTCAGCTTAGGAACTCCACACGCCTTTCTACTTCTGAGGATAAAAAGCAGAATCAGTTTATAAATTGACAAAAAAAAACATTTGTTTGATAATAATCAGAATCAATTTAATACAACAAATCAAATCAAATCAATTTTTCAATAGTAAATTATGATGGTCCTAATTTAAGTAAATTATTTGTAAAATTAATAAACGTTAACAAAATCATGGCCACCAAGACGACCACACACTACAAGCAGCACCCGTTCTCGAGCATAACGCAATGTAATGAGATAATCATGTCAAAAAATAAAATGACACATATAAAATATTATTTAACTTGTCAGTAAGCTAAATACCATGAAAGAATATAATAATATTATCATTACCTATTAAGGAGTATACCTCATGCAATGAAAAAGGAGATAAAAAGGAGATTACATTATATAGTTTAGTGCATTTACATGTTTTAACATATTACGCAAATCAAAATATAATAATAATAAAAAAAAAAATATTTTAATAATTTCTTACAGCATTTGGTATCGCATCAGGATGCAGAAATGTTTTGTTTTTATTTTTTAGTAGCAATTTTTCTGGGAAATGATTGCTACATATTTTAGAATATATTCCGGGAGTCCAATCTTTTCTTCCAGTTGCTTCGATCCATTTTTTACGTAGGTCTGGATCGCTTGGAAAACTAACGATAAACTTAGCTATATTATTAATAAGTACTCACAGGTATTTTAGTCATTCTATCATGTCAGATGTGTAATACTTCAATCACAAATATTATTATATAATTCTTCGATCACCAATATAAAATAAATGTAAATTAAAATAAATAGTTAAATATAAATTAAAATAATATTTATATATATAGATAAAGAAGAATTATAGGCTTTTATTAGACTCCGTCTTTATTTGTTTACATTGTCGAGTCAATTTTTTTCATCGAAAATCGGGGTATTTTTTCGCTGACACTGGTAACATTTACCTGATAAACAATTATAGGTTATGAATGATAAAAACTCGACAAAACCTATTATTTTCAGGATTTTAAGACGATATAACCTTCCATCATGCTATAGCATACATAATTATCACTGGGAAACTATATTTAGAAACAAAAACGGTCGTACTTACGTGTGAAAAGACACACCGGCAACTTTCTTCTCACTATCACTTTTACATGAAATAACACTACAACGCATTGTTGTATAATCTTCGATGTGATGTACGGATAAGTTCTCTTTGTACTCACTGGGTTAGAATCGTTTTCTAACATGAAAATAAGCAAAAATTGAACAATAAACACAATTAACGCACCAACTGTCAAGTTTGTTTCGCAACTGACTTGCGAAACAAACACCAAAACTGGTTACGCGATAAGGGACAAAAGATTTGATAATTCTATCTCTGTTTAAACCATTTGTAACGTAATTTTCGTTCTCTTTCTTGTGTAAGTGAAAAGGAAAACGTCATTGCGTCTATTTGTTTCTCTGTCTACGACAAAAAGTTATCACACTTTTCATAGATTATAACAGAACATTTGAACACTTGTGTAAGTCAGATAAAACAGACTTTGTGAGATGCACGATACAATCAAAAATTCTAGGGAGTTGTAAAAGCTAAATAAAACATTTAAATAAGAATACAAATAAATAAGAAATTTTAAATGTTGTTTTTATAAATATTAAAAAAATGTTTTTCTACCAATAATTAACTTGTTAGCTATTAAAATGAAAATGTTCCCAAAGTGAACATTATATCAGTAGTGTCGTGTACATGAATTAAATATAAAAATAATGATATGTATACAAATGTATTTTGCAATTTTTACAATAACCTTAATTTTTGGCTGTGTTATTTTATACCTTAGCATATTTAATGAAAAAAAAAAACAAATTAAACTATCAATGTTTATGCCATATGGCAATATGGCCAGCTGGTTGGAAGTTTGAACTTTTGAGGCTTTGAACTCAAAAGCTAATATTATCTTTTAGTTGCTTCGAAATTTTCTTTCATATTGGAGAAAAGAAGGGCGGTGCGTTGTCCTAGGTTTCGGCCGGACTAGCGTATCGTCCGTCCTTTACATTCAGTATTTATAATAACAATACTAATACCCCATAAAAACGCCACGATGACCCGTAAGTTCCTTATAATTTGTCAACCTAAACATTGTAATGTTATGTGTGCTTTTAGGTTGTTATTATTCTTCAAATCAGAGAATTTAATTAATTTAATCATCTTAAAAACCTTGATACGCATTCAATAGAATGTTCTGGATGTTTATTGTGAAGATGTATGACATTTTGAATGAGTCAAAATGACGCTACATTACATAAATTGATCCTTCCCTTTGTTCCTAACAATTATGAATATGTAAATATTTATTACACACACACTTCTTAAACAATATTTAAATGTAATATAATTTATTATATTGTATATTAACTGTTGAATGACGACCTCCATTTTTTAATTTTAAGGTGGAAATCAGAGAGATTTAGCTCGTGCAAAGAACCAGAAGAAACAACAAGAAATGCAGAAAAAAAAGACAGCTAGCGAAAAGACTGGCATGTCTCTTCAAGAAAGAAAACACAGGTATCAGTGGCAACAAGTTTGACATTTCATAATTATTTAGTAGTAGTTTCCCTCCCAAAACAGTTCATATATTTCACAGTTATCAGGAAATCTTTACACTTAAACAGAAAAAGCGATGATTCTCTGCATCATTCTGCTAATTATTGAATACAATTATAATATCCTGGGACATTATTCACACACGGCCATCTGATTCCAAACTAAGCAGAGCTTTTACTATGGAAACCAGACAACTGATATACTACATATACTACTTTTCTTTTATAAATACATACTTATATAAATAATTACACACAGACTCATGACAAACAGACATTTTGTTTGTCCTGGGTGAAAATCAAACCCCCAACCTTCAGCGTGAATGGCAAGTATCTACAAACCATGCCAACCGACTCGCCACGCTCGCCAAGTCCATTATGCTTGCCTAATATAAAAATATTTTTTCTATTCATATATATTTTCCAGGGATGCCGAATTAATGAGAGAGAAACAAAGAAAAAAAGAAGAACAATCAGGAGTGAATCGAAAACAGGTTGTTAATTAATCATAAAATTCATTGACTGCTGAATATCATGAACAATAAGTTTGTTACAATTCAGTTCTTATGCTGGAAGATAAATAGTTGGAATTCTGATAAAGATTTGCATATAAAACAGCAAGTTCACCTGTTGCCTGATATATCCAGTTTATATATAGATTTTTTCTTTGTTGTTAAATGTTTGTGTAAGGTATATAAAATAAGATCTGGTTCTTTGATTGAATCATTATGATGAATAATAAAATACCAATGTAACTTCAAATATCTTTAGCATTTATGAGGTCTTAATTTGACTGAATAGAGTAATTGTATGTAAATTATTCAACTACCCAATTTTACAAAAAATAATAAATTCTATAAAGTCTAAATATTGTTTCAGTTAAATTAATTTGTTTAATGTAAGAAATTGCTGGTTATATTAAAAGAAAAATAATTTATTTGTTTTTCTATATTTAACTACTAATGGTGTGATTAAAGATCCTATTAACATAAACTGCCAGTCATCATCTTAGTAATTTAATATATTTGTTACTAATTATAAATATAATAATATTAGTATGTATTATTTCTTTAATTATAACAGAATGCTTGTCATGTTGTAAATGACGCTGGATTGTTTTCAATCACTTAATTTGCTAGAAAAATATCTTTTAATACTATTATATAAATGTAAATACAATAATTAATTAATAATTAAGTCATGAACGTCTTTGTTATTATTTGCTATCAATGAAAGTTGCAATTTTTCAGTAAATTGACAGAATTTTCATTATGCACACTTTTCGATCATTTATAGCCTCATTAGATCAATAATATATATACCAGGTGCTTAATAATAATCCTTACATAACAGTTTTAATATCATTTGAATATGTTTGATTAATAAATAAAAACATCTAATATTGTACGGGATGCATATGATGGATGCACACAAAACTAAATTGTTAAATATATAATTTTTAAGTTGTTTAAAAGTAACATGTAAAAATAATTTAAGTAATTTTAATGAGGTTATGAGTAAAATACTGTATTTTGGGTGTAAAATAACAGGTTTTATTAATATCACATTAAATATTACAAACAAAATATAAATTGAGATGTATCCCCAGTTACGAAATTTAGAACTAAACAGTAACAATATTCACCTTTTTTAGAATTGTCACAATTACATGTTTCTGGAAGATCATACAATTTAAAAAAATAACAAAATCATCATCATTTTTCAATCACACTTTACTAAAATCATTTGGCTATAATAATAACATTGCAAAACATTGTAACTAAATAATATTGCAAAACTCATAGAGAATATACACATTGTAACATACGGTCATACTGGACCCTCATCACATAAATACTGTCATGCTTACAACATATACAATGACTTTTTGGTTTACTATCTAGATATTCAATTTATAGCTATGATAATTATAATTACGATCATATGGTCATATGAATAATTATAAAATCATATTTTCATGTTTAAATAAAATGAATTAATTTTTTGTCATACTATTGTTAATTTTAATTGTGATACATTTCAAATAACATACTTTGCATATTGCAACTTGAAAAAGCAATCAATCAAAAACAATACATTCTGAATACTTAGTATTAAACAAATATGCTCTGGATCTTAAAGCTAATATCTTAGATATCTGTCACATGTTACACATTACAAGTTCTTTTATAAATTACGAGCAATGTGAAAAGTGTAACTTAAACAACAGGTAACAATAATAAGCTCTAAATCAATTGGGGGTACCAGCCCGGTCAAAAGATAAAAAATTATTACAATTTTAAAAATAATATTGACTTAATTTTAAATAATAATAGAGGTAGAAAATATGTTTGTTCTTAATATAACTCAATATAGAAACAGCAACAGACAGCTTTATATATCTTTATATATAAAACAATCTAATGGCAGTATTTGTAATACAGAAAAAAGTATGGTAAATGATTACATTACATTTCCATTTACAAGAGCTTTCTTTTCAAATTCTTCTCTCTGCCGATAGAGTTCTTTAGCCAGGTCTTGAATAAAAGGATGGTCAAACTTTCCATAAGTTGCTTTAAAAAATTCTTCCAATTTCTTAGGTGCATTCTCTCTCTTCTCATATTCATAAGCTTGAAGGATCATATCATATCGATCTAAATCTTTTGTAAATTTAGCCTCAGGCGAGCTTTGATTCTCATATTCCTGTTAGAAAGATATATAGAATACATTTAAAATGCATAATATAATACAGCAATGGGGCCATATCTGTATAACATTTTTCTAAAAGATTAAATAAGTGATTTTTTTTATTTAAGATTAGCATTTAAGAATACCACCATGGTTTCGCCAGTGTGGAATACACTTTCTGACAAAAATCCTTCAAAATCTGTTATTTATGTATGTTATATAATGCTTATTTGAATTATGCAATATACAAAATATTTAAATTATTGAGTAGGCGGTAAGGCAAAGTAAGTAGTAAGCGGTAAAGCAAAATAAAAAAATGTTGAATAATCAATGTTTGTTACAGAAGAAAGAAAAGAAAAAAAAAGTTGTCGATAATTTTAACATACCTTGACATTGCTGTAATTTAATTATACTAACCTATTAGTAATTCCATTAAGACTAAGTTCTACTTTTACTTAAGATTCTATTTCAACTCGTCCATTGTTTTTATTTTCGAATATAAATAGAAATGTTACTTCAATGGACTTCTAATACATTGCCGCTCATTAAGTAATATATAATTTAGTTTAAATCACACCTCAAGATATTTTTTCTATGACTTACCTTATAAAGTTCATACATTCTGTCACCAGCTATACCTGTGAGCTCAGCAATAGTTTTCATTGCTTCATCCTCTCTCTTGTGCTTCTCTTCTGGAGATATTCCACAATGTGGTGTTATATCTCCCACAATACATTCAGCCAGATCATGTACTAAAGCTTTTAAAAAGAAACAAGATTCAAAAGATATAAATATAGTGTAAGTAATTTAAAATAGATGTAAAAAGGAAAATTAATTTCGCTTACCAATTTGTAAACATTTAAATCTGTCTAGTTTGGTTGGATTGTTTTCTTCGGTAAGTAAGAATGTCATTAAACCCATGCGGTACATATGACCCGCTATGGATTCGCAGTTGTTTATGTCGCATAATACCCAACCTGTTCTTTTCTCGTGCTAGAATTTTAAGTTTTCGAATTAGTACAACACGATTTGACTTTTACGTGATTTTTTATATAAAATGTATGAGTTTACCTTTAGACGGCCTACTAACTCCAAAAACTCAAGAATTTTTTTATTTTCAACTAATGCCATTTTGGTCTCTGGATCTGGATACAAATTAGAATTTGGAATTGGAAGATTGTCTTTATAATTTAGCAATATGTAAATTGTGATATTCTATTAATGACAAATTGTCACACGTTTGAAGACGCCAAAGGGATACTTCAAAGTCAAACAAATGACAGATAAGGATAAATGATAATTATTTTATCTAAATTTAAATAAAACAAGATTATGAATAACAGCTGTATAACAAAAAATGAAAATAAATCATTCGTCGTATTCGTAAAGCAGTGATTATACTCTCTTTAGTTACTAGTCAGTCATCTCATTAGTCAAGAAAGGCTACGATATATACACGTCACTACGTCACTGGTAATAGTCCAGGGTTGTCAACAATATTTTGGTGCTTATTCTTATGCTATAAGATTTTCTAGAAAAAAATGTAAAATATAATATTTCTAGTTCTTTGTTTTGTTTTGTTTCTTACTTAAAATAAAGTGAAGTTAACGAAAAAAGGTTAAACAGCCTTATCGCTGGCAAAGTTTTTTTAAAGAATACTATCACCACCATTTTGCACGCAACTAATAACGTTCGTATATTTCCAGTCCAGTCATATGCAAGTTATTATCAGTATTATACTGGGAAGACAACAGACCATGAGATCGAAATAGCTACAAAAAAAAAATGTATACACAGTAGAGATATATATTTTAAGGCAGCCATATCAGCTTATCACCGTCCACTGCTGGACGAAAGCCTCCCCTATAGAACGCCAACCATCCCGATCTTGGGCAGCCCGCATCCATCCCGTACCTGTCACCTTTTTCAAATCGTCGGTCCACCTAGCCGCAGGGCGTTCTACACTATATTTGCCTAAGCCTGGGCTCCACTCTAACACGTGTCGGCTCCATCGGCCATCAATGCGACTGGAGACATGACCAGCCTACTTTCTTTTTTTTTATTTTTGCCGGGAGGGCAAATGAGTACTCCACCTGATGTTAAGTGGTAGTAGAGTCCAAACGCGACAACATTCAGTACAGACGGGAAGAAGATTCTGCACTAGCCGCCCTCGACTTGCCGGCCTGCAAGATGCCTCTTCACGCCTAATTTGAAGGAACCCGGGTCGTAAGAGGAGGGGAACACGTGAGCTGGTAAGGAATTCCATTTTTTGGAAGTGCGACAAAGAAAGGAGTTGCTAAATTTCTTTATGCGTGATGGAATTGATGTCACAGTTAGTCGGTGACATCGAGAGCTAGCACGCGTAGACTTGTGAAAGAAGGGAGAAGCAGGAATTAGGGAGAATAATTCCTCGGAGCACTCGCCGTGATACAGTCGATAGAAAGCGCTCAGCGCTGCTATCTCTCGACGCAATTGTAAAGGCTCCAGGGTGTTTGTGGCCTTTACGTCGCCAATAATGCGGACCGCGCGTCGCTGCAACCGATCCAAGGTCTCAAGTAGGTACTTAGCGGAGCCATTCCAAAGGTGCGAGCAATATTCAACGCAGGACCGTACCTGTGTTTTGTACAACAGGCACAGTTGTTGTGGCGTGAAAAAACGCCGCACCTTGTTCAGAACTCCGAGTTTCCGTGAAGCTGTTTTTATAACAGCCTCGATGTAATCCCTTGGACTAAGGTTGCAGCGAACGTCCATCCCCAGCATGGCGATTTTGCTTTGTATCAACAGTGGAGTGCCACAGAGGGAGGGAAGAGGGGAAAATGGTGACTTTTTCGCTGTGAGAGCGAATATCTGTGTTTTCTTGGCATTAAACTCAACAAGATTATCTGAGCCCCATTTGGCGATAAGCTCTAACGTCCTATTGAGTTCAATGACAAGATCCTCTCGCCTCTCCTTAATTTCCGCTCCCTCAGCCACTGCGCGTCCGTGGTATCCACCATGCACTGTACTATCGTCTGAATAGCAATGAATGTTCTCGAGAGAGAGCATATCATTGATATTCAAAAGAAAGAGAGTGGGAGATAGCACTGATCTCTGGGGAACCCCAGCATTCACTTCATAGAATTGTGAAGTGCAACCATCAACTAAAACACGAAGGCTGCGCTTGTGTAGGAAGCTGGCAATCCAGGTGCAAAGCTGAGCAGGCAGACCATATGCCGGCAGCTTGGAGAAAAGACTTCTGTGCCAGACCCTGTCGAAAGCCTTGGAGATATCGAGGCTGACATTCCCCATGCTTGTCGATAGCTTCACCCCAGAGGTGTGTTACGTACGTTAGAAGATCACCTGTAGACCGTTTTGGTCGAAACTCGTACTGACGATCATTAATTAGACAGTGATCCTCTAGGTAATGGATCAGTTGGTTGTTCAGAATCCGTTCTATCACCTTACAAAGTACTGAGGTGATAGCTATTGGCCGATAATTTGCCGGGTCAGACCGATCCCCTTTTTTGGAAACCGCTTGCACATTAGCTCTTCTCCAAGCCTTCGGCACACATCCAGAAGAGAGAGAAAGTTGGAACAGGCGCGTTAACACAGGAGACAGCTCCGCCGCGCACTTCTTCAGTATTATGGCTGGTAAACCATCGTACATCAAGTGATTGCAGCTTCGCACGCACATCACGTTGCCTTGCCACGATAGGGATGGGCAAAGTGTGGAGGCGTGTTTCCCCAAGTGGTTGCCAAAAGAGAAAATACACTGACCCGCCGGACGGAAGGGCCCTCGAACCCCCCCGGAAGTGGCCGCCGGGTCCCCACCTCCCGGTCTCCAACCGGGACGACAGTCCACCCCGAGATTATGCGTGGCCTGGTGGGGCAGCCTCGCGTGCTGGTTAGGCACGCTCGGGCCCCTGTACTATGCCACGGGCTGCCAGCGGAATAGCCGTTTCTTCGGGTCTCCCTGTCCGGCAGGGCAATACAGTTTCCCCCGGTATTGGTTCAGCAGCCGCCTCCACTGGACCAACACCCATCGCGGCAATGCTCGCTCGGGCACTGGCTGTACGCTGGTTGACCTCGAAACGCGGCTGCAAGCCACTTCACAAGATTTTCACCATGCGTACGGTGGTAACAAGCCAGGCGGATGTTTATCATCCTACCACCAGATGAGCAGATGGTCGCTCAGATATCCCTTAGTCACCTCTTACGACACCCATCGGAAAGATAGGGGCAGTGAAATGTATTCTTTCTCCGTCACTGCACGGTTAACTTTCACGGTTCACTTCAGCGTGCTAATTCTACGCGCGATGTCGGTGACTTTAGTTCTTTGGCGAATGTCTCCATTTCGGATTCTATCTGCCAGAGAAATCCCAAGCATCGTACGCTCCATAACTCGCTGAGCGACCTTAAACTTGTGAACCAGTCTTACAGTGAGTATCCACGTTTCGGCGTCGAAAGTCATAACAGGCAGGACGCACTGGTTCTATACCCTGGTCTTAAGTGACTGTAGGATCGACGATTCAAAGATATAACGCAACGTCCCGAATGCTGCCCAGCCCAAACGTATTCTTCATTTGGCCTCCTTCTCAAAGTTGTGCCGGCCAAGTTGTATAGTTTGGCCCAGGTAGATGTATTCCTGCACAACCTCGAGTGGAGTGCCACTTACGACAACCGGTCTCGGGGATATATGATGTTTGATCATAATTTTTATTATTTCTAAGTTCATCCCCAGACCCACTTGTCTTGAAGAATCGCTCAGGCTGTTTAGCGTCTCCTCCAAATCTTGCAGAGTTTCCGTCATGATGACAATATCGTCGGCAAATTAGCGTTCCAATGCGTCTTGAAGACGTCCTCCAATGCATTGGTAAAAGGTTTCGGGGAGATTACATCCCCCTGTCTTACCCCGCGATGCAATTGAATTGGTCTTGTGCTCTGATCTTGTACTTGGACGGTCATGGTTGCGGCTTCGCATAAGCACTTTAACACCTGGACATACCGAAAGTCCATTAGGCATCTCTGCATGGATTCCAGAATAGCCTAGGTCTCGATGGTATCGAAGGCTTTTTCGTAGTCCACAAACGCTAGGCATAGAAGCTGATTTTACTTGTTCTTCTGTATTATTTGCTTAAATGTGTGTATGTGATCTTCGGTACTGAAGTCTTTTCGAAACCCAGCCAGTTCAAAGGGCTGGAAGTCATCGAATTTTTGGGCGAGACGATTCGTGATTACCCTCGAAAACAAGTTATATACATGACTTAAAAGTGAAATGGGGTGGTAGTTTTTCAAAAGAGCATTATCACCCTTCTTAAAAAACAGCACCACAACACCTCTGCTCCATGCCTTCGGTGTAGTACCAGCTCTCTCAGTACTGGTGTTCCTCCCGCTTTAAGTAGTTCTGTGGTAATTCCGTCGTCCCCTGGAGCCTTGTTATTTCCAAGTTGTTTGAGAGCAGTCCTAATCTAGTCCAAGTCGATGTCGGGAAGCTCGTCAGATACATGGTGTGTCAGTCTGGCTCTTGGGTCATCTGAGCTGTGGGACTCAGGTGGAGGTACTTGTGATGAGTGTAGATTGCCATAGAACTTTTTGACTTTAGCTAGACTCTTTGGTTTTGAGGTGACGGTTGTGTCTTGTGTCATAAAAATTAAATGTTTCTCAATGTAATTTCTTAAGGGTTGAAAGTTGGTATCAAAGTACCGTAATTTTTGAAGTTGGTCTCGTGTAAATTTTGTTTTTAGTTCTTCTCATTATATAACATTTATAGAATAAAGTTTTTAAAAATTTCAAACTTACACGTGGCTATATACTAGTACGTCTTTAAAAATAGTATTCAGGGTTTATATGGAAGTTTTTAAGGTAAGGTCAAAGGTAAAGGTAAGACCAAAAATTGTTTACTTTTTTTTAGATGTTTGCTATTTTATCACACAATATGATCAAGGATCTAATGAAATTTAAAATGAAAATGGGCTGTACATTGTGGCATAGAACATAGGATATTTTTTTTTAATTTACGTCTAATTAAGCGTCTAAAAAACATTATATCTTATTTTACGCCTGTCGAACCAACGGGTAACAGCTAGGGGAGACCGGGGACGAAAGAACATACTATAGATTAGACCATAAATATATCCAATAATATTATAAGTAGGTAATGTATATTTGTAGAGTATAAGCAAGAGTTTGATATCATCACATCACATGTTCTACCGCCAAAAATAAATACTTAGTATTGTTGTGTTCCGGTTTAAAGGGTTAGTGAACCCGTGTTACTACAGGCACAAAGGACATAGTATCCTATTTCCCTAGGTTGGTTGCCTATCGACGATGTAAGTGACGGGTAATATTCTAACAACGCTAATGTCTGTGGGTGATGGTGACCACTTACCATTTGGCGGCCCAATTGTCAGTCCACCTACATATTTTATAAAAAAAAGAGCGAAAAATACGGTCGAAGTAAAAGTACAATGTGTTACTTTTGTACCATATCCAATGCAGGTATCATATAAATATCACATGGTAAATCTTTATCTTAACCGTATTAAGTCTAAATGGGAAGGTGGTCACGCACACGCATACACGTAAAAAAATATCAAAAGTACCTAATTATAAAAATGTGCAATGGGTATCTATTTAAAGAGTTTAATTTCGATTCCAGTGCAGTCTATTATATTATTAAGCAGATGTTTCTATGATTTGCGTGAAATTATACTCATTATATATTTCTTGGAATGCATTTCACTGATTAGAACGTGATTGCTATTTTAATGAAAAATGTTGGTGTTAGTTTTTATTTATTTTATATTCAATGGTTGGTAAGACATTTGATTTTATAAATTTTGTATTCGTTTGTTGTGTGACATATCTATTATGCCTGCAGTACAGTAACAGCCTTTTAATGTCCCACTGCTGGGCTTTTCTACTTTTTGAGGAGAATGTTGGGAGCCTATTTCACCACGCTGCTCCCATTCGGATTGGTGGAATACTCATGTGGCAGAATTTCAGTGAAATTAGACACATGTAGTTTTCCTCACGATGTCTTCCTACACTGTCAAGCTCGAAATGAATTATAAATACAAATTAAGTGCATGAAAATTCAATTGTGCTTGCTTGCGAGTTTGTACCCAGGTTGATCGGTTAAGATTGACGAGTTATACCACTGTCATTGGGCCATTTTGGATTTTCATACCTTTAGTGCTATTCTATATGAACAAAGTCGAAACTCACCCAGAACACGATCGTGAAATGTCAGAGAGTGATTTGTGACATTGGCTATAATAATTATAATATTTAAAGAAAAAACGCATCAAAATAGCGTATCACCATGTATGTATAAGATACGACGAGATAAGAAATGAATTCTTACATAATATCACTACTATTGCTATCAATTTAAATAAAATAAAACGATAATGTTAATAAATATTTTAAAATTATATACAGTTGGAAAATATAAGTCTATTTTTTTTGTTATATACAAGTCAGTATGAAAAACAGCTTACCATACGATATATTATAGTCGGAAGTATTTTTTTTAACTTAAATGATGCGTGTACTAGTGTTCATTTTAATAGAAATGAGAATAATATTTAAACAAAAAACTTTCAAAGATTTTATCAAAACTAAAAATACAATTTAGAGATCAAAATATTTGTTCAATATACGATTACCATCACTTATTGTTTATTAATTGTCAAAAATCTACCGTCAGTCTGTAAAGATAAAAAATATAATTAGCGGGATTGTATTGTTTTTCATCACCATTTTGTTTGCAATAATTAACGAAGTTATAAATACTTACTACTCGCTCAGTTTATGTTAGAAACGTTCGAACAAAAAAACGAAATTCGGTGTATAACCAGACGAGAAAATGGTATTAAGCTGTTTTGTCTTTCTAATATAACACAGTAGTTAGGATAAACATTAACTTTAAAACTTCGAAGTTCGAGAAAAAATATATGAAAGCAATAAAATTGAATGTTCGAGTGTATATAGTCAAAAACGTAGTTTCAAGTTATGCGAAATCTTTCACATTATAAATAATGGGAACATTTGATTAATATGATCAATGGTAGAGACACGAGTGCGTTCTATGAATCCTAATGTTCCTCAATATACCGCTATACAAATTTAAATTCTATCTTTGCTTCGCACTGTCAGTGAAAATGTTGGAGTACTCGCCGTCGGTCTACCAATTAGATTTAGCTTCAAAATGAACGTTACAACCCGTTTAAAATTTCGTTCAAAAATTTTCGTTCAATGCTTGAAAAGTTTATTTTGCCTTTTGTGACAAATGTTTGTGATTCAAGAACGTTGCTGGAATGATTCGTTTGTTGTTCCTTATTTGTACAGGTCTGTGTTTTTTTTTATTATATTTAATAAAAATCAAAACGGCTTATATTAATAAAAAGTCGCTTAAAATTAATTCCCTAATTTAACAATGATTATAAATTATTAACCATATGATTTTTTTAAATTTTTTTTTTGAGCTATTCTGTAAGAACAAACTCGAAACTCACCTCATAATACGATCATAAAATATATTTAATTAATTTGCTACAATGACTATAATAATTATATATATATACTTGAAGGCTACACATATTAAAATAGCTTAGAGTATCACCGTTGGTCTCGATCATTTCATATTTGAGATAATGAATTGAGTTCTCGCAGAATGGAACAGATATACTGTTTTTGGTTTTATGTTATTGGTGGTATCTGATGTTTATTATTATAAATAAATACAATAACACAAATTGATGTAAAAAGGCAAGTGTATTAATGCCTCTAATTTAGACTAATATTTAGAAACAAATAACTCCTGCCTCGACCGTGTAAAGTTAATCACATTTCACGCGTAGATTTTGGCTTGGACAGTGTGTGGACCAACTATTTACTTATACGTTATAAAGAAAAACTATTAAAGGGAAATAAGAATAATAATCATTTATTCTCAGACAACAAAAGTCCATACAATTGAGATACAGCAAAAAATTACAAATTTCTTACTATATTATAGTTAGTAACAAGAACTAAGAATTAAGTTAGACTATATAATTAAACTGTTTCTGATTGTTGTCGCGATGTACGGCACACTAGTACTTAACAATGGGATTTTTAGGGCACTTAGAGCATAAGTAAAATAAGCATAAGGAAAGTATAAAAAAAATATATTAAAATACAATGCATTTAAAACTACTAGCAAGTTAACACAAGATGTCTACGTGTTACTGGGTACTCCACTCATTCACCAAGAAAAACTGGTGTTAATCAACAAAAAGTTAAAAAATAGCAACAGTGTGAGATTTACAGGAATTAAAAAATATATAATTTTATTACACATAATTATCTGAATGACCCATTTTAGCGGCCAAACACCATCCTGCCGAATTATTTAAAATTTAAAACCACTGAATTATCATGTGCTTAATTTGTGTTTATAATTCAACTCGTCCTTTACGGCGAAGAAAAACATCGTGAGGAAACTTGCATGTGTTTAATTTGACTGAAATTCTGTCACATGTTTATTCCACCAACTAACTCTCTTCAAACCTTCTCCTCAAAAAGGGAGAGGAGGCCTTGGCCCAGCAGTGGAACATTGACAGGCTGTTACCATACCAAACAAGTACACTTATTTAAATGTATAAGTAAAATGTGATGAAAATTAATAAAAAATAATCACTAGGTCTGGTTTCATCAATATATACTTTCAAAAATGTCTTCATATTATATAGTAGAGTATATAAAATATATCTATATTTGCAGACAGATAATACGCTACAATATTATAATATTTATTCACATCATTCATTAAACATATAAGAAACACACTTTGTAAAGGGTTTGATTGCAAATTAGTTGATGTAAGTTAAAGTAACTTTCATACACTTTCCAAATTAGTGAAACTAAGTAAGTATTTTATGGACACGTGCATCATCAGTGAATGTTAATTTGCAGATACAAATCTTTGACTGTCGTTTCCGACGTGAGTTCCTAATTTTGACAATGTGTCGCACATAAATTAATTTATGATTTGTCATTTAAATATGCATTACACGATTGTCGCTTTGACTTACGTTACTTACTAGCAACGAAGTTGCAATTCCTGACGTTCTGGGTTCGAATTCCAAGACGGATCAATAAACGGTTTTGAGTTTCTTTTTTCAACAATATTTTATCCCAACATTGGCATCCCCGACTTTGGAAAATGGCAGTGTTAACACTGATGTGCTGCAGAAATTGGGAAGCACGTAAACCCACTGCAGAACATGATCGTGAAATGTCAAACAGAGACTTTTAATTTAATAATTATTTGAATTAAAGAAAACACGCAGCGTATGGCTACTTTTCGGCTTTCGACATTTCACGTGTTGAATACGAAGTAAGTTCTTACAGAATAGCACTGCATAATTCCGTGAATAGAAAATAAATGGTATTGAAATAATATTGTATTTCATGATTAACAAAAACATACGCTACATTGATTGTAATAATTATTCATATTATATATACGGAGGATATACATATCAAAATATTAGAATATTATTATATTAGACGGCATGTTTTTTTTATTAATTTATAATGTATCGTTTGTTTTTATTTTAGTTTTCTCTTATAATATTATTTTATATATGTTTATTAAAATTATTAATAAAATAATTTAGTAAGAAAGTATATATACAAAACACATTGTTATTATTTTATAGTCAACCTATGTATTTTTTTTATTATTAATAATAATTTGTGTTTATACGATACAGTAAAGCCGTGGTCAATGTGAACATAGCGAATGCTTAACTGTTTTACGAAGTAGGTACTTTGACTGATAAGTAATGTTAAACATAGAAAACACTAATGTTCCGACAGTTAAACTTAGGGAATTCCATTCGAAAGTTCGCGTGTTTAAAGCTGATCGAGCTTCGTTGTTGGATGTGTTTTATTTAATTTTCCATTTAGTAAGCATGAAGACTTTCGCAGAATACTTAAGTATTGTGGTGTTAAACACTTCTCAAGTTATATATGTAATATTAAACCAAGTTAACTGGTGATGGCGAGTGATCTAAAAGAGTGACGTCTTTGATCTTATCGTTCGTGAGGGTTCGACAAGAAATGGTTTAATGATTTTAACAGTGATTTGACTTCAGTTTGGTTGGTATATTTAATAAATGATTCGTTCTGCTTACAAATAGTAGAAATGCCTAATAATGACATTTTTCATTGAGACAATAGTTAAAAAGATATGACAAATAGTTGTCATATCATTTATTTCTTTTCACCTTTAGTAACGTAAGTTGTAACAGGTAGAAATGGAATATTAATGTGATTAGCAAGGACTGTTATATAAACTTATAAAAGATGAGCTGATGCTAATGCTGTAAAAGTAATTACGGTAACTTGTTATCGAACATGTCGATATTACGACGTGTCACACGATTACCGTTTATCAACGCTGATTGACGTGTCTGGCATCAACAGCATACATTGAGTTTACATAGTTGATTGGTATTGTCAATCATTTTGGACTCTTTTGCGTCTTAATTACTTTAACTGTTCCAAATATTTATCTTATGAATAACTATTGTGAATAAATTCAGCCCATTCTCCCACAAATACTGAATAAAAAAAGCTAAGTTACTTCGTTTTAAAACATGAATTAAATAAAAATTTGTTCTTTTTTTTCTCAAATATAAATATAAATATGTTCACATCCTTTTAGTATATATTTTTTTTAATTTATTTTTATTCACCCACATGTTTATATTTTTTGGAAACATATCATTCTCAATTTTAGAATTATTGATACAAAAAACTTTTCATTAGAATAATTTAACTTACCTACTAATCGAAAGATATTTGTTTTCAGTACTAGCAGTGAAAGCAATAAAATGGGAGGCCCCGACGCCTTATGATCCAGTGTGGTTGGCCAGCGTTCAAAGCCATGCGCCAGTGCCACCACTAAGTGAGACACGATTGTCGTGCTGCTTTGGTGAAAGCGATGTTGAATTCAGACTATTTACAAGGTAATCCTAAGTTTTTTTTTTAAATAAAATGTAGGAACGCTGATGCGAAAATTGATATCTCCGTACTTCTTACTCTGTCAATGCAACTCACCATGGGGTCTAAGATGTTGAAATAAAGTTATATTATATCGTGCATACGATGACGCCCTTCAAATAGGAACACAGCTATATAGATGGTGCTGGTCCAGGTGACCGTAGTAATATTTCTTGCAGTGTCGATGTGCTCAAGCTCCTATGGGTGGTGGTGATAACTAACCATCAGGTGGCCCATTTGCCAGTCCGCATCACATACATATTAAATATAATTAAAATAAGAATAGAATGAAACATTACTAATATGTTTTTTATATATAATAAATATCAAATGACTGATAAATGAATGACAGTAATTATTATTCTTAGTTAGAAATGTTGAAACTACAACTATAAAATAACAGCAACTTTGTAAATTGGTGCAGAGTCAACTTTTCTCAACAAAATAGTACAAAGGTTTTACAGACCTGTTATTTTGCGATTTTTTTATGGAAGTAACACAGACATTGATCTAATTGATCATATAATCACTATCACTTAAGAAGATATATTAACATTATAATCGATACGTATTAAAAAGCTACATAGTATGATTGTTTGCTTAATGCGTAAAAGTCGAGAACTACTCCGATTTGAATTAGTCTTTTGCTTTTTTGGAGAATGGTTACAGATTACATATCATCATGTTTCCAATTACGGGAGAGGAGCAATACTGCTTAACGTAGGTGAAACCACATGAAGCAGTTCCTAATATATTTGTATTATATTTTACACGGGTGCTTGTCTCCAAAATTAAGCCATTATATAGAATCGAGAATTTTGGTTCCAAAAGTATGTCAGTGTCGTAAAGAATTAATGTTAACTAGCCAAGTCACTGTAGTAGTGACTTCAATTCGAATCAGGGGGTCACATAGTCGAGGTCCAGTCAGGACAAGATCCTAATGGATTACAGTAATAAATTAAAAATAAATACAATTTAATCTTTTCACTTGAATTAGTGTATAATGTATAGTTTTTAGTTAACACTTTCCGGGGCAGTGAATGCATATATATGTTATAGCAATTAGCTATTTTGTGTAATATACTGTTCCTGAAGGTGTGAATTTTGATAATTAAAATACAGTTATAACTTTTATCTATTCTCTAATGTATATATTGCAGACGGAACCCCTTCATGTACCAAGTTCTCAAAACTAACGATTCGTTCAATCTGCACAGCTCAAACTTTAACTTCAATAACAAGGTGAAAGTTTTAGCTCACGGCTGGCTCAACCACGGGGACGGACCTATGCCAGAATCCATTAAAGAAGGTACTGTCAACTTTTAAATGTATTATGCACTTTCCTTGACTTTTGTTTCATCTGATATAATTTAAACAAGTACATGCTCGGTTCACTTGGTAGAAGTGAATTACATATGTTTATGTCAATAACTAGCTGGAATCAAATGTTACTCGTTACGTTTTACTAAATTCAATATTTAAATTTTCCTCTTGTTGAGTATAAAAAAGTTTTGCTACAAAAAATGTCTCATCATATATATTTTTTCATTCAATCATTCAATTCAGATTAAGATTTTCTGGATGGGTTTTGCTCATCTTGTTGGCGTGCACTCGCTCATTTTATTTATACTACCGCCAATGTCACCAGACGTCAATAATGTCTGCGTTGTCGTATTTTTGAAGAGTGAACAAACCGCACTGCTTTAACAAACGCATAAGACATATAACATCTCAAATTCATTGGTTGTCAGACGTTGGTTGACAGCGGTGTTGAGAGTGGTTTATACATACTTCACAACGCGGTGACAATGTTTTCTACATATAAGAAGGCAAAACAAAATAGCTTAGTACCTTTTTCTCCTCTTTTTGTCAACTGTTTTATTTCTCTGTTGAATTTTGACCACATTTTGAAAACCAATTGTCATCAAGTACACATAAATGTCAATTTAAACTCGCGAAAACTTAACACGAGTTACTGTAACCGAAATCAAGGATATTGTTGGTGTGTGGAAACGATATTGCGAGCAACTATTTACAGATGACAATATAGGATTATCGTGCAAGTTTTTCTCACAGACTGCATATAATACCATGGAACCAGCTATACTGAAAAGTGAAGTTCGAGCCGCAATCGATCACCTGAAGAGGAATAAAGCTGTAGGAACTGACGGAATCCCAATAGAAATCTTCAAAGCAATGGGTGAATACGGAGTTGATATGCTATACACTATCTGTAATCGTCGAGCAGATTTTAATTCTTCGACAGGTAATCGAAAAGTATAGAGAGTTTAACAGCCCGCTCTATATCTGCTTCGTCGACTTTCGCAACACCGTGAAATGGCAAAAGTTATGGGATGTACTCATACAAATGGGAGTACCTAACCACCAGTTCGTCTAATTTGCCGACTATACGAGGACGGGACTACGACTGTTCGAATAGACGACATTGACTCAAAAAGCTTTCAGACACATGCTGGTGTTCGGCAAGGGTGCATACTCTCTCCAGTCCTATTCAACATATATACGGAGTATATTATGAGAATCTTTTTGGAGCAAGGGGACAAGGGGGTTTCAGTAGGAGGTCGTAAGATATCCAATTTAAGATACGCCGATGACACTACTCTTCTCGCTCAAACAAAAGAAGACATGGAACACTTGTTGACACGCCTGGAGACAATAAGCCTCTCCTTCGGACTTGCGATCAATAGAGTCAAAACCAAGATGATGATCGTGGACCGTGTTGAACTGAATCGCCCAGATATATCTATGATTGGCAACTGTGAAGTAGTCCAAAGCTACGTGTACCTCGGCTCCACAATCACGAACATGGGTGGATGTAAGGACGAGATTCGAAGGAGATGTGCTATCACAAGGTCTGCTGTTGATAAGCTAAAAAAAGTCTGGTGCAACCGCAATATAACAAAAGCCACCAAAGTCCGCCTAATGAGAAGCCTAGTCTTCCCTATATTTCTTTACGGCGCAGAAACATGGACGGTTCGACAGAAAGACCGACGCAAAATTGACGCACTCGAAATGTGGTGTTGGCGGCGACTGCTGCGGATCCCTTCGACAGCATATCGGACTAACATCTCGATCTTGGAGGAACTAAAAATCAAAAAAAGACTATCGTCGACTGTGCAAACACTAATTCTCAATACTTCGGACACATTGTTCGAAATGAACACTCCATGGAACGACTCGTTGTCCAAGGGCAAGTGGAAGGCAAGCGGTCGCGCGGTCGAGTACCCAAGCGTTGGACAGACATTATAAAAGCTACAACACAGACCTCCATAGTCCAATGTTTTAGAGATGCTGAAGACCGCATCAAATGGAGACACATAGCGGGGGCTACATTAGCCAAAAACGATGCGTCATCGTCAACCACGACCACTCTGTCAAGAGCGAACGACTGATGCGACACATAAATGCTCAACTTATTTTCTAAAATAAAATAATTAAAACATTTCATAAATTTGAACGATAATAAATTTCGAACAAACCATTTTACTTCATAATTATCCTCTTAAAGTATTTTCAATGCTCGTCTCATTTATTCATCTATTGTACGTTCAATGCTATACTTTGAAAACACAATGAATAATGTTGGATTCTTTGTTGGTACATATTTAATAATAATTGAACTCAAATACTATTACTATAGCAACTGGAAACGATTATTTCAAATTGTACCTATTCTCGATATATGGGGATAGTTAATAAGCCAATTACCAAAGCCCATGCTAGTCTATACCAATATTATAAATACGAAAGTCTGTCTATTTGTCACATTTTTACGACTAAACCACACAACCGATTTTGATGAAATTTGGTATGTAGCAACCTTTAACCCCAAGGAAGGACAGAGATTTTTTTATACTTAAAAGCTCCTCCCACTCACACGCACACACGCAGGCGAAGTCGCAGCCGAAAACTACTTTATAATTTACTTAACGACATTGGGGTCAATAAAATACACGAATGAAAACAAAGATTTAATACGCTCTTTATAAATATACAAATAAATAAAGTTGAAGAATCTGTCTGTGAAATTTGAAAAGGCAGTTTTTTCAAGTCAATACGGCTACTTGCAAATTACAATAACAAACTATATAAAAAACATCACACGGTTATGTTTTTTATATAGTTTGTTATTGTAATTTGTATATACAATACACACACACACACATATATGATATATATATATATATAAATGAATGTTTGTTTCGCAATTAAACATGTAGCTTGTTACTTAAACTGAGTAGGTTACTATTTTGACCTTATTTCGTATCGAGTTAAAAAATACAGCATGTTTCGTAGATTACTTAATGTAAACTCGATACACATTTCACTCTGAAACCGGAGCTGTTTCAGGAAACAGAACTAAGCGACGGAAGGTCGCAAAGTGCTGTACCGTCGGTCGGCTTTTATATCTTTAATGTAAATTGCTTCTCGTCATTACGATCTTTACAGCGTTGGTCTATGTAATTTACGAATAAAAATAAGAGTAATTTTACTGCAAGTTTAATTGGATAAAAAATTACATAGTGAAGAAAAAAAAATATTTTTACTGTAACGGAGAAATAAGAGCCGAAGTGATGCCTAATACCTGCCCCCCACCCTCACACGAGGGCGTAGCCGTTGATGGAAACTACTTTTTGTGTATAATTCAAAATCAAAATTAAAGTGATTTATTCAATATTGAAGCATTACACTTGCTTATTAATAGTTATATCAGAAACTACCACCGGTTCGGAAAAGAGACACCCAGCCCTGAGAAGAACCGGCGAAAGAAACTCATGTGGAAACCTGCATGACGGATGAACGCATTGTAACAGCGTGATAGAATGAACTCGAAATCATTTCCTCAGAAGTGGAAATTTGACAAGCTGTTCCTTTTTTTGAATACTGAACCCCGAGTTTAAATTTATTCCATAGCACCAAGCCTAGGTTGGTGATTAATAATGCAACATTACTAGCCTGTTAATGTCCCATTGCTAGGCTAAGGCCTCCTCTCCCTTTTTTTTTGAGGAGAAGATTTGGAGCTTTTTCATCACACTGCTCCAATGCCTGTTGGTGAAAAAACATGTGACAGAATTTCAGTGAAATAAGACACATGCAGGTTTCCTCACGATGTTTTCCTTCATCATCAAGCAGGAGATGAATTATAAATACAAATGGGTCAATGTGACTCATTTGTTAATAAAAGAACCAGATGTATCAACATTTCCGCAATTTTTCCAGAAATGAGAAAAATCTGTACTTATCGTCAAAAGTTGTAGACTATATTGTAGCTTATTTGAATACATGTATAAAATATGGAATAAATTATTCCATTATAATATATGCTACATTTTTATTAATTTATTGCATATTTTATATTAGACGTACCTAATACACGTGACCTAAATTTATAGCGGTAAACAAATATGTACGTAAACTTTAAGTTGTTCTAACATTAAAAAGGCACAAATATTAATAAAATAAAGACTAAGGACCTTGGAATGCTTGCATAATTATTTTTAATTTATTTTATTTATTTATTTTGAACAAATTATACATATCTTAAACAATATATACGATAGTAACTACAATAGTATAATACTGTGTCGTAGCTACTAACAAGTACAAAACATACACTGACGAAAAGATACAGATGAAAAAAATTAAAAATTATGATTGTTTTGATTTTGGTACCTTGAAAATAGCCATATTATTTTAAAAAAGGAAGTTATTTTGAAATTACAGACGAGGCAGTTCACTTTCAATTGTATGTTTTTGTAAAAATTAAAAAAATATATAATTAATTTTTTTTTCCAGCATATCTTAACGTTAGCGATTTGAATATAATCGTTGTGGATTGGGGGAAACCTGCAAACGTAAACTATATCTGGGCCAGTTACAATGTAGCCATGGTTGGGAGGCTTCTCACTGAGTTCCTCAATTTCTTGATTTGTGAAGGAGTTTCAATGGACGACGTACATCTGATTGGTCACAGTTTAGGCGCTCATGTCGTTGGAATAGCTGGAGCTTATGTCAAACAAGGACCTATTGATACTATAACAGGTAATATCAGTTTTACATTGTCATTTATATTTATTAGAATTAAACTGACTTCCTCATTGGTCTGGTGGTTATAAGGCAACTGTAAAATGGTAGTGGGTTGTTCCGTTAATCATTTCCTAGTAGCAGCCCGGAGTCTGGAAGGTGAAAGGTAATTTCGTTGGTCTTGCGTCTAAACCCTTTGCGAATTAATGAGAGTGCACTTGCGTTTGCTCACATTTGTTTGAATTATTACGCGTAATTGTCTAGTTTTGTATCACGGCGAGTGTTCCGAGGAATTATTCTCCCTTATTCCTACTTCCCCCTTCCTTCACAAGTCTACGCGTGCTGGCTCTAGATGTCACCGACTAACAGTGACATCAATTCCATCGCGCACAAAGAAATTTGGCAACTCCTTTCTTTGTCGCACTTCAAAAAAATGGAATTCCTTACCAGCTCACGTATTCCCCTCCTCTTACGACCCGGGTTCCTTCAAACGAGGCGTGAAGAGGCATCTTGCGGGCCGGCAAGGCGAGGGCGGCTAGTGCAGAACGTTCTTCCTGCCTGTATTGGCCGTCCTCGCGTTTGGACTCTACTACCACTTAACATCAGGTGGAGTAGAGTCATTTGCCCTCCCGGCAAATATAAAAAAAAAAAAAAAAGTTTTGAAAACAGCCAGAAAGACCATCATTTATCAGAATTAAAGATAAGTTAATTTAAAAAAAAATAATTTTTAAACAAAAATAATAAAGTTATATTCACATACCTTTTAAATGTGTATGGTATAAATTGAACACCTCTTTGACTCTATTATAATAATAATGAATAACTCATATTATTCTAATATAGTGTTATACATACATTTTATTTAACTCATCTTTGAAAATCCATGCTAATTTGAACGCAAAATGTAAATAGCAATTAAGCATTTGTTATTTTTAATGAAGGATAACAATATTATAATTAAAGGTAATTTCACACTATTGTCTATGAAAATTATATTTACATTATATCTTCGGTAAATTTTACATACAACATCCTTGTATTTGGCATAGATTAAAACAAATAATAGTTTCTGCCCGCGGCTTTGTCCGCGAGCGTCAGGTAACTTGGTCCTTTTATGTACCCCTGATAACGTGTATGCAAAATTTTCACGATGACCAGTTGAGTAATTGATACGTGAAAGCGTAACAAACAAAAAAACCTCCGGTAACCTTAATCCGGTCTTTAATTAAGATTCAGTCTAAAATCAATTTTGTATAACAAATATTATTTCGCAAACGCAATCCCCTTACAGTCACTATTATTAGAGCGATTTTTTATATTAAAATAGCAATATTTAATGAAACATTTGAAACAGGATTTTTTTTTGCGTCCGGTGTATATTTTGCAAGCTTTTCATGTTTCGCCTTGAGTAAAGAGAATAACCATTTTTTCGTTACTATTAAGATTCCCATCTTACATTTTCATTTTAAAAATAAAGAACCACAAGTACGTGTGGTATGAATGAGAAAATATTCAAAAGAGTAGCTGAATCGTCATAGAAAGGTAACGCACAGTACCTCTGTCATTACTTAGCGGTTCGTAAGCTTTTGTCCGACTATAGTAGGTATTGATGAATATTTCAATATATATACGCGACGAAATATTAGTATAAGGATAATAGGTCTAATATAATGGCCACTGGCTTTTAAACTATACCTAAGTAGTTAATTTATGTGAAACCTTTTTGTTTATCCACGAGTTAATAATCCTCCACAAATATATTCCGAGTTAGCGAAGCTCGGTTAACAATGAATTAACTTGTTAAATAATAAAGTGAGGTACGAATTAAGTAAATATTTTATATGAATATTATTTTCGTTTAAATATTAAATTATGACTCTCAATACGGGTGAAATACGAAAAGTAATCATTTATTTCAATTATAAAAACAATAAAAAAAATAGTCCATGTCCTATAAAATGACATATTTGACTTTAGTGCTAAGTTTCTTAACAATTGGTTCAGTTGAGTGTGGTTGACTAAGAGGCATTCAAACAATCTTTCGCGTTTATAATATTAGTAATTACGTAAAAAAGCCATGAGAATGGAATAATTTAAATATTCATTAAGGGCTTAATACAAATCATTTTTCATAATGAATGTTCGTTTGTGTCGTATACATTTTTAAGCCATTATCAATCGATAATGGCTAATATTGAAACTATATGTAGTTGTTGTTGACACTTGAAGATTTGCATACTATGTAGTCAACGAGCTTATCTTTTAATAATATATCGTACCGATATATTTTTATTAAACAAAAGAAAATATAGACCATTTATAGACAATAAATATTTATATATATTCAGGAATTTAAAACTGAATAGGTATTACGTTACGTTACGTTCGCACAATGAAATCATAAGTTAAAGTTAATCCAATTGTAGGTTTAGACCCAGCGTTGCCATTGTTTACATTGGGGAATAAAGACGCACGCCTGGACAAACACGATGCACGGCACGTTGAAGTCATTCACACTTGCGGGGGTTATCTCGGCTTTGCTTCGCCATTGGGGCACATTGATTTTTATCCCAACGGCGGTACTCGACAGCCAGGATGCGGAATAGATTATAGAGGTAATTTATTGAAATGATAAAGTTATAATTAAATCACTATTTATTCAAAAAGTATACATAGCAAGCCTTTCTGGAATTTCTATTAAATTATTCTGTAAGAAAATCGAAATGAATATAAATGAATTACTATAAAAATATACGAATTATGACCACATAGAATGAAAGAAATAATGCTAGCAGTATTTACCTTTTGTTTTTCGTTTTCATAGAAAAAAAATCATAACTTGTATCAATAAAGTATGTGTGATTGTTAATATGAATCTATATAATGAAAAACTTAAGTTATATTAAATAAATCACTGTGAGATGTCACACAATTCTTTATTAATTAGTCTCTGTTTTATATTTTAAAAATATATTTCATATTCCAGGTTTATGTGCTCACAACCGTGCGCATATGTACTTCGCGGAATCTATTATTTCGGCCGTGCCCTTCACCGCCGTTCGGTGTATAGACTACGACGAACTCTACTATCAGGGATACTGTAGAGGCACCGGCGAGAAGTTGATTATGGGTGGATTTAACATACATTATGGGTACTTTAATAAATATGTCCTTGATATATTTTTTTAAGAAATTTTAAATAAGGATTTACATAAGACGAAATAGTCTTAGTCCTAAGATTTCTAGTTCAAACCCGGGAAAATGAGTTTTAATATTCTTAATTTGCGTTATTATGGTGTGCACTCCATACCTTCCCAAGAGATATACGTGTTACCTTTTCAAACTCAACGATGGTGACATTTACCATCGTGCGACTTTTCATTTATAAATCATTTTAAGAAGAGGTTTCAAATTATCGTGATTAAATATAAAATATTATACTCTTATTTTTCTACTTTTGAAACTAATGCAAGTTTCACAAGGCAAATCTATCATCAAGTTTAATAATACAAAGACCCCGAGCGCGCACAATAGCGGCTGAATGTTTGAGATCAAAGTGTATTGTTTCGTTTCAGGAAAGACGGAATTTACTACCTCAAGACCAGAGCGGAGAAACCCTTCGCCTTAGGGGACGTGGCCCCATGAGTTAAGGTCACCTCTACATCTTCATCAACGTCTTCATTAATCTGTATACTACATCAATACTATGTTACCTGTTAAAAAGCGATTGTTTTCATTCCTTTCAACAAAATTTTGCAATCAGATTGTTCTTTATTACGAAAAAGAAAATAATTAGTCCTGAATGTAGATTGTACCGATAAGAACCGGCAAGAAATAGAGTAGTAACTGTAAGTTTCATAGGTAAATAAAAACGTTTGATTTATGGAATCGTCGTCGATTTTCTTGGTAATACATTTTATCCAAATTCTTAGTTTATTTATTCTCATTTGTATAGATTTAATTTTCCATATTTTACACGATAAATTAAAAAAGAATTAATGTAAAACTAATTTTGGTATGAAAACTAAAGGTAAAGGGGATTCAGGCCAGATATTCATAGAGTTAGATAGTCTACTTAAGGACATTGCTTATTTCAACGAGTGTGTAGAGGTACCATTAACTTTATTTATTAATTCCTATTGCCAACTTCGCCTATAAATATAAATTTTTCAGCAACATAATGAAGGGTGAAAAAGTTATTCGTTAGGGGCAGTAAGTGGGCCAGTCATCGTTTAATTATTTATGCCACCCAGTTCATTTTGTTAGGAGTTTAATAACTAACTTATAATTATTATAAAATGTATATGAAATATTTAAGTAAAATATAAATCATTTTATATATCTAAATGTTCATAATAAATACATATAAATACATTTTAAATAAAAATCTGCTATTGTTTCAACTCCGTGACAACTACGATCTGAATAAACCCTTCCTTATGAAATATGTTTAAAATTTGAAACTTGTAAACAGAACCATTAGAGATTTGTAACCACAAATTTCCAGTGAAAAATATGTATCAGTAACTTTTGAGACGACTGGCGAGCGTTTTCGTCTGGAAATGTATAGAATTTGTATTCCCCCTGGCGATGTTCGAGGCACCGTTGGAATAATAACCGAGGACCAAGAAATAATGTGGAATAAACTGCCGCAGTGGAACGTGCATGAGCTCCGATGTTTTCTGTGCACTTCGCCACTATACTACATTACGTGTTTTCTTTATTTTTCAACAAACTGCGATGTGCGATTTAGTGTTTGGTTACTCGCCGCATGCTTTCGATAATGGAATAATATCGTTGCTTTTTACTTTTTATCGCCCTGGCTGCAAATAACCGCTAGAGAAATGATTTTGTATTAAAAGAGGTTTCATATTCAAATACAGGATAAAAACTAAAAAAAAAAAACACCAAAATTGGTATTCTATATTCGAACGTTACTGCTATCTGTACAAGTGTTCTGTCATTTAAAAATTGCTACCGATTTAAAGTATTATGGTTATTTGCAAGTTATCTAAACCAAATTAAGATTTTAAGTTTTAGTGTTTATTTTATAAAATAATCGGCGGATACTATAAAAGTTATTGCAAATTAACTTTTTAAAAGCCTTTACCTTTTTATACCAATTGTCGCTTGTCAATTTTTGACATTTATAAATTAGTGTGCGCGTGGTTGCGTATGTGTGTATGATCACAGCTACTTTAGTCTAGCTAATCGAAATAAAACATCTTTATTCTACTACATTTTTTATTCCGTATAAATTTTTATAGGCTTAAATTTACTTGTGCAGAAAAAAGACCGTAAGAAACGTAATAATATATAAAAACTAAGTATAAAGTTAAATTCGATTGTTGAACCCAATTTTAACCTAATTTTATATCTGAAACCGTTGTTTACGATTTCAAGTAATGCTTGTTACTATTGCAATAATGATGAGTAATTTATCAAAAACTACGATTGATTCGCTGTTTGTAGGCCGTCACAGTTGTGTGGATCATAATGGAAGTTTGTTGATTCACACGGTGGTATTACAGCACGGTGCCATTACCGTAGATATCATTCGTAATGTAGCATTCTATGGGATTCTGTCGACAGCACCGGATGTTTTTGCTGCAGTAATTATTTTCGTGACAGCTTAACTACGCTGGTTTTATAAATGGAAATAGAACAAGACTTATTAATTACATTGATTAATGAAAGACTTATAATATTGGATACAACTAACGATAGTTATAAAAATAAGCTGCTTTTGGCACGGAAAGATACTAAGATACAACTGAACAGGTATATTTAGTCGTTATCTGTTGTTTTGCCGTGTCATATACAAGCTCACACGTTTATTTTACAGTGCAACTAGCACGCCGTTCCATTCAAAAACTTTGCCGTGTACAACAGGCCTTAAGTATAAGATAACCGTTAAGGATTTCCATCGTGTGAAAGTGACCCTGCCTGCAGCATCAGATTTTGATGGACAATGATGTTTAGTTACAATTATTAAAAGCGTACACAAAATTGTGTGACTTGTAACTAATATGGAGTCCTTAGTGAAAATAATAGGTCCTTAGTGAAAAAAAACTAGCTGCACTACTCGTTGTATTGTTTACAGAAATTAACTTATGACTTATTTTTAATCAACATTGATTCGCGCAGGTGATTTGATAATTGAAATGGTTATAAAATAAGTTCTATCTATTTAGTAACACTTAAAGCAGGTGTGTAAGTTATAATTAAACATAAAATACTAAATGTTTTACTGTATATAAATTATTTGTAAACAAAACAAAATAAAAGTTACGTTAGTTACGTTACTAAAAATGATACATGTTAACGAAATTATACAAACTATTGCGTTTAAATATATGAAAGAATTTAAATTTTAGTGTATCTAATCTTTATAAAGTGTATCCGCAATTTATGGATTTAATCTGCTTATTCCGTGCCGGTAAAAACTTACTGCCCTTTTCTTTGTTTTGGCAAACGTTCAGATGCTATGTTAAGTTTTTCTTTTTTATCTGTGGTGATTTACTTCTCAATATGGTAATATTTTTAATGAATGAAATTATCTATTCCTTAGTTACGAGATAAATGGTTAATTACGGTACTGAATAAGTATAATAGGATGATGAGGTATTTATATTAGACTTATTACTTCTGTTTTTAAGTTTACTTAAATGTATTTTAGATTTTTTTTTGTTTTTTGTAGACATATTATTGCAAAGATAACGCCGAGATGGCCCAGTGGTAAGAACGCGTGAACCTTAACCGATGATCGTGGGTTCAAACCCGGGCAAGCACCACTGAATTTTCATGTGCTTAATTTGTGATTATAATTCATCTCGTGCTTTACGGTGAAGGAAAACATCGTGAGGAAACCTGCATGTGTCTAATTTCACTGAAATTCTGCCACATGTGAATTCCACCAACCCGCATTGGAGCAGCGTGGTGGAATAAGCTCCAAACCTTCTCCTCAAAAAGAGGAGAGGAGGCCTATAGCCCAGCAGTGGGACTTTCACAGGCTGTTACACATAGTTTTGTTTAACATAAGTTGTATCCAGCACAAAATTTCAATAGTTGGCACAAGACATAAGAATCCAGTACGATGTGAAAACACGACTGTAACAACTATCCAGTCCATTAAATATATTGTTCTACTTTGGAAACAACAGAATGCATATGCACACTGTTTATTTTTTGTAACAGAAAATGGACCGACTTTTACAGATTATTGCAAAACTTTTTAATTAGTTTTTTTTGTATCAATTTCTCTTTACAATTTTTTTAAACATATTCGTAGAATAATTAGGTGAATTATAAATAACCAGAAAACTTTTAAATCATGATAATATAATAATATTAATCATTTGAATTATGTTATACAATTTTTTATTTATTTAAGGGGCATACGACCAGGCTCACCTGATGAAAAGTCCCCATCGCCCATGGACACCTGCCACATCCTAGGGCTTGCACGCACGCACCTGGCGTTGCCGACTTTTAAGTCATTTGTTTTAGGAAGTGTATAGGTATAAATACATTGAAACAACTACGGTTTTATTAAGATTATTTTTTTCATAGATAATTATTTAATCTTATGTTGCAACAAATGTCATTTACCACGTTACCCTCATTTTAATGCGACTAACAATACTATTCTGCTAACGACAACGGCAATCTGTGACTGTAATTAGAACTTCGACTGTGATTTCTTTTTATGTTATAGGTAGGCGGACGAGCATATGGGCTATCAGATGTCAATTGGTCACCACCGCCCATAGGTATTGGCGATGTAAGGAATTCCTTACATTGCCAATGCGCCATCAACCTGGGGAACGGAGGTGTTATGTTCCTAACGCCTGTAGTACACTGGCTCTCATTCACATTTCAAACGGAAACGCATCTACTAAGTATTGCTGTTTAGCGATAGAATATCTGATGATTGGGTGGTAACCTAGTAACCGTAGACTGTGTCTGAGCATCATGAGAACATTTTTATAACATATTTTTAATTATTAGCATTTTAGCGTACTGACACTAAATTTGTCGAAACAGTAATGTAATCTAACTAATCTTTAGTTAGTTGGAATAGTTATCCACTTATCAATTCCAAAAATATATTTAATTACAGACAAATGAAATTGAAATGGTCCCTTGACTAAATACTAAAGTCTACTAGTAAAATAGTGATACACTTTTATCTCGGAAACGGTGATTACCGGTGATACCGATGTTATTCTTTAAAATTAACTTTTTAGTGCGATAATTAAAAAAAAAAACTATTTTTAAAGTTCGATATTTTTTTCTTTCACTCTGGTACTTTCTTGGTCACTTGGATATGTTTGCGTAATTTTTCATGAAGTTAAACTTATATTTTTATATATAAAATTCCTTGTATTCGTAATTCTTTCCCTCCTAAGCTTGTTCTATTTTAATGATAATAATATTTTTTTTTTTGTACTTAAACCACAATGATTGTACAGATGACAGAACAGATTTTTTAGCTAAAGTTAGTGGCGTTGTTGCTGACATCCATTTTTTTTTAATTTTCCCTACCTATAACTATACACTATACTATAACCTTTTAAATATTATTTTTCGAACATAAAAAAAAAATCCTTAATTTTCAGACTCTCAGTACTTGTCAATGTTTATGTATTTTTTCTTTAGTCATAGTATTATAGTCTTATTGGCACAGACAACTAGTTAAATTATTAAAACAAAAATTTAAATTTAGTTAGTTTTTCTGGTGAGATGTAATTGGAGATTGGAAGCAGTTTAAATCAAAGTTTGCAGACAAGAACAACCGCAGTTTGTTGGATGCCCGATAATAAGATCCCCACTAACTTTGTATTAACTATTCCTCTTTTTAAATAATTAGTTGGGAGTATTTATTTAGTTATTTCTGTGTATATATAAAAATCTTGCGTCTTTTAAATTAGATGGGCATCCGAGTTAAGTAATAAAATTTCGGACTTATTTAATTACACCTAAGAGTCCTTAGAAAATAAAGCGTTTAAACAAGTAACAGCTTGTAGATGTCTCAGTTGGGCTAAAACCTCCCCTCCTTTTTGAGGAGAAGACTTGGAGCATATTTCTCTATGATATTCCAATACACATGTAGCAGAATTTCATTGAAATTAGACACATGCAGGTTTTCTCACGACTTTTTTCTTTGCCGCCGAGCACGAAATTAATAAACACAAATTAAGGACACGAGAATTCAGTGACGCTTGCCTCGTATTGAACTCGGAATTATCGGTCAAGATACTCGTTTTCGAACCACTGGGCCATAAAGGCTCTTATACGGTGTCTGTATTAGAAATTTTGAATATTTTTGTTTAATATTGGTCTAGTATGGCGTCGAAGTAACTATCTATCGTTGTTTTGTATAAACAACGAAGAGGGAAGTAAAATTACAAATAAATGCCGTGCATGTTTTAAAATAACCTATTTCGTTTAAAAAAATACGCGTTATGTTGCTATTATTATTACAATTCAATGTTAGTATCTTAAAACATGCTACAAATAAAGTTCATAATTGCACAAAGATTTTTCTTCTTTTATTAAATGGTGTTTTTCTAATATCTTAGCAAGTATTGCCGCAAGTGATGATGGCCCGTCGTAAAAGGTTATACTAAGGAGAGGAGGGGAAGGGTGGTCGTAAAACTCTGCAGAATGTGCGTGGCGTTACAAAATGTAGGGAAAAATAATGGTCTCGTAATTATAATTATAAGATTACTAGATATAACCAGATTGTACATATTTATCAAAGATCTATGTAATAATCGACCATTTGTGATGTAAATAGTGGCCTGAAACGTTAATAAGGGCTTAAATACTTCGCCGTGTCGTAATTTTCTATGTGATATTATTTGAACCATCCTAATTGATAGAAAATCATGTTTTGAAATTAGTAGAAAATAGGTAAGTGAAAATACATATAGTTAGGTTAGTTAGGGATTCCATAATTCCTACAACAGCGTTGTAGAATAAATGAAGAAGCGCGCTAATTTGACACCGCCATTTTGTTGGTGGACTGAAAGGTAAAATAATGACGCGACTTGTGATTTGTTGAATGTGTTAAATTATTGTTTTACCCGGATTTTTAAGAGTAATTACAACAGTACAACAGTAATGAAACTCAAATTTACTAGTGGAAGAGCTTTGTGCAAGCTCGTCTGCGTAGGTACCACCCACTCATCAGATATTCTACCTTGGTATTGTTGTGTTCCGGTTTGAAAGATGAGTTCATCTCAGTTCCCAAGGTTGGTGGCGCTTTGGCGATGTAAGCGATGGTTAACATTTCTTACAGTGCCAATGACTAAGGGCGTTTGGTGACCACTTACCATCAGGTGGCCCATATGCTCGTCCACCTTCTTGTTCTATAAAAAAAATCTACAACCTGCTCACGACGAATATTAACCGACAAGAACTTGCAAGAAATAACTTTTGGACACAAATTACAGTATACATAATAATTAATCTACTACTTAACAAAGTAAGTATACGTAACGTACGTTTTTTAATATGAAAAATTACTATTCATTACTAATTCCATGAATTTTATTATGTTTTTGCATGATTAAAAAAATTGTAGAATGACCAAAATTGATCCCTACTAGAAGAGTTGTTTTATCCGTTTCGAGGAATGCGATTGTTTTTTCACCAAAATATTTTATAAAAATATTTTATCACCACCATGTTTCCACGTTGTGTGTTTATGTTTAAAGGATGTCACAGGAGAAATATTTCAAAAATGTCTGGGAAAAGTCAAGAGGATCCAAGAGCTCAAGGGGGTCAGGGTCATTATCATCGCTAAGATCTGTGAGACTCTCGCTTTCCCTAGAGACGACACACTTTAAACAACTGTGAATGATAGCTTATTTAATACTTGTGCGAAATTGGACAGAGTATAATACAATTATTATAAATCACTGCATATAATTCTCAATATTTTTTGGCAGTAAGGGAAGAATTTAATAAAAATATAACAACTTATTTTAATTGTTTTGAGGCATTCTCGCGTGAACTTGTGACTCGTCGACTCGTTGAAGACTGAATAGCTTCATTCAATTTTCTTTTCTCTCATAAAGTTTCTCGAAAAGTGTCGCGACTCGCTGTAGGCTACTCTACCCTACTCAAAGGAAACGCAATTTATACTATATGCAGACGTGGAAAATATTTTGCATTTCATAAACAAATGTACATTATATTTTACATTTTCTGTTATTATATTGCACGTCAAAGCATTGTACGTCTCTTGTGGCATTTCCTTTGTTTCAAGCAAGCGTAGCAATTAAAAGGCCTCGAATCTAGAAATTTTACTGAATCGGTTGAAGTCTGTTTAAATTCTGTAATTGGGATTAATTACATATGACGGGGTATTTGTAAAAGCGGCCATTGAGGTATAAATCATTATTGTATATCTTGGAATTTTGTCTTTGAGATTTTAAGCGGCGTTGAACAGGCTCGTCTTGCTAGGTGCCTCTAACAATTACATTTGGAGATTTTTATATTTAAAGGTAAGGTGGAACGGATTCTTAACAATCAACTGATCCATTACCTAGAAGATCACTGTTTAATTAATGATCGTCAGTACGGATTTCGACCAAAACGGTCTACAGGTGATCTTCTAGCGTACGTAACACACCTCTGGGGTGAAGCTATCGACAAGCATGGGGAATCGTTGGCTGTCAGCCTCGATATCTCCAAGGCTTTCGACAGGGTCTGGCACAGAAGTCTTCTCTCCAAGCTGCCGGCATATGGTCTGCCTGCTCAGCTTTGCACCTGGATTGCCAGCTTCCTACACAAGCGCAGCCTTCGTGTTTTAGTTGATGGTTGCGCTTCACAATTCTATGTAGTGAATGCTGGGGTCCCCCAGGGATCTGTGCTATCTCCCACTCTGTTTCTTTTGCATATCAATGATATGCTCTCTCTCGGGAACATTCATTGCTATGCAGATGATAGTACAGTGCATGGTGGATACCACGGACGCGCAGTGGCTGGGCGAGCGGAAATTCAGGAGAGGCGGGAGGATCTTGTCATTGAACTCAATAGGACGTTAGAGCTTATCGCCAAATGGGGCTCAGATAATCTTGTTGAGTTTAATGCCAAGAAAACACAGGTATGCGCTCTCACAGCAAAAAAGTCACCATTTTCCCCTCTTCCCTCCCTCTGTGGCACTCCGCTGGTGATACAAAGCAAAATCGCCATGCTGGGGATGGACGTTCGCTGCGACCTTAGTCCAAGGGATTACATCGAGGCTGTGATAAAAACAGCTTCACGGAAACTCGGAGTTCTGAACAAGGTGCGGCGTTTTTTCACGCCACAACAACTGTGCCTGCTGTACAAAACACAGGTACGGTCTTGCGTTGAATATTGCTCGCACCTTTGGGATGGCTCCGCTAAGTACCTTCTTGAGGCCGTGGACCGGTTGCAGCGACGTGCGGTCCGCATTATTGGCGACGTAAAGGTCACTAACACCCTCGAACCTTTACAATTGCGTCGAGAGATAGCTGCGTTGAGCGCTTTCTATCGACTGTATCACGGCGAGTGTTCCGAGGAATTATTTTCCCTAATTCCTGCTTCCCCCTTCCTTCACAAGTCCACGCGTGCTGGCTCTCGATGTCACCGACTAACTGTGGCATCAATTCCATCGCGCACAAAGAAATTTGGCAACTCCTTTCTTTGTCGCACTTCTAAGAAATGGAACTCCTTACCAGCTCACGTATTCCCCTCCTCTTACGACCCGGGTTCCTTCAAACGAGGCGTGAAGAGGCATCTTGCGGGCCGGCAAGGCGAGGGCGGCTAGTGCAGAACCTTCTTCCCGACTGTACTGGCCGTCCTCGCGTTTGGACTCTACTACCACTTAACATCAGGTGGAGTAGAGTCATTTGCCCTCCCGGCAAATATAAAAAAAAAAAAAAAACAAAGGTATCCCTAACATAATTATTTTACCTCAACATCAATACTCTCTATTGCTCTGTTGTAAAGGTACAGGGGATATAATATCTAACAGTACCAGTATCACTGTCCCACTGCTGGCTAAGGCCTCATCTCCCTTTTTCTTGTAGAGAAGGTTTGGCGCTTATTCCACCACGCTGCTCCAATGCGGGTTGCTGAAATAAACATGTGGCACAATTTCCTTCACCGTCAAGTACGAGATGAATTATAAACAATTATAATATCTCGACGGATCAGAGACGTGGTCACTCAAAGAGCAATGGAGAGGGCTATGCTTGGAGTTTCTCTGCAAGATCGTCTCAGATATAATAAAATCCACAGGCAAACCAAAGTAACCAATATAGCCCGAAGAATTGCTAAATTAAAGCATGGCACATCGCTCGCAGAACTGATGGCCACTGAGGAAGAAAATTTCTCGAGTGGTGACCACGAAACGGAAGACGCAGCGTGGGGGGTCCCCCTACAAGGATGATGACATAAGAAGAGTCGCGGGAAGTCGTTGCATGCGGGAAGCGTAGGACCGGCAAACATGGAAATCCTTGGGGGAGGCTTTTGTCCAGCAGTAGACGTCTTTCGGCTGACAATATCTTAGATAGCATGATTGGCGGTGCATTGACTTTATAAGAGTGGCTTATAATGGCTGCAGTGTGAATGAGTATGGGTGAAGGTAAATTCAATGGTAGGTGAAGAACAACTTATCTTTAAAAAATCCATTCCAATTTTTAAAATTAACAATGATAGTAGAACATATAATTTAATTTGACTCTTAAAACAGTGAGGATGTCTCATACAATTGAATTTTAAGCAATAGTAGTAATTCCAATCATAAATAATCACGAAAAATAAATGAATTACGAAATTAAATAAAGGTTAACAAAGCAGTACACTGCAGTGACATTAATTGACAATTAATACAACAGGCCACTTTGACAGACGATGGTGAGATGGGATGAGCGATTTATTTGACGTTTAATTAAATTCGTTACTTTGTCTCCTGTCAAGATGGCTCAAATTATTTTGCCAATGTCCCACAGGTCATGTTTGTTGTTAAATGTTTCTTAAATATATGTCTGTCTAAAGAAATTTTTCCCTTCTTGGTATGGATGGAAATATTCTTCAAGCGTTCAACTCCCACTTGATCGGTTTTTATTTTAAATATGAAGTTGTTTTTTATGTCCTTCTTTATTTATCAATCACGTTAATTGCATAAAAGTACGTTAAACTGACATTGATTGGTCATTGATGAGATTAAAGGCTTAATAAAATTGAAGGATTTATTAGCATATAAAGTTCTCGTCTAATGGAGGGGTAGTTTGAAGTTCGTCAGTTTCAACCACGCTCCGATAATCCCGGTCGACTAAGAGTTAGAAACAATTTTTAATTGTTCCGCTCTTCGAATAAAGATTAGAAGGGTTACGAAAAGTTAATCATTTCTGGTAACTAAAGGGTATGTGTTGCTGTTGTGTAAAGTTCGAAACTTTTGTGTTGTCGAAATTTTTAATTGTCAACAAAAAATATAGAATGTTGTGTAATTGTTGGTGATTTATTAAATTATAACTAACAGTTAACACTGAAATTAAATTATTTAGTATCAACCCGCCATATAATAATAATATATCAACTATTATTATTACATTCCGTCGTAAGTTTAGAATTTGACATATAACATTTAATTATCAACTAAATAATGTGAAGAGCACCAGCTTGCAATAGGAAAACCAGTTCTACAAGACACCAGGCCTCATTCCCGTTTACATGATGTTATTTCATTACAACTAATCATGTAAATGAAATGGCGGTATAAGTGAGCCGAGAAGGCAAATACTGAAACGGACAAGTGCACAAACATTCGACTGTTTTTCAAAATTACATATTTGTACCATTCACGCTTCGAATTCTTTAAGCTTGAATAAATACCGTAACCGTAACCGTAACAGCCTGTGAATGTCCCACAGCTGGGCTAAAGGCCTCCTCTCCCTTTTTTTTTTTAAGGAGAAGGTTTGGAGCTTATTCCACCACGCTGCTCCAGGGGGGGTGGTGGATTAAATTGGATGGATAAATAACATAAATAAAAATAGACAAGATTTAACACTCCATCTATAATATCCGCGCGTAATGCCTTTACTGGTCACAGGAGAACGGTTTAATTTTTCGCCCAGAGAATCGAAATTGCGATTCTACGGAGAAATGCTGCTAGCATTCTTGTTAAAATTCAGCGCCGTCATGATTTTTATAATAATTAATTTAAATATCCGTATCTATTTATTTAATCGTACCGATTTGGTTAATGGATTATGTAGTGATATGTGAGATTTAATTGGAATATTAAGAGGTTTTTGTTTTGATATGAAACGTCTATCGGCGTGGTGTAAATTACTATAATAATAAGAAAAATATATATTTATTTTATAAACTCAACTCTATAGCTGTATGTATTTCACTCCTATGCTTAATAGGTCTCTGTCCTATCGGATACTGTAATGTTTAAATATAAAATTTGCATTAAATTTATTGTATTGGATTTTTCTTTTTTAAATTATTTCAATATTTTCATATTTTCATTTCGATGTTTTCATTATAATTATCATTTACATCTGCCGGGGATACATGATCCATTAATGGCCACAATTTTATATTTAATAATTAGTCATAAGTTTAAAAAAATGCACAAAATATGTGCTAGAAAACTTTTAAATTATCAGCCAGTAACATAAATTTCCAAATTATTTTTTAATCATTCGTTCGTATATTTAAAAAAAATAATGTAACGATATATACAATAGTTTTTAGTCAAATAATACATTACTTTGACACATTAAAATAAAAATGAAGTACATTAATGGTATACATGTCGAAAAAAATAGAACTTATGACTGCCTATTTTAAATACAAATTCACAGCCAGAAAGATCACCGCCTTAATATCATTTGAAAGATTAAACAAGCCTAGAACACTCCTGATGTTGGAAACGTAACGTGATAATTGAACTGTTATACTTTCGACACATAAAACGAAGATGAGATAGGGATGAATGCATTATCACAGTTCGTTAAACAATGAAGTATTTTTTTCATTTTCATTAACGAATTCAACTATGATTTCTGTAATACAGGTCTTTGAGCCTAGCTCAGAAATCAGGGACTTCATTATACTCTGTAACTTTTATGTGAATAAAGATTATTTATTATTATTATTATTATTAACTATTTAATGAAAAAGTAATTAACTTGAAATAAATGTTGTAATGTTGTTGATAGTAAAAGATTTTGAATATTATTTAATGGCTTATTGGCTGTTAATGATAATACCAAAGTGTGGTATGATGCGTTTCTATAAAATTTATAATTCATACGTTAAAATTTGTCAAATACTTATAGATAATAAAAAGAATTTGAAACAAAAATATCTTATAAAACAGATTAGAAAAATGCCTAGTTAAAACAAGTATTAAGCAAATAAATTTTTTACTAAACAAGTATAATATGGTAAATTGCATTAACCATTAAAATTAAATATTTTTTAACAAAATAAAAACATAGTTCTAAAATTTGATTCAAGTAAAAACTCAACAATATCCAATACCTTGGTGATGTACTCGTACGTACACTTATACAACAATATTATAAAACTTAACGGTAATAATATAAAAAATAACATATTTTAGTATAAACAAAATAAAACGAATTTTAATACATTTAGTAGAAAACGAATGCTGAATACTTTTATCAAAATCTGGAATGACTGACCTGACGGTATTTTGCGCCGGCTCCCGCCAAAAGTGAATTAATTTTTAAAACCAATCTGACAGCTTGACGTATGAAGTTCGGAAAGTTTGACTTGTTCTGCTTATATTAGTATTTTTTGTACTATCCACTACAAAAAGAAGTGAATGAGCTTTTAACCATCTAGTATGATTTATAAAATAAATTCAGTTATATCTATTTAGATAGTGAACAATAACGTGGTAAAAGCCGAGATGGCCCAGTGGTAAGAACGCGTGAATCTTAACCGATGATCGTGGGTTCAAACCCGGGCAAGCACCACTGAATTTTCATGTGCTTAATTTATAATTATAATTCATTTGCCTTGATTGTCTTGTGGATGATGTAATGAAAGGCAATTGAGTATAGATATAATTTACAATATTTAATTGTTACGACGATATTACAGTGCGATGTTAGAATGGCGACTGGCCAGAACATATAACAATGTATTAATTGACAATGTAGCATATCGAATATCGACTTGTTTCTAGGTGCCATTATGGACAGTGATTTTTGCTTACATTAATAAAAGATAATACGTAGGCACAACACTTCCCTTCCTTTAAAAAAATAAAATAATAATAATAACATATTATGACATATTATTATAAAAGTAAACAAATTAACTAAAAATATAATGCAAAATTATATATAATTAATTAAAAATATAATGCAAAATTTAATTACCTACTACACTTATATAAAACAAAAATATTTTTCAATCGTCAAAAATAAAATTTGTAAATTTTAATGTATATCGTGTAAACAAGAAATATAATGTCCTATAATTTAAATATAATAAACCCTTAAAAATATTAAAAAAAAAAATTATATATAAATGGGTATATTCTTAAATTTAAAGATACAATACACGACACAATATACCTACGATTACAACAGTTATATTGTAACTTCACTATTTTTAGCACATTTATTTATTCATATTTATTAATTGCACAACACGAGTTCACTTTTTACGCCACGGAGTATGTTGGCACTGAGTGAGATGGATGAGGCGGGTCGCGATCTCTACGGCTAGCGCGCAACCTCTGGATTTCTCTTCTCAGGTACTTAGTGTACTTTTGTTTGCAGTATCTCCAACATATTAAACAGGTGACAGTGATGACAGCCGTGATGATTAGCATGACTATAAGGTTTAATTTATCATGCGTAATCTCATGCAGTAGGCTTGTGTTCGCCTGATTTGCCTGCCCGTTTTGGGCAATGATAATTTCTTCTTTGCTTTGTGGTTTTCCCATCTTGATGTTACACGAAATCGTAGCGAATTAGTTGTCGTCAGATGAAAGTATGAATAATTATAAGAAGTTTTTTACGCAGACATAAATCTCACTGTAGGTTTGATGAGTCGCCCGTATCGCATCTGGTTGTTATTGTTATCGTGGCCCTCTCTGCTGCCGCTATGCACTTTGGAATTTGTTATGAATTCTTCGGCCTTATTTGATGGAACATATTGTATTTCTGAGTTATTGTGCATTAGAAATGCAGGTTTTAATCGATCGATTGAAATTGTTTTTATATTATCGGAGATCATAATTTTAAAATATTTATCTCCTCTCTCAATGACTTTATGAGGTCCAAAATATGGGGTTGTTAGGGGTTTCGTGACATGGTCGCAGCGTACAAATACATGCGTACATGATGATAAGGCTGGGTGTAGAAATATATTTCCTTGTCTGTGCGGTCGCTTCGGTACGGCGGCGAGGTTACGAATATGCATACGCAGATCTTGCAATAATGTTTCGTCATTCGGAGATTCTTGCTTTGACGGCTCAAAAAAATCTCCTGGTAATTTTAGAGTAGTGCCGTAAACCATTTCCGCGGCAGAAATGCCTGTATCGTCTCGTAAGCTTGCTCTGAGGCCTAATAAAACGGTTGGTAGCTCCTTTACTCAATTTTCGGTATTTCCACGTGACATCAGTGCTGTCTTTAGGCTTCTATGCCACCTTTCTATCATACCGTTGGCTTGTGGATGGTAAGCTGTAGTGCGAATTTTTGATATACCCATATATTTTGCCAATTTACAGAAAATATTTGATTCAAATTGGCGGCCTTGGTCTGTGGTAATTTTGGAGGGACAACCGAATCTCGTAATCCATTGAGTATATAATGCGCGTGCGACGCTTTCTGCGGTGATGTCCTTTAAACATTTTACCTCAGGCCACCAAGTCGCTCTGTCTATCATAGTCAGTATTTATTTATTTATTTATTTATTTATTTATTTATTTGGTAATCCAACAGTTTTTATACATAAGTTGATATATTGACTATTATATAACATATAATTAAAACCAAAATAGGATTACACAGGTAAATTAAACATATTAATAACTAGAAGACGGTAGTAAAACTGTTTACGGGTGGGAATCCAATATGTGCGTGTATGTGTGTGAGTGTGTGTGGGGTGTGTGTGTGTGTGTGTGTGTGTGTGTGTGTGTGTTATAATGAATTTTTATCTTTTTTAATTATAGCTTTTTTAAAAGCTAGTTTTGACATGCTGAACAGATCTATTTCTGAGTATTTTGAATTATATGTGTGGACCATGCGATTAAGGACAGAGTTGTGTGCATAATTAGTGTTTAGCTCAGGCGTGTGGAATAGTGCTGTGTGACGTGTGCGGCGATTAGGAACTCTTAAATACAAAACGCTCAATAAATCGTTGCAATCTATATCTCCGGTTATTATTGCATGTAGCATATACATATCGTAATGTCGTCGTCTCGTTTCTAATGTTTCAATATTATATTGTTTACATATATCAACATAATCGTTAAATTCTTTAAAGTCCTTGAAGCAAAGAAATTTTATGAACTTTTTTTGTATTCTCTCCAGTTTTTCTTTGTAAGTTATATAATTCGGAGACCATATACTACAACCGTATTCTAGAATACAACGTACATAAGTAAAATATAAAATTTTTATGCATTCAATATTATTAAAAGATTGACATATACGTTTAATATAGCCTATATAGTATGTATCTATATCCTTGACAATACGTTAATGGACCGATAATGTCCATGTGTAGATGTTCAAAACGGCTACAAGATGGAAAAGAGCTGAGTGGAGATATTGTATGGCGTTGAATTTTCGATTTTTGGCAATTAACGCAGGCTCTTGTCCACTCGTTAATGTCCGAATTCATAGATTTCCAAAAATTTCTATTTGTTATCATTTTTCTAGTGGCGCGCGTGCCACTGTGACTAATTCCGTGAATCGCTTTAAAGGCTGTAATACGATAGTCATGCGGTAGGTAAGGGCGCGCGCACTCTTTTGATATTTCGCAATATATCGGTTCATTGCAATTTGGATATACGATGGCTTTAAAATTTAAATTTTTTGACTTCAGCAAGTATTTTAATTCTTCGTCGTTTTGTTGAGCCTTGGATATTTCTGTATAGTCGATTGGCGAAGGCATGTCTATCTGTTCGATTCTTGATAAGGTATCCGCCACGATATTTTGCGAGCCTTGAATGTACTCTATTGATTTACAAAACTGACTTATGAAATCCAGGTGTCGTAGGCGTGTAGGTGTATCGGTGCCACTCGTAGCTTTTTTGTGTAAGGCGTACACGAGCGGCTTATGATCCGTAAATACGGTCACTTGTTGACCTTCAATCATGTACTTAAAATGTTTTACAGCCATGTATATAGATAGTAGCTCCCGGTCGTAAGCACTATAACGTTGCTGAGCTTCGCTAAATTTGCAGGAAAAGAAGGATAGCGGTTTCCATTTTTGGCCAATTTTTTGTTGAAGAACAGCGCCTGCGCACGTGTTGGATGCGTCAGTCATAATAGCTAAAGGTGCTCCGGCAACAGGATGCGATAGCAAAACGGCCTCTTTTAAATTATTTTTACACAATTCAAATGCCTCTTCAGCGTCTTTGCTCCATGTGATTGGGGTTCTATCGTTACGTTTTGTATTATGTATATATGCATTTAAAATTGCATGGTATTTAGCGGCTTTAGGTAAATGACTTCTGTAAAAGTTAATCATTCCCATAAAGCGGCGCAATTGTGATACTGTTTTTGGCTTGGGATAGTCTGTAATGACCTTCACTCTATTACTCAAAGGTCGTATGCCTTCTTCAGATACGTGGTATCCCAAAAAGTCTACTTTCGCTTTTCCAAAATCGCACTTAGCTAAGTTGATTGTAACGCCGTATTGATTAAGACGTTTGAAAACGGTCTCTAAGTGCATTCGATGTTCCAATTCCGAGTTTGAAAAAATAATGCTATCATCGATGTAATTAAATACAAAATCCAGACCTTCAAAAACAACATGGTTCATAAAGCGCTGAAAAGTTTGGGCTGCGTTCCTTAAGCCAAAAGTCATTCGTGGAAATTCGAACAGGCCAAATGGAGTTATTATTGCTGTTTTTTCAATGTCGTCCGGCGCCATCGGAATAAAGTGGTATGCACGATGTAAATCAATTCGGGAAAATATCTTCTTTCCAGCCAGTAGGTATGTAAAGTCATGAATACGCGGAATCGGGTACCTATCTGGCTTGGTGATGGCATTAAGACTGCGATAATCGCCGCAGGGTCGTATTTCACCGTTCTTTTTAGCAACAACGTGAAGTGGACTGGCCCAACAACTCTTCGAAGGTCGACATATGCCTATTTCTTGCATGAATTCAAACTCTTTCTTTACTCTCATATATTTGTCGGCGGAAAGAGGTCGAGCGCGGGCGAAGACAGGGGGTCCAGTAGTCTCGATGTGGTGCATAACGTTATGTTTTGGCACATTTTTGTAACACATAGGTTTTGTTATATCGGGATAAGCTGACAATAAATCGTAGTACGGGTTGGTGACCTGTATTGTTTTGATAGTGTCTTGTTTGCAATTTACCATAAACCCAATAACGTTTAGACTCGTAACAGAATCGATAAGTTTTCGACCATTTACATCCACTAAAAGTTTGTGGTGATTTAAAAAATCGGCACCGCTGATAGGCTGTTTTACGTCGGCGAGTATAAAATTCCAAGCATGAGGTCTTCTTAATTTTAAATTTAACTCTAAGCGCTTAGTTCCATATGTTCGTATTTCACTCCCATTCGCGGCATAAAGTCTATAACTGCCACTATCACTGTGTCTGTAGGGTTTTTTAACGGCTGGCAAAACAGAAACGTTGGCTCCCGTGTCCACCAAAAAACGTAGACCACTGTTTAAGTCGGTCACGCAAAGGCGGTGGCATGGTAAAAGGGCGCAGACATCCGCCACTGACTGCACCTTATTTAGTTTCCCTTGTTCTGGGTATTTTGTTTATTCCATGCGCAAGGCTCTGTACATTTGTTAGCTCTATGGCGAAATCGCGCATGATAGTAGCAAAGATCATCGGCGCTCCGTGACTTACGTCATATCATATTACGGCCACGGGATTTTGATCGGTAGCGATTATGAATATTATAATTTCGTTTTTTGTGTTGAAATCTTTGAATGTTCTGCAATTCCATCACTTGTAAAGATAACTGAGCCACTTGTGCTTGCAACACGGAAAGGTTATCAGCTGACGTCGACGGTTTACTACTAACCTCCGCTATTTGAATAGGCCTTGTATTTTCCATAATTTTGTCTGCAATAGTAGCCAAATTTTCCAAATCTTTTACATCAGTGACGGCAAGGACGGAGCGTACTGCGGCTGGCAAATGACCTTGCCACATGATACTCAGCGTTTCGTCGGGAATTTTCCCCCTGGCTAAATCTCGCATGCGTCTCAAAAGTTGAGATGGTTTCTCATCGCCAAGGTCGATTTCACTCAAAAGTTTTTGGAGTTGACGATTTTCTGATTCTTCGTACACTGCTAATAATCTCGATTTGAGGGTGTCATATTTCTTCGTTTGGGGTTGCTGAAGTAGAATGTCGCTGACTTGTTGTATTACGTCTTTTCCCAGCTTCGTGACGACTAAGTTGAACTTCGCTTCGTCGCTTAGTTTTTGAGGTGTTAATATGGCTTCACATTGCACAAACCATAAGCGAGCTTTATCGCACCAAAACTCAGGGATTCTTGATGACACTGTGACTGTTGCTAACTCGGATGCTGTGCTGGCTGATGGTGTTCTATTTTCACTGGTCATTTTATAATCACTTATAATTTCGTATAAACTGACTGAATCACGTCGGGGTCACCAATTTGCCTTGATTGTCTTGTGGATGATGTAATGAAAGGCAATTGAGTATAGATATATGTATTGTAATATAATTTACAATATTTAATTGTTACGACGATATTACAGTGCGATGTTAGAATGGCGACTGGCCAGAACATATAACAATGTATTAATTGACAATGTAGCATATCGAATATCGACTTGTTTCTAGGTGCCATTATGGACAGCGATTTTTGCTTACATTAATAAAAGATAATACGTAGGCACATTCATCTCGTGCTTTACGGTGAAGGAAAACATCGTGAGGAAACCTGCATGTGTCTAATTTCACTGAAATTCTGCCACATGTGTATTCCACCAATCCGCATTAGAGCAGCGTGGTGGAAAAAGCTCCAAACCTTCTCCTCAAAAAGGGAGAGGAGGCCTTTAGCCCAGCAGTGGGACATTCATAGGCTGTTACGGAACGTAGTAAAGGCAACAAGTTAAAAGTGTTAATTTGAGTGATCGTATTTTAATAAATCGTGGTAGTTTATATATCTTAACTATTAATTCTAAACGTTGCTTACGATTAGAGACTGTTAGTTAAACACTGATTTTATCTTTCTGTCATTATTGATTTGACATTCGAAAGAAGAAGACAGCTTTGCTCAACTAATCATCCGCTAAACAACCTTTTTTAGAAAGGCCGTAAACAATTTTGACTATGAGTCATACGTGACTTGACATAAATATACTATCATATTTCACTTTACTAAAATTTAATGCATGAAACATTTCTTAGCATTTCATGTCAAATACAAATTATATCAAAGTTTTGTTTAGAGGTCAGGTCGAACATAAAGATAGTCGCAGTAGTATTAATAATATTCTATATTTTTATTTAAGAAAATGGAGACCTTAAAAGATTGTGATCTCTTTGTGGTAGTTCCATAAGAGGTTGAAGCTTACATCAAAGTTCGCAGCGTAGAACCGCAGTTTGCTGAACGCTTGAACATAGTAAAGCCGATAACTTTATATTAACCTTTCTCTTTGGATTATGTAACGCGGTTCCTACATATTACTCAGTATTTGAAATTATAACATTTCTACTTTTCCATTAGAAGTTATAAATTAATTAATAAATACGTAGAAATTATATAATATTGTAAATAAATAATAATAGTGAATATATATTTTATTATTTGATTTAAAAATTGGATTCTTAAAAAAATACTTACGAATAATTTAGAGAACTTTAAAATAATAGTAATCATAGTGAAGCGAGTTATTTGCTGTTAAACGAGGCCGTGTTTTGTTCTTTCAAATGTCAAATCAATTATGACCGAAATGGACAAATAAGTGTTTAATTAGACAGCCGCAAAGCATCGTTTTTCCCTTGGAAAATACATATATAAAATATATATACTCTAAATCAGCCACTGGTTACGATTTCCTTTAAATTCGATATATATTTTTTGTGTAAAAATTGTATGTACTTTAACACCGAAAGAGGACATTTAACTGACAAGTTTTCTTATTAGAACTATTAATGTCAATAGCTATTTTAAAAGATATTAGTATTATTTATACAAAAAAAAAACAGAATACTATATTCGACAAAGTTAAGGCGATCATCGCATTAGTTAATACATCAAATCGGGTTAGTAAGTTCTAGAAAAGCGTTAGTTGTATTTAATTTAAACTTTGTAATTGGGGCTCAGTTACTCAGATGTTCCCTTTACTGAGATTTTCCGAATGAACACCCACATGTGCGGTTTTAATCCTGCCCAATCAGTTGCTTTTAAACTTAATTCTTAATTAAGAAACAAGATTAAACTAAAAACGTAATTAATTGCATTTTTTTATAAAAAACAACGCATATATTTAAAATTTTATTATATGTACTAAAAATAATATTACACAAGGATAAAGTAGCAAGAAACATGTGAAAAGTCACGTTTATCCCCTTTTAAAATAAATATACCAGGAAATAAACTATTTAAGTTTTATAATGTAATATACATTTCAACCAGAAGCGAAACTGATTGCATAAAAATTACGATTTTTTTTTTTAAATAGAACACAACATCATACAAGTTAATGTATTATTCACTCACGTGTAGTAGAAATACTCATTACTCTTAAAAATCCAAATAACACAAATGAACAGTTTCAATAAATCACAAGTCGCGCCAATAATGAATTAATTACTTTACCCTTCTGTCCACCAACAAAATGGCGGTTTCAAAATGCGCGCTTTTTTTTAAAGGCTGTTGTAGGGATCAAGATTTTCCTAATTATACGTTATATATATTCTCCTCTAATTATACGTTATATATAGTCTATACGTTATATATATTACATGTATAAATTTTGATCTATTATCTTTAAAATAACACAAACGTGTATGTTGAGAGAGATATTTTATAGTAAAAACAATAAACTTTAAATACTTTACATACTTATAAGAGTACAATTAAGTTCCTAGTAAGATTTTATTCACACAGTTCCCTTCAATTAGGACGATATAAAAACGAAATTTAGACAAACATAAGGAACACTAGTGATTATAAAATCTCACTAGTTTTAATAAAACTCGATAGAACGAGCCTGTAAATGTCCCACTAAAATTAAATATTAAATGGTAAAGGCCCATCTTCTTGTGGAGAAAATTTCAAGATTATTCCACTACGCTGCTTCAATGCGGGTTGGTGGATACTCGTATGGCAGTATTTTATTCGAGATATGCAGATTTCCTCACGATGTTTACTTTCACCGCCAATCATGAGTTCGATTATAAAAACAAATTAAGCTAAGCTTTGAACTCTGGTTGTTCGGTTATGATTGATGTGTTTTTATCACTGGTGTTATTGGTACACCAGTACCACAACCTTGTATTCTTACTCTAACCTTTGTAATTAACATAAAAATTGTCATTTTATTCAATTTTATTTCTTTATGATGTGAACCAACGCAGGCTAACTATATTATATAAACAACTACGAGACGTTAAAGTAAACCTTAAACCATGAGTAATGCATCAAAACTTAGCAAAAGCCTTTCATAGTTATAGGATTATGTAATGTTTTGATTTTAAAAGGGGCAATGTGCCCCCTTGTATTCACCGAAAAACATTATTTTTCTTTTGTCAACCATTTCAAAGGGTCACGGTTTTATCACTTTAAGACAAATACATGGTCATTTAGGTTTTTGCTATATAACTAAGTTATCATATGTTAAATATTAGAGTTATTAGTATATATTTAAGCTCGTATGTACGAGATACATGTTGTTATTTCCCGAGTTGAATTGAATTAGAGACTGTGTAGCTTTGCATACTTCCAGATAGGTACGTAAAAAACGTAAGTATTCGTGAATCGTAGTCGAATAAATGCGTGACTTGGAACCGAACGTCACATAAGATTAAAGGCTTACTCGGCAATGAAAGGCAGTAGGTAAATAAATAGTCCATTTGTCAATCTAACGGAATGGTATTTCGAAGTATCTCCATTTTAAATTGGTTTTGTAAGCCAAAGGCACTATTATTAACTCTTTCAAAAATAATTTTTATAAAGTAACATTTATTAGTGTCCATTTGTTATTATGAAGAGTTTTATTTTTCGAAAATTTAAGGAAGCGAATTTAATATGTATTGATTTTAATTTTATATATATTGATAATATAATTTATTTATTGATATGTATTTTGTGTATTTTATATTTAAATTTATTTATTAGTTTGTTTAATCATAAATTAATGTTCTTATTTATTATTAGAACACACTCTACTATACTATCTCATATTCTATGAGTTATCACTTACTCCGTTGGTTGCCTGAAGGTCGCCAAAATTGTATGCTACTTTTATTTAGGCTGTATCCATGTTATGTATTTTTTTTCTCTTTATGGTGAACAGTAAAGTATAAAAAGTAAAGTAAAGAAAGACGTGAATTATAATATATTTAATTTTTTTCAACATTATTTAAGCGTTGTTCCGAGTAATTAGAGGCACGAATGACGGTTTGTTTCGTTTTATATATATTTATAATTTATAATATATATATATATATATATAGCTATGTAGTTTTTGGCAAAGTAGAGTAAAGGCATATATCATTAAAATAAAAATGGATATTTTTGGGTTTGTTAAACAAAACTATTATTGTTTAACGAGTTTACTATACGAGTTTCGAAAAGTTACTTACCAAAAATTGAAAAATGAAAGATTCAGTACCGGGCTTGTATTAGAGCTATATAATACAACACATTTAATATGTAGAGACAATAGGGAAACGACTAAATCCGCTTATAACCAAGTCTTTGAGTTAGTTCTGTTAAGTTAATCAAAGGGCAAAGGCGCCTTGTTCAGTCATTTCATTATATTGATATTGTAAACGTGAGAGATTTAGCTATAGAAGCGATCGTAACATTATTTGTAGTTGATGTAGTTGGGACCTGAATAAAAAGGCATATAAAAAAAATGTTAGTTTAAATTGAATTAACATTTTATGCATTTGCTTTAAATATGAAATTATTATATATAAAAAAATAGACTATAACCATAACATAGTAGATAATTATAACCTAAATGAATATGTTTATAAGTAAGGCCGTTATATATTCCACAGCTGGAAAATATAATCTCATCTGCGGGTGTATTTTCTTTCGATGTATAATTTTACTGTCTATCATGAGGTGAATTATTAGCAAGCATGAATACTCAGTGATGCTCGCTGATTTGCAATCGCTGTCTTTGACTAAGAACACGATTTATAGAGATCGCGATATATTAAGCTTTTTAGATTAGCAAAATGCTTTCTTAGTTATATTTTTATAACACCGACGTGCATCAAAGTCAATATATCGTTTATAAAGCAAGGTACTCGATTCTGTTATGAAATGCCGCACATATTTTGAACTTAAATAAAAACATTAATAAGTAAGGCATATTCTTCAATACAAACTTATATCATAAAAAAGATTATTAATTGATTTCCATAATGCATAATTACAATAAATTGGTTACGTATTCTTTGTCGGTTCTATAAAAGATAACCTTAATTCTGAACCTGCGCTGGTTCACTTTCAATTTAAAAATGTAAGTATAAAGTTCAAAATTGCTAGATTCTACTTAAATAAGCCAACAAGGACAGTTTAATCCTGCTTTTGCAACAAACTTTCGAACTTTAAAATTTTTGATGATGATGTTGATAATTGCTTCTTTGCAATTATTAGCTTTCGTTAGATTTCGCATGCATATATTAATCGAGTACCTACCCAGTTAATCTATATCTATTAAGGTTACTTTTCTTTAGCTGACTCCAAAAGTACCTGTTTATAAATAGATATATAAGTATCAAAAGTTTTATTGATTGGCCTTTAAGGCTCTTGCTTTGAAGTAATTAAAATATTATTTTATACTTTTTAGTTTCTACATATTGGGTATAGTTTTGAAGACGTTTTTTTTAAAATATTCTTTTTAATTTTTGTAGAAAGTGAGTGTATTTTTTAAGTTTATTAATCCTTATATAATATGAGTATGTATGGCAGAAAGTAGTTTTTTCTTTCTTCTTAAAGAATAGGTATTATTAATGTATAATAATTATCATGACGGCTCCTTATTACAAATCCAAACAAATTTGTTTTTGGTTAATGATCCTGTGATGACAGTTAAAAGAACAGAGTTTGAAAGTCCTCATCAAAAACTTTTGCTGAAGGGAACCACAAACCAAAACATTATCTGTGCATATATTTGTTTTGTTTTTGTTGATTTTCTCTAAAAGCTCCGAATCAATTTCGATAAAATTTATATGGGATCTGAAAGAAGAAGAATCATCAAAATCAATTCATAATTAGCGTGATTGTCGTGAAACAAACATACAAACATATACAGTCGAATTGAGAACTTCCTCCGGTTTTTGAAGTCGGTATACTATGTATTTAATAAAAACGCACGGATTTTTTCTTGCTTAAAAGATACTCGTAACTATCTTTTAAACTTGAATGAAGTTTGATTTGGAACTCCTAGTTTTTGAATTCTAACACAAGCGGGTAATTGAACAGCTGCACCTAAAAAAGAAAAACTGCAAGGGATGGAGATCAGTACATTACTACAGTTCGTTAACTAACAAAGAATTCGCTTCCATTCGTGATGTCGCATGGATACGTGCCAAATCTCAATTACTTAATACTTTTAAAGTAACAATAGGTGAAAATTTACAATAAAAACAGTTGTAAATTCTTGTATATTTTTAAAATAAATTGAATATATTTAGCGCTGACTTTAATTGAAAATGTATGTAAATTTAATACAAGTTACTCAACTTTGCAGGGGTAAATTACGTAATATTATTAGATGAGTTTAACATGTGTTATTTTTAAACTAATGAGATATTACTTTTAAATAAGCTATACTTTGCGAATGTATCGTATAAAATGTTTTGCATATTTTTTCATAATTTATTTTAATAAGTAAATTAATAATGATATTTCCTGAGAAATTCTTTTTTAGGTTCGAATTACAGCGTTTAAGACAAAAATATTAAGTTTTTGTCTATGTGTTATAGTCTTTCGAAGTGCCTGTGCTCATAATTTTCTTTCCCACGTCATATTGAACTATATTTTTAATATACAAGGTTTGGAGCTTATTCCACCACGCTGCTCCAATGAGGATTGGTAGAATACACATGTGGCAGAATTTCAATGAAATCAGACAAATGCAGGTTTCCTCACGATGTTTTCCTTCACCGTCAAGGTCAAATTTTGGGTCAGTATATTTTGAGTCACTCATATTTAAGTAATGGTCAAAATTGACGTGTGAATATGAGAAATTTTATGGTTAAAGCGTCACAAATAATTGAGTTACACTTAAATTCTATCCTGGTGGTGTATTGACGGTGTTATGTAAGGATTTCTATTCGACACGGTCCAACACACATGCTTGTCTGAACTCCTATAAAAAACAAAAATAGCTAAAATATAAAGAACAAGAGGGTAGTAGTATTCAATTTAATGGATCTTTTTTTCTAGCATACGGTAAGTGGTCACCAACGCCAATGTTAACCATATCTTACATCGCCAATGCGCCACCAACCTTGGGAACTAAGATGTTATGTCCCTTGTTCCTGTAATTACACTGGCTCACTCACCCTTCAAACCGGAACACAATCATAACGAGTACTGCTGTTTTGCGGTTGAATATCTGATGAGTGGGTGGTACCTACCCAGACGGACTTGCACAAAGCCCTACCACCAGTAAATCTTATGTACTGATGATTTTATCGCTGATCGAAACTGTTTTTAAGCGTCCATTTCATTTGAATAAAGAATAGATTCAGATTTTAAAACATGTTTTAGTAAAAAAAATATAGAATGTTAAATACTAATGCACGGGAAAGTTGTGATTATATATACTAATATTATGAATACCGAAGTTACTCTGTCTGTTACGTTTCTTAGGAATAAACCACGGAACCGATTTAGAAAAAAATTGGTATGAAGCAAGCTTTGAACTCAAGGACGAACATAAGCTTTTTTTGCCTAATAATATAAATAATGCCCCGCTCCCCCTAACACGCGGGTAAAGCCGCGAGCGAATACTAGTAATTAATAAAATAATTCTAATTAAAATACTTACCAGGACGATAAAATCTAAATTTCCATTACATTACAACGGGTCTACGTTTTACGTAGTCATGTTACAAATTGCCGCACATGTCTGGAACACATATTTCATGCAGTGGTGACGGGATATGGTTCTCAAGATTTAAGCGAACACAACTTACGTGCTGCAGTATAAGTTCCGCTGCTAAGTGCATAATATAACAGTACGGAGGGCAAACAGACAGAGTATTATAACTCTATTTTATGTTCAAGTTTTGGCTGAATATTAAAACAGTATGAGTGCATTCAGCTATTTAAAGTGATTTAAGAATGTAGTTGAAGAATTTGCTTAATTTCATTACAATACGTAAATATTTTGTGTATAACAAAATAGTATTATAATAAATATAGGTATTAATAGACAAAGTTTAGTGATAATGTTTTTATGTAGAATGTGTTGTATATTGTGACTTGACTTTTGAATATGGCTGCAGATCCCGAGGGTCTGTGTACAAACCCAAAGTAAGGCCGATAAAAAGATTTTACGTTTTTCCGGTATTTTTCGTCGTTGAGACGTTCTCAAGAGAAACCCGGTGTCTGTATATAGGCAGTGTTTCCCCAGTGTTTTTGTTTTGTTTGTGTGTTGGTCCCGGTTTGCCGCCCCACCGGATTATGAGTTTTATTACTTATTTTTACTACTAGCCTTCTTTAGTCTAGTCTTTCTGATCGTATTTAAGTTGGCTACTACGTTATATATGTATATTATATGTAAATTCTCATTTTGTTTCATTATACCGATAGACATTGTTAACATGGATTTGGTATCTCATAATTAACGTGAATGGAATTATGTAATTAAGACAAAATGTTAATTTCAATTTAAAAAAAATAGTGATAAATGTTATTTAGTGTTTATGAATAAAGTACATAATATAAAAGTCTAATTAATTCTAAAATTTATTTGTGTATACCTTGAATTTGTGGACTAGTTCCTCAGTCAGTGTACACGTTTCGGTACCGTATGTCATGTCAGGTAAGACGCATTAGTTGAAAACTTTCGTCTTCAAACATTGCGGTATTGCCGACGTTAACTCTTGACAACAATTGCCAAAGATCTAATAAACTATATATTTTGATACGTAATGTAAACTGTTGATCAACTGAAAGGGGTTATCATTAATAAATAAAAATAATAAAAACAGAGCTTAGTAAATAGAATAACTGTATATTTCTTATTCTTATTATATTTATATACATAAGAGAGCTGGTAGAGTGTGGGGCTATGACGGCATAAAGAGGCCGTCCCTTCCTTTTGCCTTCTTTTTTTTCAGACATTATTCACACACGGCCATCTGATTCCAAACTAAGCAGAGCTTATACTATGGAAACCAGACAACTGATGTACTACATATACTACTTTTCTTTTGTAAATTACTTACATAGATAATTACATCCAGACTCAGGACAAACAGACATGTTCATGCACACAAATGTTTGTCCTGAGTGGGAATCGAACCCACAACCTTCGGCGTGAAAGGCAAGTATCTACCAACCACACCAACCGGCCCGTCAAACCTTTTTTTGTTGTCGAGGAGAAAGGCATTTACGACTACCGCCCGGTCCACGACCGGGACGGTTATGTGGGACTCACGGGCCAGAAGGCCACCGTCCTGCCCACTAAAACCTCCCCGTACCCTTTCCGTCTTAACGAGGAGCGCCACGGGATCGCTTTCGCATGCTACTGTGGCGGCCCGTCAAACCTTTTTTTTTTTTCGCTGGAAAAACGCGTTGACGCGTTTCCCCCACATGCAGTGGAGTGGGGGGAGTGTCATGCAGTGGGGGGGTATGTGGGGCTCGCCGACGCTGAAGGCGTCGGAATACCCACTAAAAAACCAGCAGTATCCACGCCGTCTTTTCGGGGGACGCCACGGGATCGCTTGCGCATACTACCGTGACGTCCCGACGGTAGGCCCGCCTCTGCAGGCCTCCAAATTCTAAAGGGTTCTCGGGGTACAGAGACCCCTAGCCCCGGCGACCCTTACGGCGGGAGGAGAAGGTTTGCATAGCGCCGACGTCTTCTCCCCGGTCTTCTTCGGCGCAGCGGGTCAGCGGAAGCACTGTTCTCACGCTCCCGCTCCGCGGCCTCCTTCTGCGACATGACGTTTTCGCAGAAAAAGACCATCTCCTTCCAGCACCTCTCGCTATCGACCATGGCATTTATCACGCTCGGCAACGAGAGGTCTCCGCCTACAATGGCCGAAAGAGAATGGCGCTAAGGCCCCGTGGCAGGAGGGAGTGACCTCCCGCCTCGCTATCCGGTGCAGATACCTACCGAAGGAACCGTGTCCGGTAAGTACCTGCGTCAGCCTGAATGTGAGTGTGCCGTGACTCCGTTCCACCCAGCGACTCAAGTGGGGACGAACCGCCTCCACTGTCGCCAGGCCTGCCGAGGAGTACCCCAGGTCCTCCTCCCACCTGCGAATCAAGGCTCGCTGGGCTAGAGCCCTGATTCGCTCCACTTCCGTCAATCCTGGACGATCGCCGCTCGACCTCGCTTCCACCCGGAATCGGTACACTTCCGCAAGCACCTCTGCCTGGAGTTTTCAAGGCGGATCGCTCGCAAGAAGTGTCGCTGCCGTCCATGACACTGTACGGTAACCACGTATCGTTCTCACCGCTATGACTTTCTGTGGTCTCCGAAGAAGAGCCTTGTTGCGAGCGGTGAGAGCGTCCACCCAGATGGGTGCACCGTACAGTGCCATGGAACGCACCACACCAGCGTATAAATGCAGGCAAGGTGTTTCCGGCCCACCTACGTTGGGTAGAAGGCGGCCCAAGGCGGCAGCGGCGTTGATGAGTTTCAGGCTGAGTTGCTCAAAATGCTGCCCGAAGCTCCATCTTCCATCCAGAATCAGGCCCAGATACCTCATCTGGGCCTGTACCTTAATCACCGTCCCCTGGACGGTGATAGACACCCCTCGAGGGGGACCCCGACGTGGACCGTGGAATAGGAGGGCCTCCGTTTTTGTTACAGAGACCCTCAAGCCCAGCATTCTGATCCGATCCACCTGGAGCGAAACTCTGATCTCATGCCCTATCCAACATTAGCGTAGTAAAAACTTTTTAACAGTAACAAACATCAAAGCGAGGAACGCCGCATGTTTAAATTCAATATGATATATGCTTTGCTTTATTTAACAGTAAATATAACCATGTTTGTTATTTGAACATCGCTGTACTCTGTCTCGTGTCACTTTATTAGTCATTAGGCACGACAGTGAGCCAGCGTTATTAAAACCGCAAGGATCATAACATCTTAGTTCCAATGGTTGGTTACGTATCGACGCTGTACTATTTTAGCATCTGCCTTCCAATATACACAATTAACACAAAAATAAATAGTTATACGAGAATATGAATAGCGATTATTTAATATTTATTGCTTTTCTAGAATTCTTTCATCAGTTAGCAAAGTGGACAAAGGTAGAACCCTCGTCACCGTCTCTATGGACGAACTGCGCTACTAAGATATGAGTGGATTTAAAATATAAACGTTATTTCTTATTAAATTTCTTAGAAATATTTTGAATATTCACATTTTTAATATGTTTAAAGGAATCGACATTTATGTTGACATTATAAAACTATACATTATGTTGTTTTTAATTTTGTATAATATAACATTGACAGCCTGTGAATGTCCCACTGCTGGACTATGGCCTCCTCTCCTTTTTTTGCGAAGGTTTGGAGCTTATTCCACCACGCTGGTCCAATGCAGGTTAGTGTGTGTGTGTTGCAGATTTTAGTGAAATTAGAAACATGCACGTTTCCTCAGGATGTTTTCCTTCATCGAAAATCACGATGAATTATAATTACAAATGAAGCACCTGAAAATTCAGTGGTGCACGCCCGGATTTCAACCCACAATCATTGGTTAAGATTCAGTATAATATAAAATTGCTTAAAATAAAGCAAATTTCAGTAATCAATGGTATTTTATTTACCCATACTTATCTGTTAGAAAACAGATGTAAACATATTTTATTAGCCTTGAAAATAATTTCTTAAAATAACTGGCAGCTACGTAAGTTATATTCAAGTGATAATTCGTTTACGGAATACCCAATTAAAATATTTTATTCCGTAGCAATTAACGTTGCTGCCGAGCGTGTTGAAACCGGTATTGGATCAGCGTTGTGGAATGAGCTCCAGAAACATTCTACTCAGGAAGCCTTTGCGCAGCAGTGGGCTATATTTACAAAATTACATTTCCTTTTAATTAAATTGAAATTTATTCGGAGGTAGATTTAATCGAAAACTATATAATTTTAAATTTGTTAATATAATTTGTAATTGTGTTCGCAATTTCTTTTAAAATAACAAAACGATTCAATTATATTATTTAAAAAATAGGACGCTCTTGTTAGACGAAAGAAACTTTGCAACGTTTGGTCTCTGTATCTCAAAGTTTACTTAGTTGATTTTCAACATGCCTTAATAGATGTTTGTGCTGTGTTCTAATTTCTTATTTCTTTTAGTTAAGCAAAGTAATTAAAAAAATTGGCTGTGATATGTAAAAAGGGTATCGAGAAACATTCCTGATATGTGATTAAAAATACGAGTCACTAATATTTGAATTATTACAATATCGCATTATTTTGATTTTGTTGTTTTTTTCGCTTTTAAGTTTGAAACAATATTTTCTTGACAAACGAATAGATTTTTATAATTTGATATTATAATCAAGATCACAATATAACACTTATTAAAAAACTAATAACCTTTAATTAAAATCGATTCAATCTCGAGCTAATCGAGATAAAAAACATCTTATTTCAGTGTTGTTTTACGAACATTCAAGTATATATTTACATTAAATTGTTTTCTTCAAACCATTCCATAGTAATAAAAAAGTAGCATCGTTAAAAAGCCTCGAGAGAACCGTTCTATGTCAACTCCGGTGGAAGTATTTTTATCAGCCACCCGCATGAAATCCATTCGTACGTTTTGAAAGGCCGCTGAACAATGTCTGTTTAAATAAAAGAACGTTGCCATATCTCTCATTCACCCCTATGAACACGCTTCACTAAAAATTTATGACCACGAAATTAACGTTCAGTTTTTTAAATTTTTTGTTTCTTTTAATCATTATCCTTTTTTACATGGAAGATGTATAGGGTTATGATTTCAAACTAAATTCAATATGGCGCCTTGAAGAGGGCATAATATCCTGAATTTAAAAAAAATGTGCCATAATTACGTTTGGCTATTAAAAAGATGGATAAATTGAAAAAGCCTTATCTTATCAATAAATTGGAAAAATCTTACCTAAATACAATTTGCACATTTATTATGAATACATATAGCAAGGTCTTGTTTGCCATTTAGTTTGCATTAATACGATAATTGTGTTTATTATGAAATCACGTCTCAGTTGTTTGTTTAGGTTATTAACGTAATGGAAAAAGGATTGGGTAAAACATATAGATTCTCACCGGAAATCAGAAAAATCAAAATTTTTAAAGTTATTGTTTACAATTTAATTTAAAATTATATTGTTGTAAAATATATAGTTATGAGCAATTTACAATTTAATAGATCGTTTTACAGCCATTTCAAATTTTATGATCAAATATTAAGAGCTTTTAAGATCCATAAACTACATTATTGTAGTTTTATTACTGAGACAAAAACAACCTCGATTTTAATGTTACTTCAAAGTTGTTATTATTGGAAATACTTGTTACCTTTATATTTTTATTGATAGTAAATTATTTTGCAATTTATAGGTATGCTTCGGTATTTAAGCTTGAAGAATATTTCTTTACAAACATAAATACTGGGTATTTGTGTAGGCACTTACTATTAACTAAAGACACAGGGACATAGCATGACTTCCTTAATTTTAAAACGATGAGTGAGATGATCCGTCTCACTCTTCTCAATCATCATCATCTCACTCTGATGTTTTAATAAACACCGTAGAGTATTTTTGGACTTAAGTAATAAGATAAGATATCTCAAAAGTTTTCTTATGAAAGAATGGAATTTCCTGCTTCAAATTTTATTGTTTTATACGCCTAAATAGAAGCAAGTTTATTGACTTCAAGAGATAAACAAAGCAGATACTCTCTTCCGGCAGTTAAATTACATAGTTATTTTAGTTAAACACAATTGGATTATTATTTATCAGAATCATTAAAAACAAAACAGCCCAATATTTGAAAATTTTAGTAAAATATTTTTTGCTTACAAATTTGGTATACGAAAGTATAATGTTCAATATAGCAGAATTTCCTATTGTTATTATCTGAGAGTGAAATTTTATTCTTATAACAAAATCGACCTTCAAGGAAATTGACGATAATTGCTTGACATAAAGGAAAATCGAAGCGATCGCTAAGCAAATCACGGTCCGCTTTATGCGAGCCGTAAATTACCAATCGTCTGACACAAATGTTGTTTGTTTGATATTTTATTCAATTACGTTTTTATCTTGTACTAAATAACGAGTTTTAAATAAAGTAGAGAAAATTACCATTCGTAATATTTTTAACTTAACTTTCACGTCCTGGGTACAATGCCGCTGGACAATCTTTTGGATTGGAATCTTTTTTCGCTGTATAGTCTCTAAATTAGTTAATTACAAAGTATAATATGGAAAGAATGTTTCTATTTGGGGTAATATTGTATTTGCAATAAAGATATATTCCTCCTAAATCAAATAATACTTTCATACTGTTTTATTCTTAGTTTTAAAATCTTTTTTTTTTCGTTTACTTAATTTAAATTCTTATTTGTACATAATTTCTCAAGTTGTATTAAAAAAATCAAATCCATTACATAGATTTTCTTTTAAGAATATCTTTAAGTTATATAAATATTCATTAAAATATATGTATGTATTTGTTAATTTCGATTCATGTTGTTATTATAATGTATCATTGCAGGTACAGGCGTTTTCTTCTCTTAAAATGCATGTTTGGAGTTTATTCCGCCACGCTGATCCAATGCCGGTTTGTCGATACACATGTGCCATAATTTCGCCAGTGCATGCAGATTTCCTCGCAATATTTCGACTATGGATTTGCTATTCATCTACTACGCCTTCGCTACATACTCCTATTTAAAAATTTAATTCAATATGATGAACAAACGATGGTACCATCACAAAACCTTCAAACATGAAGTCTTCGTCCATATTTATGCATTAACTGGGGTTTGAACGACAATAGAATATAAAATAATATTTTAAGTAATATAAGTACGGAATCAAAAATGATGCATAATTATAATTTATAAAATTATCGCATCATACAATAACGAGAGGATGATGAGCCAGCTAAACGGAGACTGGCGAGTTGCGGCACGATCCGCATAATTAAAAGGGTTATCATTAAGTATTTAATAGCATAAGTATGGCTACCGAATATATACTCGCATCTATATTAAACAATATCCGTAACTAATTTACCTTGTACGATCATTATCATTTGGCATACTCAGAAACATGTAATATTCCTTTCGTATATAATAATGCATATTCGATTCTATTCTTTTCTATTCTATTCCGTTCCATTCCGTTCCGTTTCATTGCATTCCATTCTATTCCACTCCTCTCCACCCCACCCCACTCCACTCCATTAAACTCCATTTCACTCTATTCCACTATATTCCACTCCATTCCGCTCCATTTCATTCCCTTCTATTCTATTATATCGTATTCTATCGTATTCTACCCTATTCTGTCCTGTCCTGTCCTGTCCTGTCCTGTCCTGTCCTGTCCTGTCCTGTCCTGTCCTGTCCTGTCCTGTCCTGTCCTGTCCTGTCCTGTCCTGTCCTGTCCTGTCCTGTCCTGTCCTGTCCTGTCCTGTCCTGTCCTGTCCTGTCCTGTCCTGTCCTGTCCTGTCCTGTCCTGTCCTGTCCTGTCCTGTCCTGTCCTGTCCTGTCCTGTCCTGTCCTGTCCTGTCCTGTCCTGTCCTGTCCTGTCCTGTCCTGTCCTGTCCTGTCCTGTCCTGTCCTGTCCTGTCCTGTCCTGTCCTGTCCTGTCCTGTCCTGTCCTGTCCTGTCCTGTCCTGTCCTGTCCTGTCCTGTCCTGTCCTGTCCTGTCCTGTCCTGTCCTGTCCTGTCCTGTCCTGTCCTGTCCTGTCCTGTCCTGTCCTGTCCTGTCCTGTCCTGTCCTGTCCTGTCCTGTCCTGTCCTGTCCTGTCCTGTCCTGTCCTGTCCTGTCCTGTCCTGTCCTGTCCTGTCCTGTCCTGTCCTGTCCTGTCCTGTCCTGTCCTGTCCTGTCCGTCCGTAGTCTGTCCGTTCTATTCCGTTCTATTCTGTTCTACTCTGTTCTACTCTGTTCTACTCTGTTCTACTCTGTTCTACTTTGTTCTACTCTGTTCTACTCTGTTCTGTTCTGTTCTATTCTATTTTATTTTTCTATTTTATTCCGATATAGTTGAGAATAGTACGAAGTTTCAATAATTATAGCTCATGTGATGTGATGTGTGACTTGCTTGTAAGCTATTTTATTTATTATCTGTATCTTTTTTATGATAAAAAGATGCTAATAAACATTTAAATAAAGTTACTCAATAATATGTTATTGAAATAATATAAATATGTTAATAATAATATTCAAGTTATTACAAGTACTTTAAAAGCTCACTGAGGCGTTGTGCGGCCCGTCTGGTTAGATAACAACCCACTTATCATTAATCCTCCCGCGAGACATTAATCATTCAAAAATCAAAATCGAAATATACTTCATTCAAGTAGGCTCTCAGAAGCACTTTTAAATCATCATTGTAGTATTAGTATAGAGTAGATTGTATGTGAACGAAATGTATATTCTATCGAGAACTGGCAAGAAACTCACTAATAATAGTCACTTTTTCTCAAATGAAATTCATACTTCGTCTAGTATCGTATTACATTGTTTTACTATCAAACACTAAATTCATCTATTTTTACATTTTTATCACCTCTTTCTAAAACCTAATATAAAATATATTAAACAATTTTTTTATATCCAATTACTTGAAGGTAAGACCGACTCGTCTGTCGTCACGGCATATGACGCTCTCATATGCCGTCCGCCCCCTCTCCGCCACCGCTCTTACGCGTGCGTCGCGCGTACACTGCGTTCGTTATATACATTATTATAATAATGGGTATATTTATTTTACCAACGAAACACTTCTTTTTTGTTTTACATCACTTTATTTTTGTTTTCTTTAATTATAAATTCTTTAATATCCTTCAATTTTGATCTTGCAGATCATCTGCCGGTTGACCCGTGACGGTCACTTTTTTTTAAACATCAGCTTTAATCTAAATTCACAATTTCCTTTATGCAGTGGAAATAATAAATAATTTCATTTCTTCGTATTTATTATATACCCATACATTATATTTTGTCTTCAAAGTTGTGATAAATGTGCGGTACCAAAAGGGTTTACAACTTGCATTCCGGTGGTCATAAAACATACCATAACTGGCGGTACGTCATCCGCTCTCCGGTTATTAGTGGCGAAGGGACGCTCCCGGCGCCGACGGCTCAAACTCGTCCCTTAGAATTCAATTACTCAGATGCTACATGTGTTTCGTTTAACATTTCACAATTTAATCAATATTTCCTTTTACGTTATGACAAAAACACTTCGTACAGTATCATCTCATTATATATACTGTAGAAAAAACCTATATTCATGCATGAAATTACTGAGTTCTGAAAGCCAATAATCTTTTTCCTTGGGGAAAGTTTTCGGTCCGTCCTTTGCTCTTTACTATAAGAATGCAAAAATCAACTTATTACGTTGTCGTATAATAATATCGATTCTTGGAAACTCAGATATATTTTACTTCAATTCAGTGTGATAACATATTCTGATGTCTCACAAATTGTACACTACGAAATAATAAAATAGAGTAAAATGAGATTCGGCGTACTACCGAATACTAACCGAATATTCGTTGCAATTCTAATAAATATTACAATATATTATTAATTATAATGTATATTCTATTACACTAACGAATCAAAAACCAAATTGATAAAACTTATCTCTTTTTTTACCTAACGTGCAAATAAGTCACCTGATAGTTAGTGGTCACCATCTCCTAAAGCCCTATAGACACTGGTGCTCATTTGTGCATTATGATATGTCTTGTGCAGTTAGCTAACCTTACTATGATAGTATTCTCTACTTCAAAATATCTATTGTTGCTAAAATAGCTGAAGAGAAAATTGTCATGTCTTATGAGACTAACTTTAATAGTGTTAAATTAATATGTATCATGTCATATAGTATAATGCAGGTTTGAATTTATGTATAATATTTACTGCGTTCACGTAACAATACTGGTGTACTAAAAATATCGTTACGTAAACGCTATTCTTTATGTTATTCTAAGCGCATCCTCATTGCAAAGATTATTCTTTGTACATAATAAATGTGAGTTCTCAAATTGTTATTTTCAGTCATAAGTCCCGAATAACGATGTGTTGAAAGTGAAAATATATCTTTCATTGAATTGTAAATATCTGTTGATAATATTATTTACGTAATGCTCAAAGGTGCATAATCTGGATTTATAAGAACGACCCATCTAACAATATGTATGGATGGAGATGTTAATGCGAAAATCTTGTTCTATTTAAGAGATGAAAAAATGTCATGTGATAATATTGTTACGAATTTTACTCTGAAACGTGTTGTTATTAATAGGTATTGTTCATGTAAATACTATAAGTTATACGCGTGTTAGATTATTCTTTATAGTTAGTTAGTGGAGTGAATAGAAAATTTTCAGTTCAAGCCATGGGAAGCGATATTGACTTTATAATTGATCTTGCACTAGGTGGGCTTCAATAATCAATGAAGATGAATTATACACATCTCCTCAGGTAACATAAAGAGGAAGCTGCATGTTTTGTGACATTCTTTATGGAATGAGCTTCAAACTTTCTTCTAAAGAAGAGAAAAGGGAGTTTTATTAAATGTTTCTTAATTTCAAATCATATTCCTTAATTTTTGGTACCCGTACTTTCCGGAACATACGAGCATGCTCGATAAAATATGATAAGTGGAACCGCAATATTTAATAATAACATTATGAACCCTTACGAGTTATTCAAAACCATTTTTATATCATAAAATTAAAGCCGAGCCATGTTTTCAACTTTACGAATGAATAAACAGCAATTTTATAAATTGGAAAAAATTTAATTCACCGAATTTTACCCCTTAAATTATGTTTGTTTAGGTCTGTTTAAATGGAGTTTATCGTATTTTAATCAAAATACAAATCCTTAGATCCTCTTAGCCTATTATTATAAAAATTATATGCGCTTAATGAAATTATATTATATATATATATATATTTATTTTTAAAATATTTTGATTTTTATTCTTATTGCTTATTTACGCCACTCAGTTCTAGCCTAATACCATGAATAGTGTGACTAGTGATCACCCAGTGGTCGAAAATCGACCATAATTTACTAAAATTTTAAGTTTGTATGTATTAAGGTTCTATTATCAATTACTAAATAAAATCACAAGCTTCGCAAAGGATAATCCGTTAATTATCCTATCTTTTTCAAAAAATATTGTAACATTTAAATAAAAAACAAATCCAAAAAATTTAGATACAAAAAATAAATTATATTATGTTTAAAAAATAAGGCGATTAAAAACAAATTTGTTGTCCATTGAACTTTATAAACATTTTTCGATAAGCTGCTTAAGGGCTTATTTAGTATAGAAAAAGTATATTAAAAAGAAAAAAAAAACCGTTTTATAATAGTTTCGATTAAAGTTTTAAAAGCGGTCATTTGGCCATTCAGGTAGGTCTAGTCGTGTTCGCTTTGTTTTGAGTGTAACAAAATTTCCATTTTTCATTCACACATTTTTCTCTTCACACTTATCTTATAGCTATATTTATTAGCCAGTGGCTAATAAATACAGTTTGAAATGTTATAGCCACTTTTTCCATGTTAATATCACTACTATATCCAAAAACGTATTTTTTTTAGCAAAGCAGCGTGATAGTGCTCTTACTTATCCATAGTTTTATTGGATTCCTTATATATAGACTGTGAGTGGACTGGCAAATACCTACTACTAAATTACTTGATATGAAGTGATCACCATCAATAAACAACGACGCAATAAGAAATATTAACAATTCCTTACATCACCAATGCATGCTGTAAATATATTGGCTAACTTACCTTTCAACCTGTATACAACATAGTAATGTACTCAGTAGAGTATTGCTGTCTGGCGGTATAATATGTGATGGGTGGTACCTCCAAGGACAGGCTTGCACAAACTCGTACCACAAAGTAAGTAATAAAAATTTCTTTTATTTAAATTTGTTTAATTATGAAACTCTTTTCATGTTTATTTGTACCGCATTGCGTTTATTGTGGTTACGCGGTATTTTGTAATTAAAGACTTTGGTAGCCGTTCTAACCACATATTCACTCGTTCAGAAAGTTTTTATTAATTAATGATTTCTTAGTAAATTGGCAGTTTGTAATCGCCTTACATGTGACAAATGTGACAGAAAATCATCCGATATATGTAAGCTTTCTCACGATGTTTTCTTTCACCGCAATATATAAACACAAAGTAATGCTTAATGAGTACACAAAAATGAACACAGCCTGGGTGTGAACTTGAAATCTTGGATTCATTCGCGTTTTCTAGCCCCTGGGCCTGCTTAGTAGGCATGATTTATTGTCACATTTATACACGTAATATGGTATTTGTAACGTGTATGGATCTGTTAAAAATAATATAAAGTAGTATTTTACATATAATACATACATTTGTATGTATTTTCTGACTAGACATAGATAATAATTAATAAGTTAAAGTGGAGCTTATATTTTAAATTAGATCTATAGCACATAATCTAATACATCGGTGAAAACCACATTTAATTCCGTGCAGTAGTTTTTGCGTGATGTGGGTACAAACAATTTAAGACACGTTCGAAATGATTTGCTTCCTCATTTCTGATACGCACCGCCAAGGTCTGGAATACCCTCCCGACCTCCGTTTTTCCCAAAACCTAAAATATCTAGTACCTTCAAGTCAACAGTGAATAGGCATCTTTTAGGCAAGCGCGCTCCATCTTAGACTGTTTCATTACTTTCCATCAGGTGTGATAACAGTTAAGCGCTGGCTTTATATATTTAAAAAAAAAACAGACAGACAGACAAAAATTCTAAAAACTGTTTTGCCTTCTATTGCTTAAATAAAGACCCTTATATATAGATCTCAAGCTTTATCGTATTTATTTTGTTTCTTTGCTTTTAAATAATGTAAAGAGAATAGCGTGTCCGACCATGATGCATTTTTATGAGTTTTACCGGAAGCTTTTAGGAGACAAAGTGATCTAAAATGTAATTACAAGTGTATTCGAATAGTAATCAAGTTCAAAATGCTTTTACAGTGTTAATATAACACGTAAAATGGGAGATGAAGTAAGAGAAGATCACATATGCACGCTTTTTGGCTGTCATTTTAATTCTACTGGCAAATTACAAAATGTTCATTGCTATTAAGACAGTAATTGATAGCATTAAGCCCGACAGCCGGCCAACTTTGATTCATTTAGACGTAATCCGCCGTCCTCCCCTCACTATCTTATTAGTCGGGCAATTTGTTTAGGGATCACGGAAATACTTATGCGGGCTGTGATTGGCAGCTTTTAATTGGAATTATTGACAGAGCCGATGTAGCACAGTAATTGGAACACAGTAACCGAAAATTGCTAGTTCAATCCCCCAGGGTATTAATATAAATATTGCATCAAATGTTGATAAGTATCTAATGATGTCGTAAGTTCTGATCTCACTGTCATCTCACTGGGTATCTGTTAGTTAGTAGGTGTTAGTTAGTTTTGGCCAACGTCGATTTTTTTTTAAAGAACATAAAGGAGACGTGGCGTTTCTCACAGGTTGATGAAAAAACAATCATACATTTATTTCCACTGCATTAAATATTAAATAACCTATAGTTAATAAGATATTGCCAATTAATAAATAATTATTGGAAATATCCGATATTAATGTCACGTGATTTCAATTCAATATAATTGAAGAATGACTTATAAGATATTAAAGTTTACGTTATAATTTTAAAGTACATTTTTTTTAAATTAATTTAATTTCTTTTGCAACAATAGAAGCACTAAGACATCTGCATTCACCACTCACATCACATTACATTGTTTTGCATAATTATATAAATTATATTAAAAATGTTAAATAGCAAATTGAATACTTGTTTTTTGATTATTATCAAACACATAAAGATGAAATACGAGGGATTTGGATTTATTCTTCTATGTAGTATAGTCTAATTATTTTTCTGTATTATTTGCAATTTAAGCACTTGGACCTCGAGAGTAATAGTGTCAAAATAAAATAATGCTACAATAAAAGGGTTTTTTGCCATCACTGGTGACAGGAGGACCGATTCGTTTTTCACCCAAACAAACGAAATTCCGATTCAACGGGAAAATGCTGCTAGAATTCTTGTCCCCATTTCAATCGGTCATGATTCGTACTGTATTTTTTTTCTGCATAATATTATGCGTTGGTCCTGCGCCGGTTGTGTCGGATTGCCACCCTATTGGATTACGAGAGTTAGAGAATAGAGAGTGCATCTGTGTTTGCGCACACACTTGTGCACTATAATATCTCCTGCGCAGTTGGCTAATCTCTCTTGAGATTTTTTAAATTTAAAATAGAAATCTAGCAAATGTGCCACCATGGTTCGTAGATACCACCGTCCATAGACATTTCTTTGTCTCTCTGTGAAATACAAGATGATTACACGTTTATGTTCCGGCCGGGCTTGGGAACAAAGATTTTATGTATACACGTGCAACTAAATTGGCTCACTGACCCTTCAAAACGAAGTGATGTAATACAAAATGCAGCACTAGTATTTGTGCAAACATTAGTACTTTCTACTCCCATACTTTCATAGTCCGATGAAACTGCAATAGAACATATCTCCTAGAGTTCAGGTAGAGAACCAACGGCTTTGCGTGCTCGGGGCATGGGAGTAAACACTGCCAATTACAACAGTTCTTTTAAATTTATTTATCTATTTAAATATTAATACATAACTTAAAATAATGATGGCAAAAAACCACTAAGGTTTATACGTGTGCTATCATTAGTCTACACTACAAATGTATACATTTAAATATAATACAGACACGTAAACTTAGAGTAAACATAAAAAATATTGCTTTAGTTTAAGCCTAATGTTTTTTTTCTCGAAATAAAATATAACACAGATCTGAAGGTAGTTTGTTAATTAGTCTGGGAACAATATACTCGGTAGTCCGCTCGCCATACATATTGTTTGTACGTTAAGTGTGAATCTGATTTGCAGAAATGGCCCGAGTGTCCACAGGTTGTTCAATAACACTTCATAGAAATTAATTGAAAAACTGTTCTTTTAATAATAAAAAAATACTTGAGAGTGTACTGGTAAAACTTTACAATATTGAAAGAGATCGTTTTCATTGTCATAAAACTGGTTTTTTATTTTAGGTGATACTAATATTTTAAGAATTTAAAAAAAAGCCGAGATGGCCCAGTGGTAAGACCGCATGAATCTTAACCGATGATCGTGGGTTCAAACCCGGGCAAGCACCACTGAATTTTCATGTGCTTAATTTGTGATTATAATTCATCTCGTGCTTTACGGTGAAGGAAAACATCGTGAGGAAACCTGCATGTGTCTAATTTCACAGAAATTCTGCCACATGTGTATTCCACCAACCCGCATTGGAGCAGCGTGGTGGAATAAGCTCCAAACCTTCTCCTCAAAAAGAGGAGAGGAGGCCTTTAGCCCAGCAGTGGGACATTCACAGGCTGTTACGGTTACGGTATCGCCAATTAAGTTAAATCCATAACCTTTTTTTTGGTCTGAACCGGCATTTGAACTCAGGACCTTGAAATCATAAGCTAGTCATTAGATCGATGAAGCATAGACAAAAGAAATGGTTTCTTTATGCGGTATTGATTATATTTAAATATGTTTGTGGTAAAGCTCAGGATGAAAATCAAATGCAATTTCTTTCACATCAACATTTAACTTTATTAAAATAGTATATGACATGATAAAACTAAATAAGTTTCCTACACCTAAATAAGTTAATAATCCTTATTACATATCTTGTAATTCGTCTTATTCCTAACTATTCTAAGTACTGAAGGTTGATGGTTACAGGTTGAAAATGTCTGGTGGGGATATTCTGTTAAGGTAAATTTGGAATAGCAGCGAGCGAACCGTCGACTCAGCCATTAATTAACACAGTAATTTATCTCACTTAGACACCATGTTACTTGCCCTAACGATACTTGTTACACTCTTGTTTCGTTGTGCAACGAGAATTTATAATACACAAATTTGTTTCATATTTACTTGAATATAATTTCATAAATCATTATTAAGGTGGGTCAATTGTTTATGGCGATTAATTAATTATTTTGATATTCAAGCTTTTCTTTAAATCTTTTGTAAACGTTTGAAGTAATTCCACATTTAGTCATCTTATTATTTTATCTGATATAAGAAATAATTTCCAACAATATTTTGCTTAGCGGATGCTTACGTTATAGAAAATCTTAAGTTTCAAATTTCGCTATCCCGAGTCAGTAGTTTTGGCTGTGAGTTGATAGTAACTATGTAAGGATAAACGATTTTTGAAAGCATATATAGTGAAACGAACAATCATATACATATATTTAATATTGACAATAAAACATAAAAAAATGTAAATAATAATAATTTGATAATCGTACACATGTTAGTGATGTCAACAATACGGGAGTTGTTTTGACAATGAGCCGCAAGCTTTGTCGGTGTTACATAACGCTTCGTCGGAGTCTAGATGGGTCGCTGCGAGTTGGCGACACGAGACTTTAGTGCCAGCCCCCGTACAGACAACACATCTAGAAACTGTCTTGCGACTCGTTGTTACAATTGTGTTTAAAGTGATTAGTAAATCGTTTGAGTGATTCTGAATTTGTTATCTGATACCCGTACCCTCATTTCGCCCACACATAATGCGGACATCCGCTCATATCGACCACTTCTTATATAGGCGTACAGGTATCAGCTATACGCTTATATCAGAAGTGGGATCATCTCTTCGATATATAATTTAATACAATAAAACTATTATTGACTAACTAAATTACAAGCCTCAATTTCTTTTGTTACATTTGTATTTGTAATGTGTTTATCTAATTCAAAACTGGCCAAGCAAGTAAAATATGTTAAAAAATAATTTAATTTACAAAATATACCATTTTTTAGTAGTTTAGTACTGTTGAAAGCCACTAATATTTTAAGTTTTAATTTATCTGAATATCCGTCCATCACGACTAGTGCATATTTCAACAGTTTGCAGCTTTATACTCTCAATGATAATATATACAGAAGTGAGTAGAAACTTTGTTTGCTTACTCAGCTACTTTGAACTCTGCCAAATAAATCTACTGTTGTGGCATATAGTTATACCACGATAAAATTGTTTAACAACTCAAAACATTTGCGGTAAACGATACAATATTACAACAAAATAAATTTTTAAATATTTCAATTGTAATATGTAAGCTAAATTTGTAAATCTGGAAAATATTTATGAAACATTCTACAAAAAAAACAAACGGTCTCTGGCATACATATTATTATAGTAAACATAAACATTCTTAGCTCGTCGTAGCTTAACAAAATAATTTGCTTGGGTACCAAATAAACAAAGACTCGTCGGGAATATGTGTAGCGTCATATATAGCTAAGAGAGGCCAAAGTAACACTCCATTTAATAGGCTCCTAATAACATTAAGAAAACCTTGTAGCAACAATGTGATGTCAAGTTAGGTTAGAGTTAGCGAGGGATGGGACAATCATAATTAAGTTTTCAATGAAGCTGAAACGTGGTCTCAGTGCAAACAGCGGCCGACAAACTTGCTGTCACAAGTCTGGAGCACTCCGTTGTACCACGAGCTGTGGTCCGCGTGATTTAATATATCTTCTTAACGAACAGTTCGTGTGTAATTAATTTAATCTTGCTTTAAAGCTTTGTGATTTGTCAGAGACGTTCTGAAGAGACTTCATAATCATAATAAAGTTTTCATAAATGTTGGTATTTATTCAGTAAAAACGGAGAAATATGAATTGTCGAAAATCTTGGAAAATCATAAAGTATTTATATTCTTATTTACCGCAGATTAAATAAAATATTGTTTTTAAAAAGCATTTTAAAAATTAATATGATTAATAATTTAGATGAAAAATAATTAATGCTTAAAAAATAAATAACACATCGTAGTTTGTAATAAGTTTGTTTCGAAACAGTGTAAATAGAACAAGTTTTAAACTGCAAGAATAACTTGACAGACAGGGCAAGTATTAGTTACCCTATATTATTTTTTGTACTCTGCAGTCCTGACAACGTCTATGCAAAATTTCCCTTTCCCTAGCCGCCATAGTCGGCGGAGATTTCTTGCTGCTAAGCACAATAAACGGCATGCTTAGTACGAAGAGGTGCTGGAAGGATTCTCATTCTGCGAAACGCTTATGTCGTAGAAGAAGGCTGCGTGAGGACTGGGCCGCATAATGAATGCCTCCGCTGACACATTCCACTGAAGAAGACCAGGAGCAAGGCATCGGTGCTATACCTTCTCCCCCCACCGTAAGTGTCACCAGAGCCAAGGGGATTCTTAGTTATCTGGTCCACAAAAGCAGGCCAACCGACGGGGCGTTACAGTAGGCGTTACAGTATGCGTAAGCGATCCCGTGGCACTCCTCGAATATACAGAGTTGTTTCACTAAAAGTGGGTATTCCAACGCACTCAGCGCTGATAAGTCTAAATAAATGGAGTAAATAGGTTTTTCAAGCGAGTTAAAAAAAGGGTATCATTTGTATACTATAAAATAACGTTAGTATACTATAAAAGTTCCATGTCAATCGTTTCATTTGTGACATAAATAGTAATGAAGCTCAATGCGGTTGCCGTGGCCTAAATCGACCGGGACATCACCACTCAATCGCTTCACTAGTAGTTGTATTACCGTACCGTAACAGCCTGTGAATGTCCCACTGCTGGGCTAAAGGCCTCCTCTCCTCTTTTTGAGGAGAAGGTTTGGAGCTTATTCCACCACGCTGCTCCAATGCGGGTTGGTGGAATTACACATGTGGCCGAATTTCAATGAAATTAGACACATGCAGGTTTCCTCACGATGTTTTCCTTCACCGTAAAGCACGAGATGAATTATAATCACAAATTAAGCACATGAAAATTCAGTGGTGCTTGCCCGGGTTTGAACCCACGATCATCGGTTAAGATTCACGTGGTCTTACCACTGGGCCATTTCGGCTTGTAGTAGTTTGTTAGTAGTTGTATTACAACTCGTTAATGTGCCGAGAAAACATGGGGTTTGTTTTATCATATTGAACTGCTACGTCTGTATTTATGCTGCACAATTTTATCTGACACATGCAGCTTGCATCATCACCGTCACCGTCGAGTGTGGGATAAATTATAGAACAAATTCTTCGTATTAAAATATGTCCAAATTCAAACATGTGATCTTTGGTGGTAATCGAAGTGATCTATCTATTAGTTCAATTCGGTTTTTTATTGAAAAGTTGAACATTTCCGCTTCTCCCTTAAATTCAAGATTGCGGCTAACGCACCGGTAGAATTTGGTCGCCATTTTGAATTTAGACTTTTCGTAAGGATTTTTTGCAAGATCATATGCAAACCCAACTGGACTATAAATTATTACAGAAAAAAGAGAAATCAGCTTATAAATAAGTTCTTGTATAATATTCATGGTTCGATTCCCACCCAGGACAGATATTTGTATGCATGAATATGTTTGTTTGTCCTGAGTCTGGGTGTAATTATCAATATAGGTATATGTAGTATATCAGTTGTCTGGTTTCCATAGCACAAGCTCTGCTTAGTTTGGGATCAGATGGCCGTGACTAAATAATGTCCCAGGAAAAAAATCTATCATAATAGCTTTGTAAATATCTGTATAGTTTCGCTTCATAATATTTATACAGGCAACGGTATGAGTATAATCGCAATACCTGTCGCTATCTACTAGCGTATTACTTTATGATATGTTTGTAAAGTTATAACTTCAGCTGGCGCTAGAAATTGTAGCAACAATCAAGCGTCGAAATAAAAAATTCAACAGAGCATAGTTCCGGCAATCGTTAGAGACCAGCGCAACGAGACTTGCTTGGAATAAAATTGTATCTCTGAGGCTTACCGCTGCCGTCATGTTACATAATCTGCCACTTGAAAAATAATATTATGAAATCTCCCGCGGTCCTACTCCGTTTAACTTAAAGTTAGTTTGTTTGTGTTTATTACACATCGCTATTAACTTTTTATTTTGTTTTATTTTTCTTATTCAGGCACGGGTATATTACGGTACATAGAGTTTTATTATTAATTTAATAACAAGCTGCTATTCTGCCAATTTGCTAAGCGTTTAATATATTTTAGTATTTTTTTATTATTAATTTAATAAATTATCCTATACTTAAAACTCTCTTCTACGATCCACTTTTATGTTAAATTTTATTATAGTCTTCAGCCAGCCGTTAGAGTATTATAATATTATAAATGCTAAAGTGAGTTTGTTAGTAAACTACGAAACCGATCATCGAGATATTTTGCATGCACATTGTCAATGGTACATAAAAGGACATAGAATAACTAAAAAGGTAACCCCCTCCCCCTCCCTTTCACGCGTGCGAAGCCACGGGCGGAAACTAATAAAGTAATAAATATCAGAATAAACAAATTTTCGCATTTATACTTGCGAAACTTGCTTATGAAGAACACATAATGATGCCAGTATACAAATTCCTATGATCATGCCGTTTTGTGTGCTTGGTGCCTGTTCCGATATCGATACACGTGGTATGTTTACCATGTTACAGTATAAGATTATTTATTTTCTTATATTATAAAAAACCATGATTTGATTCCGACAATTCTCAACGCAGATAAATAAAGGTGGCAATGCTGCTAACAAATTGTGACTTCATTGCAATCGAATCGAAACGTAATCGTTGTAAACCGTTTTCCTATTCTACTAGCACAACAATCAAATTGTGATTCTATCGAAGTTGGATCGGAATAGTACCTATCAGGAACGTATCGTAATCGTTATAAATTAATAGAATTGGCACCCAGCACAGGATATATTACAACGTACAAGTGACTGCGCCAACACTTGGCTCTCTTAGAAAGAGGTACCTGTTGGGAAGTGGTCCTGTTACCCATAGACATTGGTTCTGTAAGTATAATATTTTAAAATACCTTACACAGAACCTATGTCTGCTGTATTTATACTTCAATAATTATAATATTTGGATTAATATTTTCATTATATCTCCACAAAAATTTGTATCCGTGCCAATTTTCAAAACTATGTATTTAAAGTTATTTTTGTTCCGTTCTTTTAATTCTGAATTGAATCCTAATAGTAAAATGCAAATAAATTGAATGCGAATAACATTAAAACGTATTAAGCAGTAATAGTAAAAAATAAATGGTGTACAATTTTAATTTAAAAGCACTAAAATGTATAAATTTATTCATTCGCGAACGAATGAATGAACTTATCGAAGAATTCCCATACATAAAAATCCCAACTTTTAATGTTCAGTTCACTTGTTCCTAGCAATTAATCAGTTCATCGTATAAACGTATTTGCCAATTTTCGAGTGATATTTGCATTTGGGAGTACGATATGAGCGCTCGCGATAATAAACAGTCGCTCTCTTGAGAATTTTCTCCTGTTATTGACTCGATATTGCCTGTACGTTAGTTATATGTGACTATTTATAACTACCGGGTCCCATGACAAATAATATGAATAACAGAATGGCTACGGTTATTAAATGAATTTATGTTCCCTGTACTTCTCGCTGATAACTAAATATTATTGTGATAATTAACATTTATTCACACTATATTTAATATCATTTTCTAAACAAGTGTATTCCAAGTATGTAACATTATAATAAGGTCGGACTTATGACGTAGAGATCGAAATATGACACCTTAAATATTGATAAGTGAAGCAGTATAAGAACGTTGCTCAAGGCTTTATCTGGATAAGACAGATGTAAAGGTTCACGTCACTTTTACGGCCTTACTGATAAACGTGATTTAGCGGGTGATTAGTTAAAAATATCACATTATTTCTAACACACATGCTAGAATCATATGTAAATTTAAAATTTTCGTTTAATACCTATCATCTGTGTATATACATATTCGTATAAAACTATCATCTATCTACGGTATTTACCTGTACATTAAATTTCATAGATTTGTCGAGTTAAACATATGCATATATTGCAGTGTTGTTGGTAAAAATAATATTTTTAAATTTGACAATATTTTCAATACACAGGGATATAATTTTATATATTGTAAAAATGATTTTACATGGCTTAAAAATAAATGAATAAAAAAAAGAGACAAATAAAATCAATAATTATGAGACTAAGAAATAATATAGATAAATTTATATGTAATAGTACTAACACATTCAATATCATTTAATTCATATCAAAATCGAAATACATTAAGTAAATTAAATTTACATCAAATATCTTAATTTAAATTCGTATATTGGAAATACTCCTTTATAATGTTATTCTTTTGTTTATTATTAATTGATCTCCGATGATAAATCATGGTAAGTTCTAATATTTTAATCTGATATATACAACCTATTTTCGTCCACAAGTGGTCTGGTTCGGCAGTTCATGTTATTATCACGTTCATATACTATGCAATTGAGCTGGATAGCAGAATTATTCACGTCGCGATTTTTTTTCGTGGCGTCTCTGTGTGCGTTTCCGAGAATGTTCGAGTTCGAACCTTATACATAGTGATTACATACCCTTTGTGATTCTGAGCTTTCCATTCTGCAGTTCAATAATACTAACGAACATGACATACTCGTTTGTAGATGTACTACAAGATGTCTACTGTTTTCAGTATCTAAATATTTGAAATATCATTATTGTTACATCAAACGACCTAACTAAATTGTTTATTAAAACACTACGTTCAGAAATCCTATCACAACTTCGTATAAGTTTATATAAGTTTAATTACCAGTACTCAGTAACTAGTTTCGGCGAGCCGTCTGTACTTCGGAAACTTAATTAAGTTGTCATAAAATAATAGGTAAAATAAAATATATTTCGGCTAATTTACTGCTTGCGTCAAAAAAAAAAAACATTTTTTTCTTTTTTTTTTGTCACGCCATTACACAGTAACTGATAAAATATTTCACAGAATACGCTATTGAATTTTTTTAATTAATCCATAGACTAAACATTGTTTGGCTTAATTGCTATATAATTACTGTTTGATTACTAGCAAGTATTTCATAGAAACAATAATATGCGCGAAAAAATAATCATCATACATTTTTAGATACACAAATAGCTTGGCTTGGCTGGCTTACAACAGCTTTTACTGGTGGTAGAGCTTTGTGTAAGCTCGTCTGGGTAGGTACCACCCACTCATCAGATATTCTACCGCAAAATAGCAGTACTTGATATTGTTGTGTTCCGATTTGAAGGGTGAGTGAGCCAGTGTAATTACAGGCACAAGGGACATAACAACTTAGTTCCCAAGGTTGGTGGCGCATTGGCGATGCAAGCGATGGGTAACATTTCTTGCAGAGCCAACGTCTAAAAGCGTTTGGTGACCACTTACCTTCAGGTGGCCCATATGCTCGTCCGCCTTCCTGATCTATAAAAAAAAAATATATATAAAATATTGAATTGTAAGTATGCAAGAAGTATATAATAAACAGTAAGATGCAATATTATGTAACATTAACTTTAGACAAAACTTCAAAGTAATTTTCCTGTAAGGGGTTGTTTACACTAATTATCAAAACATTTCTGGTCCTAAACATGCATTCACATTGTCTTATATTCTATTAACTCTGAGTACATTTTGAAGTAGACATTTGAAATGTGTTTAACCCTAATTGTCGCTATAAGCCCATTTACTCGATGGGTCTTTATGTTGTTCTTATCCCTTCACTGAGACGCCTTCACTGATACTTTAGCCTGCTTCGTGTCGATAAAGGATCATGGAGATATTAGGGCGTACATTTCTAACAATCTATATTCACAATATAATGATAATTTTATATAGAGACCGTATTGCACTTTAAATAAAGAAACTATTCCATTAAGTATATCGTTGAGTAGGCTATTATAACTAGACACCAATTTCTATCAAAATGAAAAAAAGATTTAAAAAAAATATGCCCAACATAAACAAAAATTAATATCATCAATTTTAATACATTTTTTTCTATTTAAATGAACAAAAGGCAAGTATATTTATACTACTAGTAATAATCGGCACTGTATAAAATGTAAACCATTAATTTCATTGTCAATGCGTTGCTGAAAAAGGGACCTAAGATACGTCCCTGCTTGTAATTACATTGCCTCACTCACGATCAAACCGGATCTCATCAAGACAACGTGTTGACGTTTAACATTAAAACGACTGACTTGTATTTATCCAGAAGAGCTCACATAAAGCCAATGTTGTCTAAATATTGACATTATAAATAAGACGAGGCTCTAAGGGAGTGTGGTTAAAGGCAAGAATTTTCCAACTGCGTTATTTGTTTTTGCAAAGCGTATATGTATAAACGTTGAGGAAAATTTTTACAAAAAATGTTTATGGTCCGCAATTTAGCGAAATTTATTGAATCATCCTCCAAGTATTTACTTTAAGAGTATATTTTAATATACTGTTATGTTGTTATGTGTCGAGTCGATATTCAATAACGAGTTACGAGTATGGTATAATCTTTTGCAGCAACGACATTTCGATAGTACCTTTTATGTTTCAAACTACAACGTGTTATTCAGGTTTAAATATATCAACTCATAAGCGTATTTATCGCTCTATGTACTGTTTGATAGTTGGAACTGAATTTTTTCATTTATATTTATAAATGTAAACTTTTTAAGGTATACAAAGAAGGTATTTTTGCTTTAAACAATGTTTTACAGAATCTCTTTGTCTATGTATTTTAAAATATAAAAAATATATATTGTAAGTTATAACCGGTAAGACTTTTTTTTTTAGTCGTTGAAGACTTTAGTCTTCCAGCATTGCGGTATTCGTGACGAAAAGACTTGACCAAGTTTCCTATACACTGCCCAGCTCTATTCTTCTACGTGCTTCCTTCTCAAAGTTGTTTCGACCCAATATGACGTATATATAGAAAAATGTTCTGAAAATTGGAATACTTTATCGATAAATGAGTTTTAATAATTTATTTTGATTTTGAGATGAACCATTGGAATTAGTCTTTAATAGTGCTGTCAGGTTTATGGGTAGAAAATAGCAATGCAATATATACAAAGTAATTGTTTTGATCTGAACAAATGAAGTTCCTTTGAGAGCGGAAGGAAATAAACCCCGCGAATGTTTGTCGGCGACAAACTATTAGACTGCAATTTGCGGCCGATAATTTAGCTTTGATGCATACCAAAGTCTGAACTAAATTACTAAAGTATAAATTTGCAAATGAATTGTTTGAATTAAATTTTAATCTTGTAAATATATTCAATATAAAAATGATAATATTTTTCCTACCGACATTTTGCAAGAATAGAATATGAAATACATTTTTAAATCACGACAAATTGTCATCGCTACTCATAAATTTACAATAATACTGGTTTTGTTTCCGCATACGGAACTCACGAGAGGGGCTTGAGTAAATACTGTACAATTATTATTTGTGGTGATTATGATATATTTCATTGTTTTGCATTACCAGTTTTATACCAGCTGGAGTCAGTATATAGTTTTCGTAAAATGAATGTGTTTAAAATGTATTATTAGTAACCAAATATCTATAGTACATATATATTTCAACCACAAGGGGGTTAATACAAATAAACAACTTCGACATTGAACGAAGCGTTATAATTGGTCAAGATCTTAAATAATCTGATGAATGAATGAAATGAAATGAATGATGTTTATTATGGATTCACGAAAAGCAGTTTTGATGCCGGCAGTACTTACGTGGAATAGTGTTGTATTATTAATTGTGATATATTAAACTAAACTTGTTTGCCTATTATAGCAAGCTATTAGCAAATCGCAAGGAAAATGAAAATCGTTTATATAGCCTTTACATTGGTCGTCTTTTTTACGTGTGAAACCCCCTTTTTTCATGCAAGGTAGGATTATCTGAAGATAGCCGAGTCCTGGTATATGTTATGGGTTATGTGGTATTCTTACCTCTTAAAACCTCACCGATGGCATGACATGACAAAGACCGGAGAGGCTGCGGGGGTCGTTTTCGATGCTTCTTCCGTGCTCCGTTTGATGCTCGGCAGAGCAATGCTCAGCAGGTGAGAGTGATCACACCCCCATGTGTAATAAACGAATCCCCCATGAATCACAAAGCACGCAAAAGCGTAAGTCTCGCATCCGATCTCTATTCAGTCGTGTCTGAATACTGTTCCAATGGACAATGAAAGAAAATGTCTTTTGCGCAATATCACTTGCTCTTTATGCTCTGCTATGTTTCAAAGCTTTATTGAGAATCGCAGCTGGTGTTGAATTAATATATGGTTTGTTAAATATAAAATAAAAAAAAATACATGTTTGAACAGTATACAATATATAGCGTTACAATTTGCATTAAGGTTTCTCTTGTATGGAGTATTTATCAACATAAAACTTAAAGGAGAGAGCAAGATAGCAAAGAAAACATCATGACATGACCTGGGGGTAATATTGCATTGCATGAATATACTCGTAACACATAACACCCTTAGGATTCTTAAGGCCGTTGAGCGTTAAACGGCTATTCAAAGCTGTAATAAAAGTTCGCAATATAGGAGAATATTTGAATTTATAGTTCAATTTGAGTGCAATACAAATGTTATTAAAGACGATGCAATATGTATAAGTAAGTACAAACATTATTGTCTCTAATATATTTATAAATTGTAAACGTATATAAAAGCCGAAATGGCCTATTGCGGCTACAAACCCGGACAAGCAAAGGGCTTTTATGTGTTTAATTTTTTTTTATAATTCATTCCTCGCTTACTATGTGACAAGCGTTCACCATATCGTAACTAAACAATGTTGTGGCTTAAGGTACCAGCAACAACAGGACTTTCAGTCTGCTTAACTATGTGGCCTTGGTCCAACAATGGGACACTTATACACTATTATTTAATTACATTAAGCCACTTTGAACTGTATGGATTGTCTATATTATATTCATTGTTTTTAAATTGATGCAAAGGCTACCAATTATCGACAATAATATCAATCAAGACAAAAGTATCTGTATACGAAATAAAATGCATTCAAAAACGTTCCACTTTATCATTAATTAAAACGAAACTGATTGTTGATATTAAAAATATTTTTTGTTTTGGTTTGAAATATATCGATGTATTTAAATACATTGAATTTATTAATATAAATGAGTTAAAATCTATTACGCATACTTAGTTACTTATTTTATAATTGTTATTGAAATACAACAAGATCAAGTTTCAAAAGATAAACATTATTTTATTTTATTTTAAAAATATTATAAAAATATATAGATTTAGAAGATCGATATTGATTTTCGAGATTTTTTCATAATTATATTAACTTATAGCAAAAATTACATAATCTCAGGATCTGCTAGACTGAATTCTTTTTTTTTAAATTAGATAATGAATTTATTGAGGAAACCACTTTGGCATATTGAACGAACAGAAAGTTTAAAAATATTAAATTCAGTTATTACTCATGCAACATATTTATCAAATTGTAATTAATTTAATTTAAAATTAGTATTATGCTACATGTTAACTTCATATTTTCTACATTTACTTTAAAAGTTAACATTATTAAGTGTTATTGTTGCTGCCGGTCGTGTACAGTTTATTCTATGGAGGGTGTTAACAGATGTTACATGATTTAATACCTTCTTCACCATTCTATATTTGGTGGTGAGAGATTAAACCTCTACGTCATCGATATAACGAATTGTTTACATGAAACTGTTATCGAACATATATATATTTTTAATCAATTTTTATTGAACATTAGATTAGATTAGATCTCAATTAAAGATCGACTTAATTGTAAATCACAGGATATCGTTAGTAAATAATGTAGACGTAATTTGTTACTATAAATAGTTATTATAAATTACCTTTCACGTTTTCCAAATGTCAATATGTGAACCCGTTGCTGCTTATTGACAGTGACGGTAAACTGAGTGTATATTACTCTATCGAACCTGTAATTGAATCGAAGCCACATAGATTCTGAGCTTCTAGAAAATCAATTTAATACCTTAATAACTTACGTTGTGTGACTGGTCTCAGTTAAATGACGAAGGTGATATGTCTAAAGAGTGCTTCTACGTCTTTCTGACTGCCATCTGAAGTTAATTGCGTAAATACATTAAATATTAGATTATTCGTTAAATATTAATATTATCAACAGGAAGAATTGCTTTTTAAGCAAAATTAATGTGTGTTATTTAAATTTAAATTTTACCCCCAAGGTATATAATTGCTTCATATCAAAAAATATTTTTGCTTGCGGATAAGTATATGTTAATTTGATACATTACCATTCTCCTCGCATATATTTATAGTCTTCTGATTCTTAAGTAGCAAACTTAAGGAAAATTAATTTAGCAATATTAGAATATAGTAACCGGTCCTAAACAATTATATTTAAATTGAACAAACAGTAACTTTGAATAAGAACTAATTAATACCCAGTCATTAAAGCAATATTAAAACATTTTTTTAGTTTAATTTCGCAACATAGGCCGCGTTCTCAAGCTTACATAATGAATGCGGTCAAGGTCGAATCTCGTTCCCTCTAAACTTAGAGGGCGAGATCTACTTGAGAGCTCTCAGCAGTAACAAACTCACTCACAGGTAGAGTTTACTGCGGACATGAGACAGACTTTAAAACAGGTAGGTATTCAAGAGGAATATTATTATTATTATTTTTATTGAACATTTAGATCTCAATTAAAGATCGACTTAATTATAAATCACAGGATATCGTTAGTAAATTATGTAGACGTAATTTGTTACTATAAATAGTTATTATAAATTACCTTTCACGTTTTCCAAAACCCGGTTATAACCGGGGCCACAATATTTTTTATATAAGAAAAATAAATACATCTGTTCAAATTTATATAATCGTCTTGTCCAAAAAATATTTAAGGCCCAACTTATTTCTTGCGTCAGGGAACAAACCTTTAAAACCGGGGCAGATAAAAAAGATTCAGATTTAGATTGAATTTATTTAAGACAATAATGCCCGGTGATTGTAAACGATAAACGACTCATTTTGTTAACGGTTAGCGGCCGGTTTCCATATCTAGTCAGGTCTTAAAACCACCTTCATCTCTATGCATTACTGTAAAACTATAAAGATAAATATTGGTAGAATTTTAAATTATTTCGTTGTAAATTTAGTATCTTTGTAATCTGTTTGTAACATAGAACTGTTTACGCGCTTTATGAACAATCAGAACAATGGAATGTTCTCGTGTGTTTTTTAATCGAGAATTTGATTAATCGAAAGCTTTGTATTTTTTTAATCGAAAACCAATCAGTGATTTCGTTATAGCACTACGGAATCCATATATTTGGTATGTCTATTTCATCGGTCGTAACTCCAGCCTACGTGATTTTACGATCCCGATAAAATTGAATCAATGTTTGTAAGAGCCGAGATGGCCCAGTGGTAAGACCGCGTGAATCTTAACCGATGATCGTGGGTTCAAACCCGGGCAAGCACCACTGTATTTTCATGTGCTTAATTTGTGATTATAATTCATCTCATGCTTTACGGTGAAGGAAAACATCGTGAGGATACCTGCATGTGTCTAATTTCACTGAAATTCTGCCACATGTGTATTCCACCAACCCGCATTGGAGCAGCGTGGTGGAATAAGCTCCAAACCTTCTCCTCAAAAAGAGGAGAGGAGGCCTTTAGCCCAGCAGTGGGACATTCACAGGCTGTTACGGTTGTTAGAAGCGCTTACAGTGTTCGAATTTTATTGTGAAAAAAATATCAAGACATACTTTAAGATAACTATTACTAAAATAGAATAAACGAATAATGATGTTAAGTAATAATTAAATTAATTAAAATCATATTAATAAATATATGGATGAATTATATAAATTTAATTTTATTTTATTAACAGAACTATATTATTTAATTGTTACATAAGAGTCTTGCCGGTTCTTCATTGGATATTTCATATTATTTTTAAATGGCATGAAAAAATAGTTTTTTTACTGCTATTTTATTTTTATATATAAGCGCTAAATTGAGGTTGCTAAACTTCTCCTTTATATATGTTGTTTTCAGATATAAAGTGTTAAATAAGCTTTCTTACTAAGCATTGTATAAAAGACGAACTTATTTATGCATGCATGCAAAGTTATGTTGCCCTAGTACTAGAACTGAACACAAACACGCCTAGTTTGAAAAAATTGTATTCCAGAGAGATAAGTTCTCTGTAGTTAGTTTGTAAGGTCATGTGTAGTTGCTTTCTAAGTTTAATTACTAGGATATAAGAGAAATAAAACCTGCTACCTGTTTTCCTATTATTTAACTTAATTTAGGTCATTCAAACAAAGTGAGTTTATTTGTTTAGCTTTCAAGTCGTTAAGACTCAACCGATCATCGTTAAATGTTGCTCACACGTTGTCAGAAGTACAAGAAACGACATACCTAACACCTCACCCCCTCACATGCAGGCGAAACACCAGGCGAAAACTGGTAGATAATATGATATACGAATCAATATTTAGAAATACGGAGAATATTTTATTATATTTCTGGTACCTATTTTATATTTAAATTTTCTTAAAGATATTATTTTTCACGATTAGATTCATACTTCAAAGGAGTAATTAAATACGAAACCGGACTTAAATATGACATCTTAAGAGGTATGAGATTGCTGAAAAGAATAATTTATAAGGTTTTTTAATATTAATAGAATTAATGCGATCTCTTTAATGAGGTCAAGTCATTATTATCACAGCCGCAATACTTGCTTTGGTACTACTTATTATAATTTGAATTGTTTTGAAAGGCCTACAGAAAATTAATTAATGAAATTAGTCGGGTTACTCTTGTTAGTGAGTAAATTAGAAAGTAAATTATATTGAATTGAATTACTTGATTATGACGCAAATCTACGCGACCATTCGAGAGGTAGGTGGGGGTAGGTGGTAGGGTGGTAGGTGGGTAGGTGTTGGTAACTGAACGAAAACATTGAGTTTGGATGTTAAGAATTGTATCAATGCTTTTATATTTGAAATCCTTAAGATATTCATTACGACTCGTTTATGTAATCTAAGGGGCTAATGTATATACATTGCGCAGTCGGTGTGCAGTTTCGATGCAGTCTTGCTTATCGACCACACTAAAACTGGTTTAAAACTGCAATTTGCAGCTGACGTGCATTTGTAATGTAAGCCGGGAGTGCATTTACTAAAAACTGTCTTTTATATATTCAATCTGATCTCCACTGACGTGTTGTTTCGTGTCTTTTGGGTATTTTTTTTATTATTTGATCGAGTTTCGAAATCGGATCGGATTCGAATCGTCATCTGGATTTATGTTTTCATCTGTTCATTGGTATGACTGACGAACTTACCTTACGAATCCTCACGAATATTAATAATACGAAAGTGAGTTTGTGTATTTATTTGTTATGATATCATATCTTAAGTACTTAACTGATCATCACGATATTTTGCACGTTGTCAGGTCTAAAGAAAAGGTACCTAATCTAACTCTAAATATTACAGTAACAGTAACAGCTAGTTAATGTCCCACTGCTGGGCTAAGGCCTCCTCTCCCCTTTTGAGGAGAAGGTATGGAGCTTATTCAACCACGCTGCTCCAATGCGGATTGGTGGAATACACATGTGGCAAAATTTCAGTGAAATTAGACACATACAGGTTTCCTTACGATATTTTCCTTCACCGTATAGCACGAGATGAATTTTAACCACAAATTAAGCACATGAAAATTCAGTGGTGCTAGCCCGGGTTTGAACGCACGATCATCGGTTAAGATTCACGCGTTCTTACCACGGATCCATCTCGGCTATTTCGGCTATTAATATTAACTATTCCTTATATAGCCAATGCGCCACAAACCTTGAAACATAAGATGTTCTGTCTTGTTGTAACTGTAGACATACTGGCTCATTCACCCCTTAAACGGAACTCAACAATACTAAGTATTGCTATTTAGCGGTAAAATATCTGATAAATGTGTATCCAGACAGACTTGTACAAAGCCTTACCACCGAGTAGTCTATAAATACTATAAGTTTTATTGTTTTTAAATGTATAAACAGTAAGTTTGGGGTCGTGATAGCCTATTGGTTAGAACAGGTGAATGTTAACAACAGAAGATTACAGGTTAAAACGCGGACCTAAGCACCTATAAATTTTCACTTTTTTATTTACATCTCGTACTCGCTGGTGAAATCATCCTGAGAAAACCTGTATGGGTCGGATGAAAATCAGCCACATGTGTATCTACTCACCAAAGCGACATAGTGGTAAGCAAAGCTTGTTTACTAAACGAGAAGAAGCTTTAGCCCAGCTGTGGGCTTACAGGAAGTAACTAGTGAATTTTGCTGGTAAAATAGTAAAATAAATCTTACTTATATTCAGAAATATTTCGGTTATTGGACTAACTTTTATTAAATTTTTAGTGTAAGGGTTCGAATATTGTTTTTTTTTACCTTGAACAGATTAAATCCGAACGGTTCTGTTTACATAACAAAACTAATATTAGGACAGCGAAAATATTGTTAGTTTTCATAGTTCTTATTAAAGTAATAACTTTTATGTCAATATTTTCCAAATACAAAATAAATGAATCCAATTAGTTTGTCGGACGTCTTAAGTTCCATTTAAATGAAGTCGTAACTTCGGTAGACGTTCTCGATTGTTTCAATCGTTTGGCACCCTGCGGACTGCTGATCAATATATTTGGAGTATCTGATTCACTGTTTACCTTTACCAGCTAAGATCCAATCATTCAATTACGAATCAATTTATTTTGTATGTACAAAATTTAATTTTATGTTATTTATTTTAAATTTTATTGCACATTTTTTAAATATCTGGCATTAATTACAAAATATTATTATGAGCAGTAGTTTGTTGGTATATATAACGGCTTTTCTTCTAAATGCTGTATAGGTTATTGGGTAAACTATGCTGTGTCTTCTTTTTTCGAATGACAAATAAATGATGAGAGAAAGAGAGATATAAGTGTTTCATTAAACACGTGCTAAACAACGCTTATAATTAGGACTGTAAGTTTTTATCTGGACAAATTCGTAAAATGTCATTAAAGACTTTCTCACGTAGTCATGGCAATTTAACGATTCGGGTTATTTGTATTCTTAATCGACTCCAAAAAAGGAAGAGGTTTGATGTAAGTATTTTTTATATATATATATGTCTACGCGATAATGTTTAACCGGTAAAAATGATTTATTGTAAACTCTATAGGCTTAAATCAGTTTCACAATTTGTTTCATGATTTTTTGGTGTTTTTAAGAAAATCAACAATTTATGTTTTCCATGGATTTTTTTGAAGCTGACTTGCTACAGTTTTTTAGTACTTACATAAAAACTTTTAAATAACAAACTCAATGGGGTTTTTGTAACTTTTAAGTATATTTTCTCTTTTATTTTCGAAACCAGTTTTCAACAATATACTTACCTAAGACGCAAACAGTTACAAAAAATATTTGTACCAACTCTTAGGGAACGTGGTTATACAACATTGCAAAAACTTACAATTATTATAGAATCTTAAAATAATAAATATATAAAAGACATAATTGGAAACGTCATAAAGTACTTTACTAATTAAAAGTATATAATATACTAGTACATTCAATTCCGTATAGTGAATGAGTTAAAAATATTTCGAAGCCATTCAGACATCGTAGACCTGGAAAATATTAAATTTCATTAATACTACATTTATTAATTTTAAACTTTACGTTTTCCTTCTACAAAAATGATTATTATATTTATTAAATTCTTAAAATTTTGTATCATACCAAAATGATAGAATATGTTTATATCGTAAAGGTTTTCGAATGGAATTAACGATTTTCGGTCTTAATTATAATCCTTGTTTAGCGGGTGTTTAGACAATGCTGTGTCTTCTTCTTTCAAATGTCAAATCAATGATGCCAGAAAGAGAGAGATCAGTGTTTAACTAAACTCCGGCTAAATAATGTTTATAAGTAAGGTCACTTGCGTCTACATTAAGTATTTCGAGTATTTAATTTGTATCAATGGTTTTTAATATAACAATTAAGAAAATTCTCTTAAAAACGTCTTTCACTTCCCTTATGACACATCATATTTTTTAAGCTGAGTTGTGATAGAAATTATATTTTTTTTAATTCAATTTTGTTTTGAATATACTTTCGTTTTAATCAAGTCTACTTCGTTAAGACTGTATTTGTAACAGAACAAGGTTCAAATAAAATTGTATTTAATTTTTTTTTACATAAAACACATACTGTTGAAAATCTAAAAAAAAATTTTTAATGAGTGGTCTATAATTATTATTTGCTATCATTTAACAATTTAAGCATACTATATTTATTATTTTTTCCCAGTATTGTTATTAAGTAAAAGTAAAGTTAAATAACAGCATGTCTCACAGGAACACAATCTAAGGGCTCGTGTGTTTTTGAGAAGGTTTTAAAGTTATTCTACCACACTGTTCAATGCAGGTTGGTAGATATACATACATATGGCAAATAGTCCTTTAACACATGCAGGTTTCTTCAAGATGTTTTCCTTCACCGCTTACCCGGATTAGAACTCGCAAACTTCACATAAGATTCTTCTGTTCTAACCAATGGACAAGAACTAGACCACATTCTGGGTATTATATATATTTTATTATAACTTCAAATTACTTAACATATTTATATTTATATGTATAATATAATGTTTAAAAATGTGAGATGTGAAAAATGTTTGTAGCAAGTTGTCCTCACGATTTAACAAGAAATTAAAGACAATAATTAAGATTGGTAGGTACGTAGAGGTCTTGCTTCCTAAGTCGTTATTTATCGTGGAAAACTTAATTAAAATGAATCTCGCTGGACTTTTTTTGGAAACGAAAAATTAAAAATAAAACGCTTTTAAGATGACGTCGAGTTTGCGTAACGAAGGTTTATCTCAGTTCTAAAGACTTTGTTACATTATATTGTTATGTAAGTTTTTGAACAAATTTAAGAAGAATAAATATTATTTAAAAATATTAAATAAAATCAAAGTTAAAATATTGTTTATTCAAATAGAAACACTTTTGAATCTACGTTGATTGTAAAGCTACCATTACACTTTTTATCACATAAAACACATAATTAATACACAATATGTATTCGCTCGTTATACTGCGACATATTTAACTTTGATTAAAACAAAAATTACAATAATAAATCAATAAATCAGAAGCATATTTCTAACAAGGCAATATTTCATATGAAACTTACCCTTGAAGATGTAGAATGAATAGTGTTTTCCTTACTGTTTGTGTTCGGTTTCGACTGATTTGTTACAATTTAATTTTGTCTAGGCGCGGTGGTTGCTGCCAAATCCATTATTACCAGCGGGAAGCCTACAAAGAAAGCAATATAGGCTCCGTGATGCAACTCCGGATTTCGTTTCGTCGAGTCGCAACAAAATATCTCGCTCCTAGATTTGGATCGGAAATTTTCTATTTTCAGATATTTCTGCTTATGATTCTCCCTTGAGTTACATGCGATGATGGTATATTATATTTCTTCAGGAATATAACGGCGCTTCGTGAGCATTGAAACTTAAATTCAAAGAATATATATTTTTTAAATTAAAAGTTGCTTCCATATTTGCATTATTATATATTAATAGCATCGCAGTTATTTAATAAAAATAAGCGACTACTATTTTAAGGGTAATCGAGTTTTATATAAATTACAAAACCATTTTGTATCATTCGTTTTCTATAAAAAAAACTTATATTTTATTATGCAACATAAAAAATAATTAGTAACTTTTTAATAAGTGATACTTTGCTGGATTTGGCCCTGCGATCTTTTGTTAAAAATCATAGCTCTGTTCACTGTGCCACCTCGGATTATTTATACAATATATTATATTCTGTAGCAAAATACTCCCAGTGATTGTAATCGAGTGCTATTTTGTGAGTATGTAATAAATAATGTTTATGGTGGCTACGTATAGACATATTTTATTCATTTGAATTGGTCGTAATGACCACCTTTTCCCTCTGATTTATGAGTTTGACCGTATAAAACCAACATACTTATTCATACTCATGTTTATGCTTGTGTGCTGATATTGGACTTTATAAATATTATATTTTTATTAAAATACATAATTCATTCATCTACTATCTCTATATGTATTAGACGTTTTATAAATCATGTTAGATCGTCTGAAATTTTATTTTAAAATTTAAGCGATTTATATTGAATACACGTGCATTAAAAACTTAGGGTAAAAACGTATCACCCAAACGTTACATATAGAAAAGTTGCACTGAAATTAGACATGAAATTTCACTCTAATACGTGGGAAGCATTTTCATTTCAATATATATATTTAAGTGGTGAAACTTTTTAAATACCACTACTCCACGTATATTACTCGTATTCAAATGTCGGATTAATTATAAAAAAATATTCTTTTTTTAAACAATTATGTAAAACAAAAAAAATTACTTCATTGTTTAGTCAAGTTTAATTAAAAACGTATATTTCCTCCGTAAAATATAATAAAAATAAAGATAGTCTTTATATTTATTATTCATTCGAAATATATTATTCACAAGTCATCATTTAATTTTTTATATATACCGGAAATGTCATCGCTCTTCCTTATATCCATTATAATTCATTCTATATTCAAATGTCAGGAACAGGTAACAACAACATAGAGAGGAAATTCCGTTTCCATATTCCAGTGTTTTCTGTAAAGTTATTTAATTATAAAGGCAACTATGTGTTCTGTAAAAAAATAAATATGTTGTACGGGCGGGCATTTGGTTGTTTTATTATAAAAGTTTTGTTTATCATTGTTTTAATACTTTTAGTTCGAATCGATAAACTTTTCTTTAAAAGCTTAAGCAAACATGACTTTATAAAACGTCTACGAAACCATCCATAAGAACTTATGGCGTCAGTTATAAACGTCTCTTGGCGACTTAGTTAAACGTTGATTTCACTCTTTCACTCTTTATGGCAGTATTGATTTAACATTCGACAGAAGATACAGCAATATTTAACTAATCACCGTAAATATATACAATGATGTCCTCGCGACTGGCTTGGGACACGGCGACTATTTTCAACATGTGCTTTCCGAGGCACAGGAATGTAAACACTACCAGACTCGGAACAGCTATTGAGAATTGATGATTTCCGAGGCACATTAATGAGTTAACATTAATAAATTATTATTTAATGTATTGGTCCCACCCCAGGACCTAGAATCTTGAAATCTATAGCCTTATAAGATAGCCACTAGATAAATTAGGCAATACTGTAGAATAATGGTTGAATCGGTGATACTCATCCAATTGGCAAATTGTTAGTAATAATATTTTTTGTTTTATTAGATTTTATTAATTCATGAGAGATGTGAATGTTACAGTTCTTCGTTTCGATTAATAATTATTTCGTTTCATAATAATTACTTACATTATCTTACTAATATATGTACCCCTAAACAAGTTCGGATTCAGTAGAATGAACTAAGTTTGTGACAGATAATAATTTGAATAAAGGAGTTGTAATTATTTTAATTAAAATTTTGTCCGCTTAATTAATTTTGTTCATTATTCTAATATGTCGAATTAAATTGGTTTGAACTGGTTTAAACAACAAATTCAATTTCAATCTTACGAACTGGATGAGAAAGTAAACGTCTATTAATTTAATATCTCACAAAAACTTGACGGGATTTGCTAGTCATAGAATATATTTATCTGAACAAAGTGTAGCATTTAAGTAACTAAAGCATTTAAAATTTAAAATATACTCTTTATTTTTATGAAAATTTTAGTATTCCATAGTAGTAAAAATATGTCCTCCGTGTGAATTAGAAGTGGATACGATAGAATTTTCCTACGAATATTTCTGAACGGTATCCGAATACGAAATGCTCCTTGTCCAATTTTCCTGTAAATTGCTACAGAATACCGTAATATAAAATATAATTCAAATATTTACAATTTGGTTATCGTTAAACGCCTTCGATTCAATATGTGTTACTCCTAGTAAATTGATAGTATTAATAATACACAGAAGTGTCTTAATTCATAATAATTATTATCCTATTGAAAATACTACAATTCCTTTTGATGAATATAAAAAGAGAAGTAAATATTTTTATGCTGGACAAAAGCTTCGTCTTAAGGTGAATGTTTAGAGGTTAACTGAATATATTTTCGTTTTCCAGCATAATATGTAGGTTTCTTCAAGTAGGCCGAATTTTATGAACCCACGATCTGGAGCTAAAATTCAAGTTTTTAATCTACTAAGAACACTTATTTATTTAATTATTATAATTAATAATTATAAATAATAATTAATATTTAATTAATATTACTTGGATAGCTAGTTGTTGTTGATATTGTAACCCAGTTAAATTCACAACTTTTTAAGAATCATAACATTCCCAATGTTTTAAGATTAGTGTAACTAAATACTAATAACAAAATGAAATGATATTTACATCTTTTTTTAAATCTTTTAAATGTGATGAATAGGAAATTTTAACATTATACATAGATATATTTATGAAAATATCGGAATTTGGTGCTGTTTCAATATTTTATAATACTCAGAACAATTTATTGTCCTTGATTTTATAATAATTTGAATAAAATTAGTAGATATATTAGTAGTAGATAGTAGAATACTTTATTAAGATATGAAAAAAATAAATTCCTTTTACTTTGTTAAGGAATCTTGGATGTTATAACAAACGGCTATTTTTACGCGGCCTGCACCTCATAGCACTGAGATCGCTTTCGGAATAATAATTCACTTCAACTTGTAAGATTTCGCTATATTATAAAAGCACCAAAGAAACCAAAAATGTTATTTCAGCTAAAGAAATAAAGAATACTCTAAAACGTTTTTGCCATATTTTGCATTACTTGGTTAAAAATACCGCTTTTTTTGAAACTTATTAAAGTAAGGTAGATCGATTATTTATATATGGTTAATGACATTGTTAAAAAATTTAACCACTTTGACCGTCAATGTGCTGTGTAATTTAAATATTTCACTCACTTACTCATTAATCCAGAAGCAATACAAACAATATCTGTTTGGCGATAAAATTGCTGGTAAGTGGGTGATACATACTCAGATCTGTTTACACAAAGCCCAACCGCCAGTGCGTATGGCGTGAGCAGAATACATTATTTTCGTTTAAAACAATTAACCTTGAAAAATGTTTTTATTGTAAACTGACAAGAACCTATAAATATAATACCTTTAGTCTGCAAAAATGGTAATGTTTTGAAAAACGATAGATAAACACTACTATGGCCTTTTTTTGGCCTTTCCCCTAATAAATGTAAGTGTAATTGCAATGAATTCTTGTCGAATCTAAAAAAAAAGTCATAAATAAGTCGTTTGTTAATATCTTTTTACCTATCCACTCATATATTATTCATATTAAATAACTACAAATCTTTATGAATATATATTTTTATGTATATATATTTTATAAGGAACAATGGCCGAACGAAAAATCCGTAGAAACAGAAATTATGAGTAATGACAAGTAAAAAATAGCCGTTCGTGTACCTTTCTCCCGCCAAAACGCTCACCGTGATTGTAATCGCTTAAATCTCGAAACCACCTGTTCGTTTGCACGTTCTGTGATATATTATTTCATCGAATAAATCATTGTTTTCTTTATATATAAAGACCCATCTCAGCCTTTATAGACCCAGTGGTTAGAGGCGCGTGAATCTTAACCGATGATCGTGGGTCGAAACTCGGGCAAGCACCACTGAATACTCACGCGCTTAATTTCTTTTTATAATTCATTATGAAATATGGTGAGGCAACCTATTATTCCACCAAGCCGCATTGGAGCAGCGTGGTGGAATACAGCCTGTAAATGTCCCACTGCTGGGCTAAAGGCCTCTTCTCCTCTTTTTGAGGAGAATGTTTGGAGCTTATTCCACCAAGCTGCTCTAATGCGGGTTGGTGGAATACACTTGTGGCAGAATTTCAGTGAAATTAGACACGTGCAGGTTTCCTCACGATGTTTTCCTTCACCGTAAAGCACGAGATGAAACGAACTCCCCAAAAAGCAGAGAAGCCCTTAGCCCAGAGGTGGGACATTCACAGGCTGTAACTGTAACTGTAAAGGACAATGACTGACTGACTATCAACGTAAATGTCTAATGTACATTTAAAAGCGTACATGTGCATTTAGAATTTTTAGTGGAGTAAGTAGTGAGAGCATTTTGTTTTGTAATTAAGAGGTGAACTAACAAAGATTTGTGTGACGGTTTGATTTAAAGAAGGCGTTGTATCCCTTCAATCTTCATACAAACTGTTATCCACATAACCGCATCTTATGTTAAGCAAACCAAGACAAATAAATATGACCATTAATATTTGTAATTTTATTTAAGACATATTACAATAATTCTAAATTTAAAATTAATAAAGGTGTGCGTGCGTTCATGTATCAGTGTTTGTGTGTGTATATGTCTGATTCATTAGTATTATAATATATGTACATTATATTATAATATAATTCTATATAATTTGGATTTTACAAACGTTTATTACTTTTCCACATAAGAAACATAATTATGGATATGATCAAAGTTTTGTAACAATTACCAGGGGTGGAAGGGTGGACCACTTATCAATTTACGGTATATATCTTTCTTCGAATTAGACTCATTTGCTTTCTTTAGTATAAATATAATAAAATAGAAACTAAATAATGTGCACTACAAATTGACGTATATTAAAATGTCTCTTGCATTATACTGAGATTGACGCTTATTAAAATTTGTATTGTCCCATGTTCGAGATTGACGCACATTCTTTACCGTGATTGGTCTATTGAAATTATGCCATAGAAAATTTTACCATGATCGGTCTATTGAAATTATGCCATTATAAAAACAGCTTAAAATTATTAAATTTATTATATATTTTTTTATTATATCGTGTTTAGTGAAGAACAAAAATACATGCATATTCAAAATTTCCATGTATTTTATTACTTTAATTAGGCATATAATACAGGGTGACTGGTGAATTAGTATCAATACTTAAGGACGTGATATTTGACGACCATAAATGACCAAAAAAAAATACATATAACATAAATATTAATAAACTTCTAAGTAAAGTTAACCAAAAGTTATGTAATTAATTACGCGTCATGTGGACACCCTAGCTGCGCTGACGACACAACACAGTTAGGTACATTTAGTTATCGCGCGGTACTTTCCCTACGTCCAAACGCCGCCGCGTGTTAACAGGGTAGCAGGCTACCTTTGATAAACAAGCATGATCCAATCCCCCTTCATACTTTAAACCTGGCTTAGAACAGGCAAAAATACCAAAATATTTCACTCGTTTAAGCAACAAATTTGTTGACTAGGTAAATGATATGAACTTGGGACAAAAATTAACTGTTTACCTATCTTGGTATTTCCGGCGTATTTAAAAATGGAATCATACTTATTTACAACGATTGTCAATCATTTAACTACCTATTTACCTACATAACTACACTAACCTTAACAAATGTTCAAAGTGAGCTCCTGCTCGTGTGATACACAGTTCGGCACGTTTACGCATATTGTCTTTCACACGCTTTACCACGAATGGGTCACTTTACTACTCACAGTACTCACAGCATTCTGCATTTGTGTATTGATAAGCCATACCTAATTACTAATGACGGGTCACACTTACACACGAAAGATTAGGTATACGCGTAAGATCGATCGCTAGGGGCGCGCGCGCGGGAAGATGGACGAACCTTACGGCGGCGCTCGCCCGACTAATGAGCCGCGGGGCGGGGGTTGCGGGTGGCAAGCACCACGCCGCACGCGCCGCGGAAATATGTCCACACTTTATTTATTTCAAGTAAAATTTTTGAAAATTTGATCAAAAATTAAGTACCTATTTTTTTTACATAATTCGAATGAGAATCATGTACCGATTATGCTCCTAAAATATTGATACTAATTCACCAGTCACCCTGTATCCGTAACAGCCTGTGAATATCCCACTGCTGGGCTAAAGGCCTCCTCTCCTCTTTTTGAGGAGAAGGTTTGGAGCTTATTCCACCACGCTGCTCCAATGCGGGTTGGTGGAATACACATGTGGCAGAATTTCAGTGAAATTAGACACATGCAGGTTTCCTCACGATGTTTTCCTTCACCGTAAAGCACGAGATGAATTATAATCACAAATTAAGCACATGAAAATTCAGTGATGCTTGCCCGGGTTTGAACCCACGATCATCGGTTAAGATTCACGCGTTCTTACCACTGGGCCATCTCGGCTGCCACCCTGTATAATATCGTATAATGATAATTAATATTTCACAAGTTCCATAACAATATTAACGTTATAAATCAAAAATGTAATCGTGAAAAGTTGAGATAGTTCATGTTCAGTATTCATATTATTATTTATTAAAAAGGTAACTCCAATTTTTCTCCGGATAATCTAATTTCTGATTTTATCCTTAAAATATACTCTAAGCTAAGAGAAAAGCTAGAATTATAGCAAGCTGAGTGACCTTGAATTTGTGTTATATATGGTTTTGCCTGCATTTTATGTTTTTTTTTCATGAGCTTTAAATATTCCTGTCTTGTAAAAAGTCCCAATAGTCCATCAATCTAAGCCACAAAAACTTATTTTTGAAAAATGAATACTTTCTTTTGTCTAAGAGTTACTCACAAATAATTATACCTAATAAACATAAGCCTATATTATTGAAATGAACTTAATATATTACTCGAAGAGTAACTATGCCAGTTAGTTGTCTAATCTTCCTAATCATGAGTGAAGCTGAGCTGAGTCTACTTATAAGGAGTAATAAACTTACCTTCAAATAATGAGGTACCATTTTGCATTTTGATTTTCATTGCATCACATTAGATCATATTTTTGACTACAAATGCAAATATCGTATTACACATTTTATTAAGTATTTTCGGAAAAACTAGAGAATTTCTCGCCATTCATAATTAAACAAGTAAAATTATTCAGAATGTATTTGTAGCAATGGATATAAATTTATATTTGATGTATTTTTCACCGACTATTTTGAGCACTAGATTATATATTGTCACGTTTCGTTGCAACGTCACGTTTTCTCGGTTATAAATTCAACATTATTTTAGTTATTGTGTTTCAATTTAGGACGAGTGAATAAAATGTACCTATAAAAGTAATCCAGTGAACGACGACGTGACGGCGACAGACAGGTGTCGGGGTAACAAATGAAGTGTCCATTATCTTATAAGCTGGGCACCCGAAAACACTTTTTGTTATAACATATTATTATTGAAGTGAAAACTTCTTTACGCGTTGCGCTGGTTTATCGTAGGGGATAAATTCGTGGCTTCCCGTCGCCGAAGATGCTGATGTTAATATAATGAAAGATTGACTTCATAAATTTCATTCCTCTGCGTATCGATTAGTTGCCCTAAAAAGGTCTGTAATAATGTAGTATCGTAGGAGATGACTGGTGGCTTTGCGTCATCGACAAACTAATATTAATATAATGAAATCGTTGAAAGTACAAATAATTTACGTATTTGAAATTTATGTAAATACTAACAGTATATATACAATTATATTGTATTTTAATTATTATTTATTTTAATTAAGTGTTAATATTATGTCGGATTTTGTATGAGTTAGCAACAATAAAAAGCTAAATAATAAAAGGGGATAATAATTCTATTATTATTTGGCATGCAATAGATGTGGATATTAGACAAATACATTTAAAAGTTTCAAGTTTTCTCATCTGTCGGTAGTTCCTACGACTATCTGTATTTTAAGCAGCTATAACACCTGATATTTTTTTGAATAGTGTATTTAATAAAGTATGATTATATTATAATATAGACTTTTTAAGAACTGTTTGAGAGGTAAAAATGTTCTTTAATTATAAAAAATCGCAGGAAGCACAACTTAAACTAACTTTATCGACAAATACTGTCAAAATATTGCCGATTCCAATTTATTTAATAAAAGCACAAGCCCACAGGGCACAAATATACTATAATTAAGTACATATAGATGGGTTGATTTTAATATCTATCTATATCTCTAACTCTGCTCTAAGCATGTTATGTACTCCATGTATAACATTATGTAAAACTTCTAATGATTTTAGCGACCTAGATAAGTGTTACCATTTATCAATTATAATTGATTAATAATTATTAACTCTACATCCAACCGTCAATATTATGTATCGATGTGGTTTAGATGAACCATTTGCTCGATTACGTTGTTTAAATAAGGTAATACTATGAATGGATGGTATTAACAAATTGTTCATTCTCTTTTAAGCACACAGTATCGAAGGGCACCATTATATCCAATAATAAATGAAGTTTAATAGTTTACTTCTTTTAAGCGCACTAACCTATTCAACTACCGGTCCAATATGAGATTTTTTTTTTGAATTTGATAGCTCAATTATTAAGGAATATTAAACGTTTTCAACATAATGCTATGACCCACGGGGACAGAGCACAAACGTTTAACGCAACAGGAACCGCGCGGAGCAATTGTAAAGAAGAAAGTAATTCTTCAAAAGCGACTTGTAGAAAAAGTTAGCCTGTAATCCCACAAGCAGTCCCACTGCTTGGAGCTTATTCATACTGCTCCAATGCAGGTTGGTGGATATATATTTCACCGCAACACATGAGACGATATGTTACCACAAATGAAGCACACAAATTCCATGAAGCTTGCCCAGATTTGAACGCGTAATCTTCGGTTTAAGATTCATGTCGTAATAAAAGGTTACCTCAGATATTAGTATCTTGAAATTGATTTAAATTAATTTTGCTAATTCTATTATGAGAATCCAAGGAAGATATTAAATTAATACAGTAATATTATCAATCAATAATGTAATGGAATAGAGCCTCCGATAATTTGTCTAATTTTGGATCAGCTTTGAAGTTATTATTTTCTTATATCAGCATAAATAAAATCTAATACTGTTTGTATAGAAAAAAAGTTAAATTACACCAATAATATGAATAAGAGGTAAAACATAATGCCATTATATATAATACAATCGTAGCAATAGTTGTATAGAGTTTTAAATAAATAGACTATTTCCTTAAACATTAAACGGGAAATAGCAATACATATTCTATCCTGTTAAATAAGTGTAGAGCTGATAGCGTGCTACATAACCGTCCCCAATATGGGCCATATTATTCCCTCCACGTAAGTTCTCGCTTATAGTCAGGATGCGAAAATAGTATGAGTGACATATCAGAAAATGAAACGAAGAATTTGAAATAAATTCAGGCTCACCTTTGTACCATATAACATTTTCCCTCGGCAGCCAGGTGACTACTAAATACTAATGGCTACTAAATATTCCAAAATTTAGCAAAAACATTGCATTGTCATGTTCGGGTCTAAAGGGTTTGCTATACTAATTACATGGGACAAAATATCTTATATATAGGCGTCACTAGGCCTACGCGTTAGTTAATTTTATAAATAAATAAAACAACAAGGGAAATGGTTTAAAATTAAATATTAGTTCGTTAATTTATAAAATCTTAAATAAGAAATAGCACGTTTTATTAAGTACATAAAAATTGTAATAGTAAATTTTCTATGAATGAAAATACCAGTAGAGTTCTACAGTAAAAAGTTTATTTGTCCCTCAGTATTATATATAAAATACAAATAACGATTTTATGTTACTTAAATATAAACTTTTACATAAAATAACTACCTGTATCGACTACCGTCAACATTATTTTATAAACAGTGAGATCGAAACAAAACAGTATCGAGCCAAGCGATCCTTCGTGCACGTGATAATTTTAATTACTTTTTTTTTAATATCTTGCAAAAATATAATTACAATTATCTGTTGTAATTCCAAATTTAAATGGCATGTTTTTTAAAATAGCCCAGCGGTTAGAACACATGAATCATTTTAAATCCAGGAAAGCGCTACTGATTTTTCATGGGTTTAATTTAAACGACAATAGCTCAAGGGGTCGGGTTGAAACATGTGACTTTTACATATTAAGTTATTGGGCCCTTGACGCTTAAAGTACTTTCATAATATCTTTACGAAGAAATATGCTATTTCGGAATTTTTTGTGCTGTTGTCTGTATTTAATTGACTTAGAATCATATACATGAGAATTCAGAGAAAATAAACAAATAAACAAAACTACCGTCTTTGTAATAATAATAGTTTAACGATAACATCTTAACAAAGTTAATTAATAACTAACATTGATAATATTGTTCACAATTTTATTGAGTTTGTGCCGATAGTATTTCTTAATTAATATTGATCACAACCTACTGTGCTCGAGTAAGAGTCACACTTGACTGACTTATCTAATAAACTACTAAACGAAGATGTTAGACCATTTTTAATTTAACAGAACTTTTTATAGGTTCTTAGCGCTAGTTAATGACTTTTAAATACTTTAGTTTTCCAAGCCGCCCTAGTAAAACATTCTAATTAGCAGCTTTAAACTTCGAATTAAAACTAGTTTGAAACGTGTATTTTATGAGGCTTTCTCACATAAAATAGGAATAAATTAAGATTTTTAGAGTTATTTATTTCTGATCCGTAACAGCCTGTGAATGTCCCACTGCTGGGCTAAAGGCCTCCTCTTCCTTTTTGAGAAGAAGGTTTTGGAGCTTATTCTACCACGCTGCTCCAGTGCGGGTTGGTGGAATACACATGTGGCAGGATTTCAGTGGAATTAGGCACGTTCTTACCACTGGGCCATCTCGGCCCATATATATTACTGATACAAAATACTAATTATACTCCTCAGCTCAGGTGTGTGACATTTACGGCTGTTTCTTTTATGACGTAATAAATAATATATAGGATATCAATATCTGATATTGTAATTGATATGAAGTATGTAGACATATTTCAAATAAGTTGTACATATATTTAGGTTACTGGGTCGTCATCAAATTACACTCGTAAGCTAACAAAAGATAAAATTTAGAACTAAACCTTTGCCTTATGTTTATTTTCTTGAGTACTTATTATTATTTAGTTTCAGTATATTAACATAAATTCACTGAACATGAACAAAAATATTCCGTTTTGTCATATTTGTGATATTATTATTGGTTTATTTTGATGAATGATCATTTTTATTTATGAGTTGTTTACTTTGAGAGTTTATACAAATAACAAGTATATTATAAGTGGCTACTGTATAAATCACGATACAATTACGCGTAGAATGGTAGAATGAAGGCTAGCTGTTGAATCGCACTTCCTATTGTTTGGGAGGAAATAAAATAGCCCTCCAATCAGGAGTGGAGGCAATAAACCGGTTTATATGTTTTAGTATTCAGTTATTTTTTTATGCATTCATTCCAAGGTCTAAATGTTTGAACTATTAGGGACGCAAAAATATAATTTTAAATTAAATATTCATTTTAAATATTATTTAATTTCATAGTTACTTAATTACATCAATATTTATTATCTTACTAATATATTTACAAACTAAAGCACCAGGAGCAGTGCTCGGCTCTAGCGTTTAATGTTGTTTCTCTGGGATGAAACGTGGCCAATGTGCTAACTAATGTGGCGTCCCACAATAGCGCACGTCCTCGTTCCCAGGGTATTCGTTCTGAATATATTTAAGTGCAATTTAAATATTTTTCAACCACTATCAAATGTATAAGTTTTGTTAAATTTAGTTTCAAGTTATGTTCTGGGAGTATTGACAACATTGCGAGTATTCGAAGGAATATATTATTCAGGTGTTTCTGCGTGTTTTTGGTTGTTTAATTATTGTTTATAATTTATTTCGTAATCGGTGTTGAGGAGAGAAATTGAATAGAAGCCTGCAAGTTTTATTATAGTAAGGCAACTTGCATATTTCAGCAATACTTAGTATTATTGTGTACTTGTTTGGAGGATGGCCCATGGCCCAAGATCGCCCAGTGGTGAATCTTAACCGATGAATCTTAACCGATGATCGTGGGTTCAAACCCGGGCGAGCACCACTGAATTTTTATGTGCTTAATTTGTGATTATAATTCATCTCGTGCTTGACGGTGAAGGAAAACATCGTGAGGAAACCTGCATGTGTCTAATTTCACTGAAATTCTGCCACATGTGTATTCCACCAACCCGCATTGGAGCAGCGTGGTGGAATAAGCTCCTCAAAAAGGGAGAGGAGGCCTTTAGCCCAGCAGTGGGACACTCACAGGCTGTTAAGGTTACGGTTCGGAGGGTGTGTGACCCATTGTAACTATATACACTAGGTACATAACATTGACGATGTAAGGGATAGTTAATATTTAATACATTTGCCGGTCTGCGAATGACCTACTTCAAATGTAATAATAATGAATATACTTTTATCTATCTATAAATACACGTGTAATAGTTTACCGTAGCATTTTATTGTACATAGAAATATGAGTTAACAGTAACAAAGACCTTAAAACAACGACACATCACACACATGTAACTTGCATGTTAACATTTCTCCTCTAATTAACTCGCATATGAATTCAAAGTGGCTTCTCAAAGCCCTAGAGCGTTGAGCAAATTATTTGTTGCATTCGTAGTCCCTCATCCTACTTCTGGAACTTTACATATTGCAACAAATTATAATAAATGAAATAAGAACATATAAATAGCACGTATAAAGACAAATTTCACAATTACGAGTATGACGTTTTTGTTTTGTTTGAGTTTTTTTTAAGCATTTAAATAACGCCTGTTTATATCTATTATATTGTTTATATTGTTGTTTCGGAGTTCTTAAGGTACATTTTAAATCTTATGAAGTAAATGTCTTGACATTGGGTACATAGGAGACCTTTCCATTTTAATTGTCGTAATTTTCTTCTGAACCGGCATTTGAACACGGGGTCTTGTGATCTGTGGTTGTATAAGGTAGATCGACGACGTAAGTCTCTCTCATAAATAGTAAGATTATGCCGCAATGCTGTACGTACCTACCGATAGTTGATAATTTAATAGAACAAGATAGCATGATAATTATTGATTTTATAAAGGTTTTCCAATGTATCGTTGATATATCAATAAATCCGTAATCAGTAACAGCCTGCGAATATTACTTCCGATAGTTTTTTGGTGTGAAACACCTAGTGGCGCGCCTTGAGTATAAGACTGACGTACATATATATATATATATATATATATATATATATATATATATATATATATATATATATATATATATAAGGGCAAGCGGCGTGACTGATGACGCTTTCTTATACTGTATCCTTAGGCCCCTTCCCATTTCCACTCTTAGTCGCACTCGTACGATATATATACTTTCATTATGAATTATTTCAATACCCATCAATCAATTTCTCTGTTATTATATATTGAAATAAAATAAATGCATTTCAAGAAGCTGCTATTTATTATGAATTATTTTGCGAAATAAAATTTTATATACTAATTCCGGCTGCCAAGAACACCTATTTGTAATCCTAATAGAAGCAAGCGCGTTCCATTCGGGTCTATTCAACGAATTTTACCAAACTTTACGTAATGTTGCAAACAAATTTCTTTTCCCTCTATATAAACTGTAAGATAATATCCATATAAATAAAAGTAAATTTTTGTGTATTTGTCCGGTATGCGTTCCTAAATTGTTCAACCGATAGTGTTGAAATTTGGTAAGTTTTTCAACGTAAGCCCAATAAGTTTTAGTCTCAATTATATAAACATTTTATTTATAGCCTTATATAATAAAGAAATCATTTATATACAGATGGTGAACTGTCGAATACTGTTCAATTAAATTTTCAGTAAAACGTATACAATTTTGATAATTTATCATATTTCAGGTTAAGTTAGCATTTATAATTCATGTGAAATTAACGCATTATATTCTAAACAATATGATAATATTATGTATAGCTTACAACAAACTTACTTGTTTTATTTAATATAATAATAATAAAAACTTGCATGTACACATCTCTGTCGCACACTTTACGGTTAGAGAAAATATTTAAATAGATCAAATACTTTGAACATAGTTTCAATTTGTATATTAATTAAAAAACTTATATTATTATATAATCTACTATAAAGAATAAACTATCTTAAAAGCTGATTCAAGCTCAAATTATGTTTCTACATCAATACTAATAAATATAATATGTTAAACCAATATACATATAACTTATAACAAAAAATGCAGGATATATTTTCAAAATTTATTGTCACGAAAATACATTAATAGAAATATATTAACTTGATAAATTATTACGAATAAAAAAATTCACCTGAGACGAAATAAAAGATATGAGACCTTAAGAAACCGAACCAATTGCTATTCAGAATACACGCTCTCTGTTATGTGTTGGGGCTGCGTAAAGGTATCAATTTGTAATATCAGTCAGGACTTTCAGAGTAATCAGCTATGGTTTTTTTTGGTAAAATTTTTACAGAAAAAATATGTATAATGAAAAAATATTGTTGCAGAAACAGATCAGACCTTTATCAAATCAATATAAAAAATATATTTAGATAGTCCTTCACAAGCACTTGAGAATAGTCAGTTAATAAGATCTATAAAATTTAAAATGTACCACCAATTTGCAATGTAGATGTTACGGAGAGAAACCGACGAAACCCGAACTCGGTGGTTATTTTATTTTCATAAATCCAACGCCATTAAAAACTTAATAACTTTTTCATTGATCCGACCCAGGTATTGAACTTAAAGCTTCTGGATAAAAAAGTAAAGTAAGAGGCTGTGAATGTCTTACTACTGGCTAAGGCCTCCTCTCCCTTTGAGGAGGTTTTTGGAGCTTATTTCACCACGCTCGTCCAATGCGGCTTAGAGGGAGGGAATATACATGGTAGCAGAAATTTTAGAAATGAGACCCATGCAGGTTTTTTTTTCACCTCCGAACACGAAATGAATGACAAACATAAATTATAAATCGAAAATCGCCACATTGATATTCACTGGTGCTTGCCTGCATTTGAACCTGCGATTATCAATTAAGATTCACGGGTTTTAACCACTGGGCCATCTCGGCTCTGTACCTGCAGTCTTATATACAAGGAACGACAACAACAAACAAACACTGAAAACAGTTAATATGAAAAAGGAATATGAATAATTACTTTCCAAATAAAAACCAGTGGCTGTTGAAAAATAATTCATGTTTGCCGCTATTAGCTGCCCTACATAGAAAGAACTCTGTCGGAACTTTTTAATATCGTCACAAATAATTAAGACAACATGCATTACTATGCGTTAAAGAAATTAAAACTCATTCATATTAATTTCCAAGGCATGAAATTAGACGTAAATTGAGTTTATTTCGTTAATAACTTATTTGTGCTGTTAATGGGGCAGTAGGTCAGTGTTCAGTGTAACGAGAGTTAACTTCCGAAATTTTTTGCCGCCGTTGCCAACGATTCTTTCAATTACTATAAACTTAATCGAAGAAAATTAACATAAGAAACGTGTATAAAATTATTAAGAAAACGTTTTACCTTCTAAGCTTAGATACTACTTATGTACTTAGATATAGACTTAATAAAACGTTATACCCATACTTATTTCTACTAATAGTGCGAAAGTAAGTACATTTGTCTGTCTGTTATGCTTTTAAATTGGGGATGAAACCCAACAAAACATAAGTTAATTTTTGAAGACGGAAATGTGTAGATCTAAGTAGTACACGCGTTTATAAAGTTTTTGCCACTCAAAATAATAATCAGAGTTCCATGCTGACGAAATTGAGGGTTCGGCCTTTTCATTTTAATATAAATACACATATATAATATTTATATTCATGTAAAGCCCGAAACCATCAAAGTAATATTTTTAAATCTGCCCATTGTTTTATTGAATTTTGCTGGAAGAGTTTGAAACCTCTTTTAATTAAAAATGAGAAAAAGGGTCAAATTATTATTATACTTATATAAATTTTAATGATAATATTTTATATGTGGATAAAGAAAATGAATTTAGCAAAAGTTGTTCTCCGTCATATATTAATTACAGAATTCTAATGGGAAAAATAATCTGAATCCATTTGTAATTTATAAAATGAAGTCTCCGTTATTCCGTGAAATTAATTGAATTTACTCAGAACCATCAGAAACTTTTAAAAATCTTAACTGTATTGGCGAACTGATCAACGAAACTTTTGAAATTATATCGTAAGATTATTTAACCCAATCATCCCTAATATTCTTTTTTTCATTTGTATTGACAGCTGTTATCATTCTAAGATGAAAATATTAATACTTTATTAAGCCTGTTAGTTGTGATGATGATACAAGACGTGATGATCTGACGATAGTTCCAGGGGATGGACAAGCTCAATTTTGAAACGCCACCTGAGTTGACTAGTCATGTCAAGAAAACGGTTTTCAAAACTTGAGTAGATGCGGTAAATTCTAAAGCCAATCATGTTTTTGCTCCGTTTATAATAAAAGCATTTAAACCCTTGTGCGTGATAATGTATAAATTTTTTTTTGGCATCAATTCAATTTCAAGTCCAATCTCAGCTTGGGAATTTCATTGCCTTTAACGGGAACCCTTTTTGTTTTCATTGAGTGCAGCGTGATGTTGTCGACGGCAATTTACGTGGCGATTTTCGATCTATATGGCCTTATTAACCTTATTTTTTTTCGAATCGAATTATTTTTGGATAGAATTATTTTGTTTGCTTACAAGGAAAGACAAACTCAAATTAAAATAAAATATATTGTGTTGTTTAATTAAATGTTTAATTTGATATTTAGCAAGTTTATCGTAATTAAATGTTTTCAAATGTCGAGATTCCTGTTTGATATTTATTTATTCTTAAGATTTTCGCACTAACTGCCAGGCTACTCTTGTTAAAGGTAAATCTGGTACGGGAAACTATGTAAATCTTCCAACATAAATTAAAAAAAAAAAACAAAATAAAACAAACAAACACATTTGGATCTTTATTTTACAAGTTACCTACGATTCCGAATATTTAAAATTAAAATACAAAGCAAAGTTACAGTTATAGTTATTATAATAGTTTTCAAAAAGATGATGCAAGGGCACAATGTAATTTCAAGCGCTATTTATTTATTTATTTATTATTGTTTATTTATTATCTATAAAACTACTAAACACTTGCGTGTCCTATGTAAATGTTAAATTTTCGTGCACTATAAAATTGTATTCGGGTGAAGACAAGTTAAACGACTAGAAATAAAATGAAATGTATTAATGTCAGTTTGCTACGGGAACCCAACAAATGACAGCTGCAGTTGCAGACAAATGGTCCAATAACAACAGGCCCAATAACATATTGTCGGGCGATTGTGCCGCAACGACGTTCTAAGCGAACACACCTGCACGCCGTAAATTCTTACTATGTTTTAGAATAATCAATACTTCATGTTCGATTTTATTAATTTTGTTTTATATCGTTTATTATAAATCAAAATATTGTAGATGACTTTATTTAAATATATTTCTTGACATTTAAATGTATAAGGTTCTTTTGGGTTTCATTTTCTTCAGATGGGTAATTAATCAGAGATTTGCTATGCATTTGATTTTTTCTCTTATCCTGCTTCTTAATATAAAAAATAATAATAAATTAATTTTCTGATAGCCTGGTATAAGCCGAGATAGCCCAGTGATAAGAACGCGTGAATCTTAACCGATGATCGTGGGTTCAAACCCGGGCAAGCACCACTGAAGTTTTTCATGTGCTTAATTTGTAATTATAATTCATCTCGTGCTTTTCGGTGAAGGAAAACATCGTAAGGAAACCTACATGTGTCTAATTTCACTGAAATTCTGCCACATGTGTATTACACCAATCCGCATTGGAGCAGCGTGGTGGAATAAGCTCCAAAGCCTTCTCCTCAAAAAGGGAGAAGAGGCCTTAGCCCAGCAGTGGGACATTTACAGACTGTTACCGTACCTGGTATAAGATGTTCTTCAAATTCAGCCATTGTCTGATGAACAATATAGAAAATCGTTTATAAATCGTCGTTTATAAATCATCGGGCCAAGAATATAAAGGTAAAAAATACTTTTACACTAAATTTCGGTGAGGTAGTTTTTCATTTTTAGTTTAGGCACAGAAGCGTTATATTATTAAACAGTATTATTAAAGGAACTTAAGTTACTGTATGTTTTTTTTTTGATTTTCTATAAAAAGGTACGCTTAACGTAAAGTAAAAATATTAAATATATATATTAAAAAATATATCTCACTTAGTTATCTTAATAAAATAATGTTTAAATCATCTAAATCGGACTAGCCTTTGTTAAGTAATCTAGAATAAGGTAAATATACTTACATCGACAAAGTACATAAAAAAGTACATGTGATATGTATGTTCACGTTAAACACATGTCCTCCTTATTTCAAGTCAGTTAAAAATAGTGTTACAGTTACGTTTGCTTAGACTGAGTAAATTATGTTTGGTGTGTAGAAGCGTTATGTATGCAAATTTCAATACATAATTAATCATGATTGTACCCTTATAAAGCTAATGTTTGATTTTATATACGAGTAACGTAAACGTATTTTAGGTTCTATATTTAAAATAACAATGTTAAAGTTGTTAAATTTACAGGTTTTTTTTTAAATTTTTTTAGATATCTATTTTTATTAGTTATAATAATAGCGTAATACGTATTACGCTATGCCTTTTTACTTTTTTTTTTATTACGTAATAACAATGCGTAATACTTAATTTTTATGATTGAAGTAATTTCACGTTCATTGGACTATAAGTTAATTATTTAAAATATCAATTGTCAATAAAAATATAACGTACCATTGCACGATTCGCGATAAAATTTATCTGTCAATTTACTGTCATTTTTTTGCGTAGTGAACATATTTTTTTTTAAAAGAATATATTTTACATTTCGTTCAAAAACTGCTCCATATCAACAATATCTGACAGACAATGTTTACGTTGATATTGCGAAAACGAATATTATATCTCGATAAATGATTAGTTGCTTTTAAAAAAAATCTGGATTGATATTTTTTATACACAATAAGTCTTTTTTTAGCAACATTTTACACCACCTTTAAAATGTATGAATCTAACTAACCTTTGAATATGATTCTAAATTCTGGGAAGCTTAGGTATATAAAGTTTGGACTATTTTGATATAGGATAGCATAGGCGTATATAAAAAAAAAACATTATTTCAGCTGAAAAAAATGTACATATAGAGGTTAGTATTTTACATAATTACTTTTTTAATGAAGGGTGTTCCGGGAAACCCTCCGTGAGAGAAAAAACCATTACGTATCTTATTTTCCCAAACTGCTGATCAACAACTCGTGATATGCGGCCATTGTGGATCTGAGCTTAATTTTGTTGAACTTCCAATAGTAATGGGTAGAAGTAAATTATTGAAATTTCGATGAGGATATTAGTTTTAATATCATATTAAAACAAGAGCACGAATTCTTCTATTGACAAAGCATCCCTCCATTAGATTAGGTTGACCACAATTTTTGCAATTGGTTCATCCAACTTATATTATCGGTTGTTCCGTTTCCTTAATATTGTAACTGCGAAGAAAAAGAATTGTGAATCTTTATTGCGAGAGGGTATATATCTGTTGTAAATTTCTCATCTCATCAATACTTACCACAGAACTTGATCAAATATTTCTGAAAGTGATGTAAAATTTACTATAATAGTTATAAAATTTAAGCGTCCTTTAAATCTCTCTCATCAAATAAGCGTGTCACCGAATTCAGTTTTCAGCAATCACGAGTAAGCTACGACGTTAGATGTTCGTAAAAAAACTTACATTTTGGGTAATGTATAAGAATTTGAAAATATTTTGAAAATATAAAGGCACCGATCTAAAATAACAAAACAGTAGTACTTAGTTATTATAGTGTAGTGTTCCGGTTTGAAGGGTGAGTGAGCCAGTGTAATTACATGCACAAGGGACATAACATCTTAGTTCCTGAGGCTGGTGGCGCATTGGCGATGTAAGCGATGGTTAACATTTCTTACAATGCCAATGTCTATGGACGTTGGTGACCACTTACCATCACGAGGCCTATATGCTCATCCGCCTTCCTATTCTATAAAAAGAAAAGCTTTTGTAAGTAACACAACATGAAACATACATAATGTAGTGATAGATACCTCCTTAACTTTTATTATTTTATAATGAATGTCATATGTCACTTCTTTTTTATGTGCGTTGCCGGCCGTTAAGTAATGAGTAGGCTCTTCTTCAAAGTTTCTTAGTCTTAAGAACTTTTATTAATTAGAATAATAATAATAAATAATAATCTATTCGTGATTTCGTCTCATTACATTTAAGAAGAACAATTTATCGCGTATATAGATATTTTATTTATCTAGTGTAGGCCTATAATTAACCTACTATAATTAGCGAATAACGATTGTTAAAGCTGTAATTTCATAATAACGTAAAAGACTATTCCGTATTCTAAAAATTAAAAGGTAAGCTGAAATATTCTTCGTTATTTCAACTCGACGTTCTCTTAATGATGTTTTTCTTAACTTTTCGTATCCAAAAGACCTTGTCTAGCGAAATTGTTTAATTAAGTTTACCCGAGGAATGACAACTGACAAATCTGAATATATATTCAAGAATGTATCTTACTTTGCTTCATTATTACCGCATTAGGAACGATTTTTTTCCTTGTTAAGGCTCGATTGTTAATGTAGTACCTGTAGGCTTTATCGAAAGGTAGGTTTCATCGGTAGTAGCTACCGCTAAATAAAATGATATGTAGTACCTAAGCCAATTTTGGGTAATGTATAAGAATTTGAAAATATTTTGAAAATATAAAGGCACCGATCTAAAATAACAAAACAGTAGTACTTAGTTATTATAGTGTAGTGTTCCGGTTTGAAGGGTGAGTGAGCCAGTGTAATTACATGCACAAGGGACATAACATCTTAGTTCCTGAGGCTGGTGGCGCATTGGCGATGTAAGCGATGGTTAACATTTCTTACAATGCCAATGTCTATGGACGTTGGTGACCACTTACCATCACGAGGCCTATATGCTCATCCGCCTTCCTATTCTATAAAAAGAAAAGCTTTTGTAAGTAACACAACATGAAACATACATAATGTAGTGATAGATACCTCCTTAACTTTTATTATTTTATAATGAATGTCATATGTCACTTCTTTTTTATGTGCGTTGCCGGCCGTTAAGTAATGAGTAGGCTCTTCTTCAAAGTTTCTTAGTCTTAAGAACTTTTATTAATTAGAATAATAATAATAAATAATAATCTATTCGTGATTTCGTCTCATTACATTTAAGAAGAACAATTTATCGCGTATATAGATATTTTATTTATCTAGTGTAGGCCTATACTTAACCTACTATAATTAGCGAATAACGATTGTTACATAAAAAAATATATGGTACTTACGATTACATTACGATATAATAAACGGGAATTATAAATTATATACATTAACCGATTTTGTATTTTGTGATTTAGAAGAAGTTAATGATTTTGGAAACCATTGTGATGACAAGGGTTTATGAGAAATGGAAATAAAGTTAAAATTCTGAAATTATTTGAGAACGTTTTGAGCATTTTAAATATATTTCTTCTTACTACTAGTTTATATTATGGATCGATATTGACGCCCCTTTAAAAAATCTGTATTAGGCAGCTACGAGAGAGTCATGCACTTTCTTTTCCTGCTTCAAAGAATAACAATGTGGCCTTATTCAGCTTCGTTATTTTAAAACGAAGAAATCTATGTAATATAATATTGACTTCTTCCTATTCAATTATTTTTTGCACGTGGTTGTTGATATTGGCACTGTAATAAATATTAACTGTTCCTTACAGTGCCAATGCGCCACTAACCTTGGGAACTGAGAATTTATGTCCCTTTAATTTATCAAGGTTAACTCACCCCTCAAACTGGAACACAATAATACTAAGTATTGCTATTTGGAGGTAGAATATCTGATTTGTGGGTGGTACCTACCCAGACGGGATTGGCCAAAAACCAAGTAAATACGTTATTAGTGATTTAAGTTTAGATTTTTTTTAACTTAATTAAATAATAAAAGTAGTATTATGTTTTATCTTTCGGTTTATTTATCTGTATATAAACATTTAAATATGTAATCGAATTAAAACTTTTTTATTTAAAAGCTGTAATTTCATAATAACGTAAAAGACTATTCCGTATTCTAAAAATTAAAAGGTAAGCTGAAATATTCTTCGTTATTTCAACTCGACGTTCTCTTAATGATGTTTTTCTTAACTTTTCGTATCCAAAAGACCTTGTCTAGCGAAATTGTTTAATTAAGTTTACCCGAGGAATGACAACTGACAAATCTGAATATATATTCAAGAATGTGTCTTACTTTGCTTCATTATTACCGCGTTAGGAACGATTTTTTTCCTCGTTAAGGCTCGATTGTTAATGTAGTACCTGTAGGATTTATCGAGAGGTAGTTTTCATCGGTAGTAGCTACCACTAAATATCAAAAAAAATATATGTAGTACCTAAGCCAATTTATTTCATACGTTTAAGGGAATAGTTTCAAGATGAGTTAATAGCAATTTTATTTAGAAACATACCAATTGCATAAGCTGTTCCATTGAGCAATGGTCTTTAAACAATAGATCAAGTATGGACAACCAGACATATGTAGTACTTAAAATATAAATGTTCGTGCTAATATACAATACATAAGAAGACTGATGCACGCAAATTACGTAACGAAATTATGATTCAGGGTCAGAAGGAGATAAGAGGGTGGGTGGGGTGCGGTTGAAGAAAGGTTTCCTAATTGAATTTCCAATGTCCGCGATAAATATCAGCCGTAGACACAGAACATCGCGAGGGATGTCGCGGAAAATCCTCGGTGGTTTTAATCCCCAATTACTGTAATCTGAACACGCATTTATTAGGCCTTCTCTCGAAATTGCTTTAATTAAGGTTTTGTAGTCGTAGAAACCGTGTTCACTGAATCAGATGACGAAACAGCATATTGAGATCGCTTACAATTTTAATGAACTGCCTTTCGACTTTAAATCAAAACGATCTTTCATTAGCTTACATTATATAATTTAAATTCAAATTCAAAATATTTTACAACATATTTATAGTAAAACGAACAAAACACTCACATAAAATAATATATATAAAATGTTGTGTAAAGTAAATACATATATATACACTCGTTCACTATATGAATATTGTGTATGTACAGTTTGTTTGGAAAATTAATTATTCAAAAACTTAATTTTGTACATTCAACGTATTTTAGAAGCGAAGTTATAAAGAAAATACCTAATAATCTTTCTAAATTTACCATTTTTATCTAAACCAAAAATAATTTTAAAGAAAAATGGTATTTTTTGAGATCGTGTTCAACCGTACCAATTGTCAAGTATTAAATTTACTCATCTACTTGAAAATATACGCCATATTGTAGGCGTGTGATGTTATATAGTAAAGAAATGATACCCGCGGCTGTGTCCATCCTTAGTATTCAAGCTTGCTTCATATCTACATTAAAACAGGGTTTGTGGTTCAACCGTGAAAGCGTAACGGGTAGACGGACAAATCAGATTAGTAGATTTTGAGATTAGCCAATACAAACAGACAGACGAGCTCTTCAACTTTATATAACAAGAATATAACTTAAATGTTAAGTGAAGTTTTTTTAATAACCGCTTACAAAATACAGAACATAAAAGTATTTATAAGATCCAAATTTTCATCATTGCCCATGTAAATATTATTAAAAAAAAAATGATAACTGATGATAAGAAATTCATTCTACTAATAATTGGTTTAAGGCACGACAGAATCCATTAACTCGTAATTGCTACTCGTGACTCGATAATTGAGATCGTTAATGGCAACAGATTAAATTATTTGTGCCCAAGCTTTATACGCGGGGAACGATAAGGATTTCTTGCGCGTTTCATTCTGTTATTTCTTTTTTAATCACCGTTATAACTTGAATGTGCATTAAGATTATTAAAAAACCTTACTGGTCGTTGGATTTAATCCTTTGTTCAAAGATAACTTGTCTTCATTACATCCATTCATTATTTCTTTAGGTTTTAATAAATTAATTCGTTACTCATAGACTTACCGTTTGTTTGTTCTTTATTATTGTTTATATTATACAAATGTTACACAGACCGGTAATTGGGTGAATTGTTGAAGATGTCCATTTTATGAGGTTTTTTTTTTATTATAAAACAGGTAAGCGGACAGGCAAATAGACCACCGGATGGTTTCTGGCCACTACCGTCCATAGACTTTTGCGTCGTAAGAAATATTCCTACATTTCATACATTTCATAAGTTTTCATGTTCACACTTTTAACCGGAACTCAACAATTCTGAGTATTAATATTTGGTGAGAAAATATGTGATGAGTGGGTGGTATCTACATAGATGGGCTTGCACAAAGCTCGTCTGACACGTGAAATGCCCCATTATACCGCCAACAATAAGATTAACTTGAAATATGTTCTGTTTTTGCGCCTACCGGCTGTTACTTTTATTTGGTATTAATGATTATTATTAAAAATGACTATTAATAAAAAATATCGATTTCAGTTTATTTCAGTAAATACTTGTATTATTCCCTTTCGTAAACGAAATAATTATTTTGTTAAGCGAAGTATAAAAACATTTAACAAGTAAAATTAGTTACAATATAAACACGAACTAATTATACAAAACTGTAGTTAAACGTACGTAATTATTTAGTACAAGTTGATATTGTTATTTCACCTCTAAAATGTACGCTTAAATATGGAATTACAAAGGTTTCATATACAATTTAAAACGTTTAGATGAGATTGATTAATTTTATATCATATTAGCGACACGATTCGACTTCAGCCCTCTTTATTTATTATTTATTTCATTTCATTTAAGTAAAATTTGACAATTTATAAATCTCATATAAATTAAAGATGGTTATAATATTTTACTCAACCTTTGAAAGGTAGTGACATATTTTTAAAGCGCTTTTCAAAATGTTTTCCGTAGTCCGCTCGTCTCGACAGCGCCGCAGGAATAGATTTTGGAAACAAATTATTATGCGTTTGAAGTATGGGTGACTTGCGAAAGGTGATATGGTTTTTCGCGAATAAAATCTAATAAGCGCTAAAAGATTTTTACCGTTATAAAAATAAAACGTCATTTACGTTTTTTTTTATGTTCAACATAGATTGGATTATTTTGTAAATATAATTACGAATATAAATAAATAGAGGATATTTTTACCTTTCATGATTTTTTTCTATACAGAAAAATGTATTTTTTTATGCTTTTAATCAAACACAGCCCTTGAAAATATACTGCAGTTATAAATACAATATTTTAATTTTAAATTCGAACTGTTGAACTTAGAGCGTTCTTTTGTGTACGCGAGGGTTCCTGGCCCAAAAAACCAGAATTATTTTTTGTATATTGTTCATAAATATTTAAAATGTCTTATGTATCGAATGGGTAGTTATATAAACATTAATTATCAAAACAAGCTCTGCAGACGAAGCCGAATCTCAAAAGTATGGTGTTCAAATAAAATTCGAATCCACCACAAATGCCTTTGTATTTTCAATTTTCCCTCACAAATATCCGTGTGAATTCTGGAGACCGTAAAATCGCATCCATTAATTAATTTCGTTTCACGAATTGAGTTTATACAGACAAGATTGGTTTAAAATTATTTATTCAGCTATGTCTTTTTTATATCAAAATGTTTTTATAGTAATACTTCATTATGAAGTAGTTCTTTAAAATTATGTCATTGTTTCACTTTAAATTTAATTTTATCAATTAATTAATATAGTAGCTAATAAGGATGTTTCTTTACAAAGTAAATAAACATTTTTTCATACATTTGGACTAGACTAGATTACAAAAGAAGACAGAGTTTACGATTATTAATATTTTTTTTATAATATCCATTCGGTACAAATTTACTTTCTCACTAATGATGGAACCTTAGAAAGTTTCATAAATTTTATGCAAAACGTTTAACGATATAAATATAATATATAATCGACTTTCTTATTCTCTCTTAGCTAATCCTAGCTACAGCTAAGACTATATATTTGTAGTATGTAATATCATATAAATGTATTGCTTCTCGATAAATACATAGCTACAGATAAATCAGATTATATACGTTTTTGCGTTTGTAGTAGTGAAATACACAAAGTGACTGAATTTGGAATAAACTAGTGAGCTAGTTACCACGTGCCTCAAGCTCGTATAAGTAGCGTTAGAGGTGTCATGCCATTTTGTTTATTATTCTTTTCTTACTAATAAGTTCATACTAAAATATCTCATGCTGAGATTTTTTTTGTGATGTATGCGTACTGTAGCGGAATGAACATGCCTACGAAATGTCTGGATTTGAAGAAACTCAATGTCTATGTACGTAGTACGTATTCTATATTGTTTGACATCTGTCAATAATTCTACTTTGGGCAGTTATTAAAAATTTATATAAATATTTAATTGTAAAATATACCGAAATATATTAAAATGTCGTTTCATAAATATATAAGCAATCGCTTTGAAATAAACAATTGGATTGTTATATTATGTTTGTATACAATTGTTTATTTTCAAGCAATTAATCCTTGCGATATTGTTTTACAACTATACTTTCTGTAGTTTTCACTATAAAAATATTGAATAAATTGTATAGAAAGCGAATTCAGTTTTTCATTGTACAATTATGCACTAAATGAAATAAATCGATCAATATTATCGATACAATTTTGTACTCAAGATATTTTAAAGATTCTCTAGAGGAACCTTAAGGAATGGAACACTCACAGGTAAAAATACATTCGTCTTAAAGATATTCGGATAATAAGAGAAAATTTTATTGCTCATGACATCATAAGCGCACTATTATGTGTATTAATATACACAGTAAGTCATGTCATCTTTACTAATATTATAAATGCGAAAGTAACTCTGTCTGAAATCACTGAACCGATTTTGATAAAATTAAAAATACGCTAGAAAGAACTCCAAGAAAAGACATAGGTTACCTATTTATTACCTCACACTTGCCCAACCGTCAACACGCGAGCCACGGGCAAAAAATGTATATAATATTTTATATAGTAATGTCATAAAATCGATACGATGCTTTAAAGTATGATACTTAAAACGGAGATATTCTGTTCTGTGGTAATGCACATTACACATCAAACGTCTTAGCTAAGAGCTATCTCTACACTTAAGATGTAACATGCTATTACCAGCGTACATTTCGCAAATTAACTTCACTACGGAGTCAGCGAGGCTCGGAAGCGATACTTAGACGTAGCACCTTAGACGTTCATCCAGGAGCTGTCAAAGCATTTAACAAAGTACGTAATTACAGGGCTTAATTGATTCTGTAGGGACTTGGATTCTGAGTGCTTTCGATTTAATTAAAATCTATTTGAAATAGGAGAAGATATATATTATATTAGATATATTAAATGTACTATTTATTCTCCCGTGTTAACAATTAATCTAAAACAATTATCACAGCGCCAATGCTTATCGTCAAAAAATAACAATTAATTTTTAATAATAATCCGGTACATGCGATGCATAAGTACAGGCATATGGGAAATATTTGTTAGACGATGAAGAAATTTATATTTAGATTTATATTACGTGACATATCGAAAGAAATGTATGCAACAATAATGTGATAAAATAATATCGTTTAAAAGTATATATATATATATATATGTTTAAAAAACCTTTTCCTTTTTTATACGCTACGAAGCTTTTACACATTAGCTATATATATATATATATAATATTGATGCTTATGTTTATAAATAAATAATCGAGTATTTACATAAACTTTACTATGGTATATACTACAAAGATTTCTTGACTAATATATTTATTTATAACAAAACACAATTACATATATCTATTTATATCCATATTAATTTTAATTGCAATATTCCGATACCAACACCGCCTAAATTCAAAACGCAAATCCAAAATGAATATCAAAGATTATTCCGGATCTCGACCAATGATATCGCGTCAATTCACCAGCCAATTTGTTTATTCATTTTTACTCATCCTGTGATTGAAATAAGCTATTTATTGTATGCAAAAATCACATCAGTAAATATTTACTTTGTTTCTATATTTTACTTTTTTAGATGCCCATTTTCGTTAATATAAATGAAATAAAACATGACATTTTCTCTACAGGTATAATTTATGATGAAGACCCAAAAACACAGAACTTCAAAAATATATATCACTCCGCCCGCAAGCACGAGTTCGAATGAAAGTTGAACTGGGTCATAGAGAATATTTTTTTCTCGAAAAATAAAAGGATGTCCAAAAAGTTTATGGAATCTTTCATCACGTATATAAAGTTCCGTGCTCGGTTTAAAACAGTAATATAGTAAACGCCTATACACTTTTTAATTATAGCATTTTTTCTTATTCGTCTATATCTTATGGAATTCAGTATTCCCAGACTAGTCTGGCTGTTATTCGGCCAGCAATTTTACAATGGGGTTATTTCTGCTATGAATCGTCATAATAACTTTACTGGGTTAATTTCATTGTAACCCTAAGGAAGATCATTGAAATGCTTATATAACTTTAAAGTTAGCTACAGCAAAACTTTAAGCTTTATTTACAGCAACACTGAAGTTTGAACACAAACAAAATTGAGCAAAACGATTCAATATTACGTGCTTTCATTACTCAATACAAGAGATCACAATCATAGAGAGAGAGAGTTTGCGGTGTGTAATGAATGCACGGCAATAACTCCGCGAGCTCAGATACCATTATTCACAAACCCTCCTATAGGTAACATATTCACACGAATACATGAGACATCAGCGTTTCAATTGTTTACTCGCTCTGCAATAAGTTCTCTGTGATATTTCAACTTGAAAAGCATTTTATGAACCTCTATTTGCTTGTGACGTCGCTTGTAATTAAAACTCGGGTTCAAGCGGCCCCGTGTTCAAACGTAAATGTTAAATTACTCGAACAACTGACGTAAGTATAATATATTATTGAAACGTAGGTCACGTGTCTGCTTTTGTCAGTTATCTGGTACAAAGATTATTTAAATGAGATGCTTAAAGAAAAAACATGTGTATATATCTTTGTAATATTCAAATAAAATTTTGAGGCAGATAGTTTTTTTTTTTCTTTATAAATATTCTGTTCAAGTAAACGAAGATACTTAATAGAGATATGTCAAATAATAATTGTCTTAATAAAATGAAAACGTGGAAGAGACTCCTAAGCATTCTGTTATTTAAGAAATTATTAACATTTTTTTAATCTTAGATGTAGATATGATTAAGATACCTGGCTATGATCTAAGAGGCCTGGCTTGTGCCTGCAATTAAACAAGCACACTCGCCTATCAAATCGAACACAGTAATTGTAAATATCAATATTTGGTTGTAGAATAATTGGTGCGAACATGGCCTGCAATAATCCATATAACGGTAAAGTGACCGTCATCCATTTTTATTTATAAAGATTTTAAATAAAGGTTAACTTGTAGAGATCCAACCGAGATGTTTAAAAGATTAAAACTAAGTGATGATGGGTATAATATTTTAATTAATTTTTTTTTTACCTTCGGTATTGTTTTTTTTTAATATCCTGGGACATTATTCACTCACGGCCATCTGATCCCAAATTAAGCAGAACTTGTACTATGGAAACCAGACAACTGATATATTACATATATTACTTTTCTTTTGTAAATACATACTTATATAGATAATTACACCCAGACTCAGAACAAACAGACATGTTCATGCACACAAATGTCTGTCCAGGGTGGAAATCGAACCCACAACCTTCGGCGTGCAAGGCAAGTCTCTACCAACCACGCCAACCGGCTCGTCAAAGTGTTGTTAAGTTGAGTAATGTAATTATTGGTATACGTTTCTAATGATTCTTGATTTTCATTGACTAATACTATTGGAGCACCCCTCTGCAGAATCGTTCATAAGAAACCAAGACCGTAAATGAAATACGTCTTTCACAAAGCGTTTAATGAGATCATCTTCGCCAACCCGTCGTCTGAGAATATGAGCAAGACAAGAGCAACAAAACGCTATGTATTTTACGTATTGTGCGCACTTGATTTGTAATTTTCGTTTAAAAGATCAATAATGTTTTACGCCGACATATTATAAACATCAAGTAGCTGAAATAGAATCGTTTCTTCAAATATTAGTTACATAGTTAGGAAATATTTTCCGAGAACAATGCAATCATGAAATCTATAGTCGAGGATGACGTGGCCTTAAATAGAGCTCTTGAATATTAAATCTGGCAGTAACAGATACAAAAATCAATAATATTTTACAGCTAGTCCAAGAAAGAACTTTTTAAGGCGTCCCTACAGTCATATATAGTCAATAACAAGTGTTCGTTAATGAATAATTGGTAGAAAGCGTCGCATACGTATATCGACCATCTTTTTCGCTCAAACTTGTATTGTGACTTTCTGTCATTAATTAATGCTTAATTAATTAATTCGTTATTTCTAAAAATTTGAAACACGATGTAACTTATATTAAGTATAAGATAGTTTAGGTAAAAACAATATTAATGTAGTCAGTACAGAGATTTCGTAATGTAACATTGTGGTAATATGTTACTGTTAAGGTTGTTTAAAAGCGATTACACCACGATTAGTCGGTTAAGCTGATTAAGTTGTACCTTGTGATTAAAAGTGTATGCGAGGAAAACGACGACCTTAAGCGCTCAAGCACTCTCACTCTGTAGATTGATGCTCATATTTTTTATAATTAACGTTTCAATTAAAATATAAGTTTAGTATAATAAGAAACTTGGATTTAAAATCAAATAAATTAAGACATTCTTCTTTACAATCTACCAAAATTACAATTAATTTATACATCCGAATAATTGCATAATTATACGTATAAATGCATAGTATTATAATAAACCTTTGACACTGCAATTACTCGGATGCATTGCTTAATTGGTAGTAGCATAACCACCCTAGATGTAATATGATATGTGGGAGTATAGCTAAATTTTTCATACAACGGAAATGCCTCGCCCTTAAATATCCTATTGTTTGACAAATCTCTCTTCTTTTTTTATAATATTTAGAACATATTCCAATGCGCTGCACCACTATGAGATGGTGGATAAACGCGGCAAAAAAATAGCTCATGTTTTTCTTTCCGAAAAATCAAAGTAAATTGTTCAGATAATAATTTCATTCAAAATTAGTAACGTATAACTACTTATATTAAGATTATGTTAGAACTTTAAATTTATTTATAATAATAATAAAAATCAACTTAACTAAAATAAATAATTCTGATATGAAAAGTTAATAAATTATTTTAATGGGATCTCGGGAATTTTCCTACCGAACGTAATCACTGACTTTCCTGTGTCCGGCTTTGTGAATGGCGATACAAAGAGATGGGAGCACAATAGTATTTTATTACCCACCACAAATCTTCATTATGCGGAGTATACCCAAGGCTTTCCAGCGTTCCGCACACATGAAAATGAAGGAACCATTTGGTTTTTATTTATAGCCGACAGTATAATTGTTATGTGAACTGATTTCGTGATATTAAAGGAACTTATATTATTTCTTGTAATCGTTTGCATTAATATTTATTTAAGTAGGCTTTAAAATGCTTTAAAAAGCATAATATCATATTTATATGATTCAGAATGTAAATTTTGACGAAGGGGATTAGCAAGAAACTTACTCTTGAGTTGCGACTCATCATTTAAGGAGCAAGTTTCATTATAGTCTAAGAGCTTCCAGATCTATATGTCTTAGGTAAAAATGTGTGCAAGCAATCTAAGGGTACAATAAAAACTAAACCTTAAAGTACGATATAGCTGGTTCATATATGTTAAATATTATATTATTAAAAAACAACATTATTTATTGTAAGACGTTTTGCTTGGGTTCCAACTACCGCCAAATATTCGGAAAAAAATTGGAGTAACTACGTCTTAGTCGTAAGCCTAAGTTATATATGTATATTTATAGGTCTACCATTACCACAGCTACGATAATAGCTTCACTTTGAGCGAGTATGAGCGTGAGAGACTTATTTATAGAAGTAACGATGAATAAATCATTAACAAGTAAATTTAAAATGAAGAGTATTTCTAAATCGTGACTGGTGCTACAAAATCATCTGCAGTTTTTGTCACCGTCATTGCTATAGTTATTAGTATAAAATATCTTGAAGTAGAGATAAGACTCTAAGTGAAAGGTGAACCTTGTTTCAAATGAGAGCAGATAGGAGCGCTTTAATTATCTCGTAATGGGCAGTCATGCTGAAGCGTGGCCCGGTGAAATTAAAAGAAATATATTTATATCTAAAGACTTTCGTGAGAAGGTTTTTAAAAGGAATTTTATATGAAACTCGGATTCCTATTAATTAATTTCTGTATAACTAAAACCGAACATGTTTCAGAACGAATAGAATATGCTTTGACAAATAATATGTTGTCCGTAAATATATGTAACAGTATGAATATTCAATATTAATAAATGTATTCTGCGATAAGCAAAAACTCAGAGTATATTATAATATATAAAATTTTATAAAACATTAAGATGAAATTTATTACAGATATATAATTTGCAAAGGATAAGCTTTCACTTCATGCATTAGTAAGAGATATTCGATCGGCATTTATTGCGTTGTCATTCCGGAGTAAAGACACCGCATTTTAAACCGTGGGCGTTGAAAAACTTTTCTTTTGTTTACAACATCCGTTTATTGAGTAAGAACCGCTACATATTATTCTCAAATACGTGGGATAAGGTCAAGTGAATTAACACTTTTTCTGCGCGTAAAAAAATCATAAGCGTTTCGGACGCTTCGTAGAATGGACTGTGATCGGTATCTTCCATCAAAAATGGACCTGTAAAAGGAGGTGCTTCTAAGTACATATCTGTCAATTAACTAGGTTAATTGAAAAATTTTAATGAGCATGCAAATACTTTAATAATGTCTGGTGATTTAAGGAAGAGGGTCGGATTTTGAAGTCGATAAAAACATGTAATTGAATTCACGGAATTCTAATTCACTAACGATAACAAGAACAACGCTCTTGATATAATATATACCGCACGAAAACAACCGAATAAATATACTAAAATTCAAATCAAATTGCGCATTTAAAATTATAAAACTTTCGTTTAGTGAAAAAAAAGTTTACGGAGAACGTAGCTCGGGTAAAAGACGACGTTGATTACGGTTTGTGCAACTTTGTGCGGTTTTTTATTATGGGTCTAGTCAAAGTATACCAGCAACGGACCGTAAAATGACCAGTGAAAGTAAATGTCGGGATGTTTTCAGAGTTACGTCTCAGAGACTTATTTTACTTAAAACAAAAGTATATAAATTAAAATAGGTAAGATAGACATTAGTAAAAGCACGTTATTACCATGAATACCATTAGTATTTAAGCCTTATATATAACGAATGAATGACATATGAATCGTCGACAGTTTTTCCTTCACGATCAATTATTTTCCCAATCTATTTTAGTCGATTATAAAATGACAAAGTTTTATCGACTTGTCTTATTATTTGTTGTTATGATCTACGATAGCTTATGTATATATTGTTCCAAATATGAATTATTTATTAATTTTGTTGACTATAGGGTCAACAAAATTTAAGTCTTAATTTATTGAATATATTATAAGTCTCTCTAAGTAACGCTGTATTTTTTGAGTAGCTTCTCTAGAAGAGAGGAGGTTTATAAAATCATTATTACTCATATTTATCACTTAAAGTTAACAAATAAAACTCAATGTAAGACAAAGACGAGACAAGGCAATATATAAATATTGATCAAAAAGTAACTCCTTAATTATTGGAAATTATGGTATTTTTAAGCATAGTATTTATTTATTAAAATTAATTTTAAATATACAATAAACATTTTAGTTATAGTTAATAATTGCTGAAAACGTTATAAGAATAACTTGTAAATATAACACCATTAAAATCACTTCGGTTTTTATCGAATTAAGTAAATTTACATCAATTTGTAGTATGTTAACTGTATCAGAGGCGCAGTCCCCGTTATGCTTGTGACCGGATGATATTGCTAATTGGATTTCCTCGCGGCGGAAATTGTATAAAGTTAAACTAATACGAGACAAGTCCTGACAACTAGAGAGTCGGTAACTACATTAATTGGTAAAACTATATACGAGTACAGCAGCCTGCTATTATACGCTCAGTGTACAATTATTATAAATATTTATTTGATGCTGTTTTTTATTTTGAGAGTCCATATAGCCTATTTGAACACGAGAATCTTAACCGAAGAATGCGGGTTCGAATTCGGGCAAGCATCACCGAAGTATTTTGATGTGCTTTATTCATATATATGTTTATAATTTGATCTCATGACCGGCGGTGAAGGAAAACATCGTGAAACCCGTGAGCAGTGGAATGAGCATCAAATCTACTTCTAAAAAAGACAACCTTTCCCAGCAGTGATATTACAATGATTACTTTACTAATGTTTTTATTATCGAAATGTATAGGATCGAATTGAAGCAAAATTGTAGATTATCGGTTTGTTTGTATAATTGTAATACCTACAAGTAACAGAAAATTTATTTCTTAACCTAACATATAAGACACATACGGAATGTAGATAGAACTAGTAGTAAGTCTCAAAACTATGTTTTAGATCAACGAAACAAAGTTAAAAAATAGAAAATGTATAGTATCCCTAGACAGTGTCGCTCGGGTTGACGTAAGGATTTTAGTGATACCTCGTACGTCCAAGTACATATATCTAAAAGAAATATAGCATAGAAACTCATATTATTTTATTATCATACACACGTATGTACCCAGAAAGCATTGCAATCGTGCATTGCATTGCATAGGCAGTCTTGTTAAAAATTATTAAATAACACTCAATCGTCGATTGTTTGAGGTATTTTATAGCGTGAAAATTTCATTGACATTTCGAAAGCTTCTAAATATCTATAAATACATTTATTCATGTAATTATAATAAAACCCTAAACACTATATTTAATTCTATTTATTGATTATGACGAAACCATTTAGTATGAATGGTTAATACACTAGTAATTAAGTATTTAACTACACTTTGAGTCTCTGTAATCGACCGTACTATATGACCGTTGTAATTATCCTTCGAATTACAATATTTAACTGGCTGAAACCTCAAACAGAATCTATTGATAGACCTGACAGTTCCTTTCATAATTATTATCTGTTGATATTTATATATGACGGCGCGCTGATTTTTGATTAGTTTTAATGATAAAATTTACGAAATTATATTATGATTTAATGTTAATCAAAATTAGATTTTTCAATATTGTTTTAGTTTTAGTCGATTGTGTTATTGTTAGTTTTTTTTTATGAGCGGGTAACTCCGAATAGAGTAGTGGGTGTCGCCTCGATGAATAGCGGTTGTCATGGAGTTGTTGACAGCGGCGGTACGAGGTGTACACATGCTAACCTATTGGCTCGTAAATTTATCATCCAATGTTAATTGTGTGTATCTTGTGTGTTAAATTAAAGAACAATAAAATAATGAGACTTTGGACAATACGAGTGTGCCTTTTTTCCTTATTTTCAAAATACCTACCGTTACAACGCCCACCATGGATAACGACAGCCAAGATCGCTATGAGGCCCCTTTTGACGCTCCTTTATATATATATACGAACAAGCAGGAGCAAATTTTATACCTTTGCTCTCATAGGCCTAAGGAAGATTGCCAGCCCCGTCTACCTGTGAAGCACATTTTTGGGTTGTTTACGTTATGATGTGTGGGTTCACAGAAGGCGCCTCAGGTCTGGCCTGCTTAGTTTAGTGGTAAATCAGGCCGTGCGTACCAGATATTAAACATATAAAAAAGAGAACTTAATAAAATAAGTTGTTTATCCCTGGAAAAGATTTTACAGCAACCTAATAAGGAAAAAAATTATACACATAAATAAGAGATTGTCCATCATACACGTATAATATATCAGATACATTCTATGATATAGCAAGCACACAAATACTATAAATACATACTATAAGAAGTTTGTAATACAACAAAATGAATTATTGTGCTTACGAGCAAGTAAAATTTATAATTTGACATCAAAATCATGACAAAAATAAATAAACATAAAATAATTCGTAGCAATAATTAGTTTGTTCTGTTTTTATTTCTATTGTATTTTCGCTAAATCTGTATAACTTCGTTAATAAATTGGGAAAAACACCTTATTTGCATCAACATCCAATGTCGTTAACGGCGTTCAAGGGACATTTCTTAAATAATAAACATGTTGTTTACGCCGTAGGCAATGGCTTGAAATTATTTTTACTGCTTTTGGTGCGTCAACTACATATGTAATAGAAAATTGTACATATGTGTGCGTCGATACGTTGGCTTTCAGAGGCTACATATATTATCGTTTTACTTTAGTAACTAAATGAAGATAAGCGATTACTCTATTGGATTAATTAAAAATATTTATTTTAAAATATTTGGGTCACATGAATTCCGTGTTTTTATTGCTGATGTGTATCGGTACAACTGTTGATCCAGTGTGCTAATCCCTTGTCACCTACTAAAACTCAACTCAAATTCAGTTGCGGATCAGTGACAGGAAGTTGAAAATGTTACACTCATAGGCCAAGTGTCTACATAAAGCCGTTAGTTTGTTTGATTCTATTAAAGACTTGATCTTGATATTCACAAATTGATGAATAAACTACGTCAAAATGTTGTCTTGGATTTTTAATATTATTTAAATAAAATAAATTAAGTCAACATACACATATTAGCGTGAGTGAGTTATCTATAAGAGATAGGGTGAGTTATCTATAAGAAACATTTCATAAAACGGGGAAAAATTAACAGCAACCTTAGCGCAATTTCAATTTTTTTTTGACCGTCTATCTGTTATAGGTTTTGCAGCGTTCGCTTCGAAAGCGCCTAGATCTACAATTTTCTCTTTGAGTATGTCCTAATGAGACATGTCTCAACAAAGATGGAACATATTAAAATGCTATAAAGAATATGTCCGTCCAAACACTAAAATAATATTAAACCTTCATATCAATCGGATTAACAATTTTTAATTGAATCTGAAAAAAAAAAACAAACAAATAAAACTTCCCTCCAATATTATTACTATGATGTCCAGGTCACACATGCACTCATGTACACAAAAACACACATATTTGAGTGTATAAGTATTTTGGGTATGGTTTTCGTTTTGTCTTTTCCTTACTTTCTGCTTGGTTTTAATTTTATATGGATTTTTATGAAAGCGCAAGAATTTCTGTCACGGGTATTTCAAACTGACATCAAGTTAAAAACATATTTGAAATATTGTCCAGGGTTAATGCACTGTAGCCTTATCAATATTTTGGTAAAACTGAATCAAAGGCTTTTGTTATATCTAATACAGTGGGTACGATACAATATTGAGATTCTGTTGCTTAGATTTTCTATTACTATTTTAATAAAATTAAAACGAGCAGAGGGTTTGGAGATATTTTTTGTACAACTATATTGAAAGTGTTACAATATATTAAAGTTTATAAAGAAGTTATAATTTTTTTTTCATTACTCATTCAAACATCTTCTCTTTAAATTATAATATGACAATGATTTATTGTTGGCACACCTACGACGTTGTAATACTACTAAGTCTTTTTTTAGTCAACTCCTAAGATAGGCAACTGTGTTAGAAGTAGCATTCGACTTATATACATATTTACATATAATCACTGGTCGGAGGAATTTGAGCCAGCTCGTCTGGGTATGTACCACCCACTCATCAGGTATTCTATCGTAGAACAGCAGTATTTGGTATTGTAGTGTTCCGGCTTGAAGGGTGAGTGAGCCAGTGTAAATATAGGCACAAGGGACATAACATCTTAGTTTCCAAGATTGGTGGCACATTATTAATATTTCTTACAATGACTCTGTCTATGGGTGTTGGTTACCAGTTACCCATATGCATTTGAATAGATGTATAAATACATAACACATATTTGTAACATAATACACCCAGATTTGTGGCGGGATTGAATTCGGAACCCCGGAACGGAATGCAGGGTCACGGCCTGGTCACGAGTTTAGTGACATAATTAATATTACCAGCTTGAGACCTTGAGCGACCTTGAGTTCTTAGCGAGAAATAAATAAAAAAAACATTTTTGTGCATCATCTCTCTCCTTTATTAGTCGAAATGCCCTCCTATTGAACTAAAAAAGTGAGGGAAGAAAGAGATAGAAAATTCACTTGTATTTGCATACACACTTGTGCACTACACATTCCATGCACAGTTGACTAGTTTTAAGGGCAGAATTTTGTTTAGAAGGATATTATTTATTAAAATCTTATTATTGAAAATATAATATGAAAACATTTACAAAATATTCAAATAATTTGTTTTTAAATGTAATTAAAATGTTATTAATGTAACACGTTTGAATTACAAAAGTACATTACAGAGTTAAATTTTATTCATGTAAATGTTAATTACTGAATAAACGTATAGGAATTTACATTAGGATTTTGTTGCTGACTATTTTGTTAGTGTTTTGATTCGCATCAACAAAACGAAGTTGCCGGCCGCAATTTGCAGACTCATTGTTTACCGCCGACAAACATTCGCGAGGCTCGTTTCCTTCCTCTGACAAAGGAACTCCATTTACGGGACCCAAATTATTTTCAATGTTTTTACTTTAAATTACTCAAACATTTTTTTTTAACTTATCAAGGTCATTTTCATTGACAAAATAATATTGTTGTTCATGTATTCGTTATTCTTTTAATGCTTTCTTACTTGCTTGTTGGGTATACTAATACAAAAAACAATTTAGAAATATAAATGATACATAAAACTCTTGGTCAGAAGTAAACACAACGTAATATATGATTAGAATTGAAAATTTGGCACGCAAATAGATTGGGTTGATTTTAATACATCGACAGCTCTACTTCACGATTTGAAAGCACTGTCTAGTCCGAAATGAATTCATAACCCAACTATTTCAATTAGGTCAGACCTCCCAAGTCTACTACCTATTTGCTTTCGGGTGCAGCAATCACTGCTATTGTATGTGAAAGTTCTATTTAGTTCCTATCGTCTGTAACGCTTCAGTAAGTTCTGTGAGAAAAGCTGCATTGAAGTTGATTTTGAAAGCCGGATAAATTCGTTCACACATTGTGTGTCGACGTGTCAAAAGCGAAATCAAACGACATTTGTACCATTTTGAATAATAGAACGGTAGCACTAGACCATTACTTGCATCGAAGAGCGAAATGCATCGAAATTTACTTGATTAAATTCTAGGAAATATCTGATATTTCAAAATGCAGCGAGCTGAAAACAATTACTAGAAGAGCAATTAAAGTCAACAAATATAACAATGTTTTTGTCAGTGAAAAGAGTTATCCTTTCGACGGTATTTTAATTAAAATTTTAGTAACGATCAGTTACAAAACTGACAAATGAATTTTCTCTAAATACGATTTCAATGAACCAATCGTCACATTTATGTAAATGGTTGGGTAAACTCGCAATATTCTGTATTTAACACTGCGAAAGCCTTTATCTACGGCAAGCAGGCATAAGTATCTGTGGAGTCTTCGGTAAAGGGATAAGAACAACATGCAGAGCCTTCGTGATAACGTTTAACGACATTAAGTTAAACTCAATTCTCTTTTCTACTTTTAAAGAAGATAGGTATACGTTTTAGGAATATTTTAATAATTTGGATTCAGATATGTTGAAATTGAATATAACAAATGGAATGATAATTTCTGCACTATCATATATTTTCATAAAAATAAACACTCAATTTGAGCCCTAGAGCCGTGACATCTTCTAATCACTGCCCAGTGAGATAATAAATGAATTGGAATGAGTGAATGAATAATGAGATATAAGACGAGAACCTTTTTTTTTCTCGCAGTGGAAACCAAGACGAAAATCTTAGTCGATGATTGGGAGTTCAATCTGGGCAAGCACCACCACAATGGTGGTGGTTTAAATTCGGGAAATCGTCACTGACTTTTCAAGTGCTCAATTTGTGATTATAGTTATCCTCAACTAGGTGGCGAAGAAAAACATCAACAAACAACAACAGAAATTCTTCGAATCAGATAAAATACTGCCACAAATGTATCCACCAACCCGAATAAATCAGCGTCTTGGAATAAACTCCAAACTTGTTCTTGAAAAGGTATGCAATTGTGAATTATTATGAAATGAAACCATTATAAATTATAATATTATATTGAGTAACAATCGGAGTATTTCAAGATTTCCGATATTATAAGAGACCACTTCTCATTGAAAGGTTTCCACTGAGGGTTATTGTACAAGAGCGCGTTGAACGATGACAAAGAACACGGTATGGGAGCCATAGATCGAACAACAGTATAGAGAGGTGGAATTGCCAGTATGGCATGACCATGCGTGCAATTAATATCACCTACCTTTGATGCATTATTGTTCGGCCTTTCAACTATTATACATACCTAAAACGAAACACGCATAAGTACACGTAACAATTATGTACACCAAATACTTTTTAAATAATTAAGTTTTCTTTTTATCTTAGCATAAGTCGACTCGTTGCTTGATAATGATTTATGAGCAATGCACTCAAGTACGCATTATAATTATGTACGAAATTTAATATATAAATATAATATATTGTATTTGTTTTCTAAGTATTATGTATTATTATGCTCGTATCTTTTTAGAATCTCTTGTACTGGAACGTGCGAAGTCATTCAGACGAACAAGCCTAGTTGGAACAAGACGATCCACGTACATTGTCATTTGCTTAACAAACATTTGGAGTGCACTTTGAATTCCATCAACAAAATAATTGGATTCTACCATTTCAGTTATTTTCACTTTGCATTGAGTTGCTTTGTGGTATTGTTAAAATAATCAAAAGTAGAAATATATTTTTAATGTATTTTTTTTCGTTTCGATTCTAAATAATATTGTGTAGGTAGGAAAGGGTTTACAAGGGATTAGAATAAGGTCTATTGTATTCCCGGTCAGTCACATATATGCTTATATTTATAATAAAGAAAATATGAGTAACTTTCTATAAATGTCCCACTGCTGGGCCTAACCCTCTCTTTTTTAAGAGAATGCACTAAGCATACACTTGTGGAAGAATTTCATCCAACCCATATTTTCAAACCATGCTAATGATTTATTTTTTTCATTACCCCATTTGCTCATCACTTTTGATGTGAAACTTCTATTGACGCGCCTTGGGGGTAAGACCGCTCGAATGCCGTGACAGCAGACGACATAATGCAGACTCATTCCATTGTGCACTTTCTTCATCGCCGCTTTGGTCACTTATGCCTTGTGAGTGCGAGGCGCGTATACTATATAAATACTACATTCCTTCTCTCTGTGTGTATACTGCAATTGCAATAAAAATATTTTACCAATGAAATTCTATGCTTTTTTTATTCATTTTACTCATATTTATTTATTGGTTTTCTTTAATTATAAATTCTTTCAATAACCATTAATTCAATGTTTCACTTCTGCCGGGCGTCCATTCACGACCACTTTTTTCATGTTTTCTCTTTTCAACTCGTTCCCGTTAAACTATCAATTTAAATATACTGAAATTGTAAAGTAACATACTAATTTTATACAAGGTTGAATGAGAAAATTTCAAAACCAATAAATAAAAACTATACATGGGTATTTGTGTATTAAATTTTATCTGCGTGTTAAAACGATCAGTTAAGGTTTTTATATGTGAAAAGAGGTTAAACTAACAAAAATATGAAGTTATAAACTTTATGTATAATTGTATGTTTTTTTTTTTATATTTGCCGGGAGGGCAAATGACTCTACTCCACCTGATGTTAAGTGGTAGTAGAGTCCAAACGCGAGGACGGCCAGTACAGTCGGGAAGAAGGTTCTGCACTAGCCGCCCTCGCCTTGCCGGCCCGCAAGATGCCTCTTCACGCCTCGTTTGAAGGAACCCGGGTCATAAGAGGAGGGGAATACGTGAGATGGTAAGGAATTCCATTTCTTGGAAGTGCGACAAAGAAAGGAGTTGCCAAATTTCTTTGTGCGCGATGGAATTGATGTCACAGTTAGTCGGTGACATCGAGAGCCAGCACGCGTAGACTTGTGAAGGAAGGGGGAAGCAGGAATTAGGGAAAATAATTCCTCGGAACACTCGCCGTGATACAGTCGATAGAAAGCGCTAAGCGCAGCTATCTCTCGACGCAATTGTAAAGGCTCGAGGGTGTTAGTGACCTTTACGTCGCCAATAATGCGGACCGCACGTCGCTGCAACCGGTCCGGTTAGCGGTTAGCGGAGCCATCCCAAAGGTGCGAGCAATATTCAACGCAAGACCGTACCTGTGTTTTGTACAGCAGGCATAGTTGTTGTGGCGTGAAAAAACGCCGCACCTTGTTCAGAACTCCGAGTTTCCGTGAAGCTGTTTTTATCACAGCCTCGATGTAATCCCTTCGACTAAGGTCGCAGCGAACGTCCATCCCCAGCATGGCGATTTTGCTTTGTATCACCAGCGGAGTGCCACAGAGGGAGGGAAGAGGGGAAAATGGTGACTTTTTTGCTGTGAGAGCGCATACCTGTGTTTTCTTGGCATTAAACTCAACAAGATTATCTGAGCCCCATTTGGCGATAAGCTCTAACGTCCTATTGAGTTCGATGACAAGATCCTCCCGCCTCTCCTGAATTTCCGCTCGCCCAGCCACTGCGCGTCCGTGGTATCCACCATGCACTGTACTATCGTCTGCATAGCAATGAATATTCCCGAGAGAGAGCATATCATTGATATGCAAAAGAATCAGAGTGGGAGATAGCACAGATCCCTGGGGGACCCCAGCATTCACTACATAGAATTGTGAAGCGCAACCATCAACTAAAACACGAAGGCTGCGCTTGTGTAGGAAGCTGGCAATCCAGGTGCAAAGCTGAGCAGGCAGACCATATGCCGGCAGCTTTGAGAGAAGACTTCTGTGCCAGACCCTGTCGAAAGCCTTGGAGATATCGAGGCTGACAGCCAACGATTCCCCATGCTTGTCGATAGCTTCACCCCAGAGGTGTGTTACGTACGCTAGAAGATCACCTGTAGACCGTTTTGGTCGAAATCCGTACTGACGATCATTAATTAAACAGTGATCTTCTAGGTAATGGATCAGTTGGTTGTTAAGAATCCGTTCCATCACCTTACAAAGTACTGAGGTGATAGCTATTGGCCGATAATTTGCCGGGTCAGACCGATCCCCTTTTTTGGGAAATGCTTGCACATTAGCTCTTCTCCAGGCCTCCGGCACACATCCCGAAGAAAGAGAAAGTTGGAACAGGCGCGTTAACACGGGAGACAGCTCCGCCGCGCATTTCTTCAGCACTATGGCTGGTATTCCATCGGGACCGCTAGCTTTCCGTACATCAAGTGATTGCAGCTCCGCTCGCCCATCACGCTGCCTGATTTTGATGTCAGGCATCGTGTGGCCACAAGAAGGTATTACTGGTGGCAGAGCACTACAATCATCGATGATGGAGTTGTCGGCAAAGAGTTTAGTCAGGAGATCAGCTTTCTCTTGCGGACTGTGAGCTACCGATCTGTTCGGACTTCTGAGCGGTGGCAGCGAAGGTTGGCAGAAATTGTTTTGCACAGACTTGGTCAGACGCCAGAAGCTACGGGAGCCCCGAGGATGTGAAATAAGGTCATGACCAATCTGTACAATGCGCTGTGCGTCCGCTCTCGTGTAAGCCTTCCTACAGGACTTGGAGTTTTTATTGTAGATTGCTTTCAGTGAGCCAATGTTAGATGCCCCGCTAATGCAGCCATTGATCCACTCGCGATATGCCGCCTGCTTAGATGATACAGCGTCGGCACATTCGCGAGTGAACCAACGGTTACGCGCACCCCTACTGTCGAGATCTGAGCTAGGAATGTAGTATTTCATTCCCAACATGATCTCGTCAGCAACAGCAGCGGCACTAGCTGTCGGGTCATTCCCACTGAAGCAACGTTCCTTCCAAGGGACTGACGCATAGTAATCGCGCATACCGTCCCAATCTGCCGACTTGTAGTGCCAAACGCGACGTTTGCATACCGCTGGTGGCGGCAGCTTGGCCTGTGGCACTTTGGTAGATATGAGGCTGTGATCCGAAGAACCAAGTGGAGCTTGAACCACAACCTGATATTCCACCGGGTGAGAAGTTAGCAGAAGGTCCAGTAGAGAAGGCGCTTGCCCATCAATGTCTGGGATCCTGGTGGGCTAATCAACCAGTTGGATCAAGTCATGTGTGAGAGCAAAAGCATGAGCAGTCCTCCCAGCATGGTCAGATGGTCGAATAATCGGCTTGTCTCCAAGTCACCATTGTGGGATCTGTAGAGGCACACGTAGACCCGACTCTGACGAACCAGATCCACACGTACCACCAACATGGAGAAGGAGGGGTCCTCCAAGCAGCGCAGTCGGTGACAGCAAACATCCGTCCTGACGAACAAGCATACTCCGGCTTTCGCTTTGAAGGATTCTTCAAGCATGTAGCCGGGATAATTAAGGTAGCTGGTATCGGCAGGACGGAGTATTTGTGTCTCCGTTAGAAACAATATCACACAAATGAGATGTGTGATGTCACACAAATGAGAAATATTGGCCTAATTTGACATAATTGTTGATGTTCATGTTCCTCATGGTCACAGCATTAAACTAAGTACCTTTACCCTTAATAAATAAAATATCTAACTCAAATGTATTTTTTTTTATATCGGACGGTTATATTCTTAGATCGGTGAGTTGAAACAATAATCAGATTTATTTATTTTATTGAAATTTTATAGTTATTTACATGCAGCTTTGATACGTACCCTCGATAGATGTATATATGCTGATAATTTAATAAAATTTTTATCACGCAAAAGAAGGTGGCAGGCAGGAGAGGGCATGACTGTACAAGGATATCATGACTTAAAACTTGCATCAATGGTTTGAAGAGCATGATATCTCTATTTAGAGGAGCGGTCTCGACAGATGAAATCGCTATTGTTTGCCAGCCAGTAAGGACGTTGCAGCTTCGTTATGGAACGTTAAGAAGAAAAATAATATTTTTGCTTGAATTCATATGTCTTTTAACGGTTAGTTCTTTACGCCTTCCTCTCAAAAGATGTTAGTTTCTTACTGAGCGAAGCAACTAATCAAATATCAATCAATCCAATTTAGACGAAAGTATTTGAATCACTACTTAATTTTATTGACTGGTCTTTGTGTAGTGTTAGCTAAACTTTGAAATTTATTTATGAATTAGGTACGTTTTCTGCTACGTTTTCGAATATCTAAACGATTCAGCTTGCATCCTCATTTCTCTGGAACAGAATTATTAAATACTTTTATTGACTTTTAGGATATAAAAAACAAACTTTTTTGATTTGATAACCAGTCAAGATTACGGTTTGCGGTCACATTTTTAACAAAAGAAAAATATGAATACCAAATACGTCTTAAATAGATGTAACTTCTATTTTGCTGTTACAACTTTGCTTGTTGTTACATACAACAAAAATATTTTACAAATAAAAATACAAACTTTCAATTACAAATTTGTTTTTTCACCAAAAAATGTATACATATTAGCATAAATTATATTCAGAAAAATTATATAATTTGAGTCGGTTTATATGTTAAGCCAGGTTAGAATATGTCTTCTTTAACTATCAGAAGAGAACATATCTAATCACGAATCGTCTAGAACTTTCTTAAATCCCAGGATGAGAAGGGCACTTTGTTCGCATAAAAACTGTTGAATCTACACGTAAGAAGTAGATCATGTCGAATTCTCAGAAAATGTGGTAATAAGAAAATTTATCTTGTATTAAACGGCACATAGGAGAATTCTTATAATTTAATATTTAAAAAAATATTGTCTCTCATTTTGATAGCATTTAATATATACGTCTATAAAATATTGCACTTACTGAGTATTCAAGGCGTTTGATATACCTTTGTTGTGTACCCTCTGGCACTCTGTGAAGGAAACACCGTAATGGCGTATTTCTCGAACAATAGATGGTGCGGAGTACTCACAGGTGCGTTTTAAAGTTGTCTCAAGACATTAGACGAGAAATGTTGCCTAGTGGAAACAATACCTTTGAATGTTATTGTTACAAACACCCACAGTAAATTCGGGGCAACAAACTGTACAGTACTGAATAAAATACGAGTTGTCTCTTAATTAATTCAGTTCTAACTACATTCTAAGTTACATTGTTTCTTGTTGTGGGATCGTAGGAATTTGTAAACATTAACACCAATATATTTAAATGAATTTCAACTGGCTAACAATGTAACAATAACTAGATGTTAAAGGACGTGAATATTCCACAAATTACAAAGTTTAATTTTAGTTTAGTTTTTACAGTACCAAAAAGTGGGTTCTTGCTGTATTATATACTAGCTACCCGACTCGATTTCGCAGGGGGTTAAAAAGAGGTTAAAAAATAAAACGTCTATATTGGAGGGAAAACACAAAGAAAAAATTTGTTTTTTTTTTGAAAAGGAATCGTCACTAGCGAACGCAGATCAACTCACAAAATTTCATCACAATTGGATCAAAGGCTTAGGCATGCATAGCGAACAAACATACAAACATGATGTTTTATTTATATATAAAATTATATATACGATTACTCAGCATATTTATTTAACCCCGCGATTTTTATTGACTATTGCCTTCCATGACAATAATACTATTTACATAAAGGTAAATATATCGTCCATAAAAACGATTATTTTCTTTAGATATTTTATGATGATAGTAGTAATATAATTTACTAATAAAATATATTGTTTTATGTTTCAGAATATAAATAGAAAAATAATAAATATTAAAAATTATAGTATAGCAGTTTACTCTACTATATTGCATATTAAATTAGGCGAACTGTCGCTCGTGGTAGAGCGTTTTGCTCCAGACTTGTGACAGCAAGTTTGTCGTCCCTGTTTGCACTGAAACCACGTTTCAGCTTCATTGAAAACTTAATTATGACTGGCCTGTCTCCTGCTAACTCTTGTTAAGTAATTCGGCGGAACAAGTGTTACAACATTTTCTTAATGTCGTTAAGAGCCCATTAAGCGATCGTGTTACTCGGGCACCTCTTAGAGCTAGCAGTTTTGGTATTTTTCAACCTTTCCTTTTTAAATAGGCACAAGCAAAAAAACGATACATTTATATACCAGAATATTTTATCCGTGGTGTTCGATATTAATTTATTAATATAAAAATAGAACAATATGAGCTACGGAATCTATAAAATATATGGATGTTAGTTGCGGAACTTTATGTCAGAACGTTGTATTACTTTGTGTACAAACATTAGAATTATTTGGCAGAGCACAAAGTAGTAGAGTTGGCAAACAAACCGAAGTTTTGTGCAGACTTGTATCTGTTTTCATTGTATATAGTGAGCTTGCCCTGGATGTGTTTAGTGTTTACGACAAAACTATGCCAGTAGAGACTTGACATGCTAATTAATTATTGATGTGATAATGCGACAGTAACTGAATATAAATTGTAAATTAATAGTCTGTTAATGTCTCACTGTTGGGCTAAAGGCGTCTCGTCATTTGGGGAGATGCCTTAGAGGTGGATATATGTGTCAGATTTACAGTTGGCACATTTTTTCACACTTCCTGTTTCAAAATAAACTATATCTACTAATAAAAATTGTTGAACCTGGACGAAATCGGATCGGGCCGCTAGTATAATATAATACCTAAATTTCTGTAGTTTATTTAATTTTTCAGTAATAGTTAGAAAAAATAGCTTAAAATCAAGACTACAAAATACTTTATAATATTGGTAAGTTAGAAACAGTTTTAAAGTGAGATAGGTTTTAATTAATGATCGCTTCGCTTGGCCGTCGGTTGCCCGCTGCACGCTGCTCGCTACATGGCTTGGATGCTAAGGAAACTTACAGAAAGCGTATACATGCAAATTACTTCTACAATATTCTCTTGGTGATTATGTAGTATTAGTTAACTGATCGGAATATAATTTTTAAAACTTGAGTTATTTTATCCTTTAATTAATAATATGACTTCATTATCTGTAATGTATCTTTATATCCTTTGATTAATGAATATTTTTTTATATATTTATAATTTGAAAACAATAATATTATAATGTTAAATCAAATTAAATCTAAATATATAGAACATTCTAGCAGGTTCTTATAAGCATATTTAAATCATTCTAAATGATTTAACGAAATTTAAAGTTACCATCGGTGCGAAGTGAATGGTCTACCGAAAAGAACCGGCTAGAAACTCGGCAGTTACTCTTTTCCACCAAATAAATTAAGCAGTAAGCTATATATATATAGTCTATACATATAAATTATATATGTATAGACTATATATATATAGCTTACTGCCTCGTTGGTCTAGCGATTAGATGTAAGGCCGCTGACCCGGTGGTCTTGGGTTCAATTCCCAGGTCGGGCCAATAAAAAATTATTGTTTTTTTTTTGTCAGAAAATTCTCAGTAGCAGCCGGGGTCTGGACGTTGGATGTGTGTACACTCCCGTGCCTCGGAAAGCACGTAAAGCCTTTGGTCTTACGCCTAAACTCTTTCCGGTCATGTCGGATTGCCATCCCATCGGATTATGAGAGTTAGGGAAGAGAGAGTGCACCTGTGTTTGCGCACACACTTATGCACTGCATATTCTACCGGAAAACAGCAATACTTGTTATTGTAGCGTTTTGGTTGAAGGGTGAGGGAGCCAGTGTAATTACAGGCACACGGGACATAACATCTTAGTTCCCAAGGTTGGTGGCACATTGGCAATGTAAACAATGGTTAACATTTATTACAATGCCAATGTCTATGGGCGTTGGTGACCACTTACCATCAGGTGGCAATTTTACGTGAAATAATCTTTACTTTTAAAGATTATTTCACGTAAAGTTCCGCGTCCAATCATTTCGCACTTAACGACTTCTATAAGGGCTTACGGTCTATATCTGTAGATAGGATCAACTGGTAACCCGCAAGATTAAAGTCTTTGAATGATCCTTGAACAAATTGGCTGGCTAATGAGATAGGTAGTGGGGCGGATGGGCGGATTTCGTCTCAATGAATCAAAGTTACTCGGAAACCGGTTTTAATACTATCAATTAGATTCGTTACTTATAATACCCGCTTTGCGAATTAACATAATATTATAAGTTATAATAAAATAAAAGACAAAGTTATCATAGTACGCCCGGCAGATGTGGGTCTTTAAAATGAATAGTAATTAAAAAAAATTGTAATAAAATAAATGAAAACATATAGTTTCGTTTACAAAATAAATATATATTTTTATTCAAACCACAGACAATCCGATACCTTGTTTGTAATCAACAGTAAATATTTTAGACTTCATTAGTTTTTTAAAATCTTGTAGATTTCCTTTGCAGTCACAAACTAGAAAAAACTTGCAGAATTATACAAGTAGCAGCTGTGAAATAAAATTTAACGTCAAGTTTTGTTCGTATCGTAAAAAGAAATTTCGTTCTTAGAAACCACAAAGGATAGTAGAAGTTAAAAGCTAAAAGAACATTTCAAATGAAAGTTTAACGGTTCGATAAAACTTCCAGCACCGACATAGTTATCAGAAAACCTTTTAAGTACTTTGTATTTTAAGTATCATTTTGTAACATACAATAACTAATTATTTAAATGCGTATAATTAATTTAATTTACAAACAATTATCATTGTTAATTTAATTCAATTAAACGATAATTTTAATGTGTTTTAGGGTAAGTTAATATGGTGAATTCGTTTATCCAACGTACGACATAGCTTTAAATGTATTTATATAATTCAGTATTTTTTTAATTAAAATTGTAAAAATTTGTTTGCAGAAAATGGCAATACAGGGCAAGCGATTGAAAATGTCCACTATATTTTTATTGGTATTTGCCGTAATGTTACGTCATATGTATATATCGTGTCTACTGTCAAAGATACTACAGGTTTCAATGAATATTATGAAGCGACTAAAAAAAGCTTTCATAAGCTTAAAAGGTAGTAAGTGAATTTAAATATACATTAACATGTTCACCTCAATTGTCATGTTTAATTGAATTCGTAATGTATATTTCTATTTTTGAAATCATCAACGATAGGAATACATCCGATCCTCGATTTTAGCACAAAAAATATATATAATAGAAATTATAGTACACAAATGTGTATAAAAGCACAGGTGCAATCTTTTATAACATAATTTATAGAGCACAAATGTGTATCTAGGCACAGGCGCTCTCTTTTTAGTGCATGGTATGCAACACCGGCAACATAATTACATAATAATAGCTCTAGGCTACCATTATTTCTCCTTGAAAGATCAATTCAGTACCTCGAAACACTTGTAGAACCCAGGACTTCGGATTTTTCAGTTATATATAAACGATCGAGACATTGTTTATTAGAATTATATTAATACTAAAGCATAGAATATGAGCTATAGCTTTGTCACCAAAGACAATGTGCAAACATTTGATTTCGACCTACGGATTTAAATTAATGTTAATGCGAAGCGCTTCGGGTAACTTTTGCGCTGAAAAATTCCATTCGATAAAATGCGGTGAAATAAAAGTCAAATTTATTTTGATTTCTCTATTTCGGTGTAACAAACATCACTGAATTACTTCAACTTGATCTATTATAATCAATGCTTACTTCAATAAGTCTATAGTGTGTTCTATGTACATCTACATTAAAATTACATGATAATTTACAATTACTGGAACTAATTTGTGTACTAAAGACGAACACAGGTATTAATTAGATAAACATCAGTACATTAGCATAAATAGTTATCAGAAAAAATATAAAATGACTACAGATTTTTATCAATTGTTTCTCGAGAATATTTTCATTAACATGTAATCACAAATTTATTTTATAAATAGTGTAACTCATGTGCAAATTAACTGCCAATATATATGAAGAATAAATTTGAAATAACTAAAAGAGCTAATATTATACAAATTTCTAATTATTATTTGTAAAAATATTACTTTGATTGTATTCACTAGAATGCTTTAAGCCAAATATAATAATAGTTAAATAGTATCCTTTAAAATTTACTGAGAAATTCTTAAAAAAAAATCTTATCTTCTTCTTTCTTATAAAAACATCGTGTGTGTCTATTATTCTTACTATAACAATTAATGGTGTGGTTGAAAATGAGCGTTACATTTACTAAATTAGTTGGGCATTATAAATTAGTTTTATATTAATTCTAATTGACATTTGGTAATATATTGTACAATTTACATATAACTATCGCAATATGACAATTGAATATTTCCCAGACGTGAATTTGATAGCAATTTAAAGGAAGTAAATATTAATTTAGATTGCATTGAAACTAATTTTATATTGATTGATTAATTTCATTGATTCATTGATTAGTTCAATTGTTTATAAGAATAAACTAAATTATGTAGTTTCACCTGTCTTGTTTAACATACAAGTGACGTGTGATGTCTAAAAAAAATGTATATTATGTGCTTATATTAAAACATACATTATACTATTAACATTTAATTGTTTTTTACATAGCATTTATTGATTTATTTTAGTAGTTACTTGTTCCTTAGAATGCAACATCATGTAAAAACTATTTACACGTCCTTCTATCCTAATAGACACGTTAATATCTTCACTATACGTTACACGACACAAAAATATAGTCACATTAAAGTTTCGTAGTTTATTATAACACATTAAAATGAAGAAAATAAATATATATTAAGAGTTGATATTGCGCGAAAATTTCACATTGTTCCGTATATATCACTTTTATATACTCACACTAAGGTATTCACATTAATTATGTACGTGTTATTTACGCACACATTCGAACGTACCTTGAGCAAAGAGTAAGTATAATAAGAAGCACGCTGTACGTGACATTGGATGCGCTGGCGGCGGCAGCGGGCGCGGGTGTGGGGGGGCCGAGGCGGTTAGCCCGTACCACTTGCGATCGCCAGCGGAGGGTGTACAACGGTTGTTGTCGTGATAGTGCCACTAGCCTGTAAAATAGGAACATGTTATGATAATGTATTGGTACCACACACTACGTAATTAGATAGTTTACAGTATAACATTTTATATAAAATAATTTTGATTTTACTTTAAAAACCGAATGACTTCAGTTAGTCTTCTGCTAAACTTCTCATCTCGTCTCGTCTGTACATGGATGATATATGAGTAAAACTATTATCAGGGGCCTTTGTCAACGCAAAAGAACCGAAAACAATGATTGTTCGAATTTCAGTCTGTTTGTCTGTACGTTTGTGCGAGCTAACCTTAGGAATGGCTTAACTGATTTGGGTACGGTTTCCACTAATGTACTTTGGCAATAATCACTTAAAATTTAGTGTATATTTTATTTCAATAGTTTTATAAATAAAAAAGTTTTGGTTATGTCAATTTAAAGAATCTTATCGAACATTAATTCGATAAAAATTATTGTTCAGTTGAATTGACTGAAACTTTAGCTACCTATAAATAGTTTGTAAAATGATAATGATTGGGCAAACAAAGTAAAAAATGGACAGTTTTAGAGATTTACTCTTCCAATGCAAGTTGAGCTCAGATCTATATGATCAATCATATTAATTAGGGTTTAGCTTATGCTGGACATTAGTCGGTTAAACGTGCCCACGCGTATACGTAAAACGCGCCGGCAGCCGCGCTGTTGCCTATAGCATTCAGTTATATGCAGCAAACGCAGGTATGTCGGAGACGCACGGCGCTCCCTGGTAACAGGGACCTGGTAAACTTCTGTCTGTATTCGCGGTTCTGTCATTATTTGCGGAGTCATTTTTATAAACATAGCATTAATTCTTATGAAAAATATCGAGATAAGGTTTCTGTGAAAGTTTCGTTTTGCAGTCACAAATAAAGAAAGCACAGGGAAAAACATTCAAGTATGTCGGAATACATTTAAGGGAATGCTGTTTTTCTCATGGCCAATTGGCAATTATATTTTGCCCTATCTAGATCCGGGTGCGGCGAAAACTAATAAATACCAATATACCACGAATATAAAACTAAAAATGTTGTATATTCTGAAATATTATAAGTAAAGTATTTGAAAGTAAGTATTTTCGATTTTATCCCGCCTATAAATTTATTATAATTGGTTTGCCTTATTTTTTATCTTCAACATAATTTTATTGCGTGTTAAGGCCTATGTATTTAAGATTTTTAAAGAAAATCTATGGAAATCTTCATAGGCAAAGTTAAAATGTTTGGACGTTAATGAAAACTTATGGTGAGTGTATAGTGGATATATAAACTAAATAAATGTAAAAGTTCTGAAGGACCAAAAAAACTTGTGAACATAAACAAACCCTTTACGAGAAAAAAAACTATTATCAAGCGGAAATAGTCCTATGTAATATATACAATACGTGGATCTAAACCGGAATCCGGGATATCATCCTTGAGTATTTTGAGAGCTTGATTTGTGTTTACATTTCATCTCGTGATTTGCGGTAGAGGAAAATGTCGCGAAGAAATGTGTGTTTCAAAAGAAACTGTAATAGAATTGTGTGACGCATTAAGTACTTTTCTTTAGGATAAGAGAAAGCCTTTTTGTAGTTTATTTTTAACTGTTTTGTTTTATTTTGATTATTCTTCGATAATTTTTAATAATAATCTATAGAAGATTGTATTTTATAACAAAAACGTGTATTTTCACACATCGTTATGAATAATTCGCGAAAAAAATATCGTTTTTACAACTCGTCACGTTGCTGGCGTTGCCTATAATATAATATGTACAAAGATCTTTTGTAATGACAATATACTTACCTCTACAAAAGCATGCGCTTTTACGGATTTCGTACGGGTGGGCGGCGTATTAGGGCTAAGGGCCATTCATAAATAATTTACCAAATAAGTGATACAGACAGTGTTTGCCTTCCTCTCGAAAATGTGAGCTCGCTAAAAGCTCTTACAAAAATTCTCTCTTGAACTAATGAGATACTAGCAAAGACAGATAAGTGAAGCGCTATTTATACATTAGTCAAAATAAGATTTTTATGTTTTTTAATGTTAGTTTTTCATTTATTAGTAATATTATACACGTCACTTATATAAAAAAAAAACTTTTGAAAAGTGTTCTTTTTCTATTGCTGCGTACTATAAATTGGAGAAAAACAATAATAAATTGAAAATTTTATAACAAAAGCAGTTTAAACAAGATAACCTTACCTTATAACTACAGTATTAAGTCGCCACGGCAGGATGTACGTGTGGTTCTTGTGCCTCGCACAGAAAGTGTAGAGTAAGTCCCCGGCGGACGCGGCGAGTCCGTCACCGTGCGCGCGAGGACCCGACCATTCGTGGAGCGTAATATTCCACGAACTACATGACTTATCCTACGGGATGAATGCAATTTTAAAATTCATTTCAGAGGTTAAATTTATTCTTAAAACGTTCATGCAATAACCGCTTCACGAGCACGGTACGAGAACAAAAGATTGATGTTTGGTTTCATTTCTGTATTATTGTTTGTTTACGTTTCATTTACGGTTTTAATTTTGTGGAGCTGCGGTCGTAAGTAATTTAAATGTCGGCTCAATATTAATAGTTGGTTACTGGAAATACCTGCTCGGAAGATATGTCGATGTAGAGCTGACGTTCAACATTCGAGTCCAAGACCCAGGTACATTGTTGATAGAAAAACTCATTCAAACTGCCGGTGACTGTCACGTTTTTCGACGTTATTTCACCTATTAAATGAAAACTTTTATTAAACTCGACGTTACAAAATATTCAGCTGTATAACTCTTAAGGCTAAATGCTTATGAGCGCCTGCAAAAAGCCAAAAACAACGAGTTACCGCAATACCAGCGTGTAATTGGAACATTACGATCTCGTTCAAGGTTTTTTCATTTCAACGTTACCCCAAGCGGCGTGAAACTAGGTCGGTGCCACGTAATTTTCTCGGACACGCCCCACGCCACCGAGAACAATATCCGAAGCGTTTTAACAAACGTTCGCGGCGCGCGACGAATGCAGAATTGAACTGTATGTTTTTCTTTTATGCGATCACGGCCGTTGACATTTATTTCTGATAAGTCGCCGATTATATCCCAATTTATATAGAACAATACTATCAAAATAACGAGATTTTATTTGTATAGTACGTGAGCGTTAATATTAACTTACCAGAGTGGGTTGTATACGTGCGTTGACCGCACATCGCGTCGTCGTTAAAGCTATACGCGGCGGCATAATCAAATCCTCGACTCGCGTACGTGTAGTGCGCCACTGAGTACTCCAACCGCAGACTCGTCCAACTTCGGACTACGACCGGCAGCCAGGCTGCCTAATAGGATAAAAAAAAAATTGAAGTTCTAATGATTTAAATATGTCAATACTCCAAATCTCTTGAAGAATCAATAACGCGCTCCGATAACTTAATAAGTTTTTTGCATACTTACGATAAAGAGTAAGGGACAGACCCAAACCTTTTCCTTAGGGACAAGAGAATATTAGCTTTTAGAATGGGGTAATTTTGTAAGTAAAGGTTTTTTTGCTACAATTTAAATGAAAAAATATCGAATAACATTCTTTGTAGCCTCGAGAGGGAAGAAATTAAGAAAGGGTCTTCTTATTCAAACAAATTTATTAAGATTAGTAAATTAATTACAAAGACAGAAAAAATCTAAGCATTAAGTAGTGAAGTATGTCTTAAAAGTGATTAGCACAAGCGACAATATAGTGTACAAGTATGTATATATGTACGAATGCACTCTCTATTCCCTTTGGCAATCTATGGCGAGAGTAAGTTCAGGCGTATGACTTGCATGTTTTCAGATGCACGTGAGTATTAACACTATACCAACTTCCAAAATTTAAGCTACTACTGAGAATTTTCCGAGAGAAAAATACAATAACTTCTAATTTAATCCCGGATTCAAACTGTGGAGGTCGGGGTCTGCAGTATCAAAATTTAGTCACTAGACCAGCGAGGCTACATGCTCCTAACCATTTGCTACCTTTTTATAAAAATATTATATTCATTCATATAATTTTTCAGATATACAATATGTCCTTAATATATTGAATTTCCGTATTTAAAATAATAACTAAATGCGACGGTATGTAAACCGATATATATACAATAGCTAAAATTTATGTATTTTTGTATAAATCATCGTTATACTTTTACGTACTTTACTAAATTAGGTCGAACAAAGTTCTTTATCCGTTAATTGCTATTCGAATTTTGAAACAAGTCTCGAGATTGGCGCCTAAGAAATCAAAGGAACTTCACACGAATGGATGAGCCGCGTTTAAACACAACTGAAATACGAAATTGTGTACAGCTGACATCAAGTCATTGAATACGCCACCCCAAGTTTATGTTGAAGTGTTAGTCGATGTACGTATTATGCATAATTTGTAGAACATGGTAAATTATTTAGTGGTAAATTTGCTTTTATACCGAAGTCCCTCACGGTTGGATGGTCGCTCCGCGCTTTATTGCTATTACATACTTAATGGTAACCCCTCTTACTTAATTATGCGGATCGCACCGCAACCCGGACGCCAGTCAGGAAGGGCTGGTTCATCTGTAGGCGTGTTAGCATAAGACCCCGGTAACGCGATTAATTTATTTGTTACAGTTACGACGAAATTTAAAGCGTAATGTTGCCAGGTGAATTTACAAAAAATACTACAAATTATTTGATAGCAATAAGTGAAGTTTTAGAACGAATTGATTTTAATTATATTTTCGAAATGTTATAATATTTAACATCATCACCATTTGCTGAGTCATATCCTATTTATTTGGGGTTGACGCAGTTTTGTAACCCTAAGATAACAGGTGAGACGGATGTTTACGGCAAGCCGTTTGTCTGACACTGACCTGTATTAGAAATGCTTTTGCAATCCATCAGGTCGATTTTTCACTTCATTCAACTTCAGTTAAGATTAACGTATTTTATCTACTGGGTCATCAAAAGTATAAATAAAATGTAATTGTAATTTAGTGAGTACATAAAGGGGACGATGATTTGTTTAGCGATCGCTTCGATTTTATTTTATCGTCCATTTTCATGCAATTATCGTCAATTTTCTCGACGGCTGATTTTGTCGTAAGAATAGAATTTTCTTTTCTTATAAAGTAACAGTAGACCACTTTGTCTCTTTAATTAAGTTCTTTGTAATTTGTGCGGGTCAAAATATATGAGCTCTATTTTATTACAATAGATCTTGCGTACTTCATATTTAATAAATTTAATAAAACGGAGCCACGATTTCGAAATAATTAATATTTTGTGAAGATATTAAATTAAATTACATCTATGTTAATATCGACACATGATATATGATGATATACTTATATGAATCTTTATACAATCATTTAGTACAAAATACTATATGTGTAAGTGAAATGAATGAATATGAAAATTCCAAATAAAATTTTCTAGTGATGGTGACCCTTCTGACAGCACTGACAGAACTGTGCTAGTCGCTGTGTAATTTGGAAAAATATTTACTTTGAACTTTCGTACGAAAATAATCACATTGTATTACTTGTATACGAGATTTAGTAGATACGTCATCATATTGAGAATGTTCTCTAAATAATGTAGATAAACTACACTACAATAATAATTTAACTAAAATGAGATGTATATGATTTACATATGAAAAAATAAATATCCCACTGCTGGGCTTCATCCCACTGCTCCTCATCTCCTTTTTAAGAAAAGGTTTTGGAGACTATTATATGCGCCAATGCACATAACATTTGTTACGTTAAGGTTAATACGTTACTATTTCATAAAATAAAATTACGATTTTTATTAAGTAAAACATGAAGCTATTAAGCCTCGTGTATTGTATGTATTTGACAAGGTGTTTCGTTTATTATTAATATTGACACCATTTATTTAATTAATTAAATACCATAGTAGGAAGGAATTTTAAATTATTCGTATTAAATATAATTCTACCTTTTCTTTCATATTATTTTCTTAGATACTCATATATCAAACAAATAAAAGATTAACAGAGGCAGTCCTATTGCGAAGGAAATTAATTAATTTATTACTTGAACCCACACCCCACTGCTGTATACAGGGCTCTTCTCTGATACAACAATTCTCATGGCCCTATGCTATCATCGAACATTGGGTAGATACTGGCTTTTCAAGGCCACTACTTCGTGACTTCTTTGATTATTTATCCTTCCGCCTGGCGTTTAGTGTCTAAACTATATTGTTATTCTCGTGTTACGCTTCATTACAATTTTCTGGAAATTATGAAAGACTATGCAAATATTTATATTATTGACTTTATGATAAACTGTATGCTGCATCAAGCAGCTTCAATTAAGTTTCTTATCAGTGTATGCTGGCATTTAGTCTTGTTATCTTTTAACTATTACGCATTCATAGAAAAAAAAAACAATTACACGATATCGTATAAGATGAAAAGGTTATCATTATCCTACCCCGAAATGAAGCTGGATGTTTGTCATTTCCCAACACGAGATACAGCTATCCGTCATTGTCTGCCGTTACGCTACTTCGTCATGCATCTTATTACATATAACTATTCCTCACAATGACTATCTCTCTCGGTCTCTTAGCTACCTTATAAGGTTACAGATGCTCTATTTTTGACTTCAATCCCGGGTCGGGCTAATAAAAAACTATTGTGTTTTTCTATCAAGAATTTTTCAGCAGCAGCATGGGGCCGAATCTACTAATCTACATATATTGATTTCGACACGTTCCTGTTTCAATTCCGATCCATCTTTGAATAATCTAAATTTATTCGTATCGGAACCGAACCGATAATATATGTTAACATATAGCGTTATGTCAAAATCCAACTTAATTGTTAACTTTTATGGCAACAGTCGATAATAAAATAAAATAATAAGAAAACGGATAAATGGCAACGATCACGCTTCGATTCGATTGCGATAAAATAACAACTTGTTTGTAGAATTGTCCCCCTGGAGTTTTCTCTCTCCGTCTTTTTGATGTTAGATTAGCGGGAAAAGAGAGCGTATCTATGTTTATGAACACACTTGCGCACTATTTATAATACATCACCAATTTAAATACAATGATAATTACCTGAAAGTCTCCACACAAACAGGATAAATGCGTGCCGTCTCCTGCTACCAGTGCGATATGGTCGTGGTAGTGTAAAGGCGTGGACGCGCGGCACTCACAGCCAGCATCCCCGCAAGCCGTGCGACAGCCACCATTACCCGTAGCTACACTACCAGTTGGCTCTGCACTCCACATGCGCTCAAGTCTTTGTATCTTCGAACAATTATCATAAATCATACAAGTACTTGTAAAAGTTTTTTTTTTTCAATAAATCTATAGTAATGTTGGGCAACGCCTTATGCCATTATTTTTTTGTATAAACAATAAAAAAATATTATATGAAAAAGTCTACTGATTTCAGATAATGCAGAATGTTATTATTCACATTCGAAATTACGATTATAGTATATAGATTACTTAATAAATACGAATTGGCTATAAACTACGAAAATGCTTAATGTAGTCAAATACAAACACAGTCGAAATATATTTGCGTGTTATTAAGTAATTTACTATCGATTGCAATTAGTTTATCACAAATGTTTGCAATTTATTGAATACATAATTTTTGTATCGCTATTTGGTACATTATTAAGTGTGTATAATAAGCTAAAATTTGATATTTAAAACGTGCTGTGTTATTTTGAACGTGCGTTTTATAAGCTGATTTACATTTATTTTATATTATAATACCTCTATTGTCACACTCTGATTCGAAGCTGGTATAAAACGATTAGTGCACATAAGTTGCTCTTCGATGTTCCAAAATATATGATGATGTGATGGAGCTGACACCCCTCCATGTGTGGGTGAAGCTAATCCGTAATGCGTGGACGCGCAGGTCGCATCTGGTGAAACCGTCCCTTCGTGTTGTTCTGTTTATAAAATAACCTTACTTGGTAATAATTCTTTTGATGATGGAATCATAAGTCATTACCATTGTCTGAAAGTGACTTTATCTGTCAATATTTATGACGTTTATGTCGTTATGACTAAGTACTGTAGGGATGACATATTATATTTTTTTTAAACAGTGCTAATTATTTGAGGCAGTAAGATACACGTGTAAGACTAAGTATGTAAGACTTAAAACTATATATTCTTACCGTCATGAAAAGCAAACGCGCCATCCACAAACTCCTCTTCATCAACGCTTTGGGATGTCGCTCTTCTTACAAATATTGTTAAGTTTGAACCCTTGGATGTCACCGCTTGACGAACTAAAAATCTTCCAGAAGGATCTCTCGCTTCTCTTACAGATGGACCACATATTCTTAACACGGCCCTGTCCCCTCTCTCATATCTATCTCCTCTTTCGCCTCTTCCACCGATCTCATGAATTCCTTCTAAGATCTCAATATGAGATCTACAACTCGGTAACCTGAACATATGACGATAAGTACACAATGTGTCATATAATAAACTTAATTTTTTTGTTTTTCTAAGATTTTTTCAGTATAACATAATACGTAGCGTCATTGGCTAACCGGCATACATTTTGCTCAGCGATGTGAAAGTCGTAAATTTGATCATAAAGCTGAGCTTTTGTCGTACTCATGTTTAAAAATTGGAGTATGAAAAACTTCGTGAAAACAGTAATTGCTGGTATTAATTTTTATATTTGCTTCTAATTTTCTACCTTAAATTCCTACCTTAGATTATAATTGAACAGTGACACTTGAACGACGTCAGTAGATGTCCCAAACAAATGTATAACGCATTGAGAACGCCAAGCCGACGCTCTTGTATCGAAATGTCCGGAACGAACACCTCCCGCTCCAAACCCTCGTACCGTCGCACCGCAACCGACATGCCCTCCATTGTTAGACGATATTTCATTGGACACTGGATCTACTTCCACTGCTGAGCTATCACCTATATAATTCAAATATTATTAATTCATGTTTTCATTTATATAAACCCCGGTCTATTTGTAGGTACAATGATTTTCACAGTAGTCTAAGCCACTGCCTCTGCCTTTTCTAACGAAATATGTTTTACAGAAAGGTAATAAAAGTGATGATGATGATGACCTTCCAGGCTCTGGGGTGCTACTGAGATTCTTCGAAAGAAATACCCAATAACTGTTTCTATTGGCCAACCTCGTTTTGGAACCCAGAACCTCGGGTTCAGTGGCTTTATATCTAGCTACTAGACCAACGAGGTAGTCAATAATAATAATAGTAATATGGTGTATCCAATAATAAATTATAAATTGTGTTTTTACCATTTGTAAGATGTGTAAGAGCAGCGAGGGGCAGCGAAGCAGCAGCGATAGTAGGTGGAGGTCCACTGGTGTCTATTTTCTCCAGAAATTCTAATTTCGCTATAAAGCCGTTGTAATCATATGGAGGAACCAAAGGTCCAGAGCTAGATAGAAATATATTATTAGTATTATTTATGAAAATAAAAATATGTTAACATAGTTTACTTTTAAGTCGTTTTATATATTATGATTCCGACTTGACTAATAATAATATAGCTTTAACATTTCTCTTTCGACGTGGCTGTGGATATTCCATACCTTTGAAAGGACGTGAATGGGCCGTTCCCAGTATTGTTCAAATACCAATAGGAATTGTAAATCTACGTGAGATGGTATTATAACAGAATTGAAGTGTGCCCTGTGGCATAAACCTCAAACCAGAATATACATACAGATGCGATGTAATCATTATTATTACTATTCATGTATTTCGTATAATTTTCATAATTTGGTGTATTTTCGTACATACATACTTTTAATATAAAAAACAAGAATAAACTTGTAACCTCAGTAAACAAATGAAATAGAATCTCAGATAGGTTTTCAAGAAAGGTACTAAGGAACATTACAAGACTATCGAATTTTAATATGATTATACACCGTGTGAATATATCGCTCGACTTCAAACTTATTCAAGTAAAGTTAAAACATTTTTAGTTTTATGCTTAACCAAATTATCCACAAGGAAAAAACCAGCTGAGTTTCTTTCACCGATTATTCTGTGGTATGTTTTTCTTAATCGACAGAAGGTTTTAAATAATATATATATTAGAGATAATAAAGTTGTGAAAATATAAGACGGGTGCCTATTTTATTATGTAGCCGACTGATGCAAATATAAAATATAATAGTGTATCTGTCAGTAATGAGATCGTTTGTCGAGCGACCTCCTTGGTCTCTTGGTCTCTTGACAGCGCCAGCGCCGGACGTACGCACTGACTTATTCAATAGAATCAACATGTTGGACGACAATTGCGGCCATTTAAACGGCAATCCATTTGAATCCACGATATATATATATATATATATGCATACACAGTATAACGCTTTTATTTTAAATAAACATTTTGCCTTTGACTATAACAAAATAGTTATGTATTATCTCTTTCGAATATCACACAAAAGAAGGACGACAATCCACATTATACTCTTATATCTACAAAAAAGCCAGATATGAAGTAGTTAGTTTCTAATATAGAATTATTAATGTTAAGCAATTGATTATAAATTAATTATTCGAATGGTAATGAAAATATTATTTTTCAATAAAGAACAAACATATGTACAAAACCTAATAAGCTAATTTGTATTCATCGCCATAGAGTTATAAAGTAAACGTTTAGAAATGAATTTTAGGCATTATTCAATTGAAAATTAAAAGTCTGAACAGGAATAGCACTCGGTTTAATAAGAGGAAACGAAAAAGTTCAGTCATGCAATAAATAGTAGCGGTTGCGGATGAAAGTGGCTTAGTTGGTACAAATTAGGTCAGTGTATCAGAGTTCGAAAGTGATTGTGGGTAATAACTATTGATACACGACAATTAAAAATAATTCTATAAGTGAAATCGACTTATCACATCCGTAGGACCATTTGCTGTGCCGGAATTGCACGGGTTGAATATTGGCCTACATGAAACACTTATATCGTAATATATATAACTCTTTTAGTTTACGCGGTGCAGACCAGTAAAACTTCCAGTCAGGATGATTTTTCCGAAACCTAAACCTCCTTCACGAATCGTCATGTTCATTGTTGGAAATCGTATCAAAATCTATTTGGTAGTTATTTAGTTTATCGCGTTTAAACAGACAGACAGACGCGGCGAGGGGACATTAGGGTTTTAGATTTTACAAGCACTTTTGAACACCACCGGTTAAGAGTGTTGATTCTAAAGAACCCTTTCTCATCAATCATATTATATATGTAATAATAACGTAATAGAAAATTATGTATCCTCAATGGACATAAACGAATATGAACTGGATGCTATATCATTTATTTAATCTTGTACAGTTTAATATACATTACCATTCCACATTTGTAACATTACATAATACGAGCTTTAAATTTATTATCTGTTAAGTAAATAATGGTAATGGTCTTAAGGATTTTATTATAGAATTGAACATTCTGCTCCATGAAGGATGTATTTAATTCGTGAAGTTGATAACTTTATCTTTACTTTTAGTATTTATACAATATTGGATATTCTAAATACTTCTAATTAGAATAATATTTCCAGATATTATATGCTATATTTTCGTAAGAAATCCTACTAAATTATATATAGTGTTCTATACTTTATTCATATAACCGAGTGAAATATTTTTTACCCTCTATTGCGACTAAAGCTCTGAAATGATGAATATTTTATGGGTTCACGGCAAACTAATCTAGATGCATGCATTACTCAATTCTGTCGACTTTCGTACGACATGTTTAATCATTACAAGGAATAAGTTTATTGAATTACTATGGCTATTCTGATTCACAAGTAAATAGTTGCCTATTGTTAAATTTGTTTTTAATTTCAAATATAAAATCACAATCACAATTGCCCATAGAAATGGGCACTGTAAAAAATATTTACAATCCCTCACATTGCCAATACGCTTCGATCAACAATACTACTAGATGTCCGGTTAGAGTCTCAACGAGGCCGAGCGAATAACGTCTCACTTCAAAGTGGGGTCCTATTTCAAACTTAGTTCACTTTCGATTGCGCCAACGTGGTAACGTACCACAATGCCTCAGTGTGTATGCACAAACTGCAAAAATAACTATCGAAAAATAAATGTATCGGACGGAATATCATACTTTCGGTAAGTACCTAAATGCTGTTTTCATATTAATAATAAAATACCCAACTATTTTAATTTAACAACAATATTTTTTTGACTCTACCGTTGGTCTAGTGGTACTGACTGCGACACCCAGTGTAATGGGTTCGATTCCCATGGAAGACAAATACAGTGTAAAGTCTATAACGATACTTAACGGACTGAGCATTTTTCGGCGTTATAGAGACTGGTCGTTAAATGGAGAGAAATATGAGATATTATTTTACTATTCTACAATAATATGTATGTAACGTTTAAATACGAACATTATTATTTATACAAATCACAACACTTATTGCGTATAGGCTGTTATCATCGTCTGTTTTTTGATCAGATGCTTTTCTTGGAAGTAGTAAACACAGTAATAATACTGATTTGTTACAACCGTGGTCGAAACATTTATTGACGAAATGCTACATTACATATCAAATAAAAAATAAATCTAAACGGCAACTGTATAATAAGCTTAATCTGTTTAAAGATAATTAATAAAACTAATTAAATTGTTGAATTATCCAAATGCAACACTGATAAACGAACATCACAATCTATATGATGATTATGATATAATAAAAAGTAAAGAACCGATTTCAAAAAGTTACAAAAACATAAAAAAATAAACAACTCAAATAATTCTTACAAAAAAAAATACGAAGTTCGACTCCATAATACTCTGTTCAGAGCAGTAAAATCTTTATATCATAAATTTAAAATGGCGTAAGTAAAATGTTGTGTCTGTAATTATCTGCTTTATTCTTAACGAAATAAGGTTGAATTTGGAACAAAAGTTATTACACATACGTACATTTCTTATCCCTTATATTATTCATGGCGTAAGGTTGTAAGCGAATGTTTAGGTTGAAATTTTTAAACACTTACATCTTTTTTCTCCGTTTTATGGTATAGTCAGTCGATGCTATATTTGAGTAGTATTGTTGATCGAAGCCAATACGCCATTAATCTTGGGAACTAAGATGTTATGTCCCTTGCGTATTTAGATAGAACGACTCACTCATCTTTCAAACCGTAACATAACAATACTAAGTATTGTTGTTTGTGAAAACTGTGGTATCTACACATACGGTCTTGCACAAAGTCCTATCACAGAGTGAACTATTAATATATTATATAAATAATTCAGTTTATAGATTGCAGAATCAATTATTCAAGTTAAAATTATTTAGTCGACGGTTAAACTTGATACGAAACATTTTCACATATAATTATTACAGACAAACAGTATTAAATTTATCATTTAAATTTTCAGCAATTACACTCACTTAAATTCCAACAAAAGATTAGGGCCGGGATGTTCCAGTACAGCACTTCTCTCTGAGCACAGCGAAGCGAGCAGCGGGGCAGAGGGCGAACTGCCAGCCCGCAGCGTTAAATAGTCCGTAGCACAATGGCTGCAAAGAGGTGATAATTACCAACTGACGAAAATTCACTGACTGCATCGCTGTCGTCAAGCGAATCAAATTGAAATATACTTTATATTGTCATACATATTTCTATTACTGATACGTAACATTTTTATATTAATTAGAGTAATTTTCTCTCAATTTATTCTATCAAATACAATCATGATAGTGTTTTCATATGTAGCTTAAAATAAAATCGATACAAATTTTATGCTAATATATAAAAGTCCGACCCGATTTAATCGTACCTATTTAAAGTGTAAATTTATATATATATATATATATATATATATATATATATATATATATATATAAATTAATGTTTTAAAAAGATTTCCAATTTGATATACATATATATTTCAGATCATTTTGTAGATAAAAGTAAAGTACAACAGCTTGTAAATGTCCCATTGTTGGGCTAACACCTCCTCTCTTCTTAAGGAGAAGGTTAAGAGCTTATTCCACCACGCTGCTTCTATACAGATCAGTTGCTCATATGAAGCTGGATACAAATATAGCAGATTTTCATCCGACCGACACATGCAGATTTCCTCACGATGTTTTTTATTCACCGTCGAGCACGAAATGACAAATTAAGCACATGAATATCCAGTCTTTGCTTGGGTTTGAACCACTAACTTTGGCAAACGGCTACCCACTATATTAGGCCATCTCTTTCATCTAATTGATTTAATATATTTTGAAAAAATAAATAACATTAATACCTCTATTCGTAGGTCTTATTTAAAATAAATATATTTCGATATATTAAAAAATAACAATTGAAAACTACGATCTTAGGGCCTAATTAAATTAATTTAATTAGTGGCTATCTGTATTAATAAAACTTTACTTTGCATAAAAGTATTAAAAGCGGTAAAAAATACAATTTTTAATTTAATAACGAGATTCAATTAAATTTGCTATATTTGTAATATGGTATTGTTTTAAAGATAAACAATTTTCGGATTTCATAAAAAAATTAAGGAAAACAAAAACTATGTAAAATAAATACATTTTATATCAATAATTCAATTATATTTTATAAAACGTTTTTAATGAATGCAATCATCGTACGATTCCTATAAATGGTTTTATTTATATTACCAATATTATACGAAAAAGTAATATCATACAGTAGTATGATTAAACAAACAAACCTACAGTATAAAAGTATTTCCTAAGTGCAAAAGTAACTCGATAGTGACTCTGTCTTAATATCATTTTTCATTTAAGGAACATATATTTACTTATTAAACATAACGTCTCGTCACGTCTATAAATATACGGGGCTTTATATTATATTGGATGAAAGGTAAAAACATTCTGTAAATGTTGGAAAGCTTGGAGTTCATATGTTTCACAAGTATTATGTTTTTTTATAGAATAGGAATGCGGACGAGCATATAGGACACCTAATGGTAAGTGGTCACCAACGCCTATAGACAATTCGATTGCAAGAAATGTTAATCATCGCTTACATCACCAATGCATCAGCAACCTTGGGAACTAAGATATTATGTCCCTTGTGCCTGTAATTACACTGGCTCACTCACCCTTTAAACCGGAACACAACAAGTACTGGTTTGCGGTAAAATATCTGAAGAATGGGTGGTTCCTACCCAGACGAGCCTGCCCAAAGCTCCATCAGTGGAAAGTACTGATGGAGCTTTGGGCAGGCTCGTAACAGGCAAACAGTACTTTCGCTTATACTGTTTGGTATCATATGCTTACTTCTGCGGCCAACATGGTGTTTCTTACCCGACCATTAACCCGTGACTCAAATAGACTAACTGACTTCAAAAACCGACCATATTTTCATTGGATTTTAACTGATGATGAGATGTCCTATATTGAAATTAAGTACACATATTATTCCATCTATCTGTGCATTGTAATTTTCAAATTAAATTGTCTCTCACAACATCATCAATGTCAAATTTTACCAGTAATTACAAGATGCCTAAATATTTTCAAGACAGATAAGGCAAGATCACTTCCTACAAAGACTTCTATTAGCCCGAGAAATTTTCATTTAAATTTGTGTAGCTACGTATTTTCAATATTAACTTGGGCAAAATCGTAACCTACCAAAATAAAATAGCAGATATTTGCACAATATGCGAAATAAAACAATTATTTTCTGTTTATAAAAGATCAATACATTTATATTTAAAAGTCTCGTAAGCCTTTTGTCAATCAGTTGTATTGAGTTTTTAAGTTATCTGTACTATGTGACAGGAAAAAACACAATTATTTAAAAATAACTTTATTTCAATAGCAATAAATAAATATTGAATCTAAAGCCATGCTCACTATCGACACTGTGATTTTACAGAACTTTATAAATCAAAAGTTCGACTGTTGGATTACGAGTCTGTCGGTAGTTAAAACTTAAATATATATTGTATTATAGTGAGTGAATTCAATTTTAAGACGTGATTAAAATTATATTTATATCATTAAATGAACAAAGAAAAGTCTTTTCAATCGATTTATCGGTCACTGCAGCCATTTTCAACAGAGAACATAATTAATATATAATGGTGTGTGAGATATTACAGTTCATAAGTGTGAGTTCAATTACAGGTGCATTTTCTTCTCTCCCATAAGCCAATGGGAAGGCAATCCGAAACGACCGGAAATAATCCAGGCGTAGGACTAAAGGTTTTACGTGCTCTCCGAGGTGTGAGAAATATCTATAGTCACTTAAACATCTATTCTACAATCTTTTATCATATATTGGTATACTTACTTCCTAGGCAGTAGAATCGAGGAAAAAATAATCTTGACCCGTGTGTGCACTGAGTTGGTCGCGAACAGATAGCGACATCGTCGATAAGGAGGGTACAGTCCTGGATACCCTGGGCTCGCCAACACACATGAGCCGACACCCCGACACGAGACGTCTTGGTATAGCCAGTCGCAGTCTGTATATAGGAATATAACGTAGATGATGTATTATGTATATTAAATATAATTATACTTTAAATTCTTTTATTTGCATTATTGTTATAATTTGACTAAACTAAAAATTTAAAATTATATGTTGAGTTCATAGACGAAAATAATATTTTATATGCGTGTTAACGGTTATTTTAATAATACCATACTTATATTACAAAGAAAACCGAATGTGGAATTTTAAAAATCGACACGAAATATAAAGGTTAAAATCTCTTTAAACCATGCATCTTAGATTTTAGACAAATTGCAACTTCTTTGTCAAACTAATGTGGGATTATTTTTTATCTGTAATGCGTAACAGTATAAAGAACATCGTATCGTCAATTAAAAAAATCAACGTGATGTTTTTATAATTATGTTAGACATTTTACACGAACAATTTGACACACCTTTAAATTGAATACGAAATTTGGTAAATATTTAAAACGCTTAATATTTTATTTATGGTATATGAAGAAAAGATTTCACTTCATGTGTAATTATTATAACAAATATAAATAATAATATCAAGATTCTAAATATTAACTCCTTTTTAAGAATAAGCTTTTTAACACATTTACATAAACGACTATAATTTAGCATTATGTTATCACAAGCTTTCAAAAGCTTCTGAAAACTCTTGCTCAATCGGTTGCGATAGCTGGGTGGGCCAACAATTGAATTGGGCATATAAGATGGCCTAAGTATACTTATAGGTTAATTTAAATGAAACCTAAAGTACTACAATTACAACTTAAAACTAAAATCTTCAAAAATTTCAAATAAACGTGTAAACCAAATACTCGGTATAAATTGAAATGTGTTTTCGAATTGAACAGAAAGTACCAGACCGTAACAGGACGTGAACTAATGTATAAAGACTTTGAAAAGTGTATCCGAACACAGGCGAACGTGGGAAAAATGCATACACTCAACTTAGAGGAAACAATTTTCTCTGTTCGAACTAGCGACGCTGTCACATAATCATATGCAATTTAAGTGTTCAACGCGAACGACGTCGGAGATAAAATATCTCTGTAGTTTATAAAAGTGCATCATTTGAAAGAATAATAATATTTATAAAGTACAGCTGTTAGGTACTTATGTTTTTTTCTGTACGCCGGACAACGTGTGTGCAAAATTTCACGATGATGATGAGTAGTTAAGACGCAAAAGCATAACAAATAAATAAACAAGCTCAGTTTCGCATTTAATTTTCGTTTTTTTTTTATTTACGTTTACCGTAACAATCATTATCATTACAACTGTACTAAAACAAGAATCGTCGATGTCAAGACATTTTTATTTTCTTTTTATTATGCATATAAATATATACCTAAGCTATATTTTATGATAAAATTTCTAGTCAAAATTAACGGGAAAAATGAAATAAGTTTTCAGATGACCGGCCATCACTTCACCGAACGTTGTAAAAAATTTGAACTCATATATTGTAAATTGGCCGTCGAGCTACGCTTTGTATTTTTACTTTCAATATTTATTAAAACCTTCAAACAATATAGCATCGGCTCTTACAAAGTTTACTTGCCGTTAAGTATAAAAGTGACTACTGTTAATTCAATAGCGTATTTTATCTCTTGCATATCTTCTAGTTACACATTTTTTGTATAATGCTACATAAGTTTAAAAAAAATATGTAGTCTTATTACGCACTAAGTTCTTTGCTTGTACCTACTTACCTGTCTGTGGAATTCTAGAGCCTCCTCTAGGGTGAAATCCCACTCCTTGAGTGTTACTCAGTGAAGTAAAACTGAAGAATGCGAGAAACTGTGATCGTACTGTTTTTTCTGTTATCCTAAAAAAAATCATTTATTTTAAATCAAATACGCTGCTGACCGATTTCGACTGCGATCATCTTGCAGCGACTAAAACGGTGAATTTTACGAGATATATTATAGAGCTACACGTGTGCGCCCAGTAATCCAATGGGATGGTAATTTAATACGACCGGGGAAAGTTAACGCCAACGTGCAACCAAAATTGGGAATTAGATATTATGTCCACTATGCATGTAGTTGGCTCACTCACGCTTCAAACTGGAACACAACAGTACCAAGTATTGCTGTTTTGTGTTAGAATGTGTGATGAGTGAATGTAAACGCTGCATAAAGACCTTCCAATTCGCTACCGACTTCCAAAGTTCTTGACAACCTTCGAAGTCATTAATTAGACTAGCTTATCAGACTACGACTCAATTTGTTTAGATCTTAATAGTATGTTTGATTATGTTTAATGTTTTAACATGAATTGTAATAAAGATCTATAAATGTTTGTCCTGAAAGCGCTCTTACAATATATAACATAAAGCTTATTTTCAACGATCAACGTTGTTTGTCATTGGTAGGTCAAAGGGCAGGTGTATTGTTACTGCTAATTTGCTCTACTGTTAATTTTGTGCAAAGCATAGGTGATTGGTCAATAATTTACCATCATGAAATGAACCATCTATTCTCCACTTTAATAACTATTTCTTGCTCACTTAATTCTTCGATCGGGCGCTTATTTATATTTATTTTGTAAGTGTTACAACTAATTTCAATTGCCCGAGTATTGGACTTTATAGAATGTGACTAAACAATGCTTCAAATCAATTACTATTCCCTAAAGGTAGTAGATAAATGTTTCGCTGAACGTCGTCGGTCACAAATACAATTTCGCCTTTGTCGTGAAACGGCAATGTCGGACCCAACAGTCACAGTTTCTACTAAGGATATCTTGTAACAATTCCAAACTCTTTGGTATAACTATTAGAACTTATATATATATACGATATTAAATAACTATAATGAATATCCTTTACTACTTAGGTAATACATAAAAACAAAATTTATGGTTTTTTTAAGAACGCGAAATGATTGCTTACATAGCTAATACTTGCAAGTAATCTTTGCTTTTAGTATAGCACGGAAATAATAATAAATATAAACAAAAAACGAATGCCCGATTGGGAACATGTTCCTGACGCTATATATTAAGAAAAAAGTCAATGAAATAAATAATTACAAAGTTTGAAAATGTAAATATAGAATAAAATGAATCAATGCTCGCCGCCGTCTCTTCGGCAATAACATATAGACACATTAATAAGCACACGCATAAGCAACAAGCAATATGTTCTAAAAAAAACAAGACAAAAACAAATACTAATACTATGAAATGAGATTCTAATAAGGTTTTATAATATAATTGTCTGTAGGTGACTTATTCAATGAAAGAACCGACGTAGAGGAAAACGTAAAAATGCTTAAAAAGAATGGAATAAACGAATACTTGAAATGCTAACGAATTTGTTCGCATTGAGTTAGGTAATAGAATAGCCTTAATTTCCTGTGATAGTGATATTTCAATAAATTTGTAGTTTGTGTAATTTTTTAAAGAATTGTTTGGTGGTAGGAGCTTGTGTAAGTTCATCCGGGTAGGTACCACCCGCTTTACTTTTTATTGTTGTGTTTCAGTTTGACGGATGAATCAGCCATCGTAATTCAAATAACTTCTTAGTTCCTAAGGTTGGTATGTAAGAATTGATATACTTTTTTTTACAGCGCCTATGTCTATGGGCGATCATGACTATTTATCATTAGGTGACTTATGTACCAGTCTGCCTCTCGATTTAAAAACTTCTTCACTACGTAAAAATACCATCATTGTGAAATATATTTATATATTAATTAATTAAAATAATTAGGTACCTAAAATCGAGAACTGATGCTCCATGATCAGCAAATAGTACGACCGGAGGTGTATATCGTTCGTTAGCACCACAGAGCCTCGTTGGCGCCGCTCTACCTGAGTCCGGCACCGCACTTGCGTCGCTCAGCTGCAGCCATCCGCCTACGCAACTAGATAAATACATGACTCGGTTAATATCATTCCATAAAATAAGTATTCTTGATAGAATTTTATCAATAATCCAGAAATACCTATAATTATATATTTATGTATATAATAAGCATAGATTTGTAAAAAGACCAGATATATAAGCTTCTTCCAATTCGTCGTTACAGAATCCATATACACTACATACATCATTAGTTCAAAAGCTTTACTAACTTCTCGCTTAATTAACACGATAGACTTTTAAAGTGAACTTATGAGTGTGCTGCTAAGAGTCTACTTGAATGAATCATATTTTAATTTTGTGTTGGTTTGGCCATGACCTCTGCGGCTATTGTCAAACATCGCTCCGGCTCTTGAAACATACTTGACGCTGGGATTTAAAACTGTATAAGCTCACATTGAAAATAAGCTTCACTTGAACTTTGTAAAAATATGTCAGAATAATTAATTATTTCTTAATTTATTCGTATGTCGTATGTCGGTACTAGGTTGGGAAAATTCTTCATCTGAAAACAAAAATACAGCAACAGTAATAGCCTGTGAATGTCCCACTGCTGGGCTAAGACCTCCTCTACCTTTTTGAGGAGTAGGTTTGGAGCTTATTCCACCACGCTGCTGCAATGCAGGTGGGTTGGTGGAATACACATGTGGCAGAATTTCAGTGAAATTAGACACATGCAGGTTTCCTCACGATGTTTTCCTTCACCGTCAGAAACAAAAATACAATTCAATGAATTACAAGAAAATATTATGCATGCTATTGTCAACGTCACAGCTCTCAGGTTAGCGCTTTATAACCTCTAACAAAGCAATTGCTTGAATAAGTAGCAGCTATATTAAAGTGCCATTGTTGTAAAGCGTGACATTATTTTCAAATAAACATATGTATGGTATCCCTTTCAGTTTATATGACGACAATTTTCTGAAATGTATTGTATCACAATTTTTATGGTGAATAATTGTTTAATTTACGTTCATTCATTTTTAATAGATATTTATTGTTTTAGTAGCTAACTTATAAGACACAGATATAAATAGGAACCCGGATCATGTTTGAATCGCAAAAAGTTTGAGTTTTTATTTCTCACGAAAATCTTTATAACAGAACGGAGTCTGGTAATTGTCAGTGTTTTCACATCGGTACCTTGTAAAGCGATTAAATTCGTCGGTCATGCGCCTGAACTCGTCATGTCGGATTTGCCATCTCACCAGAATATGACAGTAAGAACATATACAAGTAGTTTTTTAAACTCTGTTGATTGTTTTTCTGACCAAGCACATAATCACTGCCGCTTAACCCAATTGAAAAATTATATACATCCAACCAAAATTTGAAAGTGATAATATAATATAAATTGAAATTTAAATTCCATAATTGGTATAATATTTTATGTTTAAGCTATATGACTAACAGTCATCTAGAGCTAGTTATAGTAAAATATTGTTCTTTAATCTAAATGTTACAGAAACTCACGTGTGAAAGAAATATATATGATAAGGCTTATTTTTTAATAACTGATGAATTAGAAACAACAACTAAAACTATTTTTGAGTATAGCTTTACATCGTAATGATATCCAACGAGCTTTGTTAACCAATAAATAAATAACTCGAAGGCAACAGATAGCAAGGCGAATATTGAATTGACGGACTTTTTAAAGCGAACCTCAACGAAATATATCAATGCTAGATTAATTTTGCTGTTTATTTTCTTAATTTCTGAAAATAAACAGCAGAGGATATGTCAATTTTATACCTTTAAATGAAATCGCCATTTATATACTGAGACACAAGTGTCGAAAACTTTAATATAAAATTTTAACAATATAATAATACAATTTTACCTTTTAAAATATATTCTGAAAGTGGAGAAACAAGTCAATATTTTTAATTAAAGTGAGAAGAGAGAACCGAAATTTAAGCATATCTTTTTTTTTTTAATACAAAGCAATACTATTTTAGTACCGCAGTTTTTTGTTGAGCAATGACATTTCTCTCTATCTTATACCTATTCACGAAGTGACGGATGCCTGCTTAGGGTCAAGGTTAGCTATTTAAGCGCTAAAAATATTACTCTGGATTTTTTTTAACAATTAACTATTTTAACCTATAAAATTAATATTTTCTATTTTACCTTGAACCATTAAATCTTCCAACCGACACGAGTCGATAGAGTTGTATCTCCACTCTCTGCCCGGCGTCAGGTTGCAGGATGTAGGAACACGCACTGGGACCCTCAATTGATGGAGATTTAATTTGGCCGAACGTTTTCCCTGACTTAGTCTTGAGCACCCGCGAATCAATCGTAATGTTGCACACTATATAAACAAAATAAGGTTTTAATACGAATTGAGTCTTAGGTATAACTCTTGTTACAACATACAAGTCAACGCTTATTTTTAAATACTATTACTTACTATTAGAACAATATTGTTCCAACCCGCATTGCGAGCATCGACCAGGCGCAATATCACCGCACGGACACGCACCGTCACGCACGCAGCACGCACAATCTTCGCCCTCCCCTCCAGGACACGCGCAGCCTGATGACGACTGCGTCCACAGATCAACTTGGCCTGTTCACAATAGTCATTATTATTGAAAGAACAATTTATTTAGATCTTGTCTATATCTTCGATAGTTTGTACTAATATTCATTACGGTTGTAGTTCATACAATGGAAAAACTTCAATAAAATCCTCAGCAAATGAAATCTCACAGGTTACAGCGAAGCTTTAGAAAAACAGTTACTTATATGTCCAATGCCTCCAACTGTATATCAGATACAAATACACACAATGGATTTTGATTAAAATATAAAAAAAACTTACTACTCCCGTCGAGAAAAATTGGCGTCCAAGCTATTTGTGCGGAGACAGTGGCGCACGCGGCTATTATCAGTACCGCTACGGCCTGCCGCATGGTGCGCGCGGACAGTCACCGCGCTCGCGCCGCCCTACCGCGTCGCTTTCTCATTTGCTACACCCTACACCCCTTTCTCCACTAAAGGACCACCAACGAAAACAGTAACATACGACCATGCCCCGATTTGCATGATTGTACAATCACTGAAAAGTAGTTTTTATTTCACTGCGCTTCTAGTTTATCGGGGTTTTATTGCGAATCCCCTTGATCCTCTGTTTTCCTGGTAATTCCGTTTCGCATTCTGACCCGAAGATTTTCTGTAACAAAATTCTTATTGTTTTCTAAAGTTTTTTTTAAATTTAATTTAGGTATGCTGACTATCTTGTAGATTTTCATATCTGTTTAATTGTAAAAAATATATATATTTTACATCATAGCATGTTTAAATGTACGTATTGAACGTTGTTTTGATCATAGCTTATCATGACAACGTAGGGAACAGAGTTGCCCATTTAGGCAAGATACGTTATTTAAAAAATATACCCTTATCATTAATATACCCATATTTAATTGATTTATTGTGAAAATAAAGGTTATTTTATTCCCTATTCAAAATTATTAAGTTGCCTTGTCACACACGCGTGACACATCTATGGTACTCACGCTTCTCAGTCACTCTCCCTCCTCGAGCTTAAGCATTTTAAAAATATAAAATATAGACATCTATAAACTTACTAAAATATATTTATTATATATGTATTGTATTTTATATTTTAAAATCGAAGTATGACTTTGATGATAACGGTAGAAAAGTAGTTGTTACTATTATTCTTTAATAATTTGATGGGATTGATTCTTTAATGATTTAATAAGGCGATGTAAGAATTCAAAAATAGGGCTGGTCCTACAAATCCTTCCATTTTTTTAACGCTGGAAAAACGCATTACCCGTTTCCCCCACGGGAACACCACATACCCCCCTAGGGTATGTGGTGCTCGCCAATGTCCAAGGCGCCGAGTGCGCCCCGAACATCGGTATACCCACTAAAAAAACCAGCGATATCCTTTCCGTCTTAACGAGGAGCGCCACGGAATCGCTTCCGCATGCTACCGTAACCTACAAATCCCACCTGCCTGGCGAAGCCTAGGTATCAAACGATTATTAATAAAGCATTATTTTGCTATTACTTAAACTGCCATGTTTAATAAAAGATAACTCTGAAAGGACTAATGTATAAAACTAAGTCAGCCATAGTAACTTTTCTTCAGCTCAAAAATACTTATCCAACGATGTATTACATGTTGCTATTAGCGGTGGGACCAAAATTTGCATCCTCCTTTCTTGAAAATATTAAATTTTTACTCGAGTGGTATTGCTATAGTCGAGAACCAAACAGGTAAAAATATGATACCATTTTCGCCCTTATACCGGACACTAAAGGCCGGTTTCCCTATTTGAACAAGCGGTGCAAAGTGCATTATCTATTATTGGCTTTACGTGAACGCGATGCTCGGGGGAAAACGATTTGAACAATAATATTTTATTTTTTAAAGAAAATATTTTGTCTATTGTATCAATTAACATGCGATTTCAATGTCTATGTAATTTATTTAGAATTGATTTAATTATAGTAATTTTGAATGAAAGGTTTTGTTACGTAGTCAGCATTTATATTTAAAAAAATGATATACTGATTATATTAATTCGAAGATTGAAGAAGAAGAGAGAGTATATATGATATGTTATAGTGATAACCTATAATCTATTTATTCATTGTTTACTTACGGCAACACAATTAAAAACGACGGTTTTAATTTTACAAGAAATTATACTTATTTTTCTTAACTCTTCCATTCTCTTTACTTCTTGTGAATTCTAGCCGACGGATCTTTTTAATGTATATTGGAGGATAAACAGCGGTTTTCCATCTTTTGAAGTGTACCGTCAGCAATCTACCAAAAGGATTTTTTTTGGACATATAACATATACCAATCGGCTTTGGTGGAATACGGTCTAAGTTTTCTCGAAAGAGGCGAGGCGGCCTTAGCCCAACACTGGGGAATACGCGGCTACTCTCCGTTTCACAACGTACGTACAATATTTTATAGAAAAATCAGTTAAAATATGTCAAAAAAAAATGCACAACATATTTTTATTAATGAATTAGAATGACATTGACAAATTGACATTTTAAATATATTTTGACAACCGTCAAGACTATAATACTTCCCGCTTACAACCTCTTTTCTGAATAAAAAGAGATTGTAATCACCGATACAAAATTTGTATTAATACAACGGTTACTTTAATAATTAGACGAATTTAAATATAACGTCGATGTTCTAAAATAATTAAAACGATTCGATGGCATTCCATAATGACAGCTCGTTATGTATTTTTTATATTTTATATTATATGGTATATATTAGTGAAGTAATTTATATATTGACTTTTTAACATTAATTGAATTCTAGTAAAATTGAATTCAAAATGTATAAGATGGACATATAGATAAATTACCAATTGAATGACGGATAATATAAAAAAAGGAATTTAAATAAAAAATAAATTAGAATAAATGTTATAATTTAATGTACCGTAACGACTTTAGCCACCAATTACAATACAATTAAGAACAATAGTAATAGGCGCAGTGGCTCCCCGAAGAAGCAACATTTGGTCGAACACAGTCTCCGCACTGGAGGCTAGAATGACAGCCATCCAAAAATGATTCGTTTTTCTTTTTCTCGAAGTGGTAGCAACAATTACCCTGACAATGTACATAGAAATAGTTAACCTAGTCATAGATAAAAATCTTAGTTTTTTATTAAATTATTTAATTATATATTTATTTATTTAATTATCTTTGCTGTTGTAATGAATCATATTTGTAGAAATCCAAACTCTTTAATCTCAAAGTTCATAGTGTCCAATGAGTTTGATTCTAAGTTTTCTAAAAGGAGAGAATATACATACCCACCCCACACATACCCACATACACATATTGTATATATGTGGGTATTTGAGCGTGTGTGTACTTGTGTATGTAAGCGGGGGTATGTGTTGCTCAGTATATTAATGAAATTTTAAGGTCAAGTGGTGATATCGACATAAAATTAATCCCATCCGACATGTGATGGCATAATAAATACATAAATACATAAAAATTAAGTAGTTGACTTGTACAAATGATGTCCCAATTTTTTTAATCGAATCGGTACACTCGTAATACAATTCTTAAGATACCCAGTTTTATTCAAAGTAAATAAACGACTTATTTGCATAAGAAGCAAAGTTTTCCGACTTGAATCACGTAAATTAATTAACTTTGTAATTAAAAATCTGACGACGAAATTTCTATCTCGCTGTTTTTCCAGTTACTGCGCTTTCCGTTAATTGTCGAAGTCAAAACTTAAATCTCTTTTTCTGATTTTCATACGCTAGGTTACAAGTCACAGGTAATTCCTTTTTATTATTATTTGCAAGCAAAAGAGAAGGCGTGTGATGCTAAGTAATTACCACCGCACTTGGACATTTACAAAACCAGGGGATCTATCGAAACATTACCAGTCTTTGAGGTGTGTCTCCGCCCATTGAATAGTCCTATGTTGTTATTTTGGGGACAACATAGTCGGTTCCATGTATTCCATTGGTTTGTATGTATGTACGTAGCAGGAAAAACCAAGCATCCAGACGGTAGAGATTATACATACTCTATATTTGAATAAATAATCAAAAGCACATAACCTTAAATGAGAACATAAAACGCTTCTCATATTATAAGGGTATTACATTTGAAACGTCGTTAACTCTAACATTATATCAGCCAGAAAATAAGGGAAAATCACGAAGGGTCGGGTCTTTAGCATCAGTCGAAAATAAATCTATTTGAACCCCGTCGCGTTCGACGAATAAACATAGCGGTCTGACAAGCGAAACGATCGATGACACTAAACAAGTAAAAGCGATAATGTTTCATCTAGACTTGCAAATAGTACACCCAAAATCGATAATCAAAAATGGAATTAACTTCGTTTAAAATTTACATGGGATTTTTCATTTAATTTATAATCGAGTTTAATCATAAGCGTTAAGCTGGTTGAGTGAATGAAAGCCATTTGGTGCCATAATATATTTTTGCTTCATCAATGAATAGAAATAAATTAAGAAAAAACCAATGAGTTATTTAATTCTCAAAAGATATTAAAATGAAATCGATATTAGTGTATTTTAAGTCTGAAGTGATTTTGTAATAAAATTGAAATTCTCTCCGATGATAGAGACGGCGTTTAGTCGGCTTTTTGCTCTAGCTTCGTCAAAGGATATTGCGTGGGAATCAATTCAGGTGCCGGGGTAATATACCTTTCTCTGAATATTAATCTTTCATAAAATGCCATCATTTTAGACTCGAATAAGATCAATATTTATGCATGAATAATATTATCAGTATTATTCGGTTTGTGATAAAGGAGTTGAACGCCTTATTCTAATATTTATGGAAACTAACTGTAAGATACCCGCTCATCTTGTGAGACGTAACGATGTATTTGTTGTTCTGAGTCGACACTGTAACAGGACTCTACGAAAGGTTTTCGTCGAGGTCGAGCGCCGACAGCAACTTCACATGCACGGCGCATCAGAACTGTTGGTTGATTTACCTGTAACAATGAAAAAAAAAATTGTATTGCCGGAATGACGAAAATTATAAACATTTTTTAATTTCATATAGCTTAAATTTTAAAGATTGATTTAAGCATTATAATATAATGCATAGTCTTTAAAAGTGTTATATAAGAGTTAATAATTAAAAATTAAGTGATATAAAAACACACAAAAACACTTTACACATTCTGGACAATGATATGAATGTATAACTTCTTTAGATAGTCTATTTTTGAAGAAAATAAACATATTTTTTTACATAGATTTTCCTCGGCTATATAGCCGGAAAGAACTGAAGACACCGGCCTAAGTCAAGTGCCCATCAGTTAGCTGATTGTAATCAGTAACATAAAAAATATTATAATAATAATTCTACTATTATTAGGTACTATCTTATATAGTGATTGTTATTATTTTTACGAAAATTTATGAAGGAATCAAGCTAATGATCTCGCGTTAAATATTAATATCTGCATGAAATCGGGTGAAAAATAGAATGCCAACAACAACTATAACGAATATAAAATGAACATAAACAAGTATTAATTACAACGTTTCTGTGTCGTCAACGTACAATAGGTAGCGCAAGGGCCATGTAGGACAATTAGTAACAAAAAAAAAAACGATAGCGGGCGTTAGTAATTAAACTATGGACTAAATGTATACACTCATTTTAAATTTTCTTTTAAACCAGTATTACAGATTAAATTCTTGCTATGAATAAGTATACAATGCAAAAAAACCGTATACATCTCTATGTATACGGAAGATTCTCTAATCGTCCGTTAATCATATATAAAATTAAATTTAAGAGAAGTAAATGAGTTTCTCCAATTTCACCTGAAATTTTGATTTTGTTTCAGTATCAATCAATCGTCTAGTATATCCTCTAAGGCGACAGCGATCGGTTTTTTCTTTAACAAGCAGGATTCCAATGTGTAACCATCATATCGTGGCACTTTCACTGGATCTCTCACTTTTATAGGCATTGGTTTAACTTCACATTCAATAGATACATCACGAGGGCATCGCGTCAGAAAGTTAGTAGTTCCCAATAGCTTCGAATGCTCCTGATCCTGCATTCCGTTGCGCTTGAATGCAGAAACTGGTAATTTGTTGACCTGCAATTTACAGTCAGCCTTAGTTTTTTTTTCATGGATCGATTATGAATAATTGACAAGCGTCTATCGATTACTAGGTGATTCATTTAATATTGATTAGGAGGCACTTGACAGGATAGTGCGCTATCATAAATCTAATATTAAAGACAACCCTTTCGTAAATTCATTAGTCACTGCCATGAGATGTCCTTTATAGACAAAATTGATTAATTAACGCACCAAAATGGGTCATCGCTTCTTAGATACAGTAGGGAGTTTCTTCATAGGTTTGACGGGTATAGCAAATGGATAGTAGCTCCATGTCGCTGATTCCCAAGATTTACGAATGTAAGATATTCCTCCGCTCTCTTGAAAATCCTGATCTTGGATTCCATTTCTTTTAAATGCACTTGAAGGTATCGGGTTTACCTGTTGGCGGTATTTTCTGTGTTTACGTCTCATCATATATTAATCCGGTTTATCTTTTTTTCTTTTTAACAGGCAGCATTTCCTGTGTGATTTTCGGATATAATCTTCGAATCGGTTCAACGACAGTGTAAACACAGCAATCCTTCTTATCGTCACCGGCACATAGATAACGAGTTGCGCCTCTGTAGCCGTAGACTTTATCCTGTAAGCCGTTTCTACGGTAGGCCGAGACCGGAAGTCTACCGTGACGAGTTGGAACATACCGTTCCTGAAACCAACAACTAAATAAATAACATCACAAACTTTGTTGTTGGTTTCAGAAAACACAGTTCAATTGTAATCATTTATGTAACAGAAATACATTATTACATTGTAATGTGTCGTTTGAAAATAACAATATAGAAACTTACGATTCGGCCATCTTCGTACCGGTAACAAGGGATGACGTATTTTGTCTTTATTGATTTGCAGGAATTGTTACATGTACATTGCTCTTCGGATGAACAACACGTTTGTCGTCTTCGGGGTTGGGGTGAACGAGATTGTTTTGAACATTCGCTGCAACAATTATCGTTAATAACGTTTGTCTTTTTGTAACATTTTGTTTGCGGTTTTTCACAATAAATAATTTCTGGTTTCCGACACTGTGGTAAGGATGCACAGCACACAGGTGGTCTTTCATAGCATTGATCAGGAACACACGAAGATATGAGCATCGGCGTCACAGTATAATTTTCTAATTCATCAAACATACAAGCCATTTATAAAGTTTTACAATTTTTGTCGTCTTAATAATTAAATTATTTTTTTTTTTGTTAAAAATATCACTGAAATTTATAGAACAATATGGTGAAATAAAATTCAACCAGTCAAAGAAAATTTAAATTGATTCTTATTTTTTTATATCTTTTTTTAATTTATCAGCCAGTATTATTATTTTTTCCTCATAAGTTTTACCTTACAATATTTTAATATACATATCTGTCCATAGAATCAAACAGTATATTATCGGGTGCGTATTTGTATAAGAAATAAGCTTGCAGTTGGCATAGGATCGTAAAGAGCTGTTACAAAATTCCAAAGTAAAGCTCTCGGAAGCATTCGCAAACATTTGCAGGCGGCGCCTCCTTGTCGCCGCCGATTCGAAAATGCAATTTTCTCAATGCAAATCGAACGCCTCAGACAGATTTAATGCCTTTTACTTGCCGTTTCTGCTCATCATTTCCGGAGAGAATTCACGATTTCAAGATAGCCGCGTTTGTGGCAGTTGGAGGATATTTGGCGAATTATCTTATTTAACCGTCTAGACGGCTTAGATAGACGTAATTAAATTTAAACCAGACGTTTAAATCCAAATCTATACTCGTTGTTAATATTAGTACATTTAATAATGTTTTTGTTTTAACTCAATTCTCATTTCTTTCCTATATTTCTATTTTCATTATTAAATTTTTGTTTCTACTTTGATTCTAAATATCTAAAAATATATTTTTCTTTGATTTATTGTTTGACTTCTTCATATTATTATTATTTTTTTTAATTCTGGTGACAAACGTTATAAAAATGACACGTTCTTTGTATTCTCTTCATACATAAATCTTTTAATGTAGGCTTAAGATAAATTTGATTTGAAATGTTCATTTTCGACGAGCCGGTTGGCGTGGTTGGTAGATACCTGCCTTTCACGCCGAAGGTTGTGGGTTCGATTCCCACCCAGGACCGGCATTTGTGTGCATGAACGTGTCTGTTTGTCCTGGGTCTGGGTGTAATAAGAAAAGTAGTATATGTAGTATATCAGTTGTCTGGTTTCCATAGTAGTTCTGCTTAGTTTGGGATCAGATGGCCATGTGTGAATAATGTCCCAGGATATCAGGATATTATTTCTCCTTCTGCTTCCTTGTTAAGCTATACATAAAAACATTATAATCATACTCATATCGAATGAATTACAGACAACGCCAAAAGATTTTTATCGTTAAAATTTCTAACCCCTTATGCAACTCTAGACTACTTGTAAATATAATAAATTATACAGTTTTTGTCTCGATAACCTATAGCATTACGAGTATAAACAAAAAAAATGTAATGATTAGAGAACATTTTGTGATTTTTTCCTATTGAGAAAATTTAAGTGATTAAATTAAAATTGATTGAAATTATGATATGATATAATAATATTTTGATAAAACACATTTTTTTTGCATAAATAATATTCGTTCAAAATGGAGGCAAAATTTCCCAATAATATCATTTTATTTATAGACTTTAAAGATGATTTAATAAGCTTAATCTATTAAATAATTTATCGTGGTAAGAATTTAATTTAATTTAATGTTTTGTTGTCACCCTTGTGGTATCATGTATTTGTAAAATTCGATAATAATTTTGCAGCTAAATATATATATATATATATATATATATATATATATATATATATATATATATATATATATATATATATATATATATATATTTTAACATTCTTTATCTATTTATATGTATATTAACGAGAATAGTATTACGAGAAAATGTATTATCTCTTCGCAATACAGTTCAGTTTGTTGGCGAGTAAGCGCTCATAATCCTTTTTAAATGAATGTACTTTACTCTACATCTTGTTAAATATAAAAATAGATGTTTGTATATCGGGTTAAGATTAATAGACTTCGATACCGTTAAACTAAACCAAACCTTCAAAATTGGGATTTCTATTTTCTTCAACATCAATCAACATGACATAAACTTGTACATCGTTAACCGATCGTCATGGCAATTGGCATATATATACTTGCGGGCTGCGCCTTACGGGTGTTCCTAGTAATGTATATAAAATATATTTAGAACATAGTTACTTAATTTCCGAACAAATTATCCACACATATATTGCTACATCTTACTAGACACATTTCCGTTTAACTACTACATTTCTTAAAATTATTCTAACGTATTTACACTGCCCCCTGCTCCCGCCACTGACTTTCCTATACCAATCACTACGGATAAGGCTAAGCAGTTACCAGGTTTTAAATTTAACGTCTGTATTTTTTAAAACCCGTTGCTCTATTAATTGCGTTTGTATTGTCCAAGCATAAAATATTTTTCTCCTAAGCTCGTTACTACACGTTTGAGCAAATATCTCTTGCTCTTTCTATCAACAAAGATGGAAACGTTATGGAGTTTGCCTGAGTATTGACAAACATAACCGGATCCACTTAAATTTTATGGATTTTTAATGTGTGATACTGGCCTTTTCGTTCATATTGTGCTAACTATATTTAACAATATATAGTATTTCATCCTTTTTTTAAAATCATATCTCAAGTCAGTGTGGTTTCGGTGCCTTTGATGTATCTTTACTATTATTTGTATTTTTCTATAAATAATATTATTATTTGCCTACATTGTAAATAAAAAATATTATACATAGAACATTCAACCGTTAGTACTGACTGCCATTATTGTACGTCATCGTTACAATGAAATGAAATGGAGCATACGATCGAATGACACAAAATGGTATCGAGTATAAAATGTGATGAGCGCGGGAAATGATACGATATTGTAACAAGACGCGCGATTTGTCAATAGAAGTGGGATTTAGTACACTTTTAGAGATCGCATATAAACGCGCTATTTTTGTCGCTTGCGTTGTTTCGTTGGATTTTTTATGTAAATATTGAGGTTTGTGGGTAATTTATGTAATGAAGCATATTATAAACAAATTCCAGTTATTTATTAATATTTTTATGTTTGGTTTAACAATTTTATAAGCATGAATGAATAAAACTACTCAAATAACATATGTATTGCATATTGGAAGGACATTTTTTTAACTTAGGTAGGCAGGCAAATAGGCCACCTGACTATAAGTGTTCACCATCGCCATTAGTCATCAGCACTGTAAGAAATATTAACATTCCCTTAAATAGCCAATGCGCCATCAACCAATGTATTTACACTGGCACACTCACTCTTCAAACTGAACACAATAATACTAAATATTGCTGATTCGCAGTAAAATATTTCATCATCAAAAATGTGCATCGTTAGCATCGCCAATGCGCCACCAACCTTATGAACTAAAATGTTATGTCCCTTGCACCTGTAATTATACTGGCTCGCTCATCATTCAAACCGGAGTACAACCATACCAAGTACTGCTGTTTTGCGATAGAATATCTGATGAGTGGGTGGTACCTACCCAGACAGACGCGCACAAAGCCCTCCCACCGAGTGAAACTATTTATCCGAATGAAAGGCTAAGTGAAAATATATCGTGGACACACTTTAAAGTTACGGAGGACTGGGATCTATAATTACATTATAAAAAAAACATAGTATTTTTTATTTCAAATATTAATGTACGTTCATACACAACAATGCATTAAAAATTAACATTATTCTATAGAATATAATATATGTGATTAAAAGCGCGTAGTTTATATATAGTTTTTGTTTTTATATAAATATTTATGTATAATTAAAAAATAAAAACCCTTGTTTCCTAATGTTGCCTTTTGGTAAAATCATTCAAACAATATATTTTAGATTGGCGCTGAAATTGGTACAAAATCGATAATTTGATTTGATATAAAATCAATGCATTTTATGATAATCATTATGAAATGTTTTAAAAATAATTCATAAAAAGAAAGATATTTATCTTTATTATACAAATAATTAATATTAAAAACAATAAATTTAATTGTGTTATTAGATGGTAAAAGTACACAAGGAAATCCAGCGATATATTTCCCGTTGAACATTTAGTCGATGAGCATGGACGCAAGAAGCGATTAACGAGGATTACTATGATTGATTACAGTTTATATGTATACTTTAAACATTGAATATCGCTTAAAAACGTTAGTACCAAGTCTGGGTAATTCAGCTTATAATAAAATAGTTTTCAATGGATGGCAAAAATAGAAAATAATGAATATGTATAATAGGCAATTAGGTAAGGGTAAGGAAAAAAGTTATTATTGCGTTCGATTAGAATTAAGTAAAATCGTTTTTTTTTTTTAAATAAAAAATCAAGTGATAATAAACTGAAAACTTAGTTCTAAGTCTTTTAATTCCTACGGAAAACGAATAAATATTCGTAAAGTAAAAAGCGAACAAAATATACTAATTAATTTCAACAAAGAATATAAAGTTTAATAATTGGTCCAGTGGGTGCAATAGCACTCAACTTATGAGATGAAGAGTGCAATTTGTAATTAAAATTAATTTAGTAAAACTTTTTTTACACTTAATTTAAATACAGAATATTTATTTTTTCAATTTGTAAGCCGAGATGGCCCAGTGGTAAGACCGCGTGAATCTTAACCGATGATCGTGGGTTCAAACCCGGGCAAGCACCACTGAATTTTCATGTGCTTAATTTGTGATTATAATTCATCTCGTGCTTTACGGTGAAGGAAAACATCGTGAGGAAACCTGCATGTGTCTAATTTCACTGAAATTCTGCCACATGTGTATTCCACCAACCCGCATTGGAGCAGCGTGGTGGAATAAGCTCCAAAGCCTTCTCCTCAAAAAGAGGAGAGGAGGCCTTTAGCCCAGCAGTGGGACATTCACAGGTTACGGTATTTTTTCAAAATGAAAAAATGTTTTGTAATTATTTTGTCCTATTTAAATTGGTTTATATTTTGTAAGCATTTGCTTACAGCTTGATATTTTTTAAGGTGGCTACGATTATGTGTAGCATAACATTAATAAAATCTTATTGCTTCTTCTCGGTGTAGTAGTAATAATAATAATCATCATTTATTTCAGATTAGAAAATCCATATAATTGTAAATTACAATTTACTTATTTTATGTTAGTAAACAAATAAAATAAAAATTAATTGAAGTTAAATTAAGATGATGCCCATTAGGATTGGTGATACTGATTCTATTATTTGTCCAAAAAGTGAGTGTGTAAAAGGTGCTTTTAAGGTTCACTATAATAAAGTAAATTTTATTTTTTAATTGCCTGTTTTTGAAGGTTACGCATCCAAAGCGTAGGTTCATATTTGAAAATAATGTATTCACAGAATGAGCAGTTGCTATGATTTACATAAAAAATAACTTAAAAATTGTGATGTTTCTACCGACAATCCGACACGACCAGATAGAGTTCAGTCCCAGGATCACCAGCCGCTTTTCGAGGCATGGCACTTAACACTGTCACATTTCAACTCCGGGCAACCGAGAATTTTGAATTAAAAGATCAGAAATGCAAAATTCAACTACTTAGTTAATAAAAAAGTTGTTGAATTCGAAGAAACTCACGGGACCTGTGGTTTTATGAGCTAACCACTAGACTAAAGAGGCAGACAGACTGACGTTCAATCAACTATTAACATTTATATTTAGTATTCCAGTAGTAGCCTTAATGGCATTTTTTAGAAGATAGGTTTTATTTTTTCCGATTTTTCAACATTTCCGTAAATAGTTTTATGGGTTATACATATGTGTTACAGTCGAGTTATCTCAGCATGTTTTGTATGATAATTCGCAATACACACATGAAGCATGATGCTATATATCAAATAACAAACCCACGCGGAGAGAAATGTGATTTTTTTTCGTGGATGATCCTTTTACGATAAGATAGAACGTATCTTAGTAATAATTTAATCTTTTCACGTAAAAATATCACCTGTAATAAATTTATGTTTGTTTTTGTTTTATGTTAATATTTTTTAATAACATTTTAATTAAAAATTCAAAGAATCAATCAGGATTAATATAGAATTTACAGATCATAAAATCATAGTTATGACCGTAACCGTAACCGTAACAGCCTGTGAATGTCCCACTGCTGGGCCAAAGGCCTCCTCTCCCATTTGAGGAGAAGGTTTGGAGCTTATTCCACCACGCTGCTCCAATGCGGGTTGGTGGAATACACATGTGGCAGAATTTCAGTGAAATTAGACACATGCAGGTTTCCTCACGATGTTTTCCTTCACCGTAAAGCACGAGATGAATTATAATCACAAATAGTATATATGTTATTATATGTTATTATTATATTTCATAGTTATGAATTTTATCATTTTTATATAGTAAAGTTGTTAAAGAATATAAAAAATGAAAAAAAGTTTTTTTATCGATGAAGTTATTTCTTTCAAATGTAAATTTTATTAAAGCTTAGAACGGATCCTATATTCTACCTATATCCTATATATCGTTACGTTCTTTTTATGATAATATACATATTTAATGTAATACATATTTAAGCCTTATATATTAGGAGTTACTCAAACATCAATATCATTGATGGATGGATAGATTCGCTAAAAGATAAGCTCGTTAAGTCTTACATTATTCAGTCTTGAAGCTAAAAAAAATAGCGTGCATTAAAAACAATAAAAAATATATTATAAGATATATTATAAGAGTGAATATAAAAAATGGTAGTTTTATCCTTTTAAATATAAATAACATAACAATAGACATTCACGTGCCACGTTGGCACGGAATTTGTTTCAAACTGTTCTAAACTTCAGCGATGCTAAATGTTCGGTCCAAAGCAAAAATGAAAGAATTGTTCTTTTTATTGGTATCTTTTCAATTGTTTGTTATCGTAGAAGTTGTACGAAATATTACTTTATCTGAAACAATTAGCTATATTAAATATTTTGAAAAGCTATTGCTTAATATTTTCTCATATTTGTTTTGTTAGGGTAAATTAACAATTTTTTTTCACATTATCTAATTGTAATTGCGAATCCTACATAATTTTGTCATGTTTTAATACGCAAGATTTTTTTAAGAAAATACGTTAAATATTTTATTAATGTGTAAGTGATTTGCCTCATTGGCCTAGTGGCTTATACTGATCCTGAAGTTCAAATCCCAAGTAGGACCAGTTAAAAAGTTTTTGAATAAAAAAAAATATTACTAGCTTTGGAAAGCACGTTAAGCCGTTAGTTTGGAATGTTAATGAATACCAATTGTGCCAGATTTGTCAACTCATCGATTTATAATAATAGGGGAAAAGAGATCGCACTTGTTTTTGTTAACACACGCTAGTGCACTATAATGTTTCCCCTGATTGGCTATCGTGGCTGAAATCGGTTATAGGAACCTCAATATATATATATATATGTGTGAGCAAATTAACGAAAAAATTGTTATATTTGACCAAAAATATTAGATAACATCTTTATATAAAACTGCTTTGTATTTTTGTTATATTTCAATGTGTTTTATGAACGTTAAAAGCTAAAACTAATTTTCTTTCAGTATGTTTGTTACAAAAATACAATTTTCTTTGACAACCTGATTTATTTGGCAATGTTTGCTTGTTAGTTTGTTTAGGTATAATCTTAAAAGCTCTATTAGAATTACTTCTTCATATTCAACAAAGTTGACATTTTACATGTTGGTTCAATTCCGATGACAATGTATTTTAGATGATGGAGTTTATCCAGGATGTGGAACCCAAGATAAATTCCAGACGAAGAAACTCGTCCAGGGACAACAAATTTTGTATATAAAAGCTAGTTTTTAAAAAATTATTTTCATATTATTATTTTTTCAATTACAGCAAAGGTTTGTATTGACAAAATAAAGAATAATAAAATTATAATATAATAGTCTCACGGACATGCGATCAAATAGCATAAGCCGTTGGATAGAATATGAAATTCGATGCAAAGGTAAGATGTTTTAACAAGCTTCGTTATTTTACAAGACTATTGAGATGTGACGCCTTCTAGAAGATAAAGTCACTTTTATTTCAATGTTAAGGAATTCTTACAAGAAAATGTGATCTCTTGTAATTGACTTTGAACATTTTTAATTTAATTAGGTGGCGTGGCGTGAAAGATGCATGGATGAAATTAGAAATTTGGCGGACTTTAGACGCGTTCTAAATAAAATAAATATATATTTTTATTAATTTAAAAGTATAGTAATGAAGAATATACTAAACGCGCCACGGATTTACAGTTTATCGGAGAGCAGCGGCGGAAACGGGGCATAACAATCCGTCTTACCAAAAGCGAGCCAATAAATGTTTTACATAAAAAAAAAATATTCATTGAATAAATAAAAAAATACGCTTTTATAAGTAGCTCACCACCGGAGGATTCATTTAGAATAGTGTCATCATACTCTTCGTAATAAGTATCGATCTTCCATTTGTATCATCTTAGCAGCTCGATGTGTACTGTTCATTATTTATATATATTTGTATTGTCATTGTGAGAGATTTGTAAAAAGTTTCAAATTTCTATTTAGTGATATAAGTGAAAAGTTAAAAATTAATATTATAAGCTTACATGGGACAAAAGCAAAACTGCTTTGTATGAATTCATGCACGTCCGAGACTAGCCTCAAGCAATAACTGCCATGATAATAAAACCTCGTTTGTAGCTAAGTGACTACAGTAACGGAGTATGGCAACAGCGTTATTAGGTGCGAAAGAGTAAATGTTAAAAGAAAGGCTTTTTTATGGGTAAGCTGACCCTCAGACGTCAAAAAGAAAAGTTCAACGAAAGATTTATGAGTTTCGTTTCGAGGTGTATTCGTTTATTTTTGTAAACATTTTTTTACTAATTAACGAATTGAGAAAACCCTGTGGCTTGTAGGCGAGCATTTTAAGCGAAGATTGCGGGTTCAGACCCGGGCAAGCACCACTAAGTTATGTATTTAATACATGTATAAATCACCTCGTGCTCAGCGATGAAAGAAAACATCGGGAACACCTGCTGGCATCCTGCTGGATCCTGCTGCTATCCTGCTGGATTACGCCCTTTTGTTCTTAAAAGCAGTTTATTTAAACAGTAAATATTTTTATTTTATTATTAAATAATTATGTTATTTTTATTGAATAATAGTATAACATATTAATATTAACAAGAGATTTTGGGTAAGTGTCAAAATTTTCAAAATCTAAGCCCGATAGATATCGCTCTAATATTTGTATACATTAATTATATATATTTTTTGTTGTTTTGATATAATGTTCAATTTCTAGCATTGTAAATGGTTTTATTATGAAAGTACGCAAAAAAATAATAATTGAAATGACCTACAAAAATAATATTGACATAAAAAGAAAAATATCTTAATATTCCAGTTCCATCTTAATTTTTGAGTAATTGTAGTATTATATAACAATTTAAGTACATGATTACGACTTTGCCTTTGAGTATGAAAATATGGACATCTGAGTTTATTATAAATATTACATGTATATTTCCAAAAACGAAAAAAAAAGGCCGTTAAAGCGCAATTTAAAATGGTAATCTTTTATATTTTTTATTATGTTTTATATTTGTTCTATTTCAACTACTTCCTCTGATATATATAAAATAATTAGGAGCTTTGTACGTAGTAATGAGATCGCGTACAAGGTGAACGGAGAGTCAAACTCTGTACAACTTCGCAGCATAAATCCTAACTTCATGAACTCTAATGAAAGCACTACCTCGTAATTGTGGTCGCCGGGGTGAAATTGTTCTTGTCTTAAATTTATCTTACGAGAATTTTGTTCGTAAAGTCAGCAAATACCATAAAGTCTAAGTTTTTCTTTATGAAATTTTATATTTGTTTTTAAAGATTTTATAAGTAAATAAACAAAAAGCCTTTAACTATCTCACTGCTGGATTGACGAGACTGTTCCAATTCGAGTGAGATAAACACGTATTTTGTGTATCTCACACATGTATCTGATTTTCATTTGACATATTCAGGTTTCGTCGTAATGTTTTCCTTTAAATTAAGCACATAAAAACTCAGTATTGCTTGTCCGGGCTTGAACCTTCGTTTAAGAAGTGGGTCTTAACCACTGAAACTATGGGCGTGAAAACAGACCGCACCGACATAAGAAATATTATCGTACTCGACATTGGAAGAGTTATTTAAACAAAATTTACAGGTAGTAGGGCTTTGTGCAAGCTCGTCTGGGTAGGTACCACCCACTCATCAGATATTCTACCGCAAAACAGCAGTACTTAGTATTGTTGTGTTCCGGTTTGAAGGGTGAGTGAGCCAGTGTAATTAGAGGCACAAGGGACATAAAACCTTAGGTCCCAAGGTTGGTGGCGCATTGGCGATATAAGCTATGGTTAACATTTCTTACAGTGCCAATGTCTAAGGGCGTTTGGTGATAACTTACCATCAGGTGGCCCATATGCTCGTCCGCCTTCCTATTCTACATAAAAAAAAAACTATTAATTACTTGCTTTCCGCCTCGACTTCGTACGGGTAAAATAAGGATTTTATCCCGTACATTTTTTAATCTATAAGGTCAATCTAGTTTTTTAATCAATCGCCAACCGATCTATTCGCCCATACAGTAAAGTGCAAGGGCATATAATGATATATGTGCATGAAGCACCGCCCCGCGTTTTTCACGCGTTTATTTATAATTGTTTTCTTAATTCTGTATCGGTTTCTGAGTGGTGACTCATCGTACATTCGTCCCACATTATGAGGCAGACCTTTTGAAAACAGTGGCCCGTTATTAGTTTTCTTTTTAATATTTTTAAATGGTCACCACCATTCATAGATATTGGCATTATAAAAAATATTAACCATCTCTTACATCGCCAATGAGACACCGATCTTGGGAGTTAAATTGTCCCTTGTGCCTGTAGTCGCACTGGCTCATTCGTTCTTCAATCCGGAACACAAAAATACTAAATATTGCTGTTTGGCGGTAGAATATGTGTTAAACATGGTACATACAAATGGAATATACGAAATCTTTGCACCGGCTACTTCGCCATCGCATCGTTGGCTACCACCATCGTTTCATTTGTTAAAAGAGAATTTAATTTTTGCCGTAACTCTTAAGATATTCATTTAAATTAAGCATATAGTTTAATACATACAATTAAAAAAGGCACCATGGCCGCCCAATTTTTATATAGCGACTTAAAGTTTCAAAATTTAGTGCATCCATTTGGCTCATTTGCGATCTCTTCAAATTGTATTAAAGTTTTTATATACAACGCAATGATTATTAAAATTATGACTTATTATCCAAGATAAATATCGTAATCTTATTAATAGTATGTATCTTGGAAAAACAGTCATTTCTTATTTAAGCTTTTGGTAATTTGTTGGCAGGGTAACAAAAAAGGGTACCGGGGGACTTAAACTCTATTATTAGGTCCTTACATATGAAATTAGCGTTTTTTCGTACTGACTACTTTGATCTGAAATATCTCCTCTTTGGTTAAGAATTTGAAATTCAAATTTATAAATTCATTTAGCTGGTTTATTTGAGTTTTGAAAACAGTCATTCATTTGTTTGTTCCTCATTACTTTTTTCTCTGACGTCGCTTATTACCGCACAATGGAAAACATGAAATATCTTATATAGCTATACTTACGAGTACGAGTTCTACCGTGGCACCAGTGCTGCAGAAACAGCTAGAAGGATTAATTATGTGTACGGCGCTGGTGGTGCAAAATAAAGCACGTACGTTTTTGGTTTCAACGTTTTCGTTCTGGAAATTTTGACCTTCAGAAACAACCCCGTGGACGGCCGGAGACCAAAGTGGAAAATTAAGAATTAAAGGCTATTGTGGAAGTGGATCCATCACAAAGCACTTCAGAGATAGCTGTAGGCTATCGCAGGAGGGGTAATTGATAAAACTGTATTAATCCACTAGAAGTAAATCGGGAATGTAAAAAAACTTGAGCGATGGGTACTTCATGAATTGAGTGAATCGAACTTGCATTTCGTTCACTACAGCTTTCTAAAATCTGGCTAAACGATTACGGCAGATAACTTTTGTCAGCAACTGCAAACCATGAAGAAAGAACTAGCTACTAAACAACCGAGATTGGTCAATCGCTCTAGGCCACTGCTGTTTCACGACGACGCAAGACCACACAGTGCACAGCAAACAACCACTAAGTTAGATGAGCTATAATTGGAGCTGAATTGCTCCAACAGATTACCGCCTTCAAAGAGTTTATTGATTCTCGCCCCCATGGTTTTTTTAGTAAAAGGATCAATTAACTACCTATTAGATGGCAAAAGTGCATAACAACGGTGCATACTTTGATTAATTAAATATATTTTACGAAAAAAAAATTACTTTATGTTCCTCCCGTACAAAACGCTAATTTCATATGTAAGGACCTAATATAATTTGTATTTCTATACATTATTTTGGCCCTTCTTCAATGTCCGACGATCGGTTAAGAGATAAATAATATTTATGTATTTAATGCTTAATAGATCTAGATCTGCTTGTAATACGAACAGCAATTAGCAATTTAAGTCATTTGTTTGACAAACTGTCTAAACATACGTTGTCTAAATGTTAAACATAATATAATGTAATCTCTAATATAATATTACTAGTTATCTACTCTGGCTTCGCAAGGGAAGGCGAAAAATGTATTTTGAATCGGATTTGCATGAAATCCGTTCGTAGTGAGCTTCGCAAAGGGATTAACTATGCTACATTTCAAGTCAATTGAACCTATAGTTTCGGAGATCGCGTTATGGCTCAGATCTATATTTCCCTTTTATATATAAATAATGCTGGGGAGTTTGTACGGATAAACAAGTTAATTCCATAAAGTACCGTGTAAATTCAAATATAATTATTTTTGTGCTAGAGTTTAGATCGTTCGTTTATTGACGAAGCTTATAGGCTATTTAACTTCACGCTATGACCCTAAAGAGCGGAGCTGTAACTATAAAAGTCGACCAATATGGCAAACTCATACGGTTTTAGAGGTATGTGTAATTTAAATTGAACTCGGGTGAAAACGCGCATAACGCGGTATCACGCGGGAAAGGGTGACGCTATTATAAAATATATAAAAAATTAAAGCAATATGACGTAAATCTCTATATAATAAAGCTTGTGCGAGTGAAATTGTTTGTGTAGACTTTGAATATGACGGCCCTTTTAATTTTTTTTCTAAACTTTTATTCGAGTAACGGCTATCTGTATAATGTATTAACAGACAAACAATTTTATTAGGCTTTATTTAGTTAAATTAAATTTATCCATTTATGAATTATAGGTAGTATTCTTGGAATAGACGATTATATCCCAAATCAATCGTGTAATAACATTATTCACGACAAAAAATTGTGGAGCAAATTAATTGTGATATAATGTTACTTTGCATGAAACGAGATCTTGAATCAGCACTCTGAATACGGCGCTAATTGGACTAAAGTAAATTTGATATTTTATTAAAATTGTATAACAGCTTTGTTATACATATTATAAATTTGACAAAG